>CM073475.1:6027500-8492500 GCA_037074535.1 Gleditsia sinensis | reverse complement strand
TTCCGTCTCTAATTAGAGACGGAAATTTGTATTCCGTCTCTAAGATTTAGCGACCGCAGTTTTAGAGACGGAATTTTTTCCGTCTCTGATTCCGTCTCTAACAATGTTAGAGACGGAATTTAACCTGTTTAGAGACGGAAAAATTCCGTCTCTAAACCAAATTTTTCTAGTAGTGATATACTGGCAATGAAAGTCACAACAAAGTATCTTCCTTTTAATCCTTGATATAGAAAGTTATGCTATTAAAAATTAAAAATTCATTAACATCATAACCAGCTCATATGAAAAAAGGCCACTAAACCATATAAACTTCTTACCACTGAGCTTATGTAACCTTATGCAACATAATTTGTAGACTGTAAAAAAAACCATTAGTTGAAATATTTCTCTTTTTCTGGAATATAACCACCTAACCATAAAAACTTGTATATTAGTCATTTTTCTTTGGACCGAAAACAAAATCCCTTCTTAAACAAAAGTTTTAGGAGAGAAAACATGTTATTACAAAGAACATCAGCATTGATTTTGCAAACAAATACAGAATGATGAAAAAAAGAAACACAAGCTTGGGGCATAGAAATATAAAAACTAATAGTGCAACCAAAGAGAGAAAGAGAGTGGCTCACGAGAATGGTAGGAATCCTTGGTTGCACATACTAATCTATGGGCTCAAATGGAACTAATTTGTTGCATTTTGAAGATGATCCAAGTTCCTCGCTGTTTGATTCTTCTAGACTTGGGTTCTATTTTTGTGACTTACAAATAAAAAGTTAATGAAAAAAATACAAAAATTCATTTAAATTTTTATATATGTCATCTAGTTATTAATAAAAGGAGTGCAAATCAACTTAAGAGAAACGCTAAAATAGAAGCATATCCAAATACCCATAAGGATAGAGTTTATGTTTAAGAAAAAAGAACCAAAAGAGTTTGCAAAACTTAAGGATCTTGGTGAGGAGGAAATGCTAGAAATGATGCACCCATGTTAGCTAATAGCAAATTGGCACATTACCCACATCTAACTATCACGAAGGTGAGTAAACTGTTGCATGGAACACTAACGTAACAGTACCCATTTTCGAGTACAACAACAACAACAACAATTAAGCATTTTCCCACTAGGTGGGGACAGTACCCATTTTGAAATATAAAATAAAAATTTATATAACTTGCTATTATACTAGAAAGCCGAAAGATTCTTTCTTTCTCTCTCTCACTCACTCACTCACACACCTACACACACAAAGAAGCACTTAAACTTCTATATAATATAGTAAAACCTCACATTTTTGAATATTAATATCAATAGATTGATTACGAGAAACCAGATAGAATAAGAACTCTAAAAGCATCAAAATACAAAGATTAATGTGTGCCAAGGAAAATTAAGGAAAAAATAAAAAATAGAAGGAAACATAACTTTGGGAACATACAAAATAGAAAATACATTCTGATGTACCCATCAATCAATGATGATGCTTGGTTTACTTGCAACACGATAATCAATAATCAAGTTAAAAAGAAAAAAACATGTTCATATTTTCTCTACTTTGCTTTTACTCTATAGAACCAAGATAGAGAACTAACTCAAAAGCCAAAGTGGAGCATGCATATCATCATCCAAGTTGCACCAAAACAACCCCTGGAAAAACGCATGCAAGTTGCAACTTTAACTATTTACTATTTTCCAATTTTTTGTATGAATATGACATCTAGAGCCAAGATAAAATTCTATACCTTTGAGTCTATGTCTCACTATTGAAGTAGTTTCATCAGCCACAGCAACCTAAACTTTGTGCTCCAATTTGCATGCAGTTAGTTCATCATTGCAAGCTTGAAGAAGACCAACTTGCTTAAATTTTGAATTTTTTTAATATGTATATAAAGCCAAATTCACATAATTAGGAGGTTCTTTCTCCTTTGAATAAACTGATTTTGGATGTATCAGAAGTACCACCAATATACTTAGCCTATATAATATGTTACAAAACCATGTATAATAATACATGTAAACTTATAGTTGGAAATCTAAGATACTAAAGACCAAATAAGATATATAGTAATATAAAGCTGTAATGGGAATAATGGTTGTCTTCGTGATCTTTGACAATACCTATCATGCATATTCCCTTATCTCCTCAACACCATTGCCAACTTTAATCTCAAAGACCTTTACTCTACATCTCCCTCTCCCATGTCTATTTTTTTTGGTACTAGAAGGGATTCTATAGTGACAATTGTAGAGATATCCAAAAAAGCAAGCAAAAGTGGAAATGACTACAATTACAGCCAAGACTATGAAAACTATCCTAAATACCCATTTAACTGTTTGGAAGATGGTTGATTTGTCATTTTGTTTACGTAAACCTGAACATGTTGCTATGATTGAGCTTGTTAAGACATGTTAAAGGGAAATTAAGTTTAGGGGTTGGGGCAAATCTTGTTCTTTGAGTGCAAACAGCAAGAGAGTTGAGTTAATTCATTAAGCAATAAACTAGATTCCCTATAAGAAGAGTTTATGTATAGTCTGTTTCAAGTACCGAAAAAATAACATACTTAATGAGATTGATGGCATTCTCTTCACGAATTTGATGCTTGAAGACTTCGTAGGCTTTGACATCTCTCTCGAGCTATCTTCTAAGCTCTAATTTAGTAAGGTGGCCAAATTAAGCTGGACCAAGGATGCCTTTGGGACCATTTCTCCTTTGTCAAGCATCGCGAGTGATGGTTTCAAGAGATAGGGAAAATGGGTGTTGAAAAGGGAAAAATCTTGGGAAAATGGGGAGAAATTAAAATCATGCTTTGCAAACTTTTTGAATCACTTTTTTCTTTTTAGAAACCTTATTTTCAATGGCGGCCATGCAAAGTCACCACTGAAAGGTTGCTCATTTTTTTATGAAACCAATAGAAGAAAATTTTAACTCTACCTTCAATGGTGACCATTTAGGGTCGCCACTAAAAGTGAGGCACCTTTCGGTGGTGAACCAATAGGGTCGCCATTGAAAAAGGTTTTCAATGGTGATTCTTTAGGTTGCCATTGAAAGTCTATTTTTTTGTAGTGTTAACAAACATACAACTAACTCTTAACTTGTATAACTAAATAATCTTAATTGTAGTCAACTTAACCACATACTCTAATCCTCCCCTTTAAACTCAAGGAGTGAAGGATCTTCATTTCTTGTGTTTGTCCTTCATAAAAAAAATTTTATAACCCTTGTTTGATCATGAGCATAAGCTATTTGTCCCATTTAGACTTAACAATGCCCTATTTGTCCCTTATGGCTAAACTTTTATAAGAACATCAACTGTTTGATCATAACTTGAAATATGCTATAATTTCACTTATTAATTTGAACATTCTCCCTCACAAAGATCATAGCTAGCTTTATATGTTTTATCCTGGCATGTAGTATTAGATTTTTAGTCATGAGTTGTGCTCATGTTATTGTAAAAATAGTGGGGTGTTCAGTAATAGGAAGGTTTATTTCCTGCATAAATGACTTAATCAATACTAATTTTGCCACAGTATTTGCAAGCAATTGGTAATATACTTTTGTACTTGATCTACTAACCACTTATTACTTCTTAGATGATCAAGACACTAGGTAGCTCCTAGGAAAATGCAAAATCCTGATATTAACCTCTTGTCATTAGGATCCCCACCTAGTATGATGTTAGGTTCAAATTGTTAGACTTTTGTAGATAGAGACCACAGTTTGGTGTTGCATTGATAGCTCATGATCCTTTTTAGTTGCCTTCAAATGAGTATCCAAAGGATCACACATAAATTGGTAAACTTCATCAACATAATAAGCTAATTCAAGTATAGTAATAGTCACATTTTGCAATTAAAGCTCTAATAACAGACTTTTATGATTAAGGATCACTAATTGAATCACCACTATTATTGCAAAACAAACTTAACCTTACTATCATTGGAATTTTGAGAGCTTCCATTTTAGCTTTGCGCAACAGATCCTTGATATATTTTTAGGTAATTTATGGGAATTGAACAAAAAAATAAACCAAATTATTATTATTTTTCACTTTAAATAATTTATAGGACTTGAACTAAATATAATATTCACCAATGTATTATAAATAATTTACTAGTCTACCTATTGTCTATAATTTTTTATTATTGATTATTATTTATAGTTAGCCAATTCATTATTGATTATTATTTATAATTAGTCAATTAATTATTTGTTAGTTAAGAGTAAATCTAAAAAATGATCCCCTAAAAGTTCAGCTTTTGAAACTTTAGTCCTTAAAATTATTATTTTGAACACTGTTACTTGAAAAATACACAATCATTGTAAATTGGCCTTGTCATTAATTCTTTTGCATTTTTCATTTAAAAAGCTAATATGAGATGTTATAAGACCACTTGACAAACAATTCATGATCACATACTAGTAAATTTAAGAAAAATATAGCATTTTAAGGGTGTATAACACAAAATTGTATATTTATTTTATGACATGTTGATAATTTGAGTTATATATATAAGCCATAAATTTGCATAAATGCAATAAATTAAAATGAGAAAGTCTAAAGAACTTACCTCTAATAATAGTAATTAAATTCCTCAAAAACACGAACCATATATAAGTGAAAATAAAGAAAATTTGTCTAAGATATTGATCCATGTACTTAGTGGAGAATCATATGTTTTCTTGTATATTAGATACACTTATATCAGAAAAAAAAAATTTGTTTTTCATTGTATTCTTCTTCTCATCAAATAAGGAGTATTTATAATTAATAAATGATTGTCATAACACATTGTACATTTTCATATAGGGACACATTTTCACATAAGAATTTTCCCACTTGACCCAGCAAACACTTAATATGTACCAATTTAATATTAATACATCCTTAAAATCTCATATGGATGCAATATCCTTATACCCAAACAAAAGAATTTTAATTGCATGAATCATAATGGTAAATCTCTTTAGAATAAGTATTACCTTCCATGTATCACAATGTAACTAAATTTCGTTGAATGAAAACCATATGTGGTGCATATATTTATGAATGAATTTCTAAATGCTTATTCAGGGTCACCAAAACATACATTACCATTCTCTTAAACTTTATATATATATATATATATATATATATATATATATATATATATATATATATATATATATATATATATATATATACACACTAAATAAAGAAGACAAATATAACTTAATGGAGTTCTTCAAATTGAGAAAATGTGATACCAAATATAAGGGCATCTCAATCACATAAGATTACATAATAGAATTGAGTCACATATATTAAACATGTTCTTTATCAGTAACGAGTGATAAACCTTTTGTTAAGGGATCTGTAATCATCAGTTTAGTGTTGATGTATTTTATAGCTATTTTGTTTGCTTTAACATATTCTCTAATAGCTAGATACTTAATTTTGGTGTGCTTACTATGACTTCTGCTCTTATTATACTTGGTCAAAACACTACTGTAGAATTATTGCAGTAAATCTTTAATAGCTTGACAATTGTGTAACAATTACAAGTCCAAAACTCCTCAATCGTATAGTGTGTGACGTCCCTTTAAAATATGATACAAACTCTGCTTCAGTAATAGAAATAACAATTAATCATTATTTTATACTTCTCCAAGAAATGACTCCTCAAGTAATAAAGAAAAAATATCTTGATGTTAACTTTCTTGAGTTAAGGTAGCCAACAAAGTCATAGTTTAAATATCCAACCATTTTTAATAGTCAAATCATCTATATGTAAACTTTTAGTTTTTAGTTTCTTAAAGGCATTGCATAACTTTATTTGCAGCTCTTTAATAGTTCAAACTAGGATTATTTTAATATCTTCCCAACATTTCAACTACATATGTAATATCAAGTTTTATGTGAACCTGAGCATACATTATGCTCCTAACTATAGAAGCATAAGGAATGTTTTTTATGCTCCCTCTCTACAGTATTTAGGCTTTGTTCCGAATTGAATTTTTCACCTTTGACAATAAGTTAAATACTAAATAAATAATCTTTTATGCAAAATCTCTCTAAAACTTTATTGATTAGGCATTTTGAGACAATTTTAATATCCCTTGGGATTTATCTCTCTCAATCTTTACGCTTATGACATAAAAGGCTTCACCCATACCTTTCATATCAAACTACTATGAGAAAAATCGCTTAACATCATGAAATAATCTCAAATCACTTCAAGTAAGTAAAATATCATTTACATATAGTATAAAAAAATTTATTTTACTCCTACTGAACTTATGGTATATACATTGATCCATAATATATTTTGTAAAACTAAATAAAGAAATATCATTATGAAATTTCAAATACCATTGACAAAAGGCTTGCTTCAGTCCATATATAGTTTTTCTAAACTTGCAAACTAAGTGATTATTGCCCTCTAAAATAAAATCTTCCCATTATTTCATGTAACACATGTTCCTCTAAATCATTATTGAGGAATGCATTTTTTTTTACATTCATTTAATATAGCTCCATATCAAAATGAGTTATTAATGTTATGATTATCTAAAACGAATCATTCTTAGAAATAGGATAGAAAGTATCATGATAATCAACTCCTTTATATTGAATGAATACTTTAGCTACAAGTCTTTTAATATTGCCTAAAGAGCCTCTTTTGGTTTTAAAATCTCACTTACAGCCAATGGGCTTTCCCCCTTTAGGTAATTCAACAAGATTCCATACTTGATTGTTAGCAATTGAATTCATCTCATTCTTTGTAGTATCATACCATAATGTGAATCTATTTTCACTCATAGTCTGTGAAAACGTGATAAGATCATCTTCAACACCAATGTCCATGTTAGTTTCCTATAGGTATATAACATAATATGAAGAAATTGCAAGTTTCTTGACTCTTAAAGATCTCTTTAATATTACATCAACATCTCAATTGGAGAATTTTGAGTAACTGGATCTATAAGGTTTTCCTCATGATGAAGCGTTTCTTCAAACATTGGTAGTTTCTAAATAATTGAATCGTAATGATTATCATGAAAAACAATTAATATATTCAAACATGTGAAAATAGATTCAACTCCATTATATTCCTCAAAAACTAAGTTTTAAAAATGACTACTCATACTAATTTCATCATTCTCAAGGAACCGTGCATTCTTAGATTCAATAATTCTCATTGTACGATATGGACAATAAAATCTATATCCCTTAGAATTTTGTGCATAGCCAATGAAATATTCACTAATTATTTTTGAGTCTAACTTTGTCTCTTGTGGATCATAGACCCTAACTTCAGCTAGATATCTCCAAACATGTACATGTCTTAAACTAGGTTTCCAACATTTCCATAATTCAAATGGCATTTTCTAAAACGACTTATTTGGAATTCTATTTAGTACATAGGCCATAGTTTTTATAACTTCACTTCATAAAGGCAATGGGAGATCAGAGTTATAAATCACACTCGTCACCATGTTCATCAATGTTCAATTCCTCTTTTTAGCTGCACCATTTTGTGATGGAGAACTAGGCATTGTGTATTATGTCACAATACCTTGTTCCTTAAGGAACCTAACAAATGAACCTGGTAATCCATTTTCAATATACCTTCCATAAAATTTATCACATCTATCTTACATCACGATCATAATTAGTTTACCTAACTATTTTTCTACTGCTTTATAGACCTTAAAAGCATCTATTGTTTTACTTTTATCATAAAGCAAATATATATATATATAAAGATAA
This sequence comes from Gleditsia sinensis, assembly GCA_037074535.1. Taxonomy (NCBI): domain Eukaryota; kingdom Viridiplantae; phylum Streptophyta; class Magnoliopsida; order Fabales; family Fabaceae; genus Gleditsia; species Gleditsia sinensis. The sequence continues at coordinate 8,484,751 of CM073475.1, read as the reverse complement.
TGAAATATTTCTAACCATTGAAGCACATATTATGAGGTCTAGAAATATCAATGTGTATGATCTCAAATACATCAAAACTCTTCCTGACACTTTTCTCAAACTTGTTATCAAAACTCCTCTTGACAGTTTTCTTAGACTTGTTAATTTGCTTTCCTTTGATGCAATCTAGACAAACACTAAAATCAGTAAACTTAAAAGCCTTAAGGACTCTATTATTTATTAATATCTTAATTTTATGAATGTAGATATGACCTAATCTCTTATGTCATAACATGAAAAAAATTTCATTTATAACACCATGCTCAATTTCAATATTATTACCATGTAAGGCTACAATCAAGGACATAATTTAAATAAAGTTTAAACAATCCATAATCCATAATATCATTATCAACAACAACATTTTCTTTATACAAATATAAGGCATTATCAATGAAAATAAACTAAAACCACAAGATAAAAGTCTTGAAATTAAAGTGAGCTTTCTTGAAAAAGATGGAACATAAAAGGTTCTTTGAACGTCTAATACAAAGCCAGAATCAAGAGCAACTCTATAGGTTTCAACTGCCTTTACATGTGAGCACATCTTGTTTCCTAAATAAATGAAACATTCACTTTTGGTCAATTTCTTGTGATTATAAAGCCCTGCTTGGTACTGACAACATGGATTATAGAATCAAAATCAATCCACCAAGTGTTATATGCAACATGAACCGTATTAGATTTAAAACACACTACGGAGATGATATTAGCCTTTCTTTCAAGTCAATACTTGAATTTAGGATGTTTATTCTTTAGATGTCCTTTCTTCTTACAAAATAAACATCGGACATTACTTCTATTAACTTAATTAAGATGTACTTTACCATTTCCTTTCTTAGATGATTCTTATTATCAGTCACCAAATATGCACTATCATTTCTTGATTCATTTTGCCTTCCTCTTGTACACATATAGTCAAAAGCACATTAATTAACTATTTCTCTTTATATGTGTTATAAGATATCTTAATGATAAAAGGGACAATTGTGTGTTTATTTGCTAGTTTTTCACCTCTTAATTCTTAGTTAACTTGTGACTATCTGTTTACTTCTGTTCTATTTTATTTCAGTTGCTCTAGATATTGCTTGTTTTTTTTTTGTATGTGAGAAAAAGGGCCTAAGGATCAAGGAAGAAAGCACATTTAAAGGGCTCTTTGGACTAGGAGCAAGCCAAGAAGGAAATATGGAAGAAACATGCTTCGAATTGGCAAGAATGGGCCATGGCAGCACCCAACAAAGCCATGTCGTATATTTGTGCAAAAGATGATGGAGCTTCCCAAATTCTAGCCTGAAGTATAGTCATACTTTGTTTCCATACAACACATAATTTTTAATTATTTTAAACAACCAAGGAGTATAAATAGGTGGGGACTTGACTTGGAAAGGATTCATACGTATTCTAGACATAGAAAACAGTCTAGGGTTAGGTTTTACAATAGAATTTTAGTTTCCTTTACACTTTAGATTAGGATTGAAGATTGTATTCATCTCTAGTACTTTGTTTATGGTTTTATCTCTTCATCTCTATCTCTACTTCTCTTTCTTTTACTGAACTTGTATTAAACTTCTATGGTTTATTTAATGTAATTGAACTTGGTTTTGGTTTATGTTTCAACTATGTGTGAGTAAATTCTAATATAGGGTTTCAGGAAACCCACTTATGCTATAATGACATTGAATTGAATTGAATTGTTGAAACCCTAATTGTGGTTATTTGTGGTAAATCGGATTAACTATTATGCATGTATATGTGTTGATGAATGTTTGGCCAATATTTATCACAACTTAGGTAAATAACTAATGGACTAAAAGATGAAAGTTATTTCCAGAACCTAATAGTTAATTAGGAGTATTTTAATCATGAAAGTAGTTTAAGATCCTTTAAGAATTAAACCTCCTATAGGAATTAATCACTTGATTGGCACATAACTTAAAGGACTTAAATTAAACTAAGAACCACAAAAGTAAGTAATTGGATTAATTTAGATACAATTATATAGCGCTTAAAAGAGGCTATTAATGAATTGAGGCTAAACCATCTCTGATTACTTAAATAATTACAATTAGGTATTATTACTTTAAAAGGTCCAAAACGAGGAGAGAGTGAGTTAAGGATGAAGTGAATTAAAAATGACTCAGAAATTTGAATCTCTAAATATTTCAGTAGAGACGCTAGTCTCGCATTATCATAATGTGCTCACATATATCATTGGTGTCATTAAATCTTATGAAATACAATTTTATCATCAAGGTGTTCATTAATGCCTTGTCAAAATATCTCAAACTGATCCTAAATAATTTTGAGATATTCTTTTACTTTAACACATTCAAGGATAAATCTACTAATATTTTTTTTTCAATATGAGACTTAATAAACATCATACTGAAGTGATTGGATCGCTCCCAAAAGTCATATGATGTTTTCTCATCTTTGGTGCTTGATTCCGTAAGTTTTGGTGATTTATCCACTCGAAATGCTAAATCAAGGGCCATGCACCCCAATGCAAGGAGAATTCTCTCATTTCAATTAGAATAATTATCACAATTCAGAGGAACAATATTAGAGGAATCAAAATTTGGGACAGATAAAATTTGAACTACTACAAAAATAAACCACAAACTTACTACACATGCAATAAAACTAAGTATGAAATATTTACCCATGTAAATTATAATTTTTCTTGTCGACTTAGATTATAACACACAAATGATTTAATTTTTCATGATGGGACTAAAATGAGATCTATAAATAATTATCTAGAGCTTAGGAAAACTAGATTTTAAATATTTCAAGGTTACTATTTCATCTTAATTAATCACTCAATTATAATAATTATCCTGCGGTGTCAAATTATTATATATCTATGATCAATTATAATTATTGATGTCATTAATTTTATGTAACTAAATTTAATATCACTTAACATTTTTGTAATTAAGAATAATGTGGCTATTACTTAACTACTCAAATGTCAACTTAAATATGACATCAAATTTATTGACTGAACTTTATGTCAATAATCTATTCTTTATATTTAAGAAAACCAAATATATACATATAAAATTAAGTAAGCATAAAATCCGAAATAAATATGAAGGATTTCTTAAATTGTAAAATAAAAATAAATTTGCAAACAAAATTCTACAAAACATCAACTATAGGCTATAAATATAATTATAGTATGCACACTTTAGAATGTTGACAATTGAGATGATAAAAGGCATCTCTTACTTCCATAGGGGTGTGGGTTCAAATCTAAAGGGATGTGACTTTTATGCATATTTTTTTATATCCCACTTATTAGCTCACATTAATAGTAAGCCATAAATTTGCATAAATGCAATAAACTATATTAAAAGCATAGTATAATACTAAATGTAAGCCATAAATTTATATAAATGCAATAAACTAAAATGTGAAAGTCTGAGAAACATACCTCTAGCCATAATAATCAAATTTCTCAAAAACACGATTATCATATATAAGTCAGAATAAAATCTATCCAATATCTTGATACATGTACTTGATGAAGAATCACAAGTTTTCTTGTATATTAGAAACCCTTATGTCATAGAAATATTTTTTGAATGTTTTTCATTGTATCCTTCTTCTCATCAGAGAAAGAGAAATTTATAATTAATGAATGGTTGCCATAACCACTTTGTACCATTTCACATAAAGACACTTTTTTACACAGGAATACCTTTTTACATAAGGATACATTTTCACATGAAGACACATTTTCACATAAGGAAACCTCTTCATATAGGTGCATCTTTTCACAAAAGATCAACTTTTCATATAGAGTCACTTTTTCTTATAAGGTCATATTTCGCATAGAGAGATAACTACTGTACAAAAATAAGCCACATATATTTTTTAATATAATTAACAGTACACTCATGACGCTTTGCATTTTCTTTGGATTCATTGCCACATGACAATGGACTATATGCCAAATGGTCTTTCAATGTTCCATATCAAATTTTTTAGACAAAGAAAAATTGAGAGAGTTAACAGTGGAACTAATTTGCATCACTTTTATGTTTTTGGAGAACTAATTTGTTCAAAGTGATATTTTCAAAGATAAAGCTTCAGATGGTGTATTCTTTGGAATCCATTTTATATATTTACTCATCAATTACCTATTTATTATTTAGAATACATTAGTGTTAAAATATATTTATTTTTTCGTGATTATTTTGTTGTTTATTATTAAATGTATGATTTACATATACGTGTGTGTGTGTGTGTGTATGTATATGCACATACATACATATACATATATTTTTCATTATTTTTTAAGGTATTGGATCAAAGTAAGTGAATTTCAGCCACCAGAGATGATAGACTGAGAGATTGGGTACCCTTCCACCATGAAAAGCAGCAACGCCTCTACACAATTGTTTCTATGAGCTGGAGGCAGTGATGCTACAAATTTAGACAATTTTCTTGTTCTTTGGAAACTTTTTCTCAATTTTTAGCTTATTGTGGACAGGCTTTTAGTTTTTGAAGTTGGTCATGGAGTTTGATCCCTGGTCCTTGACGACATTGGAGATGGCTTCATTGACAAGAAGCCATGATCTACAAAGTGGGGGCAAGTATTTATATAATTTTAAATTCACTATTTATTTTTAGCACAATATTTATTTATGAGTGTAATAAAATTTTCATTTGCGTATGTGTATATATATTCAAAGTTTTTGCCCAAAGCACTGCAATATGGTAGACAAAATAGTGCAAATCTTTAACAGTAAATTTGATGAACCCAATTGGTGGTTCCTCTGAAAGTGCTAGAAATGTGATTTGGAGAATTTCAAGAATATTTCTTTATATTATTAATCAACCAAATTTTGTTTTTGTAATTTTATTTAATTAATGAATAGTTATTGATATTATTACCTTGTAGAAATATTACACTTGGGCCTTGCATGCCTACCAAATAAGGCATAAGTTTGAAACCGAGGGTGCCCAATGCCTGGAGAACATTTTGTTCAATGCGCACAAAAATTGAGAATACCCAGGCTTCATTGGGGAAGCCTTGTTTAAGCAATTGTAGGTGCAATGGCAAACCAATGACTTTAAGAATTGATTTGAGCAAAAAAAGAAGCACAAGCCTCAGACTACGATGGACTCAGATCAGCAAAACACATCGAAGGCTCTCTTGTCGTCGTCGCTTACAAACAAAGGTTAATAGGACATGAATTTATATTTTATATTTAATTGTGTCTATATAATATTTTTTATTTACATACACCTGATAGTTTATATTTTATTTCGTACAACAGGCTACAAAATATGTTAGAGAATTTAATAACAAGGAGTTGTTAATTCCTTCTGTTTCATCACAAAAAGGATAGCAATTAGGCGACCAGAATTCTCAAGTTACATATGCATGTGTAATTTTGACTTAAAATATATCTACACTATATTTTATTATTGTTATACATTTTTATTTTTGTAGTATATTTTATTATTGTAGGAAAATTTTGGGGAGTTCCAAGCAATGGCTTGCTATAGCTCTTAAGGCAGGTAGTTCAACTAGTGGTTCACAAACAAAACCATCAGAAATTGACCTCTGGATGCAAGCAACCAGGGGGGGGGGGGGAGAAAAAGAAGGGGTTCGTTTTATAGTCTAGGATCCTAATCATACAACATCAAAGGGAATGACGCTATGGGATATTTTGTTGACCCTAATGACGAGTGCCCCTAGACCCAATTAGCAAAATTGAGACAACATAGATAAGAGTTGTACAAGAGGCTTGGAGATGAGGGCAGTTTTGGGACATCTCAGGCAAGACTTCCTAGCTAGCTAGCCCAACCAAAAGGCTAGGAAGAAGACACTAATATCTGTAATGAAGAAGGCACCGATGTATACCAACCTGAAATTAATATTAATGATGAAGACATTAGTCATTATATTACTAACCCTCCTGCGCTTCCTAATGATAAGAATAATTTTTACACTATACCTAAATTATTTTGACTGTTTCACATATGTTTGTATGTGTGTGTGTATTGTTACGTAAACATTAACTATATTAATGTAAATAAAATAAATTGCATAGGATGAGTGGTGAAAAAGAATTGAAGAAATGCAAGAAACAACATAAAGAGGGTTTGGCTCCAAGGAAAAGATAAGAGAATTAATGTTGGAAGCGATGAAAAAGAATGGTTAGGTAGATAGAGATATTATTGTTGATTTTAGGATAAGAATGTTCTGTCATCCACATTATTCTTCTTCACCGCTTCAGCTTTAATTTTCATATCCCTCCTTAGCAATCAAACCCTTCTCACATTGTTTTATGCAATTCTTCAATTCTTCTTCAACGCTCATCTTATCCAGCTTTTCAATTCCTCATGTTGATTATTTTATTTTTCATAGTTATAATTTTTTTCAAGGCAATCAATATTGAAGATTTTATTTTTAATAAAGAATTAAAGATAAAAATTAATTTCTTAATTAAAAATACAAAAATAATAAGGGTCTAAAATTAATAGTTATATTTTTTCCAAGCAATCAATATATTTTATAAAAACTAAATATTGAAGATTTTATTTTTGCTAAATAATTAATGGTAAAATTTAATTTATTAATTAATGTATTGACCTAAAATAGCTATACAATCAAAATCATAAGTAAGGGTATAGAATTAGGGATTTTAATATATTATATTATGTTTCATATTCAGGTTCCTTCAAGCGCTTCTTCACCTTATCTAATTCTTGGATAAATTTCATTATGGATGAACTGTTAACGGTTTTCCATCGAATATTAGTATGAAAGAAATTTTGATAAATCACATTAACATCGACGTCCATTGCCTCCGTGATGAAAGAAAGTCAGCGTCTAAGATTTTATCTAATTCACCTGCTGGTTAGTATCCGGTGAATTAATGAAGACACCAAAATGCATATTTATTTTATCAACGAACCCAGAGAAATTGGAGTGATGATTTGTTATTTTATCATTTTACATTAGACTATACTTAAATGTTATATGGTGAATTAATGATGGGAGGCTATTCTATCCAAGAGAGAGAGAGAGAGAGAGAGAGAGAGAGAGAGAGAGAGAGAGAGAGAGATTATATGGTTATAATTTATTTAATTAAAAAAATTAATTAAAATTTAAAAATATTTCTTAAAAAATAGCACAAGAACGCACTATCTATGTTTCATATAAAATAATTTTACAAAAAAGTTGTGACCATTAGGAGTGAGAACACTATATATATATATATATATATATATATATATATATATATATATATATATATATATATATATATGTATGTATGTATGTATGTATGTATGTATGTATAGTGTAGCTAATAGCCATGGGTTCTGATCTCGTTTGCTGATCATTTTTGTTCATTCATGTGTTTGTTCCCGCTAATGTTCTTTCATTTTCATTGAATAAATTTTGAACAACTATCGGAAGAGATGAAGAAAATGCAAGAATTCATTGCTTCCCTTGGAAGGTGAATATTAAAATCATATGCATTTTACTTTTTGATTCCACTTTATTAATGGCTTTATAAATTATCATTATTGTGTTTATGAACTCTTATGTTAATTTCTTTATAATTTAATGAACTCCTTTCTTATGTCGTTTGCATATCGTTGGACGAATAGTAGTTTCTCAAATTTCTCCCCAACTAGAATTATATGATGTCTAGAAATCAAATATTTTGGCAACATTTGATTCTGGTTGCACAAAACATATCTTTTTTATTTTATTCATGGTTGTGAACTCTTAAAAAAGGTTGTTCAGACTGGTAAGCAATCACAATAAAAATATGGTGTGGTCGCAACATCGAACGCGAGCGATTTGTGACCAACGTCCTTTTGACCGTCCAAAATGATCACAAAAGCAGTCACAACACCTATTGTGATTAATTTTGCGATGCCTGGGCAGTCACAAATTTGCTTCATTGTAGTAGTGCCAGATAATTTATAGATACTTGGAGCCTTAACCGAATATGAGATTGTTCTGATCAGGTCGTGCTCATGATGAGACTAGGTGGCTTGGGTTTCATTGAGTTGGATTTGGATCAGTCAATCCACAGTCTCGAGTATAAGCCTCCCAGTAGATGGATTGGCCCAAGTTTCTTTCTATTGGGCTTAGTCCAAAACATATATCACACAGCCCTTTTCAATTATTAATTGATTCTATTTCTAATTTCTATTAATAAGATAACTTCAAAGAAAACAACATAATCCATTAATTGATTCAATAACAAAAAAAGGTACATCTGTTATCAATTCAATATCCAAAATCAACACCAAATGTATATAACACGTTAGTATTGCTAAAATTTGTATATGCAATCCATATTATTGAATAAACATCTTCATAACACAAAAGAATGAGAGCGTCTATATGTAAACGATAGAACACTCACTCATCTTCAACTGCTATGAAAGATTTTCTTGGGTGCAAAAGAGTAGTATAAAATTACCCAAACAATTTCTCAACTTGCATCAATGTATCTACTATCAACAACTTTGTGGTGGTGAACTACGAGCTTTTAACTCAAGTGATAAGTAAGTTGAAACTCAATTACTAAAAACATTACTTTTGGAACCAGACCAAATGTTGAATTGGTAAGAAAACTAGGTCATTAGATTACTAGTTCATCCATTGGGTTATTGATTAAACTAATTGAACTAGTTATTTATAATTAAAAAGTAATATATACATACATATATACATATATTTTAGAAAATATTTTAGTTTGACATATATTAAGGTAAAATATAGTGTTCTTGTGTGTGTGTGTGTGTAAGTTTGATATGTGAATGGAATATAGATTGCCAAACAAAATACCAAATTCTCAACACTCTTCATCAAATGACAATTGTTAATATAGCTTATACAATCCATGGATGTGACAATTTGATAGTAGTCTATATGAGGTTTTATTGGCCAACTCAAAAAATAGTGGGATGAACATCTCATTGAAGGAAAAAGACAACATATCTATACTTCATTTAAAATTGATTCTCAAGTGTCATTAATTCTTGATGAAAAGATAAATGCCATCATTGATTTAGTTAATACCCTAATATTTACAATCACTAAACATTTAATAAGAGATCTCAGCCTATGAAAGGACAAGTAAGTAGAATTAAGTTTTTTTTGAACAGTTTAACTTTAAATGTTCAAAATCATACAAGCCAAAACATAGATGAAGAGTTAAACACTAACAAACAAATTCACAAAGACCACCAAAATCTAAATAGAAAGAAATACCATAAGAAAAAAACATAGGTATACACCTCTATCAAATCAAGATATAAAACTAGTATGTTATATACCTAACATACTAGGTCACATGGCAAATTATTGCAATATAAAAAATAAAAATAAAAAATCTTGATATTGATGAAGACACCTTAAATGAAATCAGTTACTTGTTGGAAAAAAAAGAATCTTCTAGAAGAAAATGTTAAAAAGAAGAATAGAAAATACCTGCAATAATTCTCTCAAATTTTTAAGATGTTAAAAAGAAACTCAAAATGAACATATAGTAAAAGAAGAAAATGATAACTTCTTATTAGTAACCTCACGACTATTTGTTCAGAAGTTTAACATTTCAATTAAAAAAGTAATCAAGAATGAATATACAATTGAAGCAATAACCATTTTAACATAGGTGCTGATCTCAATTGTATACAAGAAGGGCTAATTCTAACTAAATATTTTGAAAATAAAAAGAAGGGTTTAAGATCGGCAAATGGTTCTGAGCTAAAAATAAATTATAAGCTTACATATGCAATATTTAAAAATAAAAATCTTAAAATTACTACATCCTTTTTGCTAATTAAAAATATGACTAGTAAAATAATCATAGGATCCCCTTTCATCTAAGAACATTTTTCATTTTTTTTATGGATAATAGAGAAATAATTACTGATAGATAGGGCAAAAAATGGGTTTTCAATTTACAAGAAAACCAGCTTTAAAGTATTCAAACCTAGTAAAATGTAAGCAAAACCAAATTAACTATCTTTTTGAAAAAATAAATATCAAAAGGATAGAACAACAATTAAAAACTCCAATAGTCCAAAATAAAATCAAATACTTACAAGAGAAAATAAAATATAAAATCTGCATTGAATTTCCAAATGCCTTTTGGAATAGAAAGCAACATATTGTGGATTTTCCATATGAGAAAGATTTTTCAAAACAACAAATACCAAGAAAAGCTAGGTCAATACAAATGAATTAATATTTTTTAGAATATTACCAAAAAGAAATTAATGATCTTCTTGCAAAAGAAATCATTAGATAAAGCAAATCACATTGGTCATGTACTATGATTATGTTAATAAAAATGCAGAAATTGATCGAAGAACACTAAAAATAGTAATAAATTACAAACCCCTCAATAAGGCTTTTGGATAAGATATCCTATCCCAAATAAAAAATCTTTACTTAATTATTTACACACAACAAAAGTCTTTTCAAAATTTGATATGAAATTGGGTTTTTATCAAATCTAATTGAAAACCTAAAGATAGGTATAAAATAGTATTTATAGTTCCATTTAGACAATATGAATAGAATGTAATGCATTTTGGTTTAAGAAATGTACCTTCAGAATTTCGAAGAATTATAAATGACATCTACAGTCCTTTTATTAAATTCATATTCATTTATATTGATGATGTCCTAGTTTTCTTTGATATCATTTATCAACACTTTAAACATCTTGATATCTTCTTAAATTTTACAAAAAGAAATAGTTTTGTGGTTTATGCACCTAAGATGTATCTTTTTTAACAAAAGTTAGGTTTCTTGGACATTATGTCCACTATGGAACAATTACTCCAATAGAAAGAACCATTCAATTCTCCAATAAATTTTTAGATCAAATCATTAAACCAAAATCATTTACAGCAATTTTTGGGATGTCTCAATTATGTTTATGATTTTATTCTAAATTTGCCAAATATTCTTAAACCTCTTCATGAGCTTCTTAAGAAAAATCATCATCTATGGACTAATGTTCACACAAATGTAGTTAGACAAATTAAATCTTAGGTAAAAAAATCTTCTATGTCTGAATTTACCTAATTTGTCTACTTTTAAAATAGTGGAGACCAACACATCAAATTTAGGCTATGGTGATATCCTCAAATAGCCAAAAAATAATAATGAGCATATCATTGCATTTGCATCAAAGCATTAGAATAGTATCTAACAAAACTATTCTACAATAAACAAATTTAACAATTATTTTATGCATCAACAAATTTCAAAGAAATTTTAACCAAAAGTTTCATATTAGAGTATATTAAAAATATACAAAAGATGTTAAAAATCTTGCATCATAACAAATTTTCGCTAAATTGCAAGCAATTTTAAGTACATTTGATTTCCAAATTTAACATATAAATGTTTTTCAAATTGCATTCCTAATTTTCTTACAAGAGAATTTTTGCAGGAACATGTGAAAGAAAAAAAATCAGAGAATAAACCTCCAGACGCAAGTCTATAAGTGATGCTAACAAATCATATTCCAAAAACAAAGGGAAGTAGGTTGCATCATCTTCAACCAAAAAACCCTAAACAACATATGATTACCCTATGCAATTTCCATTCATACATTAATTGGGATGACAAACAAAAAGCCTATGACTTTAACCTAAAAATCATGGGCAGATATAGCTGAAGAAGATGATGAATCTATTAATTACCTTCTTAGCAATAAACAAAAACTTATTCAACCAATTGAAGAATCAAAGAAACATGTCACCAAATGTGGCTCAATCTTAAATCCAATCATTTGAATTGAACAAAAGGTCATTAAAACTGAACCTGAGCCCAAATTTTCAAAATCAGTCATTCCGAATGAATTAAAGATAGTCATTAGGACTTATCCTAAAGCCATCAAAATAATTACCAAATATTTTAAAAAATCAAATACACAAATCCAAATAGAGTATGAATTTTTGTGTGAAAACTCAACAATTATACTCCTCAAAATTTTCCCAAAAGGACGGCATTACTTATCACCTTTCCTAGAAAATGATCAAAAGTTTTATGAGTTAGTTATGATTAACTCAAGATAAATAGAAATCAAACACTACTAAGATCCCAAAGAGTTCAGTATATTTACTCATTTAACCTTTAGAATTTTGAAAGTACTTACAATTTCAACATGAGGACAAAATTCCAGCCAAATCAAACAAATTATTCTCTAATAGGATAGACATACCAGGATTATTGGAAAGCCTGGCATTATACCCTCTATTTTCAAAATAAACATTTTTAGCATTCTTGGCTAATCTTTTTCTTAGAAAAGGCTAAGTATAGATTTCCATAGTGGTTTTTCCTGTGGTGAGAGATTCATGGTGCAATTCTTGAAATCTTTTTAGCAGATGTTAAAGAATGATGGAATATCTTTAAGTCATGTTTTGATAATGCGAGCTTTGGAGATTACCTTATCCTTATTCAATTCATTTCAAAAGTTCATTTACCATAGATTTATTCTTGAAAGTATTAGTATTCCAAAGATAACCCTTATGCAAAACTCCCAGCCTTGCAAAGGCAAGAATCTGTCAAATTGTGGGTAAGTTGTAAGTTAGATAAGGCCCATAAGCATCAAATTATGAAGTGGTTTGATGAAAATTATCATTTCCACAAGAATGAAATAGATAGTCATAGTTATTTCTTCTAGAAAAAAATCATAAATTTTACCAAAGTTGATGATAGTTTTTAGCAAAGCTGAATACATTAGCCAATCACAAGATATTCTCCAGCAACTAAATATAAGGAACCAAAAGAAAATGATCAGTCAAGTTTTTCCTCAAATTATGCACCATAAAATGAAGATGATTGTTATGACATTAATTTAAAAGAAAATTAATTGCTGATTAGCACACTCAAATCTATCAACAAAAAATCCAAAACATGTAAAGAATCTTTCTCTAACATTGTTGCTAGGAATCTACAAGCTTGTCAGAAAGGTAATCTTTTAAATGACTAAAGGTAGTGCAAATACATCTCAAAGTGGTCATTGTAATAGTCTTTCTTTATAGCATGTCACTACAGGAGATGTAAAATATTTAGGGATGCTAGTGGTTACTGTAACAAAAACCATGGAACAGGTATTGTAGCAATAGAAAAACTTTTATAAATAGCCAGATGTTGTAATATGCAGACACTGAAAGTTTTAGATTAAGAAACTAGAGAGAAAAGCTTGAGTATTGTAAGCTTTCTATTTACTTCTTTCTTTTTTATGTAATTCAAATTTCAAATGAAATACAAATTTTAATTTCCAAATTTATTTCTAGATATTTGATTATTTCTACATTTTCATTTTATGTTTGCATAAACATTATTATAGTGTAGTTCAACTATGATCCTTACTTCCTTCTTTCATTATCCTTCAATCCTCCCGAGGTTCTATACACTCACACACACACACACACACATATCTATATATAACATAGTACCTTTGTCGAAAAAAGGTGCTTGTGAGTTTCCCATAGAAAAAAGTACCGGTGAGTTATAAAGTTAAGAGGCTGTGTAATAATAATAATGAATGAATTAAAAAAAATGAAGACTTCCCCATCAAGGACCCAAAGGAGAGCTCCCAATCCTCTATAAAAGTGGGAGTTCCTCCATTAACTGAGCAATTAAAAAAGTTTCTTCGTAAACGATTCAACTAGGCTACTGGTTTTTACTAGTTTTTGACAGGTTCAGTTGTAGTTTCGATCTTAATTTTTTAAGCCAGACATCTGATTCATTGGGTCATTGATTGCACGAGTTGGTCTAGTCTAGGTTCAAAAACAATAGTTGAGGAGCCTTTGTAATGTTATAATTTTTTACAAAAAATACTCTAAAGAAGAAACAACTTCAATATTCAGAGTAAAATTAGTTTAATACATACCTAAAAGACGTAGGAATACTCATATCATGATAAAAAAAAATACAACTTTATGGTGATTTCTAGAATTTGATCTTCCATTAATCCCACGTCTTCTGTAGCCTTTCCTAACAAGAAGACCAATAGCGGAGGTGGAGGACCAAGAGCAACATGGATAGGTAAAGCTTGGTGTTATAGTATTTCCCTATGATATTTTTGTAAGCAAGAAATATATTTAAATAATCTAATTACAAAATTAAATAAACAAGAGAGAACAAATGGCCAAGAAATTATTTGAAAATGAAACTCAATAAATAATGCGTCATCCAAAATAATATAATTAAAATAAGGTTTTAAATGGCCTTTTGCAGTTGCAAACTTCTAGTGCACTCTTTATAACATCAATACTTGAAATGAAAAAAACAAATAGCAATTCCTTAAATAGCTAAGCCTAGATATGTTAAAATCTAATATTGAAAACATAGAAGTAGAGAAAAGCAATGTAGGGTTAAAAAGTCAAAGAGATGCAAACAAAGGAAAATAAGGCACAGTGAATCAATTATAATGTATTCCAAAAAGGAAAATATAGTAAGCTATTAAAGATTTCTCTAAACCAACTTTCAATTAAAATCTTCAATTTGGGCAACCCACTAGGCATAATATAACAAAAGAAAATATGTTTGGCAAACTATTTGAAGGCCCTAATGATGGTTTAGTAATAACTATCGTAATATTTTGACTGTTCATGGGAAATTGTGAAATTTAATGACAGTTAGGTCTTAAACTATTGTTAAGTCACGACAATTTACTTAAAACCATTGGTAAATACATGAGGTTCTTATTGTTCATTAGAAAGTGAGTTAACAATGTGTTTTTAATGAACTGTTGTTGAGTTCAAATGTAATGACAGTTAATGTAATGGTCCTAAATTAAAGAAAAATTATGAATTAAAGAGAGGATTATGATAAGTGGAGATAAACACTATTGAAAATTTGTTTATTTATCACTTGGGCTAAAAAATTATAAGGATAATTTAAGGATTTAAGTTTTGAGGCCAAAGTTCAATTTCTTAAAAGTTTAGGGGTCAAAATATAAATAACAAAAATTATAATGACCTCCCCTAATAATTAAAATTTTACCAAATGGTCCACTATATGGTTTTTATCCCATCTTTTGTAGATGTGACGTGGAAGAGATTAGAAAATTCTCCAAACCTCATTTTCTCTCTCTAAGATTTTGGTACTTTTAGACCTCAAATTTTGACACCACCACCACCAACGGATTCAAAATGACAAGATTTACAAGTCTGTCTGATTGGTTTCCCAAGAATATATCAAGAAATGGCCAAAAAATAGAAGAGAAAAACTCCTAAAGAGGTGAGTTTTGAAACTCTTGGTTATATTTATCAAAACGAAAAAACTAACACTATAGATGGATTCAGGAGGTGAAATAACCTTGGGATCTCAAATTTTAAGATCAGGACCAATCATATATGCCCCTACACATGGCTTCTAGGTGCATGAAGCCCACATGTAGCCTTTGCAGGTGGCATGTGAGCACGTGCACCAAAATCTTGGACTGTTGATTAGCATTGATCGAGGTCTTGGAGGCTGAATTTCATGCTTTTAGAGTCATTTTCTAGATTTTTAGACCCTTTGAACTCAATTCTAAGGTCTAGTTTGTTAGATTTCACTTGGAAATGTACATTTTAGGGCTTTCCAAATTGGAACCCTTGCTTTGTGAGTAAATAATGCTTGCTATAACCTATTTTACAATTTCCTTATGCCTTATATGTGATATTAATGTAGAATATAATGTTATTCTAATGTTTTCATATTTTTTTAAGTTTGATGAATGATCATATTTACTTATTAGATGTTATATTTTTCAAAGATGGCATGCTATAGTTATGATGGAAATTTTAAATATTCAAATTCCTTGAAATTGGAACCCCTCTAATATATGTTGCATATACACATTTCATTGTTTTGAGAAGGATGATTCAAGGGAAATTGGAATTGAGAACCCATATTGAATTTGTGGAAAAGGAATTGAACTTGAAAAATATTTCTTACTCGAATAGCACATTATTTTTATGCAATTATTTTCTGTGGAGAAATCATATTGGAAACGTTGTTTGCTAGCAGTAGGAGATGTTAGCACTGATACACCTTGAAATCTCAGCTAGCAAGGGTGTTGCTAGCCACGTGTAAGGCGACCAACACACGAGATGTGTTATTGTAAAGAAAGGCGAAATTCCATGCAATTGTGATTATATATCCTTGTTGTGTGCTAGGAAAAAAACCTATATTAGAGTCCCTTCGCGTGACCTCTTGGGCGGTGGTGGGGCAAACATCATCATAGATACTGAATTTAGGAAAATCCCACATCGGTAAAGCACGAAAATATTTTGAGCTCTAATACAGTAGTTTTGATATGGAATCTTCCTAAATTTAAAGTATGTATATTAAAAGCATTTGAAATATTTTGTTGCATAACAATATTTATTTTATGGTCATGCTGCATTGTATTTACCTTTAACCTTTAATTATTTTTAAAACTGAGAATATTAAAAATATGGGTCACTTATGGATGTACTTCCAATCTATATTTTACTTTGAAGGAAAGTGACATTTTTGACATACAAGTGCATCCATATGCTGACCTAGAAGATCATAGTAGGTCTTATCTGCTCACTGGGTTGTCAAACTCACTACATGATATTATCATTTTTTTTATATAAGGATACAGAGTTTGGTCCCTCTAGTGCAGATAAGTGATCAACTTGGTAATTCATCCTTTGGGTGAGACTACTTTGCTTCCAAGGTTCACAACTTCTGGCTTATCTTGTATTTCTATATTTGTACTCTATAGTATGCTCTAAGTGCCACAAGCAAGATCTTTACTTTTATTATACTATCAAGTCCTAATCTAGGCTTGTATATTTGATTGTATAGGGAAAAGTTGTATACTTATGATTTTATATTTTTTGGATGAGTTATATAGCATGTTAAAGGATTGAATAGAATATGTTTTGGTTAAAGGTTTATTTGCAATGTATTATTCACATTCTCTTAAATTGGGGGCACAATAGTTCATTAAAGAATCGTTATTAAATCAGGCTCATTTTTTCATTCCGATGTTCTCCCTCCATTTTCATCTGCAACTTTTCCCTTATCTCTTACGAGCACCACACACTTTCTCTCCCATTTTTCTCTCATTTTCTCTAAGTTCCTTCCATTTTCTCTCTTGAAGCAACATTCAATTCTTTCTTTAGCATTTTTAGCTTATGGCTTGTGGTTTTCACCAAAGATATATATATATATATATATATATATATATATATATATATATATATATATATATATATCCTATTTCCTCCAATTTTCTTTTTCATGTGTTTCGTATAATGCTTGCTTAAATGAGTTAAGAAGATGATGTTATATAGCTTTAAATGGAGATATATTGTTTCATATATGCTGAATATGTTGGTTGCTTAAATGTTATATTAGTTCAAATATATGCTAGATATATTAGTTACTTGTATAATATATTGCTTCAAATCTATAATGAATATATTAAATGATTATATGACGTATTGCTTCAAACATATGATAGATATATTACTCACTTATGTAATTATAATTACATTGTTTGCTCTGCATAAAATTCAAAAAAATGGAAGAAGATGAAATAATTATTAAGTTCATTTGTAAATTGAAAAAATTGGAGTAAAATAATTAATTTTTAATGGAATTTGAAGAACAAGATTAGATATGATTGTGTAAATTTTTTTTCATGACATTGAAAATCTCTCAAGAACATGGAAGGATTTTATATTTTGCATAAAAAAATTTTAAAAAGTGAAAGAACATGAATGAATGAATTTTTGTTGTTATGAAATTAAGGAATTATTTGCATAGCATAAAATTTAATAACTTGGGAGGATAATAAATAGGAACTAGAATACAGTGCATAAAATTTAAAAAATTAAGTATATCAAGTTATTTATTTATTTCGTAAAGGAATAAAAAAAATCTAAGAAACACTAGAAATAGTATGCTGCCTATAAAAAATTAGCATTAATTTTGATGATACACATAAGTGATATTGAGGACAATGAACCATATATCCAAGCTTCTAAAACTCAACAAGTATATTATGTGCAAGATGAGTTGGACAAAAAAATGGATCATAGTCATACATTTGAAACCCTGTGACTTATATAAAATTGGTGAAGATGATAAGGATATTATGTATGAGAGTGACCTATTTCAAGCTCAATATTGAAATTTCATTTCCAAATAGGAAAGTAAATTTATGCTTGTCTTGGTAATAGTCTTCATAATTTTTATTTAATTTTTTTTACAATAATTTTATTTGTGCTTGTGTCGGTAACAATTTTCATAGTTTTTACTTTTTTTATATTAGTTTTTATCTCTCTATGTTATATGTGTATTAAATTTGAACTGATGTCGATTTTTTGTAATTGATAGGAATTTTGAAGATGAAAAGGTCTAGCTCGGCTTCTGTAGACAGAGTTAGTGAATCTAGCTTTAGACCATTGGCTAGTGAGAGTATATAGGCTATAAATATAGATTTGCTTGACTCACATGTTCCATCCACATTCCAATAGCTAGAGCAAAAGTTCTATGTTGATGAGTTTTCTACAAAAGAGGATGAAAGTCGTCAACATACATAATAGGAATATGCAAGGAGAAGAAAAAGTTGGTTAGTCGATGTTGTTGGTTGTGGCCAAAGGGTTGTCATCAACTTCAATACTACAAACCAACCAATTGGAGATTCAAGTGGTTTGTTAGGAGTATTTTTGGGAAAAATTGGAGACAATTTTTAATTGTTTCATATATCTTACAATGAATGGAGGTCCATTCTTGTAGATTATAAGAACAATATATTTAAGGACTCTATACAGGTAATTACAAATTATTTCTTTCTTTCTTTCTGCTAATTCTTTGCCACATGCAATGTTCTCATTTACCTCTCTCTTCAAACAGTAAACTTGCTTAGTCACTTTAAAACTGTATCATTCAGAATGATAACCTTGGTTAGGAACCCATCTCTAGAAGATCTTATCTATGAAAGAGTTCATAATCTATCAGATTTTTCACACAAGTTGACCATTAGCCGCACTGAATAACAAAAGTATAAAAATATTATTATAACATTTCTCTTCCATGCATCAAAATAAATTAGTTCATCAGGCCAAGGATAGAACACAATACCTTTTATCTTTTAAACCTCAAATTTACTCTCAAGTAGACATTATTGGTAGTTTTATAAGAATCTTGCTCCATGAGATCATATGATAAACAACATGTAGAAATATGAATTTTCTTACCTAAGCTCTCTGAACATCTGACACAAATTAAGATAAAATTAATTATATCCTGAATCACTCATACCATTTCCTAAACAATCAGCTAAATAAGGTTGGTAATTACTGGGCCAAAGCATAATTACATTATAATTTATCATAGCTTTTACTTACTTCTACATCAAAGAATTTGTGGATAGCTTTATAGGTCAATAATGCAGTAATGAGGCACAAGAGGAACAAGTCTTGATTTATATATTCTAGGCAATAAGTTATTAACAAAAACAAATAATAATGTAGTATGCAGATTTGTTGCATAAGTCAACTTAATTATTATCCATTAAGATGTATATATGTTTTCTCCAATACCAAATAAAGTTAATAGACAAGTCAGTCTTCCCAGGTTTTATTATGATGGGAAACTATAGTGGCTATATTTGCATTTCAAAGTCAATAACAAACTAGGAAATTCAGAACAAACAAATCAATTACTGATCCATTTTTGGAATTTGTAGATCCACAAAACAAGCATGAAAACTATGTGGTGGCTTAAGAATCTTTAAAGCAGCCTAGCTACTTTCCACGTAGGTATTTATGTTTTAGCAAGGTCCCAAGATTTGATTCTTTGTTTCTATATACTTGCTCTTTTTACTTACAAATGCTTCCCCTATAACAGGGAATCAAAGCATTAAGCCAAAGAGGTTTCATTAGTATATCATGTACAACACCAACATATTTGAACTCATCACGTTCATTAGGGTTAAGGTTGTTGGCCAAGACAAAAGGCCTGGAAAAATTTTTTTGGTCCCTTTTGATGTCATTCTACCTGTGTTTCTTGATGATATATAGTATGCTACTTTCCTTGTCCAAAATATCCTTCTCTATGAGAATCATTGCCATAAACTAGTTACCAATACAAAATTTTCAAATCATCAATTATAATGCAAGTTCCCAAAAATCAAAATATTTTATGTTTACTTTGTGGGAAAACAAAATTAACCATAAGCTCTTTCCACATGTAAACTGTAAGGTTATACCATGTGCATTTTGGACTGACAACTCTTAAACTCAAGCAATTACAATTTTGGACTAAATGAACATTGTTTTGATGAAGCTATAACAAAAAATTCATTTGCATGCACTATTCATTTCCCATATAAAACATGTATGGACTGAGGATTTGATCCATTTGAATATAATCTTTTCATTTTTCGTGCACGTTTGCATTTCATTCTTTCTCCATTTCCCAGGTAGCATGTGCTACAAATAACACAAATTTTACAAACATATATTTATTTAGGGAATAGTGCACATGAAACTTCTTATTGCTGCTTTGCAAGACACCTTTAAAACATTAATCTTTTAATGTTTCTGGAAGTTCTCTAATGTCAATGAAGAATATTATTGCTTAAATAATTAAATTCTCATAATTTAATGTGTATTCAGATGACATAAATTTAAATTCAAATGCCAAATGGAAAATTACCTAGTGTTGTAAGTACTAGACAGCCAAGAGTATGACACTTTAAGACTAAAAGCCACATCCACAGACATCTCCAACCTCTTCAGGTAATATCCTGTAACCTAAGAATGGATTTTCATTTTATCTATAACTAATGCTCTCAAGCCACAAAACATCGAAACAAAAGGATTGCACTATTGCCACATTCCATCAAGAGATGTGGTTTCTCCTTTCCTGAAAGATCCACTAAAAGTGAAAGTACTACTAATTCTGGGTTCACTTACAAATCCAATTTCTCCTCCCATGAGGTCAACCAGACATGTACTAATGATTAGTCCTATTCTAGTCCCACCATATGTTTGTGAGGTGGAACTATCAGCTTGCATAAAAGGAGTAAATATGAAGCTTTGTGAATCCAAAGAAATTCCTATACATGTATCCTCAATTGTTACTAGTAACTAAATCATTTCAGGCTCATCTAGCTGATTTAAGCTGCTTAAATTTTTGAAAATATCTAAACTTTTCCATCTATTGACAACATGAAACCAACTCAATGTATTACAAGTTCTATCTAACATGTGCTCATCCAGGTTTAAACCTTGTTGCAGCATTGCATCCATAATATGAAGTACGCTCTTTACTTTAGCTGCGAGATGAACCAATACAAATACATATCCTCTATCATGAGTGAATTGAAATGCAACAAGTAAAACTAATGATCAGAGATTATGAGTCAACGGTAAAGTTATAAGATTTTAAGGGCATTAATGAAACTTATTAATTGAATAAAAAAATTTGAAATATTACTTCTATATAAATTAGAGAAGAGAGAGAGAAAAATATAGGTAAATCATGTACGTGGTTTGTTTATTATTTATAAAATATTGTCACATCTCAAAGGTTACATAAGGTGAAATTAAAAAAATTAAGAAATATTATATAAGAAATAGTGAATAAAAATGGCATCCCAAGGATTATGGATGATCTGGATAAAGCTAATTTTCTTCATTTACTTAGCATTGATCCCTCAAGCACAACAAGTAAATGCAAGCCAAACACTTCTTTAAGAAGACAAGGTTGTCAATGATAGAATGAATTAATTGATCTAGTAAGAGGAAACAATCTATTGGTAGGCCAGAATTTACAAATAATATTCTTGTATGCAAAAAGGGCAAGAATGTTATCATTTAAACCTATGAGATATTTCAAGCATTATAATATTTGTATGGCAAGCTTGAGATGTGTCAAACAAAATGCAACAAGAAACAAAGCATACCTTGAGTGAATTTGCAGCAAGATTGTTAATTATTTGCAAGAATCATTTAGGATCACCAGTGATTGGATACGTAAACAGCCAACTGCACTCATTCAAAAGAATAAAGAGCCAAATTAATGTAAGAATAAATTTCTAAATTCTAATTATTATTTGAGGAACACAAAATATAGCAGAAGAAATTTGTAAGTTCACCTCAATTCCTTTTCCATTAGATTTGCCAAAGAAAAGTGATAG
The DNA here is from genome assembly GCA_037074535.1 of Gleditsia sinensis. NCBI lineage: Eukaryota > Viridiplantae > Streptophyta > Magnoliopsida > Fabales > Fabaceae > Gleditsia > Gleditsia sinensis. Next base: position 8,462,522 of record CM073475.1, on the reverse strand, counting down.
GACTTCATTTAGAATAGAACATGGAGCAAATGCTATAACTTCAAGTTCAAGTTTACATGCCTCGATCATAGCCTGATTAAGAACCTTATTTATCACTGATATAAGATCTTTACCACTTTTGTGAGCAGTCTGAGCATAATCCATCGAGTTTTTCTAGTTCAGTGTCCATGCCTCGATCTTAGCCTAATTAAGAACCTTATTTATCATTGCTATAAGATCTTTACCATTTTTGTGAGTAGATTTTTTCTAGTTCATTGTCCATGCCTCGATCTTAGCCTGATTAAGAACCTTATTTATCATTGATATAAGATCTTTACCACTTTTGTGAGTAGTCTGAGTATAATCCATCAAGTTTTCATCTAGTTCAATGTCCATTAACATTTGTAGCATACCTAGAAAATGATTAGAATCAATTAACTTTCACTTACTCTTAAAGAATTGGGAACTAGTTATGTTTCCATAAAAAAAAATTCTTTTTCAATTACCTAAAACAGCATTCATCGAAGTCCTAATCTCATGTGAAACAATTGCAAGAAACTACAAAAAAGGAAACTAAGATATAGAGGTCATTGCTGAAATAATAATCATATAAAAGACTATGACACTTATGAGTAATAATAATAATAATGTTGAATGATGACAATCATGTAAAGCTTTAAATATGTGAACATAAATAAAATGCACCTAAGATTTTACCACATCTACAACTTCAGCATGAGCCTTGAACTCTCTCATTTAACAGTAGTCATCCTCCACTTTTACAATTCGACTAAGTGCTGCATATAAAATATGACTAAGAAGCAAAGTAATAACAAGTACTCCAATTGATCCATTAATTGTTGTCCAAGGTAATGAAGGTCTCTATTTGAACTTAGAAAAGAAAGGAAAATAAAAATTTAAATTGATTTGATATGAGACGCCAAGTCTTAGGGCTTAATAACTTCCTATTGAGTAGTGTGAAAGCAAACATACAATGCATCTCATATTTTTGCATAAGATCCCCAAAGTGTAGGCTGCTTACATGTAGTAGGCCAATATCAACAACATTAGTATCATACATAGGGAAGGGTGCATATGCATTAGTTGTATCATACATATTTATAACAATTTTCTGTTTGCTAGCAAGTTGGTGCAGGATCGTATCCATCAATGATAAAACATCATAGGATGCACCCAAATACCTACCAATAGATAGTACCAAGACCCAAATATAAGTACAAATGCAATTTCTTTTTAGAATAGAAGCATAATTCTTTACCAAAAAATACAAATATAATGTACATTGTAACAATTAAATTAATAGTCAGGCATGGGGGAAGAGATGTAAGAACTCCTTTATAAGGTAAAATTACCTAACAGTACCATCAATGTGTTGCTCTAGTATAACATATAGAGGAAGGTTAGTGTTATATACAATAAATGTAAGTAACACACTGTGGTTATTGGAGTTTAGCAGTTTAAATATAGATGTTAGCACTTCTTTCTAGATGCCCTTACTCTTAAAATATTTTCATGGTCTTCCTGCATAACAATGGCAATAAACATGTCTATCAGACAACCAGATAACAATGATCAATATAATTAACGATTCTACACATAATTGCTCCTAATTTCATCCCTTTTCAATCAATAATGTGGGTGAGTTTATATGAACAAATTAGACCTCATAACTCGTAACTCATAAATAAATCCAAAGACAAGTGATTTCAGTGCTTAGAGTCATTCTATTATTGTCAGGAAGAAAAAGTCCTATATGTAATTCATTTTTTCTCTCCAATATTTCACTTCCACCTTTTAAAGAAAATTACGTAAAATTCTACTTAAGGTGTAAGGTCTTTAGTGCTACCAGATTACATATATTTAAACAAAAACTTCAAAAGTCTAATGCTACCAGATTACATAAAGAAAAATAAAAGATTAAAGAGTTCTTATGTGTGATGATCGAGCACAAAGTTTCTTCCTCTTATATAGCATATGTATAGTACAAACATTCACAGGATCATCCAAGTGGTAACTTCAAATAGTGCCCCACATTTTTCTTATAGAAAGAAATTTATGTGAGGGTGTAAATAAGCTAACCAAGCCACACCTTCCTTGACATCATGTCAACATATACAATATGTGAAACAGATTCTTGAGCAAATATCACTAGTGCATATTCATCTTGGATGGGTACAAGATCCAAATATTATGGAATAGAATCTTGGACAAGTGTCTAATTCTCATATTCCATTTTCTTAATTGTCCACCCATGTTACTTCTCAAAATACTCCCTATCAAAGTGTAGAACTTTCAAAGCATAAGCAACACCACTAGGAAGTGATATCTCAAATTCTGTTCTCTTTATATATTCTCCAAAAGTTTTTTGTAGAAGGATAGAAGAATCTTCAAGGTTATTTTTTCTTTTTGTAGTATTTTTAAATTTTTTGTTAAACCAATTTATATTACAAAAAGAAAAGTGAATAGAAGAGGAGAGAGAAAACACAAAGTTTAATAGGATTTGGTCCTAATGGCTACATCTGCAGACAAAAAAAGACAAAGTTTCACAAAAAATAGCAAGTACAATCTTCACCTAAACTTAAATCCTATTTAATGTCATTTAACAAAATTGTAGAAATATTTGAAGCTCTAAAGATGATATCAATGGCTGCAAAATACTACATCATTATGATGTCAAATACTATCCTAGTAGAGTCTAATAGCCCTAAAATAAAGGAAAAACATGAATAAATAAATAAAAAAACCCTGAATTAAAGAAAAATTATGAAGGTAATATGATGTGTTTATTTATCATATTGTTTGAGGAATTATGAAGGTAATATGATGATTTAAGTTTTGAGGCCAAAATATAATTTCTTAAAAGTGTAGGAGTCAAAATGTAAATAACAAAAATTTCAAGGACACCCCTCAACAATTGAAATTTTGCTAATAAGTCCCTCAAATGATTTTAAGCGAAACTAGATGCAGAACTAGCATGAAAATTTCTGCACTCTCTCCCTATTTTCTCTCTCTAAAAATCCTAAAACTTTTCTATAGATTTCTAGCACTTTTAGACCTCGAATTTCAACACCATCACCACCAATTGATTCAGAACAATGAGGACTACAAATCTATTTGATTGGTTTCTGAAAATTTGTTAGAAAAGGGAGGAGAAACTCTAGGAAGATAAGTTCTAAAACTGTTACTTAGAGTTTTCAAATTAAAAATCTGACACCATAGATGGATTGAAGAGGTGGAAAAACCTTAGGATATTAAATTTTACTACCATATGACAACTTTTGTATGTCATGAACAGTAAATCTGGTCGTCGTAAATAGTAATTCCGATGGTGAATAGTAATTCCAACTGTGAACAATAACTCCAGCATTGACCAAGCTTTCAGAGGCCAAATTTCGTGATTCTAGAGTCATTTCCTAGGTTTTCGAACCCTCCAAACTCGTTTTTGAGATTCATTTGATCAGATTTTCCTTAAAAAAATATGTTTTAGACTATCCAACTTGCAATACTAGTTTTGTGAGTAAATAATTCTTTCTATGACTTACCTATGCTCTTCTTAAACTTTAAATGTATAATTGATTCTGTTTACAAGTTATTTATACTTTTATATGTCTCTGAAATAGATTTAATTATTTGATTTGCTTGTTATCTGACATATAGTTCAAGAAGAGTATGGTTTTGAAAATAAATTTTTGAACTCATTGAATATATGATTCTAAATGTATTTCTCATCATATAGTAAAGAAAATATATTGTGCACCTGACATTGATATGTAAAGCTATAAGATTTCAATGGAAAATGGCATGTATATGTGATAACCCTAAATGATAAATTTTTGATAAAGGAATTATACTGATACTGAAAATTTTGTATTATACTAAAACTTCTGTTTTGAACAATATGGCATATGTGCAAATATAATTTTTGTGGAGGAATCTTATTGGAATCATTGTTTGCTAACAGTAGGTGATGTTAGCCCTATTGCACCTTGACATCTCAGCTAGTAGGGGTGGTACTAACCTCATGTGACAGCCAACACACGGGATATGATATGTGAAGGAGAGCGGGATGCCTTCTACTTGGGCGAGATGCCGACTATATGATATGTGATTTACCTTCTCTTGCTTTGTGTTTGGAAAATGGCCATATTAGAGTTCCTTCGCGTGTCCTCTTGAATGGTGGTAGGGCAAATCATTGATGAAATGCTAAGTATAGGCAAATCCTACACCACCAAAGTACGTAAAGGCTTAAACTCAGATATGGTGGTTCTAATATAAGATCCTCTTAATGTTTTCACGTGAAATATTTTGATGCATAACAATATTTGATTAATGATCATACTATATTGTACATGTTTTCGGATATATAAATGTGATTTGAACTGAGAATATTTGAAATATTGGTTTCATATGGATGTACCTTTAAACTATAATTTTCTATGTGATAAATTTTAATATATGAGTACATCCATATGCTGACCTAAGAAGTTATAGGAGGTATTATCTGCTCACTGAGTTGTCAAACTCACTACTCGATATTTATATTTCTTTTTTCACATAAGGATACAGATTTTAGTCTTACAGTTACGTGATCAACTAGGTGTCATACTCTCTGAGTAAGTCTATGTTGCTTCCAAGACTCACAGTATTTAAATTATTTTGTATTTGTAATCTAAAGTTTGCTCTGAACACCACAGGCAGGATCTTTGTTTCTGCCATAATATGTGTATAAAGACTTGGCATGTATATTTGGTTATATTAGAGAACTTGTAAACGTATGTTATTAATCCTGATATGTTATATACATGAAGCAAGTATGCAATAAAATAAGATTAAATTTATTTGTTACTCGTGACAATCGCGTTCCCTTAAATTGGGGGTATGAAAAGTTGGTATCAGAGCATTTAGTTTCCCTTAGGCTATTGGAGCAAATGATCCATTAGAAGGACCTTTAGTATAGATATGAGTCAGAAATATTTATACTTCAGCTGCTGCTGAGGGATTCTATAAGGTTTCACTTTCTTTTCCATTCCAAGTTTGTTAAAGTTCTTAGTATAAGACTAATTGAATATTATGGTATGTTAAAAAGGTGTTTTGTTTTGTAGAGTCAATGATGCTCCCAAGAACTAGAGCGGTTGTTAGAGAAGCTATAGATCGTGCACCCTCTGCAGAAGAGTCTACACAATATGTAATTCTAATACAAGAGGTCGTGATAGATGCTGCCCTAGAGGAAGAGGCAGAGGCAGAGGGTGTGCATGGGGTATAAGAACCCCAATACATGATGAACATGTTCATATATCTGATAGAGTTCCTGAGGAGAAAGTAGAACCCCCTTAAGAGTCACATGATAGAACAACTAATATAATTGCTGGAATACACAGGAGCTTAAAAATATTGGGTGAATTTATAGTAGAATAGGGCAGGAGGGATTGCCAGCCACCAGAAAATGCTTCTGAAGTGCAAGAACTACAAAGAACAATTGATCAAAAGGACAAGTTTACAGGTATTAAGGTGACATTACCACTATTCCTTAAGTTGAAACCCTTAACTTTTTCTAGGTTAGATATTCAGGAGGACCCACAAATATTCATTGATGCTATAGAATGAATTCTCAGAGCTTTAGGGTATTCCATTAGAAGATCTGTTGAACTAGTGTCTTTTTAACTATCAGATATGGTCTAGGTTTAGTTTAAGACTCTAGTACAAGGAAGAGCAATTACTATACCACCAATGGAGTGGGATGAATTTAAGGAATCATTTATGGATCATTTTCTGCCAATGAGTGAAAGGGACAAGAGGGCCAGAGAATTTGAAAAATTAAGACAAATACCGAACATGACAGTTTCTAAATATGACATCTATTTTATCCAATTATCTTGATATACACCATATCTGGTTCCAAATGAAAAAGATAGAATTAAGAGATTTGTTTTGAGATTGATACATTCATTATTTAAATCTGTGGGTCCCTAGATGAACCATTTTTCAACTTATTCAACGGTTCCGGATTGTACTAGAATGATGGAAACACGAGAGCTAACAAACATAGAAAGTTTAAAGAGAATAAAAAGAGATCAAGATAGTAATATCCATACTAATTATACTCTTAATGTAAGAGGAACAAGATTTCAAAATTCACAACGTTTGATTCAAGCAAGGTCTAGTAGCTCCAACCAGGCATAAGTCAATATTAATAAGCAAAGAATGATTCAAAGAGATATGAGACCTACTAGTCAACAGGATTCAAGATCGATTCCATTATGTCCCATTTGTGGCAGGCTTCATACTGGATAGTGTCGCAGAGAAACTGGTGCATGTTTTAAGTATGGACAAGTGGGTTATTTGATGAAGAATTGTCCACAATTACGAAATTTGAGTCAAGTATCAGTACAGCCAGCTTCACCCCCTGCATCTATACCAGCACAACCAACTAGAGCAGCTTCAAGTCAAGCAAGTAGTTGTGGTACTGGTAGAGGATCAGAAAATCGAGGTCGAGAATCAGCCCAAGTTTTTTCCTTGACACAATAGGATACTTAGGTCTCAAATGCAGTGATGACAGGTACATTATCATTATGTTCCTATAAAGTATATGTACTGTTTGATCTTGATTCTACTCATTCTTATATAACACCCTACTTTAAATTGGGTAGAGATCCTACTAGTTTACATTGTTCTTTTATGGTTGCTACTCCAATGGAAGAATTCTTACTGGTTAATGATGTGTATAAATCGTGTGAGATTTCGATAGAAGATAAGGAGACTTTTGTAGATTTGATAGTTCCAGATATGGTAGATTTTGATGTGATATTAGGAATAGATTGGTTGTTATCATGCCATGCCATTCTAAACTATCACCTTAAGGTGATTAAGTTAAATATTCCTAAAGAATATTCTTTCTTGATACAAGTATATCGTAATGAGGTACCCAGTAATTTAATCTCTACTTTAATAGTTTATAAGCTATTACAAAAAGAATGCCAAAGGTATTTAGTAGTGGTCAAAGATGTTGATATGAAGTACACCAATGTAGAGCAGGTTCTAGTGGTTAGGAAATTTTTTGATGTGTTTCCTGAGGAATTGCCAAGGTTACCCTCAAAATAAGAAATTGAGTTCGGTATTGATTTACTTTCTGGAACCCAACTGGTGTCTATGCCTCCATATAGAACGGCACCAACTGAACTTAAGGAGTTGAAGAATCAATTGTAAGACTTATTAAATAAGGGATTTATATGCCCTAGCATTTCTCTCTAGGGTGCTCTAGTCCTATTTGTGAAAAAAAAGAAGATAGATTACTATAATTGTGTATTGATTACAGACAGTTAAATAAGATGACAGTACATAATAAGTATCCATTACCTCGTATAGATGATTTATTTGACTAGCTGCAAGGTGCCCAATGTTTTTCAAAAATTGATTTGAGACCTGGGTATCAACAACTGAGGATAAGGAAGGAGGACATTCTATAAATTACTTTTAGGATTCGGTATGGGCACTATGAGTTCTTAGTAATGCCATTTAGTTTAACAAATGCCCCAACTGCATTCATGGATTTGATGAATAGAGTATTTAAACCTTTCTTGGATTAGTTTGTTATTGTATTCATAGATGATATCTTGGTATATTCAAAGAGTTCAAAGTAGCATGAGCGACATTTAAGGATAGCTTTGTAAATCCTAATAAAACACCAACTGTATGCTAAGTTTTCAAAATGTGAATTTTGACTTAGTAGTGTTACTTTCCTAGGGCATGTGGTTACCAAAGATGGTATTTAAGTTTATCTTAAAAAGGTAGAAGCGGTGCAGCAATAGCCACGCCCTACCACAATTACAGATATCTGTAGTTTTCTTGATTTAACAAGCTATTATCGTAGATTCATTAAATATTTTTCAAAAATAGCTACTACTTTGACGAGGTTGACAAGGAAGGGAATAAATTTTGACTAGTCAGATGAATGTGAAAGAAGTTTCCAAAAACTCAAGGAATGTTTAACTACGGCACCAGTACTGTCTATTCCTTCAGGTACCGAAGGATATATAGTACACTGTGATGCATCGAGAACTAGATTAGGATGTGTATTGATGCAACATGGTTGAGTCATTGCATATGCATCTAGACAGCTTAATTCATATGAGCAAAATTATCTAACCCATGATTTGAAAATGACAGCAGTAGTTTTTGCTCTCAAAATTTGGAGGCATTATTTGTATGGTGAGACATGCGAAATCTATACTGATCATAAAAGCCTCAAATACATTTTTCAACAAAAAGATCTTAACTTGAGACAAAGATGATGGATGAAATTACTTGAAGATTATGATTATACAATATTATATCATTCGAGTAAGGCCAATGTAGTGGCTGATGCATTAAACAGAAAATCTATGAGCAGTTTGACTCGTATCACTGTGGTAAAGAAGCCGTTGGTTAAAGAAATGCATAAGTTGGAAATTCATGGGATAGTTTTGGAGGTAAAGGAGCTTGGGATATTATTGGCCCATATACAGTTTCAATCATCTTTGATTGAGTAGGTGAAAAAGGCACAGAAAGAGGATGCCTATTTATGCAAGAAAATTGAAGAGATAAAGAATGGAAATGATGTTGAATTTACTATAGACTCTGAAGGAATTATGAGATTAGGAAAACGGTTGTATGTACCTAATAAAGATGAACTCAAGAAAGAGATTTTAGAGGAAACTCATAGATCCATATATACTATTCATCCTGGAGTAACTAAAATGTATCAAGATTTAAAAGAAATGTATTGGTGGGATGGAATGAAAAAGGATATAGCTGATTATGTTTCTCGATATTTAAAATGTCAACAAGTAAAAACAAAACACCAAAGGCCTGCAGGATTACATCAGCAAATAGATATATTTAAATGGAAATAGGAAAGAATAACTATGGATTTTGTTACAAGGCTACTACGGACACCAAAAATGTTTGATTCAATATAGGTGATCATTGATAGGTTGACTAAATTAGCACATTTTTTACCAGTGAAAAACATATATAACGTAGCTCAGTATGCAAATCTGTATTTGAATGAGATAGTGAGGCTTCATAGAGTGCCACTATCGATTATTTCTGATCGAGGACCACAATTCACAACTCATTTTTTGTGAGCCTTCTTAGAAGTTTTGGACATGAAGTTAAATCTTAATACTACTTTCCATCCTCAAACAGATGGATAGTCTGAGCGAACCATCTAAATATTGGAAGATATGCTTCGGGCATGTATGTTAGATTTTTAAGGTAGTTGAAAAGTATTCTTACCCTTAGCTGAATTTGGTTATAACAATAGCTACCAAACAAGTATACAAATGGCCCTTTTTGAGGCATTATATGGTAGACATTGTCATTCTCCGATTGGATGGTTTGAGATGGGCGAAGCTAAGATTTTAGGGCCTGATTTGATACAAGATGCACTTGACAAGGTAAAGTTGATTAAGGAAAGGTTATTAGCAGGCCAGAGTAGACAGAAAGCTTATATTGATAATAGATGTCGACCATTAGAATTTTCCATAGGTGAACATGTCTTCTTGAAGATATCTCCTATGAAATGAGTAGTAAGATTTAGGAAGAAAGGGAAGTTAAGTCCATGGTACATAGGACCATTCGAAATTTTTGATAGAATCGGCCTAGTAGTTTATCGTTTGGCTTTGCCACCTGAATTGAGTAATGTCCATCCAATCTTTCATGTGTCTATGCTACAAAAATACTTACCAGATCCTACACATGTTATACAGTGCCCACAGATTCAGTTACAAGAAGACTTAACTTATAAGGAACAATCAGTAGCGATAATAGACAAGCAAGTGAAAAAGCTATGTTCAAAAGAAATACCTACAGTGAAAGTAATATGGCAAAATCACTCTTTTGAGAATGCTACTTAGGAAAGAGAGGATGATATGCGCGCTAGATATCCACATCTTTTTGAATCATGAGGTTAGTTTTTATTTTTAAATCAATACCGAATTTCTTTAAGGGGGAAGAATGTAATAGCTCTAAAATAAAGGAAAACCCTGAATTAAAGAAAAATTATGAATTTAAATGAGGATTATGAAAAATAGAGATAAGTAACGTTGGAAATGTGTTTATTTATTATATCGTTTGAGAAATTATGAAGGTAATATGATGATTTAAGTTTTGGGGCCAAAATGTAATTTCTTAAAAGTTTAGGGGTCAAAATATAAATAAAAAAATTGCAAAGACACCCGTCAACAATTAGAATTTTGATAATAGGTTCTTTATATGATTTTAAGAGAAACCAGATGCAAAACTAGCATAAAAATTTCTGCACTCTCTCTCTCCCTATTTTCTTTCTCTAAAAAGCTTAAAACTTCTCTCTAGATTTCTAGCACTTTTGGACGTCGTATTTCAACACTACCACCACCAATGGATTTAGAACAATGAAGACTACAAATCTATCTGATTGGTTTCTGGAAATTTAGCCGAAAATATGCTGAAAAAGGGAAGAGAAATTCTAGAAAGGTAAGTTCTAAAAATCCTACTTAGAGTCTTTAAATAAAAAATTTGACACCATTGATGGATTCAGGAGGTGGGAAAACCTTAGGATATGAAATTTCGCTACTATCTGACAACTTTTGTATGTCATGAACAGTAAATCAGCTAGTCATAAATAGTGATTCCGACAGTGAATAGTAATTCTAACTGTGAATAGTACTCCATAGTTGACCAGCATTGACCAAGCTTTTGGAGGCCAAATTTTGCCATTTTTGAGTCATTTCCTAGGTTTTCAAACCCTTTGAACTTATTTTTGAAGTCCATTTAATCAGATTTGGTCTGGAAAAATACGTTTTAGGCTGTCCAACTTGAAAAACTAGTTTTGTGAGTAGATAATTCTTTCTATGACTTACCTATACACTTCTTGAATTTTAAATATATAATTGATTATGTTTACAAGTTATTTATACTTTTATATGTCTCTGAAATGAATTAAATTACTTGATTTGCTTACTATTTGACATATAGTTCAAGAAGAGTATGGTTTTGAAAATGAATTTTTGAACTCCTTGATTATATGATTCTAAATATATTTCTCATCATATGGTAAAGAAAATATATTGTATACGTAGCATTGATATGTAAAGCTATAAGATTACCATAGAAAAGGGCATGTATATATGATAACCCTGATTGAAAATTTTCTGACAAATGAATTATACTGAGACTAAAAATTATGTATTATACTGAAACCTTTATTTTAAATGATATGGCATATGTGCAAATATGATTTTTGTGGAGGAATTCTATTAGAAACACTATTTACTAACAGTAGGTGATGTTAGCCTTGGTGCACCTTGACACCTAAGTTAGCAGGAGTGGTGCTAGCCTCGTGTGATGGCCAACACACGGGATATTATATGTGAAAGAGAGTTGGATGTCTCTTATCTGGATGAGATGCCGACTGTATGATATGTGATTTGCCTTTCCTTACTGTGTACTTGGGAAATGCCCATATTAGAATCTCTTCACGTGTCTTCATGAATGGTGATATAACAAACCTTAGCTGAGATGTTAAATATAGGCAAATCCTATACCACCAAAGTACAGAAGGGATTGAACTCTGATATGATGATTCTGATATGGGATCCTCCTAATATTTTTATGTGAAATATTTTGATGCATAACAATATTTGATTAATGATCATACCGTATTGCACATGATGTTGGATATATGAATGTGATTTGAACTGAGAATATTTAAAATATGAGTCTCATATGGATGTACCTCTGAACTGTAGTTTTTATGTGATAAATTTTAATATATAAGTACATCCATATGCTGACTTAAGAAGTCATAGGAGGTATTATCTGTTCACTGACTTGTCAAACTCACTACTCAATATTTTTTTTTTCAAATAAGGATACAGAGTTTGATCCTACAATTACATGATCAACTAGGTGTCATACTCTTTGGGCGAGCCTATATTGCTTTCAAGGCTCATAGTGTTTAAATTAGTATGTATTTGTAATCTATAGTTTGCTCTGAACGCTGCATATAGGATCATTGCTTCTGCTGTAATATGTGTATAAAGATTTGGTCTGTATATTTAGTTATAGTGGAGAACTTATAAACGTATGTTATTATTCCTGATATGTGATATACTTAAAGAAAGTATGCAATAGAATAAGATTAAAGTTATCTGTTACTCGTGACAATCGCATTTCCTTAAATTGAGGGTGTGACATAGAGCCATTCCAAGCTTTAAGGAGACACACCTGACAACTCTTATTTACAGTATCTTCCTTTACAATTTATTTATGTTAATAACATGCTCATAATGCAATAATGAAACAAAAGAGAGAGGCTATAAACATTTTTTAAGATAGTTTTAGTAGGAACTTAAATAGGTCCCTTCACAATGCCTGTAATTTTTATCTGCTTATTTCAAGTTCAAACTCCAAATTCTCATTACTTTCTTAATTCTCTCAAGAAAAACAGTTCTTGCATTAAATTCATTATAAAAAAAATTAAAGTAAGAGTTTAACCTAACGTACACATTTTTTAATAGATCCAGCTTCTGGCACATTAATAAGGTTTATGGCATAACTTGAACTCTACCTATTTTCATTTTTTTTATTTCAATATCATGTTATACTTTTTTAGCATCCTTTATTTCCCTTAAATTTTTGTCCCTTTTTATTTTCTGTGCAGTTTCCCCTCCACTAGATTTAGAGATGAATCATTTTCTCCCTCTTTTGCATACAAGTAATAACTTTGTTTTTCGAAATGATTACACTGCCACATAAATCTATTAGTTAGGAGCACACAAGGTACACTAAGGGAAGGCTAAATGCTAGAAGAAATGTAGTATGTCTAACGTTTACTCTGCATAACTCTACACAGAACTGGGTAAGAACTGACATTTAAACATATGGCTATGCCCCAAGACAAAACCAAATGAGGATGAGTACATTACCTGGTCAATTGCATAAGGATGTTTGCTATGGTGAAAACATTCAAAGACATGGCGTTTTGGAATAAGGACAATAAGAGTGTGATTTATATTATGCAATAACTTCTTAGATCTAAAAACATACTTCACCGCTAAAAAATATCATTGCCTATTATATCCTAGTATGATATAAAGAAAACACCAGTATATATATTTTCTCTAGGTGCAGTAGTTGGTTCAAATAAGAAGGAGGACAATAAGAGTGTGATTTATATTATGCAGTAACTTCTTAGATCTAAAAACATACTTCACCGCTAAAAAATATCATTGCCTATTATATCCTCGTATGATATAAAGAAAACACCAGTATATATATTTTCTCTAGGTGCAGTAGTTGGTTCAATTAAGAAGGCTACTTTGCAAACTTCATTAATAGTTATTAGCCTTAAGAGCCAACGGTTCATCCTTCTTGTCACTTTTTTCAAATGTCCCTTAATTTATCATCAGTATTACCCGAAGTCAAGGAAGTAAATAGATCTTTAAAAAAATTAATCGCCACCTTAGTAGTATTTTCCTTACCCGCCTACTAGACACCATATATATTCTTGATAAATTAAATTGAAATTTTGGTTTGTTTCATAATTTCTTAGGCATGGAAGATGACAGTATTATGATCCTCTTCCTTCAACCATTTATTTGTAGCTTTTTGTTTGCAGTAAATTTCTTATTAACACCAAGCCTTATGAAGTTCATTTTCCACCAAATTAGATAGTTTTACATTAAAAGAAAGTGCACCATTAATTTTGGTCAACTCAGCTTTTAGGTGGTCAATTCGCTTTGTTGCATTGGAGGAATTATTTTTGTTCCAATTAACAAGAAGTGCATGCCCCCTTTTAATTTTGAGAAAACCTTGAACATTAAATTGTTGTCCACCTTACCTTCCTAAAGATCATTAACAACACTTTAAACTCTAGAAAATTATTCACCTAATGTCAAATTTGAATTTTCTTCTTGAGTAAGCACCATTTTCTACGTCTTTAAGCACAACAGGAGCATGATCAAATCGAATTCTCCCAAGACAGAAAACAACTATATTTGGTTGCCATTTTTTCCACTGATGATTTGCTGTCTAGTTTTTGGATATTACTACCCCATTCCTATTTATTATTCCAAGTATAAGAATGTTCACCTTTTTGACAATCAGTTAGACCACACTCTTTCATAAAATACAACAAACTTTTACTTGGATTTAGATTAAAGATAGCTCCCCAACATTTTATATTAATACAAATAATAGTGTTAAAATCCCTATCTATTATACTATTTTAAATTTCTTTGCAATTGTAAAAATTGGGTCTTTCTCACTACTTGCTCATGACGCATAAGGACTCTAATAAAGTGTCATGTCACACCAGACCTAACATCATTGTAACATGATATAATCCTAGCTATAGTTGTAATTGTGTAAGAGTAAAATACATAGGCTAGGCTATGATTGAATGTGACCAAGTCTTGCTTATGCACAATAGAATTGGGGCTTCTTCCATTGATCCTTGTTTTGATATCATATTGAATTATGTAATGTGCTACAAAATTTCAGCATAACTCAAACAATGCATGAAAATACAATATAAAAAAACCGACTGCACAATAAGCTCAACCATATCATCACCTCCTACAATACGAGTAGGTTCTACTAAAGTGCTATGTCACACCAGACTTAACATCATAGCTTGAACAATACATGAAAAAAAATCTAAATAAACCAATTGCATAATGAGCTACACCAAAACGTTACATCTTGTAATACCAATGGGTTCTATTGTCTCAATGCACTTGTTACCACATCTTTGTGCGTGTTTTGTCACTTTTTTACTCAAAGAAACACCAATAATGAGAATAAGATTGAATTATTTCTTTAAGGTGACAAATTGTTACATTCCCAAACCCTGACAGTTTCTGCTTATGAACTTTATTGATGGATTTGGGGCCACTCAAGGCTAGATACCTCTACCTTCATATGTTTTTCTTGACTATACATATTGTCCAAACTCTTTTTTATTTTTCATTTGTTTCCCTTGGTATGCTTAAAGCCATGCCAATACATATTTTTGTGCTACAGAAGGTGATAAACTAAGGATGCCAAGAGAAGGAGAGACGTTAGAAGAGAATTACACAACTTTATTAGTTTTTTGCATGGCTATATATATAGTAATCATATCACAAAAAAGAAGGAAAGACACGTAACCCTATACAATGATTTAGCCTATAATTTTGTCACCATAACTTAGTATAATGAATATGATATTTACATACTAGAAAAGACAAACAATGAGCATATTATGGGTTGACTAAATATTTTCCTTAATATGCCCCCTCAAACGAAGTGAAAGTCGAAGGCAATATATTTCATACGTGAGTGAAATACTGGGTTAACACAAAGATATTGAACACCAATGTTGTCATAGTACACTACTGGTGTTGTGGGCAAGGGAATTTAAAGTTCAATTAACAAAGACTAGAGCCATGTGATTTCGGCAGTAACAGAGGCAATGGCTCACTCTGCTTCGATATATGAGCGAGCAACAATATGCTCTTTTTTGGAACTCCATAAGATGGCATTTTGACCAAGGATGACGACATAGGCACTTGTAGAAGTGCGATCATCAACATTGCTAGCCTAGTATGTATCAAATTAGCCATGAAGCAGTAACGATGTGTTTCAATGAAGAAATAAACTATGGTGAATAGTACCTTGAAGATAACAAAGTAAGGGTTTAACATTTAACCAATGTGTGGTAGTAGGACGATGCATGAACTAAGAGAGGTTGTTGACATTAAAGGCGATGTCAGGTCACCTAAGAGACAAGTACTAGAGGCTACCAACAAAAGAATTATATTTAACAACATCATGGAGGGAGGTACCATTAGTAAGACTAGGCAGATGATTGGGAGACATTGGTGTGTTGACAACTTTGGTGTGAAGCATATCGGTCCTTTCCAAAATATCATGGATATATTTGTGTTGAGACAAGAGAACACCATTGGTTGAGGAATGACTTCAACGCCAACAAAATATGATAGGTTGCCAATATCTTTGATAGAAAATTTAGCTATAAGTTGATTGGTGAATTGGTCAAGGGTGTTGTTGTCATTACTTGTGAAAATTAAATCATCCATATAGACTAAAATATACATGGTTATATGCACGTGGTGATATATAAATAGCGAGGTATTTGATTGGGAATTGACAAAACCAATAGACACAAAAAATTTCCGAAGTTCATGAAACCAAGCCCTTAAGGATTACTTTAAACCATAAAGTGCCTTCTTAAGGTGACATACATAGGAGGGACAATTGGTGTTAATGAAACCAGGGGGTTGACTCATATAAACATCTTCAATTAAATTACCATGGAGAAAAGCATTATTAACATCCAGTTGTTTGAGAGACCATCCTTTGCAGAGTGTAAGACTAAGAACAAGATGAATAATGGTTGGTTTGATGAATGGACTAAATGTCTCATGATAATCAATGCTAGGGCGTTGGTGAAAGCCTTTTGCAATGAGCCAAGATTTATATTGCTCAATAGATCCATTAGGGTGTCGTTTAATACGAAACACCTATTTACACCCAACCAACTTTTGGGAGGAGTCTGGTGGAATAAGGGTCTAAGTCTCATTACGGAGAAGAGTGTTGAATTCATTAGACATGGCTTGACACCAGTCAGGGTTTTTGAGTGCTTAGGTGAAGTAAGTGGTTCAGTTTGAGACAAAGAGTGAACAATAATGAGGCTAAGTTTGGTCAAGGGTTTATGAATGTAGTTTTTAGCTTGGGTTTGCATGGTGTAGTTATTTTAAGGCATTAGATATGGTTAGTGAGATGAGTGTGGGTGTGATTTGCATATAAGATTAGTAAAAGGTGATAAGAAGAAGGATGGTGGGCCAACCAAAGACGTATCTTGCATTGGGCGAGATTAATGGTGATCATAAGTGGACTTGTCATCACAACATGGGGAAGGAGTGGCATCATGGGAATTAATGGGAGAAGAATCAATTGGTGACTGATTGGAGGAAGAATTAAAGGGATAATGATATAGGGAATTAATTGAAGTGGAGTGAAAATTGGTGGAGAGTAATTGATAGGATTGAGAATTAGTGGAGGTGGAAGAGATTTGATGACCACATGGGCTTAGTAAGTGGATTGGATTTGTGTTTTCCAATATTGTAGTCGTTGTAGGAAGAGATGATGAGGTGGGAATCAGGGGCGGAGGGTAGCCACCCCCCAAAAAATTTTAAATTTTTTAATAATAATAAAATTCTTTTAAAAAATTTTAATAATAAAGAAAGAAATTCTTATTTAGCCCCCCAAAATATTTAATTAATATATTATTTTTAATTTTTTTTCATTAGCTCTCCTCATAAAAACTGTCTAGCTCCACCCCTGGTGGGAATTGATGGGTCAACAGTATGTGTTTTGGATTGTAAGGGATTGGTAGCATGTGGCCAATCTTGGAAGGTGAGGTCATTTTCACATAAAAGATTAGGGGAGTGGGTGGAAAAAGGAAAGATGGACTTAATGAAATTCACATTAAGAGAAACAAATATTATTTTTTTGAAATTTAATCATAGCACTGATAATCACTTTGTGTTGGAGAATAACCAATGAAAACATAAGGCTTAGAATTAGTTTGTGAGACCCATATGGTCGAATCCAAGGATAACATAGACAACCAAAAATTTTGAGTTTAGTGTAGTTGGGTGGCTAGTTAAATAACTTTTCAAAGGAAGATTTTATGGAGAGATCAACTTTTGGCATGCAATTGATGAGGTACATACCTGTAAAGAAAGAGTATGGCCAAAAGGTGAGAGGCATGTGAGCATGATGATGTAATGTGAGGCCAGATTCGACAATATAACAGCGACGATGTTCAAACATACCATTATGTTCACGAGTATGAAGAGGAGTGGTAAGATGGGAAATACCATTGATGGAAAAAAAATACTTTAAAGATATGTATTCATCACCATTATCTATGTAAAAGGTAATAATAGAACGATTAAAGTATTTTTCCATTAGAGCCTTAAAACGAATAAATATATCATGAACATCTTATTTTTATTTTAAATGATAAAGCCAGATATAGAGGGTGTAGTGACAAACAAAAATGACAGGAGAGGTCTACACATTAGAATATAATAATGCAAGAGGTTAAGAACTAGAGAGTGTGGAATTTGAAAAAGGTAATTTGTGAGTTTTATTGCAATAACAAGAGCCATAAGTGACATTCAACATAATGGACATTGACATAGGCAACTTGTGACTATAAATTAAATTGCGTAAAATAGTGAATGATGGATGACCAAGTCGATGATGTCATTGGGCAGTAGGAACTTTTATTGATGAGAAATTAATGATAGGTTTTGTGCTTGATGACGTACGTGGCCACTTATAAACACCATCTTTAGTCTCCCCTTGCAGTAATGGAGCCCTTGTGTGGAGATCCTTTACATGAAAAGAGGATGGTAGGAATTCAACATATACATTATTATTAAAACAAAATTGTGAAATTGAAATAAGATTTTTTTTTCATTGAAGGAACACATAAAACATTATTCAAGGCAAAAGATTGAGAGGAAAAAGGCAATGTAATTGAATCAGTGTGTGTGATGGCTAAGCTAGTGCCATCACCAATTTGAATTTCTTCAGCAACGGGATACTTAGAATGGAGAGATGAGTTTTGGAGGTCGGATGTGACATGGTGAGATGCACTAGAGTCTAAAAGCCATTCAGTTTGGGATGGAACAAGAAGGTGTGTTAAATGATTTTGGGAAGCAACAAACTTGGATTATGGTGAGTAGGAAGTGGTGTTTTGTTGAGGGTTACGAGACCAAGACATAGATTTGAGGATGTGACACCTTTTAGCAAAATGTCCTTGTTGGTTACAAAGTTGACACTTGCCAAGGTAAGTATAAGGTTGTGGTGAATGGGATGTTGATGAAGACAAGATTTGAAAGAAGGTGGACGTTTTGTGTTATTAGTTTGGGAATAAAAAGGACGGTGTGGCATTTTTTGGGTGGATAAAAGGGCTTTTGTGCAAGATTGGTAGAAGTTGGCATGTTTGGAAGTGTTGCTCTTTTTGTGCTTCATATTTGAGATGTGCTTTAAAATTGATAAGTTTTTCATGTGATTCATCAAACATGAAAGGGCTTTCACGGACTCGCATGACTAATATAACATCTTTATAGTCTTCATCAAGGCCACCAAGAACCTTGAGAATAAGGTCTTCATTGTCAACAGGATGGTTGAGCATTGCTAGTTCATCAGACAAGACCTTGACTTGTTGCAAATATTCAGTAATGGATTGTGTGCCTTTTTTCAAGGTGCGAATATCTTCTTTCAATTGGGTAAGTCTTCCACGAGAGGGTTTTGCATAAGTATTAGCGAGAATGTCATGCCTCTTGTGATGTTCGGGCAATTGCAATAAATAGGAAAAAAGTAGGGGAGATAGAACTAGCAATGGCACTGAGAATTAATTGATCTTGTCAGACCCAAAGAGATTAGTCTGGATTTGGGATTAAGGTTAGGTTGTCTCCACTGGTGACTGTTGGTGGAGGACAAGGTTTAGATCCATCAATATATCCCATGAGATCATAACTAATGGGGACTGTATTGAACTGGAATCACCATGATGTATAAGTTAAGGGAGTAAGCTTATAGAGATCTAAATGGTAGTATTTATAGTGATTAGGGGGAAGAATTGTCGAGGGAGTTCAAGATAGTGTGATGATTTTGGTAGGAGAAGGTGTTGGATTCAGTTTTGAATAATGGGGTTGTTTGGTAGTCGGCCATATGGAAAAAAGATGGATCACACTCATTTGAGTTTTTGGAGTGCGCTGATACCATAAGGATGCCAAGAGAAAGAGAGATGTTAAAGGAGAATTGCACGACTTTATTAGTTGTTTACATGGCTATATATACAATGATCATATCGCAAAAAAGAAGGTGAGACACGTAACCCTATATAATGATTTAGTTTATAATGCTGTCACCATAAAAGAGCATAATGAATATGATATTTACATACTGAAAAAGATAAACAATGAGCATATTACGAGTTAACTAAATATTTGCCTCAATATAGACATGTTGCAAGAAATTGTGATTTCTTATACGCCACTTTAGGTTCGAAGCCCATACTGAGATGGACGGGACACGACATGATGGATCCAAACACTACGCTGCCATACCTTCTTTTTGTCTAGAAACTCTAGCAAAAGAAAGCCAATGTGAGGAAGAACACTACGCCATCACACCTTCATTGAGATTGAATATTATTATTACTTGTATAAATTTGTATACTCTTTATAATTCACATGTGTAATTACATTTAAACTTAGAAATTTATCTTTGGCAAAAATAAGTTTAAGAATTCATATTTAATTTTTTTTATTAATAAATTTGTATCCATTATAATAATTTTTATTCTAAAATTAATAACTATTTTTTTAGTATAATAAAAGGTTTAGAGTTATGGGAGGTTATCTCATTTTAATATAAAAAAACATATCACCAATTTAATGACGCGAATCAAGACTAAATTTTATAAGTACCTCTATTCTTGTTAGTTGAACTAATTTTTGTTGACAAAAGTAATAAATATTTCTTTTATAAAAAATTAACAATTAATAGATAATTTTAAAATAATAAATTATCAAATATAAAATAATAAACTATAATTATAAAATTAATGAGGTTTAAATACTATTAGGGAATAATTTAATCAAATATAAGTGCCAATAATTCCATTCTTGTGATAGTAATTAAGTTTTCAAGTTCAAGATAGTTCTAAATATTCTTCTTTAATTAGCCTCTCCCTAATTCCTTTCCTAACATATTAAGTTATTTTTTTAATAATAACAAATTACGTATAAGAAAAGTAGTGAGCTTATAATCTTCATCTATTTTTTATAAAAAAAAGTTATACGTAAAAAAAGTAATAAAAGTTTAATTAAAAAATAACACAAATTATTTACAAATTTATAACTCAATAAATGAGTTCAATAACACGCCCGACTGAAATTAAGCTTTCGTATCTCGTATCAAGGGACGTGAAAATTCGTATTAACAAAAAAAAAAAAATCGAAACGTGTCAAAACAAATGCGCGGACACATAAGTACAATTGTTCACCTAATTGGCAATTAGTGGTTAAAAAACGACAACATTCTGGAACACTGCTTTTTTCGTTTTTTTTGGTGGGCGGTGTAAAAATAATTGAAATTGAAAACATGTCAACTTGTAGGACCAAGTACGAACAAAAGAAAAGAAAAAGAAATAGTTGATGAAAAATTTTATGTTGGGGAACCAACACAGTCTACTTTGTGTTTTCTGGTCTACTCAGTGGGGAGGCTTATCTCAGTAATGGCGAAAGTTGGCATGATGAAGCTGGGGTCACAAGGCTTGGAGGTATCCGCGCAGGGACTTGGCTTCATGGGTATGTCTTCTTTCTATGGCGCTCCTAAGCCCGAACCAGGTATGATAGCTGTTATCCACCACGCCATCCAAAGCGGTGTCAAATTTCTCGACACCTCCGACGTCTATGATCCCCACACAAACGAAATCCTTCTTGGAAAGGTACGAACTCTAGCCCCTTTTGTCGCTTCTTCATGTTTGCTTTGAGTTTATCACAAATTGAGGGTAAAATTCCTGGATAGGCTCTAGCTAGCTCCTTATAAAGTTTCAAATTACAGATAAAATGGCCTCCCTTTGCCGATAAGTTAGCGTTATCTATTGGCTTTGAACTAATGACGACGTGGATATGGAATTCTGGCACAGGTTTTGAAGGGAGGTGTGAGGGAGAAGGTTGAATTGGCCACCAAATTTGGACTTAGCTTTGCCGATGGTAAAAGAGAGATCCGTGGTGATCCTGCATACGTGAGAGAGGCTTGTGAGAGAAGCTTGAAGAGACTGGAAATCAATTGCATCGATCTCTATTACCAGCATCGTGTTGATACTCGTGTTCCAATTGAAGTCACGGTTCCACCCATTCTCTATTTTGGGATCTGTTATTCTTTCTTATTCAATACAACAAAATATTCAGAGCTAGATTAAAGTATTCTGCATTTTTCCGTAGGGTTTGGGATTTTTAATATATTATTTCCTTGAACCTATATATTCGCAAAAGATGTGATGCAACAACAAGGCAATGATTTTGCTAATTCTAGGTGTTAAAAATTCTTGTGATTTAAGATGAAAAGCCTATTTATGACATAACCTATAAAACAAATGGGCCCAAAAGATTTGCCTGTCATGCCTATTTGGTAATTGGTACTATGCTATGCTATGTATTGTAACTATTTTATTTTTAAATTACCATACCTCATTTGTGAAGGTCAAGATGGAATATTTGGTATTTGAACTTCGTTGTTTGGAAAAATTTAAGATGAATTTGTGAGCCAAAAATGATTCTATTTTATATTATTGATAATTTGTAGAAACTATGTGCTTCTTGCGGTGCCTTAAAATTTACGATGATGAAATATTATATTCCATTATCTTTCAGTTTTAGACATTTAGGTCATGCAAGTTGGAATATAAGGTTATAAAACTTTTTTTTTGTTCCAGTGGTATATGAAATTAGGAAAATATTTCTCCCTCCCTCCATCCCTCACTACCACAGTTGACTTGTTCACTCCACATTATCTTTTTAGATTTGTTTTTTGGTTACATAGGAGGTCCATGACGTAGGGAGTAAGAATGGAAAGGGGTTGGGATCAAACCCAAACACATCAATTTACCTTAATTTTAATCACAAAGGTTGGTGCTACATTAGCAATCATTGTATTCTTATAGTATGAAATTTCCATTTTTACTTATGAAGATATGCCTTCGTTTCCTAGTATGCTTTGGTCCATCTCTGATTCATTTTCAATAACATTGTTGATGGAGATGCAATTTGAATGCATGAAATAGACATTCTGTTAGTAACATGTCTACATGGATCCGTTGCAATATGTGCATGATATTACCGTTAGGGAATGAAATTAAGATGTTCTTTAATTTTACTAGCTGTACTCATATATGAAAATCTATACTATTAAAGTTAATGGTTAAAAGACAAAGACCACCCATGTGACTAGTGGACCAATATGCTTGACTAGTGGAGCAATCACTTTGGCAATAATTTGTTCATTATTGCCAAATTATTAATCACTATATGTGGCTGAAATCTTGCTGAAATCTGCAACATATTGGAGCACTAATGACCACATATTGGTCATGGATTACAACTATAAATAGCCATGAGACTCACCTTAGTTCTCAAACTCTCAAGGAGTTCTTTCTTCTTCCTCTTGTTCTCATAGTGAGAGAAAGACTTGTGAATTTAAGAGAGGTTTGAGTAAGAGTGTTCTTGAGTGTGTTTGTAAGGTGTGAGTGGTGGGCTATTAAAGCCAAGCTTTGACTCTAAGAGAGCGGTGTAGCTTGGGTTAACCTTATAGGCAATTGGGTAAGTGAGGAAAGTCATTGTATTCCTTTTATCATAGTGAAAGATTCTTGCTGTTCTCAGGTCGTGGACGTAGGCATATTGCCGAACTACGTTAAATTCCTGTGTCCTACTATTGTCTACTTATTTTTCTTGTACATTTAATTTCTCTATATCGAGGGCCATCCACAACAAACTGGTATCAGATCCATGGCTACCACAAAATTCAACGTGGAGAAATTTAATGGAGAAAATGATTTCAGTCTATGGCGGGTCAAGATGCGAGCTTTGCTAGTTCATCTAGGGTTAGCCAAAGCCTTGCAAGGTAGAGAGAAGCTGCCTGAGACGTTGACAGAGCAGGAGAAGGATGACATTATGGATAAAGCACACAGTGCCATCCTGCTGTGCTTGGGTGATGAGGTATTGCGAGAAGTTTCTGAGGAAGAAACAGCTGCTAAGCTATGGTTGAAGTTGGAAAGCTTGTATATGACGAAGTCACTCACCAACCGATTGTACATAAAGAAGAAATTATACACGATTCAAATGCAGGAGGGTAAGTCCATCAAAGAACACCTTGATGAATTTAACAAAATTATTCTTGATTTAAAGAATATAGATGTTAAAATTGATGATGAGGACCAGGCTATTATCTTGTTATACTCTTTGCCAAATTCTTATGAGCACTTCATTGATACAATGTTATATGGTCGAGATTCTCTTACCATGGAGGAGGCCAAGGCAGCCTTAAACTCACGAGAATGGAAGAGAAAGGTAGCAAAAAGCAAAAATGAAGGCTCAGGAGAGAGTTTGATGGTAAGAGGAAGAACTGGAGGAAAAGGTCATGGTGGTGGTAAAGGCAGATCTAGATCGAAATCAAAATCTATAAAATTAAAGTGTTTCCATTGTCACAAAGAAGGGCACTTCAAGAAAAACTGTCCAGAACGCAAAGGCAAGGAGAAGGAAAAGGCTTCTGGTTCTGGAGATGCTGCTGTAGTAGATTGCTACGATGATGCAAATGTTCTCTCTGTATCTGTCACTAACTCAGGAAATGAGTGGGTCCTTGATTTTGGGTGCTCATATCATATGACTCCTAATAAGGATTGGTTTACAACTTACTTGTCCATAGATGGGGGTAAAGTTCTTTTGGGTAATAATAATGCTTGTAAGGTGGTCTGTATCGGCACGGTAAGGATCAAGATGCATGACGGAGTTGAAAGAACGTTGACTGATGTCAGGTACGTTTTAGAACTGAAGAAGAACTTGATTTCCTTGGGTACTCTCGACTCTAGCGGGTGCAGCTTCAAGGCTGAAGGTGGAGTTACACGAGTCTCAAGGGGAGCCCTAGTTGTGATGAAAGGAAGAAGAGTCAATGGCCTTTACATATTGCAAGGAAGCGTAGTTACAGGTGCGGCTGCAGTATCATCAATGTCTGAATCAGACGTCACCAAGTTATGGCATATGCAGTTGGGGCATATTAGTGAGAAGGGTTTAATCGAGCTCAGCAAGCAAGGGCTTCTCTGTGGTCACAAGGCAGGGAAGTTAGATTTCTGTGAACACTGCGTATTTGGAAAACAATGTCGAGTAAAGTTCAACACTGCAATTCACTGTACAAGAGACACTGTTGATTACATTCACTCTGACTTATGGGGTCCCTCTCGAGTTCCTTCTTATGATGGCGGTAAATATATGTTGACCTTCATTGATGACTATTCAAGAAAGGTGTGGATCTTTATTCTAAAGAGTAAAGATGAAGTCTTTGTCAAATTCAAGCAGTGGAAAACCTTGATTGAGAAACAAACCGGGAAGCAGATCAAGCGACTGAGAACTGACAACGGCTTGGAGTTTTGTGGAGGAGAATTTAACAAGTTTTGTAAGGATCACAGTATTGTTAGACACCGCATTGTGAAAGAGACTCCACAGCAAAATGGACTTGCAGAACGGATGAACAGAACTCTCTTGGAAAGAGCAAGGTGTATGCTCTCAAATGCCGATCTACCAAAACATTTCTGGGCTGAAGCTGTTAACACAGCTTGCTACTTGGTTAACAGATGTCCATCTTCAGCTATTGGTTTCAAGACTCCAGTGGAGGTTTGGTCAGGTATGCCAGCCAAATATGATAATTTAAAAATATTTGGTTATCCTGCTTATGCTCGCATGAATGAAGGTGTAATAACCGTAAAATTTAATGAAAAGGAAATTTAAAATAAAAGAGAGAATTTTGACAATAGAGATAAGAATCGTAGAAAATATGTATATTTATTACATAGAAAAAAAAACATATTAGAAGTTGTGTTTTGGCGCGCTATAAGCAAATATATTTTTATTATGTAGAAATAATTATGATTTGTTAAAAATAAGTAGATTTTTAAGTAAAAGAAGTATTGTGTTACTTAAAATAATTATACCGGCTTCTATTAAATTTTTATGGTATTTTTAGAAATACTCTTTCTTTTAATATAAATAAAGATATTTGTTTAGAAATTTGTTTTATTACTATTTTTATCAAGAAAAATTATGATGTGAGAGTTTAACTAAAGATTTATGAGAAATGAAATTTTTAGAAATTTTTAGGATATTTTATGATGAAAAACGGAATTTAAATGAATTTTATAAAGAAAATCTTATTATTAATTATTTAATAATTATTTAAAAAAAAATATTTTTTTTTTACTGTAACATAAGCACATATATGTGCATACGGATACCAGGCAGAGAGCAGAAAAACCCGCAGCCCCCCCCCCCATTTTTCCCTTTTCCCCTTTGAATTTCAAACCCTCATATCTGGAGTTACGGACCTCCGATTGACGAACCGTCTGAACCGTTGGACTCGTGGCAACGAGTACTTCAAAACCCACCGATCAATTTCGTCGGAAAGTCGCCGGAAGGTCGCCGGAGAATCGCGTGAATAGTACCTCCAAAGGTAAAACTTCGTCCAATTGCGTTTTAGGCTTCGTTTTTACCGAAATTCTTCCCGTAGATAGCTTTAGAATTGAATATGGTGTTTTTAGGTTTCAGCATGAATAGTGTTTTCCGGCGAGTGAATAGTATTTTCCGGCGAGTGAATAGTGTTTTCCGCGCGTGAATAGTGACTTTAGAATTTTCTAATTTTCATGCTATGTCTATGTTTTCTAGGTTATTGAGCCACTACGAGGTGAAATTCTCGTTGTTGGACTTCTAGTACGGTGAGTGGGTTTTTCATACTATAGCGTATGTTTTAGGAATTTGATTTATAACTCTCACTAGTTGGAATGTATGTTAAATTGTTTTACTGCTTTGAAAACCAATATGTTCCAACCATGTTAGAAATTGTAAATTTTAATCCTAGTTGAACCCTAGGTATGCAGGGCAAGCATCTAGACAATTAATTCTCCATTTGAGCTAGATTTATAGAAATGCGAACTTAGTCATAGAAATGAACTAAGTTAGCCATGAAATGATTTGATGCATGATGAGCATCTATGTGACGTCTACGGACGATCTATGTTTAAAAGGAAAAATTTATGATTGTAAAGGTCTCCATGGGAATTCATGGATGAGATATATTTTAGAACGAGATTTTATGCATGAAAAGAGCTAGATGGAGAATTATAGCTGTATTGTAAAGTTATTGAAATGTTTTACTTTAAACTCTTTGAATAGCATATTTCACATGTTTTCTATTGGAGGGACCCTTTTAGATCACTGTTAGCTAGCCGCAGGTAGTGCTAGCCCTGGTGCACCATGATCATGTTAAGGCTTCGGCCTAGGATATTGTGACGGGCATATGACAGCCTAAGACACAAAATTTAGGGTGGACTTATGTCTACGCCTACAGTGATTGCCATACCCATTGCTATGTGCTTGGGGAAATTTAGGGTGGACTTATGTCTACGCCTACAGTGATTACCTTACCCTTGCTATGTGCTTGGGATAGATGATAGATCTGTTAGGAAAGACCTCCAATAAATTAATACATTTTTCTTAAAGATTAAATATTTCTAAAATACCTCATTCATCATTGTTCTTGCATAAGTATCTTCATTTATTACTTACCATGCATAATTGATTTGCTTACAGTTATTGATTTAATCATGATTTATCATTTGAACTGTTTAGCATTCTTTCAATAAATTACGGTTAAATGTTTAATGTTTTCTATACTTTGATTTCAATTATTTAATTAATTGCGAAATATTCGTGCTTAGTTTGCCATGTTTCTGTTATAATATGATTTATCCATTCACTGAGATGTGGAAATCTCACCCCTCTTCTGTTTTCTCC
Source organism: Gleditsia sinensis (assembly GCA_037074535.1). Classification (NCBI taxonomy): domain Eukaryota; kingdom Viridiplantae; phylum Streptophyta; class Magnoliopsida; order Fabales; family Fabaceae; genus Gleditsia; species Gleditsia sinensis. The sequence continues at coordinate 8,434,857 of CM073475.1, read as the reverse complement.
CCACAGATAGTCAAAGAAACACTGATTCAGCTACAGCTCCATAGGAGGCTAAATATAGTATTGGTGAGCCCCAGTTTGGGCACTCCGTTGTATTGGTTGTATAGTTTAAGTGTATGTCTAGTGTATCTCCATGAACATACAGGCAGGATCCTCGCTTCTTGTGTTGTTTGAAAAATGGTTTTACGTTTACAATAATGTTTGTACTATGAGGCCATGGGCCAAGTTGAATCAAGGATGTTGGATTCATGAACTATATATATATATATATACAGTATTTTCTGATATTGGATGTGGCGTATGTGGCCAGTTATATTATTATGTACTGGATTGTGTGCTGAATGGTTGTGCATGCTATGTGTTAGGCTTACGGCTAGGGGGAAACCCTTATGCCGTGCCGGTCATGTGTTCCATCATTTGGAGCCGTGACAAATATGGTATCAGAGGCGTTAGGTTTCCCTGTGTTCATGGAGTAACGGACCTTTAAGTAGGACTTTGAGTATGGGTATGAATCCGGACATGCTTATACTCACGGTGCTGCTAAAGGGGTTCGATAGGATGTTGTCTTTTTGTTTAAGTTAGTCAGTTTATAGTATGCTATGTTGGTATGGTTAAGTGATGGTTGGGCTATTTCTGTTTTATAGTGAAATGCCACCAAGAACAAGATCAAAGGTTAGGCAACCCGCGGTTCAAGAGCAGATGGCTGAAGAGTCTGCTCAGTCCGCAGTACCAGTGCCTAGAGGCCGAGGTAGAGGTCGTGGCAGAGGCCGACCTAGAGGCAATGGCAGGGGTGTAAGGGCTGCTGAAGCAGCCGAACAAGCTGAGTTAAGAAGTGAGCAAGCTGAAACTCCCAGGACGGGGGAAATGTCTTCTCACCCCCGGGATGATGTGATAGCCCAGATGCTGGTAACCATGCAGAGTATGCAGCGGGCAATAAAAAATCTAGCTGAGAGAAGGGATGGGCAAGATAGAAGGGACCCGCAACAGCCTGAAACAACTACCTCCGTTCCAGAACCAGTTAGGTCCGTGGAGCGGCAGGTGAGACCCGTTGAGAGGGAAGTGGAACTATCTGAGTTCCTGAAGCTGAAACCGCCAACCTTTAAGGGGTTGTTGGCCAGTGAAGATCCCCAGGAGTTTATAGAGGCTATTGAGAAGATCTGCGAGGTTCTTAAGTGTCCAGAGATTCGCTCAGTAGAATTGGCAGCCTTCCAGTTGTCTGGCGTAGCGCAGGTATGGTTCAAGACCATGATGCGCGGAAGAGGAGCTACAGCGCCACCTTTGAGATGGCCAGAGTTCAAGGAAGTTTTCATGGAGAGGTTTGTGCCTCAGAGTATACGAGATGCCAAGTGTCAGGAATTTGTGGAATTGAAGCAAACTCCTGGTATGTCAGTCACGGAGTATGACTACCGCTTCACACAGCTGATGCCGTATGCACCGCACATGGTCCCTACTGAAAGGGACATGATCAGGAAATTTATCCAGGGGTTGGTGCCAGCATTGTTTAAATCAGTGGCACCCCAGATGAAGCAATTCCCGAACTATGCAGAGGCTGTGGACTGTGCAAGAATGATGGAGACTAGGCATTTGGCCGATGTCGAGAGTGCCAAGCTGAGGAAGAGAGATAGAGACGGGAGCTCCAAAGGAGGGCAAAGTTCTCATTCCCAAGGACCCCGATTCCAGAGCCAGCAGCGCCCAGCACCACAGAATGTTGGGAACCCCAACCAGAGACCAGATGCAAGTGGTAGGCTAGGTCTTAGCCAGGGAAACACCAGGTATCCAGGACAACCAGGACCAAGAGCCATTCAGTAGAACAGGCCACAATGCCCTATTTGTGGCAACCATCATTTTGGTCAGTGCCGCAGGGAGATGATTGTTTGCTATCATTGCCACCAATCTGGACACATGAAGAGGGAATGTCCTCAGTTGTATGGCTCAAGCCAAGGGCCAACTCGACCAGCTTTGCTACCAACCCCAGTGGCAGCTCAGCCTCTAAGGACTATACCGGGCCAAGTAAGTAGCAGAGGTACTGGTAGAGGGATGATGGGCCGAGGTCAAAACCAAGCAGGCCGAGGTGAACCGAGGATTTTTGCTCTTACCAGGCAGGATGCACAAGCTTCAAATGCGGTCATGACAGGTACTCTTTCAGTTTGCCTACATGAAGCATATGTTTTGTTTGACCCCGAGTCTACATATTCCTATGTTTCCCCTAGTTTTGCTAAGAGTTTGGGTAAAGATCCGATTAGGATGGATGCCCCTTTCTTTGTAACCACCCCGGTCGGTGATTATTTGCCAGTAGAGCATGTATGCAAATCATGTAAAGTGTCAGTAGGTGATAGGGAGACATCTGCTGATTTGATCATCCTAGACATGGTCGACTTTGATGTAATCCTAGGAATGGATTGGTTGGCAGCATGCTATGCTACCTTGGATTGCTATGAGAAGGCAATCAAGTTCAACCCTCCAAGTGAAGTTCCTTTCCGGTTCCAGTGTGATCGAAGTAAAGCTCCAAGTAACCTGATATCAGTCTTGGGTGCTCAGAAGATGTTGAAGAAGGGATGCCAGGGATATTTGGCATATGTTAGAGATATGGATGGGAAGGTACCGGATGTAGACAAGATGGCAGTGGTAAGAGAATTCCTGGATGTCTTCCCAGAAGAGTTGCCAGGATTACCTCCTGAACGGGAGATAGAGTTTGGTATCGACCTTATTCCAGAGGCTCGACCAATTTCTATACCGCCTTACAGGATGGCACCCACAGAGCTTAAGGAGCTAAAGAGTCAGTTGCAGGATTTGTTAGAAAAGGGCTTCATCAGGCCGAGTACCTCTCCATGGGGTGCTCCAGTTCTTCTTGTGAAGAAGAAAGATGGGTCTTTGCGTCTTTGCATTGACTATCGGCAACTGAATAAGCTAACAGTGCGCAACAACTACCCTTTACCCAGGATTGATGATATGTTCGATCAACTTCAAGGAGCGAAATGTTTCTCCAAGATTGATCTGAGGTCAGGGTATCATCAGTTGAGGATCAAGAAGAAAGATATTTCCAAGACGGCTTTTAGGACCCGTTATGGTCATTATGAGTTTTTAGTTATGTCTTTTGGACTAACTAATGCACCAGCTGCTTTTATGGACTTGATGAACAGGGTGTTCAAGCCATTCTTAGATCAGTTTGTCATTGTGTTCATTGATGACATCTTGGTTTATTCTAAAGACCATGAGGAGCATGAACAGCACCTACGGGTCATTCTGCAGATTTTGAGGGATCAGCAATTGTATGCCAAGCTCTCTAAGTGTGAATTCTGGTTGGACAGTGTTATGTTTCTGGGGCATGTAGTCACGAAGGACGGCATTCAAGTAGACCCCGAGAAGGTAGAGGCAGTACAGCAGTGGCCTCGCCCAGCTAGTGTGACGGAGATCCGAAGTTTCTTGGGTCTAGCAGGGTATTACCGGAGGTTCATCAAGGATTTCTCCAGAATTGCTGCTCCTTTGACCAGATTAACCAGGAAGGGAGTTAAGTTTGAGTGGTCGGATGTATGCGAAGAAAGTTTCCAGACCTTGAAGAAGTGTCTAACCACAACCCCAGTTTTAACTATCCCAACGGGCACTGGAGGATACTCAGTATACTGTGACGCCTCAAGGGTGGGCTTGGGTTGTGTGTTAATGCAGAATGGTCATGTTGTAGCCTACGCATCTAGGCAGCTCAGGAAGCACGAACAGAACTATCCTACACATGATCTGGAGATGGCGGCAGTGGTCTTTGCCTTGAAGATTTGGAGGCACTATCTCTATGGTGAACCCTGTGAGATTTACACGGACCACAAGAGTCTCAAGTACATCTTTCAACAAAGAGATCTTAACTTGAGACAGAGAAGGTGGATGAAGTTGGTGAAGGACTATGACTGCACTATCTTGTACCACCCAGGCAAGGCCAATGTGGTAGCAGATGCTTTGAGCAGGAAGTCAATGGGGAGTCTAGCCCATATTACCCTACTCCGGAGGCCGTTGGTAAGGGATATTCATCGCCTAGAAGGTGAGGGGATACGCTTTGAAGTGAAGGAGCCAGGGGTGTTGCTAGCCCACATGCAACTACACTCTCCACTGGTTGAGCAGATTAAGGCAGATCAGGACAAGGATGCCAAGCTGTGCAAGCTCAAGGATGAATCCAGGAATAATCAGACTTCTGAATTCAGCGTGGATACTGAAGGAGTGTTAAGATATGGGAAGCGCTTGTGTGTACCCGATGTGGATAGCTTGAGGAAGCAGATTTTGGAGGAGGCACATCAATCAGCCTATACTATCCACCCAGGAACAAATAAGATGTACAGTGACCTCAAGGACTTGTATTGGTGGAATGGGATGAAGAAGGATGTAGCAAACTTTGTGGCTCAATGCTTGGTTTGTCAGCAGGTGAAAGCTGAACACCAGAAGCCTGCCGGTTTGCACCAGCAGATTGAGATACCAGAGTGGAAGTGGGAAAGGATTACTATGGACTTCGTTACAGGATTACTGAGGACCCCTAAGGGTTATGACTCAGTATGGGTGATAGTGGATCGAATGACCAAGTCATCCCACTTCTTACCAGTGAAGACTACCTTTAATGCGGCTCAGTATGCAAACCTGTATCTGAATGAGATCGTCAGATTACATGGAGTCCCTGTATCCATCATATCTAACCGAGGTCCACAGTTTACGGCAAGGTTTTGGAAAGCTTTTCAAGAAGCTTTGGGGACGAGGTTAGATCTAAGCACCGCTTTTCATCCTCAAACAGATGGCCAGTCAGAACGCACGATTCAAATTATGGAGGATATGCTTAGAGCATATATATTGGATTTTGGTGGCAGTTGGGAAGGATACCTGCCATTAGCTGAGTTTGCATACAACAACAGTTATCAAGCCAGTATTCAGATGGCACCTTTTGAAGCTCTTTATGGGAGAAGATGCCGATCTCCCGTTGGATGGTTTGAAGTTGAAGAAGTCAAGCTGCTAGGGCCAGACTTGGTGCAAGATGCCATAGAGAAGGTTAAGCTGATAAGGGAACGGCTTTTAACTGCACAAAGTCGTCAGAAGTCTTATGTGGACCATAGGCGTCGGGAGTTGGAGTTTTCTCTAGGCGATCACGTGTTCCTCAGAGTTTCACCCATGAAGGGAATCATGCGGTTTGGTAGGAAAGGGAAGTTAAGCCCGAGGTATATTGGACCTTTTGAAATTCTGGATATGGTAGGAGCAGTGGCATACCGCCTAGCCCTACCACCTGGGTTGAGTGAAGTGCATCCAGTCTTCCATGTCTCGATGTTGAGGAAGTATCTACCCGACCCATCTCATGTGATTCAACCGCAGGAAATCTTTTTAGATGACAAGTTGGCCTACGAAGAGAAACCCGTGGCCATTGTTGATAAACAAGTGAAAAAGTTGAGATCTAAGGATATCCCTACAGTGAAGGTGATTTGGCAGAATCATTCTAAGGAGGAAGCTACGTGGGAAGTAGAGGATCTCATGAGAGAGAAGTATCCTCAGCTGTTTCAAGAGTAGTCAAATGTTTTCATGTTATTAGTTTTTGTAAAATTCGGGGACCGAATTTCTTTAAGGGGGGAAGAATGTAATAACCGTAAAATTTAATGAAAAGGAAATTTAAAATAAAAGAGAGAATTTTGACAATAGAGATAAGAACCGTAGAAAATATGTATATTTATTACATAGAAAAAAAAACATATTAGAAGTTGTGTTTTGGCGCGCTATAAGCAAATATATTTTTATTATGTAGAAATAATTATGATTTGTTAAAAATAAGTAGATTTTTAAGTAAAAGAAGTATTGTGTTGCTTAAAATAATTATACCGGCTTCTATTGAATTTTTATGGTATTTTTAGAAATACTCTTTCTTTTAATATAAATAAAGATATTTGTTTAGAAATTTGTTTTATTACTATTTTTATCAAGAAAAATTATGATGTGAGAGTTTAACTAAAGATTTATGAGAAAGGAAATTTTTAGAAATTTTTAGGATATTTTATGATGAAAAACGGAATTTAAATGAATTTTATAAAGAAAATCTTATTATTAATTATTTAATAATTATTTAAAAAAAAATATTTTTTTTTACTGTAACATAAGCACATATATGTGCATACGGATACCAGGCAGAGAGCAGAAAAACCCGCAGCCCCCCCCCCCCATTTTTCCCTTTTCCCCTTTGAATTTCAAACCCTCATATCTGGAGTTACGGACCTCCGATTGACGAACCGTCTGGACCGTTGGACTCGTGGCAACGAGTACTTCAAAACCCACCGATCAATTTCGCCAGAAAGTCGCTGGAAGGTCGCCGGAAAATTGCGTGAATAGTACCTCCAAAGGTAAAACTTCGTCCAATTGCGTTTTAGTCTTCGTTTTTACCGAAATTCTTCCCGTAGATAGCTTTAGAATTGAATATGGGGTTTTTAGGTTTCAGCATGAATAGTATTTTTCGGCGAGTGAATAGTGTTTTTCGGCGTGAATAGTGACTTTAGAATTTTCTAATTTTCATGCTATGTCTATGTTTTCTAGGTTATTGAGCCACTACGAGGTGAAATTCTCGTTGTTGGACTTCTAGTACGGTGAGTGGGTTTTTCATACTATAGCGCATGTTTTAGGAATTTGATTTATAACTCTCACTAGTTGGAATGTATGTTAAATTGTTTTACTGCTTTGAAAACCAATATGTTCCAACCATGTTAGAAATTGTAAATTTAATCCTAGTTGAACCCTAGGTATGCAGGGCAAGCATCTAGACAATTAATTCTCCATTTGAGCTAGATTTATAGAAATGCGAACTTAGTCATAGAAATGAACTAAGTTAGCCATGAAATGATTTGATGCATGATGAGCATCTATGTGACGTCTACGGACGATCTATGTTTAAAAGGAAAAATTTATGATTGTAAAGGTCTCTATGGGAATTCATGGATGAGATATATTTTAGAACGAGATTTTATGCATGAAAAGAGCTAGATGGAGAATTATAGCTGTATTGTAAAGTTATTGAAATGTTTTACTTTAAACTCTTTGAATAGCATATTTCACATGTTTTCTATTGGAGGGACCCTTTTAGATCACTGTTAGCTAGCCGCAGGTAGTGCTAGCCCTGGTGCACCATGATCATGTTAAGGCTTCGGCCTAGGATATTGTGACGGGCATATGACAGCCTAAGACACAAAATTTAGGGTGGACTTATGTCTACGCCTACAGTGATTGCCATACCCATTGCTATGTGCTTGGGGAAATTTAGGGTGGACTTATGTCTACGCCTACAGTGATTACCTTACCCTTGCTATGTGCTTGGGATAGATGATAGATCTGTTAGGAAAGACCTCCAATAAATTAATGCATTTTTCTTAAAGATTAAATATTTCTAAAATACCTCATTCATCATTGTTCTTGCATAAGTATCTTCATTTATTACTTACCATGCATAATTGATTTGCTTACAGTTATTGATGTAATCCTGATTTATCATTTGAACTGTTTAGCATTCTTTCAATAAATTACGGTTAAATGTTTAATGTTTTCTATACTTTGATTTCAATTATTTAATTAATTGCGAAATATTCGTGCTTAGTTTGCCCTGTTTCTGTTATAGTATGATTTATCCATTCACTGAGATGTGGAAATTTCACCCCTCTTCTGTTTTCTCCCCACAGATAGTCAAAGAAACACTGATCCAGCTACAGCTCCATAGGATGCTAAATATAGTATTGGTGAGCCCCAGTTTGGGCACTCCGTTGTATTGGTTGTATAGTTTAAGTGTATGTCTAGTGTATCTCCATGAACATACAGGCAGGATCCTCGCTTCTTGTGTTGTTTGAAAAATGGTTTTACGTTTACAATAATGTTTGTACTATGAGGCCATGGGCCAAGTTGAATCAAGGATGTTGGATTCATGAACTATATATATATATATAGTATTTTCTAATATTGGATGTGGCGTATGTGGCCAGTTATATTATTATGTACTGGATTGTGTGCTGAATGGTTGTGCATGCTATGTGTTAGGCTTACGGCTAGGAGGAAACCCTTATGCCGTGCCGGTCATGTGTTCCATCATTTGGAGCCGTGACAGAAGGTAAACTTGAGCCTAGGGCAAGGAAATGCATTTTCCTTGGGTATCCTGAAGGAGTAAAAGGCTACAAATTATGGTGTCCCAAGACTTCAAAATGCATCATTAGCAGGGATGTGACTTTCAATGAAGCAGAAATGTTGAATTCCCAAAAGGAATCATCAGGTGGAGAAGAAGACAATAGTGTTACGAAGAAGGTGGAGCTTGAGACGAAACATCCTCAAGATAACCAAGAAGATACAAAGGAAGAGCAACATCCAATCGAGAAAACGAGTACACAATTGCAGTATTATCAATTGGCAAGAGACAGGCAGAGAAGGAAAGTTAGACCTCCTTAGAAGTATGGATATGAGGATGTAGTCGCTTATGCTTTAAATGTAGCTGATAATGATGAACCACAATCATACCATGAAACCATGTCAAGTGATGAGTCTACCCAGTGGCTTGCTGCAATGACTGAAGAGATTGAATCTCTTCATAAGAATCATACTTGGGAACTTGTTGAAAGACCAAACAACCAGAGGATAATAGGGTGAAAATGGGTCTTTAAGAAGAAAGAATGAATCCTTGGAGTTGAAGATGCAAGGTACAAAGCACGACTTATGGCAAAGGGCTTTACACAGAGAGAATGTATTGACTTTAATGAAATCTTCTCTCCAGTGGTTAAACATAGCTCTATACGAGTCCTACTTGCCATCGTTGCTCATTTTAATTTGGAGCTTGAGCAATTGGATGTCAAGACAGCATTCTTGCATGGTGAACTTGAAGAGCAGATTTACATGAGTCAACCTGAAGGGTTCGAAGTACAAGGTAAGCAAGAACATGTTTGCCTATTAAGAAAATCTTTGTATGGTCTTAAACAATCTCCTAGACAGTGGTACAAACGCTTTGACAAGTTCATGCTTGGAAGTGGTTATTCTAGGAGTAAGTATGATAGTTGTGTGTATTACAAAAAGCTTGAGGATAGATCATATTGTTATCTACTTTTGTATGTTGATGACATGTTGATAGCTTGTAAGAACATGTCAGAAATAGATTGTCTCAAGGATCAATTGAGACAGGAGTTTGAGATGAAGGATCTTGGAGCTGCACAGAAAATTCTGGTTATGGAGATCTACAGGGATAGGAAAGCAGGTGTCTTATTCTTGTCACAGAAAAAGTACACAGAAAAAGTGTTAGACCGTTTTGGCATGAAAAATACAAAGTCTGTTAATACTCCATTAGCAGCTCACTTCAAACTCTCAGCAGCTTTGGCGCCCCAGACCAAAGAAGAGGAAGAGTATATGACACATGTCCCTTATGCCAGTGCAGTTGGCAGTATCATGTACCTCATGGTATGTACAAGGCCATAAATTTCACAAGCGATCAGTGTTGTTAGCAGGTACATAGCGAATCCTGGGAAGGCTCATTGACAGGCAGTGAAATGGATTTTACGTTATTTGAGAGGTACAACTGATGTTGGTTTGATTTATGGTAGAAGCAAAGACATAACAAAAGATATTGTTGGATATGTCGACTCAGATTATGCCGAAGATCTTGACAAAAGGAGATCTCTTACTGGATATATATTTATGCTATGTGGATGTACTATTAGTTGGAAAGCAACTCTACAATCAATTGTTGCTTTGTCAACCACTGAGGCAGAGTATATAGTGGCAACAGAAGCAGTAAAAGAATCCATTTGGCTCTAGGGACTAATTGATTAGTTGGGTATACAACTGGAAGAAGCTATAGTCTACTGTGATAGTCAAAGTGCGATACATCTGACTAAGAACCCCATGTATCATGAAAGAACAAAGCACATTGATGTGATGGTGCATTTCATTAGAGATGTGATTGCAGAAGGAATTATTACAGTGAAGAAGATAAGTACTACAGACAATCCAACTGATATGTTAACCAAGCCAGTTCCGGTAAACAAGTTCAAGCATTGCTTAGATTTGATTGGGATACGAAGCAGGTGAAAGGGGCATGGAGGAGAGTAGCAGAAGAAAAACTATGGGAGTCTTTTAACCAAAGTGAAGATTTGTTAAAGTTAATGGTTAAAAGACCAAGGCCGCCCATTTGACTAGTGGACCAATATGTTTGACTAGTGGAGTAATCACTTTGGCAATAATTTGTTCATTATTGCCAAATTATTGATCACTATATGTGGCTGAAATCTTGCTGAAATCTGCAACATGTTGCAGTACTAATGACCACATATTGGTCATGGATTACAACTATAAATAGCCATGAGACTCACCTTAGTTCTCAAGCTCTCAAGGAGTTCTTTCTTCTTCATCTTGTTCTCATAGTGAGAGAAAGACTTGTGGGTTTAAGAGAGGTTTGAGTAAGAGTGTTCTTGAGTGTGTTTGTGAGGTGTGAGTGGTGAGCTATTAAAGCCAAGCTTTGACTCTAAGAGAGTGGTGTAGCTTGAGTTAACCTTATAGGCAATTGGGTGAGTGAGGAAAGTCATTGTATTCCTTTTATCATAGTGAAAGATTCTTGTTGCTCTCCGGTCGTGGACGTAGGCAAATTGCCGAACCACGTTAAATTCATGTGTCTTACTATTGTCTAGTTATTTTTCTTGCACATTTAATTTCTCTATATCGAGGGTCATCTACAACATATATCATAACTGTTAATTTGTCTCCTTATTTTTTATTGTAAGATTGGGGAGCTAAAAAGACTCGTTGGGGAGGGCAAAATAAAATATATTGGTCTGTCTGAGGCTTCAGCTTCCACTATCAGAAGAGCACATGATTGAGTTTAATATCAAGTTTAATATGCTAATAATGCCCCTTAAGTTGAAGATCCAATTGGATTAAATACAATACAGACCATGTTGAAGACAATTGCTGAAATTATTAAGAGAAAGAAATTGAAAGTGTGAATTTTTCAAGGCATGGTATGAAAGTAATAATTACCTCCAAATCATAGAAGCTGGCTGGAAATATCAAACAACGTGCATAAAAGTGAGAAACAGTGGGTAAATTCCAAGAATTTCCTTTTAAATCCAAATGTAATATCATTATGGCATAGGCTTGGGTGCACAGAATTTATACCTCTTTCTCGTATCAGTTTATTTTATAATATACAAACTCAAGAAATTGGATAAATTGTGAAGATAATAACAAAATTTATCAAGCATTTGCTTGTATACTTATGCATTTTATCAGCATATATAAAGAATGTATCAATTTTTCCTCTTCTATTTATTTTTTGATGGGCAAGATGCTATCGAAATCCTTCTCTGCGTACTGGCATTTTCAATGTTTATGTTGTTGACTAGGTTACTATGAAAGGGGTTGGGGTCTGGAGAACATGAGCGTAACATAATAAAAAGAATTTAGAATTTTGTGAATATTATTTGTATTTTTTTCTCTAGAACGGAAGATAAATTTGGGGACTTTTAGTCTAATTAAGTGCAAGAAATTATTGAAGATCTCGAGCTCCTGTAGGCTTAAAAAAAAGCTATTTATCGAGAGTTGTAACAGGTGATGAACATCAATGAGATGGCTTGAACTGGCCTTTTGTTGAAACTAAAATTATCATAGATCACGATTCTTCTTCTGATCCACCCGTGAATTCATCATTGTCTCCTTTTCCTTTTCAATCTTCCTATCCGGATGTGCGTTTTTTTTTTCTGGATAGGTATCTTGGGTGGGAATACCATCACTAACCACGTGAGGAGTTCTTCGGAAAAATATGTCCGGAGTTGACTACTCTCTGATCCCCTTTCCCCAGTTTTGACCGTAATATAGGTGCAATGAAGTTCTTTCTTTGTCCTTTTCTGCATGTCCGCGGTCAGGAGAAGATTTCATTTTCATCATTACCTTTTTTAAGCGAGTCTGTGGATGATAAGTTCTTGTTTCAGTCATAGAGCTCTTTCCTTTTTCTCTTTGTTAGAGAATGGTATGACTAGCCCTTGCCTCTTTGTCAACTGGCTTTTGTGATTGAATACGGGATAGGAGGAATGGTAAGAGGAGCATTCAAATCTTAGCTTCGGCTAGCGGGAAAGAGACTCGTTCATAAAAGAAAAAATAACCCAAGACCCAGAAATAGTTTTTTTTTAAAAGGGTTACTAAAATCTGGCATATTTCTCGTCCTCTGACCTGTCTCTGTCTCTTCTTTATTGTGGTCAAAGAAGATTATGTATGAATTGGAATACCCACGAATGTGTAAGAGGTCAGCTACTTAGCTAGAACATTGTTTTTTTTTTTGTTAAAAGAAAACATTTTGTTTTCAAATTTAAAATTTAGAGTTAGATAGAACATACAAGCTTGATATGATTATTTTAAGGAGGCGTTTTATATACGTATTCTTTTTTGTTTTCTGAAAATCTCAATTTAAAAAATTAAAATTTTCATGTTAGTTATAAACTTTTAAAAAATAATTTTTAAGAAACTAATTTTTTATGAAAATGAGAATCTTCTTATGATATTAAAACATAATTATACCTTTCATTAAAAGCATAATTGTAATAAAAAAAAATTATTCTCTCTCCACTTTTACTCTCTCCCATCTCTTTTTCTTTTCACTCTCTCACTTTTTCTCTCATCTTCTTTTTCATTCTTTCTCTTCATTCTTACTTTCACTCTCATAAGAATAAGGGATATTTTTTAAAAATATATTAAGATTTCTTAGAAATAAAATATAATCAAACAGAAAAATAGAAGATTCTCAATAATCTTAATAGTCAATCAAATACATTTTATATATTTTCAAAAATTATATAATTACTATCAATTACGTTTTTCAAAAAACATGGGCCTTGTTTGATTCTGTTTTTGTTTTTTTATTTTTAAAAATTGTTTCTGAAAATTGTGTTTAAAAATTATTCTATAGAACAAAAAAAAAAATCTATTTGATAAACTGTTTTGAAAATATGTTATTTTTTGTTTCTTTGTGTTCTGAAAACAAAAATAGAAAGTAAAAACAATTTCTCCCTATTTCTGTTTTTTTGTTTTAAAAACAACTTGTTTCAAGAATTTATTTTCAAAACAATAACAGAAAACAGTTAACAAACGAGTTTTTTTGTTCTGAAAACGGCTAAAAACAAAAAAAAAACTTTTAAAAACTAAAAACAAACAGGTGCATGATTTATGAGAACAAAAAATTTAGCCGTTTACCAAACATTTTTTGAGTGATTAATATATTAAAAATTTTAAAATGTCATCCTCATATTAACGATAGATTTAGTGATGTATACATGCTATACATATGATAACTTGATAACAAAATACATTTAATGAAGAAATTATTTTGATTTATTTGTTTAAAATAAAAGAATTAAATTCATATTACAAATTAAAATAAGACTGAATTGATGCATTCTTAAAATAGAAAAATTAAAAGTACAGTTAAACTTAAATTTTATAAACATTTGGTGCCAGTGTCTATGGTCCAAATCTAAGGTTAACGTATGGTCTAGGTTTGATGGCTGGGTTTAGGGTTCAAGTCACGTCTAGTGGTTGAATCCTGATCTAAGAGGATATGGATCTTCTACTGTGGTTTAAATCACAGCAGGGCATGCGGTGGTTCAAAACGTAGTCTTTGAGATACGTTTTGAAATTTTTTTTATTTTTTTTCAAAAAATTATTTTTTTAAAAAAAAAGAAAAATGAAAATAAAGGATAAAATTTTTAAATTTATTTTCTATTTAATTTTTTTAAATAATTGGTTGAAAAATTAAAATTTAAAAATATATAAAAAATGAGAAAATAAATTTAAAAATATAAACATTTTGTTGAAATTTTGGATTTTTTTTATTTTTAAATATATTTTAATATATTTCTAAATTTTAAATTTTTTCAAAAAATTATTTTAAAAAATTTAAATAAAAAATAAAATTTAAAAATTTTCAACAACATTTTATTTTTTATATTTTATTTCCATTTTACTTTTTTAAAAGAAAATAATTTTTTTAAAAAAATTAAAATTTAAAAATAAATTTAAAAAAAAAAAAAACAAAACACAGTCCAAAGATTACTTTTTGAACAACGACACGCCCTGCTGTGGTTTGAACCACAGCAGAGAATCTATATCCGATCTAAGACAAAAGTTTGAACCAAGTGTTGCGGTTAGGTCTAGGGTTTAGGTCTAGGTTAGATCCAATAGCTAGGTCTTGGGTTTAGGTCATTCTAATGGCCAAGTTCTAGGTTTGGTTCGAGGTTCGTTTAGTCATAAGCCGAGAATCGAGTTTACTCCAATCTTTTTCAAATTCGGTTAGTTGGAGAAAATTGAATGAAGATTTTTTTTTTTAATTAATATATAGAGCCAAAGGCCCAAAATTGAAATTCCTTATTTTTTTATCAAAAATCACATGATTAAATTTATTTGGGTATTTTGTGGTAAGGAATTTCAATGACTACGTAAAATTACTTTCTCCCACTTCAATTACTTTGTCTCAGCACAGAGTTAAGGTAGACAGATATTTTTTATTTATTCTCTTCTTCATGACGCAAGCGAAAATAAACTGGAATTTTGAGCAAGTTAACCATTATAATCTGCAATTGAAATATTGGTGATGATGATGAACTGTAGGTATGTTTGCTTGAACTCTCATGAATAAGTGAGAGTTCCCAGCTCAAATCCTTTTCCCCCTATTTTTGGCAAGAGAGGTATTAATCCCACAAAGAAAAAAAAAAGTAGTAGCAAGTTGCTTTAAAACTTACTGTTTTTCTCTTCATTTTTTTATATCAACATATGATGATTAACTTGTACTTATAACATGTATAGATACTTTAGTTCAAAATCTTCGTGTCGGATATAGAGGTTGATAGATATGTTTTATGTAGAGAGACAAGCACTATCAGTGAAGATTCTATGTTATCCTATTTACTCACTTTATATATATGTCAACAAAATTCAAAAGTCAGTTGGTACCTTGCACAATTGTGTGACCAGTGTTTATTTTGGGGGAATGAATACGAAAGATGAAAACGGAAAAAACAAAGAAAAAGAAAAACGTTTGAAATACAGTAGTGATATAATATATGTAATTTTTACAACATGCTGTGACCGACTTATGCCTGCTGCTGCATCCAAACGTCCAGATTTTAGGATTTGACCTGCCTAACACCTTGCTTCAATGTAAATAAGGGAACGATTCTATATCCACATTTAAAATGTTTGTTACTGATACCAAAATATAATCATCTCCTTGTATGTATTTTACCTGTTGCAGTATCTGCCTAGATTCCAACCTGAAAACATGGAGCACAATATGGCTATCTTTGAGCGGGTTAATGAAATGGCTGCAAAGAAGTGATGCACTCCATCACAGCTAGCATTGGCCTGGGTTCATCACCAAGGAAATGACGTGTGCCCTATACCTGGAACCACCAAAATTGAGAACTTTTAAATCAAAATATTGGAGCTTTGTCCGTTAAACTAACACAAGAAGAAATGGCAGAATTAGAGTCTTTTGCTGCTGCTGATGCAATCAAGGGTGACAGGTACGGGTCTGCAGTAGCTACATGGAAGGAATCTGACACCCCACCGCTTTCTTCTTGGAAAGCTGCATCGTGAAGTGCATTCATTACACTAGTGTACCTTTGGTATGTTAATGCTACCTCGAGCAAACATACAACTGGCATGCCTTGTCTCCGAAAGTATATGTTGTATCAATCTCTTAAAGTGGTTTGGAACTCTGTTGTAAGTGAATTCATATATGCATGTGTAGCTAAATAAGCGGAGACACGAGGCAGCGTGAAATTGTCACTTGACTTACATTTCTAAGTGTTGTTGGCATTGCTTTGACAAATGGATGAGAAAAAAACAGAACATGCCCAAAAAATTGTAAAAAACCTGAATGTGCTTTGAAAGTTTAAAAAATCGCAGTTTAAAGCATACAAAACCAAAGTAGGCCATTAAAAAAACCAGAAAAAGTCATAGATGTACAAAACATTCTAAAAAAGCCATAATATGACCAGAAAGCTTAAAACCCATAGTTTAGTGCATAAAAAACAAAACAATATGAAATGCCCAAAAATTATATTAAAACAATATGGCTAGAAAGTTAAAAACCAAGTTACAAAACCAGAACTGGTCATAAATGCCTAAAATGTTAAAAAACATTTACCCAGAAATTTGAAAAAATAGTATAATGCTTACAAAGCAGAAAAAAGGCATATTCAAAACCAAAACTAAACATATATGACCAAAAAGTTATAAAAAACCAGAATAGGAATGATGCAACAATAATTGGTTCATGTATCCGTTTAACTATATATGTTACTTCTATTTCATTTTTCCTTATATTTATGTGCAAACAAGATAGTAACTATCTATCAAATTCATGACCAAACATCAAAAACAGAAAAGATTGCCATATTTTTGGCCATCGGAACCAAGTAAAAAACCTCACTCAAATCAGAAACCTCACGCAAACCAAAAGAGCCCTTTTCTAAGTTATACTAAGTATGTCTATTCAAGATGTACTCATGTTCTTAATGTTTAATAATGGTCAAATTGTAATACCCCTAATTTATAGACACGTGAAATAAATATTTTTTTTTTCTGCAATTAGATATTTTTCTTAACATACATATCATTATTTATTGTCATAGAAATAGATACATATAGGTTTTCTAATGTATATACATTATACAGATCAAGTTATAAATGTCAAAATAACAATAAAAGTAAAGATCATGCCTGTGGCATTCAGAACACACTCGAAAATATAAACATAGTATAATTCAAAACTGTGAGTGTAACGCCCTCAATTTACGTTACGTAAAATAAATATTTTTTTTTTCGCAATAAGATAATTTCCATAAATATGCACAATTCAATTCTTTGTCATTTCTATCATGTATACATAATATACAGACCAAATCTATAAACATCAAAGTACAGCATAAACAGGGATCCTACTTGTAGCATTTAGAGCACTCTAGAATACAAACACAGTATAATTCAAAGATCGTGAGTCGTGGAAGCAACGTAAACTCACCTAGAGAATATATCACCTATCTGTCGAATCAGACTTTGATATTCTTATTTGAAAAATGTGGAAATATCGTGTAGTGAGTTTGACAACTCAGTAAGCAAATAATTCCTCCTATGACCTCTTAGGTTAACATATGGATGTACTTATATTTTAAAATATGTCACATAGAAAATACAGTTCAGAAGTACATTCATATAGGACCCGTATTTCAAATATTCTCAAATCAAAAGATATTCATATATCCAAAACCATATGCTGCACAGTATAATCATTAAATAAATGTTGTTATGCTCAATTGTATAAGTTATAGTAAAATATTAAGATTTGGAGATAAAATCATCACTTTTAATGCACCTGCCTCACTCGGCAATCTGGTCAATGCAATGAAAATATAACTCATTTGCTATACACATAGTGATCTCGACCCCAGTCACAATAAGTGATCGGGGAATGTGAGTACATCATCCTCCTGCCTCCCCACATTACCACTGTCACCCGGTTGGAGCGGCCCTCCCCCGGCTCACTCAGGCTAATAGTGCGTCCCCTATTCGGTACTGTCACAAGCCATACAACCAGTCGATATTCATCAATACATATATATACATGTAAAATTATCAAGTAACTCGCCATGAGCTTTACGCTTGTCATTCAATCTCATTTATAATATGACATGCATCATTTTCACAAGTATATAACTTTACAAATCAATGCATCATGCACATAATATTCACTTTATCAAATAATGATAAATACATTTAGAACTACATATTCAATGAGTTCCAAAAATTCATTTCTAAAACCATACTCTTCTTGAACTATGTATTAATTCGTAAGTATAACAGATATTTTAACACATTTAATAAACTTATAATAGTATAAATAATTTATAAAGAAAAAATAATACATTTATAGTTCAAGAAGAGCATGGGACAAGTCATAGAAAGAATTATCTACTCACAAGGTAGGGCTTCTGGTTGAACAACCCTAAAATATACTTTTCCAAGTTTGAATTTAACCAAATAAGTTTCAAAAACGTATTCGGAGGGTCCAAAAACCTAAAAAATGACCTCAGAATCTTGGTCAACGCTCAAAGTACTGTTCACTGTCGGAATTACTATTTACCACACTATTCACTGTCGAAAATTACTATTCACGCTGAAAATCACTATTCACCACCACATAAAAAGTTACCAAATGACCGAAAGAAATACATATCCTAATGTTTATCTAACTTTTGAATCCATCTATGATGTTAGATTTTTAATTGGAGGTCTCTAAATAAGAGTTTCAGAATTTACATTTTTCAAAGATTTTCTACTTTAGATCTACGGCGATTCAACGATTGATTTGAAAAATTGATCGGTTAAAACCATAATATTCTTTGTCCTGAATCTAGTAGCACCTTCAATTTTGAGATCGAAAACCAATAGGTACTCCAGATTTAGAAAAAAGTTGAAAATTACTATTCACTCACTATGCACCTCTCCGCTTTCCTCCACGAGTTTCCTCTTTCCCTTCCTCTTATCGTTTATTTTTTTTAATAATAATTATTATAATTTAATAATTAAATAATAGAATTTTCTTTTATATAAATTCATATAAATTTCGTTTTTCATCCAAAAATATCTCAAAAATTTCTAAAAATTTACATTCTCAATAACATTTAATTGAACTCTTAAATCATGATTTTTCTTGATAAAAATCTCAATAAAATAAATATCTTTATACATAATAAAAGAAAGAATATTTTTAAAAATATGACAAAAATTTATTAGAGACCAGTATAATTATTTGAAGCAACACAATAATTATTTTACTTAAAAGTCTACTTACTTTTAGCAAAACATAATCATTTTTAAACAAATAAAAATATATTTGCTTATAGCAAAATACTATCATTTAAAAATAAAAATTACCCGCCAAAACGTAATTTCCCATATTTTCTTTGTACTTCTTTAATCCATGTAAATAATGAACTTATTTTCACTGATTATTATCTCCATTTTCAAAATTCTCATTCTAAATTTTTTTTTATTTGGAATTTTCGCTAAATTTTTATGGTTATTACAGTGAGTCTTGAAAGTAACATAGATTCACTCAAAAAATATGTCATATAACTAATCACCTATCTGCAGAATCAGACTATGTATTCTTATCTAAAAAATATGAAAATATCGTGTAATGAGTTTGACAACTCAGTGAACAGATAATATCTCTTATGACCTCTTAGGTCAGCATATGCATGTACTCATATTTTAAAATTTGTCACTTAGAAAATATAGTTCAAAAATACATCCATATAGGATCCGTATTTCAAATAAAAGGATATTCAGATATCCAAACCATATTCAGCATGGTATGATCATTAAACAAATGTTATGTTCAGCTGTATAAACTATAGTAAAATAATAAACTTTTGAGATAAAGTTATAAACTTTTGAGATAAAATTATAAACTTTTAAAATGACCTGCCTTATTCGGCGATTTGGTCAACCCACACACTCATTTGTTATACGCATAGTGGTCGATCAACTATAGTCAAATAGTGATTAGGAAATATGAGTTTATTATCCATCTACCTCCTCACATTACCATTCTCATCTGATTGGAGCGGCCCTCTCTCGGCTCACTCAGGTTAATAGGGCATCCTCTATTCGGTACCATCACAAGCCATACAACCCGTCAATATTCATCAATACATATAAATACATATATATAAATGCATATTCATCAAATGCAATGTAAAATTATTAAGCAACTTGCCATGAGCTTTACACTTGCCATTCAATTATAATCAGTAATTTTATAGTTTTACAAATCAATGCCTCATGCACATAATATTCACTTTATCAAATAATGATAAACACATGTGAAATCAGATATACCATGAATTCAGAAATCCATTTTCAAAACTATACTCTTCTTGAACTATATTTCAAATTGTAAGCAACTCAGATAATTTAATGCATTTCAGAAACATATAAAAGTGTAAATATCTCATAAATATAATCAAATACGCGTTTAAAGATTAAGAAGAGTATAGGGCAAGTCATAGAAAGAATTATCCACTCACAGGTCAAGGCTCCACGTTAGACAGCCTTAAATGTAATTTTTCAAGTCAAATCTAATCAAATAAATCTCAAAAACGAGTTCGGAGAATTCAAAAACCTAAGAAATGACTCCGGGAGCTGATTGTAACATCTCGTAATTTTTGTTTTTAATATTTTAGGGCTGTCTAATCTGGAGTCCTTACCCTGTGAGTGGATAATTCTTTCTATGACTTTACCTTTACTCTTCTTGATCTTTAAACGTGTATTTAATTATATTTATAAGATATTTACACTTTTATATGTTTTTGAAATGCATTAAAATTATCTAATTGCTTACAATTTTGATTATAGTTCAAGAAGAGTATAGTTTTGAGAAATGGATTTCTAAACTCATGGTATATCTGATTGCACATGTATTTCTCATTAAATGGTGAAATGAATATTTATGCACATAATATTGATTTATAAAGCTATATGATTGCCTCGAGAAATGGCATACATATTTGATTCTAAATGTATTTATCATTATTTGGAAAAATAAATATTATTTGCATGAGGCATTGATTTGTAAAACTATAAAGTTATTGATTATGATTAAATGACAAGCATAAAGTTCATGGTGAGTTGCTTGATAAATATGACAAGCGTAAAGCTCATGGCGAGTTGCTTGATAATTTTACATGTATTTATATGTATAGATGAATATCGACGGGTTGTATGACTTGTGACGATATCGAATAGGGGACGGCATATTAGCCTAAGTGAGCTGGGAGAGGGTCGCTCCAACCGGGTGACAGTGGTAATGTGGGAGGCAGGAGGGTGATGTACTCACATTCCCTTATCACTTATTATGACTGTCGACGATCAATCAATATGCGTATAGCAACTGAATTATGTTTTCATTGCATTGACCAAATTGCCGAGTGAGGCATATCATTTTAAAAGTTTAACTTTATTTCAAAAGCTTATTATTTTACTATAACTTATACAGTTGAACATAACAACATTTGTTTAATGATCATACCGTGCTACATATAGTTTTGGATATCTGAATATCCTTTGAATTGAGAATATTTGAAATATGAGTCACATATGAATGTACTTTTGAACTGTATTATCTATGTGGCAAATTTTAAAATATAAGTACATCTATATACTGATCTAAGAGGTCATAAGAGGAATTATTTACTCACTGAGGGTGATCAGTTATGTGACATATTCTGTGGGTGAGTCTACGTTACTTCTAAGGCTCACGGTTTTTGAATTATACTGTGTTTGTATTCTAGATTGCTCTGAACGCTACAGGCAGGATTCCCATTTCTATTGTACTTTGATGTTTATAGACTTGGTCTGTATATTATGTATACATGAGAGAAATGACAAAAATTTAAATTGTGCATCTTTATGGAGAATATCTTATTGCGAGAAAAGAATGTTTATTTTACATAACGTAAATTGTTGACGTTACACTGATCACTGTTCACGGCCAAAAAATATTATTCACGCCGACCGAAATCATTATTCACGAAGAATAAAAAGTTGTCAGATGGCCGAAAAAATTTATATCCTAAAATTTATCTAACTCCTGAATCCACCTACGGTGTCAGATTTTCAATTTGAAGTCTCTAAGTAAGAGTTTCAGAGTTTACCTTTTTTTTTAAGATTTTTTACTTCTGATATGCGGCGATTCTACGGCTAATTTTAAAAATTATTCGATCAAAATTGTAGTATATTTCGTCCTGAATCTAGTGATACTCTTAGTTTTGATATTGGAAGTTAATAGGCACTCCAAATTTAAAGAGAAAAATAAAAGTTACTATTAACACTGTTTACACTATTCATCGGTTATGAAAATTTTGGCATTCCTCTTTCACGCTTCTGATTCCCCCTCCCCCTTTTCTTTCCTTTTCTTTTTTTTTTCTTATTATATTTACTTAATAATTAAATATTTAAAATTTGGTATTATTATTTTTATTATATACATATAAATACTATTTTTCATCCTAAAATATTTTAAAAATTTCTAAAAATTTATATTCTTATAAAACTTTAATTTAACTCTTAAATCATGATTTTTCTTGATAAAAATTTTAATAAAACATCACAAAATAAAATATCTTTTTGCATAATAAAAGAAAGAATATTTTTAAAAGTAAAACAAAAATTTATTAAAAGCAAATATAATTATTTTAGGCACAACAGAAATTATTTTATTTATAAATATATTTATTTATAGCAAAACATTATTATTTTAAAAAATTACAGGATATTACACAAATAACAAAATATAAAAGAGAAAATGGACTAATTAATTGCAATTGCATCTAAACATCAAGCAAGAACCTATAGGCACAACATTTATGAGTTTGAATTTCGGAATCACTCACATTGAACAAAAACAAGAATTTCGATTGCAAGTGGCAAAAATTAGAACACTAGGCCTATAAAATTTTGAATGATACCTTGGACTAGATCATAAACAGACCAAACAAAATGGAAAGTCCATTCTAAAATTTACGTCTAACAAACTGAAGTTAAAAGCATAAATTCATTCTTTTGTTGACCCGCAGGTGGTGTAGATTCTTACCCAGATACTGAATCACAATCTACGACAATGACCTAGTTCCCAATGGACCTTATACTAGGTGTAGATTCTGTTGGTAACCTCAAGGGAGTAATTTCTATGTCTATAGGATGCTTACTCTACCCATTCTTTGATTTCTTAGGAAAGAGTGTACCTTATACTAGGCCCTCAGTCAAGCGCAAGTTCTCAAAGGTGCTTATTGGGAGAAAGGTCTTTATTCATCAAGGTGCTAAATAAAAATTATTAAGTGATTCTGCCCTTTATGAGCCTTCCACCTAATTCTCAAAAACACATAAGCTTAGCCCAAGGTTTAAATTTCTCTAAAGTTCCCATAAGGTCTTGGGTACACAACCTCCAAAGACCTTAAGGCACTCTCGTTGACTCTCTAGTCTCTAAGTCAACAGATCTCTATTTTAAAGACTACTGACTTTGAAGGCACTTCACATTTCTTCGGTGCCTTTGATCTCTGAGTGCTGAAGGTTCAAATAGTCTCTTGCTTTTCTCTTCCAAGCACTCATCTCTCAATATGCTCTTATTGGTTTATCCCTAACCAATGTTATAATTATCCTATCAATTAATTGACCTGCCTTAATTACTCTATTAAAATTAGTGTAGGAACATCGTCTAGCCCAATGTGTTCCGTGCCCAATATTGCTATTTTTCCACCAAAAGTCTCAAAATATTTTATTGAGATCATAGCACAAACTTAGTAGAAATTTGAAACATGCCATTGCATAAGTAGGGAGAGCTTCAAGAACAGATTTAATGAGCACCATTTTTCCAGCTTGTGAAAGAATTTTTCCCTTTCAACCAGCAAGCTTTTGCATAGGCTTTTTCTTAATAAAAAGTTTTCTTATTTAATTTATTAATAAAAGATGGAAGTCCTAGATATCTATCTTGAGAACCTATATTAGGAATTTAAACAAAGTGAGCTGATTGGGATCGTGGCCTTTAGGAAGTATTGCTGAAGGATAAGAAAGTTGATTTATCGAGATTTAATTTTTTTACTGATAACTTCATACCTTGTAAGAATACAAGCAATCTCCTCACAATAAGCTTGGGAAGCCTTAATTAATACTATGGAATCATATGCAAAAAGAAAATAAGTAATTTATACTCTTCTATGTACATTTAAAATCCCTACAACAATGCCTATTTCTGCAACTTGCGTCAAAAAATAAGATAATCCTTTGGCAGGAAGAAGAAAAATATAGGGAGAGAGGGGATCCTCTTGATGGGGCCTTTTAGAAGGTTTAAAGTAGCCAAAGTTATCACCATCAACCACCACTAAGAAAGACATTGTTTTTATACATTACATCACCAAATTTACCCAATCAGTCTTGAAACTAATTTTAATCATAAAAGTTTTTCTAGGAAGTTCCATTTTACTTAGTGATATGCCTTACTCATGTCCAACTTAATTAATTTTCATTTGGTGACCATCCCCATGTCTTCTAGTTTTCAAGGAGTGCATAAATTCATGCACAATCAATATATTATTAAATATTAAGTGTCCTGTAATTAACACACACTTTTGTCACTAATAATGTGGTCCATTAGCCCCTGCATTCTATTCACAATAACTTTGGATAACATTTTATATTAGAATGTGCAAAGACTTATGAGTCTAAACTGGTCATATCTTAGGGGTTTAGGCATTTTGGAATAAGGACAATAAGAGTGTGATTTATATTATGCAATAACTTCTTGGATCTGAAAACATACTGCACTGCTAAAAAATATCATTACTTATTATATCCTAGTATCATATGAAGAAAACACTAGTAAATCCATCATCTCCCAGTGCACTAGTTGGTTTAATTGAGAAGGCTGCTTTGCATACTTCCTCAATATAGTTATTAGTCTTAAGAGCCAACGGTTCATCTTTCTTATCACTTTTTTTGGAAGCCCCTCAATTTGTTCATCAATATTACCTGAAGTCGAGGAAGTAATAAATTTTCAAAATATTAAATCGCCATCTTAGTAATATTTTCCATACTTTCCTACTAGACACCATCTCTGTTCTTGATGAATTTAATTGAATTTTTGGATTGTTTCAAAACTGCTGAGGTGTGGAAGAAGGTAGTATTATAATCCTCCTCCTTTAACTATTTATTTTGGTCAATCGCCATCTTAGCCTGTTTTGCATTAAAAGGAAGCTCAACATTAATTTTGGTCAACTCAACTTTTAGGTAGGTGATTAATTCACTTTGCTGCATTGGAGGAATTATTTTTGTTCCAATTAAAAACAAGGTGCATGTCCCTTTTAATTTTGAGAAAACCTTAAATACTAAACTAGCTTCCACCACACCTGTTTAAGGATCCTTAACAACATTCAAAACTTCAAAAAAAATTTCACCTAATGTCAAATTTTAATTTTTTTTTTCTAGAGTAGTGCCATTTTCAATATCTTTAAGCACAACCGGAGCATGACCATACCAAATTCTATCAAGATGAAAAACAACAATATTTGGTTGCCAGTTTTTCCATTAATGATTTGCGATAAACTTTCTAGTATTTTTTGGATAAAACTACCCCATTTCTATTTATTATTTCAAGTATAAGGATGTTTAACTTTTTGACAACCAGTTAGACCATACTCATTCATGAAATAAAATAAAACTTTGCTTAGATTTAGATTAAAGACAACTCCATCACATTTTGAATCAATACAAATAATAGCATTAAAATCCCCAACTATTATACTATTTTAAATGTCTTTGCAATTGTAAAAATTGCATTATTCTCACTCCTTGCTCATAATGAATATAGGCTCCAATAAAGTGACATGACCTAACATCACTGCAAGATGATATAGCCTTAGCTACTGTTGTAATCGTGTAAGAGTAGAATGCATAGGCTAAGCTATGGTTAAATGTGACCTAGTCTTGTTTGTGCAAAATAGAATTGGTGGCTCTCTTCATTGATCCTTGCTCTGACATCATGATGAATTCTATAATATGCTACAAAATTTCAGTACAATCAGAAAAATGCATGAAAAACAATTTAAATAAACTTATGCATAGTAAGCTCCACCATAACGTCACCTCCTGCAATATCAATGGGTTCTACTAAAGTTCCATGTCATACCAAACCTAACATCACAACCCAAACAATGCATGAAAAAAACAATCTAAGTAAACCAACTGCATAGAGAGCTAAACCATAACGTTAACTCCTATAATACTAGTGGGTTCTAGTATCTCAATGCACTTGTAACCACATCTTTGTGTGAGTTTTGTCACTTTCTTACTCTAGCTCTTAATCTCCATACAATAAACACCACTAATGAGAATAAGACTAAACTAATTATTTAAAGTGACGAACTATTACGTTCCCAAATCCTGATAGTTCTAACTCATGATCATACCAAATTTTAATTTTTTATAGAGTAGGTGTCATTTCCAATATCTTTAAGCATTACCGGAGCATGATCTCACTAAATTCTATCAAGACAGAAAATAACTATATTTAGTTTCCATTTTTTTCACTAATGATTTGCGATAAACTGTCTAGTATTTTTTGGATATGGCTACCCCCTTTCTATTTATTATTCCTAGTATAACGATGTTTACCTTTCTGATAACCAGTTAGACCATACTCATTCATGAAATACAATAAACCTTTGCTTGGATTTACATTGAAGATGACATTACCACACTTTACATCAGTACAAATAACAAGGTTACAATCCCCAACTATTATAATATTTTAAATGTCTTTGCAATTGTAAAAATTGCGTTATTCTCACTCCTTGCTCATAATGAATATGGGCTCCAATAAAGTGACATGACCCAACATCACTGCCAAATCAGATAACCCTAGTTACTGTTGTAATTGTGAAAGAGCAGAATGCATAGGTTAAACTATGGTTAAATATGACCAAGTCTTGCTTACGCAGAACAGAACTAGTGGCTCCCTCCATTGATTCTTGCACTGATATCATGTTGAATTCTAAAATGTGCTACAAAATTTCAGCACAACTAGAACAATGCATGAAGAAACAATTTAAATAAACTTATGCATAATAAGCTTCACCATAACGTCGCCTCTTTCAATATTAGTAGGTTCTACTAAAGTGCCATGTCACACCAAACCTAACATCCCAACCCAAACAACGCGTGAAAAAACAATCTAAATAAGCCAACAGCACAATGAATTACACCATAACGTTACGTCCTACAATACTAGTGAGTTCTAGTATCTCAATGCACTTGTAACCATATCTTTGTGTGAGTTTGTCACTTTCTTACTCTAGTTGTGAATCTCCATATAAGAAACACCACTAATGAGGATAAGATTGAATTATTTTTTCAAGATGACGAATTTTTATATGTTCCCAAACCCTGACATTTCTAACTCATGAACTTCATTGATGGATTTGGGGCCACTCAAGGCTAGCTAGCTCTCCCTCAATATATTTTCTTTTTCACTACACTTGCTGTTCAGACCCCTTTTTTATTTTTTTTGTGTACTTAAAGCTATGCCATTACAAATTTTTGTCTTACAGAAGTGGATAGAAATGTAGTAAGAAGTTGTAATTTCTTCTACACCATTTTAGCGTCAAAGCATATACTAAGATAGACAGGACACAACGTGAGAGATCCAAACATTATGCTACCATAAAATTTTCTTATCTAGAAACTCTAGTAGAGGAAAGCCCTCATGAGGAAGAACACTACACTATCACACCTTCATTGAGATTGAATATTATTATTAATTGTATAAATTTGTATATTATTTATAATTTGCATGTGTAATTACATTTAAAATTAAAAATTTATCTTTGGCAAAAAAAACTTAAGAATTTATATTTAATTTTTTTATTAATAACTTTGTATCAATTATAATAATACTTATTCTAACATTAATAAATAATTTTTTTAGTACAATAAAAAGTTTAGAGTTATGGAAGGTTATCTCATTTTAATATCAAAACATGCCACAAATTTAATGGTGGCAATTAAATCTTGTTAGTTGAATTAATTTATGTAGACAAAAGTAATAAATAATTTTCATAAAAAATTAATAGTTAATAGATAATTTTAAAATAATAAATTATGAATAATTATAAATATAAAATTAATGAGGTTTAAATATTATTAGAAAATAATTTAATCAAATATAAAATTTAAATATAAACATTTGATTAAGAATATTTTGAAAATTAGAATGAGAATTAATTACGATGTGTGAATCAATAATTATAAGTACCAATAGTTTCATCCTTGTGATAATAATTAAGTTTAGAACTTCAAGATAGTAATAAATATTCTTCTTTAGCCTCTCCCTACTTCCTTTCCTAACATATTAAGTTATTTTCTAATAACATATTCAATTACTTTTAATAATAACAAATTACATATAGAAAAAATAGTGTGCTTGTGTTTGATTTAGTATTAAAATTGATGATTCTTCTAAAAAAAAAATTGAGTACGAGTTTTCTTAACTTTTTTTAAGTTATACAATAATTATAATCTTCAAATATTTTTGATAAAAAAAAGTATACATAAAAAGGTAATAAAATTTTAACTAAAAATAATAAATTATATACAAATTGGTAATTCAATAAATGAGTTCAATAAACATTGCTGACTAAAATTAATCTTTCGTGTCTTGTATTAAGAGACATGAAAATTCGTATTAAAAAAAAATCATACATCAAAAAGTGTCCATAAAAAATGTATGGACGAATTGGTAGCGGTGTTTATAAGTTTAGTTCGATCAGATTTAGAGTTTTTCAAATTAAATTGATTATGTATTTTTTTTAAATAGACTTAATCGGTTCAATCAAAGTGTGAGAAATCGAATTAAATCGAACCATAAAAAATTAATTGAATTTGATTCGGTTTGATTGATCGCTTTTTTTTTTTCTTTTGTTGTGCTCTTTGCCCATGCACTTTTTGAGTTATGAATAATCCGGAGTGCAAGGAGTAGAACTACCTCCAGAGAAGAATGCGATGCATTTGGTCACAGACAGCGATAACAGGGTTCGTGCACATCGTCTACTGAGTCCGTCGGTTAGGTGACCAAATAGTTAAAGGCAGTGCCGATAGAACTTTTGTGACTGGAGGTGCCAACATCTTCAGTGAAGGCCTTCGACTTTAGAACACGACGACTGGTACAGGGGCTTTTTGTTTCGATCGGCAGTTCAGTGGCGCTGGAACCGCCGGTGATACCACATCATTTCGAGGAGTTCATAAATCGAAGCTATTAACTGAGCTGCTTAAGGGAGGGAGGGGTTTGCGATTCATGGAAAAATAAAAAAGGCAGTGGAAACTGGACAGTTTAAAGCCGTCGTGCATTCATCACTATTTGACATATTAGAATATAAAAAAAAAATTGAAAATAGATGTCTAATTTCTTCGAACAAAATGTTAGATTTTTAATTTTATTAAAATATTGAGTGGTTGAGGCAAGAAATAATAATATTAATAAATTAGTTCAATTTATCTAACATAAATTTGTTAAATATAATTAAATATGTTAGACTTTTAAATTGAATTGAATTTTTTTAAAATTTAAAATCGAATTGAATCAATCAATATTTTTTAATAAAAAATTAATTTAAATTAATTTTAATTAATTTTTTTAATTTTGCTTTGACTCCAATTAGTTTGGTCGGTTCAGTGCCACCTACAACATCCAGAAAGCCGAGAAAGCCGGATAGATGAGGTGGAAAAACAAATGCAATCGAAAACATTTTCAACTTGTCGGACTCAAGATATTAAATTTCGTTTCGAAGTACCGTTTCGGTGACTTCAAAAACGAAAACATTTCGAAACGTTTCGAAAATTTCGAAGAAACGGAAAATTTTTTAAAAAATGTTTCAAATATTTTCAAATAATATTTTTTTTTAATTTTAAAAAATTTTAACATAATATTAATGATATAAATATATAAAATTATATTAAAATTAATTCGAATTAATGTCTATAATTGAATAGTAAGTAAATATATTACTGCAGTAGGGACCTCAATTTAAATCCTAACAGCATTTAACAACAATCTCTCTCTTCCATCTATCTCTCCATCTTCTTCTTAACTCTTTCGTGACATTTATATTTAAGTCTCTTTCTCTGTCGACTATAATTCTATCTTTATCTTTAAGTATATTTCTCTCTCTTTGCCTTTCAATCTCTCTTTACATTATTTTTGTAGTTTCCTCTTTAAAATAAAAATAATGAAGAAAAATAATGTCATGAGAACAAATGGGGAGAGTATGAAGTTAATAAAGATATTGTGACTTGTGAGAAAAAATAACTTAGTGTTGAATATGATATAATACTATTTTCATCTACTTTTAAATTGTCAATTTTTTATTTTTTAAATTAATTTAGTATTTTTTCATCGAAACAACTTGAAACAAGAGTATTTCCATCGAAATAATTCGAAACAAGAGTATTTCCATCTAAATAATTCGAAATAAAAGTATTTCTATCGAAACAACTCGAAATAAGAGTATTTCCATTGAAATTTTCATTGAAACAAGAATATTTCTACTGAAATATTTCGAAACACAGTAATTTTAATTGAAATAGTATAATTTTTTAACAAATATTTTGTTTCGTTTTGATAACTTCATTTCGTATCGGTTACTCAGAAAACGAAAATGTTTCGATCATTTCGATAAAAAAAAAAAAAAAATTTAGTTCTTTGGTCGGACTAAGTACGAAGGAAAAAAAAAAAGTGTTGAAAATTTTGTCAAGGGAAACCAACAGAGTCTACTTCGGTGTGTTTTCTGGTCTACTCAGTAGAGAGGCTCGTCTCAGAGATGGGGAAAGTTGGCAGGATGAAGCTGGGGTCACAAGGTTTGGAGGTGTCCGCCCAGGGACTTGGCTGCATGGGTATGTCTTCTTTCTATGGCGCTCCTAAGCCCGAACCGGATATGATCGCTGTCATCCACCACGCCATCCAAAGCGGTGTCACATTTCTCGACACCTCCGACGTCTATGGTCCCCACACCAACGAAATCCTTCTCGGAAAGGTACGAACTCTAGCCCCTTTTGTCGCTTCTTCATGTTTGCTTTGAGTTTATCACAAATTGAGGGTAAAATTCCTGGATAGGCTCTAGCTAGATCCTTATAAAGTTTCAAATTACAGATAAAATGGCCCCCCCTTTGCCGATAAGTTAGCGATATCTATTGGCTTTGAACTAATGACGATGTGGATATGGAATTCTGGCACAGGCTTTGAAGGGAGGTGTGAGGGAGAAGGTTGAATTGGCCACCAAATTTGGACTTAGCTTTGCTGATGGTAAAAGAGAGATCCGTGGTGATCCTGCATACGTGAGAGAGGCTTGTGAGAGCAGCTTGAAGAGACTGGAAATAAATTGCATCGATCTCTATTACCAGCATCGTGTTGATACTCGTGTTCCAATTGAAGTCACGGTTCCGCCCTTTCTCTACTTTGGGATCTTCTTTTCTTTCTTATACAATACAATAAAATATTCAGAGCTAGATTAAAATATTCTGCCTTTTTCCCTAGCGTTTGGGATTCTTAATATATTATTTCCTTGAACCTATATATTCGCAAAAGATGCTTTGCAACAACAAGACATTGATTTTGCTAATTCTAGGTGTTAAAAATTCTTGCGATTTAAGATGAAAAGCCTATTTATGACATAACCTGTAAAATAAATGAGCCCAAAAGATTTCTCTGTCATGCCTACCATGCTATGTATTATAACTATTTTTTTTAATTACCATACCTCATTTGTGAAGGTCAAGATGGAATATTTGGTATTCGAACTTCGTTGTTTGGAAAAATTTAAGATGAATTTGGGAGCTAAAAATGATTCTATTTTATGTTACTGATAATTTGTAGAAACTATGTGCTGCTTGCGGTGCCTTAAAATTTATGATGATGAAATATTATATTCCATTATCTTTCAGTTTTAGACATTTAAGTCATGCAAGTTGGAATATAAGGTTATAAAACTTCTTTTTGTTCCAATGGTGTATGAAATTAGGAAAATATTTCTCCCTCCCTGCATCCCTCACTGCCACAGTTGACTTGTTCACTCCATATTATCTTTTTTAGATTTGTTTTTTGGTTACATAGGAGGTCCATGACGTAGGGAGTGGGGAATGGGAAGGGGTTGGGATCAAACCCAAACACATCAATTTACCTTAATCTTAAAGACAGGTTGGTACTACATTGGCTATCATTGTATTCTTATAATATGAGATTTCCAGTTTTACTTATTGATAGGGGGGGTCAGTTAGATAATTGGGTTGGTGGCCAGCTATTGGGCCAACCCAAGCCCAACATCTGGAAGGTTTACTCCAGAAGAAAGAGACACGTGGGTGAGGTAAAGAGGAATTCAGTTAGGCAGGGGGATTTTGTTAGGCAGGGAAATTCTATTAGGAAAATGGGAGAGGTATTTGGGTCAGAGGAAGGAGTGGGGGAAGCAGTTTTGGAGAATTAGTGAGTTGTTGGCAGAATTCTCTGGAGAGAATTCTGAAGGAGTTGGAGCTCTGGGTGATTGTTTTCCTTTCTGTTTATTATTTCTCTATGGGTGGACTTGTTCTTGTTTTGAGCATTGTTATATTTCAATATACTAGTTATCCAATAGTTTCAGTGCCTATCAATTGGTCCGACCTGTCGGATCATTCAAAAAATGCCACAAACAAGAGCTACGGTAGACAGAAACGAGGCTATGGAGGAACAAATAGCAGCAGTTGAAGCTTTGTGTCCCAGAGTGGAAGGTTTGGAGGTTTCGGTGGGAGAAATCCGCGATATGGTGATTGCTTTGCAAAAAAACATGATGCATGAATTTGAGAAGATGCACGGAAAAAGGGTGAATGAAGAACCTCAAGCCAATGCTCCAACTTCTCAAGCAGCTTCTACGTCAGCTGCGACGTCTTCGCTGGACCCCATGAAAGAATGCTTGGGTGAATTTAAACTCTCGGTGAAGAAGGTTGAGTTACCCGATTTTTCGGGCATTGATCTAGCAGGATGGATTTCTCGAGCTGAAATTTATTTTGAAGTTCACAACACAGATGATGAGATGAAGATCCGCCTCACACGATTGTGTATGGAAGGTAATACGATTCACTGGTTCACACTCTGGCGTGAATCCGAAGAGCACCCAACGTGGAGGAGGCTTAAGCAGGCTATGATCTGTAGATTCTCAGGCTCTCGATATGATAATCCCTACGAAGTGCTGAAGGCATTGCAACAACTAGGTCCGGTGGATGAATATATTGAGATCTTTGAGTTTATATCATCTCAGGTGCCAAAGGTGACTGAACAACAATACATTGGGTATTTTATGGGTGGTCTGAGGCAGGAAATCCGACAAAGAGTACACACCTTTCGACTGGTGACGCGTTGGCAAGTCATGCAGCTTGCGCGCGATGTAGAGGTTGAACTGGAGGGAGAAGAACGACAAAGCTATGGGGGTCGAGGAGATGGTTTCTCATCGATAGGGAAGATGGGTAACGGGAATGCTTACAGTGCCTTTGGATCGGGTTGGAAGAAGAGGCCGGAGCAAGCTGTATCTAACGAACCACAATCTTATGGGCCGAATTGGGCCACTCAAGCCCAGAAGCGTGGGTCAATTATGATGGGCTCAATGGGTGGAGGGGTCAGACACTCGAGTGGTTCTTCTGGCTCAAACACGATGGGAGTTGGTCGAGGAGAAGAAACGAGAAGAGTCTCGACTCCAGAGAAAGGGAGAGGGGTGCGCCACATCTCTTACAACGAGATGCTGGATCGTAAGAGTAAGGGGCTGTGTTTTCGGTGTGGGGAGAGGTATTCTCCTGCTCATCAGTGTGCAGCAAGGTCGCTTAGAGTAACCATACTGGCAAATGATGAAGCTTGGGAGGAAAACGCTGATGATGGCAGAGGCTCTCAACCTATAGAAGCAAGATAGGAGCTTGAAGGATCTGGCCTAGAGTGCCGTGTCATGGGTTTAATGGGCATAGCATCAGAGAAGGTAGGGAACTGCTGTACCATGCGAGTGGAAGCAGAGGTTAATGGAACTCCTATCTTAATCTTAATCGATAGTGGGGCCAGTCACAACTTTGTGGCACCCCAGGTGGTAACTTTGTTGGATTTGAAGGTTGACAATACCAGGAAGGTTTCGGTAAAATTGGGCGATGAACATAAGGTATGGACGACTGGGAAGTGTGTTGATATACCTCTGCACTTGGGAAATGTCTTTATGAAAGTAGATGCTTATATCCTGGAATTAAGGGGAGTGGATGTAATTCTGGGTGTGGCGTGGCTGAGAACTCTGGGAAAAATTATGGTGGACTACTAGGAGATGGCAATGTCATTTGCACACCAGGGAAAGGAAGTGACTTTAAAGGGAATCAATTATGGTTTTAGCCACAATGTCGTTCCAAACCACCAAGCATTGTCAGTTCAGGGAGTGGAAAATGACACTCAAACAGAAGTAGATGGATGGTGCTGGAGCACAGAACTCACAGCAGTAATTCAAAGGGTTCAGGAGCTAAAGGCAGAACAACAAGAAGAGTTAGATACTGTATTACAGAAGTTTTCTAATGTCTTTAGGGAGGTTACAGGACTACCTCCACACAGGGGCATAGTCCATGCGATCACCCTTGCAGAGGGAACCACAGCAATCAGTGTTCGTCCCTACCGTTACCCTCACCAACACAAAGCAGAAATAGAAAGGCAGGTTGAGGAAATGTTGGAGCAAGGCATTATCAGGCACAGTTCAAGTCCCTATTCCAGCCCAGTAATTTTGGTAAAGAAGAAAGATAATAGTTGGCGTATGTGTGTAGATTACATGGCTTTGAACAAAGCTACTATTCAAGATAAATTTCCAATTCCAATTGTGGATGAGCTGTTGGATGAACTCAACGGGGTCAGATACTTCTCTAAGTTAGATCTCAAATCTGGGTATCACCAGATTCGTATGAAGGAGGAAGATGTGGAGAAGACAGCCTTCCGTACTCATGAAGGACATTATGAGTATTTGGTCATGCCATTTGGCCTCATGAACGCTCCAGCAACATTCCAGGTAGCAATGAACCTTATTTTTCGACCATATCTTCGTAAATTTGTCTTAGTCTTTTTCGATGATATATTGGTGTATAGCTGTGATTGGAACACTCACATGCAGCATTTGGAGGTGGTATTGATGGTTCTAGAGTTATCACAGTTTGTGGTAAACAAAAAGAAATGTCAATTTGGGAAGACTCAAATAGAATACTTGGGTCATGTAATATCTCAAGCAGGGGTAGGAGTGGATCCTGCTAAGGTGGAGAGTGTTAAAAATTGGCCAATCCCAAAGAATGTAAAGGGAGTTAGAGGGTTTTTGGGCCTTACTGGTTATTATAGAAAATTCATAGCAGATTATGGGAAAATTGCAAAACCCCTTACAGAGTTGACAAAGAAGGAAGGGTTCAAATGGAGCAAGGAGGCTACTATGGCTTTGGAAATTTTAAAGGAAGCTGTAACTAGTGCTCCAACTCTAGCTTTACCTGATTTTTCCCAAGCATTTGAGTTGGAATGTGATGCTTTTGGGCGAGGGCTGGGAGCAGTCTTAATGCAAGCAAAGAGGCCGATTGCTTTTTATAGTAAGGCATTATCTTCCAGCAATTTAGCCAAATCCATTTATGAGAAAGAATTAATGGCTGTAGCGCTTGCCATTAAGCATTGGAGCCATTATTTGTGTGGCAGGAGATTTATAGTGTACTCAGACCAAAAAAGTCAGAAACACTTGCTACAACAACCCATCATTAGTGCTGATCAGCAGAATTGGGTGGCTAGATTAATGGGATTTAATTTTGAGGTGATCTATAAACCGGGACCAGAAAATAAGGCTGCTGATGCCTTGTCCAAGATGCATGAGGAGGAGGTTGAGTTGACTGAAATGGTTTCATTTCCAGTTTGGTTGCAAGAAGAGACTGTACAAGAAGAAATCAAGGCTGATCTAGATCTCCAGAAAATTATTAGTGTTTTGCAGCACCAACAAGAGAATTATCGGGGTTTTTACCTTTATAAGGGGGTGTTGATGCACAAGGGAAGGAGGGTCATTTCTGCACTTTCCAGTTTAGTTCCTCATCTTCTGCAAGAATGTCACAACTCACCCACAGGAGGCCACTCTGGTTTCCTGCGTTCTTACAAGAGGTTGGGGGCAAATGTGTTCTTGTTAGGCATGAAGAGGAGCATACAGAAATTTATTCAGGAATGTGACACATGCCAGCGCCATAAATATGCAACTACAACTCCATATGGGTTTCTCCAGCCATTAAAAATTCTGGATCAGATTTGGGAGGAGCTTTCAATGGATTTTATCATAGGACTTCCTCGCTCAAAAGGGTATGAAGCTATTTTTATTGTAGTAGACCGTTTCACTAAATATGCTCATTTCATACTTTTAAAGCATCCCTATTCTGCTAAGAGTATAGCTACCTTATTTGTGAAAGAAATTGTAAGGCTGCATGGGTTACTAAGTCTATAATCAGTGACCGTGATCCCATTTTTGTGAGCTTGTTCTGGAAAGAACTCTTCAAGTTATGTGGGACGCACCTGAAGATGAGTTTGGCATACCATTCGGAGACCGACGGTCAAACTGAAGTGGTTAACCGCTGTTTAGAGGCATATTTACGTTGCTTTGCTTCAGATCAGCCCAAAATTGGTCTATTTGGGTTCATTGGGCTGAGTTTTGGTACAATTCCACATACCATAGTTCAAAAGGGACCACTCCCTTTGAAGCAGTTTATGGGAGAAGGGCCCCTACAGTGGAAAAATATGTGTTGGGTGAAGCCAAGGTTGAGGTAGTTTCCAGAGAGTTGTTAAATAGAGATGAAGCTTTAAAACAATTAAAACTACATCTGCAGAAAGCTCAACAGCAAATGTGCAAGTTTGCAAATAAAAAAAGGTAGCATATGGAATTTTAGCTAGGAGATTGGGTGTTTCTAAAAATCAGACCACATAGGCAACTATCCATGACTCAGCAGATCTATTCAAAATTATCTCCATGGTTCTATGGACCCTTCCAAGTCACAGATAACTTGGGATCAGTTGCTTATAAATTAAACCTCCCTCCCACATCAAAAATACATCTTGTTTTTCATGTCTCCCTTTTAAAGAAAGCTGTGGAAAAATATCCAGTAGAGGCTACCCTACCAGTGGATTTGGCAGTTGATGATATGGTCAAACCAGAAAAAGTTCTAGGGGTCCGATTGAAGTGGCAGGATGGTCAACAGACCAGGGAGTTCTTGATTCAATGGCAACACAGCATGGAGGAGGACGCTACTTGGGAGGAGGAAATAACTATGAAGAGTCAGTTTCTTGAATTCTGCCTTGAGGACAAGGCAAATCTTTCTGGAGGAAGTATTGATAGGGGTCAGTTAGATAATTGGGTTGGTGGCCAGCTATTGGGCCAACCCAAGCCCAACATTTGGAAAGTTTACTCCAGAAGAAAGAGACACGTGGGTGAGGTAAAGGGGAATTCAGTTAGGCAGGGGGATTTTGTTAGGAAAATGGGAGAGGTATTTAGGTCAGAGGAAGGAGTGGAGGAAGCAGTTTTGGAGAATTAGTGAGTTGTTGGCAGAATTCTCTGGAGAGAATTCTGAAGGAGCTGGAGCTCTGGGTGATTGTTTTCCTTTTTGTTTATTATTTCTCTGTGGGTGGACTTATTCTTGTTTTGAGCATTGCTATATTTCAATATACTAGTTATCTAGTAGTTTCAGTGCCTATCACTTATGAAGATATGCCTTCGTTTCCTAGTATGCTTTTGTCCATCTCTGATTCATTTTCAATAACATTGTTGACGGAGATGCAATTTTAATACATGAAATAGACATTCTGTTAGTAACATGTCTACATGGATCTGTTGCAATATGTGCACGATATTACTGTTAGGGAATGAAATTAAGATGTTCTTTAATTTTACTAGTTGTACTCATGTATGAAAATCTATACAGTAACTGTTAATTTGTCTCCTTATTTTTTATTGTAAGATTGGGGAGCTTAAAAGACTCGCTGAGGAGGGCAAAATAAAATACATTGGTCTGTCTGAGGCTTCAGCTTCCACTATCAGAAGAGCACATGCTGTTCATCCTATAACAGCTGTGCAATTGGAGTGGTCCTTATGGACAAGAGATGTGGAGGAAGAAATAGTTCCAACTTGCAGGTGGATTTGAATTATACAAACATTATTTTTATAATATTTAGCATTTCTCTTAGTTGGGACTTTTGATAAAACTGCAATGATAGTGTTTAGCTTTGTGACTTCTGATTTTGCATTTATGTTATTCTCAGGGAACTTGGCATTGGAATTGTTGCATATAGTCCTCTTGGGAGAGGATTCTTCTCATCAGGACCAAAGGTGGTTGAAACGTTTTCACAAAATGACTTTAGGAAGGTTTGTGTTAATTCATGTTTTTACTCATTTTCATCAAGCACTGCATGTGCATTTGTCATAATCAACTCTTCTAGCTCCATACCATAAATTGATTGAAGGCCATTGAATGTTACGAGTCATTCACTGACAGCTTATTCTAACCTTGACTATCCTCAAAATTTTCATTTTTAGTTCTAAAATTAGAGACTTATTTGTTAATATTGGTGTTGAATTGAATCCATTAAGTATCTCCTTTTGTGGCATCCATTAATTATATATGCATAATACAAAAATTGCGTTCACTAATTGAAGATGTTAAAATACAACATTGCTAGTATATAAGATTTGTGCAACATAGTGGATCATATGTTTTCTATTTGCAATTTTCCCATAAAATAATTTGGCATAACTTGTAATTGTAATGGATCACAATGTAAATTGTAGCAAGTGAAAACAGTGGAAAGCTCTAAACAGAACCAAGTCTTGTGTATAACCCTTTGTCTTGTTTTCAAAAGGGAAATAATTCAATAACTGAATTCGAAATTGATGTCCAAGATTCTCTTCAATTCTTAGGGACATGATTGAGCTGAGATAAAATAATTCTAATTATAAATATCAAGTTTAATATGCTAATAATGCCCCTTAAGTTGAAGATCCAATTGGATTAAATACAATACAGACCATCTTGAAGACAATTGCTGAAATTATTGAGAAAGAAATTGAAAGTGTGAATTTTTCAAGGCATGGTATGAAAGTAATAATTACCTCCAAATCATAGAAGCTGGCTGGAAATATCAAACAACATGCATAAAAGTTAGAAACAGTGGGTAAATTCCAAGAATTTCCTTTTAAATTCAAATGTAATATCATTATGGCATAGGCTTGGGTGCCGAGAATTTATACCTCTCTCTTGCATCAGTTTGTTTTATAATATACAAACTCAAGAAATTGGATAAATTGTGAAGATAATAACAAAATTTATCAAGCATTTGCTTGTAGACTTGTGCATTTTATCAGCATATATAAAGAATGTATCAATTTTTCCTCTTTTAATTTATTTATTTATTTATTGATTGATTTATTTTTGATGGGCAAGATGCTCTCGGAATCCTTCTCTGCCTACTGACATTTTCATATGTAATGTTTCTGTTGTTGACTAGGTTATTATGAAAGGGGTTGGGGTTGGGGTCTGCAGAACATGAGCGTCACAGAATGAAAAGAATTTATAATTTTGTGAATATAATGTGTACTTTTTTCTCTAGAAAGGAAGATAAATTTGGGGGCTTTTAATCCAGTTAAGTGCAAGAAATTATTGTTTTCAAAAGTTCACATGCACCAAGCTTTTATCAACTTCAGAATCAAACTTAAACTTATTGCTAGAACATTTTTTTGTGTGTCCAAAATAAAAAACATTTTGTTTTCAAATTTCAAATTTAGAGTTAGACAGAACATACAAGCTTGACATGATTACCCTGAGTGGTCAATATGCTAAAAATCTCAAAATGTCATCCTTCACTAAAACACATGATAAAATGCCATTTCATCAAGACAAATAAATTCCAAATTACTAATCCAATTTGCATTAACTATATAGTCACTTGATTTCAGTGTTAGAGCATCATTGCTACTTTGCATTTTAATTTGAGTCTTGAACTTGGAAGGGCATACAAGTTTTATATTAAGGGAAAGAAGCTTTTGTGGATAAGTAACCTTTAGGTTGTGTTTGGATGGAAAATTATGAAAATCCAAGGGAATTGAGTTGTTTCAATTCAATTTCTGTCATTTGGATTATTCTTTGTTTGGATAATTTATCATTATAAAGGAATTTGCACTATTTTTTTTATTTTTTTCATAATAATTTTAGATTTAATTGCACTTTTGATCTCCCTATTTTTAGAAATATGTCAATTTAATGTTCTTATAATTTGTAATATGAATTTGGTTTCTTTAGTTTTAACAAATAAGTCAAAATAATCGTTTTGTAAAATTCATTGTCTATTTTGCTGTTAATTTCTTAGATTAATAGAAAAATGAGTTTAATCGAGAGATTATTTTGACTCATTTGTTAAAATTAAAAGGGTTAAATTCATATTACAAATTAAAAGAGGACTAAATTGACACATTATTAAAAATAGAAAAATTAAAAGTGCGGATAAACCTAATTTTTATATACATTTGATGCTAGTGTCTTGGGTCCAAATCTAAGGTTAAGGTCTGGACTAGGTTTGGTGGCTGGGTCTAGGGTTTGGCTCACGTCTAGTGGTTGAATTCTGATTTGAGGTCACGGTTTGAACCAAGTGTCGCGGTTGGGTCTACAGTTTAGATCTAGGTTAGATCCAATAGCTAGGTCTTGGGTTTAGGTCATTCTAATGGCCAAGGTCTAGGGTTTGGTTTGAGGTTTGTGTTAGTTGTAAGCTAAGGGTCGCGTTTACTCTAGCTTTCTCAAATTCAGCTAGTTGGAGGAAACTGAATGAAGATTTTTTTTTTTAATTAATGATATAGAGCCAAGGCCCAGAATTGAAATTCCTTATTTTTGATCAAAAATCACATGATTAATTTATTTGGGTATTTTGTGGTAGGGAATTCAAATACTATGTAAAATTACTTTCTCCCACATCAATTACTTCGTCTCAACACAGAGTTAAGGTAGTCAGATATCTTTGATCTATTCTCTTCTTCATGATGCAAGTGAAAATAAACTGGAATTTTGAGCAAGTTAACCATTATAATCTGTAATTAAAATATTGATGATGATGATGAACTGTTGGTATGTTTGCTTGAACTCTCACTAATAAGTGAGAGTTCCCAGCCCAAATCCTTTTCCCCCTACTTTTGGTAAGAGAGCGAGATTAATCCCACAAAAAAAAAAAGTAGTAGAAAGTTGCTTTAAAACTTACTGTTTTTTCTCTTCATTTTTTTATATCAACATATGATGATTAACTTGTACTTGAAATGCCACGTATAGATAGTTTAGTTCAAAATCTTAGTGTCGGATATAGAGATTGATAGAATATGTTTTATGTAGAGAGACAAGCACTATCAGTGAAAATTGTATATTATCTTATTTACTCACTTCATATATATGCCAACAAATCTCACCTAATGGGAAAAGGTTTGATTGTTGCTGCTGTTGTTGAATATATATGTCAACAAAATTCAAAAGTCAGTTGGTACCTTGCACAGTTGTGTGACCAGTGTTTATTTTGGAGGAATGAATACAAAAAATGAAAACGGAAAAAACAAACGAAAAGAAAAACTTTTGAAATACTATAGTGACATAATATATGAAATTTTTATAGCATGCTGTGACTGACTTATGCCTGCTGCTGCATCCTACTGTCCAGATTTTATGATTTGTCCTGCCTAACACCTTGCTTCAATGTAAATAAGGGAACGATTCTATATCCACATTTAAAAAGTCCTTTTCTGATGCCAAACTATAATCTTCTCCTTGTATGTATTTTACCTGTTGCAGTATCTGCCTAGATTCCAACCTGAAAACCTGGAGCACAATAAGACTATCTTTGAGCGGGTTAATGAAATGGCTGCAAAAAAGGGATGCACTCCACCACAGCTAGCATTGGCCTGGGTTCATCA
This sequence comes from Gleditsia sinensis, assembly GCA_037074535.1. Classification (NCBI taxonomy): domain Eukaryota; kingdom Viridiplantae; phylum Streptophyta; class Magnoliopsida; order Fabales; family Fabaceae; genus Gleditsia; species Gleditsia sinensis. The sequence goes on along the minus strand of CM073475.1, from coordinate 8,393,275 downwards.
CCAAGGAAATGACGTGTGCCCTATACCTGGAACCACCAAAATTGAGAACTTAAATCAAAATATTGGAGCTTTGTCCGTTAAACTAACACCAGAAGAAATGGCAGAATTAGAGTCTTTTGCTGCTGCTGAGGCAGTCAAGGGTGACAGATACGGGTCTGAAGTAGCTACATGGAAGGAATCTGACACCCCACCGCTTTCTTCTTGGAAAGCTGCATCATGAAGGGCATTCATTACACTGGTGGACCTTTGGTATTTTGCTGCTACCTCGAGCAAACATACATGGGGCGTGCCTTGTCTCCGAAAGGACATGTTGTATCAATCTCTTAAGTGGTTTGGAACTCTGTTGTAAGTGACTTCATATATGCATGTGTAGCTAAATAAGCTGAGACACGAGACAGCGTGAAATTGTCACTTGACTTACATTTCTAAGTGTTGTTGGCTTTGCTTTGACAAATGTATGAGAAAAAAACAGAACATGCCCAAAAGATTGTTAAAAAACCTGAATGTACCTTGGAAGTTAAAAATATCGCAGTTTAAAGCATACAATCAAAATAGGCCATTTACAAAACTGGAGATGCACCAAACATTCTAAAAAAGCCATAATATGCCCAAAAAGCTTAAAACCCATAGTTTAGTGCATAAAAAACAGAACAAGCCATTTGAAATGCCCAAAAAATTATATTAAAAAACTATGGCTAGAAAGTTAAAAAAAACCAAAATTACAAAACCAGAGCAGGTTTTAAATGCCTAAAAAGTTTAGAAAAAAAAATATGCCCAGAATATTTTTTTTTTTTAAAAAATAGTATAATGCTTACAAAGCCACAAAAAGCCATATACAAGACCAAAACTAAGCATATATGACCAAAAAAGTTATAATAAACTAGAATAGGAATGATGCAACAAGAATTGGTTGATATGTCCGTTTAACTATATATTCTACTTCTATTTCATTTTTCCTTATATTTTTGTGCAAAGAAGATAGTAACGCCGCCACCTATCAAATTCATGACCAAACATCAAAAACAGAAAAGATTGCCGTATTTTTGGCTATCGGAACCAAGTAAAAAACCTCACTCAAATCAGAAATCCCACGCAAACCAAAAGAGCCTTTTTCTAAGTTATACTAAATATGTATATTCAAGATGTACTCTTGTTCTTAATGCTTAATAATGGTCAAATAGCAAAATATAGAAGAGAAAATGGACCGATTAATTGCAATTGCATCTAAACATCAAGCAAGAACCTATAAGCACAACATTTTTGAGTTCAAATTTCGGAATTATTCACGTTGAACAAAAACAAGAATTTTGATTGCAAGTGGCAAAAATTAAAACACTAGGCCTATAAAATTTTGAATGATACCTTGGACTAGATCATACACAAACCAAACAAAATGGAAAGTCCATTCTACAATCTACATCTAACAAACTGAAGTTAAAAGCATAAATTCATTCTTTTATTGACCCGCAAGTGGTGTAGATTCTTACGCAATCACAATCTACAACAATGACCTAATTCCCAATGGACCTTATACTAGGTGTAGATTCTTTTGAAGGGAGTAATTTCTATTTCCATAGGATACTTACTCTAACCATTCTTTGATTTCTTAGGAAAGAGTGTACCTTATACAAAGCCCTCAGTCAAGCGCAGATTCTTAAAGGTGCTAATTGGGAGAAAGGTCTCTATTCATCAAGGTGCTCAATAAAAATTATTAAGTGATTTTGTTTTTTCTAAGCCTTCCACCGAAGTCTCTAAAGCACATCAACTTAGCCCCTAGGTTTTTATTTCTCTAAAGTTCCCATAAGGTCTCGGATACTCAGCCTCTAAAAATCTTAAGGCACTTTAGTTTACTCTCTAGTCTCTGAGTCAACAGATCTCTATTTTAAAGACTACTGACTTTGAAGGCGCTTCACATTCATTCTCTCCCTTTGATCTCTGGGTGCTTAAGGTTCAAATAGTCTCTTGCTTTTCTCTTCTAAGAGCTCATCTCTCAAGATGCTCTTGTTGGTTTATCCCTACTTTAAACCAATGTTCTAATTATCTTGTCAATTAATTGACCTGCCTTAATTACTCTATTAAAATTAGTGTAGGAACATCGTCTAACCCAATGTGTTCCTTGCCCAATATTGCTATTTTTCCACCAAAAGTATCAAATTATTTTATTGAGATCATAGCACAAACTTAGTAGAAATTTGAAACATGCCATTGCATAAGTAGGGAGAGCTTCAAGAACATATTTAATGAGCATCATTTTTCCAGCTTGTGAAATAATTTTCCCCTTTCAACCAACAAGCTTTTGCATAAGCTTTTTCTTAATAAAAAGTTTCCTTCTTTAATTTATTAATAAAAGATGGAAATCCTAAATATATGTCTTGAGAACCTATATTAGGAATTTAAACAAAGTGAGCTAATTGAGATCGTGGTCGTTAGGGAGTATTGCTAGAGGATAAGAAAGATGATTTATTGAGATTTAACTTTTTGACTGATAACTTCATACTTTGTAAGAATACAAGCAATCTCCTCACAAAGCTTGGGAAGCCTTAATTAATATTATGGAATCATATGCAAAAAGCAAATAAATAATTTCTAGTCTTCTATGTGCATTTATAATCCCTAGAACAATGCCTATTTCTTCAAGTTGCTTTAAAAAATAAGATAATCCTTTGGGAGGAAGAAGAAAAGGATAGGGAGAGAGGGGATCCTCTTGATGGGGCCCTTTAGAAGGTTTAAAGTAGCCAAAATTATCACCATCAACCTCCATTAAGAAAGACATTGTTTTCATACATTACATCACCATATTTACCCAATCAGTCTTAACCCAATTTTAATCATAGAAGTTTTTCTAGGAAGTTCCATTTTACTTAGTGATATGCCTTACTCATATCCAACTTAATTGTCATTTCGTGACCATCCCTATGCCTTCTAGTTTTCAAGTAGTGCATGAATTCATGCACAGTCAATATATTGTTATATATTAAGTGTCCTTTAATTATTGTTTCTAATAATGTGGTCTATTACCCTCCACATTCTATCCACAATAACTTTGGATAAAATTTTATATTAGAAATTACAAAGACTTATGAGTCTAATCTAGTCATATCTTGGGGGTTGAGGCATTTTGGAATAAGGACAAAAAGAGTGTGATTTATATCATGCAATAACTTCTTGGATTTGAAACCATGCATACTTCACTGCAGAAAAATATCATTACTTTTCCAATCCTACTACGATGTGAAGAAAACACCAATAAAGCCATCATCTTCTAGTGCACTAGTTGATTTAATTGAAAAGGCTGCTTTGCATACTTCCTCAATAATTATTAGCCTTAAGAGCCAACAATTCATCATGCTTATCACTTTTTTTGGAAGCCCCTCAATTTCTTCATCAATATTACTCGAAGTGGAGGAAGTAAATAAATCTTAAAAATATTCAATCGCCATCTTAGTAATATTTTCCTTACTCTCCTACTAGACACCATCTCTATTCTTGATGAATTTAATTGAATTTTTGGATTGTTTCAAAACTGCTGGGGTGTGGAAGAAGGTAGTATTATGATCCCCCTCCTTCAATTATTTATTTTGGTCAATCACCATCTTAGCCTGTTTTGCATTAAAAGGAAGCTCACCATTAATTTTGGCCAACTCAGCTTTTAGGTAGGTGACTAATTCATGTTGCTGCATTGGAGGAATTGTTTTTGTTCCAATTAACAGGAAGGTGCATGCTCCTTTTAATTTTGAGAAAACCTTAAACACTAAACTAGCTTCCACCACACCTCTCTAAGGATCCTTAACAACACTCAAAACTCTAAGAAAAATTTCACATAATTTCAAATTTTAATCTTTTTTTCTAGAGTAGTGTCATTTTCAATATCTTTAAGCACAACCAAAGCATGAACATACCAAATTCTATCAAGACGAAAAACAACTATATTTGGTTGCCAATTTTTCCACTAATGATTTGCAATCAACTTTCTAGTATTTTTTAGATATGACTACCCCCTTTCTATTTATTATTCCAAGTATAAGAATGTTCACCTTTTTGACAACCAGTTAGACCATACTCATTCATGAAATACAATAAAACTTTACTTGAATTTAGATTAAAGACAGCTCCACCACATTTTACATCAATACAAATAATAACGTTAAAATCCCCAACAATTATACTATTTTAAATGTCTTTGCAATTGTAAAAATTGCATTATTCTCACTCCTTGCTCATAATGAATATAGGCTCCAATAAAGTGACATGACCTAACATCACTACAAGATGATATAGAGCTACTGTTATAATTGTGTAAGAGTAGAATGCATAGGCTAAGCTATGGTTAAATGTGACCTAGTCTTGCTTGTGCAAAACAGAAGTGGTGGCTTCCTCTATTGATCCTTGCTCTGATATCATGTTGAATTATATAATATGCTACAAAATTTTTAGCATAATGAAAAAAATGCGTGAAAAAGTAATTTAAATAAATTTATGCATAGTAAGCTCCACCATAACGTCACCTCTTGCAATATCAATGGGTTCTACTTGTAACATCCCTAATTTCGTTTAATGTATTAATAAAAGTACAAAAGTATTCAAAGTAACATCCATAATTTCATTTCTTTTATTGATAAAGGTACATAAATATTTAATTAAGAAAATAAAATTTATTAGACAATTTTTAGATAACTAAGGAAATATAATCTTTAGAAATTCTTCACCTTACGTATATGTATAAAAATGTTCTAATATTAATGGAATAGGTAAAGAAAGAAAACCTAAGAGGAAATATTAGAAAAAAAACATGCTAAAGAAAGGTGAAATTCTTAGGTAAGGAAGATAAATTTTTGTGAAGTAAGTAAAGCTCTTAAAATTTCAAGAAGATCGGATTAGGGTAATTTTTCTTAATTTAAGAGCAAAAGTTACTAAGTTTAGTATCTCCACCCATAAATTGGGTTTTCACCTATGGACACTTCATATAGAGTTTTTCTACTTCACATAAATTTTTAGCAAGTTAATAGGATAACCCAATGAAGAAATAAAACATAGATTTGAATTAGGATATAGAAATTGGACCGGTAGCCCAAAAATCATGAAAATGTGACCAAACCCATTATGAAGGGTAGAATTTTAACCAAAGTAAAGAAAATTGGCAAGAATGAGCCTAAACCCAAGAGGAAAAATAAAAATAAAATTAAAGTGATGAAATAATGGTGTAATCAAGATTAGGTGACATGGCATTAAGACAAAAATTTAGCAAGTGGTGTGATATCTTACATTCATAATTTTAGCAAGTGGTATGATAATACAAGGTTTTAGGACAAAACATCTATATCCTACATTCATAATTTTAGCAAGTGGTATGATAATACATGATATTAGGGCAAAATATTTATATCCCACACAAATAATTTCAACCAAATAATGGAGATTCAAGGGTTAGAAATTTGTCACCTAAAAAGGAAAACCTATCATATTTGAGTAAGACAAAAGAAAAAAGAAATGAATCCCTAAATCAAAGGGACCTTATCCCTTTTCTTAGAAACATATTATCATAATTTTCAAAATACAAATCTCCTTTTGTTATGCATATCTTGACTAAGGAAGAGGAAGATAAGAACATAAGTTGTTTGTTTTCCAAAAATTTAATCAAGTGTATTCTAATTGTGATAAGGTAGACCCATGATCATGAAAGGTGAATTATTTGATGGTATATTTAAGCAAAACCCATCCTTACAACATTAGAATTTTTGTCCAAGTGAGGGAGAGGAAAAATAGAAGCAAGGTAGAGTGAGGAAAGGAGAGGAAGAAAGGAAGAAAGAGGAAGGAGAAGTCTAGAGGACTAAGTGCTCCAAGTAAGTTTAACAATATTCATTTTTAAAGAAAAGTTTTGAAACTTGTAATATTTATATTAGATTTTGATCTTAGAACTTTAATGATTGGTCATGGATGTTGCTATATCATGTTACATATTATGTATGTTTGAATACTTAAGTTGGTGTAGATAGTTCTGCATAGGTATGGCTATGGGTGACAAACTTTTATGCTTCTATTTTTCAAATTCTGGAAAGAATTGGTAAGGAATTAAAACAAATGGTTAACATGAAAAATGTAGATATATGTCTCACGGATTTTTACCCACTAGAATCACTCAATTTGGAGTCCATATGAGGTAGATATGGTCCAATTAGTAAGCAATGGTTAGAAAATGGTTAATCAGGGAAGAATATGTTAGGATAGCTTCTGTGTTTTAATTTCTGAGAAAATTCTGTAGGGAATTAAAATAAATGGTTAACATAAGAATTATAGTTATATGTGTCATGGATATTTAGCCACTGAAATCACTTAATTTGGAGTTCATATGAGGTAGATATGGTCCGATTAGTAAGCAATCGTCAGAAAATGGTTAATCAGGGAAGAATATGTTAGGATAGTTTCTGTATTTTAATTTCTGGGAATATTCTGTAGAAAATTAAAATAAATAGATAACATAAGAATTATAACTATATGTGTCACGGACTTTTAGCCACTGGAATCACTTAATTTGTAATTAGTATGAGGGGGATATGGACATATTAGTAGGTAGAGGTCAGAACCTACCCGAGAAGAAATAACATGTTCTTTGAGGGAGTAATATCACCATGATTTCTAAATATTCCGTTCAACATAAGAGTTTTAGATAATTGTTTTGTCTTTAAATTGATATCAAGATCACCTAAATCGGAGTTAAATTGAGGGAATTATGCTCTGATTATTAAGAGAAGGTTAGATAGGATGAAAACTTGCATCAAGAAAATAAAAAAATAAAATTAATATTTAAAAAGGAAGAAGAATCTTATAAATGAAAATAATAAATGACTAGTATATGACATATCTATTGCCATTATATGAACTTCTTACCATCTTAAGTGTGAAATTTTGACATGAAAATATTTTATAAAGTAATATTTGTAATGGTTATGTTCATGGCATGATTACCAATGATTTTTGGTAATAGTTATATTTTGTTGAACATACTTGTTATTGAAAGCATATTTTTGGCTATCATTGTGAAAAGAAAAGAAATGAGCATGGTCACATGGAAATTCGTATGGTGCACCAGTAGGGGACGCCCTACCAACGGTTATGATCATATTAATGAGAAAAGAAAGAGAAAATGGGCCATGTCGGACAGAGCGAGAAAAGCTTGTACTGGAGAGTGGGAAATACTCACCCTGACTGGGGTAGCTTGATATGAGAATAAATTGATAGTCATGATATGATATTCTGAAAATAGTTAATCCTATCATATATGTCATTATTGTACGATTCTCATGTGCATAAATATAAGGCATTCATGTGACCAAATATATTTGTTATAGTTTATACAGCTGAACATGACGTAATGAACTATATTGATGATGATTTATTGTTGAACTTACTGGTTTTATATCATGTTCAAAAAATTAGTTATGCAGGTTTTTCTATGGCTCTGCCTTTTAGTGCACATTGGATCGAGTACTTTATGTTGGGCATATCTCAGAAACAAATAAAATGTTTATGGTCGAGTTGACTTAGATTCCGGTGAAGGTGCAACCATCTGCACCTGTATCTCCGGAATTGGTCAATCAGAATAAATAAGATGTAAATTTTTATATGTTTGATATGTTGTACGTATGTTTTGATTAATGACATGTATGTAAACTCTGTATTGTATAAATTAAATAAATGTTATTTTGAGTTAAGTTGTAACGAGGTAATAATTTTATGGTATTTTAAAAAAAATTGATACTTAAATGGAGTTGTTACACTACTAAAGTTCCATGTCACACCAAACCTAACATCACAATCCAAACAATGTGTGAAAAAAAAAATCTAAGTAAACCAACTGCTCAGTGAGCTACACCATAAGGTTAACTCCTACAATACTAGTGGGTTCTAGTATCTCAACGCACTTGTGACCACATCTTTGTATGAGTTTTGTCACTTTTTTACTCTAGTTCTTAATCTCCATACAGTAAATACCATTAATGAGAATAAGAATGAATTATTTTTTTAAGGGGACGAACTATTACGTTCCCAAATCCTGACAGTTCTAACTCATGATCATACCAAATATTAATTTTTTCTAGAGTAGGTGCCATTTCCAATATCTTTAAGCACAACGAGAGCATGATCTTTACCAAATTCTATCAAAACAAAAAATAACTATATTTGGTTTCCATTTTTTCCACTAATGATTTGTGATAAACTATCTAGTATTTTTTGAATATGGCTACCCTCTTTCTATTTATTATTCCAAGTATAATGATGTTCACCTTTGCTTGGATTTACTTTGAAGATGGCTCTACCACATTTTACATCAGTACAAATAACAACGTTAAAATCCTCAACTATTATACTATCTTAAATGTCTTTGCAATTGTAAAAATTGTGTTATTCTCACTCCTTGCTCATAATGAATATGGGCTCCAATAAAGTGACATGACCTAACATCTCTGCCAAATAATATAACCCTAGCTACTGTTGTAATTGTTTAAGAGCAGAATGCATAAGCTAAGCTATGGTTAAATATGACCAAGTCTTGCTTGTGCAGAACAGAACTAGTGGCTCACTCCATTGATCCTTGCACTGATATCTATTGAATTCTAGAATGTGCTACAAAATTTCAGCACAACTAGAACAATGCATGAAAAAAAATTTAAATAAACTTATGCATAATAAGCTCCACCATAACATCACCTCTTGCAATATCAGTGGGTTCGACTAAAGTGCCATGTCACACCAAACCTAACATCACAACTCAAACAATGCATGAAAAAACAATCTAAATAAACCAATTGCACAATGAATTACACCATAACTTACATCCTACAATACTAGTGAGTTTTGGTATCTCAACGCACTTGTAACCACATTTTTGTGAGTTTTGTCATTTTCTTACTCTAGTTCTTAATCTCCATATAAGAAACACCACTAATAAGAATAAGACTGAATTATTTATTGAGGGCGACAAATTTTTACGTTTCTAAATCTTAATAGTTCTAACCCATGAGTTTCATTGATGGATTTAGGGCCACTCAAGTCTGGCTAGCTCTACCTCAATATATATATTTTTTTCACTACACATGCTGTCCAAACCCCTTTTTTTTTATTTTTTATTTGTGTACTTAAAGCCATGCCACTACAAATGTTTGTGCTACAGAAGGGGATAGACATGTAGTAAGAAGTTGTGATTTCTTCTACACCATTTTAAGGTCAAAGCACATACTAAGATGGACGTGACAGTTCCAAACACTACGCCACCATACCTTTTTCTTGTTTAGAAACTCTAGTAAAGAAAAGCCCTCATGAGGAAGAACACTAAACTATCACACCTTCATTTGAGATTTAATATTATTATTAATTGTATAAATTTGTATATTATTTATAATTTGCATGTGTAATTACATTTTAGCTTAAAAATTTATCTTTGGCAAAAAAAAACTTAAGAATTCATATTTAATTTTTTTTTATTAATAACTTTGTATCCATTATAATAATGCTTATTCTAACATTAATAAATATTTTTTTTAGTATAATAAAAAGTTTAGAGTTATGAAAGGTTATCTCATTTTAATATCAAAACATGCCACAAATCTAATGGTGGCAATTAAATCTTGTTAGTTGAACTAATTTATGTTGACAAAAGTAATAAATATTTTTCATAAAAAATTAATAGTTAATAGATAATTTTAAAATAATAAATTATGAATAATTATAAATATAAAATTAATGAGGTTTAAATACTATTAGAGAATAATTTAATCAAATATAAAATTTAAATATAAACATTTGATTAAGAATATTTTAAAAATTAGAATGATAATTAAGTATGAAGAAGTGTGAATCAATAATTATAAGTACCAATAGTTCCATCATTGTGATAGTAATTAAGTTTAGAACTTCAGGATAGTTCTAAAAAAATTTCTTTAGCCTCTCTCTAGTTCCTTTCCTAACATATTAAGTTATTTTTTAATAACATATTTAGTTACTTTTAATAATAACGAATTACATATAAAAAAAAGTAGTGTGGTTGTGTTTGATTTAGTATTAAAATTGATGATTCTTAAAAAAAAAAGTTGAAGTCGAGTTTTCTTAACTTTTTTAAGTTATAAAATAATTATAATCTTCAACTATTTTTGATAAAAAAAAATACATAAAAAGTAATAAAAGTTTAATTAAAATAACAAATTATATATAATTTTATAACTCAATAAATGAGTTCAATAAACACTGTTGATTGAAATTAATCTTTGGTATCTTGTATTAAGAGACACGAAAATTTGTATTAAAAGAAAAATAAAAAGAGATATCAAAAAGTGTCCATAAAAAATGTATATATCGATTGTCTATCGGTGGTTAGCGACAACATTCAGAAAGCCAAGAAAGCTAGATAGACGAAGTGGAAAAACCAATGCAATTGAAAACATTTTCAACTTATTGGACCAAACTTGAAAGAAAAAAAAAAGAGCTGTTTGAAAATTTTGTTTAAGAAAATCAACACTGTTTACTTTAGTGTTTTTTTTTCTTTTTTGTAAACATATACATAATTTCATTCAGTTCGATTTTAGAAGTTTAATTAAATCAAATTGAAAATACAATTTTAAATAAAAAAATAAATCTGTTCAATTTAGTTGAAATCTTAAAAATCAAATTGAATAAAAATAGTTTATTTAATTTGATTTTTTCATTTTTTTTTGGGTCAATTTCTGTTTCTCTGAGTTAAGCGTCTTTCCTTATGCGAGCTTCACAATAACCTAAGATAAAGTAAAAAAAAAAAAAAAACAGAGACATAAAGTTGCTCAACTCATTTGTCTTTGGTCCTCCCCTTTGGACACACTATGACCCACAGATTAAAGTTGCCATGATTTAATTTATTCAGACTACAAAAATGTCATTCTAATTTTTTTTTTTTACTTACGTAAATTCTTTCCCTTAAATTGTCTTAGTGTTGTAGGCGCATCGCTTTACTTTCGGGTTTTTTATTATATAGCTGACTGCGTATTTTCAAATTTTAGTACCAATAAAATTTTATTAATTCAAATATCTTAATAAAATTTAATTAAAAATTAATTTAACTGCTTATTTTAACAATTCATTTAACAGCTACGGGGAGCAAATGCCAAATGGAGCAGAAGGCCGGAACGGGTGCCACGAGCAGAGCAGAGGCGGGAAGAATGAGACCTTCCGCGTCACTGGCCACAGCAAGACTACTGTGTGCGTGGTCACTAGGGATTCGCAGATCAGATGTAAAATGAGGGTTAACTAGAGCATCAGAATCTATTAAAAAAATTTTAAACGGATCTCGCGTTGTTATATTAATATTTTTTATTTTAAATAATTTTATATTATTTTAAATAATTTTATACTTTAATGATAAACTCTTTAAAATTTTTAAATAGATTTCACAGGTTGTATTATATTTTTATATTTTATTTATATTTATTTATATTTTAATTTAAAATATAATTAATTTATATTTTAATTTTAAAATAATAAATATATAAAAAAATTTAAATATTATTTTAAATAATAATATTTTAATATAAAATTTTAAACAAAATAAATTTTTTAATATAAATTTTAAAATAATAAATATATAAATAAAAATTTTAAAATAATATAAATTTATTTTTAATAATATTAATTAAAAATAATAAAAATATATAATAAAATAATAATTTTTTATTTTAAAAACTGTTATTTATACAAACAACGATTCTTACATTAAGAATTCTTTTTATACTATATCATATTAAATTGGACTGAATCTCAGTTAAAAATTCAAGAACGAAGGTTAAAAAATTCCACTGAAAATGGCCTTAGAAAAATGAGTCCCGCGCCATAAGAGGATAAAAAATATTAAAGATAAATAAAAAAATCATAAATTATTAATAAAATTTAATTAAATATTAATATATTAAAAAATAAATCGATATGTTCGATTCGATTTGAATAAACAAAACTTTTAACCGACAATCAAATCGAATCGTTCATTCATTGGTCTAGGTAGGTTTTGTACACTAGTTTTCTGGTCTACTCAATAGAGAGGCTCCTCTCAGAAATGGGGAAGTTGGCAGGATGAAGCTGGAGTCACAAGGTTTGGAGGTGTCCGCGTAGGGACTTGGCTGCATGGGTATGTCTTCTTTCTATGGCGCTCCTCTGCTGTGGGATAAAACACAGCACGCTGTGCTGTGGGGTGAAACGACGCCGTTTGGCGTCCAGATGGCGAGCGAAGGCCAATTTGGCGTCCAGATGGCGAGAGAAGGCCACTTCAGCAATCAGGCGACTGGTACAATCTACCAGTCGCCTGTTTACATCCGCTAGTCGACTGGTAAAACAGCCAGTCGACTGTCCAGCCCTTCCAGTCACTAGCAGGGGCATACCAGTCGACTGGCCCTGCACCTGCTAACCTCTGGAATACGTGAAGGGCTCCCTCCAGTCGACTGGCCGTTATACCAGTCGACTGGTTCCAAATCCAGGGACTACCAGGCGCTGGCCAATCGACTGGTATAGCAACTGGTAGCCCCTAGATTTTAGGTGGCTTTTGGTTTTCACTCCCCCAGTCGACTGGCTGTTTTACCAGTCGACTGGCGGATGTAAACGGGCGACTGGTAGATTATACCAGTCGCCTGATTGCTGAAGTGGCCTTCTCTCGCCATCTGGACGCCAAACTGGCCTTCGCTCGCCATCTGGACGCCAAACGGCGTCGTTTCACCCCACAGCATAGCGTGCTGTGTTTTATCCCACAGCAGAGGATCCTTATTCAATCGAATCGTTCATTCATTGGTCTAGGTAAGTTTTGTACACTAGTTTTCTGGTCTACTCAATAGAGAGGCTCCTCTCAGAAATGGGGAAGTTGGCAGGATGAAGCTAGAGTCACAAGGTTTGGAGGTGTTCGCGCAGGGACTTGGCTGCATGGGTATGTCTTCTTTCTATGGCGCTCCTAAGCCCGAACCGGATATGATCGCTGTCATCCACCACGCCATCCAAAGCGTTGTCTCATTTCTCGACACCTCCGACGTCTATGGTCTCCACACCAACGAAATCCTTCTCGGAAAGTTACGAACTCTAGCCCCTTTTGTCGCTTCTTCATGTTTGCTTTGAGTTTATCACAAATTGAGGGTAAAATTCCTGGATAGGCTCTAGCTAGATCCTTAGAAAGTTTCAAATTACAGATAAAATGGCCTCCTTTTGCCGATAAGTTAGCGCTATCTATTGGCTTTGAACTAACGACGATGTGGATATGGAATTCTGGCACAGGCTTTGAAGGGAGGTGTAAGGGGGAAGGTTGAATTGGCCACCAAATTTGGACTTAGCTTTGCTGATGGTAAAAGAGAGATCTGTGGTGATCCTGCATACGTGAGAGCGGCTTGTGAGAGCAGCTTGAAGAGACTGGAAATCAATTGCATCGATCTCTATTACCAGCATCGTGTTGATACTCGTGTTCCAATTGAAGCCACGGTTCCACCCTTTCTCTACTTTGGGATCTTCTTTTCTTTCCTATACAATACAATAAAATACTCAGAGCTAGATAAAAATTTTCTGGTTTTTTCACTAGTGTTTTGGATTTTTAATATATTATTTCCTTGAGCCTATGTATTCGCAAAAGATATGATGCAACAAGAAGGCATTGATTTTTCTAACTCTAGGCGTTCAAAATTTTTGTGACTCAAGATGAAAGCCCCATGTATGGCATAACCTGTAACACAAATGGGCCCAAAAGATTTCTCTGCCATGCCCATTTGGTACTATGCTATGTATTATAACTATATATTTATATTTACCATACCTCATTTGTGAAGGTCAAGATGGAATATTTGGTATTCGAACTTCTTTGTTTGGAAAAAATTAAGATGAATTTGTGAGCGAAAATAATAGTGATCATGTAGCCTACTTCACTTAATGGAATAATGCTTAGTTGTTGTTAAATTTGTGATCAAAAAATGATTCTATTTTATGTTATTGATAATTTGTAGAAACTATGTGCTGCTTGCGGTGCCTTAAAATTTATGATGATGAAATATTATATTCCGTTATCTTTCACTTTTAGATATTTAGGTCATGCAAGATGGAACATAAAAGGCTATGAAACTTTTTTTTTGCTCCAATGGTGTGAGTTTTCTTCCGTCCCTCCCCCCTCCCCTCCCTCACTACTACAGTTGACTTGTTCAGTCCACATTATCTTTTTATATTTGTTTTTTGGTTACATAGGAGGTCCATGACGTAGGGTAGGGAGTGGGGAACTGGAAGGGGTTGGGATCAAACCCAAACATGTCAATTTACCTTAATCTTAAAGACAAAGGTTGGTGATATGTTAGTTTTTAGTTCATTGGCTGTCATTGTATTCTTATAATATGAGATTTTCAGTTTTACTTATGAAGATATGCCTTCGTTCCCTAGTGTGTTTTTGTCCATCTCTGATTCATTTTCAATAACATTGTTGACAGAGATGCTATTTTAATACATGAAATAGACATTCTGTTAGTAACATGTCTACATGAATCCATTGCAATATGAGCATGATATTACCGTTAGAGAATGAAATTAAGATGGTCTTTAATTTTACTAGTTGTACTCGTATATGAAAATCTATACAATAACTGTTAATTTGTCTTCTTATTTTTTATTGTAAGATAGGGGAGCTTAAAAAACTCGTTGAGGAGGGCAAAATAAATACATTGGTCTGTCTGAGGCTTCAGCTTCCACTATCAGAAGAGCACATGCTGTTCATCCTATAACAGCTGTGCATTTGGAGTGGTCCTTATGGACAAGAGATGTGGAGGAAGAAATAGTTCCAACTTGCAGGTGAGATTTGAATTATACAAACATTATATTTATAATATCTAGCGTTTCTCTTTGTTGGGACTTCCGATAAAGCAGCAATGATAGTGTTTAGGTTTGTGACTGCTGATTTTTCATTTATTTTATTCTCAGGGAACTTGGCATTGGAATTGTTGCATTTAGTTCTCTTGGGAGAGGATTCTTCTCAATAGGACCGAAGGTGGTTGAAATGTTTTCACAAAATGACTTTAGGAAGGTTTGTGTTAATTCATGCTTTTACAAATTTTCGTCACAAACTACATGTGCATTTGTCATAATTAACTCTCTTAACTCCATACCATAAATTAGTTCAAGGCCATTGAATGTTATGAGTCATTCGTTGACAGCTTATTCTAACCTTGACTGTCCTCAGAATTTTCATTTTCAGTTGTAACATTAGAGACCTAGTTGTTAACATTGCTGTTGAATTGAATCCATTAAGTATCTCTTTTGTTGCATCCATTAAGTATATCTGCATAATACAAAAATTGCATTCACTAATTGAAGATGTTAAAATACACCATTGCCAGAATCAGCGTAATGGCTAATATAGTAATATAAGCTTTGTGCAATATAGTGGATTGTATGTTTTCCCATAAATCAATTTGGCATAATATGTAATAGTAATGGATCGCAGTGTATTGTCGCAAGCAGAAACAGTGGAGAGCTCTAAATAGGACCAAATCTTGTGTATAGCCCTTAGTCTTGTTTCAAAAGGGAAATAATTCAATAATTGAATTTGAAATTGATGCCTAAGGTTCTTTTTCTTCAATTCGCAGGGACATGATTGAGCTGAGATAAGATAATTCTAATCATAAATACAACAACGAACAACAACAAAGTCTTTTTCCATTAGGTGGGGTCGGCTACATGGATCAAACGATACCACAGTGACCTATCATAAATGAGATCAAAAGATAGGTTATTAACTATTAAATCATTTTTAATAGTTTTACTTATTATTTTCTTTGACCTCTCTCTACCTCTAATAATTGGACTATTCTCCATCTGATCTACTCTCATCACTAGGGCTTTTGCAGGTCTTCTTCACTCGTGACCAAATCACCTTAAACGAGATTCAACCATCTTCTCCACAATAAGTGCTACTCCAATCTTTTCTCTAATGCATTCATTTCTAATCATATCTCTTCTGATATGTACACACATCCAGCGCAATATTATTATCTCTACAACGTTGAGTTTATCTTCGTGTTGTCTTTTGACCGTCCAACATTCAGTACTATACAATATAGCAGGTTTTATAGTCGTACGATAGAATTTTTATTTAATTTTGAACGGCACTTTTTTATTACAAATGATAATTCTAATCATAAATATCAAGTTTAATGTGCTAGTAATGCCCCTTTAGTTGAAGATCCAATTGAATTAAATTGAAAACATACCATGATGAAAACAACTGATGAAATTATTAAGAGGGAGAAATTGTAAGTGTGACTTTTTCAAGGCATGATATGAAACTAATAATTAACCCCAACTCATAGAAACTGGCTGGAAATATCAAACAACATACATAAAAATGAGAAACAGTGCGTAAAGTCCAAGAATTTCTTTTGAAATTCAAATGTAATATCATTAAAACCGGGGAGATGTTTTTTTATGTGGCATAGGCTTGGTTATAGAGAAGTTATACCTTTCTCTAGCATCAATTTGTTTTGTAAAATACAAACTTAAGAAACTGGATAAATTGTAAAGATAATAACAAAATTTATCAAGTATTTGCTTATAGACTTACGGATTTTATCAGCATATAATAAAAATTGTATCTGTGGTATTTAAACAATCCTGATATACTTTTTCCTCTTTTATTTACTTATTGATTTATGTTTTGTTTGATGGGCAGAACCCTTCTACGCATACTGGCATTTTCATATGTACTGTTTCTGTTGTTGACTAGGTTATTATGAAAGGGGTTGGGGTTGGGGTCTGAAGAGCCTGAGCATAACGGAATGAAAGGAATTTATAATTTTGTGAATATTATGTATATTTTTTCTGAAGAATGAAAGATAAATTTGGGGGCTTTTAGTCCAGCTGAGTACCAGAAGTTATTGTTTTCAAAAGTTCACAGGCACCAACCTTTATCAACTTCAAAATCAAACTTAAATTTATAGCTAGAGCATTGTGTTTTCTTTGTCAACAAAAGAAAAAAAAAGAACATTGTGTTTTCAAGTTTATAATTTAGAGTTTGACACAACATACATGCTTGACTTGATCATACTAATTGACCAGTATGTGAAAATTCTAAAAATGTCATCCATTACTAAAATCCATGACAAAATGCCATTCATCAAGACAAATAAGTTCCAAATTACTAATGAAATTTGACATAACTATACATAGTCATTTGATTTCAATGTTAAACCATCATTGCTGCTTTTTATTGAAATTTGAGTCCTGAACTTGGAAGGGGATACAAGTTTTATATTTTGGGAAAGAAGTTTTTGTGCATAAGTAACTTTTTAATCGTGTTTGGATGGAAAATTATGAAAATCCAAGGGAGTTGAAATTGAAGGGAATTGAGTTGTTTCAATTCAATTTCTGTTATTTGAAAATTCCTTTGTTTGGATAATTTATCATTATAAAGGAATTTTCACTATTTTATTTTTTCATAATAATTTTTAGGCTTAATTGCACTTTTGGTCCCCTATTTTCAAGAATGTGTCCATTTAGTCTTGTATAATTTGTAATATGAATTTTGTCTCTCTAGCTTTAACAAATGAGTAAAAATTGTCCTTTTGTTAAAGTTCGTCGTCTATTTTGCTATTAATTTATCACACTATGTCATATGTGTATTAATAGTTGATTTAGTGATAAATACATAGTGTACGTGTGACAGATTAACGACAAAATAGACAGTAAATTTTAAAATTTGATCATTTTGATTCATTTTTTAAAATTGGAGGAACCAAATTCATATTACAACTTATCAAAAGACTAAATTGACGCCTTCCTAAAAATAGGAGAATTAAAAGTGCTACAACAACAACAACAACTAAGTCTTTTCTTACTAAATGAGATCGGCTACATGGATCAAACGACGCCACAGTGGCCTATCATGAATGAGATCAATAGATAAGTTATTAACTATTAAATTATTTTTAATAGTTTCACTTATTATTTTCTTTGACTTCCCTCTACCTCTAACTATTGGACTATTCTTTATCTAATCTACTCTTCTCACTAGGGCTTCAGGAGAATTAAAAGTGCAATTAAGTCTAATTTTTATAGACATTTGATGCTAGGGTCTTGAGTACAAGTCTAAGGTTAATGTCTTGTCTAGGTTTGGTGGCTAGGGTCCAGGGTTCAGGATAGATCTAGTTGAATCTCAAGCTGAGATCACCGTTTGAACCATGTGTTAGGAGGTTAGGTCTAGGTTAGATCCAATAGTTGGGTCTAGGGTTAAGGTCATTCCAGTAGCCAGTCTAGGGTTTAGTTTGAGGTTCATTTTAGTTATAAGCTACGGGTTGAGTTTACTTCAGTCTTTCTTAAATTCAACTAGTTGGATGGAAGTGAATGAAGAATTTTTTTTCCTTCAATTAATGAAACTGAGCTTGGCCCCAAAATTGAAATTCCCTATTTTTGACCACATGACTAAATTACATGGGTATTTTGTGTTGGGGAATTTCAAGCACAATATAAAGCTACTTCTATCTATTTAATTACACGACAAAAGAAATGGACATTCAAACGTTGAATACATATAATAGTGACTTTTAGTTGTTGACTATACTACTGTCGTAGAAAGTTTTCCGTGACGACCCACTGAAAGTTGACTTTGAAGTCTAAAGTCATAACAGAAAACAATAAAAGTGGTCATTGAAACTCTAAAAGTTGCTTCATTGACGACTTTTAGTTGTTGACTATACAACTGTCGTAGAAAGTTTTCCGTGACGACCCACTGAAAGTTGACTTTGAAGTCTAAAGTCATAACAGAAAACAATAAAAGTGGTCATTGAAACTCTAAAAGTTGCTTCATTGGCGACTTTTAGTTGTTGACTATACTACTGTCGTAGAAAGTTTTCCGTGACGACCCACTGAAAGTTGACTTTGAAGTCTAAAGTCATAACAGAAAACAATAAAAGTGGTCATTGAAACTCTAAAAGTTGCTTCATTGACGACTTAAGTTGCTATTGAATCCTACATTTAGTGGCAGCTTCTTAAAGTAGCCAATGAAAGTATACATTTAGTTATGAGTTTAGTCACCGCTGAATTCCTTGCTTTTTTTTTTCATAGTTACATATGCACTATGTACTATTATTAAAACCTTGCATTATGGTAGAAAAAGGCCATTAAAGAAAGAAATTAATAAAATTATAACATGTAATTTTAGGAAAAGGCGAACAAATATGAATTTAGAGGTAAAAATTGAATATCATCTTATAAAATAAGCTATAAATTTTAAATATTTTAGGTCTATTATACAAAATGATGGAGAAGTAAAAAAAGACGTAAACCATATGATTCAAGTGGAATGGATAAAATGGAAAAAAGTTTTGAGTGTCATTTGCGATAGAAAAATATCGCTCAAAGTTAAAAGAAAATTTTATTGTACAAATATAAGATTTGCAATATTGTATGGTATTGAATATTGGACGATTAAAAGACAATATGAAGATAAATTCAATGTCGCAAAAATGAGTATCTTGTGTTGATTGTGTGGAAAAATTAGAAGAGATATGATTAAAAATGAGTGCATTATAGAAAAAGTTAAGATATCACCTATTGTAGAGAATATGATAAAATTTTGCTTAAAATAGTTTAACTATGTGTAGAGAAAATTTGTAGAAGTTTCACTGAGAAGAGTAGATTAGATGGAGAGCAGTTCGATAGTTAAAGGTAGAAAAAAGTTAAAAAAAATAATAGATGAAGTCATTAAAAATGTTAACAATTTATAATCTTTTTATTGACTTTATTTATAATAAGTCACTATAGTATCGTTTGATTTATGTAATCGATTCTATCTAATAAGAAAAGTTTTAATTGTTATTGTTGTTATTATATACATTAACATAATTTTAAATATAATAAATGTTTGTTGAGAGACAAATACAGTATGAATTAATAGAAAACAACGTACATAATAATTGAGAGCAAGAAAATACAATCAATTTGGTGGTTCTTTTGAAGATGTTAAAGTTGTTGCATTACTTAATTATATTAGCTGTATAACTTGACTCGCGAAGCCTATCCCAATTTTTCCCTGTTCAAATATATAGCAGCCAAAAGCTGCTTAGATAACAAGTCAATCCATCAGTTCAAATGAAACAGCATTTGGATCAGACAATCATCCCAATGAAACAGCATTTTAAGAAGTCTATCATCTTATTCTTTACCAAATAGCCAATTAACATAAACAACATTAAAAAAAGGACATGACAGAATCAGAAGAAAACAACTCATTTAATAGTTTCTAACTATCAAAAACATCAGAAAAAATGCTAGCAGTGCAACACCCTCAACCAATGCATGGTTTAGAGTCCCAATACCTTGCACTAAGCTTTAATCTATGAAGAACCATTCACCCAAAGCATTGATCAAACAATCTTCCCAATGAAATAGCATTTTAAAAGGTCTATCATCTTATTGTTTACCAAATAGCCAATTAACATAAACAAAATACAACTAAAAGAAAAAAAAAACAGGACAAGACAGAATTAGAAGAAAACAACTCATTTAATAGTTTCTAACTATAAAATAAAATAAGAAAAATTGCTAGCAGTACTGCACCCTCAACCAATGCATGGTATAGAGTCCCAATTACCCAGAAAATAAGGAAATTTTTTTAAAAACTCAAATACATTTCAATTTGTAATTCTGTATCAATACTGAATCTTCAAATACAAGGTACATGCAATATTTCATGATTGACAGTCATTTACTCTAGAGATAACAAGTATCATTGTAAATGAGGAAGATAATACAAGTTTTGAAAAAAGCAGTACATAATATTAAAAATAAAATATTACTGCTTATACAAATATCCATATGGAAGAGGCATGAAGGGTTGGAATAAGTAACCACAGCAGCAATTGATCAGATACGTACATACACAACAATACTTATGGTCAGGAATTTTTCATTCAATTTCTTGTGATACGTTAAGAGTTGTGGTCACAATCCTATCCCTCAAAAGAAGACTCAATGATTGAAAAAATCCATTAGCTATTGATATAACAATAAGATCATGATGCAAATTACAAAGACAGAACCTTCATTGTCATTATCTGCAACTTCGGAACAAGCAAAGAATAACCAGTCACTTTACAAGAAAATAAAATAAAATCTCAAGTTCAGTCCCTAACATTAATGCATTAGTAGGTCAGACAATTCATAAAGCAAGCAACAATACAGAAGGTAAAGGAAACAAAAATTTTGGCTTTAAATATGAATATTTTGAAATAAGTATAAAAATATATAAAATAATAACGAAGACACACCCACGAAAACACTTGGCTATTTAACATTGTATGATATTGAAAACACTTGGCTATTTAACATTGTATGATATTGCTGAGTTTTCACATATTTCAGATATCTAAACATATAGACTTTCAGTGACGACTTAAAAGAGGCCATTGAATTCCTTGTATTGGGTTTTTTTCATAGTTGCATATGCCTTATGTACTATAATGAAAACCTTGCATTATAGTTAAATAAGAGCAATTAAAGAAAGAAATTAATAAAATTATTACATTAACATATTTTCAAATATAACAAGTGTTTGTTGAAAGACAAATACAATACCAATTAATAGAAAACAACATACATAATAATTAAGAGCAACAATATACAATTAATTGGTGGTTCTCTTAGAAATGTTGGAGTTGCATCACTCATTATATTAGCTGTATAACTTGGTGCAGCACTAGTTGTGAGGTTTATCCAAATTTGTTTATATTTAAATACAATGAGAATGAATTAACAAATTATATATAGTAGCCTAAAGCTGCTTAAGTAATAAGTCAATCTGTCATTTCAAATGAAACAACATTTTGATCAAACAATCTTCCCAATGAAACTTCATTTAACAGTTTCTAACTATCAAAAACATCAGAAAAAAAATGCTAGCAATACTACACCCCCAACCAATGCATGGTTTAGAGTCCCAATGCCCAGAAAAATAAGGCAAAATTTTCAACAACAATGCTTATGGTCAGGAATTTTTCATTCAATTTTTTGTGACAAGTTAAGAGTTGTGGTCACAATCCTATCATTCAAAAGAAGACTCAATGATTGAAAAAATTCATTAGCTATTGATATAACAATAAGCTCATGATACAAATTACAAAGATAGAACCTTCATTGTCTTGGTCTACAACTTTGAAACAAGCAAAGAATAACTAGGAATAGAATAAGTAATAAGCTTACAAGAAAATAAAATAAAATCTCAAGTTCAGTCCCTTACATTAATGTATCAGTAGGTTAGACGATTCATAAAGCAAGCAACAATACAGAAAAGGTAAAGGAAATGAAAATTTTGGCTTCAAATATGAATACTTTGAAATAACTATAAAAATATATAAAATAATAACAAAGAGACACCCATGAAAACACTAAGCTATTTAACCTTGTATGATAGTGCTCAGGCTTCACATATTTCAGAGATCCATCTACAGAGGTAGTCCTGGCATCATCATGCATGAGATTAATATAAGATAAACATGTAGCTGATTAATTCACAATAGCTAGCTCTCTTGACATGCTACCTACTTATAAGAAAGCATAGTAGACCGCAATTTGAAGCTAAAATGGGAGGCACCCCCAAGGTATTATTTCAGAATCAGAACTGTCAACTAGGTCTGCTCCATTTCCAGTTATATGTCTTATATGGAGTATCATAACAAGAGATTAGGATTGGGGAACAACAATTTGACCTCCTGAAGTTACCAATATATGTCAAATCAAAGAACTCCTCACCTGGGTTGACTTAAAGGATATTTTGATTCAAGCTCTAAACCAAAGATAATTCTTTTCTCTTTAGAAGATATTGTGTCAAGGTCAAGGCTCAGCTTAGTCGAATACTTTCCTTAGGCGAACTACCTTTAACTTTCAGGAAGATAGTTCAATCTGAGCACTAACTTGAGGATGTCATGGGGAAGCTTTCCTAAATCCACTGGAGCCAGTGGGCCTGTGTAGCCTATGCGAAGCAAGCCAAGTCAATTAAGCTTTCGACAAGTGACTCTTGGTTATGGGGCCAAGCAAGGGACCGATTATCTCCTTACCTATGAAAGGGAAAGCAACGGAGGAAGAATGTGTAGTTAGAAATGTAACTATTATCTCATATTCGAAAAGTGGAAGGGCCATTTTGCCTATTTTAACATAATCTGATTTGAGAGCAGATAGAGCAATCATGATTTGGCCTCACAAAGTTAGGTCTTCCAAAACCTTCAGCTCTGTCGTAGATGTGGTGGTGAAGAGGAAGAAAAATTTTCAATTAGGTGTAGTGAGTTTGTGAAAGGGGTTTTGGGGAAAGGGGGAAATTATGACCACTAAAAACTTCTCTATTCAGGATAGGTGAGGGAAGGGGAAAACATTTGCTGCGCGGGATTGGTAAAGGGTTTTGGGGAAAACACCTTTAGTTCGCCACTGAAAGAATTGTAAAACCCCTCCCCTTGTGTTACTTCATTTAAACACAGAGTTAAGGTAGTCAAATATCTTTGACTTATTCTCTTCTTCAAGATGCAAGCGAAAATAAACTGAAATTTTGAAAAAGTTAACCATTATAATCTCTAACTGAAATTTTGACAATGATAATGAATTGTTGGTATTTTTGCTTGAACTCTCACTAATAAGTGAGAGTTTCCAGCTCAAATCGTTTCCCCCCTTATTTTTCGCAAGAGAGAGAGAGAGATTAATCCCACAAAATGAAAGATAGTAGCAAGTTGCTTTAAAACTGACTGTTTTGCTCTTCATTTTTGTGTGTCAACATGTGATGATTAACTAGTACATTAAATGACATGTATAGATACTTTAGTTCAAAATCGTAAGTGTTGGATATAGAGCTTGATACAATATGTTTTATGCAGAGAGACAAACACTATCAGTGAAGATTCTATTTATTCCTATTTACTCACTTTATATCTATGTCAACAAAATTTTTGCCTATATTCATATAGCCGATCCGAAGCCTGAATAAAAGAAAAGGGTTGTGTTAGGTGTGCGACAACCAATGTAAAACTTTGTCATAGTTACATGAACATAGATAAACGAAACAATAATGTTAAAGCTAGGTCGTTGTCTGGAAGCAACGCGTTGTATAGCTCGAGTGCAGTGTCAAAAGAGCAAGGACTGCTGCATCGGCGCCTGGATGCAGTGAAAAATAAACAAGGATTCTCACACTTTAATGAACGAGTGTGGGCAAAGAAGTTAATTCATGAGGATATGATTCGTTTTAGAACTTGGAATGTAGGCACACTTATAGGAAAATCAATAAAAATAGTTGATTCTATAATTAGGAGAAAGATTAATATCATGTGTCTACAAGAAACTAAGTGAGTAGGAGAAAAAGCAAAGGAATTAGATTTTTCAGATTTTAAGCTTTAGTACACCAGCAAGACAAGAACTAGCAATAGTGTAGGTATAATAGTTGATGAGGAGTGGAGAAACAATATAGTAGATGTGAAAAGATTAGGAGATATGATTATAGCTTTAAAGCTTATAGTTGAGCGGAACACTTTTAATGTGTTTAGTGTATATGCACCCCAAGTTGGATTAGAGGAGTATCACAAGAGAACTTTTTGGGAGGATTTAGAAGGTTTGATTCAAGAAATATCTTTGGGAGAAAAGATTTTCTTAGGAGGGGATTTAAATGGACATATAGGGAGAGAATCTAAAGGATATGAGGGTATACATGGAGGTTTTTGATTAGGAGAAGCAAATGAAGAGGGTAAAATTATATTGGATTTTTTTTTAGCCTATAATTTTACCATAGCAAATACTTGCTTTAAAAAACAGATAGAACATCTTATCACATATAAGAGTGGAGGAGCAAGCTCTCAAATAGATTTCTTCTTAGTAAGAAAATCAGATAGAAAGTTTTGCACAAATTGTAAAGTCATACCTGGAGAGAGTTTGGCTACTCAACACAGAGTTTTAGTTTTGGACGTACGAGTTAAGAGAAGAGTAGAAAGAAAGAGTAAGAAAACAATTTCCAAAATTAGGTAGTGGTCTTTGAAGAATGAACAACAAAGGAATTTTCAAAGAAGAGTGGAGGAAGAGAGGTTTTGGGAGGTCCAGAGAAATACTAATGATATGTAGGATGAGATGGCCAAAGAGATTAGAAATATAGTAACAGAGATATTTGGAGAATTAAGAGGCGTTGGACCCAAAGGTAAAAAATCTTGGTGGTGAGATGCAGAGGTGAAAAATAAGATTAAAGTTAAAAGAGAGTGTTATAAAGAGTGGTACTTATGTAAAGATAATGAAAATTGGGATAAATATAAAATGGCTAAGAAAGACGCTAAGAAGGCTATGAGTGAAGCAAAATCTAGAGCTTTTGAGGGTTATATCAATTTTTAGGAACTAAGGATGGAGAAAGAAAAATTGACAAGCTTATGAAGGGTAGGAAAAAAAAGACAAGAGGCCTAGATCAAGTTAAATGTATTAAAGATGAAGAGGGTATGTTTTGGTAAGGGAGCAAGATATCTAAACACGATGGAGGAGTTACTTTCAATGACTTTTTAACGAAGGACATGAGTTGATCTGTGGCTTTGACAGACTAAATATTACAGAAGAGGACTGTAATTATACTTTTTATCGTAGAATTCAAGAATTTGAAGTAGAGAAAACTTTGAAGAGAATTGATAATAGTAAAGTAGTAGGACCCGATAATATACCTATTGAGGTGTGAAAAAGTTTAGGAAAGAAAGGTATAAGTTGGCTCATTAAGTTGTTTAATGTGATAATGAAATTTAAGAAAATGTCGGGTGAATGGAGGAGAAGTACTTTAATCCCTATTTATAAAAATAAAGTAGACATACAAAATTGTTTCAACTATCAGGGGATTAAGCTCATGAGCCACACTATGAAGTTATAGGAGAAGATCATTAAGTAAAGATTAAGACAAGAGATTCAAGTTACAGAGAACCAATTTGGTTTTATGCTAGGAAGGTCAACTATGGAAGCAATTTATTTACTACGGAGATTGATGGAAAGATATCAAAGAAGACAGAAAGATTTGCATATGGTTTTTATTGATATGAAAAATGCATATGACAGAGTGTTAAGAGAGATTTTATGGAAGGCTTTAGAGAAGAAAAGAGTACGTATAGCATATATTCCAGCAATCAAAGACATCTACAATAAGATTACGACTTACGTGAGAACACAAAATGGGGACACAAAATTTTTTTTCACAACTACTAGACTACATCAAGGGTATTCTCTGAGTCTGTATTTTTTTAATTTGATTTTGGACGTAATTACTGAACGTATACAAGATTTGGGGCCTCAATTTATGATTTTTACTTATAGTCTTAGTTGGTGAATCGAAAGAGAAAATAAATATGAAATTAAAGTTATGGAGACAAGTTTTAGAAATACATGGTTTTCGTATAAGTAGAAATAAAATAGAATATATGGAATGTTTTTTTTTAATAAGAGACGAACAAATACGAATGTAGAAGTAAAAATTGGAGACTATATATTAAAACAAGTTATAAGTTTTAAATATCTTGGGTTCATTATACAAAATGACGGCGAAGTAAAGGAGGACGTAAATCAGAGAATTCAAACTGGATGGATGAAATGGAAGAAAGTTTCGAGTGCCATTTATGATAAAAAAGTGCTGCTCAAAGTTAAAGAAAAATTCTACCGTACGGCTATAAGACCTGTTATATTGTATAGTACTAAATGTTGAGCGATAAAAAAATAACATAAAAATAAACTCAACGTTATAGAGATGAGAATGTTGCGCTGGATATATGGACACACCAGAAAAGATATGATTAAAAATGAGTGCATTAAGGAGAAGGTTGGGGTAGCATCTATTATGGAGAAGATGGTAAAATTTCGCTTAAGGTGATTTGGTCATGTGTGGAGAAGACCTACAGAAGCCCTAGTGAAAAGAGTAGATCAGATGGAGAATAACCCGATAGTTAGAGTTAGAGAGAGACCAAAAAAAATAATAGGTGAAACTATTAAAAATGATTTAATAGTTAATAATTTAGCTATTGATCTCATTCATAATAGGTTACTGTGACGCTGTTTGATCTATGTAACCGACCCCACCTAATGAGAAAAGATTTAGTTATTGTTATATATCTATGTCAACAAAATTCACAAGTCAGTTGGTACCTTGTCCAATTGTGTTGCCTGTGTTTATTTTAGAGAAATGAATACAAAAGATGAAAACGGACAAAAAAACAAAGAGAAAGAAAAAAAGAAAATTTTTTATAGTGTAGTGATATAATATATGCAATTTTTATAACATGCTGTGACTGACTTATGCCTGCTGCTGCATCCTAATGTCCAGATTTTAGGATTTGTCCTGCTTAACACCTTGCTTCAATGTAAATAAGGGAAAGATTCTACACATTTAAAATGACTGTTACTGATACCAAAATATAATCTTCTCCTTGTATGTATTTTACCTGTTGCAGTATCTGCCTAGATTCCAACCTGAAAACCTGGAGCACAATAAGACTATCTTTCAGCAGTTTAATGAAATGGCTGCAAAGAAGGGATGCACTCCATCACAGCTAGCATTGGCCTGGGTTCATCACCAAGGAAATGACGTGTGCCCCATACCTGGAACCACCAAAATTGAGAACTTAAATCAAAATATTGGAGCTTTGTCCGTTAAACAAACACCAGAAGAAATGGCAGAACTTGAGTCTTTTGCTGCTGTTGATGTAGTCAAGGGTGATAGATACGGAACTGGAATAGCTACATGGAAAGAATCTGACACCCCACCACCTTCTTCTTGGAAAGCTGCATAATGAAGTGCATTCATTACACTGGTGTACCTTTGGTATTTGTTGCTGCTACCTTGAGCAATCATACATGGGGCATGCCTTGTGTCTGAAAGGGTATGTTGTATCAATCTCGAGTGTTTTGGAAGTCTGTTGTAAGTGTCTTCGTATATGCATGTGTAGCTAAATAAGCGGAGACACGAGACATTTGAGTGTTGTTGGCATTGCTTTGACAAATGCATGAAGAAAAGAAAGCAGAACATGCAGAAAAATTGTAAAAAAACCTGAGCTCTGAAAGTTTAAAACCACAGTTCAAGGCATTCAAAATCAGAATAGACCATTTACAAAATTAGAAAAAGTCATACACGCACAAAACATTCTAAAAAAAATCATAATTGCTGAAATGCAGTTTTTGAAAAGTAAAGGTAATTTTTCTTTCCTTTTACTTAAAGTAGTGTAGCTTTCCCTGGCAGTCTTTAGGAGTCACTCTTAAAAGAGTATTATTAAGTGATGGCTTTTAAAGGTCGTTGTTAAAAGAGATTTTCAGTAATAATTTTTTAAGTTGTTATTGAGAAATCACAACAATTTTTTTTTCTTATAATGTGCATATGTAAGAGACGCTTGTGAAAGTTGCTTGAAGAGATTGGAAATCAGTTGCATCAATCTCTATTACCAGCATTGTGTTGATACTCGTGTTCCAATCGAAGTTATAGTTCCACCCTTTTTCCACTTTGGGATTTTCTAACAACAAAAAATAAGTGATTTGGCTATAGTAATTTATTGATGGTAAATTATCCTTAAAAATTTGAAACAATGTCGGTTCCATAATTGTGGTTAGAGAATCAATTTTAACGATAATTTTTTAGAAATTGTCACAATAATTAAATAGAAACTGTCATTAATTATTTATAAAAAAATTGTGTTATTTAACAATAATTTTAACTAAAACATTATAAATTAATGACAATTCGTCACAAATATTTGTTATTGTATGACAATTTTTTTTATAACTATCGTTAAATAAAGATGATTATTTTTAAATTGTCATTAAATAATGACTGTTTATATAAAATTATCGTTAAAGCTCTTTATAACTGTATATGAAATTTTGTATTATGTAATGATGATTTTATATATATTGTCATTATTTAATGACAATTCATTAAAAAAATGTTATTAATTTTATTTTGTCTCCCTGCGTTTTCCCTCTATTTTCAACAACTTCTCCCCCTTCTATGTTTTCCCCTCGCCTCGCTGCCCCCTGCGTGCTACATCTCCCTCCATCCACCATTCTCCACCATGATTCGCTGTTTCACCACTGTGTTGTTCACTTGCAATTGTCCCCACAGGTGAGCTCATCTTCTGCATTCTCCCATTTATAGTGTTGGTTCATGTTGTCAAGTGCTTTTGAGGCGTCTTACATTTGACTTAGTATTCTTATGTGCATTTGAAAATTGAATGTTTCATGCTTGCAATCTTGATTTCTATCTTGAAGGTTGAATATTTCAACCTTTAGGGACAATATTTCATTATTTTGAATGTTTGGGTGAATATTTTTTGATTATACAATATTGAGACAAGATATACTTACATATATCAAATAAATAGAGATGTAAAAGTTAAGAAAGAAAAGAAAATGGATACCAAATAGAAAGATTTTAATTTTAACTTGTTAAATTTTGATAGAAAATATTAAAAAAAAGATATTTTTTAATTAGATTGTGTTTCTTTTAGCTTGACATGATTAATGAAAATAGGGGAAATATTATGCTTATAATTAAATTTTATGAATTTTATTAGAATAGAAAGTTATGAAAAATTGAACTCTAAATTAGTTAATTTCCAAAGAACAAAGGGGTGGGTTAGTGAGCTAATTAAAGCTAGTATTATACTTTAAAAAAATTTAAGACAAATGGCTATATTAAAAGAATATTTAGTTTATAAATAATATAATTAAGAAAATTTTCCACTCAAACTTATTCAATTAGCGTAAATATTTAAGCAACATTTTATAATTATTTGGTTGATATATAATTTTTTTTACTATATAGAAACATAATTAAAATTTCTCTTACAAAATAAAATTGAAAATAAAATTTTTTTATAAAATTATCCTAACTCAGTTATATGTACAAATTGGTAATTGTAAAAAAGAAATACAGTTGTCTAAAAAATAAAAGATCATTTAAACACTATCTTGGTTATATTATTTTGATATGAAATGATAAAAATTAACGTCCTCTTGTAACCACTTAACAAGTTACTGTCTTCTCTTATAGCTACTTAACCCCCGACATCCTCTACATTAACGCATTCTCACCTAACCCACTTTTCCAAAGCATACAAGTTATAATAACAAGACTTTCTTACATGAAGAGAGACACTAGAAGTCATTAAGTGTAATCTAATAATGAAGGGTCTGAATAGTTTGGCAAGAAATCTTAAATTCAAACCTCTACCATTGTCATACGCCTAAAAAAGAAAAGGGAGATACTAGTATACACATGACATCAAACATAACATATCCTTTTTCTTTTTACCCTAATTTCCATATAAAAGGAGCACTTCTCATAAAAAAAATAACAAATAAACTTAAATGCATTCTCTTTTTTAATACTTTTTATAGAGTGCACTAATCATTTTATGCTTTCAAAAATGAATAAGGGCCCATTTTGATAACAAAATTTATAGCTTATTAGAGTTTATCTATTAATATAAGTACTTTTATATTTAAAAAAAATTATATTTTGATAAATTTAAATAAATAACTTATCAATCTTCAATAAACTAATTTTAGTTTATTTCATAAGTTAGTTTTTTAAACTTATTTAAAAAAAATTTTATAGAAACTCAAATTCACATGACCAGAAAGTTATTTTACACTTTTACAAGTTAAAATCTCACCAAAATTATACAATTCACCTCTCTCCTTTCATCAAAATTATATTCAAATATTTTAAAAAAAAGTTTATAAATTTGAAAAGTACTTTTTCAAGTATATATCCAAACGCTAAATAATTTAATTTAAAATGCCTTCTTCTATAAGAGCTTTTTACATAAGTCTTTATTCTATAAGTGCTTAAATAAGCTGTATACCCAAACTGAGTCTAAATCTTAGATTGTCAAAGTTTTAGAATATATGTGAATACTTAGATGGATTAAATAGATTTTTGGACTTTGTATTTACTAACTCGAATTTGGAGTAAAATAATATGTCTATATCCTAAGTGTAAGTTTAAGAAATGGCAAGTTACATCATACGTGCATGACCACCTAATTATAAAATCATTTTTGCAAAGTTATGATTTATGGGTTATGCATGGAGAAAGATTTACAAATGAACCTCAGGTAATGCCACAAGTGAGAGAATGACTGATTTGTGGGGATGACCTCTGTGCAAGACATGGTCTATAATGTATTCGGGATTCATCATGAAAATAAGAGTAAAAATGTTGTGGAGATGGAAATTCCACCACCAAGGCGAAGGATGACTGACAGGAAAAAATAATTTTATGAGTTAATTAAGGATGGATAACAAAAACGATATAAAGGGTGCGAGAAGTACTTAAACTTTTTTTTAGTACTTGTATCATATCAAATATTTGTATAGGATAAGTGACAATACTATGTCGATGATACTAGAGTTATTGGCTGGTATCTTCCCACATATAGAGATTTTGTGTTCATTTTAAAAGGCCAAGAAAATAATCAACAAATTAAGACTTAACTACACAAAAATATATGCATGTCTGAATGATTGCATGCTATATTGGGGGAAGGATGAAAATAAAGATGTTTATAAAAAGTGCAACACATCTAGATAGAAACTGAAGAAGAAAAGTGCAAAGTGGAAGAAATAAAATTGTAAGAAACAAACGATGCTGTATTACCAGTAGTTCTAAGAGTCTTACACACTAGAAGACTGAGATGGTAAGTTCACATTAGTAAATACTTTTATTAAAGTTTAATTTATATTGAAGATACATTACATTATTTTTCAAATTTTTAAGAAGTTAACTTTGGGAGTCTAGTCATTTGAAGTGATGTATGGATCATAGCCCATAAAATGGTTAATGATTCATACATTAATAATGAAACTAGGGTTGTTTATATAAATGTTTGAATTTTATGATAATAAAGTTCTAGTTCTAATTTTTTTTGTAATAATGTATTTTTAGAATGATTTTTTTATTTTAATTTGAATTTACATGAAAAAGTCATGCAATTTAGAGTGAGTAATGACTCTTCTTCTTAAGAACTTTCTACTAAGAGAGCTTTGGGAAGCTAAGAGTATTTTGGTCGAATTCGAGTATTCAAATTATGTATTTGCCCTACCCAAGTGTTCAACCATCA
This sequence comes from Gleditsia sinensis, assembly GCA_037074535.1. Taxonomy (NCBI): domain Eukaryota; kingdom Viridiplantae; phylum Streptophyta; class Magnoliopsida; order Fabales; family Fabaceae; genus Gleditsia; species Gleditsia sinensis. The sequence continues at coordinate 8,361,164 of CM073475.1, read as the reverse complement.
TTCTGCTAGGAGTTCACAATTTGGGCTTTTCAACACTGAGTTGTAAAATGAGATGACCTACCTTAAAGCAACTATATAGGAACAGGTGGCACAATAACAACAAATGGAAGTAGATATAACTTTTTTCCTTCAGAATTATTATGATCAAGTACCACTTGGGCTTACATTACTATAGAATCCTAGTTCAAAGATAATTTTTTAATTAATAATATTTCAGTTAAATCACAAAAATAAATATTTTTACAATTAGATTTATTTTATTATTAATAATATATTTTTCTTCAGGATACCAAGTGATCAACACAGTGAAGACCCACCTCCTGACTCTTAGAGTTGATTTACATTGTTATTATAAATTTAATGTAATTATAATGTAGCATTCTCATTCAAATTTTAATTAAATATTAGTTTTTATTGTGCAATTTATCTTTTAATTGATAAATTGGTCTTCTTGTAGATATTGATATTACTATAGATACAATTATAAAAATATTCGACAAATTATAAATTATAAAAAATAAAAAATAAAAATTTTAAAAAACTAAAAACATGTATTTAACGATGGTTTAATAATTGTCTCTAAATTAGGACAATTATAATAATTATCATTAAAATTGATTTATCGATAATTTTAATAATCGTCGTAGTTTAGGAACAGTTACTAAATTGTCGTTAAATACATTTAATGACAATTTCACTAAATTTAGGAATTGTTACTAAATCATTGTTAAATCTATGTTTAACTATAGTTACTAACTGTCATTAAACCTATATTTAATGATGGAGTGCTCACGATTATCAAAAACTATTACTAAACTAGTTGAGATGGTAGAGTTTATGATGGTTTGGTAAACCGTTGTTAAACAATTTAGCGACAGTTATAATGATCGTTAAAGCCATTAAAGAATTGTTGCTAAATGCTTCATTTCTGGTAATGTGTTTTCTTCCTTATATAGTACAATAGAATATTTAGAGCTAGGCAAAATGAGTACCATGGGATAGTGATTCCTATTTCTGGGTTTTCAATAGTTTATGTTTATATAGAATGCTGAAGTTTCTGAAAACATGTCACCACCTAATACTTCGACTTTCTTGAAGTACAAAGTTATGGAGCATTATTATAATTAAAAAAAATGAAATAATGTCTCCCAAAAAATTGATTGGGATTTGGGAACGTTTTGTACCCCATTTTTTCACTAGTGTTTTGGATTTTCAGTATGTTATTTTCTTGAACCTATATATTTGCAGAAGATCTGATGCAAGCGCTGATTTTGCCAATTTTGGGTGTTAAAAATTTGTGTGACTTTAACATGAAAATTCCTACGTATGGCATAACCCATTAAGGAAAATGAGCCCAAAAGATTTATCTATCATACCAATTTGGTACTATACTATGTTGTTATAACTTCCTTTTTTCTTTTTTTTAATCTTACCTAATGAAGGTCAAGATGGAATATTTGGTATTTGAACTTCTTTGTTTAGAAGAATTTAAGATGAATTTGTGAGCCAAAAATGATTCAATTTTATGTTATTGATAATTTATAGAAACAATGTGCTACATGCTATTCCTTAAAACTTATGATGATGAAGTTTATGACCAAGGGAGTGGGGAATAGAAAGGGGTTAGGAATTAGGATCAAATCCAAACACGTCAATCTCACCTCAATCATAAAATTCAAGGTTGGTACTATATGAACTATTAGCTTATAGGCTATCGTTTCTACCTCCCTCCCTGATTTTCTCTCTACCATAGTCGACATGTTCACTCCGTGTTATCCTTTTAGACTTATTTTTTCATCACATAGGAAGTCAATGACCTAGAGAGTGGGGAAAGATAAAGGGTTGGGATCAAACCCAACTACATCAATCTCACCTCTATCTTAAAGACCAAGGTATTGGAGATATCATCTGTCACAACCCCCCAATTTAAGAAGTGCATAATGGCACAGATATTGAGGATAACATCATTATGTAAGTCTCAAATTTAGCACAAAACGTAGTTTAACAACCAAATGTTCACTTATTCTAATCCATAAACCAGGATAGCGTATATCAAAATCTATTTACATATAATGTATACATAAACATACGTTGAAAAACTTCATTTTCCATACTAAATAGATCCATATATCATATTTCTATGTATGTATAAAACATAAACAATAAAGAGCTTCATTCTCCGCACTAGAACAGATTTACTTGACATAACATATATATCTATACATAAAGAAAGTAGGAATCCTACATGTGATAAAAGAAATATATTCTAAAGTACAATACATATTACAGACAACAAAACTATAATCCCTCTAAACAAAGTGTGCTCACTAAGAGCAAACTAATTGCTGACCGACAGCAGAGGACAAATTCGGCTCTAAACTTCATCAGAAATATATGATAACATAGGATTGAATTTTACAACTCAATGAACTAGTAACTCATACTATAATGGAATGGGACAAGCGAAAAACACGAGCTCTTTACAATAACTTACAATCCAAATAAAAACAAGACCCAAAATTGTACAGTCTTTCAATAACAACTTAAATAGAAATCAAAGATTTACATCTTTGTTAAAAAAAATCAAACAATTTATCATTTCATAAGATGTAACAATTTCTTAAGAAATAACTCATAGAAACTATAATTCTAGAAAAAACAACTATATAGGAAAATTAATTTTTATCATAAAAGTCTATCCCAACTCTATACTTTAAATAGCTTCTCTTTGTCATAAATGAAGTTCATACCTATAATTCATATCAATTATGTCGTAATTGTCTTGTACTAAATCGATTTAGATTTGTACAATCTCACAAAAAGGATTATTTGAAAAACATAGCATTGTTCCTATTTTAAAGATTCCTCATTTTCAGCAATGAAATCCAATGGTTAATTCATGTTTAATATATCATAATTGCCATATATCAGAACACTCTTACTTAATACAAAATACAGTTTGATAGAGATTAATAATTTTCGTACCACATACAAAAATTAATCATAGAGAAGAAGCAATAGTTAGAAACTATAAATATTAACAATTATAACTGAACATGTTAACTAAACCTAGATATTATGTATTCGATAAAAAGAGCGAAATTTTAATTCATAGAAAATTTAGCAAGTTCAAGAAGTTTTATCACTATGAATATAAAATGATAAATTATTTTAACAATATTCCAATAGAAATTAACCAATAATTTTCCTATTAAAGTTTTAAACCAGGAAAAGGATTTATAGTAAAAGAATGTATATAATGTAACGCCCCCAATTTACGTTACGTAAAATAAATATTATTTTTTATTATTATTTCCGCAATAAGATATTTCTTAAAAATATACATAATTCAATTTTTTATTATAGGAACAGATACATATAGGATCTCTCATGTATACACAATATATAGATCAAGTCTATAAACATCAAAGTACAGCAAAAATGGGGATCCTACCTATAGCGTTCAGAGCACACTCTAGAATACAAACACAGTATAATTCAAAGACTGCGAGTCTTGAAAGCAACGTAGACTCACCCAGAGAATATATCACCTATCTACCAAATCAGACTCTGATATTTTTATATGAAAAATGTGAAAATATCGTGTAGTGAGTTTGACAACTCAATGAGCAAATAATTCTTCCTATGACCTCTTAGGTCAGTATATGGATGTACTTATATTTTAAAATTTGTCACATAGAAAATACAGTTCAGAAGTACATTCATATGGGACTCGTATTTCAAATATTCTCAAATCAAAGGATATTCAGATATCCAAAACCATATGAACTATGGCATGATCATTAAACAAATGTTGTTATGTTCAGCTATATAAGCTATAGTAAAATATTATGATTTAAAGATAAAATCATCAATTTAATGCTCTTGCCTCACTCGGCAATCTGGTCAATACAATAAAAATATAACTCATTTTCTATACGTATAGTGACATCGACCATAGTCACAATAAGTGATCAGGGAATGTGAGTACATCACAATCCTGCCCCCCACATTACCACTGTCACCTGGTTGTAGCGGCCATCCCTCGGCTTACTAAGGCTAATAGGGCGTCCCCTATTCAGTACCATCACAAGCCATACAACCAGCCGGTATTCATCCATACATATAAATATATGTAAAATTATCAAACTACTCGCCATGAGCTTTACGCTTACTATTCAATCTCATTTATAATATGACATCCATCATTTTCACAAGTATATAGCTTTACAAATCAATGCATCGTGCACCTAATATTCACTTTATCAAATAATGATAAATACATTTAGAATCACATATTCAATGAGTTCCAAAATTCATTTTTAAAATCATACTCTTCTTGAACTATGTGCCAGTTCGTAAGTATAAAAAATATTTTAACACATTTCAGAAACTTATAATAGTATAGATAATTTATAATTAGAAACAATAATAAATTTATAGTTCAAGAAGAGCATGGGACAAGTCATAGAAAGAATTATCTACTCACAAGGTAGGGCTCTTGGTTGGACAGCCCTAAAATGTACTTTTCCAAGCTGAATTTGATCAATTAGACCTCAAAAACATGTTCGGAGAGTCTAAAGACTTAAAAAATGACTCCGGGAGTTTGGTCACTTTCCACCGCCGAAAAACACTATTAACTCGCGCGGAAAACACTATTCATCTGCCAAAAATCACTATTCACGACAACTAAAAAACTGTCAGATGGTCGAAAATATTCATATTCTAAAATTTATCTAACTCCTGAATCCATTTACAATGTTAGAATTTCAATTAGAGGTCTCTAAGTAAGAATTTTAGAATTTACCTTTTTCTGAGATTTTCTACTTCAGATCTACAGCGATTCAACGGCTGATTTGAAAAATTGATCGGTCAAAACCGTAGTATTCTTCGTCCCGAATCCAGTAACACCTTTAGTTTTAAGATTAGAAACCAATAAACACTCCAGATCTAGAGAGAAAGTTGAAGGTACTATTCACTCACTATTCATCCAATTTTTTTATAGAATTCTGCGTTTGGTTTCGCCGTCTCCCCCTCCCCCTCTTCTTTAGTTTTTTTATAATAATAATAATAATAATTTATTAATTGAATAATAGGATTTTCTTTTATATATATTCATATAAATTCCGTTTTTATCTTAAAATATACCAAATTTTTTAAAAAATTTACATTCTCATAAATCTTTAGTTAAACTCGTAAATCATGATTTTTCTTGATAAAAATCATAATAAAAAAAATCTCAAATTATACATATTAAAAGAAAAAATATTTCTAAAAATACAACAAAAATTCATTAGAGACCAAGATAATTATTTCAAATAAAACAATAATTATTTTAATTAAAAATAGACTTACTTTTAGTAAAACATAATCATTTTTAAACAAATAAAAATATATTTGTTTATAAAAAAATATTATTATTTAAAAATAAAAATTATGAGATGTTACATTCTTCCCCCCTTAAGAAATTTAGTCCCCGAATTTCAGCCATCCTACCACATGTAGGGAATAAAATCAAGGCATAATTTGGAGTTACCAACTTTATTCCTCAAATAATTGAGGATATCTTTTATGTATAACATCTTTACTTTTTAAAATGTCTCTTTACTTGAGTGATTTTGCCATATAACTTAACCATAGGGATTTCTTTCATCTATAAGTTCTTCACTTATCGATCAACAATAAACATCAATTGTACCCATAGTTAAGCCAAATTTTTATCCAATTGAATTTCTTGGAATTAGATAACATAAGAAGAATCTAATATGTACTTCTTTCCAAACCTCATTACCTCTTTCATTGATGAATTTTTCAAAAATATGTGGTCACCAACTGATAATTTCTAGTGCTCAACATGCATGATTCCTTTAGACTTTTGGCCTGTATTGAATTATTTGTATTTATTTTTCTAATCAATTTCACTTTATATCCTCAAGCTCGCATGGATATATCTATGGATTGATATTAGAAAACACACTCATAAAAGAACATATTCACATCCATATTGGGGTAACTATCTTTTCTTATTCCAGACTTCTATCAAGTCATCTTTGATTCTCACATGTCAACATTATCCCATGAATATTATCATCTTAATCTCTCATCTATATTATTATTATTATTTTTCCTAAAATTTGTTAATCAATATGTTAAACGTACGTAGTAATAAATCTACCAAACCTTTTATAATGTTTATATACTATTGGCACATGTCTAACAATCTCACTTACCTCATCACAGTAACTCTATACCCTCTTATTAACACCAATAAATTCATTATAAAAAATTTTAAGATTTTCTCTATCATATCCAAAAGCACCTCATTCTAACTTATGTCAATCCCATTTAATTTACCCAATCATTTCAAGAAGATTTTTTTTTCCAACAATTACTCATACATGAATTCTCAATTTCAACATAATTCGCATCCTAGATATTAGACTCAATTTAGTATAATATAAACTTTTAACATAAATATCTTAATCACTTATATTATTTTTGGACATGATTATAATAGTATTCTCCATATTTCCAAATTAAGAGTTCAAAGATTAATTTAAATCCTACTTCCCATATTTTATTCCTCAAGAACTTCAACACCACTAAGCCTCTTAATTACATTCGTCAAAACACCATAAGATCATCATCTGTCCACTCCTTTCAAAATCTCTATTACTTTAACCTACTAACCAATTGGACACCATAATAACTGAGTTTCAAAAAAAAGAAATTAACCTTCCTTATAATATGGAAAAAGAATCTTACATTTAATACCAAATATTAATGTAGGACAATGCAGCATAAAATGTGGAATACTTAATAGAGCATGGTGCCAAAATAGAAAATTAGAAATTTGGACAAAGTATTAAAATAAAATTAAAATTGTTGGCCGTAATTCTTAAAAATCTGTAAACAAAAATGTAGTTGTTATATCAACAAAAATCGGTGGCTGCAAGGTTTGAATATACATGCCAAAATCTACTTTAAATCTATTGGTATTCGGTGGAAAGATATCACATGAAAAAAAACACATTTCTGAACTTATAAAAGTCTGTGAAAATCAAATAATATATAGTTAACTGGTAGGATGCAGTTGATTGCTTCAAAATAGATGTAATCAATCAACTGTAAAATAACCAGTTCAAATTAAAAAATTTCAAAATAGTTAGTCGATTTAATAACACCGATAGACAATTGGCAAGAACATTGGGAAAACAAAATAAATAATTTGATTGTCCCTCTTTAACAACTAACTTATTTGCATTTTAACTATTTTTTTTACAATTATGCCTATTACTTACAACTTTCCTATACGCCTATCACTTACAACTTCCCTACAAGAATCAAGATATCAATGCTTCATCAAGGACAACAAGGAAAAGACAAATTTCTAGTGATATCTTAACCTTATTCTCTTTATATGCCTAATATGAGCAACTATCACAACTACTGTACATATACATACTTGCCGTCATTTTTGAAAATTTCACCTTCAATTTAACTAATATCCACCAATCACTCACATACTATTCTAATTCTTCCCAGCCTATTCATATATCTATCATAAGTATGCCATTCTTTGAGTTCTATAAATGCACACGTTAATTTCTTTACTTTCCTACTCCAAATTAAGGTGTGTGCAGCTATGGAGGGAATCACATTTCGTCAATTTCGAAATATTTGTGTCTTTTGTGGTTCCAGTCATAGAAAAGATGGAGAGTATGTGAAAGCTGCACAAAACCTGGGTATGGTATTGGCCAGGAGAAAAATTCATTTAGTCTATGGTGGATGTAACCATGGATTAATGGGGTGTGTGTCTACAGCTACCCATATAGGAGGATGTCAAGTTCTAGGTATTATTCCTACAGCTTTAACTGTATCTAACATCGTAGGAAAGACAATTGGGGAAGAGTTTATGGTAGCTTCCATGCATGAGCGCATGGCTAGAATGATGAGCAATGCTGATGCCTTCATTGTCTTATCAAGAGGTTTTGGTACTTTAGAAGAAATTTTTCAAATAGTCTCTTGGGCACAACTAAATATGCATCACAATTTGATAGGTTTGTTAAATGTTAACCACTTCTTTAATGGTTTGTTGTCTTTCCTTGATCATGCTGTGGAACAAAGGTTCATCTCACACTCAGCACGACGAATTCTCATCTCGACTTCAAATGCTGAGGAGTTGATTGATGCTTTATAAGCATATGTTCATGTACTTGATACAACTATGACTCAAATAGAATGGACGGCATACAACCACAGGAAGTGCAAATTAGATTTGGATCTTCATCTTTAGATGTAGTAAAACGTAGCTATTATTGTACTACTTTTACTTTCTTAGAGTCTACTTGGATACCATCTTTACCAACCATACTCCCTTAGAGTTGGTAAAACTATCTTTGAATGTTGCTTATGATCCTCTGAACTTTTGAAATATTCTAGTATATCATCAATAAATATAATAACAAGTTGATTCAGAGATGACCTAATTACTATTCATTAAATCTATGAATGCAGTTAGGATATTTGTCAAACTAAATAACATAACTAAGGACTCATAATGCCCATAATGAGTCTTAAAAGAAAATTTTCATACATCCTCTTCTCTTATCCTCAATTAATGTTACTCATATCTCAAATCAATTTTTGAAAAACATTGAGCACCTTGTAACTGATCAAACAGATCATCTATACGAAGTAATGTGTATTTATTCTACACTGTCACCTTATTCAATTGTCTATAATTTATACATAGTCATAGTGATCCATCTTTCTTTTTCACAAATAGAACTGGAGCACTCCAAATAAAAGTACTAGGGCATTTAAATCCCTTATCTAACAAGTCTTGTAACTAATTTTTTTTTAAATTCAATCGATATCATTCTATATAGGGATATAGATACTAGTTGGGTTACAAGAAGTCAATCAATATCAAATTCTATTTTTCGCTTCGGGGGTAATCTAGGCAATTCTTCTGAAAACACATCAGAAAATTTCTTAACTACTGGAACCTGATCTATATTAGTATACTTTATATCAACATCTCTCACCACTGCCAAATATCCTTAGCACCCTTTTTTTTGTAATAACTTATGGTCGCTAAAGGTGAAATTAAATTACTGAGTACTTGCTTCCATGATTGCTCACTACTTGCAACTGCTTTACTAACATTTTCTGCTATTGATGATATCTTCATATTGTATCAGCTAGATCGCACTTCAAAACACTTAAACAAATTCAACCTATTGTGACTTTATTCTTTAACATGCTTATGCAATATCTTAACAATCAATCATGAAAAATTTATGTCTATCTAAGAGCCCTTCACATGAATTACCCATTTTGCATACCTTAAATTTTAAATTTTCATGAGTAAACCTTCCTTTATCATAATGCTTATACATAGTATTATTAAAAACCAAACTGTCTTCGAATTCCTTATATCAACAAAATATATAATTGAAAATATTACTTTCATAGATTCTCCACTCTCAAATTCAATCCAACCCACAACTTACCAAATTCATTTATATATATAAATTCCAACTCATCCATCCAAAAAGAGATTTAAATATATTTTCAAAACACTCACTTTATTCCAAATCATTAACTTAGAGTTAACAATCTCGATCACATCATAACCCACTATCAATATTATATTAACTATTCGTCATATTGTTTTACATTAGCAAATCAAACAATCAATTCAAACTTTCTTGACATTCAAACAAGCCATTCCCTTTGTGTTCGGATAGAATTTTCTTATTTTCAGCTACTTTCCCAAGAGAGTTCTTTTTATCACTTTTTGTCAAAACAAGTTCAAAAGTTGAACTAGTAGTCCACACACAAAAGGTACCATCTAGGACATACGCATAGATGTTTAAACCTCGCATATCTAAAGAAAAGATTTAGAAGGAAGAAAAGGGTGACACCCTATAAAATTCCACAACAGCACCATGAGTATAAATATGTCCGCAGTTACATACCCATACTCAAAGTCCTACTACAAAATTCTTTGCTCTGTTAGCTATAGAGAAACCTAATGCTCTGATATCAACTTGTAACGCCCCCAATTTACGTTATGTAAAATAAACATTTTTATTATTATTTCCACAATCAAATATTTCCCAAAAAGATACATAATTCAATTTTTTATCATGGGAACAGATACATATAGGATCTCTCATGTATACACAATATACAGACCAAATCTATAAACATCAAAGTACAGCAGAAACGGAGATCCTGCCTCTCGCGTTCAGAGCACACTCTAGAATACAAACATAGTATAATTCAAAGACCATGAGTCTTGGAAGCAGCATAGACTCACCCAGAGAATATATCACCTATCTGCCGAATCAGACTCTGATATTCTTAGCTGAAAAATGTGAAAATATTATGTAGTGAGTTTGACAATTCAGTGAGCAAATAATTCCTCCTATGACCTCTTAGGTTAGCATATGGATGTACTTATATTTTAAAATGTGTCACATAGAAAATACAGTTCAGAAGTACATTCATATGGGACCTGTGTTTCAAATATTCTCAAATCAAAAGATATTCAGATATCCAAAACCATATGCACCATGGTATGATTATTAAACAAATGTTGTTATGTTCAGCTATATAAGCTATAGTAAAATATTATGATTTAGAGATAAAATCATCAATTTAATACTCCTGCCTCATTTGGCAATCTGGTCAATGCAATGAAAATATAACTCATTTGCTATACGCATAGTGACCTCGACCACAGTCACAATAAGTGATCAGGAAATGTGAGTACATCACCCTCCTGTCCCTCCACATTACCACTGTCACCTGGTTGGAGCGGCCCTCCCTCAGCTCACTCAGACTAATAGGGCATTCCCTATTCGGTATCGTCACAAGCCATACAACCAGCCGATATTCATCCATACATATAAATATATGTAAAATTATCAAACTACTCGCCATGAGCTTTACGCTTGCCATTCAATCTCATTTATAATATGACATGCATCATTTTCACAAGTATATAGCTTTATAAATCAACGCATCGTGCACATAATATTCACTTTATCAAATAATGATAAATACATTTAGAACCACATATTCAATAACAGATATTTTAACACATTTCAAAAACTTATAATAGTATAAATAATTTATAATAAGAAACAATAATAAATTTATAGTTCAAGAAGAGTATGAGGCAAGTCATAGAAAGAATTATTTACTCACAAGGTAGGGCTCCTAGTTGGACAGTCCTAAAATGTACTTTTCCAAGCTGAATTTGACCAATTAGACCTCAAAAACATGTCCGGAGGGTCCAAAAACTTAGAAAATGACTCCGGGAGCTTGGTCACTATTCACCGCCAGAAACACTATTCACTTAGGCGGAAAACACTATTCACCCCTCGAAAATCACTATTCACGACGAACAGAAAACTGTCAGATGGTCAAAAATATTCATATCATTTGGTTTATCTAGCTCCTGAATCCATCTACGATGTCAGAATTTTAATTAGAAGTCTCTAAGTAAGAGTTTCAGAATTTATCTTTTTCTGAGATTTTTTACTTCAGATCTACGGCGATTCAACAGCTGATTTGAAAAATTGATCAGTCAAAACCGTAGTATTTTTCGTCCTGAATCCAGTAACATCTTCAGTTTTGAGATTGTAAGCTAATAGGCACTCTAGATTTAGAGAGAAAGTTGAAGGTACTATTCACTCACTATTCATCCGATTTTTTTTTCATAATTCTGCGTTTGGTTTCGCTGTCTCCCCCTCCACCTCTTCTTTAGTTTTTTATAATAATAATAATAATTATTATTTATTAATTGAATAATAGAATTTTCTTTTATATATATTCATATAAATTCCGTTTTTCATTTTAAAATATCCAAAAAATTTCTTAAAATTCATATTCTCATAAACTTTTAGTTAAACTCTTAAATCATGATTTTTCTTGATAAAAATCATAATAAAACAAATCTCAAGTTATACATATTAAAAGAAAGAATATTTTTAAAAATACAACAAAAATTCATTAGAGACCAAGATAATTATTTCAAGCAAAACAATAATTATTTTAATTAAAAATAGACTTACTTTTAGTAGAACATAATCATTTTTAAACAAATAAAAATATATTTGTTTATAAAAAAAACATTATTATTTAAAAATAAAAATTATGGGATGTTACATTCTTCCCCCCTTAAGAAATTTGGTCCCTGAATTTCAACCATTCTACCACATGTAAGGAATAAAATCAAGGCATAATTCGGAGTTACCAACCTTATTACTCAAATAATTGGGGATATCTTTTCTGTATAACATCTTTACTTTTTAAAATGTCTCTTCACTAGAGTCATGGGATAATGGGTAACTCAAACAAAGATCCACTTAATAATTATCTTCTTATCGCTTAGCCACTTTAGTCTCTAAAGAGATCTAGCTAACATTCTCCTACTTAGCCCATGTGGTTTTATCAAATAATTCCCTTTTGTGACAAACTTTAACTTGGCCAAGTCACTTTAGCTAGTTATGCCCAAAATGCTTACTTAAAATTCTCAAAACATGCATCATGGTGGTTATGCTTTAAATAATGAACATCTCCTTCCATGTATTATAATGTTTGATTACTTTTAAATAAGTATATAGCTGTATGAATAACTCATTATGAGCTTATTAAGGGTCCAACTTTATTGATTTAAAAAATTAAAACTTTATTGATGAAAACTTTAATGTGCACATAACTATATATCCATAAATAAACACAATAAACCAAAAATGTCAACAACAAAAAACTATTCAATTTGAGCTAGCAACCCCCATATGATCTACATGATCTTTGAAATCTTTAGCTAGCATACCTTTAGTCAAAGGATCAACAATCATTAACGTAGTGCTTATATTCTTAATAACAACAATTTGGTCTTGAACCTTTTCTTTGATCATCGAGTACTTTATGTTGATATGTTTAGTTTAGCCTCCAATCTTGTCATTCTTAGCAAACAATATAGTAGCCAAATTACCATAATGAATCTTTAGTGGCATTTAAATAGAATAAACAACTTTAAGTCCAGACAAGAAATTTTTTTAACCATATTACTTTTGATGTAACTTTATAGTAAGCAATAAATTTAGCTTCCATTGTGGATGATGTAACATGACCCCGCTTCTTACTTCCTTAACATACAACACCTCTAGTTAAGAGAAATATGTATCCTGAAGTAGACCTTAAATAGTCTACACATTCACTATAATCTGAATCTAAATATCCAATTACCTCCAAATGATCATAATATTTTTATGTTAGTCTATAATCCTTGGTTCTTTGAAGATATCTTGTAAACATTTTAGCAGTTTTCTAGTGATCCAAACTAGGGTTACTTTGATATCTACCTAACATTTCTATTGCAAAGGCAATGTCAAGTATAGTGTTGACTCGTGCATACATCAAGCTTCTTACTACTAAAGCATATATAATGCTTTCCATTTGTTGTAGTTCTAATGGATTATGAGGACATTGATACCAAAAGAATTTTTTTCCTTTGACTATTGGTGCAACTATAGATAAATAATCTTTCATCCTAAACCTCTCTAGAACCTTTCAATGTAAGCTTTTTGAGATAGTTTGAATGTCCTTAAAGATTTTTCTTTGTGAATCTCTAGGTCAATGACATAAAAGGCTTTACTATATCTATTTCAAAGTTTTGGTAAAGAAATAGCTTAGTCTCTTACAAAAGTCCAAGGTCATTTCTTGCAAGTAGAATGTCATCAATATATAAGACAAATCATATAAACTTACTCTTACTAATTTTAAGGTAGATACACTAATCGACAATGTTCTCTACAAAACTATATGAGAGAACAATATTGTGAAACTTTGAATACAATTGGTGGGATGCTTGCTTTATCCTATATATGAATTTCTTTAATTTGAAAACCATGTGATTACCTTTTTTTACTTTCAAAACCTTCAAGCAAGCACATGTATACGTCCTCCTCAAGTTCTTCATTTATGAATGTTGTTTTCACATTTATTTGATATAAATCTAAATCAAAATGAGCTACTACAAGATTACTCTAAAAGAATCCTTCTTTGAAACTAAAGGGAAAGTTTCATAGTAATCAATGCCTTCCTTTTGATTGAAACCTTTAGTCACAAGTCTTGCTTTATACTTGTTAATATTATCAAAAGAAAATTTCTTAATCCTCAATACCCATTTGCATCCTATAATGGATGCTCCTTTTGGTTGTTCGACAAGGTTCCAAACTTGGTTCTTTGCCATATATTCCATTTCCTCTTTTATGGAATTCACTTTACTGATGGTTCATGTAAATGAACTTAGATCATTTTTAGGTCCAACATCATAATCAACTTCTTGGAGTTATGTAATGTAATAACTAGAAATTGTTGGTTTCCTAATTCTTGAAGATATTTTTATTTCCATTATTTCTTGTTCAGTGGTTTCTATAGTAATAGGTTCTTCAGGTGGCAATTCTTTATTAGATAATGGTTGAACAAGTTTTTGTTTAATAACATTATGAGAAGTAGCTTGAATATGAATTAAATCCATTGAACACAGAGGTGCAATATATGGTTCCCTTGTTTCCTCAAGTACCACCTTCTACTCCTGTTAACTTTATAATCCTTAAGAAATTCAGCATTCTTAGTCTCAACAATTTTAGGAGTGTGTGAAGAATAATAAAACCAATATCCCTTAGATTTAAATGCATAGCCAATAAAGTAACCACTTACCATTTTTGGGTCTAGTATCCCTACATTTAGGTTGCAAACTCTTACTTTAAATGGACCACCCATATGTGTAAAGGTCGTAAACTGGGTTTCCATCTATTCTATATTTCAAAAAGTGCTTTTAGAACAACCTTTGATGGAACTCCGTTTAAGATATACACAGCGATTTTCAAGGCTTCACTCTAAAAAGATATAGTGAAACTTGAATTGTTGACGATGATTTTCACCATATCCATTAAAATATGATTTCTTCTTTCAAACACATCATTTTGTTAATGTGTGCCTGTAATTAGGTACTGAGCAATAATGCCATCTTGTTGAGGGAATTTAGAAAATGAACCTAGTGCTTGGTCTTTATTTATGTATTTGCCATAATATTCATCACCTATGTCTGATCTTACTACCTTTAGTTTCTTATCTTTTTTATTTTTTTACCTCTATTTTGAAAGCATGTCTTTGAATTATCAAATAATAGGCAAAGATACATATATCTTGAATGGTCATCAATGAATGAGATAAAATATCTTTGACCATTTAGACATAGGGTAAGAAAAGAACTGCAGATATCTAGATGTATAATCTCAACAAGCTTACTACTTCTTCTAACACTTTTACTGGACTTCTTATTCTACTTACCTTTTATGAAGTCTACACAAATACCAAAGTCACTAAAATTAAGATCTTTTAGGATCACTTGTTTTACTAACCTCTTAATTCTCTTAATGAAGATATGTCTTGATCTCTTATGCCAAAGTGAAAAAGAATTTTTATTTGGAGTTGATCACTTTACACCAGTATTGGTGGTGTGCAAGGTTAATAGACTTGGCTCAAAAGTAAGGTCTAGATTAATCTTATATAAATTATCAATCATAGTTCTAAAACCAAAAATTTTATCTTCCTTCAAAATATTAAATGAAACACCATAGAAATAGAAAGAACATCCAAAATAAGCAAGTCTTGAAATTGAAATTAAATTTCTAGTAATTGAAAGTACATAACATGTATTTTCAATATCTAAAATAAATCCAGTTTTCAATAGAAGTCTATAGGTCCCAATTACTTCCACATGTGAAATCATCTAGTTTCTTGAATAGATGCCTTGTTGTTCACTCCCTACTAGGTTCCTTAGGTTTTGGAAGCCTTATAAATGATTAGCAATGTGAATTGTAGTACCAGAATCAATAGATCAAATGTTGTTAAGAACTTCTATGAAACAAGATTCATAACATACAAAGGAAAAATTATCTTTCTTGGCGAGCCATTTCTTCTCTATGTACCCTAGCTTCTTGCAGAAATAGTAGCATTTTTCTATATTTCCATTCTGCTTTTGCACAAACAGGCATTTTCCTTTACCAATAACACTTCTACCTTTCTTGGCATTTCTTTTATCATAGGTCACCAGGTGAATACTTTCAGGTGTCTCAGGTTTTAACCTCTTTTTCTCTTGAAAACACATAGTCAAAAAATTATTAATTGATCATTTTTCCTTATGTATGTTGTATAAAATTTTAAATAGTCCATACTTAGCAAGGAAATAGTTAACAGTGAAGTGCATCAAGAATGACTTAGAGCTCACAACTTGCTCTTCAATTTTTTCTTATGCACATTCCTATTTTTGTCATGCTTTATGCCCGAAAGCTTTTTCATAAAGGTGCTGGCTAATGCCATTTTAGAGCTCACAAATTGCTCTTCAATTGCTTTCATTTAAGTAGTAGTTGTATTACATTGAGGGATGAAACCCTTAATGTTCTTGCTTATGTGAGACTTAATGAGCATCAAATTTAAACAATTAGATCGCTCTCATTGTTCATAGTGGGCTTTTTGGTCTTGGGTACTTTCTTCCACGGAAACAGGTGGAATCTCATTCATACGTAATGTCAAGTCCAAATCCCAGCATTCAAGAGTCAAATAAATTTGTTCTTTCCTATCAGAATAGTTATCACCAGTCAAAAAATCAAAATATAAGAATTAATTTGTAGATAAGAACTAGTGAAAAAATTATAGTACCAAGGACAAACATCATAAATTTATAAAGCCAAATAACTTGAATTATCCAATGACAATTTAATAAATAAATTCTAACCTTCCTGTGGATAAAGGTTGGAAAACACACATAAAATTTATTTAAACTTTAATAAAAATACTAAGGGATTTAATAAAATATTCCATGGGCATAGGAAAATATTTTATCTTAATACCTTATCCATTATCTCACTCTAATTTACTCACCTAAATAATTACTTCCCTGTGGGGTCAAGTAACTATTTTAGTTAGTTAATTACAATAAATTAGATATCTTTTATCTCCAATAATCACGAAGACACTATAGCTACTCTTAAGGATATGACGATAAAGTATTCAATGATATCTAATTTATTTATGCATATAGTGCAGCCTTAAGCAATATATCCTTTATCATACAACATGCCAAAAATATATGCATAAAACTTAACAACATTAAGCTCTCTATTTTAAGGAGTATAAAAAAGAGGCATAAAAATTCGGTCAACTATACACATAACCTTATCTTTTACCTCATCTCTTTACATACATAATGATGAGTAAGTCTTATATTCATAAATTAAATACTTTTATCTTTCTTTTAAGTACTTATTTTCCTTATTTATATTTGATTTTGTGTATCTTTTATAGTTGGAAAGAAGAAGAGAAGGCAGACTCAACTGGAGGAATTGAAGTAAAATTGTTGTACTTTGAAAATAATGTCTATAAACAAAAAAGATTAAATCAATTCATTAATTATCGAATAAGTAAGGAGTCATTTGAAATATCTTATTGACTCTTGATATTCATTTTAATAGATATGTGCATCAAACCTCTCTTGATTTATAATCATATTTTTAAAATAATTGAAATATAAAGATTCAAGGCAAAACACTCAGCATTGCAAGATCAGTGATAAATATTTAAGTAAAAAAAATAGGCATAAATTTTCATCTAAAATTCATATTATTGCAATTATTTATTCTATGAAAAGAATAATGAATATATCCAAACTTGTATTTCACAATGATTTTAAAATTCTGACACTAAAGGGGCCAAAATTGAGCCATAAGAGAATATGCATGCTATTGTAGTTCAGCCCCAATTTGCCCTAATATTTTGACTATTACTCACAAAATACATATCCAACATGTATGCGCCATACTATTCTATAAAGTTGATGAGATTTTCTACAACTTTTGTTTTCATGTAGATTAGCAAATTAAGTGAAATTCACTACTTAATTCAAGTGTTACTTTTGATTTTTGTGATGAGATCCAAAATTGTCAACATTGGCGCAACTATTTCCCATGTGACTTTGTTAATTACCATTATTGACAATTACCCCCTAATTATAACTTTAAATAGAGGGATGTAGTGAGCCAAGGTGGTGAACTTGGTTCTTAGGGGGTTCTTACTTTTTGTAATATTTTTCTTTCTTTATATATTTTGTTATCCTCAATTTTTTTCATAATATCATCATGCTTATTCATTTGTAATTTGATTTCTTATTTGGATTAAGGATAATTAAGATTTATATGATAAGGTGAAAAGGTGAAACTCTTACTAAGAAACTAATGATTTATCAACCTATTAATCGAGAATTCAATGTTTATATTTGATATTGTATTTACCTCCTTATTTCGTTTCTTATGTTAGTTGTTAACAGTTGGCTTTGCCACTTATTCCCTGTTAAGTTAATTAGTCTTATATTTTTCACATGTTAATAGTTGGCTTTGTCGTCTATTCCCTGTTATGTTAATTAGTCTTTTACCTTTCACATTTTTTCACTTTTAATCTTGTAAAATGTGAATTTTGATACATTGTAGATAATCTGTGAAACAATAAACACTTGAATCAATCTTTATTTATTGTGGTAAATATAATTCATGTATAAACTAAAGTGAGCTTAAATTAACATATCAGTTATACCAAAAAATATATCCTCCTATGGAACCTCATTCATGTGAGAATTCTAATTGAGAAATATAAAGGTTGGATATATCTTTTTTGATATACCAAGAGTGGATTCCCTAACCTCAGCATGTATCTTTACTTTGAATATATTCTAATTCAAATTGAGAACATAAATTTCATGCATAATTAGTTTGATTTTATTTTCATATGACAAATATTTTTGGTGACTAGGTTAAAAATATTTATTTTGGGTCTAAATTAGATTTTCCTTTCAATTAGACATCTTCATGAGATTGACCTCATATGCGACTAAATCATCCACCTCAAGCAATGAAAATCAGGCCAAAAACGTTTACTACTCTTGGGTAAAATATAGGCCATTTAGTTTCTTTGGTAACCGATAACAATTTTAGGCTTTTCCCTTTCTCTAATCATAAGCATACATATAAAACTTTTAATAACTCTTTAATTAAATAAAAGTGATAAATATGGCTTTCATTTACAAGCCTAAGCAGCCACATAATTTTGTAGGCTTCACTGGCAAGGGAAAAAAATTAATACATGTCTCTATATTTTTTTCAAAAAACATTTGATCCTTGACACAAATAGAATAGTAGCAAGGCATAATAATATAAATGTTTTTAATCAACAAATGAAGAAGACATATACGTGCCTCTTAATACATTCTAAAAGTAAAGCTTTAATGCTTTGAAAGTATATTGATCCTCAGCATAACTAAATATAAGAGGTCAATATAACTAGATCTCAAATAGATAGAGAAGTAGTCATTAAATTGCAATGAGGCAGAGGTAAAATTAAGCTCTGATACCAAAATGTAAGCGTAAAATCATATAACATATTATTATAATTATAACACAATGGACTACTAATCTTTAACCATTGTTGCATAATAACAAAGCTTTTAACTACAGAGTGTTTAAAGAACTAAGAGAGACTTTCTAGCCTATGCCTATTTCCTCATGCCCCTTAACCGATGGAGCATCAAAAGCATATATTAAGGCTAAGATATGGATCCTATCAAATAGTTATCCTTAAGAGTTTCTATCCATCAAGAAAACTAACTCTTTAGTAGTTATTCCATAATGATTGACTCTTTTATTACTAACCAACTACTAGAGTTATGGGATAGTGAGTAACTTAAACAAAGACCCACTAAACAATTATCTGATAAATAATCCTTTATCACTGGACCACATTAGTCTCTAAAGATATGTGGCTAACATTCTACATCAAGGCTATAATCTAACTACAAGCACAAAACCTAAAAGGGTAATCACCAACTAAACCAACAAGTCTTTTACCCAAAAATCCAATTGTAATTCCATTTGAATATCCAACAAGAATATACCCGTATAGGAGGCATTTAGCCACTCTTTATTACTAGTATATTTCCACGTGTGTTAGTCAACACACAAGGCTAACATTTTCCCTACTAGCAATATTTCAAAGTGAACTAAGGATACTATTTACTATTGCTAGTTAATAGCATTTTTGAAAAGCCTCCTCCTTAGAAAATAGTATATGAAAAATATGTCATAATTAAATATAATAAAAATTAATTATAATCGATTCAATTTTTATCATTCAACTCATATCCAAATCCATAACAAATCTATAACACTATTCTTTGAAATAATAATATATTGGCTACACCAAGTGCCAAACTAATGAACATATCTCATTTAATCAGGGCACAACTTTAGTACCATTCTCAAGTAAATATAATCCATTATTTTCAAAATACATACAAATAAATTCATATATCAGAACTTATCAAAATATTTGGTCTTTCTTAACCTTAATAAACAATACATATCAAATCAATCAAATTATTATTTAGTACGGCTTTCACTTTTAGATTTAAAATTTCAATTACTTAATTTAGGTCAAATAAATTACAAAACATCATATGTATGAAAATTTTCTTCGATTAACTAATACTATAATATAATCATTTTCGTAGCAAATGCTAAAATCTCAAATACAGTACACATTCAAAATTCTAATAATCAATATTCACCCCATACTTCAATCTCAATTCTATTTCAATAGTTCCAAAACTCAATTTCAGTTTAGTGTAATTCACGAAAGATGCGTGTCCTGTGTACTAATGACTCTATAACAAAGGAATTCAAATTATGAAGATTCATAATAAAACTATAGTTAAAAATAGATACTAAGCATATGAAGTTTCTAATATATAATATATGTCCACAAAACATGTAAAATATATTCTAGACACTGAAAAGATCACAAAAACATGTTATAGGATGTGTTATCTACTTATAGAACAATATGTTTGATATTGACTAACTCTTATGCTCACATTTGAAGTCAATACAGTAAAAAAAACTTAAGAATCAAATTTAGGATATTCAAAAATCAAGAAAACAACTCCAATAAGTTAGTTACTATTCATGATGACGGAAGTATTGTTCACGCTGGTTGAAAACACTATTCATAATTGATAAAAAGGTGTCATATGACCATGAGACTTTGAACTTTAAGGTTTTAACACATCCTAAGTCCATTTTGAGATTCCTAAGTTGGGTTTTTTTAACCTTACCACTTTAAAGTTTTTCTTTCAAATTTTTTGACAATTTTTTGGTTGATTCTGGCAAAATTGTTTGGCTAAGGTTGTATTATTCTTCATCATTAATCCATTGGTACATATGGTGTCATGAACAAAGGTCTAGAGGATTTTGAAATCTAGAGAGAGAAAGAGAGGCATTTTTAGAGAGAGGAACATGAAGGAGGGAGAGAAATTGTGAACTCCCAAGAACCCTCGCAGTGAGAGGTATAAAATATTGAGGGACAATTTTGTCATTTTCTCTAGATCACGACATTAAGCCTTCTAGATTTTTGGGGGGTTTGTATTTTCCAATTTTGGCATTGTGATGCCAAAAGGCTAACATCGCGACGTTGTCTATTCTGGAAATCTGAGCTCGCACTTAAAAAATCTGGCATCATGATGCTAGTTTCTTTGAAACAAAAAAAGTGGTGTGATTTCCAAACTTCTTACTATTTCATTTACACTTCAAAGAAAAAATTTTAATCTCACCCATACTCCATTAGTTATCTTAATATGTCATATGGTAAGCTTAAAATAAGATCATTTAATCTAGGTACATTACATCATCTTCTTATTTGCATCATTGCAGATTATATTAGTTATTATCTTCGTAGATTTTGTACATTTGAATTCACAACAAATCCCTTAAATTAGGCAATTAGTTAGGATTAAAACGTTTGGTTATGATTGAGTAAACCAACTCGATTACATATTGTTGTATGTCTGTGAGCCATTAGCTCATTGGCTATCTTTTAATTCTTATAATATGATATTTCTAGTTTTCCTTGTGAAGATATGCCCTTTGTTTCCTAGTATGCTTTTGTCCATCTCTTGTTCATTTTCTATAAAATTGTTAACAGAGATGTAATTTTAATACATAGAACAGACAATCGGTTAGTAACTTTCTACATGCTTCCTTTCCAACATGTCCATGATATCGCTGTTAGAGAATGAAATTAAGATATTCTTTAATTTTACTATTTGTTCCCACATATAAAAATATATACATGTATAATAATTGTTAACTTTTAATGTCACGCACCTACTTTTAAGGGCACATGAAACACATACTTTATGAACATATTTTCTCCATAACATGTATAATACACTCCTTTACAGATAGATATTTTCATATATACACAATATATAGATCAAATTTATAAATATCATAGTAACAACAGAAGCAAGGATCCTACCTGTGGCGTTCAGAGCATACTTTAGAGTACAAGTACATTATAAATCAAAATCTACAAGCCTTGAAAATAAAATAGGCTCACCAGAAAATATGTTGCCTAGCTGATCAACTATCTGAAGGGTAAAGACCAAATTCTGTATTCTTATCTAAAAAAAATATAGATATTATGTAGTGAGTTTAACAATATACAGACCAAACTCATGTATACACAATATACAAACTAAGTTTATAAATATCAGAGTAACAACAGAAGTAAAGATCTTGCCTGTGGCGTTTAGAATATACTCTACAGTACAAGTACATTATAAATCAAAATCTACAAGCCTTGAAAACAAAATAGACTCACCAGAGAATATGTTGCCTAACTGATCAACTATCTGAAGGGAAAAGACCAAACTCTGTATTCTTATCTGAAAAAAAATGTAGATATTGTGTAGTGAGTTTGACAATTCAGTGAGCAAAAAATACATCCTATGACCTCTTAGGTCAACATATGGATGTACTCATATTTTTAAATTTATCACGTAGAAAATTACAATATGAAATTACATCCATATAGGACCCGAATTTCAAATATTCTAATTTCAAACCACATTTAGTTACCTGAAACCATATGCTATACGGTATGATCGTTAATCAAATATTGATATGCATCAAAACATTTATCATGAAAAATATTAGGAGGATCCCATATAAGAACCACTATATCAGAGTTTAAGTCCTTCCGTATTTTGGTGGTGTATAATTTTCCTATACTTAGCATTCTAGCTAAAGTTTGTCCTACCACCATTCAAGATAACACAAGAAGGGACTCTAATATGGGCAATTTTTCAAGTACACAACAAGGGAAGGAAAATCACATATTATATAGTCGGTATCTCGCCTAGATATGAGGCATCTCGCTCTCTTTCATATATCATATCCCGTGTGTTGCCCGTCACACGAGGCTAACACTACCCTTGTTAGCTGAGGTATCAAGATGCACCAGGGTTAAAATCACCTGTTGTTAGCAAACAGTATTTCCAATAGGATTTATCCACAGAAATTATCATTTACATATATGCCATGTCATTTCAATCAGAGCTTTCAGTATATTATAAAATTTCAGTCTTAATATAGCTCATCTGTCATAAACTTCCCAATCAGGGTTCATCACATATACATACCCTTTTTCTAAGGCAATTTTATAGCTTTACAAATCAATGCCACGTGCATAAAATATTCACTTTCTATACTGTTGAGAAATGTATGCAAAATCACATGTTTAATGGCTTTAAAATAATTATACAAAACCATACTTTTCTTGAACAATATGCTAGTTATAAAATAAATCAAGTAATTTAATCCATTTCAGAGACATGTAACAATATAATAACTTGTAAAAAAAAATTAATTTTACATTTAAAGTTCAAGAAAAGTATAAGGTAAGTCATAAAAAGAATTATCTAATCACAAGATAAGGCTCCAGGTTGGACAGCCCTAAAATACATTTTTTCTCAATTCAAATTTGATCAAATAGACTTCAAAAATAAGTCCAGAGGGTCCAAAAACCTAAGAAATAACTCCAAAATCATAAAATTCGAGAGTTTGATCAACACTGGTCAAATGATTGATACAATTCATCGTCAAAAATTATTATTCATACTGACTGGATTTACTATTCATGACACATAAAAAGTTGTCAGATGTCTAAAAACTTGTATATTCTAAAATTTATCTAACTCTTGAATCTATCTACAGTATCAAATTTTCAATTTGAGGTTATTAAATGAGAGTTTACCTTTTTTTAAAATTTTATACTTACGATCTACGGTGATTTTGCAACTGATTTGAAAAATTATTCGGCTAATATCGTAGTACTCTTCGTCTTAAATCCAGTGGTACCCTTAGTTTTGAGATCAGAGGTTTAAAGGTACTCCAAATCTAGAGAGAGAAAAAATTAGGAGAGAGAAAATACTATTCATCACTATTTATTCAGTTTACGGAGATTTTGCAGATTTCTTGTATCTCCCCCTTTTTCTTTCTTTTTTTATTATTTAATTATTGAATAATTGAAATTTATTATTATTATTTTTTATATATACATAATATTATTTTTCATCCTAAAGTATCTCAAAATTTTTTAAGAATTTTATATCTTCCAAAACTTTAGTTGAACTCTTAAATCATGATTTTTCGTAATAAAAATTTTAATAAAACAAATCACATTATAAAATAACTTCATGCATGTTAAAAGAAAGAAATTTATAAAAATAAAATAAAAATTTATTTAAAGCCAAATATAATTATTTTAAGCAAAATAAAATGATTTTAATTAAAAGCATATTTACTTTTAGCAAAACGTAATCATTTAAAATAAAAATATATTTTTTTATAGCAAAACATTATTATTTGAAATTTACGGGATATTACATTCTTCCTCCTTAAGAAATTCGATCTTCGAATTTCAAACTGTAACATCCTTAATTTCATTTCTATAATTAATAAAGATACATAAATATTTAATTAAGGAAATAAAATTTATTAGAAAATTTTTAGATATCTAAGAAAATATAATCCTTATAAATTCTTCACCTTATATGTATGCATAGAAAAAAATTTTAACATTAAGGGAACAAGTAAAGAGAGAAAACCTAATAAGAAAAATTAGAAATAACATATTAAAGAGAGGCGAAATTCTTTGGTACGGAAGATAAATTTTTGTGAAGTAAGTAAATGTTTTAAAATTTTAAGAAGATTGGATTATAGTAATTTTCCTAATTCAAGAGTGAGAAATTACTAAGTTTAACATCTTCATCCATAAATTGGGCTTTCACCTATGGACATTTTATATAGAGTTTTTCCACTTCACATAGGTTTTTAGCAAGCCCATTGCATAACCTAAGTAAGAAATAAAAACATAGACTTGGACTAGGATATAGAAGTTGAACCGGTAGCCTAAAAATTATGAAAATGTGATCAAGCCCTCCAAGAAAGGTACAATTTTATCCAAAGCAAAGGAAATGGGTAGGAATGAGCTCAAATCCAAGAGGAAAAATAAAATAAAATAAATCATATGATGAAATAATAGTGTAATAATAATAAAGATTGGGTTACATGGTATTAAGACAAAAATTCAGCAAGTGGTGTGATATCCTACATTCATAATTTTAGCAAGTGGTATAATAATACATGGCATTAGGACAAAATATCTATATCCTACACTCATAATTTTTGTAAGTGGGTAATAATACATAGTATTATGACAAAACATCATTATTCTACATAAATAATTTTAGCCAAGCAAGGAAGATTCAAGGGTTTGAAATTTGCCACCTAAAAAGGAAAACCTATCATACTTGATTTAGACAAAAGAAAAAGGAAATGAATCCTTAAATCAAAGAGACCTTGTCCCTTATCTTAACAACATATTATCATAATTTTCAAAATACAAATCTCATTTTTCTATGCATATCTTGACTAAGGAAGAGGAAGACAAGAACATGAGTTATTTGTTTTCCAAAAATCAACCAAGTGCATCCTAATTGTGATAAGGTAGACCCATAATCATGAAAGGTGAATTATTTGATAGTCTATTTAAGCAAAACCTACCCTTATAACATTATAATTTAGTCCAAGTGAGGGAGAGGAAAAATATAAGCAAGGTAGAGTGAGGAAAGGAGAGGAAGAGAGGAAGAAAGAGAAAGGAGAAGTCTAGAAGACTAAGTGTTCAAGGTAGGTTTAACAATATTTCTTTTTGAAGAAATTTTTTGAAATTTGTAACATTTATATGAGATTTTGATCTTAGAACTTTGATGATTGGTCATGGATGTTGCTATATTATGTTACATATTGATCTTGCATGTGATGTATATTTGAATACTTAGACTGGTGTAGAAAGTTTTGTATAGGTATGGCTATGGTTGGCAAAATTTTACACTTCTGTTTTTAAAATTCTGGGAAGAATCGGTAAAGAATTAAAACAAATGGTTAACATAAAATATGTAGATTTATTTCTCACGGATTTTTAGCTGCTGAAATCACTGAATTTGTCCATATGAGGTAGATATGGTCCGATTAGTAAGCAGTGGTCAGAAAATGGTTAATCAAGGAAAAATCTGTTAGGAAAGTTTCTGTATTTGAATTTCTGGGAACATTCTGTAGGAAATTAAAATAACTGGTCAATATAAAAATTATAGATATATGTGTCACGGAATTTTAGCCACTGGAATCACTCTATTTGGAATTCTTATGATGGAGATATGAATAGATTAGTAAGTAGAGGTCAAAACCTACCCGAGAAGAAATAACCTGTAAATGTATGAAGTAATATCACCAAGATTCCTTAATATTTAGCTAAACTATTCAACATAATAGTTTTAGATAATTGTTTTATCTTTAAAGTGACACCAAGATCAGCTAAATCGGAGTTCAAATGAGGGAGTTATGCTCTAATTAGTGATAGAAGGTCAGACAAAATGAAAACTTGCATCAAGGAATAACTCAACATAAAAATGGTCATGTTTCAAGGCACGGCTAGGCCGTGTTCTGTGTTGGAAATGAAATTTTGAAGCCTAAAGCATGGTTATTTTATAGTAAATGGCCAAGCCGTGTTATAAGATACGTTTAGGCCGATTTGAAAGTTAGTAAAACTTATTTTCAACATTTTGTCTACTCTAAATGAACATAATTAATTATTGAATTAGTATAAACCAAATTGATGAAGAATGCTATATTAAATTTGTGAGAACATGTGTTGTAAATGATATAAGTAGGAGAAAAGTGATTAGAGGCCATGCATAAAGAACATAGAGATAAAAAGAATATTTAAAAAAGAAGAAGAATCTTATAAATGACTAGTATATGCCATAGCCATTGTCATTGCATGAACTTTTTACCATCTTAAGTGTCAAATTTTGACATGAAAATATTTTGATGAAACATTATGGCATGTAAGTATAATGAACATACTTGTTATTGAAATCATATTTTTGACTATTAATGTGAAAAGAAAAAAAAATAAGTACGGTCACATGGCAATCCGTGTGGTGCACCAGTAAGGGACGCCCTACCAACGGCTATGATTATGATAATGAGAAAAGAAAGAGAAAGTGTGCCATGTCAGACAGAGCGAGAAAAGAGTAGAAAATACTCACCCTGACCGAGGTAGCTTGATATGAGAATAAATTGATAGTCGTTATATGATATTCTGAAAATAATTATTCATGTCATCTATATCATTACTGTAAGATTTTCATGTGCATAAATAAAGCACATTCGTGTGACCTAAGGTAATTACTGTAACTTATACAGATGAACATGACATGATGATCGATATTGATGATGATTGTGGTTTATTGTTGAATCTACTAGAATTTAATTTTCACCATATTTCCATATTATGTTCAGAAAACTAGTTTTGCAGATTTTCTTTGACTTTGACTCTTAGTGTACGTTGGATCGAGTTACTCTATATTGGAAAAATCCCAGAAATTTATAAGGTGTTCATGGTCGAGTTGGCTAAGATTCTGATGAACGTGCAACCACTCGCACCCATATTCTCAAAACTGGTCAACAAGGATGAATAAGATATAAACATATATGTGTGTGATTTGTGTATAGATGTTGTTAATTAATGATGTGTAAACCTTAATTAAGTTTGGTTAAATTAATTGAATGTTATTATGAGTTAAATAAAGGTAATGACTTCATGGGATTTTAATATATGTTTTTTTTTAAATAGAGTTGTTACACAAACCATCCTATCACAAGTAAGGAATGAAGTCAAGGAATAAATTACATTTATTAACATCATTATTCAGCAATTGGGATATCTTTTTTGTATATCATCTTTAATTTCTAATGAGTCTCTTTACTTGAATGATTTTGCCATATAACCTTAGCCATAGGGATTTCCTTTAATCATAAGTTCTTAACTTATCAATCAACAATAGACATAAGTTTTTTTTTCTATAATTAAGCAAAATTCTTGTCCAATTGAATTTTTTGGAATTAGATAACATAAAAAGAGTCTAATAGGTACTTCCTTAGCATTGATGCAAGAAAGATTGTATCAACATCACTTAATCCTAATGTAAAGGCTAGGCGATATATTGCTATACCTATTTGTTCAAGATTTCAAAAGAGTTTATATATTAGAACTTAACTTTTTTCTTCTTTCCAAATCTCATTACCTCTTTCATGGGTGTGTCCTTTAAGAATATTTGGTTACCAATTGATAATTTTTAGTGCTCAACACTCATGGTCCTTATAGACTTTTGACTTGTATTGAGTTGCTTGTATTCTTTTTCTAATCAATTTCACTTTATCTACGACATCTTACAATAAGTCTGACCCCACTGAATCATTTAACAAAAAGTTTGTAACACCTTTTACATAAAGCTTTAATTCATCCAATAACACTTTATTATAGACAAATTCTGCTAAAGGATCTCCCACTAAACTCAAAGATATATGCTTGAAGCATGCTTTCCAAACTAAGGTTAGTCATATTCTATCTGTTGCATGTTATTCCAAATTAGATTCCAAAAGCTTAACTTTACTCAACTCATTCACCTATTAGGAGACTTACGATATTTCATGTAAAATCTCAAATGATGTCATTTGTATATTGGCCTGATAACTACTGATCTGTGCAAGTTCAACTACGGATAAATAATTTCTCTCAACTTTCACCAAAATTATATAAAGATACCTGAAGCATAACTTTCAATGCGTAAACACATCATTTAGATTTAGTATCAGCTATGTTATAATCTAACTAAGATCATAAGGCTTCTTGAATAGCTCTCCTAAAACAATATATTTAATTCTTACTTGTTGACTCACCAAACAACGAAAAATATATCACTTGTATCTTCTTTTTACCATTATACTAGTACAATTCTTTCAAATCTTAGTATATACTTGTTGCCTTGGGGTTATCAATATTCAAAATCTATGATTTTTCTAAAATCTCCTTTTTCAACAATTATTTACACGTGAATTTTCAATCTCAACATAATTCACATCCAAGATACAAGACTCAATTTAGCATGGTATAAACCATTAACACAAATATCTTGATCACTTACATTATTTTCAGACATGGTTCTCAAAATCTTCTTCATATTTTCAAATTAAGAGTTCAAAGATTAATTTAAATCCTACTTCCCATATTTTATTTCTCAAGAACTTCAACACCACTAATTCACTTGATTACATTCGTCAAAGCACTATAAGGCCATCATCTGTCTTTTCCTTTTAAAATCTCTATTACTTTAACCTACTAACCACTTGAACACTATAATAACTGAGTTTTAAAGAAAGAAAATTCATTATCCTTGTAATAAGGAGGAGAACCTTACATTTAATGTCAAACATTAATAAGGGATGGCATAATAGAAAAAGAGAAATACATAGTAGAGTATAGTGCCAAAATAGTAAGTCAGAAATCTAGAAAAAGCATTGAAGAAAATTAAAATCGGTGGTCGTAATTCTTGAAAATCTATAAACAAAACCTAGCTGTTATTTTGGCAAAAATCGGTGGCCGCAAGTTTTGAATATATGTGCCAAAATTTAATTCAAAGTTATTGTTATTCAGTGGAAAAATAACACATAAAAAAAATTTCTGAGCTTATAAAAGTTTGTAAAGAGCAAAGAACACGTAGTTAACTGATAGGATGCAGTTGGTTACTTCAAAATAGATGTAATCAATCAACTGTAAAACAAACTAATTCAAATTAAAAATTCTCCAAATAGTTAGTCGACTTAATAATATCAATAGTCAATTGGCAAGAACATTGAGAAAACATAATAAATCATTTGATTGTCTCTTTTCAATAATTAACTGATTTGCATTTTCACTCTCTTTTTTTCAATGACGCCTATCACCCACAACTTCCCTACAAAAATCAAGACATCAATACTGAATCAAGGACAATAAGAAAAATGAAACTTTCTAGTGATACCTTAATCTTATTCTCTTTGTATGCTTGATATGGGTTATAGTCACAACTATTGTACATATGTATGCGTGCTGTCATTTTTGAAATTCACCTTCAATTTAGTTGATATCTACTAGTCACTTTCATAGTTGTTCTAATAATGCCCAGCCTATTCGTATAGCTATTGTAAATATGTCCTTCTCTGAGTTCTATAAATACTCACGTTAGTATCTTTACCTTCATACTCAAAGTTAGGGTGTGTGCAGTTATGGAGAGAATTGCATTTTTTCAGTTTCGAAATATTTGTATTTTTTGTGGTTCGAGTCTTGGAAAAGATGGAGAGTATGTGAAAGCTGCACAAAACTTAGGTATGATGCTAGCCAGGAGAAAAATTCATTTAGTCTATGGTAGAGGTAATCGTGGGTAAATGGGATGTGTGTCTACAATTGCACATGTAGGAGGATGTCAAGTTCTAAGTATTATTCCTACAACTCTAGCTGCATCCATATCATAGGAAAAATAATTGGGGAAGAATTTAATGTAGCTTCTATACATGAGCGCATGGCTAGAATGATGAGTAATGCTGATACTTTCATTGCCTTACCAGGTGGTTTTGGCACTTTAGAGGAGATTTTCCAAATAGTCTATTGGGCACAACTGAATATTCATAACAAATCGATAGGTTTGTTAAATGTTAATCACTTCTTTGATGGTTTGTTGTATTTTCTTAATCAAGCTATGGAACAAAAGTTTATCTCACACTCAGCACGCCGAATTCTCATCACAGCTTCAAATGCTGAAGAGTTAATTGATGCTTTACAAGTATATGTTCATATACCTGATCCAACTACAGATTAAATAGATTGGACAACAGACAACCGCAGAAAGCGCAAATTGAAATTGAATCTTCATCTTTAACTGTAGTAAAATGTAGCCATTGCTGTATTACTTTTACTTTCTTAGAGTCTATTTGGATATCATCCTTGCCAAACATACTCCCTTAGAGTTTGTAAAACTATCTTTAAATGTTGCTTATGATCTTCTAAACTCTTGGAATATTCTAGTATATTATCAATAAATATAATAACAAATTGATCCAGAGATGGTTTAAATACTCGATTTATCAAGTTCGTGAATGTAACTAGGGTATTTTTCAAACCAAATGTCATCACTAAAAATTTATAATGCCCATACCAACTCCTAAAAGCAATTTTTTTTATAAAATATAGAGCACATTATAGTTGGTCAAACAAATCATCTATACGAGGTAATGAGTATTTATTACGCACTACCACCTTATTCAATTGTCTATAATCTATATAAAGTCACAGCAATCCATCTTTCTTTTTCACAAATAGAACTGGAGTACCTCAAGGAGAGTATTAGAGCGTACAAATCCCTTCTCTAACAAATATTGTAACTAATTTTTTTCAATTTCTTAAATTCAGTGAACGTCATTCTATATGAATATATAAATACCAATTGGGTTTTAAAAAGTTAATCAATATCAAATTCTATTTTACGTTTCGGTGGTAATCCTGGAAATTCTTCTAAGAACACATAAGGAAATTCCCTAACCACTAGAATTTGATTTACACTGATATACTTTATATCAATATTTCTCATCACTACCAAATATTATTGGCACCTTTTTGTAATGATTTATGGGCTACTAAAACTGAAACTAAATTACTGGGTACCTCACTACATTCTCCTTGTATAAAAAAAATTTAGATTCTTTAGGAATATTGAATTTAATTACCTTAAGATGACATTTCAAAATGGCATGACATAATACTAATCAATCCATTCTCAGTATTACATTAGTTTACCATATCTTGACAATGGAGTAAAACGGATATAACATTTAGACATCGTCATATTTGGTATCTGTCTCAATTCTTTAAATTCTTTGGCACGCCTATCCTTTTCACTTTCAAGCAAAAATTGATCCATAAATATTTTTTAAGATGTCACAACATTCAATTAATCTTATACTAGAAAGTTTAGCAACTTGGAATAGAAAGAAAATTGAAGCCCTATAGAATCTCTTAGTAGCACCTAAAGTATAAATATGTCCGACTTATATCCATACTAAAGGTCTTACTAAAGAATCCTTTTGCTCCGATAGTCACAGAAAAACCTAATGCTCTGATACCAACTTGTCACGACGCCCTTACTTTTAAGGGCACGTGAAACACATACTTTATAAACATATTTTCTCTATAACATGTATAATACACTCCTTTACATATAGGTATTCCCATGTATACACAATATACAAATCAAGTTTATAAATATCAGAGTAACAACATAAGTAAAGATCTTACCTGTGGCGTTCAGAGCATACTCTAGAGTACAAGTATATTATAAATCAAAATCTACGAGCCTTAAAAACAAAATAGCCTCACTAGAGAATAGGTTGCCTAACTAATCAACTATCTAAAGGGAAAACACCAAACTCTGTATTCTTATATGAAAAAAAATGTAGATATCGTGTAGTGAATTTGATAACTCAGTGACCATATAATACCTCCTATGATCTCTTAGGTCAATATATGGATGTACTCATATTTTAAAATTTATCATGTAAAAAATTACAGTTCTAAATTACATCTATATGGAACCCGCATTTCAAATATTCTCATTTCAAACCACATTCAGATATCTGAAACCATATGCTATACGGTATAATCGCTAATCAAATATTAATATGCATCAAAACATTTCTCATGAAAAATATTAGGAGGATCCCATATCAAAACCGTCATACCATAGTTCAAGTCATTCCGTATTTTGGTGGTGTAGGATTTACTATACTTAGCATCTCAGTTAAGGTTTACCCTACTACCATTCAAAAGGACACCTGAAGAAATTTTAATATGGGCAATTTCTCAAGCACACAGTAAGAGAAGGAAAATCATATATCATATAGTCGGCATCTCGCCCAGATAGGAGGCATTCCGCTCTCCTTCACATATTATATCCCATGTGTTGTCTGTCACACGAGGTTAGCACCACCCTGCTAGTTGAGGTATCAAGGTGCAGCAGGACTAACATTCTTCACTATTAGCAAGCAGTGTTTTCAATAGGATTCTTCCACAGGAATTATCATTTACATATATGCCAAGTCATTTTAATAAGAGCTTTCAGTATATTACAAAATTTCAGTCTTAGTATAGCTCATCTGTCATAAACTTCTCAATCAGGGTTCATCACATATATATATGCTATTTTTTCAAGGCAATCTTATAGCTTTACAAAATTAATGCCACGTACATAAAATATTCACTTTTTATTCTGTTGAGAAATGTATGCAAAATCACATGTTTAATGACTTTAAAATCATTATACAAAACCATGCTCTTCTTTAACAATATTCTAGTTAACAAATAAATCAGGTAATTTAATCCATTTTCAAAGACATGTAACAATATAAATAACTTGTAAGAAAAACTAATTATACATTTAAAGTTCAAGAAAAGTATAAGGTAAGTCATAGAAATAATTATCTAATTACAGGGTAAGGCTCCAGGTTGGACAGTCTAAAATACATTTTTTCAATTTAAATTTGATCAAATAGACCTAAAAAACAAGTCTGTAGGGTCCAAAAACCTAAAAAATGACTCCAAAATCGCAAAATTTGACCTTCGGGAGCTTGGTCAACTGATTAGTACTATTCACGATCAGAGTTACAATTCACTATGCAGAAATCACTATTCACAATAGCCGGATTTACTGTTTACGACGCATAAAAATTTATCAGATGGTTGAAAATTTTCATATCCTGTGATTTATTTATTTCTTGAATCCATCTACGGTGTTAGATTTTCAATTTGAAGTCTATAAATAAGAGTTTCAAAGTTTACCTTTTTTTTAAAATTTTATACTTCCGATTTACGGCAGATTTAAAAAATTATTTGACCAATATCGTAGTATTCTTTGTCCTGAATCCAGTGGTACCCTTAGTTTTGAGATCGAAAGTTTGAAGGTACTTTAGATTTGGAGAGAAAAAAAAATGAGGAGAGAAAAAACACTATCCATCACTATTCATTCGGTTTACGTAGATTTTGCAAATTTCTTACATCTCCCCTCTCTCTTTTTTATTATTATTTAATTATTGAATAGTTAAAATTTATTATTATTTTTTATCCTAAACTATCTCAAAATTTTTTAAAAATTTATATTCTTATAAAATTTTAGTTGAATTCTTAAATCATGATTTTTTTTTAATAAAATAAATCATAATATAAAATAACTTTATGCATGTTAAAAGAAAAAAATTTATAAAAATAAAATAAAACTTTATTTAAAGTTAAATATAATTATTTTAAATGAAAAAATCATTTTAATTAAAAGAATATTTACTTTTAGCAAAATATAATCATTTAAAATAAAAATATATTTATTTATAATAAAATATTATTATTTAAAAATTATAAGATATTAAATTTAAGATTGGGGAACTTAAAATACTCGTTGAGGAGGGTAAAATAAAATATATTAGTCTGAGTGAGGCCTCAGCTTCGACTATTAGAAGGGCTCATGCTTTTACATCCTTTATCTGCTGTGCATTTGGATTGATCCTTATGGACAAGAGATCTGCAGGAAGAAATAGTTCCAACTTGCAGATGAGATTTGAATTATAGAAACATCATATTTATAATATTAAGCACTTCTATCTGTTGGGACTTTTGATAAAACTACAATGATAGTGTTTAGCTTTGTGACTAATTTTGCATTTATGTTATTCTCAGGGAACTGAACATAGGAATCGTTGCATATAGTCCTCTTGGGCAAGGATTCTTCTCATTTGGACCAAAGTTGGTTGAAACATTTTCACAAAATGACTTTAGGAAGCTTTCTGTTAATTCATGCTTTTACAAATTTTCATGATGAACTAAATGCACATTTGTCATCATCAACTCTCCAAGCTCCTTACCATAAACCAATTCAAGGCCGTTGAATGTTACAAGTCATTTATTGACAGCTACTTCGAACCTTGATTGTCCTCAAAATTTTTCGTTTTCATTTTTAGCATTAGAGACTTGTTAATATTATTGTTGAATTAAATCGATGAAGTATCTCCTTTTGTAGCATCCATTAATCTGCATAATACATTAATTGTGTTGACTAACTGAAGATGTGAAAATACACCATTGCTAGAGTCGGCGTAATGGCTTATATAAGCTTTGTGCAACATAGTGGATCGTATGTTTTCCATCTGCAGTTTTCCAATAAAAAAATTTGGCATGACATTTAATAGTAATCGATCACATAAATTGTCACCAGTGAAAACAATTGAGAGCTCTAAACAGAACCAAGTTTGTGTTTAGCCCTTAGTCTTGTTTTTAAAGAGGAAATAATTGAATAATTGAAATTAGTGTCCAAGATTCTTTTTCTTCAATTCTTAGGGACATGCATGATTGAGCTGACATAAAATAATTATAATTATAAGTATAAAGTTTAATGTGCAGAAATACAGTACAGAACATGATGAAGACAACTGCTGAAATTATTAAGAGAAATAAATTGAAAGTTTGACCTGTTCAAGACATGATATGAAATTAATAATTACCTCCAAATCATAGAAGCTAGCGGGAAAGATCAAACAACATGCATAAAAATGAAAAACAGTAGGTAAAGTCCAAGAATTTCCTCGTAAGTCCAAAGCATCTGTTTGTTTTATAACATACAAATATAAGAAATTGGATAAGTTGTGAAGATAATAACAAAATTTATCAAGTATCTTCTTATAGACATACGCATTTTGTCGGCATATAATAAGGAACGTATCTGTGGCATTTAAACAATCCTCCTATACTATTTCCTCTCTTTTTTATTCATTGATTTATTTTTTGTTTGATGGACAAGATGCTCTCAGAACCCTTCTCTGCATACTTGGCATTTTCTCACGTACTGTTTCTGTTGTTGACTAGGTTATTATGAAAGGGGCTGGGGCTGGGGTTGGGGCTGGGGTTGGGGTCTGAAGAACATGAGCGTCATGTTTACATAGATAACAGAATGAAAGGAATTTAGAATTTTGTGAATATCATTTATTTTCTTCTCTAGAATGAAGGTGAATTTGAGGGCTGTTCGTCCAGTTGAGTTCAAGAAATTATTGTTTTCGAATGTTCACATGCGACCAAACTATTATCAACTTTGAAATCAAACTTAAACTTCTCGCTAAAACATTGTGTTTTCAAATTTATAAGTTGACATCACATAATCATGCCAAGTAACCAGTATGCTAAAAATCTAGAAACGTCATCCACTACTAAAACACATGATAAAATGCCATTCATGAAGAAAAATAAGTTCTAAATTACTAATGAAGTTTGACATAACTATACAGAGTCACTTCGCCTCAACTTTAAAGCATCATTGCTACTGTTGCATTGAATTTTGAGAATTTTGAACTTGGAGGGGCATACAAGTTTTATATTTATGGAAAGAAATTTTTGTGCATAAGTAACCTTTAGGTCATGTTTGGATAAAAAGTTATAAAAATCCAAGGAAGTTGAAATTGAAGGGAATTGAATTGTTTCAATTCAATTTATGTCATTTGAAAAATATTTTGTTTGGATAAAGGTATTTGCTCTACCTTTTATTTTTTTCATAATTGTTTTTTATAGAAATAGGGTCTCAGGTCCAAGTTTAAAGTTTGGTCTGGGTTTGTTGGTTGGATCTTTGGTTTAGGTAAGGCCTAGTGGTTGAATTTTATATTGAAGGTCATTGTTTGAATCATGTGTTGAGAGTCCATTTATGGTTCACGTCTAGGTCAGATCTAACATTTGAGTCTAAGGTCAAGGTTATTTTAAAAAATTATCGGAAAGTAAATTATTTTTTGAATTTCAGAAATTTAATTATTTTTATAAATTTTTTCAAAGCACTAAAAAAATAAAAAATCATTTTTTGAAAATAATCCAAAAAATATCACGTTTTCTCAACAATTCAAAAAACAAAAATTGAAGAGAGAAAGAAGTAAGGATAACTAGATTTTATAATTAGTACTTATTCACCAACTGTCAAATTGTTTTCTTTATGCACACCCTTCACGTCCTCGATCAATCGGGAACACAAACCTTTTGGAGGCTTCTCGATAATCTCTACACCAATTGATTGCTTCTAAGCATTTCGCCAATCTGTAGGCTTATTCGCTTCCCTTGCAACATATGCTATCTTCACCTCCCAATCATCCTAGAGAAAATTCCTTATTTGAACAACCAAATCAAAATACGGATGAGCTCTTCTGCAACTCTTTGAGCATATTCTATTACACTCAACGAATCCGACTTAATCATCAGTTTCCTAACGTTCAATTTTCATGCTAGCTCCATTGCTGTGAGAATTCCTCAAAACTCGGCCTTTTCAATGTCACAAATACCCAAACTCCTCGTGAATCCTCGTATCCATCCACCTGATTCATTCCTGAGCACCCCCACATAAGGCTCGGTTATTCCTGCTTATCCATCCATCAACGTTGAACTTCAACCAATTTCTGCTTGGAGGAGTCTAGCCAATTTCTCTATTCATAGGAAGTCCTCCTTGGATCTTCGAACTCGCTTTCATCCATTCCTTGAACTCCCTTGCTCTGGCTAGGCAGGTAAAGTAGAGGTCTCCTAAGTTAGCACTCTCTGGTTGAAACACTCGATCACACCTTCGAGTCTAAATACTCCAAACTGTTATCCCAAATAGGGTTTTCTAGTCTCGGAAGTTGTTTTCTCTCCTTTCTTAGTTCTTCGTAAGGTTCTAGTCTAGCCATTCCTAGGTGTTTTCTCTGAAGAAGTTGTCCCACTTACTTGGTTCCACTAGCCTTAGCCATAGGTTCTTTGCATGATCACAGTCCCTAATGCTGTGGATCATGCTTTCTTGCTCTCTACCGCAAATCTTGCACATTTCATCTTGCTCAATATGCCGAGAGAACCTCAATCCATTCGTCATTAGGCTCTCCTTTCCAATTAGCCATAAAAGCATTCTAGTTTTTTGTGCACCCGGCCACTTCCAGATCATTTCCCATATACTCTGCTTCTACTGATGGTGTCTCAAATTCTTGACCTCAGTCCATTCATCATTAGGCTTTCCCTTCCAATTAGCCATAAAAGCATTCTAGTTTTTTGTGCACCTGGCCACTTCCAGATCATTTCCCATATGCTCTGCTTCTACTGATGGTGTATCGAATTCTTGGCCTCATATACGGATTTGATCATAAATTCTCCATTGTTACTGAATTTATATCGGATAGAGTCTTTTCCATCTTACAATCTTAGGATAGTACATGCCTCAAGAAGTAATCTAACATCCGGGTAGGTAAAAGGGATGATCTTACTCCACTTCTATTCCCTTGCTTCAGTGACCATCTCTGCTACTCTACAATTTAATAAGTCCTCTGGTATGCTATTATCGTTCTCCAAAGCTAATTTTTCACACCCAAGAATCCAGTCATCTAGCCAGAATCTAATCTCCAAACCATTTCCCACACTCCACTGCATTCCTTCCTTCACTGAATTCCATACCTTGTGAATTCCTCTCCATAGGTTCAAGCAGTCTTTGGACCTCCCTTTAGGTTTTAGGAAAAGACCATCACTACAATTATACTTGGCTTTTAGGATTTCCACCCACCAATCTCCTAGTTTCATGATCAATCCCCATGCCACCTTTATTAGGAAGGCTTCGTTAATAACTCTTAGGTTTCTTAACCCTAATCCTCCCTCCTTCTTTGGTTTGTAAACCTTTTTTCAACTTACCAGGTGCATCTTCTTTGTGCCAAAGTTGTTTCCCTATACGAAACCTTTGCTTAATTTTTCTAACTCATCACAAACACCCAGAGGAAGCAGAGCTGTTTGCATTGAATAAAATGGAAGACTACTCAGAGCACTTGAGGTAAGCGTTACTATTCCTGCAAAGTTAAGAGTGATTGACTTCTAATTACTCAACCTCATCCTGACTCTATCTATAATATAACTGTAGGTGTTCTTTCCGACTCTCTTATGGATGAGCGATATGCCCAGGTATTTTCCCATATCACTAGTAAAAAGAATTCCCATCCCTTTGTTATACTGCTCTGCCCTAGTATGGTTAATGTTTTTGGATAAAAAGCATTTGGATTTCTCATTATTTACCAACTGACCTAAGCTCTCACAGAACACATTTAGGCATTCTCTTATAACGATGCATTGATTTAGATTTACCTCCGTAAATAAGATCAAGTCATCCACAAAGAATAGATGTGACATATTAGGACCTTTCCTCCTTAGCCTTATTGGCTTCCATCTTTTATTCTCTACCGCCCTCTCAATGCAGTGGGCCAATCTTTCTATACACAGCATAAACAGATAAAGTGATAGTGGATCCCCTTGTCTAATTCCCTTGGACATCTTGAATTTCTGTCACCTTTCCGTTCTATAGGATACTAATTGACCCTCACGCAGTACACCTCATTATAAGCTTTACGAAATGTTCCCCCAGTCCTATCTCTCTTAGTGTATCTTCTAGGAACTCCCATCTAACTCTATCATAAGCTTTTTCAAGATCTATTTTTACTGCCATCATCCATTTCTTTCCTTTCTTCCTCCTTATAGAGTGGATGACATCTTGGGTTATGACCACATTGTCATTAATATTCTTCTTAGGTATGAAACTGCTTTGACTAGGGCCAATCCATCTGCCCATTAGTGGTTTGAGTCTATTAGCAATAGCCTTTGTTATGATTTTGAAAATCACATTACACAAGATTATAGGTCTAAATTCCTTTAGGGTCTCAGGATTATCCACTTTTGGTATTAGAACTAGTAAGGATTGATTAATATCTTTTACGAGATTAGGGTTACTATAAATCTCCTTAATCAGCATGCACACAAAGGGCCCTACCTACAATTTTCCATTAGCTTTGGAAAAATAGGGCGTTTAGACTATCTGGTCTAGGGGCTTTTAGGGTTGCCATGCTGAAAATCACCTTCCTAATTTTCTCATCAATAAAAGGGGCTTGTAGAGTGGCCAGATCCTCCTCCTTCATTATGGAAAATCTGCCTTTTAAGGGAGGAGCTACAAAAGTAGTGTCATCTTGCCTAAAAAGTTTCTGATAGAACTCTTTAGGGCCCGTTTGGTATGCTGGAATAAATTTCAGTGGAATGGAAAGAAGAAATGAAGAGGAAATGGAAAAGAGAATAGAATGTCATTATCTTGTTTGGTATGCGATGGAAAGAATTAAGGAATGTGATATTTTATTGTTTGATTAATAAAAATTGAAAGAATAGAAAGATAAGATAAACAAAATGATTAAATTAATTTTAATATAAAATAATTAAATAAATTTTTTTAAATTAAAAAATTAAAAAAAAAATTCTTTAAAAAAAATTCTTACAAATTAATTTTTATAAAATATAATCAAATTAATTTTTTTTAATAA
Organism: Gleditsia sinensis; assembly: GCA_037074535.1. Classification (NCBI taxonomy): domain Eukaryota; kingdom Viridiplantae; phylum Streptophyta; class Magnoliopsida; order Fabales; family Fabaceae; genus Gleditsia; species Gleditsia sinensis. The sequence continues at coordinate 8,320,380 of CM073475.1, read as the reverse complement.
TTAAATTAAATTATTTTAATACAAAAAATTTGAAGTTAACATTATTTTATGATGAAATTTTGGATTCCATCCATTATTGGAAGGAGTCCATTTTCTATCATATGATGGAATGGAGCATTCCATGGAATACTCCATTCCATCAAACCAAACAGTGGAATCCCACTTTCCATCTCAGATTCCTTTCCATTCCAGCGTATCAAATGGGCCCTTAGTCATTCCTTTGATGATATCTTCTTCAAAGACCCACTCTCCTTCCTCATTTTAATAGCCTGAAATATATTTCTTCTTCTCCTAATCATAGTAGATGTGTGAAAGAATTTAGTATTTTTATCTCCAAGTTTAAGCCAATTAGATCTAGATTTCTGCTGCCAAATAGCCTATTCTTTAATAAGAATAGATTCATACTCCTTCTATTGCTCTGCTCTAAAGTTAGTGAGGAACATATTCCTTTTGTGCTCAGGGCTCTGTCTATCCCATTCATCCTTCTCACAATTACTTTTTTTTACTCAAACACATTCTCAAAAACCTTTTGATTCCAACTACCTGTATTACTTCTGAATTCATCAGCTGCCTCATTCTAATTGTTTCCTTCTCCCCAAGCTTCCTTGACAAGGTTTGGGAAGGAGTCATCCAAAAGCCATGTCGAATGAAACTTAAAGGCTTTCCTCCTCTGGTTAACTTTGGTTTCTGCTTTCCTTATGACTAGTAGAGCTCAATGATCTGACTTCAAGGTTGACAAGTAGAATACAACCGAATCTAGAAATTCAGTTTTCCAAATAAAATTGTATAAAGCTTGATCTATTCTCTCTTTGATTGTCCCACTCTCCCAAGTAAACCTTGGACCTTTCACCTCTATATCGATTAGATTTTCATCAGAGAAGAATTTATTAAAGTCCATAATAGAGATCTAATTGTGGTAATTACTCCCCTTCTTTTCCTGTGAGAACTTATAGGCATTGAAATCCCCCAAAATGAGCCAAGGTCTGTTAATAAGGGCGTTTAAGCCTCTCAAACCTTCCCAGAGACTTCTTTTCTTGCAAGGTTGTGGACTGCCATAGACAAATGTTACTAGGCTGGGGTAGGTTTCACTTTAAAACAAGACTTCTACATGTATAAACTGTTTATTCTTCTCCAGAACTTTCACCTCCACTTTCTTTGAATCACACAACACCCAAATCCCTCCAACAAAACCTTCAGCTTCAACAATACAACTCCTTTTCCATCCAACTCTCTTAATGAAAGCTCTAGGTCCGCTTATTTTCGTTTCAAACAAAGCAATTATGCCTAAATCGTGCATTCTGATTAAGTCTTTGATGAGGGATGGGAAGTAATTAGCACTCGTCCCTCTGCAATTTTAGGAGAATAAATTCATAAAAATAACTCTGTCTACGGACAACTGATGAAGGTTGCCCTTCTTACAGTAAACTACTGCTACCCCCTACTAGCTTTCTAGTTATAGGCTTTATTAACTCTTCACCCTAGTCTATAGGATTCCTCTATACTGTTGGAATATATAAATGATTAGGATCCTTTATTTAGAAGCGTCATCTCCAAATCCCTGTTTCCCTTATCCTGACTTTCTTTCTTCGCCCCTTCCTTGCTTCTTCCACTCACTGTATTTACATGTTGGACCGGGGAAAAGGCTTGAGTCAACAGATCCTCCTTCGGGAAGGATTTCCTAGCTTGGTAGCTGGGCTTTGAAAGATCCATTAATGATGTCCTATTTTTGAATATTCATTTGCCCTTGTTATTTCTTGGGCCTAGATAGTTTGATTCTCTATTGATTTTGGGATTGGTCCTAAATGGGCTCTTACTATAAGAGGCCGAAGGTTGGTCCATCTTACTTTTATTCTTCGGATTCTGTAGGCCCAAACTTATGTTCTCTTTGCCACTTGGCAGCTCTTTAGTCTTTGGCCTGGGTCCAGCTCTCACACCTTCCTCATTATGCTCTGTCCCTTTTCCCGAAGGTATGGTCTCCCTATCAGCTGCTCTCATCTATTCCACTATCTCTGCTCCTTCTTCTAACAGAAGATCTAGAACCTTAAATCTCGAGGCTAGCTGTGGTATGACATTAGCTGCTTCTCTACTTTCTTTTATTCCTCTTCCTCGATTACCAGGTGTCTTTTTAGGGCTAGCAGCACTCTTCGTCTGTCTTCCTGTTCTCCTCTTCTCTAGTCTCTTCACCAGCGTCCATGGGCTGAACGCCTCCTCTCCCTCCTTTGATCCGGGCCAGAAGAGTTAAGCCCTGCATATTTTCCTTTCTAGCATCTCGTTTACTGACCACTTCCTGGGCCTCGGATCGTTTGCTTTCCTTGTTCAATGATCTTAAGTCCTTCCGATGACCATATCTCCTGCAACTAAAGCAAATAGAATGCAAGCCTTCATATTCCACATTGAAATAGTATCTTCTGAGTTTAAACTTAGAAACCATCCTTTTTCTTAGATCAATTTCCATGCATAATCAGGAAAATTTTCCTCTTTCCACCCTTGGTTCCTCTCCTATGTTCGAACTCATATTCCTCAAAGCATGAGTATCAATTTTTAGCATCTTACCAATTCTGTCTCCCACTCTCCATAAGAAATGGTTGTTATAATATTCTATTGACAGTCATGGAATCCTGACCCAAATGGCAATTTTTTAAAAGTTATCTTCTGGTGGTCTAAAGTTTGGCCTCCAACACTGAATCACTAGATAGTGATTAGCTATCATCCAAGGCCTTTCATGCAAGGCATAATTATAATCCTCATTGTAACAACTCCATTTAAGTAAAATTTTTTTTTAAAAAAATACCATGAAGTTATTACCTCGTTACAACTTAACTCAAAATAACATTTATTTAATTTATACAATACAAAGTTTACATACATATCATTAATCAATAACATATGTACAAAAGTCTAACACATATATAATTATATCTTATTCATCCCTGTTGACCAGTTTTGGAGATACGGGTGCAGTTGGTTGCACCTTTACTGGGATCTTAGTCAACTCAACCATAAACACCATATATATTACTGGGATCAACTCAAAATAGAGTAACTTGAACCAACATACGCTAAAAGCCAATGCCATAGAAAAAATCTGCATAATTATTCTTCTGAACATGACATGGAAATATAGTGAGAATTAAATCTCAATAAGTTCAATAATAATTCATTATCAATAAAGCTCATCACGTCATGTTCATCTGTATAAACTACAAAAAATATTGTTGATCACATGAATGCACTATATCTATGCACATGAGAATCGTACAATAATGATATGTATGACAGAATTAACTATTTTCAGAATATCATATGATGAATATCAATTTATTCTTATATCAAGCTAACCTAGTTAGGGTGAGTATTTTCTACTCTCTAGTACGGGCTTTTCTCGCTTCGTCCGATATGACCCACTTTCTCTTCCTTTTCTTCATTAACATGATAATAACCGTTGGTAGGGCGTCTCCTACTGGTGCACCACACAGATTGCCATGTGACCGTACTCATTTCTTTTCTTTTCATAATAATAGTCAAAAATATGATTTCAATAACAAGTATGTTCATCAAAATATAATTATTAACAAAAATCATTGGTAATTATGCCATGAACATAACCATTTCAAATATCACTTTAAAAAATATTTTCATGTCAAAATTTCACACTTAAGATGGTAAAAAATTCATACAATGGCAATGACTATGGCATAAATTAGTCATTTATTATTTTTATTTATAAGATTCTTCTTCTTTTTTAAATATTACTTTTATTTCTTTATTTAGTTGATGCAGGTTTTCCTCTTATCTGACCTTCTCTTACTAATCAAAGCATAACTCCCTCAATTTAACTTCGATGTAGGTGATCTTAGTGTCAATTTAAAGATAAAACAATTATCTAAAAAAATTATGTTGAACAGGTTAGCAAAATATTAAGAAATCAAGGTGATATTACTCCCTCAAAGTATAGGTTATTTCTTCTCGGGTAGGTTCTGACCTCTACCTACTAATCTGTCCATATCTTCCTCATACGAATTCAAAACTAAGTGATTCTAGTGGCTAAATATCTGTGACACATATAGAAATAATTGTTAAGTTAATCATTTATTTTAATTCCCTACAGAATGTTCCCAGAAATTTAAAACACATAAGCTATCCTAAAATGTTCTTCCCTGATTAACCAATTTCTGACCACTGCATACTAATCGGACCATATCTGCCTCATACAGACTCCAAATTGAGTGATTCCAATGGCTAAAAATCCATGACTCATATATCTATAATTTTTATGTTAACCATTTATTTTAATTCCCTACAGAATGTTCTCAAAAATTAAAACACATAAGCTATCCCTACATATTCTTCCCTGATTAACCATTTTCTGACCACTGCTTACTCATCGGCCCATATCTACCTCATACGAAGTCCAAATTGAGTGATTCTAGTGGCTAAATATTCGTGAGAGATAGATCTACATTTTTTATGTTAACCATTTCTTTAAATTCCTTACCAATTCTTCCTAGAAGTTTAAAAACAGAAGCTTAAAAGTTTTCCACCCGTAGCCATAGCTATGCAGAACTATCTACACGAGCCTAAGTATTCAAATATACATAATATGTAACATGATATAGCAACATCAATGACCAATCATTAAAATTCTAAGATCAAAATCCTATATAAATATTACAAGTTTCAAAACTTTTCTTCAAAAAGAAATATTATTAAACTTACCTTGAGCACTTAGTCCTTTAAACTTCTCATTCCTCTTTCTTCCTTTCTTCCTTTCCTTTCCTCACTCTACCTTGCTTCTATTTTTCTTCTCTCTCACTTGGACGAAAATTCTAATGTTATAAGGGTGGATTTTGCTTATATAGACTATCAAATAATTCACCTTTCATAATCATGGGTCTACCTTATCACAATTAGGATGCACTTGGTTGAATTTTTGAAAAACAAACAACTCATGTTCTTATCTTCCTCTTCCTTAGTCAAGATATGCATAGGAAAATGAGATTTTTATTTTGAAAATTATGATAATATGTTCTTAAGATAAGGGACAAGGTCCCTTTGATTTAGGGATTTATTTTCTTTTTCTTTTGTCTTAATCAATTATGATAGGTTTGCCTTTTTAGGTGGCAAATTTTCAACCCTTGAATCTTCCTTGCTTAGCTAAAATTATTTGTGTAGGATAAGAATATTTTGTTATAATACTATGTATTATTACTCATTTGCTAAAATTATGAGTGTAGGATATAGATTTTTTGTCCTAATGCCATGTATTATCATACCACTTACTAAAATTATAAATGTAGGATATCACATCATTTGCTAAATTTTTGTCTTAATGCCATATCACCTAATCTTGATTACACCATTATTTCATCACTTTATTTTATTTTTATTTTTCCTCTTGGGTTTGGGCTCATTCTTGCCCATTTTCTTTACTTTGGTTAAAATTCTACCTTTCATAATGGGCTTAGTCACATTTTCATGATTTTTGGGGTACTAGTCCAATTTTTATATCTTAATCCAAATCTATGTTTTATTTCTTCCTTGGGCTATCCTATTGGCTTGCTAAAAATTCATGTGAAGTAGAAAAACTCTATATGAAGTGTCCATAGGTGAAAGCCCAATTTATGGGTGAAGATACTAAATTTAGTAACTTTAACTCTTAAATTAGGAAAAATTATCATAATCTAATCTTCTTGAAATGTTAATACCTTTACTTACTTCACAAAAATTTATATTCTTTACCCAAGAATTTCACATTTCTTTAGTATATTTATTTCTAATTTTTCCTCTTAGGTTTTCTCTCTTTACTTATTCTATTAATTAGAATATTTCTATGCATACACGTAAGGTGAAGAATTTCTAAGGATTATATTTCCTTAAATATCTAAAAATTGTCTAATAAATTTTATTTCCTTAATTAAATATTTATGTACCTTTATCAATAAAAGAAACGAAATTAGGGATGTTACTTTGAATACATGAAACGAAATTAGGGATGTTACATTTCTATCCCCTTAAAAGAAATTTTGTCCTCAAAATTTTAAAAATTACCTAATAAGAACAATTTTGAATATTTTTTCCTCATGACTTCTTCTAACTCTCAAGTTGTTTCTTCCGGAGTCAAACCTTCCCATAACACCTTAACCAGGGGAATAGTTTTGTTCTGCAATTGCTTCACGTCAGTGTCCAATATAGATGCTGGTACTAGCTGGTATGTCATGTTCTCCTTTATTTAGATTGATTCATCTCGTATCACATGTGTGGAGTCTGGAAGATACTTCCAGAGCTGTTATACATGGAAAACATTATGCAAGTTGGACAAATTAGGTGGGAAAGCAACTTGATATGCTGACGTCCCTACTTTCTTCAGAATTTGGTAGGGTCCCAAAAATCGCAGAGTTAGCTTTTTGGTCTTGAGAGACCTACCAACTCCAGTGGTCGGGGAAAGTTTTAGAAATACATAGTCCCCTTCTTTAAACTCCAGAGGTCTATGTCTCTTATCATAATAACTCTTTTGCCGACTCTGAGCTGTGAGCATTTTGTCTCGTATAATTCTTATTTGTTCAGTAGTTTGTTGAACTAGATCAGGACCCAATAAGTTCTTTTCTCCTACCTCAAACCAACATAGTGGAGATCGGCACTTTCTACCATATAAAGCTTCATAGGGGCCATCTTAATACTAGAGTGATAGCTATTATTATAAGCAAACTCTACTAAAGGTAGGTACTTATCCCATCCTTTACTTTACTCTATTACATAGGCCCTCAACATATCTTCTAGGGTTTGAATGGTCCGTTCTGTCTGCCCGTCAGTCTGACGATGGTAGGTAGTACTGAACCGCAACTGAGTACCAAAAGATTCCTACAACGCCTTCCAAAACCTCGACGTGAACCTTGGATCTCTATCTGCAACGATATTTAAGGGAATCCCATGTAGTCTAACCATTTCCTGAACGTACAACTGGGCCAATTTGTCCAGTGAATAGTTAATCTTTATAGGCAGAAAGTGAGTAGATTTGGTTAATCTGTCAACTATTACCCAGATAGAGTCATATCCAACTGAAGTTTTAGGTAAACCCACAACAAAGTCCATCGAAATATTGTCCCATTTCCATTCAGAAATCTTAAGAGGTTGTAGAAATCCTGCCGGCTTTTGATGTTCCATTTTCACCTTCTGACAAATTAAACATTTCGCCACGAACTCAACAATATCCTTTTTCATCCCTAGCCACCAATACGTCTTCTTTAAGTCATGGTACATTTTAGTGGATCCAGGATGGACTGAGTATTTACTCTAATGTGCCTCCTGCAGGATCTTGGTCCTCAACTCTCGTTCTTGAAGGACACAAATCCTTCCCTGATACATGATTGCTTCAGTTTTTGAGACAGAAAAATTATCTTGATCTTTGTGATTCTATAAGTATTGATCGTGAGCTTGAGCCTCTTTAATCTGGGTTCTAAGATCACATTCTATACTCAACCCATTGATGATTAGCTTATTTGGTGTAAGGGTAGTGGCCAGCTTCAGATTTCGAAACTCCTCTAACATCTGCATCTCATACACCATCATCTGACCCATGTGCAGAGATTTTCGACTCAAGACATCAGCTACAACATTCGTCTTTCCTAGTTGATACTTTATCTTAAACTTGTAGTCATTGAGAAATTCTACCCACCTTCGTTGCCTCATATTTAACTCCTTTTGATTAAAAAGGTACTTAAGACTTTTATTATCACAGTATACTTCAAATGTTGCCCCATACAAATAGTATCGCCAAATCTTTAAGGCAAACACCACCGCCGTCAATTCAAGATCATGGGTTGGATAGTTTCCTTCGTGGGGTCTTAGTTGCCTAGAGGCGTAAGCAACTACTCTCTTATCTTGCATAAGCACACACCCTAATCCTTTCTTTGAAGCATCACTATACACTTCAAAATGTCCTGTACGGTCTGGAATAATTAAAACAGGAGGAGTGGTCAGTCTCGTCTTAAGCTCCTGGAAACTAGCTTCACATTGATCAGTCCATTTGAAAGGACTTCCCTTCCTAGTCAATTTAGTCAATGGCAATGCTATACAAGAAAATTTTTGTATAAAACTCCTGTAGTATCCTGCCAAACCCAGGAAACTTCTGACTTCCGACTTCCGTAACCGTCTTTGGTCTCTCCCACTGAATCACTGCTTCCGTCTTGCTAGGATCTACGGCTACCCCTCTATTAGATATGATATATCCAAGAAACTTCACTTCTGACAGCCAAAATTCACACTTCTCCAATTTGGAATATAACTTTTTCTCTTTCAGCAATTGCAGCACGATTCGGAGATGTTGTTCATGTTCTTTCTCACTCTTAGAATATATCAAGATGTCATCAATGAACACTACAACAAATTGATCTAGGTAGAGTCGAAAAATGCGATTCATGTAATCCATGAAAGTTGCAGGTGCATTCGTCAATCCGAAGGGCATTACGAGAAACTCATAGTGCCCATACCTAGTCCTGAAGGCATTTTTTGGTACGTCATCCTCCTTGATCCTAATCTGATGGTATCTTGACTTCAAGTTAATTTTAGAAAAGATGGAAGCTTCCTTCAGTTGATCCAATAAGTCATCTATCCTAGGGAGAGGGTACTTGTTTTTTATATTCACCTTATTCAGCTGTCTGTAATCTATGCATAGTCTCAAACTCTCGTCTTTCTTCTTAACAAACAATACAGGAGCTCTCCAAGGTGATACACTCGGTCTAACGAATTGCTTGTCTAATAGTTCCTCCAACTGTTTCTTGAGTTCCTGTAGTTCTTTCGAGGCCATTCTATATGGTGCAATAGAGATAGGCCCTATCCCAGGTAGGAGATCAATAGAGAACTCTATCTCTCTCTTGGAAGGTAAGTTTGGAATATCTAATGGAAATACTTCAGAAAACTCATTGCCTATTGAGATTTCATCAAGCTTCAATTCGACTTCTAAGTTTGATAAATACAAGAGAATGTATCCAAGTACTCCATTCTTCAACTCCCTATTAACTTGATTAGCATTAAGCATCAATAACTGCACCTATTCTTTCGGAGTATGAAGTAGAAATTCAACGGTCTTGTTACAACAATTCAGCAAGACTCGATTTCTAGTCATCCAATCTAGCCCTAAAATGACATCAATACCTTTTAAAGGTAGACAGACAAGGTCTACAGAAAAAGTTTTCTCCTGGATAGTGACCTGACAGGCCTTACATACAGAGGAAGTTAAGACCATTTTCCCTGTAAGAGTTACTACAAATAGCTCATAGGGGGTTTCAGCACTAGGATACTGAAGCTCCCTAATACATTCTTCTGATATAAATGAATGACTAGTACTAGAGTCAAACAACACCATAAGAGCAAATCCATAGATATAGTATGTACCTTGAATCATTTCAAAAGATTGAGCTACCTCTTGCCCGCTTAGGGTAAAAACTCTTCCTTTCACCTGAGGCCTCTGTCCTGACTGCTTCCCCACATTTTGTTGGCAGTTTCTCGCAAAATGACCCTTCTGTCCGCAGTTGAAGCAGACATCTTGTCCTATGTAGCATGGCCGGTTACCATGCATGCATCCACACTTAGCGCACTTGACTGGGGCGAGATCTTATTGGAAAGGTCTGAGACTCGCAGTCAATGGCCTCTTACCAGCTTCATATCCACTTCTTCTCACGTTCTTGCTAGGGTTGGGAAAATTTTTCTTCCTTTTCCACAAATTTTGCCTTTACTTTTCATCCTCCACTACCTTTAAACTTTTCTCCAAGAGTCTGCATTTATTGATGAGAGGTACAAACTCCCTGATCTCCATAGCTACAACAACATTCTTTATATCCGGGTTCAGTCCCACTTTGAACTTAACAGCCTTCCATGCTTCATCAAGGTTAAATCGTAAATAAGAGGAGAACTTAGACAACTCCTCGAACCTCGCGATGTATTGGTCTATGGTCATGCTACCCTGCCTGAGTTGGAGAAATTCGATCTCTTTCTCCGCTCGCACAATACTTAGAAAGTACTTTTCCAAAAAGATGTCTTTGAACACCTGTCAAGTGATCTACCTTCTTTGGTGAGCTAAAAGTTCTCTAGCTCCACGCCACCAGTATTCTGCTTCATCTTTTAGCATATATGCAACGAAGATTACTTGCTACTCCTCAGTACAGCCCATCACTTCAAAGATTTTCTCTAACTCCCTTATCCACCTTTCAGCTACAATCGGGTCAAAGCAGCCTTAAAAACAAGGTGACCTAGTCCTCAGAAACTCGAATATGCCGTTATCATTTCTAGCCATCCGGTTGTTAGCACCATTAACACCATTCAAGTTATTAGCATTCTGGAGGTATTGTAGAATTTGGTTAGTAGTCATAACTTGGTCTCGAATTGCCGTTGTCAGGTTGTGCAGGGTTTCCTCCGCATTATTTGCCGGATTCCTCCTTGGTGGTGTTATTTCCTACTGTGGCAAAAACAAAGTTATGCTGCTATTAAGTTAATCAAACCCAATAGTTAGTTTAAAAATATTTAACAGCAGTCATAACACTACCTCGGCATGTAGATAGGAAAAATTAGTAATTTCTTACCTATATGAAATCACTAATCCCCTACACAGCACAACCACAACATACTCAAGACACTATAAGATCGATTCAGATAACCATCCATCCATTAGCCATCTAAGATCGACCTGCTCTGATACCAATTATGTAACAACTCCATTTAAATAAATAAAAAATTTTAAAATACCATGAAGTGATTACCTCGTTACAACTTAACTCAAAATAACATTTATTTAATTTATACAATACAGAGTTTATATACATATCATTAATCAATAACATATGTACAAAAGTCTAACATATATATAATTACATCTTATTCATCCCTATTGACCAGTTTTGGATACAGGTGCAGTTGCTTGCAACTTTACCGAAATTTTAGTCAACTCGACCATAGACACCATATATATTACTGGGATCAACTCAAAATAAAATAACTCGAACCAACATACGCTAAAAGCCAATGCCATAGAGAAAATCTGCATAATTATTCTTCTGAACATGAGATGGAAATATAGTAAGAATTAAATCCCAGTAAGTTCAACAATAATTCATTATCAATAAAAACTCATAACGTCATGTTCATTTGTATAAACTACAAAAAAATATCGTTGGTTACATGAATGCACTATATCTATGCACATGAGAATCGTACAGTAATATCATGTATGACAAAATTAACTATTTTCATAATATCATATGATGACTATCAATTTATTCTCATATCAAACTACCCCGATCAAGGTGAGTATTTTCTACTCTCCGGTATGAGCTTTTCTTGCTCCGTCCAACATGGCCCACTTTCTCTTTCTTTTCTTCATTAACATGATCATAACCGTTGGTAGGGCGTCCCTTACTGATGCACCACACGAATTGCCATGTGACCGTACTCATTTATTTTCTTTTCATAATAATAGCCAAAAATATGATTTTAATAATAAGTATGTTCATCAAAATATAATTATTACCAAAAATCATTGGTAATCATGCCATGAACATAACCATTTCAAATATCACTTTATAAAATATTTTCATGTCAAAATTTCACACTTAAGATGGTAAGAAGTTCATACAATGGCAATGACAATGGCATATACTAGTCATTTATTATTTTCATTTATAAGATTCTTTTTTTTTAATATTAATTTTATTTCTTTATTTTCTTGATGCAGGTTTTCATCCTATCTGACATTCTCTTACTAATCAGAGTATAACTCTCTCAATTTAACTCCAATATAGATGATCTTGGTGTCAATTTAAAGATAAAACAATTATTTAAAACAATTATGTTGAACAAGCTAGTGAAATATTAAGAAATTAAGGTGATATTACTCCCGCAAAGTATATGTTATTTCTTCTCGGGTAGGTTCTGACCTTTACCTACTAATCTGTCTATATCTCCCTCATACGAATTTCAAATTAAGTTATTCCAGTGGCTAAAAATACGTGACACATATAGCAATAATTGTTATGTTAATCATTTATTTTAATTCCCTACAGAATGTTTCCAGAAATTTAAAATATAGAAACTATCCTAAAATATTCTTCCCTAATTAACCAATTTTTGACCACTGCATACTAATCGGACCATATCTGCCTCATACGGACTCTAAATTGATTGATTCCGGTAGTTAAAAATCCATGACATATATATCTATAATTCTTATCTTAACCATTTATTTTAATTCCCTACAGAATATTCTCAGAAATTAAAACACAGAAGCTATCCCTACATATTCTTCCCTGATTAACTATTTTTTGACCACTACTTACTAATCGACCCATATCTATCTCATACGAACTCCAAATTGAGTGAATCCAATGGCTAAATATCCGTGAGACATAGATCTATATTTTTCATGTTAACCATTTCTTTAAATTCCTTACCGATTCTTTCCATAAGTTTAAAAACAGAAACTTAAAATTTTGCCACCCGCAGCCATACCTATGCAGAACTATCTACGCCAGCCTAAGTATTCAAACATACATAATAAGTAACATGATATAGCAACATCCATGACCAATCATTAAAGTTTTAAGATCAAAATCTCATATAAATATTACAAGTTTCAAAACTTTTCTTCAAAAAGAAATATTGTTAAATTTACCTTGAGTACTTAGTCTTCTAAACTTCTCCTTCATCTTTCTTCCTTTCTTCCTCTCCTTTCCTCACTCTACCTTGTTTCTATTTTTCCTCTCCTTTGCTTGGATGAAAATTCTAATGTTATAAAGGTGGGTTTTACTTATATATACTATCAAATAATTCACCTTTCATAATCATGGGTCTACCTTATCACAATTAGGATGCACTTGGTTGAATTTTTGAAAAACAAACAACTTATATTTTTGTCTTCTTCTTCCTTAGTCAAGATATGCATAGGAAAAGGAGATTTTTATTTTGAAAATTATGATAATATGTTTTTAAGATAAAGGACAAAGTCCCTTTGATTTATGGATTCATTTCCTTTTTTCTTTTGTCTTAATCAATTATAATAAGTTTGCCTTTTTAGGTGGCAAATTTCCAACCCTTGAATCTTCCTTGCTATGTATTATTACTCACTTGCTAAAATTATGAGTGTAGGATATAGATTTTTTGTCCTAATGCCATGTATTATCATACCACTTGCTAAAATTACGAATGTAGGATATCACACCACTTGCTAAATTTTTATCTTAATGACATATCATCTAATCTTGATTACACCATTATTTCATCACTTTATTTTATTTTTATTTTTATTTTTCCTCTTGGGTTTGGGCTCATTCTTGCCCATTTTCTTTACTTTGGTTAAAATTCTACCTTTCATAATGGGTTTAGTCATATTTTCATGATTTTTGGGCTACCGGTCCAATTTTTATATCCTAGTCCAAATCTGTTTTATTTCTTCCTTGGGCTATCCTATTGGCTTGCTAAAAATTCATGTGAAGTAGAAAAACTCTATATGAAGTGTCCATAGGTGAAAGCCCAATTTATGGGTGGAGATACTAAACTTAGTAACTTTAACTCTTAAATTATGAAAAATTACCATAATCCAATCTTCTTGAAATTTTAATACCTTTACTTACTTCACAAAAATTTATTTTCTTTACCCAAGAATTTCACCTTTCTTTAGTATATTTATTTTTAATTTTTCCTCTTAGATTTTCTCTCTTTACCTATTCAATTAATGTTAGAACATTTCTATGCATACACGTTTGGTGAAGAATTTCTAAGGATTATATTTTCTTAAATATCTAAAAATTGTCTAATAAATTTTATTTTCTTAATTAAATATTTATGTACCTTTATCAATAAAAGAAACGAAATTAGGGATGTTACTTTGAATACATGAAACGAAATTAGGGATGTTACACTCATTACTGGCAAAGGTTGTCAGGTAATATTCATTCCCTATATCAATCAACTTCATTTCTTTAGTTGGATGCCACAATTTCAGAAGTCTTTCTTTCATATACCTGTAACTAATTTTCCTTACCAATAATTTGATTATGAGCGATTCCTCTAAGGCCTATAGTAAGACCTCTTTTCTTTCGGGGAGATATCAATGTATGGGTATTGAGCCCTTTCCTCCTCATTTTCTTCCTCCATCTCTTCTTCCTTTGACTCTTCTCTCAACCAATTCCCTTCTGACTCTTCCTTTACTCTAGGGTTGTTCACCACCCCATTAAAACCCAGCAATCTATCCCTATAGGAGCATCCCCCATCCTTGCCAATTGCCTTCCCCTTGAGTACTTATTCCTTGACCTCATGTATCTATTCTCTGTTGACTTGACTGGAGAAACTTCATGGGAAGTGTCAAGCTTAACTTCTCCATTTACAATTAGTGTTTCCTCACTAGAGTCTTTCATAACTTTATCCATTGCTCCTTTGCTTAGTCCATTTCCTTTAATTTTCTTGTAGCTTCTCAATAGATTGTCTTCCTCTTTCTTGAATAAAATTGAAACTCTCTAACCTGCAGACCGGTGACTCATAGCCATAGCAGTAGTGTTCTTTCTCCTTTTATTGGACTATTTTAGTTTTTTTTAAGTACTAACCACAAGACTGATTATCCAATCATAATTATTATTTTAATATTTATTTTTGACTAAAATTTTAATTAAAAATTAGAAAAATTTCTAATAGAAATAAAGGTCAAAACCTTTATTTAATGAAAAAAACAGCACAATGATTATATGATCATTATAAGCCTCCCAAGAACCCCTTCCCTTATGGCACCTTACCCTCTCTCTTCCCATTTTCCCTAATCATCTTCTAAATCTCTTATTTTTCTCAATTTTTTCTTACGAAGTACATTTGTTCTTTATATATTTTTTTGTATGGTAATATTTTATTTTGTTTCTCCATTATCATTTTACTCTAACATCTCATAAGATATGTCAAATTTTATTATTTCATTGTTTTCAGTTCATAAAACTCCTGTTATATGTTCAATTATTATTCAGTTATTTATAAATATTAACTTTATGTCAATAAGTACTTTTCATTTATTCTATTGGTTATGCATAGATAAATATTAGTTCATGCTCTACATAAATTTTTTAATACCTAATATTCATGTGAGATAAGTTATAATTTTAAATTTGATATATTGATAATTGATGGTATGAATTATTATTGAAGTTAAAAAAAAAAAAAATTCAAGAACCTTCAGAGTCGGGGACACAAACAAAGAAAAGCTTTGAAGGTTCAGTGCACAGATACACCAACACGAAATGTATAGAACCTAAAGGAAATTTTTCGTGTACATTGTATTATTTTTTGCATAGTAAAAAAATTTGTATATATTTCTAATGCATGTTGTGATGTAATTAATGCGGATTTTATTCATGGTCACGAGACATTACCACAACAATAATTTCAGCAATGAAAGTAAGTGGGAATACACATATTATACAATATTGAAGGATGTTCCTAAAGAAATGCAAGACTTTTGGTTCAGAGAATTTAAAGGGAGTTTTTTCCAATCATTAATATCAAATTAACTTTTTATTTATTGACATTGTCTACTCAATATTTACTATTCATTAACATTATTTGTAGAAAAAATATCCTTGGACACCAGCACATGAATATGCCATTTGTCATAACTTTGATTGTGTGGCAATAAGACGTCTTACGGGCATGCTATCCAACAATCATGATAAAGGCAATCAATGACCTTTCATAGTAGAGTCCTGTGGGAAAAAATGTAACAGATTTTGCATTTGAAATTGAGCATAACCTAGATTGATTGTGGTCCAAACATTTTGGACTTGAACGGCCATTATTTCATAACTCGCATTCATTTATGGTAGAACGTTTACAAATATTGTTTTGGTCTCTAAAATTATCTCTTCTTCTACCAGATGAATTTTACACTATCTCTAGAGAGAAATAAAATATAAAAGAACCCAAAAGCAAACCCATAGCCGATCATCTTAACAATGGTCGAAGGCAGGCCATTAGTGTTTCATTCTGTTGTTGAAAACGTATTAGAAAAGATGTATATTTTGTTTACAAAAAATACTATGCACATTGGAATAGCAAAGCCTTCCAGAAAATAAGATAAACAAGCAGAATCAGGCTTCGAATTGTGGTGGCTATGGATCATGTCTCTATACTTGAAGCTCTGCAGCCCACGATGTAGTCTTTGAAAAGAATGATAAGATTATTACATTTTTACAATACATTTATATTATATACTCATTTAATTTTTGCTTATGTTTAATAATTCTATATAATAAGAAAAAGAAAAGGGCACCCACCCATCTCTTTCTAAACCAATGTCTCATGTCTCTTGTAGTTTGTAAACTACAAACATGATTTATTCAAGTATAATTCAATCCATATGCACATTACAAGATTTCTAGTGACACTAACATAACCAATTAAAGCAAATGATCTACCACATTTTCAATTTATTTATCTAAAACATCACAAGGTGCATTTATGTGAAAGTTAAACCTCCACTGGCTTTTAATTTCAAATATAAGATAACATCTATCTCACTATAGTCTCTCAAATTGATTTGTAAAGATAGATAATTTTCAATTTTAATCATTATAGAAACTAAATTTATCTTATATGTATATATAAGCATAAAAATCATTACTACTAAAAATAATCCTTAAGAATTATTCCATATCTACCTCAATCGATTTCACTATTCAAAACTGCAATCTAAACATCCAATTAATGCAAACAAAAAATATATAATTTGTCTAACAAATAAAATCCTTAGGGATGTTTCATGGCTAATGATGCATATCTAGAAAAATAATGGGCACTAGTTGTCCAAATTCATTAACCATTGACATAGCCTTGAAATTTTAAATTGATACAAAGATTTCATAATCGCAACTAAATACCCACTCACAATCTGTAAGTTTCAAATTTGGAGGTATATTAACCAACACACCCGAGTCATGTTTGATAACATATAATATCCATTTTATCATTAATTGGTTCCCTCTAGAGCTAGCTTCAAAGATGCCAAAGCTCACTGTAATTTTTAGAATATTCTTCAATATTTGACAATATAGCGTTTAGGTATTTAACCATAATAATTTCTGTTGATTTCAACTAAGAAGCAATAGCTTTGGATTATATTAAATCTCTTGAGATTTCGGAGGACCCAAACAGGCAATTAATGGGGCAAAATAATAAGGAGAAAAATAATAGACAAAAGAATTAATGTGGTTCGACTTATAATCTACATCTACGAACAAAACGGCCAACAAATCTTCACTAACAAATCAAATGGAGAATACAAAAGTGTTTTAGACTATACTCACAAATTAGCCCATATCCCAAATACAACTTAATATATCTCCCAATAATATATCACCCTACACAAATTGGTACTCTAAATACACCCAAATATATATCTCAAAATTGTGTATCACTCTTACACAAATTGGTACCCAAAATGATTACTCAAACTCAAGAACAAAACTCTTACATCTTGCCTCTCCTTGGCTTGCTTCTCCACCTTGAGTGATGTGTTCTGCAAATACCTAAAGTGGTATTTATAACCACCATAAAGGAGTGGCATTTTGTTGCCATTCACTAAGCTATGCAAAGGTCAAATAAAGTGGCTAACTTGTCTCCTAAAAAGTCACATTCAAATCTCTTGCATATCTTCTAACCATTAAATAATAGATTCTTCAACATGAGTAGGTGAGAAGAGTCAACAATAGTAGGTTGAATTTGTCTCTCACTTCTTCCTTTGCATGTCTTGCAAAATCAACAAATGTAACTAGCCATTTTCAATAAATGTGGCTAGCCATTTTCAAAAAATATGGCTACATTAAATTCAAGCCACAATTTCAACAAATCTCTACATTAGCTTGAATTTTATCAAGCTCCAAATTAGTGAATTTCTAAATTATCTTCTTCAATGCACACTTGAACAATCCACATATTGCAGATTCCAAATAAGCTCAAGACAATACTTGAACTTAGAGACTGTAATTGGTTTGGTCATCATATATGCTGTATTTTTAGAAGTGCCAACTTTTTCAATCACAATGACACCTTGTGATATAATATCTCGAACAAATGAAAATCACAAATATAGTCAGAGTCAAAATATCCAATAACATTACCACTAGTGTTTGAACTCTATTCAAATACCAAACCCCAATATCTACAGTATGACATGTGCAAAAAAAAAGCATACATAATGCATCAACAGTATCTGACACCACTTGTTGAAAAAACAAGTACAGGGCCCCATAGTTCAGAATGGATGAAATCCATTGTGCCCTTAGTCTTGTGAGTGGTTGTACTGAACTTGACACAATATTCACAAAAGTCAAGTTTCTAATCTCCCTTTGATCACAACAAGGGCGCAATGTGAAACTTTTAAAGCTCCACCTTCAACATAATACCAAAAGCATAGGCTTCATTAGAGTTTTTCAACCACAAACATTCCGCTTTCCAATGCCCTTCCCTCTAATGCTTTTAAGAGCCCTTATTGTACCAACAAGACACGCATTTTTACACACCAATGGCTAAAGTTATTGTTGCTGTTGAATTTTTCGATCTCAAATTTTGTCGCCATCTCAAAAGGATTCAAAGCTCTTTTTAACCAAGTACTTCTAATAAAATCTTTTTTGATGTGAAAGATCATTCAATACTGCAACCACAGAGCATACTAAAAATTTTAAAAAAATAACCACCAATGGCTCTAATACCATTTGTTAGGATTTCGGAGGACCCAAATAGGCAATTACAACAACAACAAAGACTTTTGCCACTAGGTGAGGTTGGCTACATGGATCAAACGGCGCTATAGTGGCCTATTATAAATAAGATCAATAAATAGGTTATTAACTATTAAATCATTATTAATAGTTTCACCTATTGTTTTCTTTGGCATCCATCTATCTCTAACTATCAAACTATTCTCTATCTAATCTATTCTTTTTACTAGGATTTCTGTAGGTCTTCTCCACACATGACCAAACTACCTTAAATGAGATTCTACCATATTCTTCACAATAGGTACTATCCCAACCTTCTCTCTAATACACTCATTTCTAATTATATCTCTTCTAATGTGTCCACACATCCAGTGCAACATTCTCATATCTGCAACATTGAGTTTATCTTCATGTTGTCTTTTGACCGCCCAACATTCAATATCATACAATATAGCAGGTCTTATAGCCTTACGGTAGAATTTTTCTTTAACTTTGAGTGGCACTTTTTTATCACAAATGACACTCAAAACTTTCCTTTATTTCATTCATCCAACTTAAATCCTATGGTTTACGTCTTCTTTTACTTTTCCGTCATTTTGTATAATGGACTCAAGATATTTAAAACTTGTAACTGATTTTAATATATAATCTCCAAGTTTTACATTTAAATTCGTATTTGTTCGTCTTTTATTAAAAATAAATTCTATATATTATGTTTTATTTCTACTTATACGAAAACCATGTGTTTCCAAAATTTGTCTCCATGACTCTAACTTTATATTTATTTCCTCTTTCGATTCACCAATTAAAACTATATCATCTGCAAAAATCATACATTGAGGCCCCCAAATCTTGTATATGTTCAGTAACTGTGTCCAAAATCAAGTTAGAAAGATACGGACTCAGAGAAGACCTTTGATGTAGTCTAATAATTGTGAGAAAATCATTTGTGTCCCCATTTTGTGTTCTCATGCAAGTCGTAATCCTGTCGTACATGTCTTTGATTGCTCGAATATATGCAATACGTACTCTTTTTTTCTCTAAAGTCTTCAATAAAATCTCTCTTAACACTCTGTCATATGCCTTTTCCAGATCAATAAAAACTATATGCAAATCTTTCTGTTTTCTTTGATACATTTCCATCAATCTCCGTAGTAAATAAATTGCTTCCATAGTTAACCTTCCTGGCATAAAACCAAATTGGTTCTCTGTAACTTGAGTCTCTTGTCTTAATCTTTACTCAATGATCTTCTCCCATAACTTCATAGTATGGCTCATGAGTTTAATCCCCCGATAGTTAGAACAATTTTGTATGTCCCCCTTATTTTTATAGATAGGGATTAAATTACTTCTCCTTCATTCATCTGACATTTTTTTATATTTCATTATCTCATTAAACAACTTAGTGAGCCAACTTATACATTTCTTTCCTAAACTTTTCCACACCTCAATAGGTATATTATTGGGTCCTACTACATTGCCATTGTCCATTCTTTTCAGAGCTTTCTCTACTTCAAACTCCTGAATTCTACAATTAAAAATATAATTAAGATCCTCTTTTGTAATATTTAGTTTGTCATAGTCACAGGTCAACTAATGTCCTTAGTTAAAAAGTCTTTGAAAGTAACTCCTCCATCGTGCTTAGATATTTTGCTCATTTACCAAAATATTACCCTCTTCATCTTTAATACATTTCACTTGATCTAGATCTCTTGTCTTTCTCTCCCTACCCTTCGCAAACTTGTAAATTTTTCTTTCTCAATCCTTAATTCCTAAATATTGATATAGTCCCTCAAAAATTCTAAATCTCACTTCACTCACAGTTTTTTTAGCGTTTTTCTTAACCACTTTATATTTATCTCAATTTTCATTATCTTTACATAAATGCCACTCCTTATAGCACTCTCTTTTAACCTTAATCTTATCTTGCACTTCTGCATCCCACCACCAAGATTCTTTACCCTTGGGTCCAATGCCTCTTGACTCTTCAAGTATCTCTCTTGCTATATTCTTAATCCATTTGGACATCTCGTCCCACATATCATTAGCATTTACCTGGACCTCCCAAACCCCCTCTTCCTCCACTCTTCATTGAAAATTCCTTTGTTGTTCATTCTTCAAAGACCACCACCTAATTTTGAAAAATATTTTCTTACTCTTTCTTTCTACTATTCTCTTAACTCGTACATTCAAAACTAATACTCTGTGTTAGGTAGCCAAGCTCTCTCATAGTATAACTTTACAATTTGTGCAAAACTTTTTATCTGATTTTCTTACCAAAAAAAAATATATTTGAGAGCTTGCTCCTCTGTTCTTGTATGTGATAAGATGTTCTATCCGTTTCTTAAAGCAAGTATTTGCTATAGTAAAATTATAGGCTAAAGAAGAATTCAAGATAGTTTTACCCTCTTCATTTGCTTCTCCTAATCCAAAACCTCCATGTATACCCTCGTATCCTTTAGATTCTCTCCCTACATGTCCATTCAAATCCCTTCCTAGAAAAATCTTTTTTCCCAGAGGTATTTATTGAATCAAACTTTCTACATCGTCCCAAAAAGTTCTCTTATGATGCTTCTCTAATCCAACTTGGAGTACATAAACACTAAACACATTAAAAGTGTCCCGCTCAACTACAAACTTTAAAGCTATAATCTTATCTTTTAATCTTTTCACATCTACTACATTATTCCTCCACTCCTTACCAACTATTATACCTACACCATTACTAGTTCTTGTCTTGCGGTATATCAAATGTTAAAATCTGAAGAATCTAATTCCTTTCCCTTTTCTCTTACCCACTTAGTTTTTTGTAGACACATGATATTGATCATTCTCCTAATCATGGTATCCACTATTTCCATTGATTTTCCTGTAAATATGCCTACATTCCAAGTTTCAAAACAGATCCTACCCTCATGAACTAACTTCTTTGCCCACACCTGTTCATTAAAGTGTGGGAACCCTTGCTTCTTTTTCACTGCATCCGGGCACTGATGTAGCAGCCCTTGCTCTTTTGACATTGCACTCGAATTATACAGCGCGTTGCTTTCGGGCAACGACCTAGTTTTAACACTATTGCTTTGTTTATCCATGATCATGTAGCTACGATAAAGTTTTACGTTGGTTGTCGCACGCCTATCACAACTCTCCTCTTTTATCCGAACTTGAGACCGACTATACGAATATAGGCAGAGTTGACCCAAACAGGTAATTAATAGGGTAAAATAATAAGGAGAAAAATAATAGACAAAAAAATTAATGTGGTTCGGCTTATAACCTACATCCACGAACAAAACATTCAACAAATCTTCACTAACAAATCAAATAGAGAATACAAAAGTGTTTTAGGCTATACTCACAAATTAGCCCACATCCCAAATACACCTTAATATATCTCCCAACGGTATATCACTTTATACAAATTGGTACTTCAAATACACTCAAATATATATCTCAAAACAGTGTATCACTCTTACACAAATTCGTACCCAAAATGATCACTCAAACTCAAGAACAAAACTCTTACATCTTGCCTCTCCTTTGCTTACTTCTCCACTTTGAGTGATGTGTTCTGCAAATACCTGAAGTGGTATTTTTAACCACCATAAAGGAGTGGCATTTTGTTGCCATTCACTAAGCTATGCAAAGATCAAAGAAAGGGGCTAACTTGTCTCTTAAAAAGTCACATTCAAATCTCTTGCATATCTTCTAACCATTAAATGATAGATTCTTCCACATGAGTAGATGAGAAGAGTCAACAATAGTAGGTTGAACTTGTCTCTCACTTCCTCCTTTGCATGCCTTGCAAAATCAACAAATGTGGCTAGCCATTTTCAACAAAAGTGGCTAGCCATTTTCAACAAATATGGTTACATTAAATTCAATCCAAAATTTCAACAAATCTCCACCTTGACTTGAATTTTATCAAGTTCCAAATTAGTGAATTTCTAAATTATCTTCTCCAATGCACACTTGAACAATCAACATATTGCAGATTCCAAATAAGCTCAAAACAATACTTGAACTTAGAGACCGTAATTGGTTTGGTCATCATATATGCTATATTTTCAGAAGTGCTAACCTTTTCAATCACAATGACACCTTGTGATATATCTCGAACAAAATGAAAATCACATAATCAGAGTCAAAATATCCAATAACACTACCACCAGTGTTTGAACTCTATTCAAATACCAAACCCCAATATCTGCAATATG
This sequence comes from Gleditsia sinensis, assembly GCA_037074535.1. Classification (NCBI taxonomy): domain Eukaryota; kingdom Viridiplantae; phylum Streptophyta; class Magnoliopsida; order Fabales; family Fabaceae; genus Gleditsia; species Gleditsia sinensis. Next base: position 8,297,426 of record CM073475.1, on the reverse strand, counting down.
ACATGTGCAAACAAAAGCATACATAATGCTTCAAAAGTATCTGACACCACTTTTTGACAAAACAAGTGTAGGGTCCCATAGTTCAGAATGAATGAAATCCATTGTACCCTTAATTCTGTGAGTGACTGTACTAAACTTGACACAATATTCACAAAAGTCAAGTTTCTAATCTCCCTTTGATCACAACGAGGGCACAATGTGAAACTTTTAAAGCTCCACCTTCAACAGAATACCAAAAACATAGGCTTCATTAGAGTTTTTCAGCCACAAACATTCCGCTTTCCAATGCCCTTCCTTCTAATGCCTTTAGCAACCCTTATTGTACCAACAAGGCACGCATTTTCACGCGCCAAAGGTTAAAGTTATTGTTTCCGTTGAATTTTTCGATCTCAAATTTTCCTGCCATCTCAAAATGATTCAAAGCTCTTTTTAATCAAGTACTTCTTATAAAATCTTTGCTGATGTGGAAGATCAGTCAATATTGCAACAACAAAGCATACTAAAAATTTTAAAAAAATAACCATCAATGGCTCTGATACCACTTGTTTTGATTTCAAAAGACCCAAACAGGTAATTGATGGGGCAAAATAATAAGGAAAAAAACAATAAAAAAAAAAGAATTAACATGATTCAGCTTATAGTCTACATTTACGAACAAAACGGTCAACAAATTTTTACTAACAAATCAAATGGAGAATACAAAAGTATTTTAGACTATACTCACAAATTAGCCCACATCCCAAATACACTTTAATATATCTCCCAATGGTATATCACTCTACACAAATCAGTACTTTAAATACACCCAAATATATATCTCAAAATGGTGTATCACTTTTACACAAATTGGTACCCAAAATGATCAATCAAATTCAAGAACAAAGCCCTTACATCTTGCCTCTCCTTGGCTTGCTTATCCACCTTGAGTGATGTGTTTTGCAAATACCTGAAGTGGTATTTATAACCACCATAAAGGAGTGACATTTTGTTGCCATTCACTAAACTATGCAAAGGTCAAAGAAAGTGGCTAACTTGTCTACTAAAAAGTCACATTCAAATATCTTGCATATCTTCTAACCATTAAATGATAGATTCTTTCACATGAGTAGGTGAAAAGAGTTAACAATAGTAGGTTGAATTTGTCTCTTATTTTCTCCTTTACATGCCTTACAAAATCAACAAATGTGGCTAACCATTTTCAACAAAAGTAGTTAGCCATTTTCAATAAATATGGCTACATTAAATTCAAGCTATAATTTCAACAAAATCATAATCTAAATGGTTGTCCATTTTAGGGTTAACAACCCTCGTCCACCAGGGAGTTATAAAATTGGGTCAAGCTCATAGCACTGGGTAAATCCTTGAGTTTTGAACTTCATGGTTTAATTAACGTTTATATTTCAATAATTCCATATTAAATGATTCAATTATCCAATAATCTCATTCAATTAACATAGAATTTCATTATTTTCATATATAGTTTTATCATCTAGTTGACTATTTCAAATAGTTTCTACTAGATTTCATCAAGTTTATAAGATATTCAGTTATAGATTCCACATGTAATATACTAAACCAGAAACATAAGTATACTTATATAATTGAACATTTTAATAACTAAATATTTTACTAACTTATCATATGTTTTCTAGTTTACGCCATTAACGCATAATCTAGCAAGGAAAAATGTATATTAGGGGCTATTCGGTAATCATATTTTCTATTTTTATTTTTAATGAATATTTTGAAAAATTTTCATATCATAACGTACTATATTAATAATATTTTTATAATTATTTCAAATTTACTACAGCATATATAAACAAAGTTTTATTATTTATATAATTAAATAATAATAAAAATATAAAACCAAACACAATTTTAAAAATATAAAAATAAGAAATAAAAATAAAAAACCTTTTTCACAAATAAAGGCACTCTTAATAGATAAAAAGTTTTATGGCGTCACATATATTGCATCATATGCCATTATTTGCATGTCATATTTGAACAATTATATATTTTATATATAATTGCAATATAACCAATATTCTAATAGAAACAAGTTTTTCTCAATGCTTATGTAATTTTCATGAAGACACTTAAATCAGTAATTTAGTTTGCACTTACTAATTAAAAATGTCTTGTTCTTATATACACGACATTAATATAAGTCAAGGAGATTCACAAGCCTCTTGCTTGGACATTTTCTTTAGTATCATCGTATGTGCAAATTATCACTAGATAAACCTTAACAATTTTATAGATTATTTAAAATAATCTAATATAACATATATTCTCAAAATTGAGTAGACTATTTCTAGTCACCGGCATATTAAAATTATGTAAAAATAAATCCATTGAGAAAACTTTAATAATATGTTATTGTAAATTATATCCAAATTTCCATATGATAAGAAAGGATAATAGAAGTGTGTACATTTAAGTTAATATCCTCTTTTGCCAGTAGATTTTCTTTCAAGAGAAATCAGCATTCTCGAGTTGCAATAATTTTAATCCTAAAATAAGATACTTCACTCACAAAATAAAACATATAATTATTTTGTGTATAATCGCCATCTTGTGTGATTGTTTAAAAGATTTAGACAATAATATTTTTAAAACTAATCCAACTTAAATTGTTTAGTTTCTCGGTTTTCTATTTTTATTTTTAATGAAAACAAAAATAGGTTTGAAAATATATTTCATTATTATTTTTTGTTTTTATTTTAAAACAAAAATTTAATTTCTAAAAATTTTAAAAATTTCATAAAAACATTTTTATAATTTTTAGTATTGTATCACACTATAACAATAATATTTCTTTAATTATTTCAAACTCGTTATAATATATAATTAGAAAGTGTTTTATATATAATTTAAAAATAATAAAAATAAAAATAAAGTACATGCACAAATTAAATAATTTTTAAAATTATAAAAAATAAAAATTGATTTTAAAAAATAAAAATAAAAAATAATTTTACAAACCGAACATAGTCTTATAAATTTAAACTTGTGTATATATTTCCTATACACTCTAATAATTAATTTTATTAAAGAAATAAATTTAATTGTGAAACAAAACACATTCATATTATAGATTATATCTATATCTCTGTAGAAGAAAACATGCTAAAAATATGTACCTTCAGTTGATAATTTCATAGCCAAGAAAATCCAATGCTAGGTTTGATCATACACTTACCTTGAAGATGTATTTCATTTGTGCCATCCCTTCTAGTGTGCAATATTATATTTGCACCCAAAATAATTGCATGAGAAAAGTGTAAGCAACTTGGAAGACCCATGTCCGATCTTCTTGTTCCCACTAAAAACTTTTGACTTCTAACAACTTCACCGTTTGTTGTAGATTGTGTCCTCTCTTAATTAAAAACTTTACTCTCCTATGATCCAACTACCATTCCGCCTCGTATTCCTTAACTGAGTGTTCTGTTTGCAAATTGAAAACATAATTCCTGTAAATGTGCATATTGGAAACACGATCCTTGTAAATATTATATTACAATGATATATTCTCTTGTTTTATATGTATTTATTTACTGTTTTTTGTTTTTATTTTTAAAAAATATTTTTAAAATTTCTGAAAATTTTAAAAATGTCAGAAAAACATTTTAAAAATTTTTAACCATGTAATATATTGTAATAGTGATATTTTTACCATTATTATAAATTTATTAAAATATATTTAAACAGTATTTTATTATTTATATAATTAAAAATGATAAAAATCAAATGTACTTTTAGAAATATAAAAAAAATTACTTTCAAAAAATAAAAACAAAAAACTTTTTCTTCTCAGATTCCCAATAGTATAGTCATACCAAGGATATTTGATTTCGCCACGCAAACGCCTCGTGAAAAAAAAACCTATGAATGGAGGAGAGAACGCGAGGTTAAATTAATATATGACACTGGTTGATGAAGATCCTGTCCACGGCCCACATTGATTTGGGGATCAAATATTGGCCATTTCGCTGGGCTTTGCACCCACCATCGGCAGTGTCGCGCATACACATGAAAGGATAATATCCTTTTGGTCCATGAGGCATTTCATTTCTTGAAGGAGACAAAAAGATGTGATGATAGTTTTTGGTTATGGAGAGAAATGGATTAATCTGACTATGAAGTGTGTAACCTCAATTATGGTAAATGGGTATTTGGGGCCTAACATTTTCCTCCAAAGGAGCCTAAGACAGAGGGATACTCTCTCTCCCTACCTCTTTATCTTAGCAACAGATATTTTATCCAAAGCCCTATCACATGCAGTCCAAACAAAGGAGTTAAATGGGTTGAAATTAACAAAAAATGCACCAGAACTCTCCCATTTATTTTTTGTAGATGACTCCATTCTATTTACAAAGGCCAATGAACAACAAGCAGGGAAAATTGCCTAAATTCTTGAAGACTATTCAAAAACCTTAGGACAAAAAATTAACCTTCAAAAATCAAGTGTTGTCTTTAATAAATCTGTCCAACGCTGGGCGAAAGAGGAAATTCTGAATGTTTTAAATATGCCAGCATGAGAGAATCCAAGAAAGTATCTAGGCATGCCAATGGTATGGGGAAGATCAAAGAAACAAGTGCTGAATTGGGTTTCAGAAAAGGTCACTTAAAAGCTCTTGAGTTGGAAAAACAAATACCTATCACAAGGTGGGAAAGAGGTACTCATAAAAGGCGAGTAATACAGGCTATACCAACCTATGTCATGTCACTCATCTCAGCCCCAAAGAATTTTTGTAATAAACTATGCTCAGAAATTGTAAAATTCTAGTGGAGAAATTCAAGTAAAGAAAATGGAGGACACTGGATAAATTGGAAAATGCTACCAATGAAGAAGAAGGATGGAGGGATAGGGTTTAAAGATTTTAGAAGTATGAATTTGGCTCTATTAACCAAGAAGGCATGGATGAACCTAATTCCCTCTGGCACAAATTCTAAAACAGATTTATTTCCCAAACACAAGCTTCCAATAGGCCAGGCGAGGAAGAGGTAACTTATGGGTATGGCAAAACTTGTTGAAAGGAAGAGATCTGTTTTTTAGAGACAGCAGGTGGAGAATTGGCAATGGAGAGAAGATAAACATTTGGCAAGACAAGTGGCTAAGAAATGTTCAACTCCTGGAAAATCATACAGGAAGCAGACTCCAAAATGTCTCAAAACTGATAAACCAACCAGAGAAAAGCTAGAAAGTTGAACTTCTAAGAGAACTTATACCCTCAAGCCTGGTCAAAGAGGTACTAGCTATCCCTATTCCACTTACAAATACAGAAGACCTAGTGATCTGGCCTTTCACTAAGGATAGCAATTATACTGTAAAAAGTGGGTATAAGGCAGAAAAAAAGAGTACTTTAAAGCTTCTAAAAACAAAGCATCGTCATCCCATTTGGTGAACCCAAAGATTTGGAACATGGTGTGGAACTCCTATGCTAAGCCAAAAATTAAGGTTTTTATTTGGAGGATATTAAATAACGCTATACCTACAAGAGACAACTTAAATAAGAGAAAGTTAATTCAGGAACATAGTTGCCCAATTTGTAATTCAAGCTCGGAAACAGTGGAACATCTGTTCTTAACATGTGAGTGAGTGAGATCGGTATGGTTTGGATCGGACCTACAGTGTATAGTAGAATCACAGAGGATGGATACAGTTGAAGACTGGCTTTGGAGAAAGATTGAAATGTACAAACAACAACCAGTGGATATTAGGAAAATATGCTCAAAAATCTTCTCTATCATGTGGTTTATATGGAAAGAAAGAAATGAAAAGCTGTTTGAACAGAAAAATATAAACCCTATCAGAATTATTAGTAAGGCTCAATAGTTGCATTCGAACTGCATGGCTAATCTAAGGCAACAAGAAGACAGAGGCCCAGCCAGGACAGATCAATCAAGAAGAAGCAGTGAAGCAGAAGAAAGAGCTAAGAAGTAGAAGGTACCTCAAAAAGGATGGCTGAATATTAATACCAATGCAACTTTCTCTTCAACTACTATAGAATCCCATTTGGCGATAATCGTTAGGGATGTGAGAGGTCATATGTTGACAGGAGCAACTAAAACAACTTTCGCTTTTTTCACCATTGGAAGATGAGACAAAGAAACAGTCAGATTAGTTAGTAATCTCAACATCAATAAAGTCATCTTTGAATCAGATTGTAGAGATCTAATAGATGAATGTAATAGCAAGAAACATCACTGGTACTTATTGCATGTCAGTGAAATTGTATAGCTAAGTAAGGAGCAGAACAATGAATACAAATATGAGTGGGTACCGAGATCGAGAAAGAGAGCTGCTCACCTACTAACCAAACTCAGTGAAAAAGGAATCTTGGGTAGAAATTGGATGTACAAACCCCCTTCTTGTCCTGAAGAAACAAATTCAAGAAGACGCTAAAGGAGCAAATTGATATTTTAGGGTCTGTCAAAGGAGGGGAGGGGAGGAGAGGGGAGAGAAGTGGTGAAAAAATATTTTTTTTTTGTTTGGTTTAATTTAAGAGAAAAAGAAGGGAGGGATAATAAATTTTATTTGTTTAGTTCGTAAAAGGAGGAGAGAAAAAATAAAATAATATGAAATGACATCCCCATTTTTGGAGGGGAGGTGTAACATCCCCGATTTTTCCTTATGTTACTAATTGAAATTTATTTCTTTCAAAAAAAAGAAAGCATTTTGAATTTCAAGAGATAATTAAATTATTTTACAATTTTACTCAAATCAAACAAGATATTAGGATAGTTAAAATAATATTTATGTAATTTAATTGAAGTGACATTTATATAAATTTCTTAAGATGGCATTTATGTAAATTTTTTGAAATGACAGTTTTGTAAATAATGGAAGATGATAAAGTTGTAAATATTGGGTGGTAGGTAAGAAAAATTTTAATAATTATGAGGGAGGTAGGTGAAAAAAAATGATTGATAATTATGAGGGACAGAAAGGAGTGTCGGTAAAAAGTGTTGGTAAGGAAGAGAAAGAAAAGAAAAAAAAAAAAAAAGAAAGAGGAGGAAAAAGAAAGAGAAGATAAAGGAAGAGGAAGAAGAAGAAGAGAAAGAGGAAGAAGAAGGAGAAGGAAGAGGAAAAGGAAATCAAAACATCAAGTTTAAGGATTTGTTTGAGGTAGGTTTAACATTTACTCATAAATTTTGTACAAAATTATATATATGCTTTTAGATTTGTTTAGATGTGATTTTGAATAATATGTGGTCTGGATTATTATATAGAATTCTGTTTTTGTTGTATGAACATGCATATGAATGCATGGGATTACATAAAAATAAAAACAAAAGATAAGTTAGACTAAGCTGAATTTCGGAATAATTTGGGAAGCCTCTATTTTTGAAATTCTAGAAAACTTTGGCAAGAATTTTAAAGAAATGGTCAACATATGAATTGTAGATATATGTCTCACGAATTTATAGACTATGAAATTACTTAATTTGGAGTCCATATGAAAGAGATATGACTAATTAATTTAGCAGAGGTCAGAATCCAGGATAGTAAAAATAATCATTTTAATTTTTAATTTTTTGAAAATAATCCGTAAGAAATTTAAAGAAATAATAAACATAAAGGTTGTAGATAATTGTCTTAACTTTTTATAGGTTTTGACCTCATCTCAATTGGAGTCCATATGAGGGGGATATGGCTGATTAATTGAGCATAGGTCAGAATCAGCCTAGAATCAAGATTGGTAAAATAAGTATTTTTGTTCGATATTTTTCTAGGAATAATCCGTAAGGAATTTGAAAATATGATAAATTTGAAAGTTGTAGATAATTGTCTTACCTTTTTATAAAATTTAAAATCACCTTAATCAGAGTTCGTATGAGGAAAATATGGTTGAATAAGTGAGGAAATGTCACAGAACACGGCCAGACCGTATTTTGGGTTGCTTCAGCGTAGGTAGGCCGTGTTCGAAACTGTTTTTGAGCATGTTTAAATTATTTTTCAAGTATGGTCGTGTCTTGAACATGGCCAGGGCGTGTTGGGTGCTACATTATCATATTTTTTACTGTTTTCTGCCAAAAATTAATCTTGTTAGTTGAAATATTTTTAGTAAACATATATCCAAAAAAAAAATACTTTTAAAATGATGATTTTAGTATCACAAATTACTCTTTTTCTTTATTTGATTTAAAATGAATCATATTGAATATTGGTATGTGATGAATGATTATTAATCATTTGGTATAAAGATAATGCATCATATTATAAAAGTGATTAAATGGCAAGCGTAAAACTCATGGCGAGTTACTTGATAAATACATATTGCATTTGATGAATATGCATTTATATATATACATTTATATTTATGGATGACTATCGACGGGTTGTATGGCTTGAAACGGTACCGAGTACGGGACGCCCTATTAGCCTGAGTGAGTCAAGGGAAGGCCACTCCAACCGAATAACAAAGGTAATGTGAGGAGGCAGATGGGTGATAAACTCACATTCCCTAATCACTTATTGTGATTGTAGTCAATCAGCCACTATGTATATAGCAAATGAGTGAATTGAGAACTGTGATATGTCTGAGCATTTTTTTTTAAAAGAAAAAGAGTGAATTTTTAGTGCGTATATAGTATGTTAATTATGCATTAACTGAAATGATGATTTTTATCTTCAAATCTTAATATTTTCTGTAGCTTATACAGCTAAACATAACTCCTATTTTTTTCATTATATTTTATTTATGTTAAGTCTACTAAGAACTTTTGTTCTCACTATTATTGTAGTGTTATATTCAGATAAAAAGAAATGAGATACAACAATGAATAGCGTTACTAATGGAGATCTCGATGTCAGCACTACCTCCTCACCCTTTATATTTCAAAGATGAAGTGCTGTATAGGGACTCTTATTTATGTACTGAAATATTGTATTGTATAAATATAACATGTGTGAAGTTTGTAATATATATATATATATATATATATATATATATATATATATATATATATATATATATATATATTGTATTTTAAAATATTGTATTGTATAATTATAATGTGTGAGGTTTGTAATAAATATATATACATATATATTGTGTTTATACATATGGCGTACTTAACATGCGTAATGTAAAAAAAAATTAAAGTAAATCAAATCTTACAAAGTTGTTATAATAATAATAAATAAATAAATAAATAAAAAACTAGACGTTAGAAAGTTAGTATCAGAGCCGGTCGATCTTAGACAATCATGGGATAGGTGGTCACATAGATTGACTTAGAGGAGTTTTGAATAATTATGTGGAAACGTTATGTAAGGTAGCGGATAAATTCAGTAGGAAAGTACTAGTATTTTCTATTTATAGTCTTGCGTGGAGTGATAACTACTGTAAAATATTGAACTGCTGTTGAGTTTGATCACCTTAATAGTAACTAGTATTTTGCTTTACTAATACAGTGAGTTATGGCACCACCAAGAAAGAATCTGCTAGGCAGCGCAGATGCTACCTTAAATAACATAGCCGCAACTATTCAAACTCAGGCAGCTGCTACGAATTAGATTCTATAGCACCTTCAAAATATTAATAATAATAACGAGATTAGGGGAAATGAAGGAAACCGAAATAGAAATATAACTGAAAATGGTAATGAATAGTCTGAATTTATGAAAACGCGGCCTTCGTCTTTTGTGGGTGCATATGATCTCATAGTTACTGAGAGATAGCTAATAGAACTTGATAAGATTTTTTAAGTTCTAAATTGTTCTGATGAGCAAAAGATCAATTTTGGGACATATATGCCGAAGGAAGAAGCTCAATACTGGTGGAGAGAAGCTAGAGTGTTATTGGCACATCAAGACAGAGAAGTTACATGGCACTTGTTTCGAGAGACTTTTCTAAACAAATATTTTCCCAGTAATATAAGAGCTGATAAAGAGATGGAGTTTCTTCAACTTATACAGGGAAATGGGACCATTGAGCACTATATTACCAAGTTTGAAGAACTGTCTAAATTCTCAAGTACTCTGAAGAATAATTCAGATGAAGCCTGGAAGGCAGTGAAATTTGAATCAGGACTGAATCCGGAGCTTAGGAATGCTGTGGTGACATTAGAGATTCTTGACTATGCCCCATTGGTAAATAAATGTCAGATGCTGGAGACAAGTCTAAAAGCAGTAGAGGATGAAAAGGAAAGGCGGACTCAGTGGAAGCAGAAGAGAGAGTTCCCAATTATGGATAGAAATACCAGAGGGAAGAATATCATAAGAGGTAAACAACCAGCACTTATGAAACCCAAATCTTTTCTGAAAAAGCCGACAACGGGTCAGCGTGGGAAATGTGGAAAATTCCATGGGGATAAATCATGTTATTTTGATCTAGTTACTTACTACTAATGTGGCCAGAAGGGGCACGTGGCACGGCATTGTCCACTGAAAAATGAGAAAGATACTGCACGAACTCAACAAACAATAGGAAGAGTTTTCACTTTGAGCAGTTCTGAGGCAAAATTAGCTTTTGATTTGATACAAGATATGTGCTGTATCAACAATCTATCTCTGATTGTATTGTTTGATTCTGGTGTGAGCCATTCTTTCATAGCATTAGAATGTGTAGAAAAGTTACACTTTATTGTGGAGTTACCATACGAGTTAGCGGTGGTGACACCTACAGGAGAAAAAATAATTACCTCCTCAGTGTGTTTGAATTATACCATTGTATTGAATGACAGATCTTTTGTAGTGGATCTGATCTGTCTACCTTTAGACGGTATAAATGTCATCTTGGGTATGGATTGGTTAAATTAGAACCGAGTCCTAATGAATTGTTGCAATAAGACTTTTGAGTTTCTCTCGAACCCACCGGAGGACCAAAAATATAGCATTATTAGTGCTCACCAACTCTATAAGGAAATAAGAAATGCGGATCTGAGATGTGTTTTCCTGTATACTGTTAACTCGAGTATGAAACAGAAACTGCTTGAGATTTTAGTAGTTTGTGAATTTCCAAAAAAAAATTCCTTTAAGATCTCTGAACCTCTATCGAAGAGATAAGTGGAATTTTCTATCGATCTAGTACTAGAGGCGAGGCCTATTTCTTTCACTCCCTATAGAATGTCTTATGTGGAATTGTAAGAGTTTAAGAAGCAGATCGAAGAGCTGTTAGAAAAGAATTTTATCAGACCTAGCGTATCACCTTGGGGAGTGCCTATATTGTTTGTAAAGAAAAAATATGGCAGTTTGAGATTGTGTATTGATTACAAGAAATTAAATAAGGCAACTATTAAGAATAAGTATCCGTTGTCCAGAATAGACGATCAATTAGATCAATTAAAGGGAGCTACTATTTTCTCTAAAATAGATTTGAGATCAGGATATCATCATATCGGAGTTAAAGAAAACATTCCAAAAACAGATTTCAGAATTTGGTATGGACACTACAAATTTTTAGTTATGCCTTTTGGGGTCATAAATGCACATGCAATCTTTATGGACTATATGAATTGCATTTTTAGATCCTACTTGGATCAATTCGTAGTAGTGTTCATAGATGATATTTTAATCTACTCTAAGAACAAGGAAGAACACAACCAATATCTCCAATTAGTACTTCAGGTCTTGAAGTAAAAGAAACTTTTTGCTAAGTTGAAAAAATATGAATTTTGACTGGAAGAGATGAAATTCTTAGGTCATGTAATTTCTAAAGATGGTATGTTGATGAATCCTAATAAAACTGAAGTAGTGTTGAAATGGGAGAGGCCAAAAACTGTTATGGAAATTAGAAATTTTCTGGGTTTAGCAAGATATTACATAAGGTTTATACAAGGATTTTCTCAAATAGTTTTGCCTTTGACTTGATTGACAAGAAAAGGAAGTCCATTTAATTGGACTGAAAAATGCAAAAATAGTTTCTAAGAGGTTAAAGTCAAATGAACTTCTCCACCTGTTCTAGTTGTTCCTAACTCTTCTGGATGCTTTGTAGTATATACAGATGCTTCCAAGAAAGGTTTAGGTTGTGTTTCGATACAAGAAAGCAGAATAATTGCTTATGCGTCTCGATAATTAAGACCGTATGAAGAGAACTATTCTACTCATGATTTAGAGTTGGCAACGATAGTTTTTACCTTGAAAATGTGGAGACACTACTTGTATGGAGCTGTATTTGAAATATATAGTGACCATAAGAGTTTAAAGTATATCTTTGACCAAAAAAAAATTGAATATAAGGCAAAGAAGGTGGATGGAATTCATTAATAACTACAAATTTGAATTAAAGTATTATCCAAAAAAGACAAATATAGTAGTTGATGCGTTGAGCCGGAAGTCGTTGCATTTAAGTCAAATACTGATAAAAGAAATAGAGCTAATTGAGGAATTCAAAAATTTAAAATTATCAGTTATGACTATTTCTGGAAGTCTGATTGTTAGTGAATTAAGAATTGAAAGTGACTTGAAGACTCAGATTAAGGAAGCACAGACACATAATCAATTTTTACAAGATCGAAGAGATCAGCCTGACTTTGCAATGTCAGACAATAGAATTATTATATACCAGGGCAGAACATGTATACCACAAGGAGAGAATTTGAAGGCTAAGATTCTGGAAGAAGCTCATCAAAGTAAATATACAATCCATCCAAGATCTACAAAAATGTATTAAGATTTGAAAAGATTATACTGGTGGTCAGAAATGAAGAGAGACATTGCTGAATACGTGTCTAAGTGTCTAATTTGTCAAAAGGAGAAGATAGAACATAAAAAACCTTCTGAGATGTTACAACCTTTAGAAATCCTTGAGTGGAAATGAGATAATATATCTATAGATTTTATTGTTGGATTACCTAACACTCAGACATGTCATAATGCGATATGGGTAATAGTTTATAGATTAACGAAATCTACGCACTTTCTACCCATTAAGAAAAACTACTCGTTAAATAAGTTGGCCCAATTGTATATAAAGAAAATTGTACGGTTGCATAGAATTCCTAATAGTATTATTTCAAATCGAAATCTTCGATTTACTTCTAGATTTTGGAGAGTGCTACAAGAAGTTTTTGGCACTCGTTTGTGTTTTAGTACTGCATATCATTCTCAAACAAACGGTCAAACGGAGAGAACTATACAGACTCTAGAGGATATGCTAAGAGCGTGCGTGCTAGAGTAAGGAAAAAGATGAGATGGATCTCTGTCACTGGCTGAATTTGCGTATAATAACAGTTATCATTCCAGTATTGGAACGGCACCTTATGAAGCTTTGTATGGTAGGAGATGTAAATCGCTATTATGTTGGAATGAAGTAGGGGAGAAAATGTTATTGGGACTCAAGTTAGTGCAACATACTTCTAAGTAAATACAGATAATTCGGGATAAAATGCGAACAGCTCAGAGTCGACAAAAGAGCTATTTCGATAAGAGAAAGAGACCGATATAATTCCAAGAATATGAGCATGTGTTCTTGAAAATTTTTCCTACTACCGGAATTGGCCGAGCAATGAAAATTAAGAAATTGAGTCCGAAATATTTAGGACCTTATTAAATTCTGAAAATGATAGGGCCATCGATGTATCAGATTGCACTTCCTCCGCATTTGTCAAATATGCATGATGTATTCCATGTTTCTCAACTTCGAAAGTATCTACCAGATCCGTCGCATATAATTCAAAAAGAAATAATAGTTGTAGACGAAAATTTAACCTACCGACCGAGGCCGATAGTAATTCTGAATAAAAACGTGAAACAGTTGAGAAATAAAACCATTCGTCCATTCCATTGGTGAAAGTAGGTTAGGAGAGTTTAACAATGGAAGAAACTACATAAAAAAGGGAAGATGACATGAGACAGAAATATCCACAACTGTTTGAAGACAGGTATACCTTGAATTTTGATGACAAAATTCTTTTTAGGGGGGAGAACTATAACATCTCCGATTTTTCCTTATGTTACTAATTGGAATTTATTTCTTTCAGAAAGGAGAAAGCATTTTGAATCTCAATGGAGGATTAAATTATTTTACAATTTTATTCAAATCAAACAAGATCTTAAAATGGTTAAAATGGCATTTATGTAATTTAATTGAAGTGGCATTTATGTAAATTTCTTAAGATGACATTTATGTAAAATTTTTGATATGGCAATTTTGTAAATAATAAAAGATGGCAAAGTTGTAAATATTGGATGGTAGATAGGAAAAAATTTAATAATTAGGAGGGAGGTAGGTGAGGAAAAATGATTAATAATTATGAGAGAGAGAAATGAGTGTCGGTAAAGAGTGTTTGTAAGGAAGAGAAAGAAAAGAAAAGAAAAAAAGAGAAGAAAAGAAAGAGGAGGAAAAAGAAAGAGGAAGAAAAGGAAGAGAAAAAAGAAGAAGGAGAAGGAAGAAGAAAAAGAAATCAAAACATCAAGTTTAAGGATTTGTTTGAGGTAGGTTTAACATCTACTCATAAATTTTGTACAAAATTATATATATACTTTTAGATTTGTTTAGATATGATTTTGGATAACATGTGGTCTGGATATTTATATGGAATTCTGTTTTGGTTGTATGGACATGCATATGGATGCATGGGATTACATAAAAGAAAAACAAAGGAGAAGTTAGACTAAACTAAATTTCAAAATAATTTGGGAAGCCTCTACTTTTGAAATTCTGAAAAACTTTGGCAAGACTTTTAAAGAAATGGTCAACATATGAATTGTAGATATATGTCTCACGAATTTATAAGCTCTGAAATTACTTAATTTGGAGTCCATGTGAAAGAGATATGGCTAATTAATTGAGCAAATGTCAAAATCTAAGATAGTAAAAATAATCATTTTTATTTTTAATTTTTTAAAAATAATCCGTAAAGAATTTAAAGAAATGATAAACATAAAAGTTGTAGATAATTGTCTTAATTTTTTATAGGTTTTGACATCATCTCAATTGGAATTCATATGAGGGGGATATGGCTGATTAATTGAACATAGGTTAGAATCAGTCTAGAATTCAAATTGGTAAAATATATATTTTATTTTTTAATTTTTTGAAAATAATTCATAAGGAATCTGAAGATATGATACACTTGAAAGTTGTAGATAATTGTCTTAAATTTTTATAGGATTTAAAATCACCTCAATCGGAGTTCGTACAAGGGAGATATAGTTGAATAAGTGAGAAAATGTCACAAAATATACCAGACCATGTTCTAGGTTGCTTCAGCGTGGATAGGCCGTGTTCAGGACTGTTTTTGAGCATGTTTGAAGTATTTTTCAAGTATGGCCGTGTCTTGAACATGATCAGGTCATGTTGGATGCTGGATTATCATATTATTTTACTGTTTCTGCCTAAAAATAATCTTGTTTGTTAAAATATTTTTAGAAAACATATATTCAAGAAAAAATATTTTTAAAATAATGATTTTGGTATCACAAATTACTCTTTTTCTTTATTCGATTTAAAATGAATCATATTGAATATTGGTATGTGATGAATGATTATTAATCATTTGGTATAAAGATAATGTATCATATTATGAAAGTGATTAAATGACAAGCGTAAAACTTATGGCGAGTTGCTTAATAAATATATATTGCATTTGATGAATATGTATTTATATGTATGGATGAATATCGACGAGTTATATGGCTTGAAACGGTACTAAATAGGGAACGCTCTATTAGTTTGAGTGAGTCAAGGGAGGATCACTTCAATCAGATGACAGAGGTAATGTAAGAAGACAGATGGGTGATAAACTCACATTTCCTGATCACTTATTGTGATTGTAGTCGATCAATCACTATGCATATAACAAATGAGTAAATTGAGAACTGTGATATGTTTGAACATTTTTTTTAAAAGAAAAAGAGTGAATTTTCAGTGCATATATAGTATATTAATTATGCATCAACTGAAGTTATGATTTTATCTTCAAATTTTAAAATTTTTGTAACTTATACAGCTGAACATAACTCCTATTTTTCTCTTTATATTTTATTTATATTAAGTCTACTAAAAACTTTTGTTTTCACAATTATTGTGGTGTTATGTTCAAATAAAAAGAAATGAGATGCAACAGCAAATGGCATTACTAATAGAGATCTCGATGTTAGCACCACCTCCTCATCCTTTGTATCTTAAGAGTGAAGTGCTGTATAGGGACACTTATTTATATACTAAAATATTGTATTGTATAAATATAACATGTGTGAAATTTGTAATATATATATATATATATATATATATATATATATATATATATTGTGTTTTGAAATGTTGTATTGTTTAATTATAACATGTGAGGTACATATGATGTATTTAACATGCATAATGTGAAAGAAAAAATTAAAATAAATCGAATCTTACAAAATTGCTATAATAATAATAAATAAATAACCAGACGTTACGGGAGGAGTTTTGAGGGAGGGGAGAAATTTTGTCTACTTATATTTTCTCCCCTCCCCTCTAAAATATCAAACTGAGGAAAATTTTAAAATACCCCTTCCCTCTCCTCCCCTCCCCTCCCCTCATCTCCCTTCTAACCAAATAGTCGCTTAGTGGATCAAAGCTTCTGGATGAAGATGGGTGTCGAAAGTTTTTTTTTTTTCAAAGTGTGTTGCTTCATTGTTTAGAAAAATGAAATGTTTCAGAAAGAGCTAGATCTAGCTTTAGATCTGCAGAGTCTCTTTGGGTGGAGCCCATCATGGCTGTATGTTATAATGGCTTAGGCAATGTCCAAAAAAACATCAAATATCACTTTCAATATTCAATGAAAACATCATAATTTATTCAACTCTTTTTATACAAATATCTCTTTAAAATTGTTAAAAAATAATATGAATTTATAGACTGAGTCATAAAAATTCACTTTCTTTAAAGAGATATTGTATGTATACACAAAGAAAAATAACAGACAAACTCCTTTAAGAATACAACAAAGCTTCTTAAAACTTTTTTTTTCTTTTAATAAAATGATTAGGAATAGTAAAAGATGTTATATAGAGTGAGGAGCCATCATTTAACAGTTATAAATATTAAATTCTATTCAATAGTTAAGTCTATTAAATTAGATAATTACTCTTAAAGATAAACTGCTCTTGAAGAGATATCTTTGAAAAAAGAACTAACTATTAATAAATATCAAAGTTCAAGTCATTTAAATATATATTAATATTATTTTAACTTGATAAATGTATGAATCATTAAACATCATTTTAACTTTTCACATCATATTACGAACTGTTCAGCAGAGATAATTTTGATATTGTGTTGATTCAATTTTTAGCTCTTGTATCAAAGTTTGATGTTGCTTCTGTTTTGCATTGGAAATTGATTTTGGTTTTTTTTTTTTAAATTTAGGGAGCTTAATTTTCGTACCCTCTTGATTTAATTTTCTGAACCAGTTTTCAAATTTGATAATACCTCTGTTTTGTGAATATGAGGATATTGTGGTAGTATGGCTAAATGAAATTCTGATATGTGCCTATTTGAGGTGATAAATTGTAGCCTCTTATGGAAGCTTGACGGGTTGTAGTCATACGAGCAATACTGATCACTTCACTAATCACAGGACCGTGATTTTACACTAAACTGGCCCATTTAACCATTGAGACAACACAGGATGACCATATAAGAAAAAAAAGTAAAATAAAATAGGGATAAATAGATAAATCGAATGGCACTTCAGCCCAAAAAATATAAGTTACAGATTTTATTAGGTTAATGTTATTAATGTCCAAAAAAATGAGGTTAATGTTATTGTCTATTATGTTTGACTTTTCTTTTGTGAAGTTTTACTTTTTTAGTTAAATAAATTATTAAAGAGAAGAAAATACTTGTCATAAGATAGGATCCTCAAATGAAATTAAAGAAAAAAAAGATTAACAAAACAAAAGAAGCAAAAAGCTTGAATAAATCATAATTTTTCTTGTGAAAATAAGCATATTTATTCTTAACCCTTAAATTTGTCTTTTTTTTATTGAAAAATAGTAATATGGGCCAACCTGTAACCTTAACTTTTTTTTTTTTGGGGAACTTGGGTAAACTTGCCTTCCTTTTGTCTTATTTTCAGACTAAACATTAAAAACTTGTATGTCTTTTTTTTTTGTACAGGAAAAGAGTCTGAAAGACTATATGTTACATAAGCTTGGAGTATTGCTACCCCTTGGATCATCCAAAATAAAACGACCTAGCCCACTTGGGGGACTCTCAAATGTTGTCAAGCCCAGCTTCATTCCATGGCCCATATGAGCTAAGAAGTCCGCTGCCCGGTTGGCTTCTCTCCCAGCATGGGATATTTTTAACTTCCACCTCCTCTCCAGAATCTTCTTGATCTGAGAGACTATCCCCTCACTGGGGTGGATCCCCGAACATCCGTTGTTACAGAGTTCCACCGCCTCTAGGGAGTCCGATTCCACTTCCAGTAGATTATACCCTAGGTTCCACACCAGCTCCATTGCCAAGAGGATCGCCCAAAGCTCTGCTTGGACGATGTTGCACCTCCCTAAGTTCTTCGTGAACCCACATATCCAACCCCCAGCCGCGTTCCTTAGAATGCCTCCGCAGGAGGCTAGGTCTCCTTTGATTATGGAGCCGTCTGTGTTGAACTTAACCCAATCTTCCTTTGGCTTGATCCAGCCGATTTCCCTCACTCCCGTTCTTCTTACCTGGGTTCTTGCATCGAAATCGCTCAGGTTCATGCACTCCCTAGCTCTGTAGAGGTAGCCGAAAAGCAAATCGTAGTGGTTTGTTGTCTCTGGTTGGAACACCAGCTCGCATCTGCGAGCCCAGATGCTCCATAACGATACTCCAAATAGGATCTTTCATGCCAGGTGAGTGAATTCTCTTCTCCCAAAATCTTGAGAGGTTGTTATCCAGTCACTCGTTTGGGTTCATGTCAAAGAACCTGTCCCATTTACTTGGATTGACTAGTCTCATCCAGATGCCCTTTGCATGATCGCAGTCTCTAATGCTGTGAATTGTGCTTTCCTTAGCCTTCCTGCATATCGTGCACATCCCATACTGGTCTAGGTGTCTATCAAACCTTAGACCGTTAGTGAGAAGCTTATCATGCTTGATAAGCCATAGTAGGGTTCTTACCTTTTGAGGACCGGGCCATTTCCAAATCTTCCTCCAGATGGGTTTAGATGTTTGGTTTCCCTGGGTAATGGACTTATATACTGAGCTCACTGTGAATTCACCATTAGAACTATGCTTCCACCTCCGAGAGTCTTGGCCTAATTCCTCTCTAGGCCTGGGTGTAGCTAGTAGTCTAAGCCTGATTTCAGGGTTGATGTATGGTGTAATATCTTGCCACTTCCAGTCCCCTGAATTATCTATCATCTCTGCCACTGAGCTTCTCAGTATCCTCCCTGGGATCGGCCCTCTAGCTTGTGAGGCTAGCTTCCCTTCTGTGTCAAGCCACTCAACTAGCCAGAATTTGGCTAAGTTACCATTTTTGACTTTCCAGACATAACCATCCTCCACTTTTCTCCAAACTTTTTGGATGCCTCTTCAGAGGTTAGAGCAATCTTTAGATTTCTGGCTACTCTTGGTACCCGGGTTCTCTTCCCAACTATATTTCGCTTTTAGGACTTCCACCCATAGGGCCTCAGGTCTACTAATCATTCCCCAGGCTGCCTTCATGATGAAGGCTTCATTCATCTCCCTTAGCCTTCTTATGCCCAGGCCCCCTTCCGACTTAGGTTTACACACCTAGTCCCACTTCACTAGGTGTAATTTCTTTACACTGGTACTTTCCCCCCAAATAAAACTTCTGCTGATTCTTTCTAGGTCATCGCATAGGCCCATAGAAAGCAGGGCTGTCTGCATAGAGTAGTAAGGCAAGTTGTTCAACACACTGGAGGTCAGAGTTACCCTTCCTGCTAGGGAGAGGGTTTTTGCCTTCCAGTTGTTCAATCTATTCCTTACTCTGTTTGTGACATGCTGCTGATTCTTTCTAGGTCATCGCATAGGCCCATAGAAAGCAGGGCTGTCTGCATAGAGTAGTAAGGCAAGTTGTTCAACACACTGGAGGTCAGAGTTACCCTTCCTGCTAGGGAGAGGGTTTTTGCCTTCCAGTTGTTCAATCTATTCCTTACTCTGTTTGTGACATGCTTAAAAGTGTCCTTCTTCACTCTGCTGTGTAGGAGAGGCATTCCCAAGTAGACACCTAGATCCCCCGTAAGTTGAAATCCCATCTCTCTACTGTATTGTTCCATCCTGGCGTGGTTTAGATTCCTTGAGAAGAAGCATTTGGATTTGCTGGCATTCACCGGCCGCCCGGAGCTTGCACAGAAGAGGTCCAGGCAGCTTTTGATCATGCTGCATTGTTCCAACTCAGCTTCAGCAAAAACAATTAGGTCATCCGCAAAGAAAAGGTGCGATAGCTGGGACCCTTTCCTGCACAATTTTATAGGTTTCCAGATTTTGTTCTGGATTGCCCATTCAATGTAGTGGCCTAACCTTTCTATGCATAAGACGAATAGGTAGGGAGAAAGGGGATCCCCCTGCTTCAGTCCTCTGGAAGTTGTGCCAAGTTAAAAACTTGTATGTCAAGCCTATTTACCTATGAGCCCATACAAGCCACGTAAGAATTTGATGCTTTTAGCCCATCAGAAGTTGTGCCAAGTTAGTCCATTTGACAATGTCCTAAGAAGATATTAGCAAAGTAGAGGGGTGTACAGCAATTCGATACAGTTAATTTTAGAGCAGACCAATTGAATCATTACAAAAAAAAAAAAAATTGACCTCTCTAACCAATTGGTTTGGTTAAGGCAAGAACCAAAACAAACCTATTGAAGGCCAGTTGGGATTAATTCGGTCCAATCACCTCAAACCTATTGAAGGCCAGTTTGGATTAGTTTAGTCCAATCAACTCTAACAAAGGGATGAGAGAGGCAGACGACCTCTCATTCCTTCACAATCAAAGTCGATAGGAGATGGGAAGAAAGACAGGCAGTTGACAAGAGGCTATTTATTACTTCACAATCAAAGTTGGATTGGATGAGATTTTTCATTTCTTAGGAGATGTAAAGCTTGAAGGATGATAAAATCCCATGGTTAAAAAATAAATAAAAGATTATTTTAGAGATTTTAAAAAAGGACACATGACAAATTATAATAGGATAGTTAGTTAAGATTCTAATTATAAAAAAAAAAGGAGAGGACAGAGGTGGGACTGACAGAATTTGAGACAATGTTATGGGAGACCCTAGACTCTCAAAGTGCTAGGAAAGGTTTTTCTTACTTTTTTTTATTTTCTTATTGTTTTCTTCTATACTTTTGGTTAGGAATTCAGGTTCTTAACAATTTGGTATCAAAACAGTACGATTCAAGAGATGCTAGCAAAATGGAATCAAGGGTGAATCATTGGGAGCAAGGGATGAGTAGTTTAATGAAATGACTAGGTGCAGAGAAGAACATGGGAGTCATAACAAAAATGGTGATGAAGTTACAAGACATAGTCGTGTCAAGGGAAGAAAGAGGAAAATCTGTATTGCTCCCTTCAACTTCCAAAGGGCAACTTGTTTTTATTTTGCAAATGTTGGATAGGTACCCATCATCGGCACAAAATACAACTGCCATAAAGGGAAGCATAGTGACTGTTGAAGCTAAAAAAGAAACGACTAACATTGCATCTTCTACCTACAAACTAAACGAGCAATACTGTCAACCATTGGAGGCTTAGGGGGCGTGTAATCTGGACCTTGGGTTGCGCTCTGGGAGTGACAAGCGTATCAACCCCATCCATCGACACATAGAGGAGCAACGACCGATATTGTCAATGGCCAAAGAAGTAAGAGAAAAGGGAGAAGAGGATGCAAAACTAGATGCAAAGCGTGGTGAAGATGGGGAGAAAGGGGAATCCAAAAGGGGGATACAAAACGCATCATCTTTCAAAACGCAAGAGACAGACTGTCGCTTCTAAGAGGTAGGGGCTTCGTGCAAGGAGGAGATGAAATTATTGTTCATGTCCAAGATGGAAGAGAAGGAAAGAGAGACGAAATTCAAAACACAGCATGTTGGGGAGAGGGTTATATTGGCAGGAACTCGTTTTCAAGAAAGTGCAGCAGCTTTTGCAACAAAAAAAAAAGGAGAGGAGGATGTGGAAACAAAAACAAAAGACAAGAGAGATGAGGAATGGGAAAGAGACGATGGGAAGAAAGCATCATTGATTAGAACAAATCTGGAGGAATGTACAAAATCGTGAGTGTCTTAGAAGGAGCAAAATGCAGTAGTGTGGCAACTTTCTACAACTCAATTGACAACGTTCAACAAAAGAGTGGCTATTAGGTTTGTGCAGGAAGGGTCCACAAGGGAAATTAGGGTTGAAATTAGTAGGCTTGGATCTAAAATAGTGATCCCTTTTTTAATTTAGGCCCATGAGACAATAAACAAATATTGAGTTACTAAAAGAGTTGAAATGAGCTAGACTGATTATATTTTTAATCATGTTGGGCCACATACAAGATATGGGCTGGTTAAAAAAATTGTTGAAGACTTTTAAATTTGGGAGTTGGGCTAATGCTGTGAAAAATAACAAAAAATTTGAGCCTTCATTGCCTGAAAAGAAAAGAATGAAGAAACAATATAGAAAAAAGAAGGAAAAACAGCTTTACACATGGAAGAAGCTCCAATTCCTACTTCTACCACTCACTTTTGGACAAGGTGAAGCTTTGAAGACGGGATAATGATAGAATCCCATAGTTAAAAAGAAAAATAAAAGGTTATTTTATGGATTTTAAGAAGGGACACATGGAAAATTGTAATAGGACAATTAACTAATATTCTAGTTATAAAAAGGGAGAGAAGGCAGAGGTGAGGCAAGCAGAATTTGGAACAATATTGTGGGAAGGCCCTAGACCCTCAAAGTACTAGAAAAGGTTTTTCTTGCATTCTTTGTTATTTTCTTGTTGTTTTCTATAATTTTAGTTAGGAATTCAGGTTCCTAACAAAAGATAACTAGAGGAAACAGAGTATTACAAGCGATTTTGAAGCTAGATGCTAGAAATGACTTAGGGTTAGGGAAGGTGACTAAGAAGGCAATGGTCTTGAATTCAGATTTTAGAATGAGATCGGACATTTCGAATGAAAGTAGTCATGGGTTTAAATGGACTAAAAAGCTAGGTCATAAATCAAAATTCAAAACCTCAAAAGGTGTGTAGTATGTAATGTAATATAAAATATAAAACTTCAATTTAGTGATATACATTTGGACAGTCAGTTCATCCTGGTTTTGTTAGAATTTTTTTACAATCAACAACTAAACTGAACCATTTGGTTTGTTTCAACGTGAAACTGAACAAAATGTTTATTTATTTATTTTATTTTTGTTTGGATTGGGTTAGTTTGGTTGATCTTGTTCAGTTTTGTCCACCCCTAAAAGTAGACAATGCTAGTAGAGCCCTAGGATAGGTTGGAGGTAAGGTGCCTAGAGTGTAAAATAGCAAGAGCTACAAGCTGAGATTTTGGGAGTAAGCCCCACAAGGAGACTGTTTTTTCATAATTTTATTAGGAGAAAAAATCCTTTCAAAACAAAAAAGGGTTTCATCCAAAAATAAAATTCTAGGAAGTCAATTCTATCTAAAGAAAAGAAAGGTCATATAGAAACCTGTTTCCATTTTCTAATATTTTCTTGTGTGTGAATATTTCATTTTCTAATTCACAAAGGAAACCCAAATTTATGCATGATGCAGATGAATAATATACATGGGATAAATTAAAAATATTAAAACAGAACAAGACTCATGCAAATTATAAAGACCAGAGAGCTTTTATTGACATGGACCAGTGCATGGTAACATATAAGTTGCAGACATACCATAAGCAGCTTACATGCAATTCTTCAGCTGATCTCCTGATCCTTGAAAGAAGTAACAAGAAAGAGCAAAATCAGCAATGAATATGCCAACAAGAGAGATAACCACGGCTGATGTTGTTGATTCTCCAACACCTTTTGCACCTCCCCAAGTGGTAACTCCCCATGCACAACTCACTATTGATATGATAGCACCAAAAACTTGCGACTTGATCATTGCACTAATAATATCCCATGCTCTAAGAGCTCTCTGAGCTGAATCCAAGATAATGTTAATGCTGACCCCATATACCCCGTCAGCAAGGAGGCAACTAGATGCCATCCCTAATGTAAAACATAATAGAGTCAAAAGAGGCAGTGCAATACAAGTGGCTATCACTCTTGGCGTTATTAGATAATCAACAGGGTCTGAACCAAGAACTCTCAATGTGTCAGTTTGTTCAGAAACCTGCATAGTTCCCAACTCTGCCGCAAATGCACTTCCAATGCGCCCAGCGATCACAATTGATGTAATTACTGGACTTAGCTCCCTTGAGAAAGCCAGAGCTAAAACCCCACCAACGGATCTGTTTAACCCTAATCTAGTGAATTCTCTAACAAATTGTATAGTGAAGGCCATGCCAACAAAGGCAGAAGTTAAAAGACAGACCCCCACTGATCTTGGACCAACTCTCTTCAGTTGCTGAAGAGTATTCCTCCAATGAACCTTTCCCTTTAAAATATTCATAATTACCTGTCCAGCCAGGATAAAAACTGATAACCCCCTCCACAGGTACCTTGGAGATGACCAATTGCTGAGAAATGTTTCTGATCTGCCATTAGGAGCATGGTTTGTGCTTCTTTCATCATCTGTTACAGAATTAGATGGATGACCATCATTTGGGTTGGGAAGCACCAACAACCTGCTTCGTTCTATGGGAACAAGAAATTTATAATTCTGAGATCCCCTATTGAATGCACATTCCTGATTAAGCTGAGAGGGATAGAGTGCGTGAAATTTTACTGACTTGATCTTTGCATTTGTACTTAAGCTTCTGCAATATGGTTCATTTGAAAGTCAATTAACTTAAATTGTCAAAACAAACATTATCGTATACATCATAGTGCATAGACTTAGGGAATTAGAGTAAGAACCTGTTACTGAAATAGAATAACGGATGACTATAAGATGCTGTTTGCATGGTCAGATTCTTGATTTACAGACGCTATTTGAATTTGGGAGATAATCCAATTTCATCTATTCGAGAAATACAGGAAGCCCTGGTGGTAATCAAACTCCTATAATCTGTATGACACATTTTCAGGTTATTGACAAAAAAAGATAAAAATGAAGGAACAGATAAAATAAAAAAACAGCAGTAGGAAGACCAGGTTCGCAGCAACTAGTTTTCACAAATTCCTTTTATAAATAAAAGCAAGCAAAATATGTGTACAAGGTCATGATGTATTCTTCATTACATGGTATTAAACTAAAGCCCTGTCTGTTGTTTTAATAAATGTTTTCAATGACAAAAGATTCATATAAAATTATTTGGATGAAAGCTTTTTGTTTCACTCCTTTCATTAATGAAAGAAAGTAAGAATACAAAGGCTCGGGCAACAAATTCTCTGAAGGTAACATACTGAAAAACAAAAAAGCATAAGATGAACCCAAGGAGAAGTCACATGGACCATCAATCTTATCTGCTATGGTTACAAAATTCTAGGATTCACCACAATTAGGATAAACTATATCATAAAATATTGAGCACCTTCAAAGAATTTCTTTTTTTTCACCTTCTTCAGCCCTAAACCCCTAAAACCTATCATTAAAAAGTCCTCACAAGTAGCTGGATAAACACACATCTCACCTGCAATTAAAGTAACTTGCACCACATATTCCTCCTACTAGACAATGTAAGAACAAATGATAATTAGTCTCTGAACACCTTAAAATATCCAGGAAAAGAGCCTTATAAGTGAGTCTAATCTATGACAGACCATTGGTGTTGATACTATAGACTTGAATACAACATAGCAATCAAAAGTTTTGACAATTAATAGACCCTTGAAATTCCAAATCAATTTGTCAAGAAAGAGTCAAACAATATGTGGGACCCAACCATGGTATTCAAAGAAAGATTTGTAATTGGAGGAACCAGATTTATTCAGTGAAATTCTTTCACCAAAACTTTTTTGTTTGGCTTGTTTAATAAAATCTAGAAAAACCATTAAAGCCAAGAGACATAAGAAATTGAAGATTTACTGGACTATTGGACTCAAGAACCCACAGTAGCAATGCTCAGCTCAACAGATGAAGATCAAAAATATAATTGGTTTACTATTTATAAAGAAGACATGGCCCTATTCCACCATTAATTCCCCTCATAGTATTATACTATTATTCTCTAAAGAAATCTCTTCTGTGTCTGCCTTATCAGTTCATCTTTGATCAAATGAACTCTAAAGTAACCTAATTAATTCAAGGTAAGGTAGGAAAAAGTATCTGTGAAAATTTAAAATCTAATGACTTTGGTAACAAACCTCATGAATCATGATCATGACTGTATCATCTAAGTACAAATTGGACCAGTAATTAATCCCATAACATTTTATAAATACAGAAATAGCACCACCAGAAACAAAGAAAAAAAATTACTTTCAATAAAACCATTTGTTTCATATAATAATATGTCCTATATTCCAACTGAAAAAATTAAAAGTAGTAACAAGCAAACATCCAAGTCTTCAACTCCCAAAGCCAGGTGGCTGAGGGGTGCTTATGGATCCACCCAATCAACACTGCAGTTTCTACACCTGCTGCCATGTCAAAGAAAAGATCACTGGACTCTACAAACCCTAAACTGGTTATCCTCATTGACTTGCCTGTTCTGTCAGATAAATACTGAAAACTAATTCTAGTTCACTTCTGTGCTGTACCATTTCTCCAAGGTTGGCCAAGCTGAGCAGCTTCTAATATGAGGTCTTCATCCAATTGCTTAGCTCTATACCTTCAAATCTATATATCTCAGGGTTTTCATGACCTTTCAATCAGAGCTCTCAAGTATCAACAAATGGTATGGCAAAATTTCAATAAAATACATGATAAAAATTGTATGGAAAAATATTCCAAAATCAGAAAGTTTTGTTTTTGAAAAAAAAATTGTGTGAAACAATTTACCATAAGGTAAATTATAACTCTACCATTTCTTTTTTTTTCTTTTTGGTTTCCTATGGCTAAAGATACATACACTTTCTTTCAGCATACAATTATACTGTACATATAAATGCTGCTGTGCTGAATTATGTTCAATGATCATCTAGAAGTAATTAAAATATTCAAAGTAAAAGCAATTAAACAGTTAGCCTCAATTGCTTAAAGTACAATGTTTTCCCTCTAGATCAAAAAAAAGAAAAGAAAATAAAAGAACTTCAGCATTTTGTCCAAAGAAAGCAAAAGCCTGAAAACCCTTCTTCACTTTCCTTAATGTCACAAAAAATAGTGCCTTCAAGATTTGCAAACCCATTTAGTTACAACAGCATAACTTCTCAAAAAACGATTACAAATAAAATTGAGGACATGACACTTTGAGCTAAAAGAAATTACCACAAACCCATGGAGCGATGGGAATCGGAGAAAACAAACATACAATTACCTAAGCTAAACAGTAAATACTACAAGCTAACCCACTAGTTTGGCTTGCTAAATCAAACACAAAAAAGAAAAGGAAAAAAAAAAGAATGAAACAAAGAAGAGCAAGCAAAAAAGAGCACAAGAAAATATAAGGAAATATACCTCTTGAATAGAGTCAATGAAGCTACTAAGTGATGAAATGCACTCAATATATCACGAATGGCCCCGCAGAGAGAGAAAATAGCGGGTCAGAAAGGGATGAGGAGGGCGTCAGGAGTCAATGAGAGGGTGTGAATGGACGAAAAAGAGATAGGAGTGAAATCAGGACTTCAGACCCCAAGAGGGAGGAAGAAGCGGAGAGGGCCAAATGGGAAATGAAATTGTGGCTATTTTGAGTCTTTTTCAAGCAACAAATCAGCATTTTTCATTTACCATACTAAGCCACCGTATTAATGAAATCAACCTTCAAATTTCACCCATTATTACATCAAGATTTATCAAATTACGAACTCGAAAGCAACACTGAAATGAATTCCACAGAACGTGGGTAATCACTTGCGGCATTCATCTTGAAATTAAGTCCATTACCTGGAGAAGTATAGCACGGAGATAAATAAAAAGTGCTCAGCTACCTGCGACCTTCACATTAGTAGCCATAAATTGATGAAAGAGATGGTGGGAGTAAGATATGAGAATAGGAGCTGTACTTGCTTGTTATTCAGGGAATGCTTTGGGTTCTTTTCTTTCCCCGAGGAAAACAATGGAAGAAAATAGTGTACGAGGAATATGACTGGCGGGCAGGAGCACTTTTTTTTTTTTTCAACCTTTTTTCTCTTTAAGATGATTATGGGCACATTTTTTTTATCTCACTTTTAGCGGGGAGGGATGTTATTTTTGGGGCAATATCAAATGTCTAAAATGCTATTATATTTGGGCTCGGTACATACAAGAGATTGTATTAACTTATATGGATGTTACCTTTTATATGATTATCACTGTAACATTATAAAGAGGAGATGAACAAGCTTTTGATAAAGAAGAATGTATAATTTTTTTAATAACATTTACGTTTTATATATTTATTAATCAATTTAACCTAATATGGTCAACACCACTACTATCATGTTATTAGTATTATCACTCCTCCATCATCTCTACCATCACTAATGTACTAATGTAGTCATATCATTGTTTCCGTCACCGCTCCTCCCACTGCTTTATCATCACCATTGTTATTTCTACTGCCGTTACTGTCGTTGCCTTGCCACCCACCACCACCACTATGGTATTAATATTGTTATTGTTGTTGTCATCATCACTACTATTATCACTACTATTGCCCTTAATAACTCACTATAAATGAGTTATTTTACCTTTATTTCTATATACTTTCAAAGTTTGGTTATGTAAATGAGAGCTTTTGAGTTAAATTACATAAAATGTATTTATGATGCGGATTGATAAGTTTACTTTTTGTTGCAAGTATATGACCCTAAGGAATATGACTAAGAAATAGTTGAAGAATTGAAGGATGGAAAGGAGCACCTAAACATCACGACATTTAACTGCAACATTGTGATGATGGAATGAAGACTTAAGGATTCCGTATACTTGGAACGTCATGACATTCTTAGTAATGTAGATCATAGCATTGCAATGTTAAGGCTTATGCAAATTTTATTATATTTCAAACAAATTGACCCTTTTTATGCAATAGTATAAATAGGCAACCTAGAGATTCATGTTAAACCAGATATTGATTTTAGAGAGTTTTCAAAAGGTGGAAGATGTCATATGAATTAAAGATAATCCATTTCCTTAAGAGACCTGTCTACATAGTGAAATTTGGCAAAATCATTCTTATTTTCTCCATCTTCTCTTGTAGTTTGATTTTAATGTTTGTTTTCTTCAACTTTGAGATTTTTTTTAGGATTAGTTATGGAGTAGTTTTCCTTTCTAGGTAGTCAATGGATTTTAATATGTAATTTATTTAAAACCCTAGTTCACTTTTGAATTCAATGTCAACCCATATGCATAATGCTTTTGATTGACTAATTACCAATTGAATAACTAAGAAATACGATTTCTTCTTGAAAAAGGTTTTTAATTGTTCTGATTTAAATTGAATAGAGCATGGTTGGTTATAGTAGCCTAAGTTGTGAATTAATTGATTTATGTGTAGGATAGCAATATACATGCATGGTTTTTATAGCCTATTAAAGCTTGATTTGACTACCAATGTTCTTGACTTTTTCATTGATTATAGCAATATAGTTGGTTACTTGGAATGAACCATGTTATTTATCGTGAAAGAGACTTATAAATAATTAAGGACTCTAGTTAATAATTCAAAATATTGAAATAATATTTATATTAAGGGTAACAAGTGGATGAAATATTAAGTGAAATTGATTTACCTAGGTCTTTACCCATTAATTATCTTTTACTTGATTAGTGTTTGCCAGTCTTTTATGTTATTTTTGTTTTCTTGAAATCTATTAATCATTGATTTGGATAGAATTGTTAAGTTGGTAATGGTACTTAATTATTTTAATTGCATGTCTCTATGGGTATAATTCTTTACACAGTCTATTGTGTTGTAGTCGTGATCTGTACACTTACTAGCTATAATAACTGAGAAACAAATTTTTGGCACTATTATTGGGGACATGATACAGTTTAAAATCAATATCACATGCCAATTCTTTTATTCCAACCCAAATTTTAAATTTCAATTGTTTTCTTTTTATTTTTTGTTTTCTGGTACTCTTACCATAAGAGCTTGAAAGTACTCCTTAAATACCCTGAACGGGAAAGATTACTCTTGAGAGGGCTTAGGGAGAATTCACAAGCTATTAATCAGATCATAGACATAGTAGAACAACCTAATAACAATAAAACATTGAGGGATTATGTTGTTCCCTTAGTATAAGGATTGCATAAAACTATTAGAAAGCTTGTCGTTCACGTTAGCAACTTTGAGATCAAAACTTCTATAATCCAAATGATCAAGATAGCATGTTAGTTTATGGGAATTCCTAATGATGACCCCAATGCTCTCCCAATAAATTTTATGGACATATGTGATACCTTTAAGAATAATGGTGCTATAGAAGATGAAGTTTGACTTAGACTCCACCTTTTCTTACTCCAAGAAAAGGCAAAAAGTTGGCTAAACTCACTCTCAACTAGTTCTATTACTATCTAGGACAATTTCACCAACAAATGTTTAGCCAAATATTTTCCATCAACTAAGACGGTCAAGTTAAGGAATGAAATCACCTCATTCATTCAATAAGAATTAGAATCACTTTTATGAGACTTGAGAGAGGTACAAAAATTTGCTGAGAAAATGCATACATCATGGACTTACCAAATGGTTAGAAGTCTAATCTGTTTATAATGAGTTGACTAGTCCAACTAAAACCACAATAGATGTTGGTGGTGAACTAATGGGCAAACCTGTTGATGATGCCTATGACTTTCTACAGGAGATAATATCTAATAATTATCAAAGGCTAGTTGAAAGATAACCTGAGAAAGCCTGCAAAAGTTTATAAGTTAGATGTACAAACTATAATTCTTACACAGCTAGCTTCTATTAGCAAGAAGTTGAATGTAATATAAACTCCAATCAATAAGGCCCTTTATCATGTCTTGTAAATATTGTGGAGATGATCACATTACTGAGTAATATCAGTTGATATTTGACTCAACTAATTTTGCAGGACACTTTAACTAGCAAAACAACCTATATTCTAATACCTACAATCCCAGTTGTTGAAACCACCCAAATTTCTCTTATAATAACATTATGGGCCCAAAGCCAACCATTCCACCTAGGTTTACACCTTAGCAAAAAGCTCTAACACCTTGAAAGAATCCTAAGCAAGAGCAACAAACTAAATACATAGTCTATAATGAAACTAAAGCTAAAAGTCATAAAGCAGCCATTTCAAATTTAGAAACACAATTGAGGCAATTAGCTATTTCACGTCCCTTACTTTATTTCATATATTAATTTTTCTGATGCTTTATGTGATTTAAGAGCTAATGTAATTTTAATGCCTTTCTCTATTTTTTTTTAGAAGCTGAATGCTTTATCTGATCTAGCTGATCTAAAGCCTACAACTGTCAATTTGCAACTAGTAGATAGGTCATTTAGGATACCAAACGAAATCATTGGGAACATCCATGTTAAACTTGAAGGTTCTTTCTTCCTACTAATTTCATTATATTTGACATGTATAGTGATGAAAATGAGACCCCTTAATTCTAGGAATGTTATTCCTAGTTGCAGGGGAGATCATAATAGATGTTTAATAAAAAAAACTCACTTTTAATATTGAGAATGCAACACTGATCATTTTTATGCATAAGAGGAAGAATCTATTAAAGAATATGAGACCCAAAATAAAGACCTTAAAGATCAGATGATAGAAACTAAGTCCATTAATAATGACTCATTCAAGGAGGACATTTATCTTAATATGTATTATATTCCTTCCTTAGATTGTCCTTGGTATGCTAATTTAGCTAATTATCTTGTAGGTTATGGAGTGCCCTAGGACATGACTTATTAGTAAAGGAAAAAGTTTTATCTAACATTAATATTACTTATGGGACGACCCTTACCTATATAAAAGGTGCACTAATGGAATAACCATAAGGTGCATCCTAGAAAAAGGGGTAAGATATATCTTGCACCACTATCATGATTAAGAAGTGGTAGTCATTATAGTGCTAGTAGGACTACTGCCAAGGTCCTCAAATTAGGTAAAAAAAGACTCCTTCTAGTGAACGAACTAGATGAGTTTTAGAATGAAACATATGACAATGTAAGATCTATAAAGACTAAGTAAAGAAGTGGCATAATAAACAAATTATGAGGAGGGAATTTGAGCCAAGACATAAAGTTTTGTTATATAATTCCAAGCTTAGGTTCTTCTTTAAAAATTTAAAGACTAATTGGTTATGCCTATTCATAGTTACCCAAGTGTTCCCATATAGAGTAGTGAAAATACTAAAAGAAGGGGATAACAAACTCTTCAAGGTCAATAGACACTGCCTTAAACACTATGATGGGGGAGAAGTTAGCTATTAGAGGACATGAATGATCCTCTTAACCCCATCTTAAAAAAAAAAAGATATATGAGATAGTCTAACTAGGACTATAACTAAGATGCTTCTTGAAAGACAACCTAAGTTTTCTATTTATTTTTGTCTCTATTTTCTTTTTCTTTTTCATCTTTTATTTTTATCTTTTTCTTTTTTAACTAATTTTTTTAAGTATTTTAAGGACTTAATGTTGTCATTCTTATATTTTCAAGTAAAAAGATGCCAAGAAATGAAAACAAAAGCCAAAAAGATGCAACAACCAAAAGCATGTTATAAGTACGTAATGCCACTACCTCAACTATGAACATCACAAAGTTTAACTTAAGGACATGATAAATCCGTAATATTACAATGTTCATAGATCAACCAACCCTAAATCAAAGTCCTAACCTCCTATTCACAACTTATAAGCCTCAAATCAAAGGATTTGGTTGATTTTGAGTTTTTGAGCAAGATTAATGCAATTTTTCACCAATTCCACATTACGATTTGAGGAGCCCAAGTGGGAAATTTTCTTCCAAATTCATACAAGTAGCTTGAAATTCGATTAGAAAGTCCCTTTTGGTCAGTAACTTGAATTCTTTCATTCTCTTGCTAAATTTTAGTAAATTGAGTTTATTGACTTGTTTTGGTTGGATTTCTTGCCTACATAGTAGATTTAGGAATAGATTTGCCACTATTATAAGACCATTATACCATCTAACTAGGATAAGAACCCTAGATTGTCATGTTGTGTTTAAAATTTTATTGCTTAGTTTATTATTTGTGTAGTTAGTGATTTTACTATGCACATCCTTTCTTTTGGTATGTCTATCAGTCTAATAGACAAGTTTAGGGGGAACATATTGCTTATAAGGTAGCTTAAGTGCATCAATTTTATTATTATTTTAATTATATTATTTAGATATTATAATCACAACCAAAAGGCATCAAAGAAGGCCTTTTACTCCTACTGTAGGTTTTGATATGTCCAAATTTATATATGAGCAAGTAGAAAAATTGTGTAATACTTAATTTCTTAAGTAAACCCCCATCCCTGAGAAAGGCTTTCTCATTTAACCTCCTCTAAATGCTTACATCGCAAACATGATCATTAGACATAAGTAGAGGACTTGCTATAATTATCTAAAGCCAAGAATACTCCTATTGTTCAAAGAATTTCATGCTAATTATTTAGAGGCCTTTGAGGATAAAGCATATGTTAAAGGAAGAAGAGTCTCATTCTCCCTACCTATCATTAATTAGAATTACAAAGTACTAGAGATTAGGGATTATGGATTCTCAGACATTATTTTTTATAAGGCCACCCCTTAACAAGTTCTAAATGTGTTGTGCATGCTAGGATCCAGTTAGAATGAATCTTCATATAGCCATCTAACCAAAGTTGATAAAAAATTTATGAAGCTAAAGCCAAGGCATTGTTCCACTTCCTTATTGTAAAGTTAGTACCAACAAAGCATGTCAGTACCTTGAATTATGAGTGAGGTATCCTTTTGTACTACATGCTAGAAGATAGGAGAATTAATATTGGTAGGTTGATCTTTAATGGAGTTAGGAGAGCTACGAATGTCAAAAAAAGGTTTATAATAGTCATATCTTGTTACTAATCTATGTAAGAAAGCTAGATTTACTTGGTTCAATCATGCATAAATAATCCCTACCAAGAACACAATGAAAAATTATTTACTAAATATAATAACAGGTAGGTCCAAGAGCTTAACAACTGAAGTTAGCCTCAATAGTTTCACTAGTGCAAGCTCTAGATTATGTGATTATCATGTAGATTAGGCAAATAGGATGAGCTGATGATTAGGATTGTAGGTGTCGAAGGTGGATGGACATGGTCAATTTTTCTTTGCCCCTTAAGCACCTAAGTTCTTTAGCTTTGAGGAGGAACAAGAGAGAAAAGACATAGCTAGTAACACTAAAAATACTAGTAATAATGTTGGTGATGACAACATGAAGGATGAAGTTACCATCACTTCTACCCTAATATCAGGGAATATTTTTGTTCCCTTTACTTTAATTTTCAAACATTGAGGATAATGTTTATTTCAAGGGCGGCCAAATTCATTCTTCTTCTTTCTTCCTTAGCACAGTTCTTCTTTATTTTTCTTTATTTCTGATGCCTTACTATTTTTTTGGTTTTTCACTATTTTTGTACTTTGGAAAAATTCTTGCTACATTACATTGTGCTCACACTATGTGAAAATTTTCCTTTCCATTTATTAAAAAAAATCTATGTTTCTTGGTAAGTTGGAAATTTTAATGGCTAATAAGTTAATTCCCTTTTCCATTATGAGTTTAGTTGTGGCATCCAGTTTTAGTAACTTTTACATGCCTTAGCATAATAGTAGAATTTTGATGTAGATGCCATTATAAGATAGCTTGATTTTACACTTAGTTACTTGCTAGACATTGCATTTTTAGAGAATATTTATATTCAACGCATGCATTTATATGATCTTGAAATTGTTTTAGTCATTCTTAAAGAGAAAAGTAAAATTGCATTAGTTAGAGATAAGATTTAGGCATTTTTTTATAAGTTTTAATGAGTTGAAATTGATGGAAAAGAAAAGAAGAAAAAGAAAGATAAGGCAATGCATAGAAAAAGAAAAAGAGAAAATCCAAAGAAAATAGGTAATTGAAAAAAAGAGTACGAAGGAGAAAGAAAAGTAAAGGCTGGTTTAAGAAAGAAAGAAATTTAGAAGTGAAAAGAGAATGCCAAAGGTGATTTGAGCCCAAAATTTACTTTTACCATGCCTTGACCTCAGCTCCATTACAACTAGAAAAAGACTTGACAATCTTTGGCCTAGTGTAGTTTATATTAGTAAAGATACTAGTGAGAAACAATTCTTAAGATCCTGCTTTTATCATGTATGATCATAAATTCATCTAAATTTTTCTTGATGTCTATTTAAGAGATTAAACATATAGAATGGCTATTTGAGAATAATGTTGCATTTAAAAATTTTAATTATGGATTGATATCTTTTTGTTACTTTAATTAGGGTGTGGCTACAATTTTTGAGATTTGTAGTAGCAAGTTTGCCTACACTAGATTGTCCTGCTTAAGTTTAGGGTTGTGATAACTCACCAAAAGTGGGTTACTTTGACTTTATTGTTGCTTATTTTCAAGGCTTGTTCTTAGTTATAATGAGAGCTTTTAAGTTAAATTGCATAAAATGTATTTCTAATGAGAATTAACTCAAGTTTACTCTTTTATGTAGGTATATGACCTTAAGG
The DNA here is from genome assembly GCA_037074535.1 of Gleditsia sinensis. NCBI lineage: Eukaryota > Viridiplantae > Streptophyta > Magnoliopsida > Fabales > Fabaceae > Gleditsia > Gleditsia sinensis. The sequence continues at coordinate 8,261,683 of CM073475.1, read as the reverse complement.
AAGGCCAAGTTGAAGAATTGAAAGATAGAAAGAAGTAGCTAAATGTTGCAATGTTTAATTGCAACTTCACGATGATGGAATGAAAACTCAAGGATGCCTTATACTCAGAACATTATGACATTAGGGCTTATGGAGATTTTATTGTATTTTAACTTAATTAACCCCAATTAAGTAGTAATATAAATATGTAACTTAGGGCATTGTGTTAGGAGACCAAGATTTTGACTTGAGAGAGCTTTCGAGAGGTTAAAGATAGTACATGAGTTGAAGATCATCCATTCATTCAAGAGATTGGTCTAGAGAGTGGAATTTAGCAAAATGGCTTTTATCATCTCCATCTTCTCTTGTAATTTGATTTTAATGTTTATTTTCTTTGACTTTGGAATGATTTTAGGATTAGCTATGGCGTAGTTTTTCCATTCTAGGTAGTTAATGGATCTATGTATGTAAAAATTTTGGAACCGTAGTTCTCTTTTGAATTCAATGTCAATAATTATTTATTCAATTCTATGCCTAATGCTTTTGACTATTTGATCACCAATTGAAGGACTAAGGAACATGAATTCTACTTGAAAAAAGTTTTTAATTGTTCTAATCTAAATTGAATAGTGCATTATTGATTATAGTGGCATAAGTTGTCAATTAACTTATTTGTGTGTAATATAGCACTATACTTTCATGCCTTTTATATCCTATTAGAGCTTGGTCTGACTATTAGGGTTTTTGACTTTTTTGTTGGCTATAGAAATATAGTTGATTACTTGGAATTAGACCATGTTTATTTGTATTGAAAAATAATTAATGGCTCTAGTTGATAATTAAGATGAATGAAACATTAAGTAAAATTGCTTTATCTATGTCTTCACCCATTAATTATCTTATTCTTTATCAGTGTTGTTCTTTCATATTAGTTTTTGTTTAGCCAAAATCTATTAATAATTGATCTTGATAAGATTGTTAGGTTGGTAATAGTACTTAATTATTTTACTTATGTGTCTCTATGAATACAATCTTGTACTCAATCCACTATGTTGTAGTCGTAATACATGCACTAGCGTAATTTTAATAACTAACAAATGGTGACCATCATCACCATAACTAATATTGTTGTATTATTGCTATGACAATCTTCTTCATTAGTGCAACCACCACTACCATCAACATTGCCACTACTGCTACCATCATTATGTCTTACCATCACCACAACCACTATCACCGCTTTCATATTAGGACATGAATATATATATATATATATATATATATATATATATATATATATATATATATATATATATATATATATATATATATATATATATATATATTAATCACAATTTAACTTAATATAATATTCATAGCATATAAGATCCTATTTGAAAATTTTCATTAGAAATCACCAAACACAACTTAAAAGAACATCTCATGTAAATGTTTCTCTATATCTTTTATGTTTACAACAATTATTTTTTTTATTTTCTATATTTAAAAATTAAAAAAATGTTTTTAAGAATTGAAATCAAACTAGCCATAAATTACTTGCAATGTTTTCTTTGTTTCTTTGGAAGCTTAGAAATGAAGAATTCACAACTAGGGGGATTGTTGAGCTGGGTTAATTCGTAAACTAGTAAATCTAACTCAATATGCATACAGTTTTGAGTTTGATTTGGATGAATTATTCCTAATCTATAGTATGTTTGTCAGGTTGCGAGTTTGGTGTGGTTAAATTTGCAGTTAGGATACTCAAATTTTCCACTGTGGTTGCTCTTTCTCTTCTTCACAGAGATAAAGCACCATTTGAGTAGAGAACCAAGAGAAAAATATGAAGAGCTCCCATCTTCTTTCCCTTTTTCATAGGTTTCAAGTTATATAGCTTTGAGGAGAAAATAATATTAATTTGGCTCTATTTCCTTCCCTTTTGGTTCAACATAAAGCTTTTAAGGAAAGAAGAGCATCACTTTGGCTTTACTGCTCTCTCTTTCGACTCCTAGAATAATAGTCATTGGAAGTGTTTGGAAAAGCTTTAGCTTGGATTGCATTTAGGTAATCTTCAAGGTGAGAAACCTTTTGTTCTTTCAAGCTTTTCTCTTTGTTTAATTTTATAATTTAGTATTTCTAAAGAATGAGATAAAATATTATTTAAATTTGATTATGCTTATGGTTAAAGCATAATATGCATGTTAATGTGTTTTGCATTTTCTTCATACTAAGATTTCATATAATATTTTTTGTTTTGAATAGTTGCTCCTATGCTATGAATTTCACTAGTATAACATGTTTCTCTTGTTGACCAAACAAGCTAGTACATCTACATTTGCATCACAATATGTGTTGACATGATTTGCATTTTTTTATTTACAATTTCATATAATATTTTTTTGCTCTATATGATTTCTATAATGCCATATTTTTCTATCCTCATATGCTAAACCATCTACCTATTAGCATATATAGGAATTGAGTTCTTGGGCCATAATGTGTTGTTTAACATGTTATGCTTAATTATTTTGGTTTGCAATTTTGCATAATTTTTTCTTGTTTTATATGCTTTCTCACATGTGGACTATATGCATCTTTTTAAGGGAAAATGTTTTCTTTTTTTTTCTCCTTTCATGCTTGAACATGAAGTGCTTTAAAACATCGTGCTTTCTCTACCTATTTTGACTCTGCACTTTTTTAGCCTTGAATGTTCTCTTGATGCTGAAGGAGTTTCCCATTATTCTCCTTAACATTATTAATTTTTCATTATTCGAAGATATATGCCATGTTATATTCATAAGGTTTATGGTTCACAAAATACACTGATGTTTTTATGCCTATGTATGCATAACAACTTGAATTGTCATTCTTGGATGCATACTTAATCTTTGATCTTGTTTCTATTCTATTAAGGTGTGAAAGAATCATACCTATACCTCATGGAGTAACCAAGGAGTAAATCTTCCTTCAAGAACCTCGTGATGTCGAAGAAGAGAATATTTGTAATAGTTTATGCTATGTTTCCTTTCTTTCTTTTTGTACTTTAGGGTTTTAATTTGGATTTGAATAAGTGTTGTAGTTCATGCATTTGTGTTTTTGTGTGCTTTAATCGTCTTAGGCCCTTGTACTTATGACAAGAAAAAGGGATTTGATAATCGAAAGCCAATACCTCACTATTAAGTTGTTAATCAACAATGGTAAAAAAAAAGACATAGAGTACAATTAGAATGCAATGCATAATTGATTTTTCACACTACTTGAATTCTTTCTTCGCATGCTAGTTTAACTCCACTTGCATGATGTGGGCTCAAAAGAACCACGCATTTGATTAGAATTTCAAAGATCTATTTAGGTAAAAATTAGGTTTCAAAGGGCTAACGTTTCCAATAAAACATAAAAATATGATTTTTTTTTCTTTTAGAAATACCTAAGTGCAAAATGAAAGACAAAGCAAGTAAGGTAAAAGATATTTTTCAATTAAAATCAACCAACGCACTTTAGGACTTCTTTTTTAGTTTTTTTAGCCATTTTTTTCCACAAAGAATGACTAACATCAACCAATGCATTGCATAGTTTTCTACCCCTCAAACTAAATGTTACATGAGGTACATAGGCCCTAGGTTAAGTCCAACTTGTAAATAATTATATCTTTTCCTTTCAACCTAGTTTAAGTTTTCTTTCATCTTTTTATCTTTTCTTTTATGCTTATAACTTTTAAAATTTTTTGCACTCATGTGAATGATAGGGGAAAATAAGAGTGCATTATGTAACTCTCAAACCTACTTTACTACATAGACCATATTTTAAAAGAAGAAAATATTTTACTACTAAAAAAGATAGGGAAAAATACTCTTTTATTCCCCTATGTTTGAGGTATATTTCAATTTAGGCCCTCAACTCTCTTTTTTGTTTCAAATCAAGTCCTATAATTTATTAAAAGGTTTTAATGTTCTCCTCTAAAATAGCAATGTTCAAATTTTAAACAGAATTACCTGTGTGACTTATACATGAACAAATGATAGTATTACTTTCTCTCTCTTGTCTAACCTGGCTCATTCTAAAATAATTACTATTTTCAAGAATACAATCCAACTTCAAGAATAAAACCTGACTTATACATGAACAAATGAACAAAAGTTTTCTTATTTTTGTTATGTTATTTAAAGTCTTTGTTTAAATCAATGGTGAGTGTCAACACGTGCGAGTCTAGAATTCTTTAGTATTAGGTGGCAACCAAATAGAAAAAATATCCAAAAAAAATCTATTAGCAAAAGCATAAGGTAATGAATAAATGTTAAGAAATCAAAATTCTAAAAAGCAATGGAAGTTTTAGGAAGTCTAAAGGCAGTGGACTTAATTGCCTAAATAATCCTATAAATATGACTATATAGTCTAGTTGTGTGTGGAACAAGAGTGAAAAAAGTGAGCTTGTGTAACAAGTGAAGCGTGAGTTAGTAAGGTGTGGCATAAGTATAAGCGAGTGAAAGAGTAAGGTGTCAACGTTTGAGTGGGTGAATTTTGTTGTAGAAAAGTCAAAGTGTATTATGTGATTTATTAGTAAAAGATCTTTTATTCTACAATTTGGTATTAGAGGTGGATGGTTTGGGATTGTCTAAATAAGTGATGGTGAAGCATTATTTTTTGTGAGCTATTGGTCTAAGACCAAAAGAGGTAGTAGGTTTTTATGTTCGAGTATGCAATTTAGGACCATGGTGCGAGGAGATTTTGTTGGAGAATAGTCAAATATTGTGGAAAATTCTTAATCTAGGATGAAGATAAACTTAGTGGAAGTGATAGTCACTACTAAGATTGTCATGGTAAAAATTGCATCATTAGCTGGCTTTATCAAAAAAGCCAAGAGCAATAATATAGCACATAGAGCATTCGCATTCAATCTTGTTTAACTAGGAAAAATTTACAAGATATTGCTGATAATAAGGAGGCTACACCACTGACAGGATATAAGGAGTTAAAGAAATGGGAATTAAAATTTGGTAAAGCAATATACATACTCTCTGCCATAATAGAAGATCAATTTTTAAATCACATAAAAAATGCAAAGACACCAAATAAAGCTTGGGACACACTTGCTATATCTTTACAAGGAAAAATGATGCAAGGTTGTAGCAATTAGAGAACAAGTTGATGATAATGTGCCAACAAAATATGATAGTAAGTTAATTTTTTCTAAAGTTTAATCTAAATGAGAAGATATTTCAAAACTAGATTCCTTGAATGCTATTACCGAAACATGAATGAGGATGGTTATAATTTACAAATTATATCTAAAATATAATGACCTAATTATTGCAACAAGAGGCTAGTTGAGGGACTAACTCTAACTGAGTTGAAAACTATTTTGACCAACTAATAAGTTCTAGACTCACAAATATCTAGTGTTTCATCAAAGGAAGAGGAAATAAATCTCTAGAGTAAAAAGAGAGGCAATAAAGAGCATGGCCAGTCTGGGAGCATAATCATAAGAATGAAGATCTTGAGAAATGGTTGGTTGAATAGTTGAAAAGGAAGAGATCCTCGTCAAGGGGAACTAGTTGAACACCAAGGAACCAAGAAGATCAAAAGAAACAAGATGGAGTTATAATTGTGATAAAAAAAAAGGCCATTTTGTATGAGACCATTGGTTTAAGATCAGGACAATAAAGAGAAATATTGTATCTTCAAGGGAATAAGAAGAAAACAATAATAGCAAAGAAGAGTGTGATGCATGTGCATTGTTTGTAGCTAAAGAGCATATTGGTACTTAAAAGGAGACTAAGAAGCAAGAGACATTGTTAAGACAAATGTGGCATTAACTGTGATGCATTAGTTAGTCATTGATTATGACAAAGATTGAATTATCAACTTAAGATGCTATAACCACATGATTGGTGACAAAAACTATAGAGTGGTTGTGGTGACAAATAACTCTAGGCTCCTCATTACACATGTGATGAGGTATAGTGATGAGGTATGTTTACAATATGTTTATCACGTGCTTAGAATGAAGAAGAGTTTACTTTCGGTGCCACATTTGATGAAGGCAGGGAACTACATAATATTTGGACCAAAAAGAGTAAATGTATATGATAAGTAAAAAACAATTGGATTTCCAATGAAGAAAGGGCGATAGTTAGAGTTTATCTACATAATGTTTATAAAGATTGCTTACGTAAATAAGTTAAGAAAAAATAATATGGTTGATTTGTGGCACGAACATCTTGGACATGTAACCTATAATAAACTAAAGGTAGTAATGAAGAAGGAAATGCTCATGGTTCTACCTTAACTTTAAGTACAACACAATATTATCTATGTAGGGTGCTAGTATTGTAAGGTGCATCAACCACCAAACAAGGAGTCAAAGTCTCAAGCTAAAGAGCCATTGCAATTGCTATACTTAGATATATTTAGACTGATAGAGCAACCTTTGTTTAGTGGGCACAACTACATGGTGACATTTATTAATGACTTCGCAAGGTATATATGGTAGACATTATGAACAAAAATTCAAAGGTTTTTTTTATGTTCAAAAATTTTAAGGAAAAGAGAAAACTTTCAAATTGGTTCCTGAATTTACTAGACCCCTTAACTTTAATCCTTAAATTTATGTCACTACATGTTAGTTTTTGAATTTATGTACCTCACAATGAGTTAGTTCCTTTGTCATCTCACTCTTAACTACTTCTAAAAAATGCTCACGAGATTCATTAAGTGTCTAGTTGGCACTTTAAATCTAGCCTGACACACTATCTTAGCTTTTTGAGTTACCATAAAAAAAAATTTGGGCTTAAACGCTGCATTTTGGGTGAAAAAAAAACCTGAAACACAACACCCATTTCTCCCTTCTTCCCCCTTTTAAGATAGCTTTCATTATCACAAATCCACCATCTTTACACACGAGTAAAATTGTTTCAATGATTTAGATCTTTAATTATTTGTATTATTTTAAACTATAAATATTTTAAAGCTCTTCCCAATAAATATTTTACAATTACAGTACCACATTTACTTGTGTTTCACTTTGGTGCTTTATTCATTTCAATTTAATATACATAACCATATTTTATATTTATAATAATGTAGGAAGTTATGTAAAGATGTATGAAGAGGATTAGAGCATAGATGTGTAAAGAACTTTGTGATAATGGAAGCTAACTAGGCACATAGTAAACTGCGTTAGCATTTTTTAGACACCAATTAGGAATAAAATGATGGAAGGACTAACTTGTTATGAGTTACATAAATTTGAGGACTTACTCATGTAGTGATGTAAAATTAATGACTAATTTATGCTTTAGAAAAAGGTAGAAAGCAAAGTTAGAAAGAACATTCAATTTCTATACATGAACAACATGAGAGAGTACAAATCTGAAAAAGTTTGCAACTTTCTCATCAAAAGTAAAATACGAAGACACAATTAACAAGTCCATACACTCCTCAAAAATATGGAATTTGAAAATGGGAAAAACCCTCATCTAGCATAAATGTTTCAAATATGTTGCATGCCAAGCCAATATTAAGTTGAATGCATGAAGACAATTGCATATGTCATCAACAGACTTCTATAAGTGAAGTTAGGGTTCATCTCACAATTCGAGAAAGTATGGAAATTGAAGCCAAATGTGAGTTATTTTCATGTATTTGGCTAATGTACTATATGTTCATTTTAGGTCATCTAAGAAGAAAATTTGACAAGAAAGAGATTCAATGTATCTTTGTGGGGTATGATAGTTAGAGAAAAAGATAGAGGTGTTGCAACACCACAATATGATGCTACAAATCAAGGAACATGTTATTTGATGAAGCTTCCTTTTAGTTGTCACCATAACAAGTCATATTGCAAGACTCAAAAGATTTTTAAGATAAGATTCAAGAAATGATGGGGGCACAAAAGGAAAGTGAAGATTATCCAAAAAAGGTATATAGTAGACCAAGACAAAGTCCTAGGGAATATATCAAACACACCAATTATTCAAGAAGAAAAAGAGCAACAGTCATAATGATAATTAAGGATATCAATAAGGCAGAGAAAATCAAATCTCAAATATGCCAATTTTGCTTATGTTAAGAAATGAAAGAAGAAAGCATGTGTAGAGGGGAGAGAATTGAGAGTTAGCATGTTGTCAAGGACTTACTTTTTCTCCCCTAATAAGAACCGTGCAGCACTTAGCGAAGACCTTCGTCCTGATGCTTAACTAAGTCAGCCATCCTCAAGCCACCTCTTCAAGATGCAAAGTGATCAAAGAGAGAGCAAAAGAGAAAGTAAGAGAACTTAGAGAACTTCGAGAAAGCTAGAGAACTTCTATTGATGAAAACTTCTTGGATAATTACAAATGAAGGGGTGAGGGGTTTATATTGTCCACCTCCTCTTGAATGAATGGTTAGGATTAATTTGATCCAACGGTCCACGTGGCGCATATAGAGAATTCTAGTCCTACTTGTATTTACATAATGTCTCCACATTCTTCTAGAGAATTCTAGGACCTAGAATGTACAAAGTGTTTCTACTACATTCTAGAGTATTGTACTATATTCTATAGTATTCCAATATATTCTAGAGACTTCTAGAATGTATAAGAATTACCTAGAAAGTTCTAGAGCATTCTAGAACCTTCTAAATGCTCACATGGTAAGATTGCTTAATGGGCACCAAATCATGTCCACGTCGTGCCTGTGTGATGCTGATGTGTCAAGATGTGACATTCTCCCCCACCTATAGCACAGACATCCTCGTTGCGCTCATCTTGTGAAAGCGCTTTAGGTGGTCTTAAAACTGCCAAAGATCTTCTTTTACTTCCCAGCTAGCCTCTTCACTCTCTAACAATCCCTTCCTTTTGATAAGTTATTGGGTACTTGGTGGTACCCCTTTCCTTCTCTAGACTCGGCTGGCTAAGACTTCCTCCATTTCTCGATCAAAAGACTTGATAACAATGGGAGGTGCCCGCCTTGAGTCCTTCATGCCTTGGTCTTTCTTGTCTTCATGAAAGGGCTTGAGCATACTGACATGGAAGACAAGGTGTATCTTTATATTGGGTGGAAGATTGAGCTTGTAATAAACCTTTCCTACTCACCCAACAATCTCAAACGGGCTTTCATATTTGCGAATTAGGCTTTTATGCACCTTTCTAAATGCCTTAATCTATTGTGGAAGAAGTTTCACCATGACTATGTCTCCTACTTGGTATTCCATAGCCCTCCTCTTTTTATATGTCTACTTCTTCATCTTTTTTGCCGCTTTATTAAGGTAAGAGCGTGTAACATTGACTTGTTCTTGCCACAATTTTGCCATGTGATAAGCTCTTAGGCTTCTCCCTTGATAAGAGTTTGTAAAAGTATAGGGCGTAAGTAGTTGTTGCCCAGTCACTATTTCAAATAGACTCTTTCCCGTGGACTCGCTCTTCTGAAGGTTGTAAGAAAATTATGCCATATCTAAGAGCTTTGTCTAGTCATTCTGGTTAAGGTAGCCAATAAAGTCAGAGTTTAAATATCTAACCACTTCTAAATAGTCAAATCATCTATATGTAAGCTTGTAGTCTTTAATTTCTTAAAGGTATCACATAACTTTCTTTGTAGCTCTCTAATAGTCCAAACCGGAATTACTTTAATATCTTCCTAATATTCCAATTGCATATGTAATATCAGGTCTTGTATAAACATGAGCATACACTAAACTTTCAAGTGCAAAAGTATAATGAATTTTTTTTATTTGTTTCCTCTCTAAAATATTCAGGCTTTGTTCTAAATTGAATTTATCACCTTTAACAACATGTACAACATTAGATGAACAAACCTTCGTGCAATATAGGCTCTTAAGAAAATCTTAATATCCCTTTGGATCTATGACATAAGAGGCTTCACCTTTATCTTTTATGTCAAATTGCTATGGGAGAAATCGGTTAATCTCATGAAGTAGGCCAAAATCACTAGAAGCAAGTAAAACATCATCTACATATAGGACTAGAAGAATTATGTTACTTCCACTGACCTTATGGTATATATATTGATCCATAATATTCTTCATAAAACCAAATAAAGAAATAATATTATGAAATTTTAAATATCACTGACAAGAAGCTTATTTTAGTTCATATATAGATTTATTAAGCTTGTAAACTAAGTGATCATTGCCCTCTGAAATGAAATCATCTAGGATGTTTCATGTAAACCTCTTCTTCTAGATCTTCATTGAGAAATGTCATTTTCACATCCATTTGATGTAGCTCCATATCAAAAAGAGCAACTAATGCTATGATTATCTAAAATAAATCCTTCTTAGAAACAGGAGATAAGGTATCAAGATAATCAATTCCTTTTTATTGAGTTTTTTTTTGCTACAAGTCTTGTCTTATATATTTCAATATTACCTAAAAAGTCTCTTTGATTTTAAAAACTCACTTACAACCAATAGCCTTTCCCCTTTTAGGAAATTCAACAAGATAACATACTTGATTGTTAGTCATATAATTCATCTAATCTTTTATGACATCATACCATAATTTGGATTTATTTCCACTCATAGCCTGTAAAAACATGACAAAGTCATCTTCAACATCAATAGCCATGTCATATTCTTGTAGGTACATAACATAATTTAAGAGATTATATGTCTCTTAACTCATAAAGATCTTTTTAATGTTACATCAACATCTTCATTTTAAGAATTCGAAGTAATTGGATCTACAAAGGTGTCTTCATGATGAAATGGTTCTTCAAACATTTGTTGTTTATAAGCAATTGAATATTGATTATTATCATGAAAAACAACCAATATATTCAAAGATCTAGGAATATATTCAATTCCATTATGTTTCTTAAAAATTAAGTTCCGAGGATGACTACTTATATTAATCTCATTATTCTCAAGAAATTGTGATTCCACAATTCTTATTGTATAAGATGGACAATAAAATCTATATCACTTAAAATTTTCTGTATAAACAATGAAATATGCACTAATTGTTCTTGAGTCTAACTTTGTCTCATATGGATTATAAACCCTAACTTCGACTAGATATCTCCAAACATGTACATGTCTTAAACTAAGTTTCCAATCTTTCTATAACTTAAATGACATTTTCTAAACTGCCTTAATCTTATTTAGTACATATGTCACAATTTTTAGAGCTTCACTCCACAAAGACAATAGAATATCGGAGTTACTAATAATATTCCTCACCATGTTCATCAATGTTCGATTCCTCCTTTTAGCCACACCATTTTGTGATGGTGAGTCAGTGTTTGTACGATAATACCTTGTTCCTTAAGGAACCTAGCAAACAGACCTGATAACTGTCTTTTTTTAGTGTATCTTTCATAAAATTCACCACATCTATCTGAACTCACGATCTCAATTAGTTTCCCTAATTGTTTCTTTACTTCTACTTTATAAACCTTAAAAACATCTAGTGTTTCACTCCTATTATAAAGCAAGTAGAAATACATATATTGTGAATAATCATCAATAAAGGTAATAAAGTATTTTTTACCATTAAAGCACACGTTATAAGGTCCTAAAATATCAGTGTGTATGATCTCTAATACATTAGAACTCCTTCTGGCATCTTCTTGGACTTGTTAGTTTGCTTTCCTCTAATGCAATCTATACAAGTACCAAAGTCAATAAAGTCAAGAGTCTTAAGAATTTCATCATTTACTAATCTTTTAATTTTATTAATGGAGAGATGACATAATCTCCTATGCCATAACATAGAGGATTGCTCATTTACAACACTATGCTTAATGCTATTATTACCATACACGGTTGTAAGGCTACAATCAAGGGTAGAATTTAAATGAAGTTTAAACAACCCATCATCCATAATACCATTATAATTAAGAACATTGTCTTTATACAAACATAAGATATTATAAATGAAACTAAAACTAAAACCATAAGTTAAAAGTCTTGAAATTGAAATAAGATTTCTTATGGTTTAAAGAACCTTACATGGTATTTGGTTTTTAGAACCAAAATCAATCCACCAAGTGTTATATGAAACATAAACCATATTAGATTCAAAACACACTACAAAGATTATATTAGCTTTTCTTTTCAAGTTAATACTTAAATTTGGGATATGCCTTCTTTATATGTCATTTCTTCTTAAAAGAAGCATTTGATATCACCCTTATTAACTTAATTAAAAAGTGTTTTACCCTTCCATTTCTTAGATGATTTTTTGTCATGAGTTGCTAGATGTACACTTTTAATCTTTTCTTGATTCATTCTCCATGCCTTTTGTACACACATGGTTGAAAGTTCATTAATTAACCATTTCTCTTTATGTGTGTTATAAGATATCTTAGAAAGATCTAAATTAAGGAGGAAGTGAGTTAAGGATAAAATAAAAATAAAAGACTCAAAATTCTCAATCTCCAAAGATTTCAGTTAAGACGATATGTCCCATATCTTTATAATGTGCTCATGTACACCATTGGTGCCATTGAATCTCACGAAACACAATTTTGTCATCAAGGTGTTTACTAAGACCTTGTCAAAAAATCTCAAACTGATCCTAAATAGTTTTGAGATATTCCTTTACTTTAACATATTTAGGGAGAGATTAACGGATACTTTTCTCAATATGAGACTTAATAAATATCAAACTCAAGCAATTGGATCATGTTTTCTCATCTTGAGTGCTTGATTCTGTGGGTTTTAATGGTCCATCCACTCGAAGTATTAAATCAAAGTCCATGCACTTTCATGCAAGAAGAATTTTCTCCTTTCAATCACAATAATTATAACCATTCAGAGGAACAATATTAGAGAAATTAAAATTTGGGACATATAAAGTTTGAACAACTGCAAAAGTAAACCATAAACTTACTACACATGCAATGAAATCAAATATGGAATATTTACCCTATATAAATAAATCCAAACAAAGAAATTAACATTTTATTATAATATTTTTTGTGAAGTTAGATTATAGCACGCAAGTGATTTCATCTCTTTATGATGGGACTAGAACGGGATCTATGAATAATTATCTAAGCCTGTGTGCAACTAGAATTTATATATATCTAAATGTTATTATCCCATCTTAATTAATCACTTAACTATAATAATTATCTTATGGGGTTAAATTATTATATATCCATGATTAATTACAATTATTGATGTAATTAACTTTATGTGACTAAACTTAATATCACTTGACATTTTTGTAATTAAGAATGTTGTAGCTATTATTTAATTACTCAAACATCAACTTAAATATGACATCAAAATTATTGACTAAAATTTATGTCAATATTCAATTCTTTATATTTAGGAAAACTAAATATATGCATAGAAAATTAAGTATGCATACAATCCTAAATAAATTTGAAGAATGAACTAAATTGCAAAAAAAAAAAAATTAATTTTGTATCCCACAAAAAGTAAACAACTAACTAAATAATTATGGCATCTACACCCTAATATGTGTTTATGGTTCAGTTGGTGAAATGATGCTATCATTTCCCAGAGGGTTGCGGGTTTAAATTCCACATTTAAACGGGTGTAACCCATTTTTTTTCCACACCCATGACCTAGAGCCCCATAAGAGAAAACAAACTTCCAAACATGCATAAAAAACTTGATATCTGTAATAACCCTCAACTAATAAAACCTTTGAAGGTTAAGTACAAATCATTTGAAACAAAGAAAGTTGAGAACAATGTAAAATTTTATAGCGTTTCTAACATTTTATTCTGACCTTTCATCACTCATATAACCATAACTCTCTCATATGAAATATAAATTAAGTGATTCCAATTTCTAATGAAAGATAAGACATATATCTATAACTTTGATGTTGGGAACTTTTGCTAATTCCGTGAATATTATAGTGATAAGAGGCAAAAACCGTAGCATAGTGTGGTCTGAACCTTTGCTCACTATTTTATGCATAAATCCATCATATGAACTCCAAATTAGGTGATTCAAGTGGCTAATTAAAGCTAAGAGAAACGGCTACAACTTTCATGCTGGACATTTTGTCAAATTCGGCCAAATGAGCTCGCCGCGGTGAGAATATTTTGCCAGCGGCGAGAATGCTGCAGCATTTTTCCGAGAGCATGAGTTTTTCTGGTTTCGAATCTCGCCGCGGCAAAATTAGGCTCGCCGCCGGCAAAAATCGCGGACCAGAAATCTCGCCGCGGCGAGATTCGTCAGATAGGCATTTTTTAGCAGTCCCCCCTTCCTTTTTCCTTCATTTCCTCCATAGCTGAACCTTCCTCTCTCTCTCTAAAATTTTCTCTACCTTCTCTCTAAGATATCTCATCATCCGGACGTCCGATTTGAGCAAGCAAGGTACCGTTGGACTCGTTGGAAGGAGAGCTACAAACCCCACCGATCAGTTTCGCCGGAAAACTGCCGGATTGTTGCCAAAAAATTGCATGAATAGTAAAGTCCAAGGTAAATTCCGTCCAATCGTGTTTTAGGCTTCGTTTTTATCGAAATTCTTTCCATAGATAGTCTTAGAATTAGTTTCTATGCTAGAATATAGGGTTTTTAGGTTTCGGCGTGAATAGTATTTCCGGTGAGTGAATAGTATTTTCTGGCATGAATAGTGACGTTTAGAGTTTCCAAATTCTCATGTTGTGTCTATGTTTTCTAGGTTGTTGAACCATCACGAGGTAAAATTCTCGTTGTTGAACTCCTAGTAAGGTGAGTGGGTTTTTCATACTATAGCGCATGTTTTAGGAATTTGATTTATAACTCTCTCGTATGATTTTAACTAGTTGGAATGTATGTTAAATTGTTTTACCGCTTTGAAAACCAATATGTTCCAACCATGTTAGAAATTATAAATTTCAATCCTAGTTGAACCTTAGGTATGCAGGGCAAGCATCTAGACTGATAATTCTCCATTTGAGCTAGTAAGGTGAGTGGGTTTTTCATACTATAGCGCATGTTTTAGGAATTTGATTTATAACTCTCTCGTATGATTTTACCTAGTTGGAATGTATGTTAAATTGTTTTACCGCTTTGAAAACCAATATGTTCCAACCATATTAGAAATTATAAATTTCAATCCTAGTTGAACCCTAGGTATGCAGGGCAAGCATCTAGACTGATAATTCTCCATTTGAGCTAGATTTATAGAAATGTGAACTTAGTCATAGAAATGAACTAAGTTAGCCATGAAATGATTTAATGCATGCGAACATCTATGCGACGTCTACGGATGATATGTTTAAAGGGAAAGTTTATGATGATAAAGGTCTCCATAGGAATATATGGATGAAACATATTTTTAGAACGAAATTTTATGCATGAAAAGAGTTAGATGGAGAATTATCACTTTATTATAATGTTATTGAAATGTTTTACTTTAAATTTTTTTTGAATAGCATATTTCAAATATTTTCTATTAGAGGGACCCTTTTAGATCACTGTTAGCTAGCCGCAGGTAGTGCTAGCCCTGGTGCACCATGATCATGTTAAGGCTTCGGCCTGAGATATTGTGACGGGCTTATGACCGCCTGAGTTACATAATTTAGGGTGGACTTATGTCTACGCCTACAGTGATTGCCATACCCTTGCTATGTGCTTGGAGAATTTAGGGTGGACTTATGTCTACGCCTACAGTGATTACCCTACCCTTGCTGTGTGCTTGGGGGAGATGATAGATCTGTTAGGAAAGACCTCCGATAAACTAGTGCATTTTTCTTAAAGATTAAATATTTCTAAACATTCTCATTCATCATTGTTATTGCATAAATAACTTTATTTCTTACTTACCATGCATAATTGATTTGCTTTATGGTTACTTATTTAATCCTGTTTTATCTTTTGAACATACATTTGAATTGTTTAGCTTGTCTTTCAATAAATTATGGTTAAATGCTTAATGTTTCAATTATTAAACTCATTGCGAAACACTCGTGCTTGGTGTGCCCTGTTTCTGTTATAGTATGATTTACCCATTCACTGAGATGTGGTAATCTCACCCCTTTTCTATTTCCTCCCCACAGATAGTCAAAGAAACTTTGATCCAGCTACAGCTCCGTAGAATGCTGAGTATAGCGTTGGTGAGCCTCAGTTTGGGCAATGCTGTTTTTATTATGATTGTTTAGTTAGTTTATGTCTAGAGTACCTCCATGAACTTACAGGCAGGATCCTCGCTTCTTGTGTACTTTGATGTGTTGTTTGGAAAACAGTTTTATGTTTTACAACTATGTTTGTATTATGAGGCCATGGGCCAAGTTGAATCAAGGATATTGGATTCATGAGATATATATATATATATATATATATATATATATATATATATATATATATATATATATATATATATATATATATATATATATATATATATATACAGTATTTTCTTATATTGGATGTGGCATATGTGGCCAGTTATATTTATTATGTACTCTGGATTGTGTGCTGAATGTTTGTGCATGCTATGTGTTAGGCTTACGGCTAGAGGGAAACCCTTATGCCGTGCCGGTCATGTGTTCCATCATTTGGGGCCGTGACAGAGTGGTATCAGAGCTTTAGGTTTTCTTGTATTCATGGAGTAACGGACCTTTAGGTAGGACTTTGAGTATGGGTATGAATCCGGACATGCTTATACTCACGGTGCTGCTAAAGGGGTTCGATAAGATGTTGTCTTTTTGTTTAAGTAAGTCAGTTTATAGTATGCTATGTTGGCATGGTTAAGTGATGGTTGGGCTATCCCTGTTTTGTAGCGAGATGCCACCAAGAACGAGATCAAAGGTTAGGCAACCCGTGGCTCAAGAGCAGATGGCTGAAGAGTCTGCTCAGTCCGCAGTACCCATGCCTAGAGGCCGAGGTAGAGGTTGTGGGAGAGGCCGAGGTAGAGGTCGTGGCAGAGGCCGACCTAGAGCAAGTACAAGAGGCAGTGGTAGGGGTGTAAGGGCTGCTAAAGCAGCCGAACAAGTTGAGTTAAGCAGTGAGTAAGCTGAGACTCCCAAGGCGGGGAAAATGTCTTCTCACCCCCGGGATGATGTGATAGCCCAGATGCTGGTAACCATGCAGGGTATGCAGTGGGCGATAGAAAATCTAGCCGAAAGAAGGGATGGGTAAGGTGGAAGGGACCCACAACAGCCCGAAACAGTTACCTCCGTTCTAGAAGTAGTTAGGTCCATGGAGTGGCATGTGAGACCCGCCGAGAGGGAAGTGGAACTATCTGAGTTCCTGAAGCTGAAACCACCAACCTTCAAGGGGTTGTTGGCTAGTGAAGATCCCTAGGAGTTTATAGAGGACACTGAGAAGATCTGTGAGGTGCTTAAGTGTCTAGAGATCCAATCAGTAGAGTTGGCATCCTTCCAGTTGTCTGGTGTAGCGCAGGTATGGTTTAAGGCCATGATGCGCGGAAGGGGAGCTACAACGCCACCTTTGGGATGGCCAGAGTTCAAGGAAGTCTTCATAGAGAGGTTTGTGCCTGAGAGTATCCGAGATGCCAAGTAGCAGGAATTTGTAGAGTTGAAGCAGACTACCGGTATGTCAGTCACGGAGTATGACTACCGCTTCACACAACTGTTGCCGTATGCACCGCACATGGTCCCTACTGAAAGGGCCATGGTCAAGAAGTTTGTGCAGGGGTTGATACCAGCATTGTTTAGATCAGTAGCACCCCAGATGATGTAATTCCCCAACTATGCAAAGGCTGTGGACTGTGCAAGAATGATGGAGACTAGGCATTTGGCCGATGTCGAGAGTGCCAAGCTGAGAAAGAGGGATAGAGACGGAAGCTCCAAAGGAGGGCAAAGTTCTCATTCCCAAGGACCATGATTTCAGGGCCAGCAACGCCCAGCACCACAGAATGTTGGAAACCCCAACCAGAGATCAGATGCGAGTGGTATGCTAGGTCTTAGCCAAGGAAACACCAGGTATCCAGGTCAACTAGGACCAAGAGCCATTCAGCAGAACAGGCCACAATGCCCTATTTGTGACAACCATCACTTTGGTCAGTGCCGCAGGGAGATGGTTGTTTGCTATCATTGCAACCAACCTGGACACATGAAGAGGGAATGTCCCCAATTGTATGACTCAAGCCAAGGGCCAACTCGACCGACTTTGCTACCAACCCCAGTGGCAGCTCAGCCTATAAGGACTATACCGGGCTAAGCAAGTAGTAGAGGTACTGGTAGAGGGATGATGGGCCGAGGTCAAAGCCAAGCAGGCCGAGGTCAACCGAGGATTTTTGCTCTTACCAGGCAAGATGCACAAGCTTCAAATGCGGTCATGACAGGTACTCTTTCGGTTTGCCTACATGAAGCATATGTTTTGTTTGACCTCAGGTCTACATATTCCTATGTTTCCCTTAGTTTTGCTAAGAGTTTGGGTAAAGATCCGATTAGGATGGATGCCCCTTTCTTTGTAACCACCCCGGTCGGTGATTGTTTGCTAATAGAGCATGTATGCAAATCATGTAAAGTGTCAATGGGTGATAGGGAGACATTTGCTGATTTGATCATCCTGGATATGATTGACTTTGACGTAATCCTAGGAATGGATTGGTTGGCATCATGCTATGCTACCTTGGATTACTATGGGAAGGCAATCAAGTTCAATATTCCAAGTGAAGTTCCTTTCCGGTTCCAGTGTGACCGAAGTAAAGCTCCAAGTAACCTGATTTCAGTCTTGGGTGCTCAGAAGATATTGAAGAAGGGATGCCAGGGATACTTGGCATATGTTAGAGATGTGGATGGGAAGGTACTGGGTGTAGACAAGATGGCAGTGGTAAGAGAATTCCTGGATGTCTTTCCAGAAGAGTTGTCAGGATTACCTCCTGAACGGGAGATAGAGTTTGGTATCGACTTTATTCTAGAGGCTCGACCAATTTTTATACCGCCTTACAGGATGGCACCCACAGAGCTTAAGGAGCTAAAGAGTCAGTTGCAGGATTTGTTGGATAAGGGCTTCATCAGGCTGAGTACTTCTCCATGGGGTGCTCCGGTCCTTTTTGTGAAGAAGAAAGACGGGTCTTTGCGTCTTTGCATTGACTATCGGCAACTGAATAAGCTAACGGTGCGCAACAACTACCCTTTACCCAGGATTGATGATCTGTTCGATCAACTTCAAGGAGCGAAATGTTTCTCCAAGATTGATCTGAGGTCAGGGTATCATCAGTTGAAGATCAGGAAGGAGGATATTTTCAAGACAGCTTTTAGGACCCGTTATGGTCATTATAAGTTTTTGGTTATATCTTTTGGACTAACTAACGCACTAGCTACTTTTATGGACTTGATGAACAAGGTGTTCAAGCCATTCTTGGATCAGTTTGTCATTGTGTTCATTGATGACATCTTGGTTTATTCTAAAGACCATGAGGAGCATAAACAGCACCTACGGGTCATTCTGCAGATCTTGAGGGATAAGCAGTTGTATGCCAAGCTCTCTAAGTGTGAGTTCTGGTTGGACAGCGTTATGTTTCTGGGGCATGTAGTCACGAAGGATGGCATTCAAGTAGACCCCGAGAAGATAGAGGCAGTACAGCAGTGGCCTCACCCAGCTAGTGTGACGGAGATCCAAAGTTTCTTGGATCTAGCAGGGTATTACCAGAGGTTCATCAAGGATTTCTCTAGGATTGCTGCTCCTTTGACCAGATTGATCAGGAAGGGAGTTAAGTTTGAGTGGTCGGATGCATGCGAAGAAAGTTTTCAGACCTTGAAGAAGTGTCTAACCACAACCTCAGTTCTAACTATCCCAACGGGCACAGGAGGATACTCAGTATACTGTGACGCCTCAAGGGTGGGCTTGTGTTGTGTGTTAATGCAGAATGGTCATGTTGTAGCCTATGCATCTAGGCAGCTCCGGAAGCACGAACAGAACTATCCTACACATGATCTGGAGATGGCGGCAGTGGTCTTTGCCTTGAAGATTTGGATACACTATCTCTATGGTGAACCCTGTGAGATTTACACGGACCACAAGAGCTTCAAGTACATCTTTCAACAAAGAGATCTTAACTTGAGATAGAGGAGGTGGATGGAGTTGGTGAAGGACTATGACTGCACCATCTTGTACCACCCAAGCAAGGCCAATGTGGTAGCAGATGCTTTGAGCAGAAAGTCAATGGGGAGTCTAGCCCATATCACCTTACTCCGGAGGCCGTTGATAAGGGATATTCATCGGCTAGAAGGTGAGGGGATGCGCTTTGAAGTGAAGGAGCCAGGGGTGTTGTTAGCCCACATGCAACTACACTCTTCGCTGGTTGAACAGATTAAGGCAGATCAGGACAAGGATGCTAAGCTGTGTAAGCTCAAGGATGAAGCTAGGAATAATCAGACTTCTGAATTCAGCGTGGATGCTGAAGGAGTGTTAAGATGTGGGAAGTGCTTGTGTGTACCCGATGTGGATAGCTTGAGGAAGCAAATTTTGGAGGAGGCACATCAATCAGCCTATACTATCCACCCAGGAACAAATAAGATGTACAGTGACCTCAAGGACTTGTATTGGTGGAATGGGATGAAGAAGGATGTAGCAGATTTTGTGGCTCAGTGCTTGGTTTGTCAGCAAGTGAAAGCTGAACACCAGAAGCCTGCCGGTTTGCACCAACAGATTGAAATACCGAAGTGGAAGTGGGAAAGGATCACTATGGACTTTGTTACAGGGTTACCAAGGACCTCTAGGGGTTATGACTCAGTATGGGTGATAGTGGATCGAATTACTAAGTCATCCCACTTCTTACCAGTGAAGACTACCTTTAATGCGGCTCAGTATGCAAGCCTGTATCTGAGTGAGATCGTCAGATTGCATGGAGTTCCTGTATACATCATATCTGACCGAGGTCCACAGTTTACGGCAAGGTTTTGGAAAGCTTTTCAAGAAGCTTTGGGGACGAGGTTGGATCTAAGCACCGCTTTTCATCCCCAAACATATGGCCAGTCAGAACGCACGATTCAAATTCTGAAGGATATGCTTAGAGCATGTATATTGGATTTTGGTGGCAGTTGGGAAGGATACCTGCCATTAGCTGAGTTTGCATACAACAACAGTTATCAAGCCAGTATTTAGATGGCACTTTTTGAAGCTCTTTATGGGAGAAGATGCCGATCTCCCGTTGGATGGTTTGAAGTTGGAGAAGCCAAGCTGCTAGGGCCAGACTTGGTGCAAGATGCCATAGAGAAGGTCAAGCTGATAAGGGAACGGCTTTTAACTGCACAAAGTCGTCAGAAGGCTTATGTGGACTATAGGCGACGGGAGTTGGAGTTTTCTCTAGGCGATCACGTGTTCCTTAGAATATCACCCATGAAGGGAATCATGCGGTTTGGTAAGAAAGGGAAGTTAAGCTCGAGGTATGTTGGACCCTTTGAAATTCTGGATAGGGTAGGAACAGTGGCATACCGCCTAGCCCTACCACCTGGATTGAGTGAAGTGCATCCAGTCTTCCATGTCTCGATGTTGAGGAAGTATCTACCCGACCCATCACATGTAATTCAACCGCAAGAAATCCTTTTGGATGACAAGTTGGCCTACGAAGAGCAACCCGTGGCCATTGTTGATAGACAAGTGAAAAAGTTGAGGTCTAAGGATATCCCAACAGTGAAGGTGATCTGGCAGAATCATTCCAAAGAGGAAGCTACGTGGGAAGTAGAGGACGTCATGAGAAAGAAGTATCCACAGCTATTTCAAGATTAGTCTTATGTTTTCATGTTGTTAATTTTTGTAAAATTCGGGGACCGAATTTTTTATAAGGAGGGGAGAATGTAATATCCCTCAACTAATAAAACCTTTGAAGGTTAAGTACAAATCATTTGAAACAAAGAAAGTTGAGAACAATGTAAAATTTTAGAGAGTTTCTGACCTTTTCTTCTGACTTTTCATCACTCATATAACCATAACTCTCTCATATGAAATATAAATTAAGTGATTCCAATTTTTAATGAAAGATAAGACATATATCTACAACTTTGATGTTGGGAACTTTTGCTAATTCCATGAATATTATAGTGATAAGAGGCAAAAACCGCAGCATAGTGTGGTCTAGACCTTTGCTCACTATTTTATGCATAACTCCTTCATATGAACTCCAAATTAGGTGATTCAAGTGGCGACTGAAAGCTAAGCGGAAGGGCTACAACTTTCATGTTGGATGTTTTGTCAAATTCGGCTAAATGAGTTCTCCGCGGTGAGAATATTTTACCGGCTGCGAGAATGCTGCAGCATTTTTTCGAGAGCATGAGTTTTTCTGGTTTCGAATCTCGCCGCGGCGAAATTAGGCTCGCCGCCGGCGAAAATCGCGAACCAGAAATCTCGCCGCGGCGAGATTCATCAGATAGGCATTTTTTAGCAGTCCCCCCTTCCATTTTCCTTCATTTCCTCCATAGCTGAACCTTCCTCTCTCTCTCTAAAATTTTCTCTACCTTCTCTATAAGATATCTCATCATCTGGACGTCCGATTTGAGCAAACAAGGTACCGTTGTACTCGTGGGAAGGAGAGCTACAAACTCCACCGATCAGTTTTGCCGAAAAACTGTCAGATTGTTGCCGAAAAATCGCATGAATAGTTACCTCCAAGGTAAATTCCGTCCAATCGTGTTTTAGGTTTCGTTTTTACCGAAATTCTTTCCATAGATAGTCTTAGAATTAGTTTTTATGCTAGAATATAGGGTTTTTAGGTTTCGGCGTGAATAGTGTTTCTGGTGAGTGAATAGTGTTTTTCGGCATGAATAGTGACGTTTAGAGTTTCTAAATTCTCATGTTATGTCTATGTTTTCTAGGTTGTTGAACCATCACGAGGTGAAATTCTCGTTGTTGGACTCCTAGTAAGGTGAGTGGGTTTTTCATACTATAGCGCATGTTTTAGGAATTTGATTTATAACTCTCTCGTATGATTTTAACTAGTTGGAATGTATGTTAAATTGTTTTACTGCTTTGAAAACCAATATGTTCCAACCATGTTAGAAATTATAAATTTCAATCCTAGTTGAACCCTAGATATGCAGTGCAAGCATCTAGACTGATAATTCTCCATTTGAGCTAGATTTATAGAAATGTGAACTTAATCATAGAAATGAACTAAGTTAGCCATGAAATGATTTGATGCATGCGAACATCTATGCGACGTCTACAAACGATATGTTTAAAGGGAAAGTTTATGATGATAAAGGTCTCCGTGAGAATACATGGATGAAACATATTTTTAGAACGAAATTTTATGCATGAAAAGAGCTAGATGGAGAATTATCGCTTTATTATAATGTTATGGAAATGTTTTACTTTAAATTTTTTTTTAATAGCATATTTCAAATATTTTCTATTGGAGGGACCCTTTTAGATCACTGTTAGCTAGCCGCAGGTAATGCTAGCCCTGGTGCACCATAATCATGTTAAGTCTTCGGCTTGGGATATTGTGACGGGTTTATGACCGCCTGAGTTACATAATTTAGGGTGGACTTATGTTTACACCTACAGTGATTGCCATACCCTTGCTATGTGCTTGGAGAATTTAGGGTGGACTTATGTCTACGCCTACAGTGATTACCCTATCCTTGCTGTGTGCTTGGGGGAGATGATAGATCTGTTAGGAAAGACCTCCGATAAACTAGTGCATTTTTCTTAAAGATTAAATATTTCTAAACATTCTCATTCATCATTGTTATTGCATAAATAACTTCATTTCTTACTTACCATGCATAATTGATTTGCTTTACGGTTACTTATTTAATCATGTTTTATCTTTTGAACATACATTTGAATTGTTTAGCTTTTCTTTCAATAAATTATGGTTAAATGCTTAATGTTTCAATTATTAAACTTATTGCGAAACACTCGTACTTGGTTTGCCCTGTTTCTGTTATAGTATGATTTACCCATTCACTGAGATGTGGTAATCTCACCCCTTTTTTGTTTCCTCCCCACAGATAGTCAAAGAAACTTTGATCCAGTTACAGCTCCGTAGAAGGCTGAGTATAGCGTTGGTGAGCCTCAGTTTGGGCAAGGCTGTTTTTGTTATGATTGTCTAGTTAGTTTATGTCTAGAGTACCTCCATGAACTTACAGGCAGGATCCTCGCTTCTTGTGTACTTTGATGTGTTGTTTGGAAAACAGTTTTATGTTTTACAATTATGTTTGTATTATGAGGCCATGGGCCAAGTTGAATCAAGGATATTGGATTCATGAGATATATATATATATATATATATATATATATATATATATATATATATATATATATATATATATACAGTATTTTCTTATATTGGATGTGGCATATGTGGCCAGTTATATTTATTATGTACTCTGGATTGTGTGCTGAATGTTTGTGCATGCTATGTGTTAGGCTTACGGTTAGGGGAAAACCCTTATGCCGTGCCGGTCATGTGTTCCATCATTTGGGGCCGTGACAATATCACATGAAGTCCAAGGTTCTGGATTATGAAGCTATGCAGCAAATGGTTTCAACACAAATCTCATTCACCAACTAGGAAAAATAACTTAAATAGAAATTGTGTAATACATGTTGATGTAAAATTAGAATAAAACACATTCATTATGCTACATAAATATTCCAATAGATAAAATAAACATATAACATTCTTATATTTCTTAATTTAAAATTTCAATAGAATAAAAAACTAAATAAAAGCATGGCTTTGATACTAAATGTAAACTATAAATTTGTATAAATGTAATAGGCTAAAATGTAGAAGTCTAAAGAATATTCCTCTAGCCATAGTAATCAGATTCTATAGAAACACAATCAACAAATATAAATTAAAAGAGAATCACATGCTTCTTTATAGACTAGAGACCCTTATATTAAAAAAATATTTTCTAAGTGTTTCACATAAAACTTATAACAGAGAAGGAAGGACTTAAGGTTAGGTCAAGTTGTGAAACCCTTTAGTTTTCTTTGATTGCTTAGTGAAAGTTTACTCCAAGAAATACAATAACTAGGTCGAGTTGTAGAAAGGCCCAATGCTTCAACTTCTGTGGCTAAGTGGTGTTAACCCCCTACTACTGTCCATAAGGTTAACGTGTGTGTTTAAGAATTATTTAGGATTAATAAGTTGTGTGGTTATGGATGATGAATGCTATTTGGCATATGTTGCATTATGAAGAGAGTTAGGGGCTTCCTCTTTGTTGCTCACTTGGAGGCTACTACTACAGTGGAAGAAGATTGTTTTAAAAATGAGATTTGCTTGTGTGATATTATGGTAGTCAAAGCTAGTTGTCAATGGCTATGTAAGTAAAGATGAGGACTTATTCTATATGGCAAGTATTTTGCATTATCGACATGGCTGGAGCTATCTTTTTTACAACTTTGGGATTTCTTAGACCTCGCATAATAGAAATATTGTTGCCCATGCTTTAGCGAAGGAAGTTTTGTCTTTTTTTGGTCATACAGTATGGTTAGATGACACATATTGTTTAATATATATACTCTTATGTGATAAAATTTATTAGGCTTCCTTTCCGAAAAGTAAAAACATAGAACAACATTACTTTTATACGTTTTAAGTTTTTTTTTTACCAACTGGATTTCTTTTTATATTTCTTTGAAATGTAACTATTATTGTATAAAGCTAAATCCTATTATTTTGGTTTAGTAGGGATAACTAACACCATATTAATGGTAGAATCCATAAGTTTAGATTATTCATTGGTTATTAATCTTATTCCAAAGTTTTTTATTTGCTAGCTTAAGTGGCATTTACCTAATTATAATTTTAGAGATCCTTATGCATGTAGGTTTGATTCCTTACTCTCTTATCCACATGTAATATCTTTTATTTAAAAAAAATTATTTATTGGTGGCTATTAGTATGATTATTGAAATTTTGCTTTTAAGAATTAACATCCTTGTCACACCCTAAAAACAAAGGAAAAGCAACTAGCATGAAAATTTGGAATGATCCTAATCCATAAACCTCTCATTCCAAATCAAACGGATATCTCGAAGATATTATGATTTAATAAAATTCATTCCATTCATTTTTCAAATAGAGTATTAAACTACACATGTTTATTCATCATGAGAGTTGCACTCTCTAGCATCCACATAATCAAAGCATGACATAACAAATAAATTATAGTAAGAAGCAAGGATCCTATTTATGGATTATGAAGCAACTGTTGATATCAATATTATATCAACAAGACAAAATAAGAGAGAAGTGTGAGCTGCTAGAATCAAGTGTTAAACTTACCTAAGAGTAGCGCCTCTTAAACTAGTTTACTAACAATGGACTAAGTGTAAGGGCCAGTTTTTTTTTTCTCTTTTAGGATTATTATGGCAACAGATAACACATTCCAAGCATCAAATAATACACATGAATAAAAGAAATAACATATATTTCATAACCATTATACCAAAAGGTTACATCAGAGGTTAATATTTATACAGAAGTAATATTGAGTCACATAGTTACATTATTCTAACGTTATACCCTATCCAACATACCACCCTTAGGGTTCAAATGGTGGAGAAGGTCGTGATGGCATTGGGATCTTCACAAGGCACCACCATCCACTGAATTTCTATGATCGAGTGCACAGAAACAGCTAGCATATCATTTACTTTTATCTGAACATAACACCAACAATAATGAAAATAGAAGTTCCCAATAGCCTTAACATTAAATACATAATATAATAAGCAAGAAAATCGAAGTGTTATGTTCAATTGTATAAATTACAGAAAACGTCAATCTTTTTGTGATGAAGTCATAATATTTGCAAATGCATGGTTTACATAATATGATCACATGCTCAACAATTACAAATATTATTTACAAAGCTTTTATGCATGGTGACTGATCATCTACAGCCGTAAATTGTGTATATATATATATATATATAATGACTAATCATCTGCAGCCACAAATTCTTTATATATATATATATATATATATATATATATATATATATATATATATATATATATATATATAATGACATATCGTCTATAATTTCATCTTTGTTCAGCAACAGGGTAATTTGAGCCCTCTCCTTTTCGCTACTCATACATCATTGTTACTTAGTCGGAGTGGCCCTTCCCTCTCTTGGCACATTCAAGGCTAATAGGACGTTCTCTATTTGGTATCGTCTCAAGCCATACTACCTTATCTAGTCACCTTACTATTGTAAGGGTCATCCCGCGTTTTAATTTTTCTTTTATAATATTCAATCACACTCATAACATCTTCATCATCAATATTCAATAATATGCATTAACATCATATAACCATGTATGCATAATCAGTATTCAACAATATGCATTAACATTACATAACCATGTATGCATTACATGTTTCTTCAAGTTAATCACCATGAGTATTATGCTTACCATCATAAACCAAGTTTGTCACATCATATAACAAATATGTATTAATACTTTTATCATCATATAGTAATGTATACATCATACAATCTAATCAGTATGCATTAATACAATAATGTATATATCATGCTCTCTAATCACTATTACCATCACACTAGGATTATGCATTAACCGAGTACATCATTAATATCATACTTGTTATAATCACCACATCATTTAACAAATATGTATTAATACATATGCCATCATGTAACAATGCATAAATCATATTGTCTAACCATCAAGCATAGATACAATAGCATAGGCATTACATCATTATCTTCATCATTTAACAAATATGTATTAATACACAATAAATGTCATGCTTGTCATTATAAGAATGGTGAAAACTAGTATTATATCACAAAGATTACATGTCATTCTTCTTCAATTTGGTTTCTATAATTACCATCTAGTTAATGAGGTTAATTTAGGGTAGAAATTAGTTGAAACTAAGCTAAACCATCCCCCAACATGGCCTGGCCATGTCTTGGAACACGGCTATGTTTTGGGCTGTCCTGTGCTTCAAGTTTCTAACCATCCTGACCTTTTATCACTAATAGAACCATAACTCTCTCATTTCAACTCTGATTGAAGTGATTTTGGTATCTATGGAAAGCTAATACAATAAGCTACAATGTTTATTAATTTGAAAAATTAGGATTAAAAATAGGTGAAAAAGGGTTTTGAAAACAACATCGCGACTCTACCCGTTAGATCTTACCTCTCTTCACTCATTGGGGCATAACTCTCCCATATTAGATCCGGTTAAAGTGATTCTAGAGGGCTTAGAAAGCTAAGCCATAGGGATACAAATTTTATGTTAAGATTTCAAGCTACATGGTAAAGTTAATGTTAAACCTACACACTATCAACCTTTAGCATTTTTTTTCCTTAGTCACTCTGGTTTTCTCCTATTCTTCCTCCACAAAACCTGCATGATCACCATCAAAACCAACTTTTAGGAAGATTATAATGGAGATGAAGGAAAATTCTTATATCTCTTATCTTGGCCTTTCTCTCTTTTCTCTTTCTTCTTCTTTTTTTCTTCCTCCCTTCTCCTCTTGGCCGTCCCCCTCCCTTTCTCCTTCCTTTTGGTCGACTTCTTCAAGAAGTCACCAAGAAAATATTAAAAAGAGAAGACCTTCTAGAAGTCAACTTTTCCTTCTTCCAACTATGTCTATCAACCATGCAATATTAAAAAATTTCCATCCCAAAATGTAACATCCTAAGTCTCTAATAATGTTAAATAAATCTAAGAATAAGTAAAAAATACTTCGTTATGGAACAATAAAGTATTTTAAAAAAAAGGTGATATATAATTAATCATGAATCATACAAATAAAATTTTTAGGATCATAATGGATGGGAAAAGGGTACAAATACATTTTTAGGACATCACTAATCTAAGATTAGTAGTAAATTAAGGCAAGATAAAACAATTAAGGAGCTGTCAAGTAGCACAACCAAATGATGCCATCTTACTCATAAAATTGCAGCCACCTTGCAAACTTTGCACCTACCCCTTTTGTTTTTACATGATACCAATTATTTATCCTTTGCTCCATGAAGACCATCAACAAGAGGAAGAGAGACTTTGCACCTACCCCTTTTTGTTTTTACATAACACCAATTATTTCTCCTTTGCTCCATGAAGACCATCGACAAGAGAGAGAGAGACTTTGCACCTACCCTTTTTTGTTTTTACACAACACCAATTATTTCTCCTTTACTCTATGAAGACCACCGACAAGAGGGAGAGATAGCAGTTAGCAAGTTTAAGATAGAAAGAAAGGAAGAGAGAAAGAGGGGGAGAGAGAGAGAAATAGAGAGAACAACCAAAAATTTGAGAGAGAAAATGCCTAGAAATTGAGAGAATTTCTTCTTTCCTTCCTTCACCTTATGGCAGTAAGAATGGGAGTTTGAGTGCTGAAAAATTAAAACTTTATCCATCATTTTTCATACAAGAACAGAGCTGGGTGTGTAATGAAAGCCAATAGAAGAAGCTAGCTAAAAATTGGGAGCAGTAGAAGTGTTTTTACATAAAGTAAGTTTATCCTTTTGTAAAAATCTGGTTTAAAGCTTATTATGCTTAATTTGGGTTCTTCATTGGTGATCCTTGAACATGAGATTCAAGAGGTTAGGTTTGAGAACATAGAACTATAAGCAACAATTTCTGCCATCTAAGTAGGGAACTTACTGAAACACCACAAAATTTGCACTAGGAATCTTTTGTTTTTGCAACTAAAAACTTGGCTTGGTAAATTGAGAAAATGACCTTTAAATTCTCTAATTTTTGGTGATAAAAGTCTTGTAATATTGATAATCAATTCCAAAAATTTTTGTGATTTTTGAGAACTTAAAAATATGCCATTTGCAATCAAAACAGTGCAGAGAAAAATTTGCTGGACAACTTAGGCTGTTGATGGAAAAACTAAACATTGAAGGGGTTAGATGTGAAATTTTCATATGAAAATTTTATGACATGTTACAGGAATACTAACTAAGATCACCACCATATTTGAGAAAATTCTGGGTAGTTTAAGGTATATAATAAAATATAGAAGTTTAGTGGGACATGAAGTGAGTCAGAACAGATCAGAGCAGGGGGCAGCTATAAAAATTAGGTTATTTAAGGGGTCAAATGAATTATTTTATACTTGAAATTTTTATGGTGATTATATAACATATCTAGGATGCTCCATATAAAATATAATGAATTTTTAAGAATTTTTACCCATCCAAAGGAATGAAAAGTAGAATAGAAATGGAACTGAAACCAATATGCACTGTTCTAGGTTATAGAGGTACTTCTAAGGGTGAATAGAAGATTTAAGGGCTGAGAAATCCATAAAATAAAATAGACACGTAAAGGAACCTCCATGCAAAATTTTATAAGTTTTAGGGAACTTTTGTTATATTTAATAATAATTTCAAAACTGAATAGAATCATAAGTCTTTTAGTGGAGCAGGAACTCTTAAACTAGAGACTTAAGATTTTGGGTGCTCATATACATGCATTAACCAAAGGTTTTTATATGTTTTAGTTTGAGTAGCTGGTTGTAACCTTGGCAGCCTTGAAAATGAAGTGATTGTGCTGGAATTGAGGTAGTTAGCTTTTCCTTAAAACACTCTTTATATTTATAAACTTGAATTTATTAATTTCACTGGTTACCTGACTTTTATACTATGATGAATGATGGTATAAAGATATGTTATGTATGCATTCTCAAGAATTAAGGGGTGCTCAAAGTGTACTAAGTAAGCCTAATTTTACTAATGTATTGACCAATAATAAGAGATGCATAACCCTTTGTAGGTATGGGACTGCATTGGATAAGTAGACCAAAATGTTATAGGTACTTATGTTTCAATGAAATAAATTGAGATGTTTTAAGGAATGGAATGTATACTTTTTTATAAAAGTTTTGCTAGATATTGAGATTTTCATCTCATCTTTTATGTCCATATAATCACATTTTAGGTACTCCAGCAAGAAGTGAGCAACAGAATTCCCAAGATTGACTCATCTGAATATATATATGGATTGTATATTTTCTGGGGATGTAAAATATGTGGGATGGCTTAATTGAATGCCAAGTCCCTTTTAGATAGCACATAGTTTGATGTAAATTAAGTAATGGACTGTACACTTTTCTTTTATAGTTTGAAAGCTTTTGTGTGTAAGTAATGTGTATAATGCGTAGTTAGTTTGATTCCCCTATCTTTAAGGAAATAAAATTTGAAAATGTTTGGAATAGCTTGAAACTCATGTATGCTCATTTAAAATAAATAAAAAAATAAAAATAATAATAAGTGACAATGTAAGTGAATAAGTAAATTTATGGACTAGGTAAACATTGTCAGAAATTTATAGATAATAAGGAACATTCTACAATATAGATATATGAAAAAGGATGCTAGTTAGTAGGTGTTACACATTACATTGTGACTAACTCCTTGACTAAGACCTTGTTTGGCTTCCCTAAATTCTCCAAAGGCTTTAATTCCCTCCTTAAGAATATGCCAAAGGGTTTTGGGGTCTTACCCAAAACATATCTCTAACTAGTGAATAGGTAATAGAATGTGACAAATTAAGGACACGGGTTTTTCATAAAGGGAGAAACTTAAAGTTTCAAAATTTGTTGTAGATGTAACATTCCTAAAAAAATTAGTAATTCTCATTTATATATGGATTAATAAAAGAAATAAAGGAGTAGAGATGTAATTGAAATGTTTTTAAGGATGAAAATGAAAACTTATTAATATTTTTTGGGTCAAAATGTAATTTCCTAAAAGTTTAGGGTTTAATGTGTAAATAATGATATTTGCAAGGACTTCCTCCAACAATTAGCAAATTTCTATTTGGTCCCTCCATTATTATTTTTTTAATCTTCCATAGGTTTATCGAAAGATTACTATTCACTCTTTCTCCTCCATTGTCTCTTTCTAGATCTAAAGTACTTTCAAGTATCTGATCTCAAAACTAAAGGTACCACTAGATTAAAGACGAAGAGTACTACAATATTGGCCAAATAATTTTTTAAATTTGTCGAAGAATCGCCACAGATCGAAAGTATAAAATCTTAGAGAAAGATAAACTTTGAAACTCCTATTTAGAGACTTTAAATTGAAAATTTGACACCGTAGATGGATTCAAGAGATAGATAAACTATAGGATATGAAATTTTTCAACCATCTGACAACTTTTTATGTGTCGTAAACTATAAATCTGACTGGTATGAATAGTGATTTCACAGTGAATAATATCCCATCAGTTGACCAGTGTTGACCAAGCTCCCAGAGGTTAAATTTCGTGATTGCAGGGTCATTTCCTAGGTTTTTGGATCCTCCAGACTCATTTTTAAAGTCTATTTAATCAAATTTGTCTTAGAAAAATACATTTGGGATTATCTAACCTAGAGCCCTGACCTTGTGAGTAGATAATTCTTTCTATGACTTACCCCATGCTCTTCTTGAACTTAAAATGAATAATTGGTTCTGTTTACAAATTATTTATACTATCATAAGTTTTTGAAATGTGTTAAAATATATGTTTTGTTTATGAACTGGCACATAGTTCAAGAAAAGTATGGTTTTGCAAATAGATTTTGAAACTCATTGAATATGTGGTTCTAAATGTATTTATTATTATTTGGTAAAGTAAATATTATGTGCACGAGACATTGATCTGTAAAGCTATAAAATTGTTGATTATGATTGAATGGCAATCGTAAAGCTCATGGAGAGTTGTTTGATAATTATACATTGTATTTGATGAATATGCATTTATATATACATACATACACACACACACACACACACACACAGATATATATATATATATATATATATATATATATATATATATATATATATATATATATATGAATATCAACGGGATGTATGGCTTGAGACGGTATCGAGTAGGAGACGTCCTATTAGCCTGAGTGAGTCAACGAATGACCGCTCTAACCGGGTGACAGTGATATTGTGAGGAGGCAGATGGGTGATGAACTCACATTTTCTGATCACTTATTGTGATTGTAGTCGATCGGTCACTATGCATATAAAAAATAAGTGAATTGAGTGTATTGAGAGCTATAACATGCTTGAGCATTATGTAAAAAGAGTGAATTTTTAGTGCATATATAGTATGCTAATTATGCATCAATAAAAGTTATGACTTTATCTCAAAATCTTAATATTTTACTGTAGCTTATACAGTTGTACATAACATCATCCATTGCTGTGTGTTTAGAAATATTTGATGATTCTTATATGGGATTCTTCTAATGTTTCCATGTGAAATATTTTAATGCATAACAACATTTGTTTAATGATCATATCGTGCTGAATATGGTTTTAGATATCTGAATATATTTTGATTTGAGAATATTTGAAATACGGGTCCTATATGAATGTACTTCTGAATTATATTTTCTATGTGACAAATTTTAAAACACGAGTACATCTATATGCTAACCTAAGAGGTCATAAGAGATATTATTTGCTCACTAAGTTGTCAAACTCACTACACGATATTTATACATTTTTCATATAAGAATATAGAGTCTAATCCTACAGATAGGTGATCAATTAGGTGACATATTCTCTGGGTGAGTCTACGTTGCTTCTAAGGCTGACAGTTTTTGAATTATACTATGTTTGTATTCTAGTGTGTACTCTGAATGCTATAGGCAGGATCCCTACTTCTGTTGTTACTTAAGTATTTACAACTTAATCTGTATAATGTGTATATATGAGAGAACCTACATGTAGCTATTTCCATGATAAAGAATAGTGATATGCATGTTATGATAAATATCTGATTGTGGAAAAAATGTTTTATTTTTCACGTGCTCTTAAATTAAGGGTGTGACAAATTGGTATTAGAGCATTAGGTTTTCCTGCGTCTATCAGAGCAAATGATTCTTAGGTAGGACCTTTAGTATGGATATGAACCGGACATATTTATACTTCAATTGCTGTTGAGGGATTCTATAGGGTTTCAATTTTCTTTCTATTCCAAATTTGCTAAATTTTCTAGTATAAGATTGATCGAATATTGTAAAATTTTAAAAAGGTATCTATGGGTCAATTTCTGTCTGAAAGTGAAAGGGATAGGCGTGCTAGAGAATTTAAAGAATTGAAACATATGCCTAATATGTCTGTTTCTGAATGTGATATCCATTGTACCCAGTTGCCTAGATAAGATAGACTTTGATGTGATACTGAGAATGGGTTGGTTGGCATCATGTCATGCCATTTTGGAATGTCATCTTAAGGTGATTAAATTTAATATTCCTGGAGAATCTTATTTCTTGATACAAGGAGACTATAGTGAGGTACCCAGTGATTTAATTTCAGATTTAGCAGCCCATAAGTTATTATAAAAAGGTGCCAAGGATATTTAACAGTGATGAGAAATGTTGATATAAAGTATACCAGTGTAAATTAAGTTCTAGTGGTTATGAAATTTCTTGATGTGTTCCCTGAGGAATTGTTAGGATTAACTCGAAACGAGAAATAAAATTTGATATTAATTTACTTCCTTAAACCCAACTAGTATCTATATCCCTATATAGAATAATATTGACTGAATTAAAGAACTAAAAAAAATTAGTTACAAGACTTGTTGGACAAGGAATTTATATGTCCTAGTACTCTTCTTGAGATGCTCTAGTCCTATTTGTGAAAAAAAAAGATAGATTGCTATGATTGTGTATAGATTATAGACAGTTAAATAAGGTGGCAGTACGTAATAAATACTCATATAGATTATTTGTTTGACTAGTTACAAGGTACTTAATATTTAAAAAAAATTGAAACAAATTGATTGAGATATGAGAATAATCAATTAAGGATAAGGAAAGAGGATATTCTGAAAACTTCTTTCAAAACTCGGTATGAACATTATGAGTTCTTAGTTATGTCATTTAGTTTGACAAATGCCCCAGCTGCATTTATGGACTTTATGAAAGTACTTAAGTCATTCTTAGATCAAATTGTAAATATATTTATTAACGATATATTAATATATTCTAAGAGTTTAGAGGATCATAAACAACATTTGAAAATGATTTTATAAACTCTAAGGGAATATAGTTGGCAAGGATGGTATCTAAGTAGATCATAAGAAAGTAAAAGTGGTACAACAATGGCTACGTTATACTATAGTTAAAGATGAAGATCTAAATCTAATTTACGCTTCCTACAGTTATTTGCCATCCAATCTATTTGAGCCATAGTTGGATCAGGTACATGAACTAATACTTGTAAAGCATCAATCAACTCCTCAGCATTTGAAGCTAAGATGAGAATTCGTCGTGCTAAGTGTGAGATAAACTTTTGTTCTACAGGTTGATCAAGAAAAGACAACAGACCATCAAATAAATAGTTAATATTTAATAAACTTATCGGCTTGTGATACATATTCAGTTGTGCTTAGGAGACTATTTGAAAAATCTCTTCTAAAGTACCAAAAGCCCTTGGTAAGGCAATGAAGGCATCAGCATTACTCATTATTCTAGCTATGTGCTCATGCATGGAAGCTACTATAAATTCTTCCCCAACTGTCTTTCCTATGATGTTAGATACAGCTAAAACTGTAGGAATAATACTTAGAACTTGACATCTTCTTATATGTGCAGTTGTAGACACACATCCCATTAATCCAATATTATCTCTACCATAGACTAAATGAATTTTTCTCCTGGCCAGCACCATACCCAGATTTTGTGCAGCTTTCACATACTCTCCATCTTTTCTAGGACTGAAATCACAAAAGACACAAATATTTTAAAACTGATGAAATGCAGTTCCTTCCATAACTGCACTCACCCTAACTTTGAGTATGAATGTAAAGATACTAATGCGTGCATTTATAGAACTCAAAAAATGGCATACTTACAATAGCTATGTGAATTGGCTGGCACTTTAATTAGAACAGCTATGTGAAAGGCCGGTGGATATAAGTTAAATTGAAGGTGAATTTCAAAAATGATGGCACACATGCATATGTATAGTAGTTATGATTGTGGCGCATATTAAGCACATAAAGATAATAAGGTTAAGATATTACTAGAAATTTTTCTTTTTCTTTGTTGTCCTTGGTGAAGTATTAATGTCTTAATTCTTGTAGGGAAGTTGTAAGTGATAGGCGTCATTGTAAAAAAAAAAGGGTGAAAATGCAAACCAGTTAATTGTTGAAGAGGGAGAATCAAATGATTTATTTTGTTTTCCTAATGTTCTTGCCAGTCGACTATCGGTATTATTAAATTGACTAGCTATTTTGAAAATTTTTAATTTGAACTAGTTTATTTTACAGTTGATTGATTACATCTGTTTTGAAGCAACCAACTGTATCCTACCAGTTAACTACGTGCTTTTTGTTTTTCACAAACTTTTATAAGCTCAAATTCTTCTTTTCCATGTGATATTCTTCCACCAAATAAAAATAGCTTTGAATTAAATTTTAGCACATATATTCAAAACTTGCAGCCATCAATTCTTGCCGAATATAGCAGCTAGATTTGGTTTATAACTTTTCAAGAATTACGGCCATCAATTTTAATTTTCTTTCAATGTTTTGTCCAAACTTCTGATTTCTTATTTTGGCACTATGCTCTATTATGTATTCTATTTTTTCTGTTGTATTGTCCCTCATTAATGTTTGGTACTAAATGTAAGGTTCTTTTTCCTTATTATAAGGAGGGTTAATTTTTTTTTTTTGAAACTCAATTATTATGGTGTCCAATTGGTTAGTAGATTAAAGTAATAAAAATTTTGAAAGGATTTATCTAACAAAGAATGTATTTGAAAAAAAAAATATTTATATCAAGTATGCGTAATTGTGTAAGTTGGCAAATTATGTGCAAATTAGAAAGAATAATAAGTTTATAGTATATACTGATTAAGTACTAAGGTATGAAGAATACTCAAATTTACCTAATGTAGTTGAGTAGGGAAATGAGAATATTTTGAGAACCACGTCCCAAAATAATGTAAAGCGATTAAGGTATTTGTGTTAAGGGTTTATTCCTT
Organism: Gleditsia sinensis; assembly: GCA_037074535.1. NCBI lineage: Eukaryota > Viridiplantae > Streptophyta > Magnoliopsida > Fabales > Fabaceae > Gleditsia > Gleditsia sinensis. The sequence goes on along the minus strand of CM073475.1, from coordinate 8,224,869 downwards.
GTTAAATTGAGTCTAGTATTTAGGATGTGAATTATGTTGAAATTGAAAATTCACGTGTGAATAAGTGTTATGAAAGGAGATTTCAGAAGAAGTCATAGATTGTGAATATGATAACCTCAAGGCAATAAGAATATAATAAGATATGAAAGAATTGTACTACTATAATGGTAAAAAGAAGATAAAAGTGATATTTTTTTGTTGTTTGGTGTGTCAACAAGTAAAAATTGAATATATTATTTTAGGAGAGTTATTCAGGAAGCCTTATATTTTAGTTAAATTATATTATAGCTAATAGTAAATCTAAATAATGTGTTTACGAAGTTATGCTTTAGGTATCTTTATATAATTTTGGTGAAAGTTGGTAGAAGTTATTTTTCCTTAATTGAATTTGCTCATATCATTAATAATCAAGTCAATATACAAATGGCACCATTTGAGATTTTACATGAAATATCGTAGGTCTTCTAATAGGTGATTGAGTGGAATAAAGTTAAGTTTTTGGAATCTAAGTTGGAATAATATACAATAGATAGAATATGACTAACCTAATTGATGATGCTAGTTTGGAGAGCATGCTTCAAGTATATGTCTTTAAGTTTGGTGGGAGATTTCTTAACAGAATTCGTCTATAATAAAGAAATATTGGATGACTTAAAGCCTTATGTAAGAGATGTTACTAACTTTCTGTTAAATGATTCAGTGGGATCAGACTTATTGTAAGATGCCATTAATTAAGTGAAATTGATTAGGAAAAGAATACAAGCAACTCAATACAAGTCAAAATGTCTATAAGGACCAAGAATGTTGAGCATTAGAAATTATCAGTTGGTGACCAAATATTCTTGAAGGACTCGCCCATAAAAGAGGTAATAAGGTTTGGAAAGAAGGAAAATGTTAAGTTCTGGTATATAGGCTCTCTTGAAATCTTGAATAAAGTAGGCATATTGTATATCGTCTAGCCTTGCCATCAGGATTAAGTGATGTTGATATAGTATTTTATGTATCAATGCTAAGGAAGTACCTATTAAATTCTTCTCATATTATTATATTTCAAGAAATTCAATTGGATAAAAATTTGACTTAATTATGAGAATGCTCGATTAACCTGAGTGAGCCAAAGGACAGTGGTAATGTGAGGAGACAGATGGGTGATGAACTTACATTTCCTGATCACTTAATTGTGACTATAGTCGATCAGTCACTATGCGTATAGCAAATGAGTGAATTGAGTGTATTGAAAACTATAACATACTTGAGTATTAAGTAAAAAGAGTGGATTTTTAGAGCATATATAGTATGTTAATTATGCATCAATAAAAGTTATGACTTTATCTCAAAAACTTAATATTTTACTGTAACTTATACAGCGGAACATAACATCATCCCTTGCTGTGTGCTTAGGAATATTTGATGGTTCTGATATGGGATTCTCCTAATATTTTCATGTGAAATATTTTAATACATAACAACATTTGTTTAATGATCATACCGTGCTGAATATAGTTTTGGATATCTGAATATCCTTTGATTTAAGAATATTTGAAATACGGGTCCCATATGAATGTACTTCTGAACTGTATTTTCTATGTAACAAATTTTAAAATATGAGTACGTTCATATGCTGACCTAAGAGGTCATAAGAGGTATTATCTACTCGCTAAGTTGTCAAATTCACTACACGATATTTCTATATTTTTTAGATAAGAGTACAGAGTCTAATCTTGCAAATAAGTGATCAGTTAGGTGACATATTCTCTAGGTGAGTCTACGTTACTTCCAAATCTCACAGTTTTTGAATTATATTGTGTTTGTATTCTAAAATGTGTTCTGAATGCCACAGATAGGATCCCTACTTTTGTTGTTACTTTGATATTTATAATTTGATCTGTATAATGTGTATATATGAGAGAACCTACATGTAGCTATTTCTATGACAAAAAATAGTGCTATGCATGTTATGGTAAATATCTTATTGCGAAAAAAAAATGTTTTATTTTTCACGTGCCCTTAAATTGGAAGCGTGACAATAGAGACATAAGTAACATCAAAATAAATAATTTAGGTAGTATTTTGAAAATAGTACATAAATGAGACCTTCCAAATTAGTCTAAAATAAATAATAATTTAGAGAAATTAAGCAAATTTTAAATTTTTATAGCTTCCAATTATATTTAAATAATAATTTCAAGGAAAAGGTTGGTTAGAAGGATTATGCACCAAAACCAATTTGTCTTTAAGCACATAGTTAAGGAGGCTAAATAACTAATCTGTTAAGCATATAGCCTGTCAATCTGTTGACATTCAGTCACAATTTATTAGCATTCTAGTTTAATTTGTTCAATAATCCATGTGTGTTTATTGACACACAAGGCTAATGACACTTTTATTATCTAGGATTCATGGTACACTAAGGTTAGCATATGCTACTACTAGCTATGCATGAAAACTTTATTAAAATTAGTAAATACAAGTTGAATGAAAATTCAAGGATTCCATGTTCAATCAAATCCCTCCAAACAAATATTAGTTATATCAAAATCAATCAAGCTCATAGGGCTTCAATTTATTAACAATTCCATAATCTGATTGTAAATATAATATTCCATGACAAAGGCTTCAAACTAACTATATCAAATCTTTCAATCATAACATATAATAGTGTTTAAAAATATTCAACAAAATATGTCATCAATCCAACAAGTAACAACATTTAAATTTCACAACCATTTTTAGACACCAACTCTATAATTCAATCCACAATATTCTCATTGAATTTTCAATCACAGTACTTGTCCCAGAGTAACTAGGACTATAGTTTTAAAATAATTAGCGATCTAAAATATAAATTAAAGCTTAATAGTTAATTAAGGAATTTTAAACTAATTATTATCAAGAATAATTAAAGTAGAACATGTAAAATGTAATACTGAAGTTTAGGAGGCAGTAAAGAGTGACATAACAGGCATTATCTACTCATAATACTGGTGATTCGAAATTGTCCTTCACCTTTGACAAGATACAATCCCAATTAAGTCAAAACAACTTAAAAAATGAACTCAGGAGGTCTAGAAACCTAAGAAAAAAGACATCGATTATTAAAATCAAACTCCAAAATCTTGGTCAATAGGTCACATTCGAAGTCAAAAGCTAATACATCAAAAAGTCAAAAGGTCAAAGTAGATTGATTAGTGAGTCAACGTTAAATAGGTCAAATAGAGGTTTGTACACACCCTTATAAGTGGGCTGCATGCGTCATGGGTTTGAGTGGCGTGTGGAGCATATGTGGGGTCCAAGAATCTCTCCTTATTGTGAACTTTGTACCCCCATCGTTTTAGCACCTCTTGAATCTAGCTATGATGTCTTTTTTCCATTTAAATACTCTAACTATGACTTCTAAAGCTTTTTTAACCTTCTCTCTCCATCGTGTTTTCTTGGTTTTTCCATGTTTTTGGGTGGTGGTGACTGCCTGATTTAGTAGATCATATTGTTTAGTTCCAACGACACCAATGGTGTTAAAAACAGAGGTTCATAAGTGCACAGATAAACAATATTGTGTTATGGTAAATTATGACTACCGGTGGTTGATTTGTGGTCTAATTTGGCACATACAATGTGAATTCTTTGCGAACTTAGGGTTGTGGTCTAATTTGGCACATACAATGAGGATTCTTTGCGAACTTGGGGTTTTGACACTATCTGAATGCTATGATATGGTTTGCTTGGTGATTCAGATGATGAAAGTTAAAGAATCGATACAAGCTGCAAGTTGCTAGAGAGAGAAATAGATAAGTAGAAAGAGAATTTGAAAAAATGGTGAAATGCCTCATGAAGATTAGTTAAATGGGAAGACAAATGTGGGAAGCAAGAATAGGGCCAAAAAGTAATTTCCTTTTTTGCAGTGCCATCCCTAAAAAATCGTAATTTTTGTTTTTGCCCTTAATCCTGTATTGGCTTATAATGTTTTTCATTCTCATTAACCTCCCTTCAATAATTCATTTAATTATTTCTAATTGGATATTAACAATTAGGGTTATTATTGATCCACTTCTATAATTTTAAAATATAATACGCCTTTTGATAGAAAGAACAATATTGTTTAGTTGAAATTTAAAAAGATTAATTAATTTGATAATGGCATTAAATAAATAAAAACTACAACAACAATAATAGTAATCAAAATGTTCCATTGATTAAATATTTAACTCATATGGAAACTATATCACACTAATGTCTTGATGTGTACTTCATGTCAATTCACTTTTTAATTTATGAATTAAGATATATTTTAATAGATTTAAAATAATTATAATTATAGTTTATATTTATAATAAAATATAATAGTTAATTTTAAAATTTGGAATAATGACTATAATTGTAATTATTTATTACTTATTTTATTTTAATTATAAATTTAGGAGTAACTTAAAATTTTTAATAATTAGTCGCTAATATTAACTTTTTATCTTCTTCTTTTTTGTGTGTGTCAAAGAGGGGGTAGAGGCATAAAAGCAACAAAAACAGTGAGGCAAAAATTAAAAGCAATTTATTTTTGCAAAATTAAAAGTCATGAGATACAAAAAATATAATATAGCACATAAAAATAAATGAACTAAACAAGGCCGTACAATGAGAAAACAATACATAATAAAAATGGGGCAATGCACCTCAAGAAAATTGTAACCTAAAGTTGCACCCTTAAAGTTCTAGAAGACGAATTAATTGAAAGCAACACACCTTATATATATATTTTTTCCTTTTCTTTGGAGGGCCAGAAATCAGAATAGGTCATTTTTCCCCCCAACTAATTTAAAGCTAATCTAGAGATTTTAGCAACGTTACTTTAAGAGGAAGTTGGCACTCCTGAGAAGAAATCTTCTAAGAAAGAAAGAGACAAACTCTCACAAAAGAGAGGAGAATGTGCTTGTTGTTTGCTTTAAGATTCAGCAAAAGTAATATATATCATAATATAATGAAACTCAGTATTATGATTTAAACTTAGAATATTATATAAGATTTATTAAAATTTTCTTAGCTAATGATTGTCTATAACTCTAGAACAAATTTACTCCTAAAGATTTCATAATATCCATATAAAATTTCTAATTTACTGTGTGTATTATGAAATTAATAAATGATGTTTAAAATATATTTAATTATTTCTTACTAATTTTTTTATTTATTTAATTATGTATATTAAATTTTAATATATTTATATTTAATAAATATAAAATTATATTTTTTGATGTATTTTTTTGTTACTAGTTTCATTGCTATTGGATTAGGATCATATTTGTTGTTTTTCTCCATTCATTATTATCTGAATTTTGGCATAAATAATTGTTTAATATGTATTTGATATAATATTAATGTCTCTTAAAATATTTGAACTATTTTTCATTCTAATTTTTTTTAAACTTAAACTTTTAATGAATTTAAATTTATTTACCACACATATTGATGGTTTTAGCGTAAGTAAATTGAAGAATGCTATTTCATATTATCCTTGGCTGTCAGTGGAGGGGTGGTTCCCTCCCTCGATACTTTGCCACAAATCTAGCCTAGTCGTGCTTAAAAGTTGATCACTTTCATTCAAGATTTGACTCGTCAGATAGAGCTGGTGGGAGACAAAAAAGTCATGGCTGAAGTTCTGAAGATGGGAGTGGCTGAAGCTACTGCATCATCCTTAGAAGAAGAAGACTTACTGAAAAGAAATAATAAAAAAGTCAAAGCTAATGACTTAATAGAAGAACCCATGGATGATATAATGGGAGACACAAACGCACAAAATGGATCGGATAACCATCAAAGCAATAGTCCCTTTCACATTGAGGAAGACTCACACCCAGGGTTTCCCAAGCTGAAGCCAACCAGGGATGCTAATATATCTATATCTCCCATTGGCACTAGCAAGCCAGGGCCTGCGGAAAGGAAAACTAGTAGCTATGGAAGCTGGTCTTATAGAGATAAGCTTATTGGTTTCAATGGAGTGGTGAACAGTATAGAGATTAACTTAAGCTCGGATTCAGAATGGTCTGAAGAGGAGTCCGATGATAAGGATTTGATTGAAGAAGATAACCTAGAAGAGGGAGTTTGCCCAACGGTTGAGGTTTTGATAGAAGAAAGGAAAAGTTACTATAAGCCCTGGAGAAAATCCCTCTTTATCAAACTGATGGGGAGGAGGATTAGATTTCGATACCTGAAGGAAAGGCTATCAAGACTATGGCATCCCATTGGTAACTTCAACCGAATCGATATCGAAAACGACTTTTATCTAGCCAACTTCACAAACAACGAAGACTACTAGTTTTCTCTACACGAGAGACCTTGGATGATTGCGGATCACTACCTGATTGTGCAAAGATAGAGGCCCAACTTTTGACCCCAAGAGAACCACTTCAAGGAAGTGGCAGTATGGATCAGAATACCGTGGTTACTCATTAAATACTATAACAACCATTTTCTCTGGAGACTAAGGAATAGAGTGGGAAAGACTTTGAAGATCAACACTTACACCCTACGAAAAATGAACTCAAATATAGGGGAAGAGTATGGGGTTGAACAAGGAAAATTCGTAAGGCTATGTGTAGAAATTAACCTGCAGAGGAAACTGGTGGCCAAATTCAAACTGAGGAGGAAGATCTTCAACATTGAGTATGAGGACTTGCATATGATTTGCTTCAAATGCAGAAAATATGTCACCAAAAGGAAGAGTGCACCGAGAATGAAACAAATGACAATTCCAGGCACAAGGAGGAAAACAAGGATGCGAGGTTGAGCCAGAATGAAAACCCTTTACAAGGGAGGTCAGAGGCGGAAAACCCAAGTATTGGAGAGGACTTTGGTCTATGGATGATCGTCAAAAGGCCGAAAAGAAGATAGAAACACAGGATGAGGATGGCGGAGGAATACTAGAGAATGCAAAACAGTAAAGGAGAAGCTAGATCGACGATGGCAAAGGCGAGCCTTTCGAGGAGCAGGTTTGATATCCTAGATGACGTGCTTGAGGAAGAGGGCATAGTTTGCATTGCGATAGCAACTGTAAACATTGATAGTGCCGCAGTCGGCGCATCTGACATACATGAGAAAGACACAAAAGAAGGAAAGGAGAGGTTAAAGATTGCCATACCTAAGAAGAAGAAAATTTACGCTACCCCCAATGGAAAAGAGAATGCAGCATTTATCAATCAGAAAGACAAGAAGAAAAAACAAATAGCTATTAACGTGGACCAAGGCTCGATGGCCTAGAAGAAAAGCCTATATGGGATAAGGCTGATTATATGCAAAGATCCAATTAAAACTGGGCCAAGACACTTAACCGGGAAAAGGGCCTTTTCATAGTAGATAGGCCTTAGCAGAAATCCCAAAATAATCTAACTAAGAGAAAGGGCCAAGTCCAAAAGTTTCAGAGCCTTTACAGTGGACAGTTCAAGGAAGCAACAACAGAAGCATAACAGCTACTAGCACCAGGTTAGTCGATGGTGAAAGAGATACTAGAAAATAACCTTTTCAAGGGCTAAACAATCCCAAGAAATCCTCGTACCCCGACTTATAGTTAATTAAACTAGCAGAGAAAAACATCACCCGTAATGGCGATGGCTTGGCAAGACTCAAAAGCACGGACATTACCAGAGTGTAAAGCTCCTTGCTATAGCTTCAGGTTCTTATCTCCTCCATTTTTTATTATTTTAATTATTACAAACTTGCTATCTTGGAATTGTAAAGGTGCAGGAGCTAAGACGTTTCCAAACCTCATAAAAGATTTGATCATAATGCATCATTTGAGTTTAGTTTCACTTGTTGAAATGAAGATTAGTGGCAAAATAGCATACAACATTATAAAGAAAATTGGTTGGAATGGTTAGTATCGTGTGGAAGCGAACAGGTTAGCTGGCGGCATTTGGGTGCTGTGGGACAAAGGGATTCTTGACGTTAACATTATCCAAGGCCACCAACAATACATTCATACATAAGTCAATTTCAAAGGGAAAAAATCTCATTCCTATTGACGATTGTGTATGGTAGCCCACAACGAACTAAGAGGAAGGAGGTTAGGAAGGATCTTAAATTCTTAAGCAATCAACAAAGCAAACCTTAGCTTATCATAGGAGACTTTAATGCATATAAGAATATAGATGAAAAATAGGGTAGTAGCTACCTTAACTGGAGTTCCATGAGAAAGTTAAGTAGCTTTATTGATTCCTGCTTTTTGATGGATTTGGAATACAAAGGGCCAAAATTCACTTGGAAAAGAGGTAATGTAAAGGAATGCATTGACCAGGGACTTAGATATTTGAAGTGGCACACCGAATTCCCAAAATCAGTCATTTTCCATCTCCTAGCCTTCAAATCTGATCATAGGCCTCTGTGCATCAAATTGAAACTTGATGGCCCCCTGAATACTAAAGTCAAGGCCTTTAGATTTCAATAAGATTGGCTCCTTGACAATTTGTTCAAGAATCTAGTTAGAGAGGCTTGGGATAATGATATAAAATATGAGGAAGCATCTACTAGATTCAAGGAGGAGGTTAATGATTGGAATTATAAGGTGTTTCGAAACGTCTTCAAACAGAAAAATGAAATTATCAGAAGATTAACTAGGATTAATAGAGCTCTTAGCATCTAGAGAAATTTGTTCCTTTATAATCTCAAGAAGAAGCTATGGAAGGAGTATGGGATTATTTTGATCAAAGAGGAGGCCATTTAATCCCAAAAAGTAAGATGCAATTGGCTAAGAATAAGGGACAAGAATACTAGATACTTCCATACATCTACTCTGGTTAGAAGAAGAAAGAACAAAATTCGAGCCTTAAAAAACAATGAAGGAGAATAGATCCAAAATAGTGATACCCTAAAAGAAATGACAATATCCTACTTTCATAGGCTCTTCAGGCAGGATAACAACCCACTTGCACATTGCCACTTTAGGGAGGCTTCCCAAAGGTTGAGGAAGAGGATTTAATTGAACTACAAAACCTACTGATTGAAGAGGAGATCAAGAAGGTTGTCTTCAACAAAGGGGCCCTTAAAGCCCCAGGACTCGATGGACTACACGCTTATTCTTCCAAAGTTAATTAGATGTGGTAGGTATTTTGGTATGTAAAATCATTTGGGAGATATTCATAAACCCAGACAAGGTCAAAGACATCAGCCAAACGCTCCTTGTTCTTATCCTGAAGGTGGATAATCACGAAACCCTCAAGGAGTTTAGACCCATAGTACTATGTAATGTGATTTTTAAAATCTTAACTAAAACGATTGCAAATATGCTTAAACTTCTTTATGAAGAAATGGTGAGTCCTTATCAAAGCAGCTTTATACCAGGAAGGAACATTAATGATAATGTCATAATTGCTTAAGACATAATTCACACTATCAGGGGAATGAAGGGCAGTAAAGGAATGATGGGTATTAAAATTGATCTAGAAAAAACCTACGACAAAATCAAATGAGACTTTTTAGAAGACATCTTAAAGGAGGTTGGGTTGGATAATCATTTTGTGCAGTTTATTCTTAAATGTGTATCATTATCTTCTATAAGCATTTTTTGGAATGGGGAGATCACAGAGCCTTTCAATATATCTAGGGCATTAGACAAAGAGATCCCCTATTGCCTTATCTTTTTGTTCTTTGCATAGAAAGGTTGTCTCATTGCATAGAATGGGATGTAAAAAAATAGAATGTGGAAATCCCTACGCCTTGGTAGGAATGGTCAATGTCTCTCTCACCTATTTTTTACGGATGATCTTGTTCTCTTTGGTGAAGTTGATCTTGAGCAATGCAGCTTGATTAAGAAATGCCTTCAAACTTTCTACAGTTGCTTAGGATAGCTGGTTAATGAGTCCAAATCGAGGTGCTTCTTTTCAAAGAATATTAATTCTACAAGGACAGAACAATATAGGATGGAACTAGGATTCCTCTGTACAAATGACCTAGGCACTTACTTGGGAATGCTGCTTTTGCACTCAAGAATAAGCAAGAAAACATTCAAGCATGTCTCAGAAAGGGTCAAGAAAAGGTTGAGCAATTAGAAAGAAAAGTCCTTAACTCTTGCAAGAAGGAACACTCTCACATGTAGTGTCATGAACAACCTATCCTATTACTCGATGTAGACTGCTCTTCTCCCCCTTAGCCTCTGTGATGAGCTGGAGAGGATAAGTAGAAGCTTCATTTGGGGGGATAGTGATGGAACAAGGAAGATTCATTTGGTTAAGTGGGATAAAATTTGTGAACTCAAAAGTGATGAAGGCCTAGGAGTTAGGAAATTAAGAGAGATGATGAAAATTGGATGGGACATCTTAAATAATTCAGAAACACTTTGGGTGAAAACTTTGAAAGCCAAATATAAGATGTTAAGCCAAAAAATTTTCCAAATGGCAATTACAACGAAGAATACATCTAACTTATGGAAGGGAATCCAGAAAATGTGGAAAGAGGTTGAGAAGGGAATAAAGAGCATCATAGATGACGGCAAGTGTACTCTCTTCTGACTTGAGGACTAATACTAGATAATATACGGAACTATAAAGTTGCAGATATGGCAACTCTTAACGGGCTTTGAAACTAGTTAACTTTTAAACATTACCTCCCTAATTCTATTGGGGATATGATCACAAATGTCATAGCTCCACACAAAGACTTGGGGGGAAACTCTCTTGCTTGGAAATTCAGTAAGACCGGAGAGTTCTCGGTTAAGTCAGCATATGAAGCCAGGATAGAGAGACAAACAGTGTGAGCACACCTTCTCGAAGAACATATGGTGATGGCCGAGTCCTTAGAAAATTAGGACTTTCATGTGGTTGATTGGACAAAATAGCCTTCTAACGAATAAGCTACGGTTTGACTGCCACCTCAACTCTACAAGGACTTTTCAAGCTTACGAAAACTCCCCAAAAACAATCCTTCATTGCTTACGAGACTGTGAGCATACCAGAAATCTCTGGATAAGGCTGGTTCAAGTAAGACACTAGAGAAATTTTTCTCAACTGATATAAATGCTTGGTTGAAAATGAACCTATCGCAAGATTTAGGAAGAGAGGACCTATATTGTCAATCTTGGAAGATTCTATTTGGAATCACCAGTTGGAACATTTGGGTGCAAAAATGTGAAACACTTTTCCAGTCGACGGATCATCCCATTCATGATTTGTTCTTTGCTTACTTAAGCGAAACAAGGATCTGTCTCAAAGCTATAGAATGCAAGGTACAGGGGAGAAAGATGTCCATAAGGGAAATTAGTTAGGTTATGCCAAGAGATGACATAGTAAAATTCAACGTGGATGGCTCAGTCATAAATAACAATCAAGCCAGCTGTGGAGGAGCCTTTAGAAATGCCGCAGGTAATTGGATAATTAAATTTACAAGGAATTTGAGAAGGTGTAGTATTACCAAGGCTGAGTTGTGGGGCATTATTACATCCTTTCATATCGCTTGGGAAATAAATTTTAGGAAAGTGGAAGTGGAATCTGATTTAGAGATGGCCATTAGGTTAAGCAAGGAAGGGTGCAATAGAGAGCATCCTTATTCGAGCCTTGTTTCCCACGTCAAAAACTTTGTGATGAGAGATTGGAAAGTGACCATTGAGCATACTTTTAGAAAGGATAACAAAGCGACAGATTGGTTAGTCAATAAAATACATAATATAGAACTGGGGCTACACTGCTTCATTGTATCCCTAACAGAGTGAGACTAATTTTGATGGATGATATAAGATGAGTATCTATCTCACGTGTCTGTGTCTTTTAGGGGTATTTGGTAAGAGAAATTTTTTTGAATTCATAAAAAACTAAATTTGAAAAAAATTAAATTTTTATATTTGATTTTTAAATTTTAAAATAGAATTATCAAAAAATATAAATTTTAAAAAATAATTTTTTAAATATAGAAAGATAATAATATTCTTTATTTTATCACTTTCTCTATTATTTCTCTCTTTTTTTTTTCATTTTATTACTTTTTTTAGTATCTTTGTAGTCACTTTCTCTATTTCACCTTAACACGAGTAAATACATTTTTTTGTAAAAATATTAAAATTTTCAAAAAAATAATATTATAATCAAACATAATAATAATTTTTTTTTTTTAAAAATATTTAAAATTAATCAAATATATTTTATATATTCTCAATAATTATAATTATCAAAAAATATATTTATAAAATAAAAAATCTGATAATGGTGAACCAGCTTGTATTGCTGGTTGTGAATGGGGATGAGTCTAATACGAAGCTGCTGGTGAAGTATTCAAAAGGGAGAAAGCTTTGTGACAAAGGGTGGGAATGCAAGGGATGGTCCATTTATTGTTGCAATTTGACTATAACCGATTACTTCCAGACCTACCAGTTCGAAAATCTTTTTTCTAAGCGCAATTCGCCGGTGGCACACGCAGTTGGTTTCTGGGACTATCATTCTTTCATTACTGCGGCTGCAGTTTATGAGCCATTGGGTTTTGGTACCACTGGCAATAAGTCCATGCAGATGAAGGAGATTGCCGCGTTCCTGGGTCATGTCGCCTGCAAAACCTCTTGTGAGTGCCAATCTTGGTTCTATTTCTGTTTTAATTTGGATTTCAGTATGCTATGACATGCTTCAATATGGATAGTTTTGAGGTATCGAAGTTTTATCATTTTCTTGTTTGGTTTGTGAGAAAATGTTTGAAATGGGAATAATTGGTAAATCTGATTTTTATTGTCTTATCACATCGAGAGCACTGAAGTCCACACTCAGATGTGTAAGATTTAGATTGCAACTGCTTAAATAAGCAGTTTGAGAGCTACATTTTGATTAAAAGCTTATTACATTGGTTATAATTGAACTTTAGAAGGTCCACATCTTTAATGTCTGAATGAATGGGATTATTGGTGTCTGATTTGATTGGTCTTATATAAAACTTGATCTGTTTTCTTCTTCTGTGGTTAGGTTGAATAAATTCAAACAGATGATGCTTTAGCGTTTTATTTGTAGTTGTATGGTTCCTTATGAACGAACTAAAAGGAGAGAACTCTGAATTTCATATCAATAGTTGCCTAGCATCTCCATCAACAGTTCATAAGATAGAAACCAATTAGGAGAAATTCATTCATTGGAGACATCTGACTTGAGATTTTTGTCTTGGACTTACATACAGTGCAGTGTTTGATTCAATTTTGCTGCTAATATTTTTGCTTGTATTTCTTTTGAGAGGTGGTTATGGAGTGGCCACTGGAGGACCCTTGGCCTGGGGCCTTTGTTACAATCATGAAATGAGTCCAAGTCAGTCATACTGTGATGATTATTTCAAATATACCTATCCTTGTGCTCCTGGTGCCCAATACTATGGACGTGGTGCTTTGCCTATTTACTGGTATGCACTTTAGCAAAGTTAAATAGAAGCATCTTTCCCCTGTTCTTGATTGTGCCTGGATTACTTTTCACTGTTTGTCGAAGTTGCTTTATAGACATAGGGATGCCAAAAGGTAGCTGGAAAATAGGGGAGAAGGGAGAAAAACCAGTTAATGAAATGTCGAATGTGAGAATGACCTACATATATTCTTAGTATTCATAGTGCATTTACATACAAGACACTAAATGACCATAATTACAGACATATTCTAGCTCTAGCTACAGCCCTAATTACAGCTTCAATCAAGGGGATATGACAGCTATTTACATTAACTCCAACATTCTCTCTCAAGTTGGAGCATATGTCATATGCACCAAGCTTGTTACAAATGTAAGCGATGTGTAGACTTCTTGAAGATTTGGTAAAAATATCAGTTAGTTGATCATTAGAGTTAACAAAGCTTATAGCAAGAGTCCCTAACAAAATTCTTTCCTTGATGAAATGGCTATCAACTTCTATATGTTTGGTCTTCTCATGGAAGATTGGATTGGAGGCAATAGATAGTGCAGCTTGATTATCTCAAATAAGCTCCATCTTATCAGGTTCTCCAAACTGCAATTCATGAAGCAATTGTTTTATCTACACTAACTCATATGTTGCTAAAGCTATGGCTCAAAATTTAGCTTTTGCATTGAATCTAGCCACAACTCCCTAATTTTTGCCTTTTCAAAAAACAATATTTTCTCCAATCAAGACACAATATCTTGTGGTGGATTGCCGATTCAAGGGTGATCTTGCCTAATTGGTATTTGCATACCTAACTACTTGAGTATGTTTGTGATCTTTATACAATAATCCTTTCCTTGGAACTCCCTTGATGTACTTGAGAATGCTAGTCACTTCATACTAATGATTTGTTTATAGAGATTGTAAGAATTGACTTATTACACTTACAACAAAAGGAATATTTGGTTGAGTAATCGTGAGATAATTCAACTTCCTAACAAGTCTTCTATATCTACCAGGATCAAATAAAGACTCCCCTTATCCAAGTAAAAGTTTAATGTTAGGATCCATGGGACTATTAACTTGTTAGCAATCCAACATACTTGCCTCTTCAAGTAGATGTAGGACATATTTTCTTTGAGAATTGCAATACCAATATTGGATTGTTCCACCTCAATGCCCAATAAATATTTTAGCTTACCAAGTCTTTAGGTTAGAAATGATTGAAGAGATGTTTAACGTCTTGATCATTCTCTGTGATAATAATATCATCTACATAAACAATCACATAAATGCAATGATTAGTTGACCGATTTAGATAGAATACAGAGTGATAAGTTTCATTGCAAATCAGCCTAAATTGTTGAACAACATTGCTAAATTGATTGAACTAGGCTCAAGGTGACTGTTTTAAATCATAGATAGAGCATCGTAACCTTTATACTTGTCTAGACTATGTTTGAGCAACGAAACTAGGCAATTGCTACATATAATCTTCCTTCTCAGGATAATCATGAAGAAATGAATTTTTTATGTCAAGTTGATAGAAAGATCAATGTCTCATAGTTGCAATGGCCATTTTGGCAACTAAAGAGAAAGTGTCACCTTAATCCAAATTGAAAATTTGGTATAACCCTTGGCAACCAGTTGAATTTTAAGATGATTAGTGATAACATTAGGTCCAACTTTAATAGTATAACCCTAACAACACTCAACAATAGACTTTTTAGAAGGCAAGGGTACAAGGTTGTAAGTGCCACTAGATTGTAAAGTAGTAATTTTATCAACCATTGCTTGCTGCTAGCTAAGGTGAGAGAAGGCTTCTTGAGTTGTTTGTGAAATGGAAATAGAAGAGAAGTCGGAGACAAAAGCATAATAGAGTGATGATAAATGATGATAACTCAAAATAATTATAGACAGGACGAGTATTACGCGAAAACAAATATCTTTTCGAAAAGCAATAGGAAAACCATCATTGAAGTAGGTTAAGAAGTTGGAGCCAAGTGTGAATTGACAAAAACAACTACAAAATCTGCATGATTAGTAATTGAAGAATGTTGATGATACACTTGAAGAGGTGGGGCCGAATGTGAATGAATAATGAAGTGTTTGGATAAGTTTGCTAACTGAAATAAGGTTAAAAGGACTATTAGCAATATAAAGAACATAATCTAATGGTAAACAAAGAAGAGGTCTGGCTTGATTGATACTTTTGGTAGTTGTTTTGGAACCATTAGCAAGAGTAACAATCAAGAGAGAAGAAAAGGAGACATCAAGTTTTTAGAAAGGATAGGACTTACTAGAGATATGAGAAGAAGCACCAGAGTCGAGGATCCAACATCCAAGGTATGAAGACTAAGTAAGACATGCAATAAAATTATCGGTTTGAGCAACAGAAGCTGTGGAAGTGGCAACCATTATTGTTCAAGGTCAGAAACAACCCAAAAATAAGGATGAGAGATAGAATCACTGCAAATAGGCTGGAGGAAAGGAGGCTTGGGAAGGGACCTATGGTGGTCAGAACAGAGACTCCACATGCTAGTGATAGGTGGTCAGACAAACAAGGGCAACAATGGGTAGGCCAATTTTAAGGTTTTGATGTTGACCATAGGCTTCACTGGTGAAATACTTGGACCTTGCAAAGTGTTGGAATGATGCACAACCACTCAAATGTTTTCTTTTCGTTTTTTGCACAATAAGTGGAATGATGCACAACGACCGGAAGGACTACAAAAAATTCAATTTTCCTTGAGCGGTCTCTAGTACCATGTAAAATAGGAGAGAAGGGAGAAAAACTAATAAATGAAATATAGTCCATGAGAATGGCCTACATGTAGTCTTAGTATTTATAGAATGTATTTACAAACAAGATTGCAAAGAATGCAAAATTATACTTGGGGAGAGTTTGGCTACTTAACACAAAGTTTTAGTCATGGACATATAAGTTAAGAGAAGAGTAGAAAGAAAAAGTCAAAAAACAATTCTGAGAGTTAGATGGTGGCTTTTGAAAGATGAACAACAAAGAAACTTTCAAAGAAGGGTAGGAGAAGAGGGATTTTGGGAAGTATAAGGAAGTTTTAACGATATGTGGGTCGAGATAGCTGAAGGGATTAGAAAAATAAAAAAAGAGACTCTTGGAGAATTAAGAGGAATTGGACCAAAGGGTAAAGAATCTTATTGGTGGGGTGTAGAGGTGTGAGATAGGATTAAGGTTAAAAGAAAGTGTTATAAAGTGTGACACTTATATAAATATAATGAAAATTGAAAAAAATATATAGTTGCGAAGAAGGATGCTAAGAAGGTTGAGAGTGAAGCGAAATTTAAAATTTTTAAAGGGCTATATCAATATTTAGGAATTAAAGATAGTGAAAGAAGAATTTTCAGACTTATGAAAGGTAGGAAAAGAAATATTAAAGACTTAAACCAATTGAAATGTATTAAAGATGAAGAGAATAAGGTTTTGGTAAGAGAGTAATGTAACGACTCAATTTTTTTTTTTATTAGTAGTCATTATCTCTTTACTTCTAATTGTTTATCTCTTAATATTCAATTAATTTAGTTAAACATAATTAAGATTTAAAGTCTACCATTAACATTGATGCTATTGCGAGTTCATATACATATATCATCGGTATCCGGGTGACACTTAATACCATATCAAAAATACAATTAGCATCCGGGTGTGGTTAGTCTAAAGCACCCACACAAAAGGTCAAACACATATGTTTACGTCTTAGTCATCCACGTCGATTACTTTTGGGGACACCGGTGCAGGTGGTGGCACTTTCACTGAAATCTCAGTCATGTCTACAACACATATATCACATATAATCGATACTTGCCTAAGGTAGGATAGTTTGACCCAGCGCACAATAAAAACAAAAGTCATGGTGAAAATTTGCATGTCTAATTATCTGAATATAATATGAAAATATAATAAGAATTAAATCTTAATAGGTTCAACAATAAATCATATTCATCAATAATATCAGTCATCATGTTATGTTCAGCTGTATAAGTTACATTAAAAATATATCGGGCCTCATGAATATATCTTATCTATGCACATAAAAATTATGTAGCAATAATATGTATAACACGAGTAATTATTTTCAGAAAGTCATAGTCATTTCATATATCAAGGGCAAGACAACTATTAAAAAGAGCGTGGCATGTCAAAAAAAATCACAGTTTTATCGTATGATGGCTATTAACTTATTCTCATATCGAGTTATCTCGGTCAGGGTGAATATTTTCTATTTTTTGGTACAGACTTTTTTCGCTCCGTTCGACATGACACACTTTCTCTTTCTCTTCTCATTATTATCATCATAATCGTGAGTAAGACGTCCTCTACTGGTGCACCATATAGACGTCATGTGACCGTACTCGCCTCTTTTTTTTTTTCATATTAATAGCCAAAATATGATTTCAATAATAAGTATGCCCATGCCCACACGTCACATTTTCTCATCAAAGCATAATCATTTCAAAAATTATTTTTACAAAACATATTCATGCCAAAATCACATACTTAGGATGGTAAAGATTTCATGCGATGGCAACGGTTAGGGCATATACTAATCCTTTATTATTTTTATTTATAAAATTTTTCTTCTTTCTTAAATATTTTTATTTTTTTTAATTTTTGGCCTCTAGTCACTTTACTCCTACTTAAATTATTTTTAACACATGCTCTTGTTCATAAAATTTTCTTTTATCACCTCTTTTATCTATAATCTTTATACATTATTTTTATTAATTTTTCCTAAGGTTTTTAATACCTCTCTTATTGGAAATTACCATTTCTTTAAATATGAAGGCCAAAAATGTATTATGGATTTCTGGGCCTAGACCTCTCGTCACTGTTTGGCTCATATATCCTTCATTTAAACTCTAAATTAAGTGATTTCAGAGCATATAGAAATCTAAGACAAACCTCTAAAACTATTATGTTAAACGTCTTAGCAAAATCTTAAGAAATCTTGTGTTATTACTTCCTCAAATTCATTGTTATTTCTTTTTAGGTATATCTATCTTGTATGAACTCCAAATTAAGTGATTTCAGTGGCTAAAATTCCATAAGACATATATATACATTTTTTATGTTAATTATTTCTTTTAATTCCTTACAAATTATTCTCAGAAATTCAAAAACAGAAGCTAACTTAGTTATTCCGAAAATCCAACTTTCTTAACCTAGCATTTTCTAAAGTCCTAGTTCCTCCTTGCATTAAGTCCTCTCCAATTTTCCAAATTTTCACCTAACCATAAGGTTATTTATTTCAACATTTTAATTAGATTTCTTATTTAATTTAACATATTTCATCATCCACTTCAAAAGAAAAACAGAATAACACATCATCATGGGTGTTTTCAACAGAAATTTCTCATGGACTTCTTATAGGTATTTAAGGCCATACTTATTTTATCAATCTAACCATCTTCTACCCATTTTTACTCTATGCAAATATGTATAATAGCAGCACAAAAGCTCTAAAATTTCGTCACCTATAGTCATAACCATGCAGAAATTTTCATGTCAACCTAAGCATTCAAACATCCATTACATGAAAGATCAATATGTAACATGATATAGTAACATAGCCAATTATCAAAATAGCAAATTATTACAAATATCATCAAATTTCTAGTATCAAAATCTCAAATAATGTTACAAACTTTTAATGTTCTTTCAAAAGAATTTATTGTTAAACCTACCTATAAATCTCCCTAAATTATTTGGTGAGTTTCCTTTTCTTGTTTTCCCTTGAAGGAATGGCGAGATTCTTTCCTCCTCTTGACTTTTCTAGCAGCTTAAATAAGAAAAGGAGGGTGAGTTTTGAACCTCAAGATAAAGAGAAAAGATGGATTCAAGTGGAAGTTAAGTTAACTTACCTTGAGCACTTAGTCCTCTAAATTTTATATTCTTCTTCCTTCCTCTCTTCTTCTCTCTTTCTTTTCTTTCTCTCCTTTGTCTTGTTTTTGTTTTTTTTTTCTCCCTCACTTGGCCGAAATTCTCATGTGTTAAGGGTGGGTTTTGCTTAAAAAAAATCAAATGGACAACCTCTCATAATTATGGATCTAAATCTTACTTGTGGGACATTCCATATTGTCATCATTAGGTTGTATATGGTTGCTTCTTGGAATAGGAAAAATCATGGTCTGCTCTTCCTCTCCTTTGGCCGAAATATGCACATAAAAATAGGGAATTTGGTGTTTGAATTTCATGGTGAGATGGGTCTAAGACAAGTGGCAAGATCTCCTCAAGTTTTGGGATTCATTTCCCCTTTCTTATGGCTTACTCAAGATTCATAAATTTTCATTTTTAGGTGGTAATTTTTCAGCCCTTGATTCTCCCTTGCTTGGCTGAAATTGTTTTTGTATAGTGGGGATTTTTTGCCTCAATTCTATGTGACAATAATGTTTGCTTATGGAGCACTCATGTAATAGTATTTCTCTAACTTGTTGGACTTGTCAAATCTTGCCTATTGCACCTTCCATTATGAGTAATTATTGCTTACTATTACACTACTATTTCATCACATGGCTCTCATTTTTTCCTCTTAAATTTGGGCTCATTCTTACTCATTTCCTTGGCTTGGCTGAAATTCCTACCTATAATGGAGGGTTTGGCCACATTTTCATGAGTTTTGAGTTATAGGCCCAACCTCTCCATCCTAGTTCAAATTTATGTTATGTCTCCCACTTAAGCCAACCATGTGGCTTGCCAAACACTTATGTGACGTGAAATTTTTTTACATGGAGTGTCCATAGGTGGAGGCTCAAATATATGTGGTGAGGTGTTAAACTTTAGAAAAAATTTCCGTAATCCATCTTCTAGAAATTTCAAGACCTTCATTCACTTTCAAAAATTTATTTTTCTTACCCAATAATTTTGTCCCTCTCTAGATATTATTTCTAATTTTTTCCTATTTTCTTAATGTTAGAAAAATTCTCTATGCATACACATAAGGTGAAGAATTTCTTAAGTTTATATTCTCTTAGATATCTATCAAAATTGTTTAGTAAGTCTTATTTTCTTAGTTAAATATTTATGTGCTATTATTAATAAAAGGAAAAAAAATTAAGGATGTTACAAAATTATATCTTTTATCATAGAATTCAGAAGTTTGAAATAGAAAAAGTTTTGAAGAGAATAGATAATGGCAAAGTAGTAGGACTTGATAATATACCTATTGAGGTGTGGAAAAGTCTAGGTTGGAAAGGCATAAGTTGGCTCACTAAGTTGTTTATTGAGATAATGAGATATAAGAAAATGCCAGATGAATGAACGAGAAGTATTTTAATCTCTATCTATAAAAATAAGGGGACATTAAAAACTATGTCAACTATAGAGGGATTAAACTCATGAGCTATACTATAAAGTTATGGGAGAAAGTCATTAAGCAGAGATTAAGATAAGGGACTCAAGTCACAAAGAATCAATTTGATTTCATGCTAGTAAGGTCTACCATGGAAGCAATTTACTGTCAAAATTGGTGGAGAGATATCAAAGAAATAAAAAAGAATTATATATGGTTTTCATCGATTTGAAAAGGGTGTATGATAGAGTATTGAGAGAGATTTTATGGAAGGTTTTAGATAAAAAAGAGAGTACATATTGCTTATATTCAAGCAATTAAATATATATACGATAGGATCACAACTTGCGTAAAAACACAGAATGGAAACGCAAAGGATTTTTTCACAACTATAGGATTATATCAAGGTTCATCTCTGAGTTCATATTTTTTTTAACTTAATTTTGCAGTTACTAAATATATCGAAGATTTGGGACCCCGTTATATGATTTTTGTAGATGATATAGTACTAGTTGTTTTCGAGTCATGGAGATAAATTTTGGAAACACATAGTTTTCATATAAGTAGAAATAAAATAGAATATATGGAATGTAATTTTAGTAAAAGACGAACTCATACGAATTTAGAAGTAAAATTTGGAGATTATCTTATAAAACAAGTTACAAGCTTTAAATATATTGGGTCCATTATATAAAATGACGAAAAAATAAAGGAAGACGTAAAACATAGAATTCAAGTGGGATGGATGAAATTTAGAAAGTCTTCAGATGTCATTTGTAATAGAAAAGTGTCGTTCAAGGGTAAAGAAAGATTATACCGTATAGCTATAAGATCAATAATATTGTATGGTACTGAATGTTGGGCGGTTGAAAGACAATATGAAGATAAATTCAATGTCGCAGAGATGAGAATGTTGCATTAGATATGTGGACACATTAAAAGAGATATGATTAAAAATGAGTGCATTAGAAGGAAAGTTGAAATAACATTTATTGTGATGAAGATGGTAGAATTTTGTTTAAGGTAGTTTGACCATGTGTGGAGAAGACCTGTAGAAGTCTTAGTGCGAGATCAGATGGAGAGCAACTTAATAGTTTGAGGTAGAGGGAGGTTAAAAAAAATAATAGATGAAATAATTAAGAATGATTTAATTATTAATAATCTCTCTATTAACATTATTTATAATAGATCACTGTAGCGTCGTTTGATCCATCTAGTACATAGTTGTTGTTATATTTACAGACAAGACACTAAATAAGTATATTTATAGAGATATCCTATACCGAGGGAATAAAAGTGAGATTTTCAATTAGCGGTCCAAAATTTTCCAAAGCACTTCAACCATCATGTTTGTAGGGCCCCTAATTTTGAAAGGGGGGAGAGGAGGGGGGTGTTGGGGTGAGAAATTTAGAAGGCATTTAGTAAAATGTCATCTTTGTCTTGGTATCTTGGATGGTAGGAAGCATCCAAGATGTTTGTGCTTGGTAATGGGTGCATTGTTTATCCAAAATGCTTGGTGTCATCCAAGACACCTGGAGGCATGTGATAGGATTATACCTTTTTCACATCCTTGAACTTTTAGCTTTGTTAGCTACTATAAATATCAATTATATCTTTTCTAAAATGAAATGCCATGATATTTTATAACTTAATATACAAGATACTAGGAAATTAAGATAATAGTGTACCAAACTCTTTAATATTTTACTATTGCACCACCCTTCCAACATTTTCTGAATTTTCAACGTTAAAAAATTGACAAAGGAAAAAATTGTTAAAATGAATCATCATTTTTTTTTTTATAGATAAAATGAAATGAATCATAATTAATCATATTCTTTCATATAATCTTTTATTTCATTTTCCTAAGTATTTACCAAGGGTAAGGAAATTTATCATTTAATCCCCTATTACCTTCCTTCTATTTCCTTTCCTTCTCAACTTCCAAACATATTCCTTAGGTTTTCTCCAATATCCCAAACTATTCTGTCCCAAATAAACCAGACTTATTGGAAAGTTAACCCACAGAGATTATTTGGCGATCACTGAACATTCCCTCCAGAAAGACCCTGTTTGAATAGTATTATTTCCTCTCATTGTACATGATACTGGACGGTGGAAACACTTTTCTTGACTTCCCATGACTCTAGCCGCTCTTCTCATGCATTATAACAGTAGCGTCAATCACTTTTCCTGCTCTTAGCAATGCTTTTGATCTCAAGGGTCATATCACTTACTCTTGTAACAAGCTTGGCGCATGTCTATACTATTATAGATCGGTTTGATATCTTTTCATACCGGTGTTTAAAAAAATAATAATAAAAAAAAATCAACAATGGGTAGTGCTAACCGGGTTAATGGTTGGTTACTTAATTTGTTTAGAATAGTAAATATAAGTCAAGCCATTAGTGGCTTATATGCACTAGCTTAAAAAGACCCCGGAGGGGGGTGGGGAACGTAAGAATATTATTAGTTGATCTCCTTTCTTAGTTACACTATATATGTCTCACATTGATTCTATCACAAGCTAAACAACATTCACTTCGTTATAAGTAAATGTAGCCTGTAAATCATGAGCACACCTATTTTTAGGCATGTCAGACACATGTTGGTGTCCAACATTGCCATGACACATTGTTGGCACATGTTCAACACATATATGGACGTGTCAAAGTAAAACTTCTTTTTTTCTTTTTGGAACTTGGACACAACTTGGATCTAGCTAGGTTGGAAAAAAAAGGATAGAATGAGAGACTAGAAACTCCTTCATGAGATAATGAGGTTTCTTTTCTTTTGTTTATTTTTTATTTTTTGGTTGTACATGAATAATTTGAATAACATCTTTTCACTTTGTGGATTTTTTGGGAAAATAATAGTGCAAGATATTTAAAATATAGGATAATGTTGGTTGTTTTTCTTTGGAAGTAGATCACTAAAGGTAAAGTTTAAAAATTTAGGATTTGAATATGACACATGCTAAGATGTTATATGTGTGTGTGTGTGTGTGTATGTGTTGTGTTGTGTTGTGATTTATAATTTTTGTAGCTTGACATGTCTACGTATATGTGTCATGTTGCATATCGCAATGTCCATGCTGCACAAGATGTAAGACAAGTCTCCCTTTATCAAGGCTTTCTAAAGCATTCTCTCTTTTTATTTTGTGAAGAATAAAAGAGAGACTTTAGAAAGCCTTGACAAAGGGGGGTTTGTGATACATTTATTTATAATGAAGTCAAAGTTGTTTAGCTTGTTATACAACCATTGTGGGACTTTGATGGGCCCCAATTGGTCACTGCTCAATTACAAAAGTCTACACAAGAAGGGTGAAACCACATAGGGAGAAGTTGGGTAATGATTTTGTAGTGGAGAATTAGGAGCGACATGTGGACAGTGTGATGGAAGGGAGTTCGGTAGCAGGCAGTTAGAAGTATGTCAGGACAGAATTTTAAAAGGGAAGGAATAATTATTGGGGAAGTGTATTTTTGGCCTCAAATTGTTGGAGTGGGTTTGGTTGTTTTCTGTTTCTTTGAGGTATACTTGTCGCTGAATGTAGACTTGTTAATGTTAATATATTTTCTGGGTAGTTTTTGTTTGGAGTTCTTTCCTGCTTTTATTGTTTATTTTGCTTGGGTTCCACCATTTTAGTATCAAAGCCTATACTATTTGGGAATAAACACTAGAATGGAGGGGTGTATCAAAAGTTCAGAATGGGAATTTTCTGTTATGAAAAGAGACATGGGTATGATGAAACAGGAGATGGGGGTTCTTAAACAATATATGCTGGAGATTAGGGACGGAATGGCTGAAATTTGGGCTTATAAGAATGGAGAAGCTGTGCAGACTGCAGAATGATAGAGGCAAATCTATGGAAGGCCAATCCTATGATGGCCCTGGTTCATCATGTGGGCACACTAAAATTGCAATGCCCTGTCATTTGGCAAAAAGAGATGCAACCCATTATCAACACTTGGAACTTTCTGTTTTTTTCAGGTGAAGACCTGCTGGGTTGGGTATTTAAGGTGGAGCAATATTTCCATTTCAATGGGGTCTTAGAGGAGGAGAAGGTGGAGGTTACTACTGGGTTTGGAGGGCAACGCTCCAAGTTGGTATTAGTGGGTAGAAACAAGACCACCTGTCCAATTATGGGAAGCCTTCCAAAAGGAATTATTAGAAAGTTTCCATGCTTATTAGGAAGGGATGGCTATGAGATGCTCATGGCATTAAAGCAAGGGAATTCAGTGACTGAGTATTGTGAAAAGTTTGGCACGCTGTCTGCCTCTCTATAAGATGCAACCGACAAGATTTTAATGAGGAGTTTTTTAAACTGGGCTTAAAGAAGAAATTCAAGCTGAAGTCAGAATGAATGGGGTTGCCAATCTCAACAACTTATGGACCTAACCCACCAAAATTGGTGAAAGGAATTGGGTTTTGGAGTGGGTTAAAGAGGTTCGATTAAATAAAGGAGTCAGAACTTATGGGGCCAACAAGTCTAGTGGTTCAATGGGGGGACATACCAGGTTCTTGGACCCTGGTGAGACTTAAAGAAAAAACCACTTATTTCGGCCTATCAAAGGAAAACGAGGTGAAGCAATTAGGTGAGCCTAAAACAGTAGTGTTAGCTTCATCATCCACTTCATTGTGGAGTGGCGCTAATTATAGGAGGCTCAGTGATGGAAAGTTGCGTGCAAATAGGAGCTGGGACTATGCTTCAAGTGTGACAAAAAATTTGGCCCTAATCACATATTTCCTAATAGGCAACTCCATATCCTGTCGTTGCCGAAGAAGGGAAAATTCACGAGCCTGACCTGCCACTTGTAGTACCATCCAGAGAAAAGGAGGAAGAAGCCATGGAAAATTTGATGAATTCTATAGTGAGTATTACTGCTACCAATACTATGAAGCAAATAGGGCAAATCAAAAAATTTTTGGGCCGGGGGGGGGGGTGTTGTTAGTTTTGATTACCAGTAGAGGATCCCACAATTTTATTTCCAAAGAGCTTACAAAAAAATTGTCTTTGACTGTCGAGAGCACTAAACATTTTGGATTGGTGATTGGGAACAGATACAGAATTCAAGGTGAGGGAATATGCCATGGTGGAGTTGAAACGTCAAGGACTGCACATTACCCAAACTTTTTTTCCTTTTGAGTTGCATAAGGCTGACATTGCACTGGGGATACCGTCCTTGGGATCGATAAAATGTATATGAAATTTAATGTTGATCAGCAGTTCATATATTTGAAGGGATCCAAAACACTAGTATTTTTGAAGTCAATGTTGCTTTCCATCAAGGGAGAGAGATAGGGGTTCTTGGTAGAATTTGGAGAATTCGGGATGTAGATGGAATCTACTGAGTGGCTTGATGAAATTTAAGCGATAATAGACTGTTTTGCTGTACTGTTTGACCAACCTAAGGGGCTGTCTATAGCCTGTATTGCATATTATAAAATTCAGCTTGTGTTATCACTACCCTCATTCATAGAAAAATGAAATAGAGAGTTTGGTGAAGGAGATGCTCGTGGTTGGTATTATTTGACTTAGGAATAGCCCATTTTCTAGCTCGGTTTTGTTGGTTAAGAAGAAAGATGACAGTTGGTGTTTTTGTGTTGACTATAAGGCACTAAACAAATCACTATACCGGATAAGTTCTCAATTTTTCCTATGAATGAGCCGGGAGGTGTCATAATTTCTTCAAAGCTAGATCTCAAATTGAGTTACCATCAAATACGAATCAAGGAGGGTGACGAGCACAAGGCAGCCTTTAGGACTCATCAAGGCCACTATAAGTTCTTAGTGATGCCACAAATGCTCCATCCATGTTTTAGTCATTGATGAATGACATTTTCAGGAAGTATCTTCGAAAATTTATCTTGGTAATTTTGCAGACAGGTTGCAGGTGGATCCTGCTAAAGTGGAAAATATGTGGACCTCAAAGCTATTAGGGGATTTTTTGAGAATTACATGCTATTACACTATGCTTGTAAATGACTATGGGAAGATAGCAATGCAGTTACAAAATTGCTCAAGAAGGATGCTTTTTCCTCGAATGACACGCCCATAATCTTGAGACATTAAAAACAGCTATGACCACAATCTGTCTGTAGATGTTTATGAGAGGAAGCCAGAAGGACGCTTTTTCCTAGAATTGCCAGATGTTTCATGTCCCTTTGAAATAGAGACTGGCATGGGGCCTGTTGCTTACCTTAGCCAAGCCTTATCCCTTAGAGATTGACGATGTTCAGTTTATGAGAGGAAGCTTATGTCTATTGGTTTTGCTGTCCAAAAATTACAGCATTACTTGTTTGGGCATCCTTTTATCATCCGAACAGACCAAAAGAGATTAAAATTCCTGTTGGAGCAGCGGATTATGAATTTGGAGCAACGAAAATGGGTTTCCAATTGATGGGTTTTAAATATGAAATCCACTATAAGCCTAGGAATGAAAATAGAGCGGCAAATGCTTTTGTCTAAACAAAAATCTCACTGAATTGTCACCTACTTCTTTGGTTCAGTTTGGGCAATTGGAAGAATGGGAAGATGTACAGAGGGATGAGAAGTTAGAGACAATTATTCAGAAATTACTGATTGGAGCTGCTGTTCCACAAGGTTTCGCAATGAAATCAGGCCGATTGATGTACAAAGGTAGGCTGGGATTTCCTGTTGTTTTTTGGGAATTAGTCCCACATCGGTTGGAAGTGGGAAGTGGGAAGGGTCCTTAGGCTATATATAGAGGTCCTCCCCCTTAGTATTCTACACACCAAATTTGTAGCCTTTTGACTCTTCTAAAGGCTTAGTTGATTTTTCTCTCTTTTGTATTTTGATTTGAGGAATATATATTTGTAGTGGTGTCCGGGGACGTAGGCACAATTGGCCGAACCTCGTCAAATCCTGGTATTCTCTTTATTTGCTTTTCTGCTCTTTATTTATCATTGTTAGCCATTGTTAGATTTGCTATTGGTGGAAAAATAGCTCAATTTCCACAACATTTCCTAAAAATTCTTCTTGAATACCTATGCTACTTAGAATTTCAAACATACAAAAGGATGACTGCTGTGGTATTTTGAGAAGGTATGAAGAAAGATATTGAACAGTGTAGAAAAATAGAGTAGAAGAGAAATTCTTCTCATATATTGATCTGAGAATGGGTACAGGAATTTATAGGGAGTTTGGCAGCTAAACTGCTGAGGAAACAAATCCTAAAGAGATTCGAACAGATTACTATCAATCTCCTAATAAATAGGAGCTAATATTCCCCTAAAAAACAGTAGAAGAAATCCAGGAGAATCACCCAGATTTTATGCAGAAAACAAACAGATACGGTAAACTAAAAAAAGCAACAATAACAATAAACAAATAGAAAATTGATTCTGGAATTTGCACCGCATTAGTCCCAGAACTTGCGACAAACAGTATTTAACAGCTTGAGAAATTTGCCTAAAAAACAAACGTTTAGCAATGACTCCAACAAGGCTATTACAACCTCTACCCATTCCTGACCAAGTTCGGGAGGACGCGAGCACGAATTTCATTGCTGGCCTTCCTAGATCAAAGGGTGGATACTATTATGGTAGTGGGGGACCGACTTAGAAAATACAGCCACTTCATCTCTCTCTTGTATCTCTTTATACTGCTAAAGATGTGGCTATGTTATTCATCAAGGAACTGGTGAGGTTGCATGGTTTTCCGTAATCCATAATCTCATAGGGACTGATTATTTCTCAGCCAATTTTGGAAATAATTGTTTAAATTGGCTGGTACTTCCTTGCATTATGGCTCTGGTTATCATTCCAAGACCGATGGAAAATCCAATGTGGTCAACTGTTGTTTGGAAAAATTTACTCTGTTTTGTAGGGGGCAAACCGAAAGAGGGTCCAAATGGATCCACTTGGGTTGAATATTGGTTTAATACTGCATTTAATAGATCCACAGGGATGTCCCCTTTTAAGGCTTTGTATAGTAAGGATCCATTTACATTGTCCAAGCTAGGGAGTGTTGTTTCAGCAATGGAGGAGGTCAATGATCACATTCAACACAGAAACCAAATTTTGGATGAGTTTAAGGAGAACCTAGGAAGGCTCAATCTCAAATGAAAATGGCAGCAGATCGGAAGAGATGTCCACTATGAGGTGGGAGACTATGTCTATTTGAAGCTACGGCCTTATAGGTTGAAGTCTCTTGCCAAGAAACTCAATCCGAGAGGCCCACACATGATTGTAGAAAAAATTGGGAAAGTTGCTTATAAACTAGAGTTACCTGCCACTTCCAAAATTCACCCAGTGTTCCCTGTTTTCCTACATAAGAAATCTATTCATTCTGCTGTCCCAATCCAGCGCCTTCCACCCTTTTTAAATGAGGAAATGGAGCTCCTCATTTACCCTGAGGAAGTGACCCAAGTCAGAACATTGACTAATGGAAATAGGGAGGTTTTAATTAAATGGAAGGGCCTATCCGAGTTTGAAATACTTGGGAAGCTTGGGATGTTATCAATCTTCAATTTCCCCATTTCACTTTGAGGATAAGATGTGTCTAGCAGGGAGGGTATTGATGGGCCCCCAATTGGTCAGTGTCCAATTACAATAGTTTACACAAGAAGGGAAAAACAAAACAGGGAGAAGCTGGGTAATGGTTTTGTAGTGGAGAATCAAGAGGGATACGTGGACATGTGATGGAAGGGAGTTTGGTAGCAGGGGGTTTGAAGTCTGTGAGGACAGACTTTAAGGAAGGAATAAACACTGGGGGTGGGGAATGTATATTTCTGTTTGGAGCAAGCTTGCTTAGGAAAGTTTCTGGCCTTTCGTATTGCTGTAGTGGATTTGATTGTTTTCTGTTCCTTTGAGGTATACTCGTCAGTTGTCACTGAATATAGACTTGTTAATGTTACTGGAAATCTTGCAACTGATTTACTGATATATATTTTCTGTGTAGTTGTTGTTTGGAGTTCTTTTCTTCTTTTATTGCTTATTTTGCATGGGTTCCTTCAGACTTCTACAGTATAAGTAAATAGTGAAGGAGATAAGCTAAGACTATTCTAACAGGTCTGAAGAAAATGGGGGAGAAATTAGATTCTTGTGCTCACACCAACTATTCCTACCTATAATTACCTCAATAACCATGATCAACCAACCTATTTCACAACAAAATGCATGGTTTGAACAATAGAAAAACTCTTAAAAGAAACATTTGGCATACATAACTACAAGAGGGAAAAGAATTCAAAAAATACTCATTCAACACCTACAATGGCAATCATAGAAGTGCCTCATATCATATTGAAAAAAGGATAGGTGCTAATTGCGCTTGGCAATGTTCCACTAGGGGAGAAGAGAGATCAAAGCTCCAACACAACAATAGACAAAAGAGAAAGGGAAAGGGGGAAAGAGATAACATTGGAGTAATTGATGGATTTGCAAGCTTTCTTCTAGTGATTGGAAAAGATGCAAAGGTGAGAAGAGTGGACCGGGCATTTGTGTTGCTAAAAATATAGAGCGAGCTGGAGTTCTGGAATTTTGAAGATAATATACAAAATTATCATAAAGCAAATGAAAATTCATAAATATTATATGTATTTCAGGTATTGGATAATGGCAGCGATGCAGAACGAGGAGCCAAAAAAATAACCAAAATGTTAACCAAACTGAAATAAATTCTTCACTCAAATATCATAATATTAGGGCGTAATTTCCTATTGACTATAGGCCCCTATTTATAGGCATCCTAAACAAGAAATCCTAATGCAACTCAAATATTATTACTCAATTCCTAATCCTACTAAGATACTACTATGGGATACATGTCCTTAGGCCCAAATGCTTTTATCAATATTTCCTAATTACTGATAATTAAATCTTAAATCATCCCAATTATTCAATTGCAAATTCTAAGCTTGTCATAAATAAATATTAATTTCTTAGTACTGTATTGCATTAATCTGTCAAATCTCAAACGTGTCCAGACTTTCTAGAGTTCTGATATGCAAGTTTTGTTTGGTTTGAGGTGGGTAGGATATCTGACCATAATGAAATGGTAATCCCCAATTAAATTATGTGGCATGTGAACTCAGATAAAATTTCTTTCATGATTCTAAAATGGATAA
The DNA here is from genome assembly GCA_037074535.1 of Gleditsia sinensis. Lineage (NCBI taxonomy): Eukaryota > Viridiplantae > Streptophyta > Magnoliopsida > Fabales > Fabaceae > Gleditsia > Gleditsia sinensis. The sequence goes on along the minus strand of CM073475.1, from coordinate 8,194,130 downwards.
GCCTTTTTGTTACATTTCTATGGGCAGTGACTAGGATTCAAGGGGAACTAGATGAATCATGAAACTATTTTTCAGGTCATGGAGTATTATGAAATTCCTGATCAGATTATATCGCTCGTGAAAGGTTTATTAAAGATGGAACTGCTTTGATGTTTTAAACAGTGTAGGCTTTTAAGTTAGATAGGTGACTAGGATTCAAGGGGAAGAAGGTGAACCATTGAACATATTTTTGCAATGGAGTATTGCCTGCTTTATGAAAATTGCTTCTGGTTTTTATTAGTTCACCCTTTTTTACTAGAATAGGCAGTAAGGAAAATATTAGGTTTATGCTTGAAGTATTGCTTGGTTGGTAACTGCATTTTTGTGTGTATGTCACAGTCACAGCATATTAAAATATGTAAATATCATTTCCTTGTTGAATGTGGTGGTGGTTGGACACAGGAACTACAATTACGGTGCTACTGGAGAAGCATTGAAAGTGGATTTACTGAGCCATCCAGAATACATAGAGCAGAATGCAACACTTGCCTTTCAGGCTGCAATTTGGAGGTGGATGACCCCAATAAAAAAGAAACAACCTTCAGCCCATGATGTTTTTGTTGGCAATTGGAAGCCCACCAAGAATGACACTTTGGAGAAGCGGGTTCCTGGTTTTGGCACTACAATGAACATTCTCTATGGGGATTCTGTTTGTGGACAAGGTGATATTGACCCAATGAACAATATCATTTCTCATTACTTATATTTTCTGGACCTGCTAGGTGTTGGTCGAGAGGAGGCAGGGCCCAATGAAATGCTTACATGTGCAGAGCAGGTTCCTTTCAATCCATCCTCTCCCTCCTCCTCAACTTGATCTTGAACTAATTGAATGTACCCAGTAAGCATAAGATGTTGAAAGTGGAGGATCAATAAGAGTTCTTTAAGGTATCAATATACTATAACTTGCAACTTGCAAGGATTCTTTTGTAGCTTCTCTCTCTTGTAGTGTAAAAGTAATTAAAAAACACTGTAATATTACACTATACGTGAACAATCTTGATCTGGTATATATTAAGGGCGAGTTTGTTATATACATCCCTTGTTTGCAGACCTCTATCTGTTTCCTTGGCAGCTTTCCATTGTTAGAGTTGCTTTCACTTCAAATTTAAGGTTTCTTACACCCTTTTTTTGTGTGTGATTCATTTCATTTAAAAAAACATAAAAGGGTTAAAAAGAAGACCAACCGTACAACTTGTCTCTATATTTTTTCCATATATTCTGTCCTAAGGCTGCTCTCTGAATAGGAGATACATAGCTAAAATGACATCCTCTAATATTGCTTTGCTAGCAAAGCTTCATTAAAACTCCTCATATCTTTGAAGCCTTGTATTCTCTGCTCCTGTGAGCATGCTAGTTTTCTCCAAGCAAGCATGCACGTGCTTCTATTTCCCTCTCTTCCTCCACCAGAAATTCCTTATTACCGATTCACACTTGTTTAAATTTTCCTGTGATAGCCTTGCTATTGATAGATTGTATACTAGTGCAAAGCTTAGCACTGATTTGATCAATATTCATCTTGCTGCCTGTGACATAAGGTTCCTATTCCAAGACTTCAATTTGTTTTCTAATTTTTGTACTATATCTTCTTTGTTCTTGTTATTTCTGCTCTGAGATAGATTCACCCCCAGATATCTTTGAAACCCTTTCACTTGTTTAATCTTGAAATCGCTGGCCATTAATATACTAAACCTTCTTGGGGTGTTATTACTAAAATTGCTTCAATGAAACCCCAAGACACCTTATCATAAGCTTTAAACATGTCTACTTTCAAAGCTGTTGAATATGTCTTCTTAGCCTTGGTTTTTCTCATGCATTCTAGGATCTCAGCTATGATGATTATGCTGTCTTGAATTTGCATCCTTTTTATGAAAGCATTCTGATTTGGGAGAATTATATCATCCATCAAATCCTTGTGTCTATTTGTTAGTACTTTTGATATCACTTTGTATGCCACATTGCAAAGGCTAATTGGTCTAAAATCTTTAAATTCCTTTGGGCAATTATTTTTAGGAATAAGAGGTATATGTGTCTGGTTTAGCTCTTTCAGAAGGCACCCACTTTTGAGGAAGGATGAGACCATTCGAATCACGTCCTTCTGCACAATTGGCCAATAATTCTAGAAAAAATCTAACATTTAGTCCATCTGGCCTCGGAGTATCTAGGTTTATTTTGGAATGGTCGTTTCTATTTCCAAGGTTGTAAACGGTTTATTCAAAGTTTCCAGGTGTCTTGATTCCAATCTCAGTATTCCTATTCCGTTGAGAAAGCCACGCATTTCTTCCATTGAGGCACTAGAAGAGCCTTTGTATAGGTAGAAGAAAAAATTGTTCAAATCTCTGTGATGGTTTCCATGTTTTTCAGGATGTCAGATCCTACTTATGTATCCGTTTTGTTCTTCTATTTTGTACAATGGCATGAAAGAATTTGGAGTTCCTCCCCCCCCCCCCCCCATGATCTGATGCATAAATTGCTAATACTTGTGTCCAAGTTGCCGCATTAAGGCTCACCCATCATGATTGCTCAAACCTCGGTCAATTTTTTCCCAAATTATATCCATCCCTTGCCTCATGTTGCTCCCAACTATATTTCTTTCACGTTTTTATTTTATGACAATAAATCGTCTCGATATTGGGGGGTAACGAATTACTGGTAAAAGTTAATTTACGAAAATTGAAGACATTGTGCATGAATTATTTTTCTTAAGACAAGAAGCACTAAATCATTGAATAAGGTACTAATATTAATTTTGTAAAAATTATGACACTTTGTATTTAGAGTTTAGGTTTAAAATTTGAAGTTTAGGGTTTTAAAATGTTTATTATTAAGTTTCACAATAAAAACATAATGTGGATATTTTTTATAATTTAATATTATATTATTGACTTTTTTAAAAAAGCTCTCTATATGTTATGTTCTTATTGAAAAATTTCATAGCAAACGCTTAAGGAATTTTACCTTTTTTATTTATTGCAATGTCTCAAGTTTATTAGTATCGTGCATTTGTTTTAATACAGATTTCAAATGTATATTTCTTTTGAATACAAAATCATATCAATACCCTGATATGTTGATATGCTAATACCTTATATGTACAAGAGAAAAGGCTTGTGTGTGTGTGGGTATAAAAAATGGGGTTATGATACGATGAATTAGTAATAGTACTAAAATAGGTCATTATGATATAAATTTCAATTTCAAGCAAGTTTGATTTATTATAAATAGAATTTTAAATTTAAAAATATATTTATATCATTAAAAACATATTAACACCCACTCAGTGTGTGTGTGTGTATGTATATATTCTTTATTCTAGTTTCTTGTCAAAATACATTGTTATATTTTCTTCAAAATCAAGCATATACGTACATAAATGTTGCATGTTTTTTAATACATTTGCAATGAAAATATATTATATTATTCTAACAAATTTTTATTTATTTTATATTAAATAATTATTGCTAATAAAAAAATATTCCCTTTTATTTTTTAACCGTGGAAAATAATTTTTTTTCAAACATATAAAGTATAAGGTTCACTTCAGATATTTACAATTTTGACAAATTCTAATCATTCCATTTTGTTTTCAAAAACTAGTATAAGATTCTCACCGAACAGTATTTTTACCCTATATAAATAGCAATACTTCACGGTACCTTCAACACAATAACGTCTAAAAATACACAACGTTCCCAAACTTACCCCAAAGATCAAGAAACCACATTGACCTTGTTTCATAGTGCGAAATGAAATTTTGGCTTATAAACTTCCACAGAAATAGACTTAATTGGAAGGATGATTAAAAAAAATTAAGCATCATTTATACACTCTTATTTGTATCAACTTGAACATATGATATCCAATCCTAATTTTGGAGGGAAAAAGAAAAATAATTATGGATAATTTATTAAAAAAACTAGTGCATTTATCACGTCATGATTCATTTGACAATCTCACGACCTTCCGCAGATTACGTGGTAAGTTGAAGCTACTATAGCACAATAAAATTACAACTTGGCATAAAATGATGTTCAGCACTGATATGAATGCATCGAGCAGATTTCAATGTTGTCTGTCCCCTTTATATATTAAGCATTTCTTGAACAAGATCATCTCTCTTATTTGTCCAAACATTAGATGTTTTTACATGTTATTGTATCACTAACTTTGCAAAATATTTTTTTTATTCTTTTATGTCCATCAAGTGATATTCTAAAAAGCAAGTAATAGACTAATTATCTTATGTTGTATTTTAATAGAATAAAATAATTTGACTCTTAAAATTTCTCAATGCCCTTTTAACAGGCTAAAATATCTTTCAATCATATTCTTAACAGAAAAATGTTTTAAGTTGAACAACTCTTGTAGTGTCATAGTTGTGTCCCTTATTTTTATTCACTAAGAAGATATTTTTACCTCCTATAAGGTGTAAAGAACCTTTTTTTTATTCATATATCTGCATTACATAAATAATAATAGTTTAAAAAAAGAATTATCATCATTTAGAAAAAAGTTATTAAAATGTAACTAAAAAGCACCAACATAAAAAAAAAAAGACAATTCAAAATAAATTAAAATACCTTTTGGCACATTTAATTTATATAACATCTTTGAGAATCCTAAAATTTATTGTTGATCATTTCCATCCTACAAAAATATAGATAAATTATAAATTTTGAAAATAAATTCTTAACATTGATATTTAGCCTGATTAGTTTGTAATATATTTAATTTTATGTATATTTCATTTATAGCTCTTAAACAATTATATTTATTAGAAAAAAAAAGTGATATTAGCTTTTATTTTTTAAATAATAAAACATTACCTAATTTTTTATATTTGTCTGTAATATTACCTTGAATTATTTTTAATATTTTATTAGTAAAATTTTGAGATATAAGTTTGAGTAAAACTATATAATATTTTAATATAGTATGTAAGACCTTGTTAAACTGTATAATGTAAAACTATTGCAACTTACTTTTCTACACTTATATACTTAGTTGGCACAAATATATCAATAATTTTCCATAAATTATATAACTTATAAAAGTCCCTCCTATCCATCTAATATTTTCACTATCATAATCTCAAACTACTATTCTCCTAATTCTTTTTCTTAAATAAACAACTAATAACAAAATATATATGTTCATCAAGAAGAAATCAAATTGATTAAACAACTCCATATATATTATTAATATGATAATGAACCTTCTTCTCTTTTTATGATTTAATTGTTCTATAACATAATATGAAACAAAAATAATATATTTTTAAAGAGGATACCAATAAAAAATATGTTTTTTATATTAAACAAAGCTGCTATTTTATAAATGTATTATAATATACTTTTGATTTGTAGTAAGAAAGTCATTAACAATAGCACTATAACTAATCAATTACAAAACTATAGCATTAATCATACAAAATTTCAAATAAAACAAAATACCATTAACATCCAACAATATATTTCAACTAAAATAATAACACTCACTAAATCACAAAATTTAGAACACTAAGTAACAATACAAAATTTTGAATAAAATAATATAACACTAACATTTAACAATATAATATTTCAACTAAAATAATACCACTATGACTAATCAGCCACCAAAGTTAAGAAACCAAAACCATTTGATTTAAAAAAAAGCATAATAAACTTTTACAAAAGGAAGATATGCAGAGATTTTGCAACTAGAAGTTTCCACTTTCCAGTAAGCAATATTCACATCAGCTTGGACGAAATCAAAGCTTACCTCATTAATGCAGATGACCAGCCATATAAGTGACGGCAACTACAGTTTTGTTGAGGAGATGAAGACAATGCTTGTTCCAGTGAAATCCTTCTAGACAAAGTGAGAGGCAAATGAAGAGTAGTTACGGAGAGTGAGAGCACAATGTTATAAAGATAAAATTGTCATTTCACTGTATGAAAACTTTACACCTTCGCAAGAAACTTCAATTCAAGGAACTATACCTTTTTTTTTTTCTTATTGTAATGTTTCTTCAAGTTTATTACCATCCTGCGTTATTTTGATACAGATTTCAAATGCACATTTCTTCTAAATACAAAAGCAAATCAACACGTCACACACATATACATATACATATATATACATATAAATTCAGAAGTTAAAGTTATTATACCCTTGTGGGTTATTATCGGTGAATTAGTAATGATACTAAAAGAGGTTATTATGATGCAGATTTCAAGGAAGTTTGATTTATTATATAGAATTTTAAACTTAAAAAAAGATTTATATCATTAAAACGTGTGTAAAATTTTTATATTTTCTTCAAAATCGAGCATATACCATGTACATAAAATTTACATGTTTCTTCTACATTTGCAATGACAATATATTATATTATTCTAACAAATTTTTATTTATTTTTATATCAAATAATTATTGCTAATAAAAAATTATTCTCTTTTATTTTTTAACCGTGGAAAATAAAATTGTGTCAACTATATAAAGTCTAAGGTTTACTTCACATATTTTCAATTTTAAAAAATTCTAATCATTCAATTTTGTTTTCAAGAACTTGTATAAGATTTTCACCGAACTGTACTTTTACCCTATATAAATAGCAATACTTCACAGTACCTTCAACACGATACTTTCAAAAGTACACAACTTTCCCAAACTTACCACAATGATCAAGATACCACATTGACCTTGTTCATAGTGAGAAGTGAAAATTTGGCTTATAAACTTCCACAGAAATAAACTTAATTGGAAAGATGATTAAAAAAATTTAAGCATCATTTATACATAAGCTTATTTGTATCAACTTGAACATATGATATCCAATCCAAATCTTGGAGGGGAAAAGAAAATTATTTATTAACAACTTATTAAAAAAAAAACTAACTAGTGCATTCATCATGTCATGATTCATTGACAATTTCACCACCTTCCTCAGATTACGTGGTAAGTTGAAGGTTCTATAGCACAATAAAACAACTAAGCATAAAATTATATTCACCATTAACATGAATGAATCGAGCTGATTTCATCCCACAAAATTGATATTATATAACGAATGAAAATAGCTTTACAACCTGCAGTTAGCCACCCTCGGAAAGCTCTGCATAATACAAAATCGATCCCTTACCCGTGAATAATGTTCTCTCAACCAAAAAAATTACAATTCTTTTTTTTTTTTTTAAAAAAAAAGGTTTCAAATAAATTTATTACTACACCCTCACCAAAACTTACCAATACAACTATTGGCAAACCGCACATCGCCCATCTATGTGACTGGCGAGAAATATTACAGAACCTGTAAGCATTAAACCCTTCACTCATCCAATAACAGAAAAGGGTTATCAATATAGTGCCCCAAAAAATGAAACTCATCCCAAATAAATGGAGACTTGAAAAGCGAGACCCACAAAGGTAAAGAAAAGAAGACAGCACAGACATGCAAGAATGGGCACTTCCATCAAAAAATAAAGCCGAGCCAAGACCCAGAGGAAGTGCTAACCCCACAGTTCCCTAAATCCAACATCTTCTGATTTCAATGGGAACTTCAGCAGTCAAGCTCTGAGCACTTAAAAACTGCAGACTTTTCAAGGGTCATACACCTCTTCTAGTGACAATGCTCAAATAAGGAAGCAACCCGCTGCTTCTCTAAACCATTACCAAATGAATGGATAAAGCCGACAACTTGAGAAGAAAACAAATTGCAAAGAATGTCCATCCAAAAGCTTAAGAACCCGTGGCAGCTGATGACTTCTCTAACTTTTCCTTTTCAATCTCTGCTCTCCTCTGTTCAGCATGCTGGGCAACACCATTAGCAAGAGCTTGATATTGGAATTCAAGTGTCTGTGTGAGGTTCTGAAACCTCGATGGATCTAATGATTGCATCACTACAAACAGATTTTGTTTTAAGGGTGCATTTCAGACAAATAACAACAATGATGAAGATAATGATAACGCTGAACTTTGCATTTTTCAAGGAGCAGTGCCAGGTTACCTTTAATTGTATCAACAAAGAAAACAAAAGGATCCACCTCATCGATTGGGGACTGCAACTCTTCATCATCACTATAGTCATCATCTGAATCGTCATCCTCCTCATCATTGGGCCGAAATGCCCTTGTCTGTGGAGCCATGAATGCAAGAGAATTAAAAGACTAAGATTCAACAGTAGATGATGGATGTATGAAAAAAAAATTATTCTTCCATGAGCTAAATTTAAATAATCAGACAAAATAGCTAAACTTTAGTGTTCTAGTGTGTGCCTAATTGACCAGGTCTTTCAGTATCAAATAAAGCAACCTCAGCACGACAACTATAAGCAGTTAGTTAACTCAAATTCCCTTAGGAAACGCTCATACATACAGAGAATAGGTGGTTTTTTTTTTCTGGCAAGCAAATTTCTCAGCTCAATATCCTAGATTTGATAAAAATATGCACACACACAAACAAGCATGCAAAAGTTTTTTAAGGCATCATATCCACACACCTTTTCAGCCAACTTTCTTAGTCTATCACTGTCAGCTTCATCTCCATCCTCAGCATCAACTCCCATTTCCTTGTCAGATCCATTGCCATCCTCATCTTCATCATCTGTTTGAAAACCATCCATATCATCATCATCTTCAGCTTCTTCCTCCTTTGCAGCTTCTGCACAGTAAGTATAATATAGACTATGAAAATTAGGCAGTCACAAATCAGATTAAATTAATATTACCGTGACAGTGACAAAGCAAGACAAATAATAGGTCAGTCTACTCTCAGTGAATAAGTGATATTATTGAAACATCTCGAAACTAAAGAGAAAGGCAGGAATAGAAACCTGCAACTTGATCCTTGTATGCAACTAGAAGATCAAGGGTGGCCCGAAACACCCGACCTAAAGCCTCTCCTGGCAGTTGATCAGTTGGAAGTGCCAGTAATGATGTTAAACCAAGGCAGCAAACTTTCTTTTCATGTTCCCTGCAAATAGAATGTCAAAACTCACAAGTATGGCATTATAAAACCTTCAAATTTCATACAGAAAAAACTTCTACTGTTATATGGGAGCACAGTATGGCAATTAAAAGGAAGTTGGGAAGTAAAGAAAGAAAGGCAACAAGAACACACCTTTTAAAATTAGCTCGCATCCCACTCTTTTTAACTTGTTGCAGCATAACGAACCAAAGATTGAAGATTTCTGATGCAACACCTAAGTTTTGCAATATGCGGAGAGTCAATGCTGCATTGTAGTAAAGAGCATCTGCAATCTGCAAAATTTTGTTCTCTTAGAAGGAAATTAACTGATTGCCTTTTCTATCAGAAAAATGATCTTGAGAAGCATGGCAAACTTGAAAAAGATAAACTAAACTGACAGTTGTAGTCAGTCAGATAAAGCATCAAATCAGAAAAATATTTTTTCCCATTTATTTTATGTCCAAAAAGTAATATATATCAGTTATAGAACTGAAGGAAAAGCGACCTGTATGAACTGGAGGAACTAGAAGTATACCAAAGAACAACCATAAAAGTTGTAACTATTTCACTTTTTCTAATCTATACAATTGAAAAAAAGCAGATTTGACAGACAAAAAATTGAGCTAACAAGCTCCAGAAAACAAAGGCTATAGTAGTATAAATGGACCATGTTAGAATTAATGTAAATAGATTGTAATTAAAGAATATTGGTAATATCCCTTGATGCAAGGGATTATAGTAACCGTTATGTTTTCTGTTTTAGTGAATTGTGATATCACTCAATTTAGAGGATTGTAATTATAGTGTAATTAATGTCTTATCTGTATTTTTTCTTATATATATCAAAGACTGATATAGGTTTAATTCATAAACTAGATTTTTACTATTCTGTTTTTCTCTTATTTTTCTCTGATTTCACGTGGTATCAGAGCTCTGAAAAAAAACACAAAAGTAATAGTCTCTAAGCTGTGCCTCTATCCAACTTCCTATTTTCATCTATCGAAAAAAAAAAAGGGTGTTCCAGTAGAATGTCATGCTAGAGGTCCAGTCCTCTACAAAGAGTTTCTGCTTGCGTTAGCGTTGGGTTATGTTCAAAACCCAACATCCGGCCAACCACCGCCGCCAAAGCCTCTCCAGCCACTGTCGATGACGCTGTTTGTGTCCAACCAGTCCAGACAATGCCGATACACCTCTTCCTGTTGCAGTCCTTGGCTTGTGTTTGCCCAAACAACACCGAGCACTCATCCAGCTCCTATTTCTATGGATCAAACTGCACAGACAGCAGTGTTTTTATCCCAATGACAGGCACTACCTTGGTTTTGCTCGTGGTGCCCAAGCTCTGTTTCCCACTTCTCTACTCGTGGGTTCTCTTTCTGCTTGCTTGTGGTGTTTTATTCATCTCGTTTCTGACTGTATTCTCTGTCTAGACGTGATGGCTACTTCTTCCATGGTTCCTACAACCCAAAAATCGAATATTTTCTCTCCTATTTCTGGGTCTCCTGTTATTACTACAGAAAAATCAACTGGATCTAATTATTTTTTATGGGCGGCATCTGTTGAGCTTTAGTTTCTTCGTCAAGGTCATGAAGAGCATTTAATAAAAGAATTAGAAGACATCTATGAAGTTGATAGGCCTGTTTGGAAAAAATTAGAATTATGTGGTTTGTTATGGCACTTTATTGATTCTAAACTTTTGCCTCTCCTTTATGCTTATAAAATATGCTATGTTTTTTGAAAAAAGGTTAAGTCTCTCTACACCAATGACATTTAGCGTTATCATTCGATTGAAGAGAAGATGATGAGTTTAAAACAACTTGATAGACATGAACACTTATCTCGGCATGGTTCAGTTTGTCAAAGAAGAATTTAATGAATTATTGCTTATTACAACTGATCTTCATGAATAAGAGAAACAACAGGATAAGTTTTTTATGATTTTTACTCTTGTCGAATTAAAACCCGAGCTTGAATCAATTCACGAACAAATCGTCTCTAGTCCTAATATTTCAACTTTGAACAATGTATTTATTCGCTTACTGCGTATCTCAGGACCAACTCCTACAAAGGTAGACCTTTTTGAGCTCGTAGCTCTTGCTTCCCAAGTTATCAATCCTAGTTGAACATATAATGTTGGCCGGGGTAGTGGACATAATCGAGGGCAACATCCCCAATGCATTTATTGTCATAAAATTGGTCATACTCGTGATAGATGTTATTCTTTGCATGGTCACCCTCAGAAAGCTACTTATGTTGTTAAGACAGACAATCCTAGTACTATTCCACCATCTACATCGATTTGATGTCAGGGGCAGATTATCAAAAAAATTTGCAATATCAAGCCACTAAAATTGCTGATATTGTTGCTTCCATTGCTCATACTGGTAATTCTATTGTTTGTTTGACACAGTCTTCTTCCGCAAAGGCTTGGATTTTAGACTCAGGTGCTTCCAATCATATATTTGGTAACCCTAATTTGTTCTCTGAGTTAGATATTTCATCTTCTTCTTTCCTGTTGTTATTCTTGCTCACAATCACTTCCCTCTCTGTCTCTTAAGTCTATTCTTTATATTTCTAACTGCCTTTTCAATCTTATCTCTATTAATAAGCTTATTCAAACTTTGAATTGTTCTCTAACTTTCTATGATTCTTCTGTGTTTAAACAGGATCGGAGCACTAGTCAGACGATTAGAACTGGGTGTGAATCACACGGACTATATTATCTCTCTATGCCTACATTTCTAGCAGTCTGCACCACTTCTCTCTCTCAATCTATGCTTCATCACCGTTTGGGTCACCGGCTTTAACTTCAGAACCTACTTTGAACCTGTCTCCTACTGATGGTTTTTCTATTGCTATTCGGAAAGGTATTCGCTCTTCTTGTAATCCTTATCTTGTTTACAATTTTGTGAGTTATTATCAATTATCCTTTTCCTATTATGCCTTTGTGTTGTCTTTGTCTTCTATTTCTATTTCTCAAACACAAGAAGCTCTTTCTCACCCTGGGTGGCGACAAACAATGGTTGATGAAATGACTGCATTGCAGTCCTGTGGCACTTGAAAACTAGCACATCTGCCTCCTGACAAATCTACTATTGGTTGTTGATGGATTTATACTATTAAAATTAGGCTTGATGGTACTATTGATCGTCTTAAGACTCGTCTAGTTGCCAAAGGCTATCCACAAATTTTTGAGTTGACTTACGGTGATACTTTTTCTCCGGTTGTCAAAATGGCTTCCATTCGGCTTATGCTCTCTATTACTGCAATGCGACATTGGCCTCTTTATCAGTTGAATATTAAAAATGCCTTCCTTCATGGTGATCTTGAGAAGGTGTTGTATATGGAGCAACCACCTGGTTTTGTTGCTCAGGGAGAGTCTGGATTAGTATGTAAACTGCGACGGTCAATATATGGTCTGAAGCAATCTCCCCAAGTTTGGTTTAGCCGGTTTAGTAGTGTTGTCCAACAATTTAGGATGACCCATAGTGAAACAGATCACTCAATATTTTAAATACACCAGCCCTCTGGCCGTTGCATTTATCTAGTAGTCTATGTGGATGTCATCGTTATCACAGAGAATGATCAAGAAGAGATTTCGCAGTTCAAACAATATCTTCTCAAGAATTTTCAAACTAAGGACTTAGAGAAGTTGAAATATTTCTTAGGGATTGAAGTGGCACAATCTAATAGTATTGTAATCTCTAAAAAAAAAATATGCCTTAGATCTTAAAGAAACAGGCATGTTGGACTGTAAACCAGTTGAAAGTCTAATGAATCCAAACACCAAACTTCTACTTGATCAAGAGGAGCTTTTATCTGAGATATTGGAGACTTGTGGAAAAAATAAACTATCTCATGATCACTCAGTCAGATATCTCTTTTGCAGTAAGTATTGTAAGTCAATTCCTACAATCTCTATGCACAAGTCACTGGAATGTAGTGATACGCATCCTAAGATATATCAATAGTACTCCTGAAAAAAGACTATTGTACGAGAATCATCAACATATTCGAATAACCGGATATGCAAATACAAATTGGGCAGGATTCCCTTCAAATCGACGATCTATTATAGGCTATTGTGTATTTGTTGGAGAAAACTTAGTTTCTTGGAAAAGCAAGGATCAAGAAATAGTGGCTAAATATGGTGCAGAGACTAAATATCGAGCTATGGCTCTAACTACATGTGAGCTGGTACGGATTAGACAACTGTTTCAAGAATTGTAGTTTTGAGAACTTGACAAAATGACACTCATTTGTAATCATAATAATCGAACACGCACGATTCACGTTGTGAATCGTAACGTGAATCGTGCGGTTCGCTTCGATTCACTTAGCCATCGATACAAATTGGTGACCAAATCGTGAAATGGCTGGAATCATTATCAGAATCGCACAAATCAGTGCGATACCGGCACAAATAGCAGAATCGCATGATTCTGCGATTCTGGCCATGTCCTTTGCCTTCGCACAACGATGCTAGCTTCTGCCATGGTCGATTTGTTTCTTCTTCCCGAAACCCATATGACTTTGGCCTTGTCCATCACCATCACATAGCTGTGCAATTCTCTGCAATGTTGTGTGATGGTCTACTCCTTCTCAACTGTTTTTTTTTTCGTTTTTTGTCTTCCACCAGAGACAGAAAAAGCCATTCCACTGTTGAGCCCCTTTCCACTTTTTAATTTTTTTCCTTTTTTTTTAAAAAACGGGTTCAGCATTTCTCCATTTGTTTAATAATTGGATTTTTTAATATTATTTATTTAGTTTAAAAATTACAAAAATAATTTTTAAATAATTTTTTTCTCTCCATAATTTAAATCTGTTCAAACTAAAAAAGACACCTTTTTTTTTAGTTTTAAACCTATTCAAACCCATTTAAATAACTAATTACCTATTCTTTTCACAATTTTTAAGATTTATAGTTAATTATATTTTAAATTATTGAAATAAATATATTATTTTATTTATATTATCTATTTATTTATATTTTATATTATATATTTTAAACAATTTTTTAATGTATTCATGAATTTTACAATTCAATACGGTTCACGATTCACGATTTAAAAATAAATCATCCGATTCACGATTTGAATTGCGATTTGATTACTATGTTTGTGATAATCAAGTTGCTCTACACATTGCTTCTAATCACATATTTCATGAACAAACCAAACATATAGAAGTTGATTGCCACTTCATTAGAGAGAAGATCTTATCAGGAATTCTTTCTACGAGTTTTGTTAATTCCAATGATCAATTAGCTGATATTTTTACCAAGTCTCTAAGAAGTCCACAAATAAATTATATTTGTAACAAATTTGGCGCATATAACCTATATGCTCTAACTTGAGGGGGAATGTTAGAATTAATGTAAATAGATTGTGATTAGAGAGTATTGGTAATATCCCTTGATGCAAGGGATTATAGTAACCGTTATGTTTCTTGTTTCTAGAGTTTCTTATTTTAGCGAATTGTGATATCTCTCGATTTAGGGGATTATAATTATGGTGTAATTAATGTCTTATTTGTATTTTTTTTTATATATATCAGAGACTGACGTAGGTCTAATTCATAGACTACATTCTTACTATTCTGTTTTTCTCTTATTCTTCTCTGATTGCACAGACCAAAACTCAGCCAACGAACTTGTCAAACTCAAAACATAATAACCAAGGAAGATATAAAAGCCAATTTTCTGATTATTTCATTTATACATGAAATTATTGAATCTAATAACCCCTTACCACTTGCATGAGAAGACATTTCAAAGATGATTTTTCAGTCCGACGCAAACGTTCAACTGTTATTCTGAGATATGGTTCAACCCAGTGATCCACCTGCCCTCTGCAGTTCTGGAATACAACTTCAATAAGCTTAGGAGCTGGCTCAATATCACTGTCTTCCATATTTTTCTCTGCCATAATCTGCAATGTGAAATACAAAGCACAGAGACGTCAATAAGATATGTAAACATTAACTATGGATTTTTATCCCCAAGCTTCAACCTAACAGGTGGTAACTCAATCAATTTAAATACAAAAGTACTCACAGACGAAATCATATTCCATAGACTTTGTTGATAATCAGGTTCTTTACAAGCCAGGAAATGGACAGTTCCCCTTGAAATATAGTTGTCCAAAGGAACCAGAATATCTGCAAAGCTTTAAAATTACCATCTACATATATTTGTATCAAAATGCAAAACAATATTGAAGATTTAAAAATCTCTGGTCAAGTGTCACACCCAACCCGGAAGGCATGGTCAGGCGTGACAGAGTCAAGATTGATTGATACAATTTTTGGGATATTATGTCTAGAAAGGCCATAAATATTCCATGTATAATGTCTTTAGGAGCATGGACACCAGCTCATCACAAATAGAAACCTAACCCTTATATTAAAGGCAGCAACGAAGGACTGCACCAAGAGAATAATGTAGAGGATGTTCATACATACATGACTCAATCAAAATAAGTAGAGAACAGTAGCTGGAGAATTAGGGGAAAAAACTACTAATTATACACAGAGCTAGCTCCCACAAGGTACCCACTGTAGAGCAAATAAAGAAATAACTTTTAAGGCATAAGAGATTTATATGAATAACCACGATTACATGATATGGTTCCAACAAGGGAAATTTGTACAATTCTATAGTAGTGCAGTGGCACAATGGTAGCATTTTCTTGATAACATTGATGAAACAAGAATAAGCACATTGTTAGATGGTACAGGATACCTCGTTTGGACAGGAAATTGCCCGTGTTCATTTTTACATTGTTTGCTAGTTCTTTGTTTAATAATGTTTATATAATCTATTTAAGCTTGTGAATAGCTGAGTTTATCTGCAGATTAACTTGGAGACACCAACACATCTTTAGCTTTAACATAAATATGAAAGACCCATACAGAGCAGTTCTAAACAGATAATTAAACTTGAGTACTGAATAAAGAAATTGAGATTAACGGCAAGAGATATGCAGTTTGAGAATTTTACTTGGAAAGAAATCAATTGCCCAATCTGCCAGTGCTTCCATCATCAATGGCCAAAGACTCCACATTTCCAATGATATTGTAGGAGAGAAAAAAGTCATATATGATACAATTTCCAAAACTTCTTCAAAAACCTCTGTAGGCAAATGATAATAGAAATAAAGAAGAAGCAAGATGAACCAAGTAAAAATAATATTTGAGAACCATAGTCTTCATAACACCAGCAAACTCATACACATCCCAACTAGAATCCAAGTGTTGAGGGTAAAAAATAGACAAGCACTTATCCAGCATTGTATTTATTTATTTTTGAGAAAATTGTCATAAAGTGAAGCATAATGTTAATATATTAAAGCCACAAGGATAACTTCTGTCGTTTAAATTTTATTCCCAATTAAGAACAACAGGTAATAATCCCAAAGAGAAAGGGAAACATATTTGGAGAAAGGGAAGATGAGCAAAAGAAAATTCATTCCCAATTTCTGTAGCAACGCAAACTGAAAACTTCAACAAAGTAGGCAGACAGGAATGGGTGACCGAATATTGGTTGTTTCACAGTCATGTGTTTGCATCAAGCATGGAAATCTCACATGCTCAGTCTTCTGTCTGTCTCTTCACATAATCTAAAAAAATCTAATCACATTATTATTTAAAGTAAGTCACATGCCTGATACTATGCAACCGGCTAAATGGGTGACCTGTGACCCAATGAAACTTTTCACTATTTATAAATATCTATTAATTAATAATTTTCATTAACAAATACTAATAATATATAAATGAAGTATATTCATTTTTTATACAATAAACTACATTTGAACAGAGATTAAAAAACCAATAACATTAAAATGAGGAGGAAGGAAAATATAAAAGAAACCTCAGATATATTCCAGGCAAAAATGATTCAAAGGGGCAAGTACCTTGACCATCAGTAGTTAACATTCTACGCATTATGGGAAGCAATGTTGGCTCAATTTGAACAAAAAGGTCAGGAAGCCTGCTCACTGATTCAAGTATTGTGCTAATAGCACGCAAGCAACCAACTGCAGCCAGAGCACCAGGATCATCAGCTTCATCTTCAGTTTCAGCTGTGTTCATACACCTCCAAAATGCAGCTGCCTGTATTTTAAAACAAAAATTACATTGTCATTCCACAAAAAAGAATAACTCTAAAGGAAGCACAATTTTCTTGGAATATACAAAATAAAGATAATATTACCAAATTTTGGCACAGCCCAAGTGCATAAGGTGCCATCTCTTCCCCGAACTTGTCCACAATCGTCTCCAAAGTAAACACAAGGTCCTCATTCTCAACCTCATTCATAAGTTTGAAGAACTCTGAATAAATTAGTACTTAAACTTGGTAAATAAGACAACTAAAGATCATGAACTAAAAGATAACAAAATTTTCACATCCACATACCATCGAGGAGTTGTGGGAGAATAGGACGAATTTCATTCAAATCTGTATCAACACAACCAGAAAAAAATATAGTCAAACATTTGCCATTAAAAAGAACTACTCAAATCATAATAAACATGCAAGGAGGGCAAAAACAGTTATAAACCACCTTTGCAAGCTTCAACAAATGAACGCAAAGCAAAAACAGAATCTACGCGCACAGGAAGTTCTGGATCTCGCATGCCAGCTACAACACAGTGCAATGCCTTCCGGAAATTGTTCTGATCAGAGAAGTTGATATGGGCATATTGTCCAGCAACCCATGCGGACTGTTTTTCGTGAGAAAATAAGAGCCAAAATTCTTAGATTCCATGATTAAAATTTGAATTAAATCCAAACTAATTTATATCCAGTCAAATCATCATATAAAATTGCAAGACGTTTTTGTTTGGTAAAAGGGAAGTGGAAGAAAAAGGAAATTTAAAAAGAATTGCACCATTCCCTTGTGTGATAGCATTTTATCCAAGGGGAAGGAAGAGATTTGGATGGATTCTACTCCCATGGGGCCAGTTTTTGCAATCCTCCACTTGTTAAAGGATTGCAAGGGATATCACCAGAGGACAGACTTTATGGGATGGGATGCACTTGCAACCAATAAAATTTCAATTCACATCATATTTATCTCAAATAATACTACTTTAAATTAAAAATTAAAAATTAAAGTAGCACATATAAATCTTTTTTTTCTTTTTGTTTTACGGTAAAACCAAACAATAAAAGAACAAAATACATCAATCCAATACTTAAAATACTTCTGGTATGGGCATCGTGTAAAAAGGCTACACCTTTCTTTGCATTATAAAGCATTCTTCTCATTATTAACAAAAGGGGGAAACCAAAGTGACACTGGCCAACATTAGGACAGATACAGAAACTTACCTTGGCTCTAAGGTGGCCAACAGGAGTTCTGAATTCAGGAAAGACATGTTGCATTAACATATGCTCAAGTTCAGATTTGTATGGCTCAGTTTGCTTCAATTTATCACAAAGTGCCCCAATAGCAAGAAGAGCACCATCTTTCTGTCTGTAGGGTTTGTATTCTGCAGGGGCTTCATCATACCTAGCACAGAAAAAACCTAAATAGGGCATCCAATTCATAACTTATCTATTCTAGAAGTGAGAAAAAAATTTACCTTTTGAAAATTTCAACTATAAACTGAATAAACTTGTGAAGATTTTCTTTCCCACGTTTCCTAACCAACTCACTCACAAAATCCATGGAAGCAGTCCTGGGACTATACAAGTCTTCAATAATGTCTGTAACAAAGAAGATATAAGCACACAGACCAATCTAATTTTTCATTCAATATCTACACACCAACAAGACTTACCATAGCCTTTCCTTACGTATTCATGTGGGTCTTCATCCCAAAGCTTTTGATCATTATCATTAAAGCACATAAGAGGAAAAACTATCTCAAAAAGAAGAACATCAAGCTGAGGTTGCAGCAGAGTATACATGCTATTCTTTGAAATACTGCATAAATATTTTAAAATAAAAAATTTCAGAGAAAATAAAGTAATTCCATATTCAACATATATGCTGACAACCATCAGCGGCAGATAAAAATTCAACAAAGCAACGCATTCCAAATATGTTCAAAATTTCCACACAAAACAAAGTTGCTTGAAGGAATAATTGGAAATAACTGCAGCTGTGACACATCTTTAGCAGATATCTACTGACATAAAGCACGAATTATCCAGGAACGGAGATAACTACATAGCATTTAAAGTCGAAACCACATGACCAAAGATGTTCTACAACTATGTCAAGCAGCTACTCCACCTGAAACCTTTAGCAGCTCAGTGAGAACTAAGACCTAAGAAAGGGGTAAGCATATTGATGGGCCAAGAGCACCAATATTTCTTTCCCCTTTCTGAACAGGCCACCTTCTATTATATACTCTCAAGACTAATGGACCTTAAGTAGATCTTAAGAAACAACTGCTACATATTTTTCATATTTCAGATAACATACTAAAAGATGGAGTTATTCTTGTTGGATTTCAACAACTGAACTTCTGAGCCCTGACTTTACTTCAAGGTAACAATTATGTCACTCATACAAGCATATAACATTTGTCCACAAAAATGCCATGTAATCTTACTGACTACTAATATACATCAATAATTGTAACATAATTTACTGCAGAGGAATGGCCCTCATTTGTGTTTCATTCACATTAACAATTGGGAAGGGTTCGTAGGTTTCTTATGAAAACATTCATGAGCTGCTGTTGCTCTAATTTTTTCCTTCTAAGCCTACTTCTGTCTCACTTAACTTCTTTTCCTGGAATCATGAGTTCTTTTATCTCCTCTTGAAGTGACAATTGATAACTTATCAAGCAGAAAGTTAGAATAGCATTCTGCATTGTTGTCATCAGATGGAAGCACAACAAAATGTTTCCTTTCAGAGCTTCCATGGCTTTCAAATGATGCATGGCAAATAGATTACCGTCCATTTGAAGGGTCATTAGTATTAGGGAAACCAGGAAAACATATCAAATTAGCATATCCTAAAGACTATAAGGCAGATACCATGTAGCTGCTGCCACAAGCTGGAGAACTAAGTCTAGTCTATAGTCTATACATTTAACAATTCATAAACCAAGCCTGTAAGCTTAATGCATAGACAGTGTGCTTACTTACAGATGTATAACCCCACGGCAAATAATAAAAGAAAGTGAGAGAATCCTTTGAAAAGCCTTGATATTTTGGGAGGCTTGTGTTACATATATTTATAGCAACGTGAAGGTTGTTTATCTTGAGAAACAACAAGACATATACAGTCTACCTATTTCAACACCCCTTTAAGCTGAGGCGCATTCAAGCTTCAGCTTGTCACAAATTAAACCCAAATGACAAGAAAACATCAAACTCAAGTAGAAGTACTCAATAATAGGAACTAGCTAATATTATAAGCTAATCAGCTTCCCCAATGACAATTTTTCTAGTATAATGCTGACTTTTTGGACAAAACGCAGCCCAAGAGATGACCTAGAATAAGGAAAAAAAAGTCTAAAAATGGCTAGAACACACAAAAATGTTACCACATGTCAATATAGAACATCACCATAGAGGCCAAAGAAGAGAGCATGACTTAAATGCAAGTAAAGAGCACTGCTGATTTGATGCACAACAAGAAAGAGCGACTGGAGTGACATAGCGAGAGGAAAGCACCGTTAATATGATGCATAGCAGGAAGAGCAGTTGGGGTGACACATAGCTAGAGAAAGGCACCACTAGTATGATGCACAGCGGGAAGAGCAGCTAGAGAGACATACTGTTGGAGAAAGATGCTGCTGGTGTGATACGTGACAAGAAGAGAATGGCTAGAGGAAGTGGCAGAAAAGTTATCCGAAGTGGCAGGTTCCAAAGAACTGCCATAAAATTGTCCAATAAGTGGTTGAAGAACTGTTAGAAAACTATCGAATGACTACTGGAAATGGAGGCCAGACATCCAGAGGAGCAACGGGGACAGAGCTCCTTCAAAGAAGTTGGCGGAGCTCCAGCCCTGAAATTTATGCAACTAGGCTTACGCTTCTCTCTCCCCAAGCTCTAATACCATGTAAATCATAAAAGAAAGAGAGAGAATACTTTGAAAAGTCTTGATATCTTGGCAGGCTTGTGTTACATATATTTATAGTAGAGTGAGAGGTTGTTTATCTTGAGATACAACCAATGTGGGACTTATACAATCTAACTATTTCAACAACTGTATAAGTCTGAAGTCTGAACTATTGTATAAAATAAACATGTAGTTAATGACAGTAAGCTTGGATAGTGATTGAGTGATATGGTAGAGACAACAGAAATATAATGAGTGAAAAATCACAAAAAAACTACCTGTTGCTTAGATATTGAAGAATCAAGTTGATAACTCTGTCAGGTAAATAGCCACCAACTCGAATGACATTCAGCAGATTTAAGTGGCACTCCAAAATCTTCCCTGCATAATGCTTCTGAAACATCTGGGCAAAGGCTCTGTTTTCAGGGTTTTGCAGCTTCAAGTCCCCAAAACTGTAACACAATAAATTAAATACCCACAGAAGTTTAAAATCAATTACTCAAGTAGCATAGCTCATGTTTTTCAATTGAACAGTCCAGACCTCAAACATACCGTGTGTACAGCCTATTTAGGATGTGAACAGTCCATTTCTTCACTTTCCACCAACCCCATGATTTTCTAAGCTCGGGATCAACAGGCTGACCTTCCAATGGGACAGGACCCTCCAATACATTTAAAAATAGCATCATCCAAGCATTGAAGACATTTTGATCAAACAACTGCTTTGGAATCTCCAACTAAATAAATTCAAACAACAAACCCGCAAAACATCAGTTGTGTAAGCGTAAGTCAAAAAAAGCAAAAATATAACAAGTATTATTGTCAAATTGTATCATTCAGAGTCAATATATATTGCAGCATTATGAAGAAGAAAGTTGAGTTAGACTCTTAAAAAAAATGAAAATCAAAGGAAAAAGATATTGTTATACGAAACAACTGTCAATAAAATGATAATTGCAACATGCATCCTAAACAATGAAGCATGGACACACAACACAAACATGTCAAACTTAAAAAAAAATATAAAACACAAACTTGTGCATCAACACGTATCTTCACATATTTAGCATATTGAAATTCTAATCGTCTAAACTTTCTATTTAATGATCTACTTCCAAAGAAAAACACAACCAAAATTGTCTAATATTCTAACTACCTGAGGCAAATAGTCTCCAAAAAATATCTTTTAAATAAAAATATTTAAACTATATAATTCAATGTATTCATGTACGTAAAAAAAATTAAGAAATAACTTTTATTATCTCATTAAAACAGGGTTTCCATTTCTCATTATATATTTTTTTTGGTCATTTTCTCTTTTTTGGGGGCTAACTTTGTCCAAGCGGTTTCAAACATGTGTCCATGTTCGAACCAAAAAGTAAATTTTTTTATCTGGACACGTCCTTACACATGTCAGACATGTATCATCAGTCTATCGTGGCGATAGTGTCAACCATTGACATGCCTCAATATAGGTGGGCCTATGTTTTATGGATCCTAAACAAGGTTTAATCTACTGCACAACGCATAAGATAAAGCCACCATGTAAGAGATACATATGGGAAGGGAAGGGGTCGTACATATATGGAGGACCAGAATATTTTACAGATAAGCTTAATTAAATCTGCTACTTCGAGTGACGGGTTGACAATTTGGACAAGCCTATTAAATATATTGAGAAGATGCGGAAATGTCTCCTCAACAATATGATGAACTGGTGTCCTCTCCTCATCTGATTTGAACCTGAGCAGAAAAAATAAACAATACTTTTCAGCAACATAAATGGAAACAATCATTCTGAACACTTATTTGTGAACCATACAATCCTTCAGGGATCATAAAATACACCTGCTCTTGTCAAACAAGGCATCAAAATATATGAAACTTTTCACCAATTTGCATCTCATAGATGAAGATAACAAATTATTCATATTGGTTAAATAATATGAAATGGGGTAATTAGGATTTACTTAATGCCACCTCCTATCTTATCTTACTTCCCTTTCACAACTTCTGAAGATCTCTTCTTATTTTTTTGGTTGCATCATAGTTGTCAAATTGTGATACATATCATGAATCGGAAGGCTAATTTCCAAATTGGGAATTATATCAAATTATAAGATTCAACAACAAAATGAAAATTAACTAGGTTGGGAACATACATACATACATGCATACATACATATACATACATACATATACATATATAGATATACATATATACATATACATATATAGATATACATATATATATATATATATATATATATATATATTTATGTATATATATATATATATATAAACGCACACACACACACACAATACATATATATATATATACATACATACATATTATACAGGACGAGATTCCGAATTGCCACAGTGTCATCTTGATGCCAACGAGGTGTACAGCACCCAACTAGCTAACGATGATGATTGTGCACCCGACGATGGCACGTTACTCAGGTATATTGATGCACATGTCAACACCTCCCATAGTGCCTGGCAACGTGTGCGGACTGTCCATGATGCCTGGCAGCGCACTAGGGGTGGGCAGCCTGCTAGCATGCCATACCACGCTGCCAGGCACCATAGACAGTACGCTGACATGCCATGGCAAGCTGCTAGGCTGCCCATGGCAAGCTGCCAAGCACCATGGGCAACACCCTGACATGCCATGGCACGCTGCCAGGTGACAGCAGCGACCAGTCCCCAGCGGCCCCTGGGATGTGCATAAAAATGTGGGATTTGAGATGGATTTTGGCCCCTCGTTTGGGGGAATGGGGGGAGCAATGGATTAAAGCACATCTCGGGCAAAGACATTGGACAGCTCTTTTGCACTAAAAGGATTTAGAGGGACTCTGTTACAATGTTTCTGTTTTGAGTTGTTGTTCTTTTGTTTTTGAGGATATCTTATCCTCTTCCTAGTTGTATTCTTCTCTTCTTTCTAATAATATTTCTTTTTCTGTCAAAATAAAATAAAATAAAATACTCAGAATAATAAATTTAACCCAAGAATTAACAAATCTACTTAGCCATAAGTCTCAATAGTTATATATGAGCTCATAAATCACAAATTAATATGCAACCAAATCTAATTACCCTCCTCCCCATCAAGACCAATGTCGCTAACACTGTCCAGAAACACAACTCAAACCTCACACTAGGAAATGAAAACAAGTAACGGCCAGATCAATTGCCGGGCATCAAATTTTCTTTTATGGTAATAATAGCTTGCATCAGGTCATGAATGACCCAACTTCGCATCCCAACAAAGATGTTCCTGAAATTGCAGCGGATGAATTGCAGAGTTGTGCGATTCATGTTTTCCAGCTCAAATGCAATTCCAGCATTTCAGTTAATGATTACAGATATGCTTCAAATCATGTGATTTTAACAGCACAGAGTTGCATCATAATCTTTCGCTAATTTACTATTTTACTTTAACAGTTCCAGAGACATTTGTAATTATCAATCAAAATGTTATTTAATATTAATTATTTTGCCAAATGTGGTTTTCTTTTCCAATGAGATGCTAAAATAGCACAAGGCAGAATATACAACAAATGTATATGGTAATAAAGTAATCCAAATTCCAACCAAGAATATATAACCACATTAAAAGAAGCTGTAAAACAAAACAAGTTAACAGCACCAAATAGAATATCTACAAGTCAGGAAGAGACTTCTGTGATAGAAAGGAAAAGGGTGCATAAGATATGTGTAAAATGAAGACTATAAAGTATAAACATGAAGATACTGAAAATCACAAAAGACACATATAAAACAAGCATATAGTAATCAAGTAACAGAACAGGAAAATATAACTGCATTGACAGGAGCTGTAATATAAAAATTCAAGCTCAGAGTGCGTTTGGTTCCTAAAAACATTTTCAAGTTTCATTCTCTATTTTCATTTCTTAAAATTTATTTTCATTTGCAAGTTTCAATTGTTTAGAAAATGTGTTTTTTTTGTGATATTAAAAAAAATTTCATCTTTGTTTTGAACTCAAATTGACATAAATTGCCATAAATGTTACTCATATTTTGAGTTTGATCATCAATAATTTTGATATTATTTTTGTTTTCTTTAATAATTGTTTTAGAATCTATCGTAAAATTACAAGAAATGTCACCAATCATTTTTTTTGTAACATTGAAAACATCTTGTTGACATCCTCTGTTTTCGGCCTATTTTAGAAAATGTTTCCAAAAAATATTTTCTCCTGAACTTTACCAAATATATTTTCCTTCACTTTTCTATTGTAAATGAAAATGAAAACAGGAAACAAAGAAACCAAACAGGCTCTTAAAAGCACCAAATACAATATTTACAACTCAGGATGAGATTACTGTAGTTTAGAAAGGAAAGTGTTACACTAAACCCATAGGATAGTATTAGCAGCTAGTCAGAAACAGTCACCAAAAGTGGGTACATAGGTTACTCTTGTAGTCTGATTAAGTCTAATTATAACCAACATTTGTGTACCACGAGGTATGATGAAGGACAACCACGCAATTTCTTCCAACTGAAATAAGATATTTAGTGTTTTAGACTTTAGAATGACAAGTACAAACTTACTCATATTTTCTAGAAAGAATCCGCAGAACAAATAAAGCACCATAAACGTGTTGATCCTGTAAGTTATGCTTCACCCAGTCAAGGAGATGTGGCCACTGCTCAGGATAATCAGAATGTATAATTGTTTTCAGGCACTCACCAAGTTGTACCCTATACAATACGTGATCAAGAAAGGTGAACACAATGAAACTAAATGAATAAAGAAAGAAATAAAAATTTTGACGTTTAGTTGCATTGGTGTAAGTATAACTAACAAAATAAGACCTATTAAAACAAATTACATGAGATTGCACAGAAAACATGTTTCTACCGAAAGTAACTAAATGCTAAGCAGCCACAGTTCAACCATTGTACCTTAACAAAGGAGGAACTTGATCCACAAACGCAAGAATGTGATCCCTCACCACGTCTTTATCACTCTGTGAGATCTTCTGCTGGGCATCTACATAAAACCCAGAAAAGTGTAATCAGCAAACAAGCGGTTCATTTTCTAACTCCCACCCAGTCCAAGGACATACCAGAATCATGTGGAGACCAATTCTTTGCAATGAAGTTCTTGAAATGAATGCTAGCAACTTGCCGAACACCCATGTCACAGTTGTTGTCTACAATGATTTGCAACAGCCTCACGAGATGCTGAGGGGCATACTGGAACTGAATGTAAAGAAAACCATATATAACTTCGAAAATACATCAAAACAAGCCACAAATACATTCTATTATTTCCCATTACACCAAAATTCATAAGTTCATCTAAAAGGAACACTACTTTCTAAGTGAATCAATAAAAGCGAATAGTATTTTGAGTAAAGGCATGCAGCAGCACAAAGACCACCAACATACAAAATCGAGTCAAAACAAACAAAAACCAAGCATAATTCTGACCATAAATGTCAAATTTAAATGCCGATAAAGCAAGGCAGAGGAATTCCAATAACAAAGAGATGCACCTGATCCAGGCTTTGCTCGGCTGCTTTCCGTTCATCAGGATTCGGGCTAAGAGCAGCCTGGAGTATAACAGCCAGACCAGGAAGATCCATAATCTCAATTATCAAAATCCCAATTTAATCAAGATTAACTATAATTATATGCCGAGACAATAATTGGAAAAATGATCGGAAATCTAAACCCTAGCGTAATTGATGATGAGAGACGGCGTGTGCTCTAAGGTTTAGACCAGTGAAAGAAATGGAGAATAAAACAGAGTGAGTGTAGTTTGCGGAGACAAAAAGGGAAGGAGAGAGGGAAGCCCTATAAAGTACTAGGGCTTACGAGCTTTAAGTTTTAACAATTTTGTACAGACAAAGTCGACAACGGAAGGTACGCAATTGAAAATTGCATTAGCCGGGTGTTTGGAAACAAAGAATAAGTTAGTAAACCATAATTATCGAATTGGTTAACACGTTTTTTTTTTTGGTAAAAGATAATCATGTTATTGGATCAATAAAATCATGATTAATCCTGATCATTACAAGACAAAATAGGAAAAAAAAAAACTAGTTAGATAAAGAACTGTGCAGCATTCATAAATGGCGAAGACTACATCATAATAGCATAAAACTATAACTGCACTCCGCCTAAATTGATTTGTTTAATATTACTAGTCCTATCATGACAAACAATGCTCACAATACTTCTGTGATAAAAAGACAACAATAGCTAAATCACTAAAAAAAAACGTTATTGAAAATGATAGTCTAATGATTTTTTAGAATACTTAAAAACTATAACCAATTCAGAATACTGATAACTACTTTAGGAAGTTCTCCTTTTTTTCAGTTTATCGCTCACCAATTACCTCACAATTATTTTGAAGCATGTGTTGGTTGATATCATAATGACACATTTACGACACATATACAACCCTAGAATGGACCTATTCAAGTGAAAATATTTTTGGGTTCAGAGAAGGGCATTATATGGCTCGAATACAAGTCTAGCATGTCGTGCACAAAATAACTTAGAAAAAAGGGAAAATGATATGTACACACACACACACATATATATATATAAGGGAAAATGATATGTGTACACACACACACACATAAATCACATTTTGATGAGATTATAGAAGTTCATTTTTTTTATTATACATGAATTATGTCAATAATATAGTTTAACATACTTTGATTTAGATTTTTTTGGAAACTAATAATTTCAAGTACTTAGAATATAAGATAATGCTTGTTGTGTTTTTCTTTAAAAGTATATAGCTAACTAGAATGTTCAAAAAATTTAGAATTTAAATATGATACATATGTCAAGAAATATGTGTGTGTGTGTGTGTGTGGGTATGCACGCACGCTTTATCATATTGTGTCATATCTATGCCAGTGTCCATACATCATAGATAAATATGTATCTAATACACATGTTCAAACAACATAAGTGAATCTGATTCATTATGGAAGTGGTTAGTTTAGTTTTTTGTAATGTCTGTATATGAACACAGTCATTGTTTAAGGTCTACCTATTATAGCCTCAGGTCCTGCTCTTTTTGTATTCTCTTATGAACCATTAGTCAAAAGTCATTATAAATGTTTAAAGTTCTAAGCAATGTGGCTGTTGGACCTCAATATACAAATTTATTAAGTACTGCATGGGTCATTTTATGTCCTAACTAGTTTGGCCTTTTAAGTTTTACACTAAATTACACCATGTAAAAAAAATCACTTTAGATTTAGAACAAGGAGCACTTTGGGTATATATCGAATAGGCTAAAAAATTTAGAACAATAGCTAATGCCACTTCAAAATGATGCAAATCTAAATATCCAATCTCTAAATGAAAAAGATTTGAGGCAAAACACTGCAAGATTTATACTTTCAATGGCTACATCATGTCAAACACAAATAGCCCCTCCACAGTAGTCATCATTGAAATTTTGGTGAAGACAAAATAAAATCATTACTAAAAGCATTTTCATTAACGACTTTTTTCTATGGTAAAGATGTAAATCTTCATCACTATAGGTTCTTACATGAGATGTTGGTCAGACAAGTCACCACTAAAGAGGAATTTCAGTGGCAACTTTTATTGTCACTTAATATAGCTTTAGTGGCAATATTAGTGACAAATCATAAATATCATCATTATAGCACTCTTCAGTGGTAACTAAAAGTTGTTTTATGTTAGACTTCCAATGCATTTTGCTCACTAGAGATATAGACCAAAAAATAGCAAGAATATGGGGGTTAAAATGGAGACCTACTGAGTTGAAATATGTGTTGAAGTATGTGCTGAATCTATTCCGAACAAGTGTTAAATAGAGAATGGACTGTTTGGGAAAATAGTTAGAGGAGGGAATAAAGAGGTAAAGGGATAACGGGAGGAGGCAAGAAAGTTTTAAGAGGAATGTGGTGATGAGGGCATGGCTAAAGTTAACAAATAGAATGCAAACTGATTTGAAGTTCCAATTCGACCTATTAGAAACGCCCGGGAAAAAAGATTTAAAGAGCACTTAATAAAAATAAAAAGAGAAATACATCACCACTGAAGGTGAGCCAATATTGATTTATGCCATTAAAGCCAATCTAAATATAGGTTAAGACCAAGAAGAATGTCGACGAAAGATAAGAATGCTGAAAGTTTAATATGAGCCTAACAACAAGAAGACTGAAAGCTAAAATATGGGCCATACTTAGTTTGATTAGGATTAGAGACCTTAGTTTATTAATGATTAAATTATCTATTTTGATAAGGATTAAGTTAGTTTGATTATGATTAGATTACTTAGTTTGTTAATTATTAAATTATCCGATTTGATAAGAATTAAGTTATCTAGTTTGTTTAGGACTTTTAATGTATATTGACTTATAAATAGTCATAAATGATCAATAAAAAAAAGCAATCAAATTATTATTCATAAAAGTGAAAGTATTTTCTCTTTGGTTCTTTGAAGAATTATTTAAACTTATAATTTTTTGTGGTATTCATTTAATGTGAATTCTGCAATGGTGAGAGTGATTATCAAGTGACTATCGACAAAGTTCTACATCAACTAGAATACCACTAGGTGGGGGGGTTTATAAGCCCTTAGGCATCCTCACCACAATAGCTTGGCTTTTGGGGATGAGTCTCCCTAAGGTGTTTTCTTCGCATCATTTAGTATTAGAGCCTTAATTTATCTGGTTAATGTGGGTTGGCCAAATCACCAGCTGAGATAGGTAGTAAAAAAAAATTGCACCATGGGGTAGCTTGCACAAAGATGTGCAAGTTAAAGAGTAAACAAATGATGTGAACTATGCAATGGTAAGAGTGATTATGAGTGACTATCAGCGAAGTCCCATATCAACTAGAATACCACTAGGTGGATAGGTTTGTAAGCTCTTAGGCACTCTCACCCTAACAGCTTAGCTTTTTGGAGATCCCTGAGGCATTGCCCTCACATAAATTTGTAAAAAAAAGACCAGAAATTCATTCAAAAAACAAGAGAAAAGAAGGAAGCCGAAAACAACATAATAGTTGAACTCTTTAGTGTTCCTTTTGGATTCTCACAAATTACCTCCTTATTGAGTCAAATTTTGAGTTCCAATTTCAGGTGTATTTATGTTCTTTTAATCAGATTAGATTATCCCTCATTTTCTCAAATTCGATTCTTAGAGTATCATAGTTCAAAATTTTGTTCTTATCATTTTGAGTTAATTGTTCACTTTGATAAGCTTGTTGATCAGATTCTTGTCTAAGGGTTCTAAGGGAAAGAGAGTGAACTTTAGTGCAAACACGTGAGGTTTATAAGATAAATATGAGCAACAAAAGAGACCAACATGAAATTTGTAACATCCCTAATTTCGTTTTATGTATTAATAAAAGTACAAAAGTATTCAAAGTAACATTTCTAATTTCGTTTCTTTTATGGATATACATACATAAATATTTAGTTAAAAAAAATAAAATTTATAAAACAATTTTTAGATATCTAAGGAAATATAATCCTTAAAAATTATTCATATTATGTGTATGCATATAAATGTTCTAATATTAATAGAATAGGTAAAGAGAGAAAACCTAAGAGAAAATATTAGAAATAAACATGCTAAAGAAAATTGAAATTCTTGGGTAAGGAAGACAATTTTTTGTGAAGTAAGTAAAGGTCTTACAATTTTAAGAAGATTGAATTAGGGTAATTTTTTCTAATTTAAGAGTTAAAGTTACTAAGTTTAGTATCTCCACCCATAAATTGAGCTTTCACCTATGGACAATTCATATAGAATTTTTCCACTTCACATAATTTTTTTAGCAAGCCCATTGGATAACCTAAGTAAGAAATAAAATATAAACTTGGACTAAGATATAGAAATTGGACTGTTAGCCCAAAAATAATAAAAATGTGACCAAGCCCATTATGAAATGTAGAATTTTAACTAAAGTAAAGAAAATGGACAAGAGTGAGCCCAAAACCAAGATGAAAAATAAAAATAAAGTGATAAGATAATGGTGTAATCAAGATTAGGTGACATGGCATTAAGACAAAAATTTAGCAAGTGGTGTGATATCTTACATTCATAATTTTAGCAAGTGTTATGATAATACAAAGTTTTAGGACAAAACATCTATATGCTACACTTATAATTGTAGCAAGTGGTATGATAATACATAGCATTAGGACAAAACATTTCTATTCCACACAAATAATTTCAACCAAATAATGGAGATTCAAGGGTTAGAAATTTGTCACCTAAAAAGGCAAACCTATCATAATTGATTAAGACAAAAGAAAAATGAAATGAATCTCTAAATCAAAGGGGCCTTGTCCCTTATCTTAAGAACATATTATCATAATTTTCAAAATACAAATCTCTTTTTGCTATGCATATCTTGACTAAGGAAGAGGAAGACAAGAACATAAGTTGTTTGTTTTTCAAAAATTCAACCAAGTGTATCCTCATTGTGATAAGGTAGACCCATGATCATGAAAGGTGAATTATTGGATGGTCTATTTAAGCAAAACCCACCCTTACAACATTATAATTTTCGTCCAAGTGAGGGAGAGGAAAAATAGAAGCAAGGTAGAGTGAGGAAATGAGAGGAAGGAGAAGTTTAGAGGACTAAGTGCTCCAAGTAAGTTTAACAATATTTCTTTTTGAAGAAAAGATTTAAAACATGTAATATTTATATGAGATTTTGATCTTAAAACTTTAATGATTGTTCATGGATGTTGTTATATCATGTTACATATTATGTATGTTTGAATACTCAGGCTGGTGTAGATAGTTCTGCATAGGTATGGCTATGAGTGGCAGAATTTTAAGTTTCTGTGTTTTAATTTTTGGCACTATTCTGTATTGAATTAAAATAAATAGTCAACATAAGAATTATAGATATATGTGTCACGGATTGTTAGCCACTGGAATCATTTAATTTGAAGTTCATATGAGGTAGATATGGTCTGTTAAGTAAATAGTGGTCAAAAAATGGTTAATCAGGGAAGAATATGTCAGGATAGCTTATGTACTTTAATTTGTGGGAATATTCTGTAAGGAATTCAAATAAATGGTTAACATATGAATTATAGATATATGTGTCACGGATTTTTAGCCACTGGAATTACATAATTTGGAGTCCATATGAGGTAGATATGGTCTGTTAAGTAAATAGTGGTCAGAAAATGGTTAATCAGGGAAGAATATGTCAAGATAGCTTCTGTGTTTTAATTTCTGGGAACATTCTGTAAGAAATTCAAATAAATGATTCACATATGAATTATATATATATGTGTCATGAATGTTTAGCCACTGGAATCACTTAATTTGGAGTTCATATGAGGTAGATATGGTCTGTTAAGTAAATAATGGTCAAAAAATGGTTAATCAGGGAAGAATATATCAGGATAGCTTCTATGTTTTAATTTCTGGGAACGGTCTATAAGGAATTCAAATAAATGGTTAACATATGAATTATAGATATATGTGTCATGGATGTTTAGCAACTGAAATCAAGCAATTTGGAGTCCATATGAGGTAGATATGGTCTGATTAGTAAGCAGTGGTCAGAAAATGGTTAATTAGAAAAGAATATGTTAGGATTGCTTATGTGTTTTAATTTCTTGGAACATTCTGTAGGGAATTAAAATAAATAGTTAACATAAAACTTATTGCTATATGTGTCACAGATTTTTCGCCATTGGAATAACTTAATTTGGA
This sequence comes from Gleditsia sinensis, assembly GCA_037074535.1. Lineage (NCBI taxonomy): Eukaryota > Viridiplantae > Streptophyta > Magnoliopsida > Fabales > Fabaceae > Gleditsia > Gleditsia sinensis. Next base: position 8,161,395 of record CM073475.1, on the reverse strand, counting down.
ATTCTTATGAGGGAGATATGGACAGATTAGTAGGTAGAGGTTAGAACGTATCCGAGAAAAAATAACCTATACTTTGAGGGAGTAATATCAACTTGATTTTTTAATATTTCGTTAAATTGTTCAACATAATAGTTTTAGATAATTGTTTTATCTTGAAATGAACACCAAGATCACCTATATCGGAGTTAAATTGAGGGAGTTATGCTCTGATTAGTCAAAGAAGGTTAGATATGATGAAAACCTGCATCAAGAAAATAAAGAAATAAAATTAATATTAAAAAAAAAGAATCTTATAAATGAAGATAATAAATGACTAGTATATGCCATAGTCATTGCCATTGTATGAACTTCTTACCATCTTAAGTGTGAAATTTTGATATGGAAATATTTTATAAAGTGATATTTGAAATGGTTATGTTCATAGCATGGTTACCAATGATTTTTGGTAATAATTATATTTTAATGAAAATTCTTGTTATTGAAAGCATATTTTTGGCTATTATTGTGAAAAGAAAAGAAATGAGTACGGTCACATAGCAAATCCGTGTGGTGCACCAGTAGGGGACGCCCTACCAACGGTTATGATCATGTTAATCAGAAAAAAAAAAGAGAAAGTGGGCCATGTTGGACGGAGCGAGAAAAGCTTGTATTGGAGAGTAGAAAATATTCACCCTGACTGGGGTAGCTTGATATGAGAATAAATTGATAGTCATCATATGATATTTTGAAAATAGTTAATCATGTCATACATGTCATTATTGTACGATTCTCATGTGCATAGATATAGTGCATTCATGTGACCAAAGATATTTGTTGTAATTTATACGGCTGAACATGACGTGATGAGCTATATTGATGATGATTTATTGTTGAACTTACTGAGATTTAATTCTCACTATATTTCCATATCATGTTCAGAAAATTAGTTATGCAAATTTTTTCTATGGCTCTGGCTTTTAGTGCACATTGGATCGAGTACTTTATGTTAGGCAGATCCCAGAAGCAAATAAAATGTTTGTGGTCGAGTTGGCTTAGATCCTGGTGACGGTGCAACCACCCACACCTGTATCTCCGGAATTGGTCAACCAGAATAAATAAGATGTAGATTTTTATGTGTTTTATATGTTGTATGTATGTTTTGATTAATGACATGTATGTAAACTCTATATTGTATAATAATCATAATAAAAAAAGTTGTTACATAATTGGTATCAAAGGAGGTCGATCCTAGATGGTCAGTGGGTGGATGGTTATCTGAATCGATCTTATAGTGTCTTGAGTATGTTGTGGTTGTGCTGTGTAGGGGATAAGTGAATTCATATAGGTAGAAAATTACTAGTGTTTCCTATCTATATGCCAAGGTGGTGTTATGACTGCTGTTAAATATTTTTGAGACTAACTATTGGGTTTGATTACCTCAATAACAGGATAACTTTGTTTTTACCACAGTAGGAAATGGCACCACCAAGGAGGAATCCGGAAAACAATGTAGAGGAAACCCTACACAACCTGGCCACGGCAATTCGAGACCAAGTCATGACTACTAACCAAATTCTACAATACCTCCAAAATGATAATAACTTGAATGGTGTGAATTGTGCTAACAATCGGATGGTTGGAAATGATAACGGCATATCCGAGTTCCTGAGGACTAGGCCACCTTGTTTTCAAGGTGGCTTTGAACCGATTGTAGCTGAAAGATGGATAAGGGAGTTAGAGAAATTTTTTGATGTGATGGGCTGCACTGAGGAGCAGCAAGTAATCTTCGCTGCATATATGCTAAAAGATGAAGCAAAATACTGGTGGCGTGGAGTTAGAGAACTTTTAGCTCACCAGGGAAGGCAGATCACTTGACAGGTGTTTAAAGACACCTTTTTGGAAAATTACTTTCCAAGTACTGTGCGGGTGGAGAAAGAGATTGAATTTCTCTAACTCAGGCAGGTAGCATGACCATAGACCAATACATCGCGAGGTTATAGAAGTTGTCTAAGTTCTTCTCTTATCTGCGATTTAACCCCGATGAAGCATGGAAGGCTGTTAAGTTCGAAGCGGGACTAAATCCGGACATAAAGAATGCGGTTGTAGCTATGGAGATTACGGAGTTTGTACCTCTGATAAATAAATGCAGACTCTTGGAGAAGGCAGTGGAGGACGAAAAGCAAAGGCGAAACCTATGAAAAAGGAAGAAATTTTTTTCCAACCCTAGCAAGAACGTGAGAAGAAGTGGATATGGAGCTGGTAAGAGGCCATTGACTATGGGTCCCAGACCTTTCCAACAAGACCTCGCCCCAGTCAAGTGCGCTAAGTGCAGACGCATGCATGGTAATCGGCCATGCTACATGGGAAAAGATGTCTATTTCAACTGCGGGCAGAAGGGTCATTTTGCGAGAAACTGCGCACAGAATGTGGGGAAGCAGCCAGAACAGAGGCCTCAGGTGAAAGGAAGGGTTTTCACCCTGAGCGGTCAAGAGGCAGCTCAATCTTCTGAAATGATTCAAGTTACATGCTATATCTATGGATTTGCTCTTATGCTGTTGTTTGACTTTGGTGCTAGTCATTCATTTATATCGGAAGAATGTATTAGGAAGTTTCAGTTTCCTATTTCTGAAACTCCCTATGAGCTATCTGTAGTAACCCCCACAGGGGAAAGGGTATTAACTTCCTTTGTATGTAAGGACTGTCAAGTCACCATCCAGGAGAAAATTTTTTCTATAGACCTCGTCTGTTTACCTTTAAGAGGTATTAAGATCATTCTAGGGTTAGACTAGATGTCTAGAAATTGAGTTTTACTGAATTGTTGTAACAAGACCGTTGAATTTCTACCTCCTACTATGAAAGAGGAGGTGCAGTTATTAATGCTTAATGCCAATCAAGTTAATAGGGAGTTGAAGAATGGAGTACTTGGATATATTTTCTTGTATTTATCAAACCTAGAAGTCGAATCAAAGCTTGATAAAATCCCAATAGCCAACGAGTTCCCTAAAGTATTTTCATTAGATATTCCAGGTTTACCTCCCATGAAAGAGATAGAATTCTCTATTGATCTCTTACCTGGAACAGGGCCTATCTCTATTGCACCTTATAGAATGGCCTCAAAGGAATTACAAGAACTTAAGAAATAGTTGGAGGAACTATTAGACAAGCAATTCATTAGACCAAGTGTATCACCTTGGAGAGCTCTTGTATTGTTTGTTAAAAAGAAAGATGGAAGCCTTAGACTATGCATAGACTATAGACATCTAAATAAGGTGACTATCAAAAACAAGTATCCTCTCCCTAGGATAGTTGACTTATTGGATCAACTGAAGGGATCCTCTATCTTTTCAAAGATTGACTTGAGGTCGAGATATCATTAGATTAGGATCAAGGAGGAGGATGTACCAAAAACTGCCTTTAGGACTAGGTATGGGCACTATGAGTTTCTCGTAATTCCTTTTGGGTTGACAAATACACCTGCAATTTTCATGGATTACATGAATTGCATTTTTCGACCCTGCCTAGATCAATTTGTGGTAGTGTTCATTGATAACATCTTGATATATTCTAAGAGTGAGAAAGAACATGAACAACATCTTCGAATCGTGCTGCAAGTGCTAAAAGAGAAAAAGTTATATGCCAAATTGGAGAAGTGTGAATTTTGGTTGTCAGAGGTGAAGTTTCTTGGACATGTCATCTCTAATAGAGGGGTAGCCGTAGATCCTAGCAAGACGGAAGCAGTGATTCAGTAGGAGAAACCAAAGACGGTTACGGAAGTCAGAAGTTTCCTAGGTTTGGCAGGATACTACAGGAGGTTTATACAAAACTTCTCTCGTATAGCTGTGCCATTAACTAAATTGACCAGGAAGGGAAGTCCTTTCAAATGGACTGATTAATGTGAAGCTAATTTTCAGGAGCTTAAGACAAGACTGACCACTCCTCCTGTTTTAATTATACCAGACCCTACATGACATTTTGAAGTGTATAGTGACTCTTCAAAGAAAGGGCTAGGATGTGTGCTGATGCAAGATAAGTAGTTGCTTACGCCTCTAGGCAACTAAGACCCCACGAAGGAAACTATCCAATCCATGATCTTGAAATTTGAAACTAGCCACTACTCTTACTCCAAAGAAGCTAGTCATTAATAGTTTAAGTATAGGGTGTGACCTTAGAGCCCAAATCAAAGAGGCTCAAGCTCACGACCAATACTTACAGGATCATAAAGACCAAGGTAATTTTTCTGTCATGGAAGATGGAGCAATCATGTATCAGGGAAGGATTTGTGTCCCTCAAGAACGAGAGTTGAGGACTAAGATCCTGCATGAAGCGCATCAGAGTAAATACACAGTCCATCTTGGATGCACTAAAATGTACCAAGATTTAAAGAGGATGTATTGGTGGCCAGGGATGAAAAAGGACATTGTCGAGTTTGTGACGAAATGTCTCATTTGTCAGAAGATGAAGGTAGAGCATCAAAAGCCAGCAGGATTTTTACAACCTCTTGAGATCCCTAAATAGAAATGGGATAGTATTTTGATGGACTTTGTCGTGGATTTACCCAAGACTTCTGTTGGACATGACTCTATCTGGGTAATAGTTGACAGATTAACCAAATCTGCTCATTTTCTACCCATAAAGATTAACTATTCACTGGACAAATTGGCCCATTTGTACGTTCAGGAAATAGTTAGACTACATGGGATTCCCTTAAATATCGTTTCAGATAGTGATTCGAGATTCACGTCGAGATTTTGGAAGGCGTTGCAGGGTGCTTTTAGTACTCAGTTACGGTTCAGTATTGCCTACCATCCTTAGACTGACGGACAGACAAAATGGACCATCCAAACCCTAGAAGATATGTTAAGGGCCTGTGTGATAGAGCAAGGTAAAGGATGGGATAGGTACCTACCTTTAGTAGAGTTTGCTTATAATAATAGCTATCATTATAGTATTAAGATGGCTCCCTATGAAGCTTTATACGGTAGAAAGTGCCAATCTCCACTATGTTGGTTTGAGGTAGGAGAAAAGAACTTGTTGGGTCTCGATCTAGTTCAACAAACCACTGAACAAATCAGGATTATACGAGACAAAATGGTCACAGCTCAGAGTCAGCAAAAGAGTTACTATGATAAGAGACATAGACCTCTAGAGTTTGAGGAAAGGGACCATGTATTTCTAAAACTTTCCCCGACCACTGGAGTTGGTAGGCCTCTCAAGACCAAAAAGCTAAATCCGCAATTTTTGGGACCTTACCAAATTCTGAAGAAAGTAGGGACGTCAGTATATCAAGTTGCTCTCCTACCTAATTTGTCCAACTTGCAAAATGTTTTCCATGTATCACAGCTCCGAAAGTATCTTCCAAACTCTTCACATGTGATATGAGATGAACCAATCCAAATAAAGGAGAACATGACATACCAGCTAGTACCAGCATTTATATTGGACACTGACGTGAAGCAATTGCAGAACAAAACTATTCCCCTAGTTAAGGTGTTATGGGAAAGTTTGACTCCAGAAGAAGCAACTTGGGAGCTAGAAGAAGTCATGAGGAAGAAATATTCGAAATTGTTCTTATTAGGTAATTTTTGAAATTTTGAGGACAAAATTTCTTTTAGGGGGAGGGAAATGTAACATTCCTAATTTCGTTTCTTTTATGGATATACATACATAAATATTTAGTTAAGGAAATAAAATTTATAAGACAATTTTTAGATATCTAAGGAAATATAATCCTTATAAATTCTTCACCTTATGTGTATGCATATAAATGTTCTAACATTAAATAGGTAAAGAGAGAAAACCTAAGAGAAAATATTAGAAATAAACATGCTAAAGAAAGTTGAAATCCTTGGGTAAGGAAGATAATTTTTTTGTGAAGTAAATGTCTTAAAATTTCAAGAAGATTGGATTAAGGTAATTTTTCCTAATTTAAGAGTTAAAGTTACTAAGTTTAGTATCTCCACCCATAAATTGGGCTTTAACCTATGGACAATTCATATAGAGTTTTTTCACTTCACATAATTTTTTTTAGCAAACCCATTGGATAATCTAAGCAAGAAATAAAACATAGACTTGGACTAGGATATAGAAATTGGACCGGTAGCCCAAAAATCATAAAAATGTAACCAAGCCCATTATGAAATGTACAATTTTAACCAAAGTAAAGAAAATGGACAAGAGTGAGCCCAAACCCAATATGAAAAATAAAAATGAAAATAAAAATAAAGTGATAAGATAATGGTGTAATCAAGATTAGGTGACATGTCATTAAGACAAAAATTTAACAAGTGGTGTGATATCTTACATTCATAATTTTAGCAAGTGGTACGATAATACAAGGCTTTAGGACAAAACATCTATATCCTACACTCATAATTGTAGCAAGTGGTACGATAATACATAGCATTAGGACAAAACATTTCTATCCCACACAAATAATTTCAACCAAATAATGGAGATTTAAGGGTTAGAAATTTGCCACCTAAAAAGGCAAACCTATCATAATTGATTAAGACAAAAGAAAAATGAAATGAATCCCTAAATCAAAGGGGCCTTGTCCCTTATCTTAAGAACATATTATCATAATTTTTAAAATACAAATCTCTTTTTGCTATGCATATCTTGACTATGGAAGAGGAAGACAAGAACATAAGTTGTTTGTTTTCCAAAAATTCAACCAAGTGTATCCTCATTGTGATAAGGTAGACCCATGATCATGAAAGTTGAATTATTTGATGGTCTATTTAAGCAAAACCCACCCTTACAACATTAGAATTTTCGTCCAAGTGAGGGAGAGGAAAAATAGAAGCAAGGTAGAGTGAGGAAATGAGAGGAAGGAGAAGTCTAGAGGACTAAGTGCTCCAGGTAAGTTTAACAATATTTCTTTTTGTAGAAAAGATTTGAAACTTTTAATATTTATATGAGATTTTGATCTTAGAACTTTGATGATTGGTCATGGATGTTGCTATATCATGTTACATATTATGTATGTTTGAATACTTAGGCTGGTGTAGATAGTTCTGCATAGGTATGGCTATGGGTGGGAGAATTTTAGGCTTCTGTGTTTTAATTTTTGGGACTATTCTGTAGGAAATTAAAATAAATAGTCAACATAGGAATTATAGATATATGTGTCACAAATTTTTAGCCACTGGAATCACTTAATTTGGAGTCCATATGAGGTAGATATGGTCTATTAAGTAAATAGTGGTCAGAAAATGTTTAATCAGGGAAGAATATGTCAGGATAGCTTATGTGTTTTAATTTGTGGGAACATTCTGTAAGGAATTCAAATAAATGGTTAACATATGAATTATGGATATATGTGTCACGGATTTTTAGCCATTAGAATTACATAATTTGGAGTCCATATGAGGTAGATATGTTCTATTAAGTAAATAGTGGTCAGAAAATGGTTAATCAGGAAAGAATATGTCAGGATAGCTTTTGTGTTTTAATTTTTGGGAATATTCTATAAGGAATTAAAATAAATGATTAACATATGAATTATAGATATATGTGTCATGGATTTGTAGCCACTGGAATCACTTAATTTGGAGTCCATATAAGGTAGATATAGTCTATTAAGTAAATAGTGGCCAGAAAATGGTTAATTAGGGAAGAATATGTCAGGATAGCTTATGTGTTTTAATTTCTGGGAACATTATGTAAGGCATTCAAATAAATGGTTAAAATATGAATTATAGATATATGTGTCACAGATTTTTAGCCACTGAAATTACGTAATTTGGAGTCCATATGAGGTAGATATGGTCTGTTAAATAAATAGTCGTCAGAAAATGGTTAATCAGGGAAGAATATGTTAGGTTAGCTTCTGTGTTTTAATTTATGAGAACATTTTGTAAAGAATTCAAATGAATTATTAACATATGAATTATAGATATATGTGTCACGGATTGTTAGCCACTGGAATCACTTAATTTGGAGTCCAGATGAGATAGATATGGTCTGTTAAGTAAATAGTGGTCAGAAAAGGGTTAATTAGGGAAGAATATGTAAGGATAGCTTTTTTGTTTTAATTTATGGGAACAATCTGTAAGGAATTCAAATAAACGGTTAACATATGAATTATAGATATATGTGTCATGGATTTTTAGCAACTGAAATCACGCAATTTGGAGTCCATATGAGGTAGATATGGTCTGATTAGTAAGCAGTTGTCAGAAAATGGTTAATCAAGGAAGAATATGTTAGGATTACTTTTGTATTTTAATTTTTCGGAACATTCTGTAGGGAATTAAAATAAATGGTTAACATAAAAAATTATTGCTATATGTGTCACAGATTTTTAGCCACTAGAATAACTTAATTTGGAATTCTTATGAGAGAGATATGGGCAGATTAGTAGATAGAGGTTAGAACCTATCCGAGAAAAAATAACCTGTATTTTGTGGGAGTAATATCAACTTGATTATTTAATATTTTGCTAAACTGTTCAACATAATAGTTTTAGATAATTGTTTTATTTTGAAATGGATACCAAGATTACCTACATCGGAGTTAAATTGAGGAAGTTATGCTCTGATTAGTCAGAGAAGGTTAGATAGGATAAAAACCTGCATCAAGAAAATAAAAAAATAAAATTAATATTTAAAAAAAAAGAATCTTATAAATGAAGATAATAAATGACTAGTATATGCCATAGTCATTGCCATTGTATGAACTTCTTACCATCTTAAGTGTGAAATTTTGACATGAAAATATTTTATAAAGTAATATTTGAAATTGTTATGTTCATGGCATGGTTACCAATGATTTTTGGTAATAATTATATTTTAATGAACATTCTTGTTATTGAAAGCATATTTTTGTCTATTATTATGAAAAGAAAAGAAATGAGCACGATCACATGGCAAATTCGTGTGGTGCACCAGTAGGGGACGCCCTACCAACGGTTATGATCATGTTAATGAGAAAAGAAAGAGAAAGTGGGCCATGTCGGACGGAGCGAGAAAAGCCTGTACTGGAGAGTAGAAAATACTCACCCTGACCGGGATAGCTTGATATAAGAATAAATTGATAGTCATCATATGATATTTTGAAAATAGTTAATCCTATCATACATGTCATTATTGTACGATTCTCATGTGCATAGATATAGTGCATTCATGTGACCAAAGATATTTGTTGTAGTTTATACAGCTGAACATGACGTGATGAGCTATATCGATGATGATTTATTGTTGAACTTACTGAGATTTAATTTTCACTATATTTCCATATCATGTTCAGAAAATTAGTTATGCGGATTTTTTCTATGGCTTTGGATTTTAGTGCACATTGGATCGAGTACTTTATGTTGAGCTGATCCCAGAAGCAAATAAAATGTTTGTGGTCGAGTTGGCTTAAATCCCGGTGACGGTGCAACCACCCACACCTGTATCTCTGGAATTGGTCAACTAGAATAAATAAGATGTAGATTTTTATGTGTTTTATATGTTGTACGTATGTTTTGATTAATGACATGTATGTAAACTCTATATTGTATAATAATAATAATAATAAAAAATTTGTTACATAATTGACCTGAAACTCTTCATGAAGGTGGTTCAAGAGCATTTTAAGTCGCTGAATATGAGGTTAGATAATTTTGAGTCACCATCCAAGCCTAAGCCTACCAAACATCTTGGGTCTGATGAGGATGAAAGGGAAGCTTTAAATGGTAAAGGATTTGATTCAAGAAAGGAAAGGATGATTACTCCTAGGCGTGATAGTGGATTGGGAAGCATCAAAATGAAGATTCCTATATTCCAAGGTAAAAGTAACCCTGAACTTTACTTAGAGTGAGAGAGAAATGTGGAACATGTATTTAAGTGTCATGCCTATATTAAAAAGATAAAGGTGAAGCTAGTTGCTGTAGAGTTTATTGACTATATTAGTATTTGGTGGGATAAATTAGCAATTAATAAGTGTGGTGAGAGACCTATTTGGTTATAGGAAGATATGCAGGTTGTGATGAGAAAATAGTTTGTTGCTAGCCATTACTATACAGACTTATTTAAGAAACTACAAAACTTGCATCAAGGATCTATGAGTGTAGAGGATTACCACAATGAGATGGATATGGCCATGTTGAGAGCTAATATTAAGGAGGATAGGGAGGCTACAATGGAAATGTTTATTGGCGGTTTGAAAAAGAAAATTACAAATTTCGTGGATATGAACCATCATATAAAGATGGAGGATCTACTATATAAAGCAATTAAGTTTGAGAAGCAGTTAAAAGTTATAGCATATTCTAAATTCGGCTCCACTCCTAAAACTCCATGGAAGTCAAATTGGCAAGATAACCAAACGGCTGCTAATAGGTAGAAAGAAGAGGGCAAAGGAAGGAGTTCAATTACAACCTCTAACCCCATGGTCAGGGTTGAGACTTCTACTTCTTCTAAAGCATAAGATACAAAATATTTTAGGTGCCAAGGGCTTAGGCATATTGCATCACAGTGTCTTAATAAGATAGTTATTATTCTTATTTATTATGGAGGCATGGAAAGCAAGTATTCTAGTGATGATGAGATGCCACCATTAGAGAATTGTAGTGATATGGAGGTTGATAAACTAGTGCATAGAGAAGTATTGATTACTCAACGTGTTCTTAATATACAGCCTAATAACGATAGTGATGAGGAGCAACGTAAGCACATCTTTCAAATCAAGTGCCATGTGAATAACAAGGTATGTAACTTGATTATTAATAGTAGGAGTTGCACTAATGTAGCTAGTACCTTGATGGTTGATAAATTGAGTCTACCCACATTGAAACTCCTTAAGTTATACAGGCTAAGATGGTTGAATGATATGAGATATATATGGGTGACCAATCAGGTTCAGGTAGCTTTCTCTATTGGTAACTACAAAAATAAGGTCCTTTGTGATATAGTACTAATGCATGCTGGATATTTATTGTTGGGACGTCCATGGTAATTTAATAGAAGGGTCAATTATGATGGCTACAAGAATTTATATACATTGACTATGCATAATCGAACCTTTATTCTAACATCTCTAAAGTCGGCTAAGACTTTTATTGATCAAGTGATGATTACAAAAGAGTGTAAGTTGAAAGAAAAAAAAGAGAAAGAGAAGAAAGAGAAGAAGGCCAAAATTAGGAGTGAGAGAAAAGAGAGAGGCCGAGACATGTGAGCAGAAAAATAAAGAGAATTGTGAGTCAAAGAAAGAGAAAAATAAGAGAGTGAATGCTTTTACCCTAAAAAGTGAGGTAAATATGTGAAAACCAAATCTCCTTGTGCTTATGTATACGGATATTTATTTTACTAACACTACCAATCCTTCCTTTCCTAGTATGGTTATGTCTTTGATACAAGAATTCACTTATGTTTTTCATGAAGAGATTCCACAAGGACTACCACCTTTGAGAGACATTGAGCACTAGATAAACTTTACTCCTCAAGCATCCATCTCTAACTGACCTACCTACAGAGCCAATCCTAAAATTCATGAGGGAGAGTCTTAGTCCCTATTCAGTACCTGTTATTCTTGTGCCTGAGAAGGATGGGACTTAGCGCATTGCGTAGATTGCAAAGCCTAAAAAAAATCACTATAAATTATATGCATCTAATTCTTAGATTAGATGACATGCTTGATAAGTTTAATGGTTTTAGTGTTTTTACTAAAATTGATTTAAAGAGTGGCTACTATCAAATTCGCATGAAAGAGGGAGATAAGTGGAAAACTACTTAAGACTAAATATGGTTTACATAAGTGGTTAGTAAGGCCCTTTGGGTTGACTAATGCACCTAGTATCTTTATATGGTTAATTAACTATGTCTTACGTGCTTTCATTGGAAAGTTGTGATAGTTTACTTTGATGATATTTTAGTATATAGACGAGATCTTAATGAACATGTATTGCATTTGCATGCTATTTTTTATGTGCTTAAAGGGCATAAATTGTATGCTAACATGAAAAAGTGCATGCTCTATTTTGATTTTGTGGCATTCTTAGGTTTTGTTTTTAATTCTAATGGCACTAATGTTAATGAGGATAAGGTTAAGGCAATTCGAGATTGGCTTACACTTAGGAATGCTAATGAAGTTAATAGTTTCCATAGTTCAGCAAATTTTTATAGGCAGTTTGTAAAGAATTTTAGTACTATTGATGCAACCCTAAATGAACTTGTTAAAAAGAATGTTGTCTTTAAATGGGATGATGTGTATGAGAAGTATTTTAAAACTTTGAAGGATCTTTTGATTAATGCACCCTTGCTATCATCATCTAACTTTGATAAAACTTTTGAAATTGAATATGATGCTTATAAAGTTGGTATAAGTGCTATTTTAATGCAGAATTCTAAACCGGTTGCATACTTTAGTGAGAATTTAAAGAAGGTAACATTGAATTATCATATTTATGATAAGGAGTTATATGAATTGGTACGGACTTTGTAAACTTGGCAGCATTATCTATGGCCAAGGAAATTTATTATCTATTCAGATCATGAGAGTTTGAAATTCTTGAAGTCCTAAGGTAAGTTTCATAAGAGGCATGCTAAGTAGTTAGAATTCATTGAAACATTTTTTTTATGTGATTAAGTATAAAACTAGAAAGGAAAATTTGGTAGCTGAAGTATTGTTTAAAAGATATGTGTTATTAACATCCTTGCACACCAACTTACTTGATTTTGAATACATTAAGGAATTGTATGCTAATAATGTTGATTTCGGATCTACTAGGAATTCTTGTGATAAGCGTGCTATTAATAGTTTCTATAGATAAGAAGGTTACTTGTTTAAAAGAAATAAATTTTATGTGCCTAAGTGTTCCATGCATGACTTGTTAATTATAGAAAGTCATGGTGGAGGTTTAATTGGGCATTTTGGAGTGACTAAAATCTTAAAAGTTCTGCATGAACATTTTTATTGACCTCGCATGAAGCAAGATGTCATTTCGATTTGTGCTAAGTGTATGGCATGTAAGCAATCTAAGGTTATGTCATATGGTTTTTATACTCCATTACCTATACCTACATAATCTTGGCATGATATTTCTATGGACTTTGTGATAGGGTTGTCGAGGTCTCAAAGTGGTAAAGATAATTTTTTTTTGTAGTTGTTGATAAGTTTAGCAAAGTAGCTCATTTCATTGCATGTGCTAAAACCAATGATGCAACACACATAGCTGATTTGTTATTTAAAGAAGTAGTGTGCTTGCATGGGTTGCCTAGAACAATAGTAAGTGATAGAGATGTTAAGTTTCTAAGTCATTTTTGGCATACTTTATAGGTTAGATTAGGAACTAAACTTCTATTTTCTACTGTTTTACATCCTTAAACAGATGGGCATATTGAAGTAGTTAATATGACACTTACTATATTGTTGCGTGTTATTATGTCTAAGAACTTGAGACAGTGGGAGAGAGTTTTACCACATGTTTAGCTTGCTTACAATAGATATGTGCATTCTACTACTGCTTATAGTTCTTTTGAGATTGTCTATGGCTTTAATCCTCTAACACTTTTGAATATTTTAATCTTTTCTACTAATGAGTTTGTTAATTTAGATAGTAAGCAAAATGTTGAATATGTAAAGGATTTGCATACTAGGGTTTGAGCTACATTAAGAGGAAGAATGAGCAGTATGCAAAGTAAGCCAACAAGAGCCGAACTAGAGTTACATTTGAATCTAGTAATTAGGTTTTAATACATATGTGCAAAGAGAGGTTCCTAACTTAGAGGAAATCTAAGTTTCATCTTAGGGTAGATGGACATTTTCAAGTTTTGAAGTGGATAAATGACAATGCCTATAAAATTGATTTGATTAGTGAGTATGGAAATATTAGTTCTACATTCAATGTTGTTGACTTGTCTTTGTTTGATGTAGATAATGTCTTTGATTCGAGATCAATGTGCTACCAAACCTATTCTAAATTGTTTTCAAGATCCTTTGCAAGGGATAGGTAGTCCAATGACTGAGAGCAAGGCAAAGCGAGTCAACAAAACTTTATTAGGCTTGATCTTGGACGTGTAGGCTAAGTAGGAAGTTGTTGGGCCAAGTTAAGACATCAAGTGGATTATGCTTTGTAGCCTTGAGGATGGAATTAAATAAGGAAGATTGGAGCACAAATTTGAGGCTGAATAAATGGGCATTTTTGGACGGAGAATAGAGCTTGTTTGATCTTGAAGATAACCGGTCCAAATTTTCATGGGTTAAAGATGTATTATAGGCTTTATGTTATATGCTTTCTTTAACATTATTGCTAATATTTATTGTACTTTGGACCCATTCTTTATGCTAACCAAATATTAGTTTAATTTTGGGTTTATTTTTTTTAGTTTAGTTGAGTCAAATAACTAGTATTGTTTTGGCCATATAGGGTGTATACCATAGAAGTTCAATTAAGCATTTTAGATTTTCCTATTAGCTTTAGGAGTGACTATATAAGGGTTCTTTTATGTTCTTGTAATTCAAATTTATAATTAATAAGAATTGAGTTTTCTCCCGAAGTGAGAGCTTTCCTTGGTTCTTGGGTAAAGAACTGAATCATATCTTATCGACGCAACTTGTGGCGATCAAAATATTTTTTGAATTTTCAAGACAATCCTTACTTCCTCCAAACGCTCTGTTTCTTAGCTTAAAAAAATCAGATTATGATTTTGTATGATGAAAATATAGTTTGAACCATAAATGCAAGAACAAATAACTACAAATTCTATCGGTAGATATAGAGGAAGAAGGATGTGAGGAGAATGACCTGGAGACAAAAGATGAACAAGAGGAAACCTTGGAAGAAAGTCGAATAAAGATTTTGATTGAGCATAATAATGGTAATTAATTCTCCAAAAACTATGAAGCATTGTGGGACAGTGGGAAATAAGGAGGCTATAATCTTGATTGATAGTGACACCTCACATAATTTTATTTTCAAAGATATAGTGGATAAGCTAAAATTACAAGTATATAAGACTCATAATTTTGGGGTCACAGTAGGCAATTAATTCAAGGTTAAAGGCAATGGAATTTTTAGAAATGTGGAGGTAGGGTTGCAAAGAATAATTATTGCCAAAAATTTCTTCCCTTTTGAATTAGGGAGTGTTGACATAGTACATGGGTTGGAATGGTTAGGTACCCTTGGAGATTTTTTACTAATTAGAACACATTAATAATGACCTTTAGGTGGAGAAAAAGGAAAGTGAAGTTACAAAGGGACCCATATTTTTCAAAATTGATGATTTCTCTAAAGTCCATGCTTAAGTTAACAAAGAATGGTAGCCAAGCATATTGGGTAGAGTTTGGGAACTTAGAGGTATAGCCAGCAATAAAGGAAACTATCATTGATCTAGGATTAATAAACTTATTAACTCACTTTGTTGCTTTATTTGAGCCATCACAACGTTTGCCTCCTAAACATGAACATAATCATGCTATTAAACTAAAGGAAATAGCCTATTACCAAAAGAAGGATGGCGAATATAGCCAGTAAGGGAAATGCTAGCTGCAAGAATTATCAAATCGTGTATTAGTGCTTTTTCAAGTCTTATTTTTTTGGTGAAATAGAAGGATGGAAAATAGAGGTTTAGTGTTAATTATTAGGCTTTAAACGAAATTGCTATTTAGAAAAAATTTCCAATTGCAGCTATTGATGAGCTATTGGACATGCTAGGTGGGCTACCATTTTCTCTATATTGTAACTTAAATTCAAGTACCATTAGATTAGGGTCAAGGTTAAAGATACTAAGAATACACTTTTCAGAACTCATGATGACCCCTTAGTTTATCAAATATTTTCTCCACTTTTCAATCATTAATGAATAATTTCTTTACTCCATAGTTATGTAAATTTATCCTAGTTTTTTTTATGATATATTGGCCCATAGTCTTAGTTAGGAAGCCCATTTTTCAAATTTAAGAAATGCCTTAATTGTGTTGCATGAGAATCAGTTTATAATAAATAAGGAAAAACAATTTTTGCAAATAAAAATATGAAGTACTTAGAGCATATTATTTTTTACCAAGGGGTTGCAACAAGTCTTGGAAAAATAGCTCACATGACCAATTAACCTGTTCCTAAAATTTTAAAGAATTTACATGGATTTTAGAGCTCATGGGCCATTATTAGTTATTTATGAAAAACTAGGGCAAAATAGTAGTACCCTTTACTTAATTGCTTAAAAAAGATGCATCCATATGGAATGAGGAAGCTACAACAACTTTCAAAAAGCTTTTACCTACCATGACCATGCCTATTTTAGCTATGTCTAATTTTAATAAATTGTTTATTATTAAGATTAATGGCTTGAGATTCGGGTTAGAGGTCATCCTTTTGCAAGAAGGTCATCCCTTGGCTTATCTAAGCAAGGCTCTATCACCTAATAGGAAGGTTAAATTCATTTATGAATTTGCACTCAAGGCCAAAATTTTTGTAATTAAGATATGGTGTCACTAATTGATAGGAGACATTTTTTCATCTGTATAATCCAAAAGAGCTTAAACTCTTTAATGGAACAAGTATTAGGAGAAGACCAACAACAATGGGTAATAAGACTTTTAAGCTTTGATTTTGAAATTTAATATCATCTCAATTATGAAAATAAGGCATTGATGCCTTACCATAGATATGTGAAGATCTAGTTGAATTCCTAGGTTTTTCTCATTATAAAGTTTTAAGGATAAAGGAGATTGTAGAAGAGATTTGTAAAGATACTAAATTGGTTGTAATACTCTAATATTTTCTACTAGATCCATCTAATTACCCTAATTATATCCTTGCACAAGGAAGGTTGTTATACAACAGAGTGATGGTTTACTTTTATGTAAAAGTTCCTAGTTTATTCCTAAACTTTTGCATTAGTTCTATGCCTTCCTTGTAGAGGGCCATTTTGGATTTTTTTCACACTTATAAGAGAGTTTCCAACATCCTATTTTAGAAAGGGTTTAAAAGTGATGTAAAGGAATTTGTGGCTTCTTGTGGTACTTGTTAACGAAATAATTATCAAGTCATAAGTCTAGTAGGTCTCATATAGTCTTTACTCATTCCTAATTAAGTATGGGATGATATATTTATGAATTTTGTTTGTGGTCTCCCTAAAACTCAAAGGTCTAATTCTATTTTAGTTATTGTGGATCGACTAACCAAGTACATCCACTTTCTTGCCCTTAAGCATTCCTTCACTACAAAGGATATGGTTGATGTTTTTGCTAAAGAGATAAGTGGTCTCCACAACTTCCCTAGTGTGATCGTCTCAAATCATGATAGAATTTTTATTAGTAATTCATGGTCATAATTTTTTAAGCTATCTAATATAAATCTTAAACTCAATTCTACTTATCACCCACAAATCGATAGACAAACTAAGATGGTTAATCATTGCCTTGAGACTTACTTGAGGTGTTTTATAGGTGAACACCTTCGACAATGAGCTAAATGTTTGTTTTAGGTAGAATATTGGTTTAAGACAACCTACCATAGTGTAATAAGCAAGACTTCTCTTGAAGCACTCCATGAAAGAAACCCTCTAATCTTATTAAATTTTATAGAGGAACCATCCAAACTTGAAGAAGTAAACCAATATATCAATGTTATAAACGGATTCTTAAACTGACTCTGTGACAAGTTATCCAAAGATCACAATCAAATGAAGAAATATGTTGATCTTAAAAGGAGGAATATGGAGATTGGCTATTTCTAAAACTACCAACATGTTAATTTCACTTTTTAACTAAGAATGAGAAGCTAAGCCCCAAGTTTTATAGCCTTTACCAAGTCATTAAAAGGGTTGAGAATGTGGTTTACTAGTTGAATTTGCCCTTATCAATGCTTATCCACCCTATTTTTCTTGCTTCTCAACTTAAGAAAATTCTTGGCACCAATATCAAGAGTCAACCTCAACAAGATAATTTTGAACTTGCGTTGGAACCAAAAAAAATTTCTATTAGATTATTTCTTAATGAGTCAACAAAATTATCAATTTAGTGGAAACACCTACCTTCAATTAAGAGTACCCACAAGAAATTTGACATGGTTAACACTACTTGTCCTCATTTCCATAGCTTTCCTTGGAGGGAGAAATGTTCAACATCTAATACACTTTATATACTAGAGATATGGGCAAACAAATAGCAAGAATATGAGAGGTTAATATGGCCTAATCAATTGAAATATATGTTGAAGCATGTGCTAAATCTAAGCTGAATAGGAAACAAATGGACAATAAACAATTTATGAAAATGGTTAAAGGAAGGAATTTTTGAGATATCTGGCAATCTCGAAGTGTGCTAGAGGTTATCTTTTCATCTTCTTCTTCTTGATAGTTTCAAATATGTTTAATAGAGCACTAGAGTAGTACACTAAGTTGCTTAAGACTCTAAGATGACCGTCTTATTTCTTTTTTTTTAGCTCTTTTACTTCTACTGTTAGTTATTAGTAGAAGTAGTTCCTATCATTTTAATGGCAATAATATGTTATCACTAAAAGTCTAATACTATTTTTTTAAAATATATTATTTAATTGTGTTATTATTATAATCTTTATTTATACCTTTAAACATAATAGTCCAAAGTTATCAAGAGTGTAACTTATAAATTGATTGTATTCCTATATAAAAAGATGAGTATTGTTGTTTTTATAATATCGAATTCAACAATACAATTTGTTCAAACACAACAACTAACCTATACTTAGTAGTTAGCAAGTTAGAAATCAACCTAGCTAATCCAAACACACTAAAATCCTCTTACTTGCATTGGCAGATCTTGAACAAAATTATTAAGGCAATAAAAATATACTTAGTAATCAATAGAAAAAATTATAATGATATAAATCTTCTACAATATCCATACTTAGAGACAAAATGCATCATATATTACAACATTCTTTCACAAAGATAAATAGTTGTATTGCTTAAGATAAAAATCATACTAACCTTGATTTGTTATGGACGCCATGTCAATTACAAAAGGACAAAAAGACAACATGAAACCCAAAAGGATAGTTTATTGTATAATATATTAATGTATTAAAATTTAGAAATGTGATAACATAATTAATTAAACATAATGTTAAATGAAATAACTAGAAATTACCTCTACTTAAAGTGCTACTTTCATATCTTTTAATAACTTGAAATCATCAATAATAAAATCATAAGTAAAACTTGTAGCTATTTCTCTTTCAATATAAATCATCATATTATCTACAAGAAAATTATCTTCTATCTTATGACGCAACCTTGTCTTGATTATCTTCATTACTGAAAATAAGTGTTTTCTTGTAGTTGTAGTAACTAGAAGAGTCAAGATAAGGCAAATAAACTGATCAATCAAGTAATACACCCTGAATTTCTCTATTCTTACCAAAGCATAACATAATACAAGCATAATTGATAGATTCTTTAAATTGGGATGATTGGAAGTATCAATAATAAAGTGCTGAAGTTGAAATTTCAAAATCATCTTCTCTTGCTCAATAAAATATCATAATAGTACTTTCCCACAAGAGTGAAGATATTATCAATGTTGAAAGCTTTATAAGCATCCTTAGGAACTAAATGAGAGCTAAGTGTTAAAAGCTTTGATACTTTGTCATTAAACTTGTTATTCAACTCAAACAATTGCTTATTGATTGTAACAAGAAATATTGCCACTCTATAATAGTGTTCCACTATGATATGATCTTTTTGGTTATGGAAGCACCGTTGTCCTGCTATAAAAGAAGCATTAAAATTGAGAAAAACTGATGGACTTGGATAACTTCTCTAGTAGCAACAACCAATACAAGTTGTAATCGATGGGCATAACAATGCATATAGTATGCATAAGGACAATATTTGAGAAATAGTGCTTGCAATCCATTCTATTTTTCTCTCATATTACTAGGTCCATCATAACCTTAACAATCAATATTAGAAACATCAAGACCATGTTGAGAGAAGACATCACAGAACTCTTTTTTAAGGTTTAACGTTGTAGTGTCTTTAATATGCACATGACATGCTATAATTTAAGCATGTTATTAGCATTATTTTAGTTAGTTTTCATTTAATTTAAGTGGAAAATAGATATGAATTAATTGATTTTTGTGTTTTATGTTTTAGGAATAATAAAGAAGGAAAGAAGAGGAAAATAGAGAGAAAATTATGGAAAAATGCTGATTTTGACCCTTCGTCACTAATGGAGGCATATTTCACTTATTTGGACTCCAATTGAGGTGATTATAACGGCTATGGAAAGAAGAGACATAGAGCTACAACTTTTGTGTTCGACACTTCAGCAAAATCCAAAATAATCTAGGCACCGTGGTGCTCACAAGAGAGCACTGCTGCGCCGCATGAGGACATATCCAGAGCACCGCGACGGTCCCCAGTGCGCCGCGTCGCTAAGCTGCCTAGACAGGAGCACTGTGACGCTTACCCCAGCATGCTGCAGTGCTTGAGCACATCCGAGACTATCTGCCGCAGCGCTCACCGCCCCATCAGTTTGGCAAATTCACGAATTTTAGGTCTTTTAGACTCCAATTAAAGCCCGATGGGTCGAGATTTGACATAGAAACACTCCTATTTCGATTAGGAGGAGTTAATCTATAAAAAGGGAGAAAAGAAAGCAGAGAATGCATTCAATCATTCATCCAAGTTCTTAATTATTTTCTTCAATTCTTCTTTAGAGTTTCTTATGGCCCTGCGTGGCTAGTTATTTTTAGTTGGTTGAGGTAGATTGGAACCTCAAGGGATCTTTATGCATTGTGAGATTTGGATTTGATTTTATTATTTCAATTTGAATTGAGTATTGATTATTTATCTGTTCTTCTTCTCAATGATTATTCATATGATTGTTAGGAGGCCTACTAGTATATTATCTGTCTTAATCTACTACTGAATTATGTTTTGAACAAAGTCTTCAATTCTGTGATTCATGAGGCAAATAGGTTTGAGGATTTTGGATTATAAATCATTGAACCTATGATGAATAATTAACTAAATTAGATATAACTGATGTGTTTATATTTGTTTAGCTCTGTCAGTTTCTCTAGTTTTTGATGCGGTTAATAAGTTATGCTTTACTGATGTGCTAAAGGATTGCTTATTAATTAGGGTTTAATTGATGCGATTGTCATTAATTTACTAGACTTAAGGAGGAACAGGGTTAGAAACCCAATGATAGATATTCAATTACAAATTGATTATGTTGTCAATGATCAATGCAATCCCTTGACGATGGATATCAACTGAAACCAACATCTTTACCATTAATCACTCTCTCTTAATTACTTTCGTTATTTACTCGGTTTTATTTGCAATTATCAATCCCCCCCTTTCTCAATCACATAAGGTAATTTCATTTTCTGTGGGATTGACCCTTACTCCCATTACTACAGGTTAGTTTTGAGGTAAGGTATCAATTTGGGCGTACCTACGACAGTACGCATTAAATTTTGGTGCCGTTGCCGGGGACTGCGTCTATTACTTTTTGTGATTTTTATTTTGATTTATGCATGTGACTCGTTCTTCTAATTCTCAAGATTTACAGTTCAATCTAGATATTGAAAAATCTGTATACAGGCACAGAAGAGAACTTTAAGAGGATATTGATCAAGAAAAGGAGGAAATAATCATGGCGAGACAACCTACTTTGAAGGAGCTGGCAGCTCCAGATTTGCATCAGCAACCCTTATGCATTACTTTTCCTAATTTTGATGACAATGTTAATTTTGAGTTAAAATATGGATTAATTCATCTCTTACCTAATTTTCATGGTCTTGCAGGTGAAGACTCGCATAAGCACTTGGAGGAATTCCATGTGGTATGTACCAGCATGAAGCCCCCTGGAGTAACTGAGGAACAAATAAAACTTAGGGCTTTTCCTTTTTCATTAAGAGATTCAGCCAAAGATTGGTTGTATTATTTGCCCTTTGGTACTATCACTACCTGGAATGATATGAAGAGAATGTTTTTAGAACGTTATTTTCCTGCATCTAGAGCCGTTACTATCAGGAAAGAAATATGCGGTATTAGGAAATTGCATGGAGAAACATTTTATGAATATTGGGAGAGGTTTAAAAAACTTTGTGCAAGCTGCCCACATCATTAGATTAGTGAGCAGCTACTAATCCAATATTTCTATGAAGGTCTTTTGCAGGGAGATAGGAGCATGATAGATGCAGCTAGTGGAGGAGCACTAGTAAATAAGACTCCTGAAGCAGCCAGAATCCTGATATCAAATATGGCTGCCAATTCCCAACAATTTGGCATTAGGCATGATTCTCCTATTAGACATGCCCATGAGGTAAGTACTACTTATCTTCAGAATCAAATATCTGAACTTACTTCTCTTGTGCGCCAAATGGCTACAGGTACACTACAGCAAATTAAAGTCTATGAAACATATTCAGCAACAGGGCACTCCACTGATTTGTGCCCTACACTTCAAGAGGAATTCACAGAATAAGCGAATGCTGTAGGAGGTTTTCCTGGCCAACCATAGAGGTATGATCCTTATACTAATACATACAATCCTGGATGGAAGGATCATCCCAATTTTAGATATGGGAATGTACAAAATAGGCCTGCAGGACAAAATTTTCAACAAAATCAGTAAACCTATTATCCTAGACAAAATGCATCTCAGGATCACCAGGTAAGTAATTCCTTGGAAGATGTTGTCAAATCTCTTGCACATAACTTTCAACAATTTCAGCAAGAGACACGAGTTAGCATTCAGAACTTGATAACTCAGATGGGCCAAATAGCAACCACAGTCAATCGGTTAGATGCTCAAGATTCAGGTAAACTACCTTCTCAAACTGTGGTAAATCATAGAGAAAATTTCAGTGCAATTATTTCAATGAATGGTAAGGAAATTGATGGTTCACCATCCGTTTCTTCTCCTAAAAAGCATGAGAAATTAAATAAGGAGAAAGAAGCATCTATAGGTAAGTCTTTATCTACTCCGAATTATGAAGTAGTGCCTCCTTTTCCAGAAGCTCTTAAAGAGAATAGGCTACATGAGAAGACTTCTAACTTGTATGAAACCTTTAGAAAATGTGAAGTTAATATTCCCCTTCTAAATGTTATTAAACAGGTGCCAAGATATGCAAAGTTCTTAAAAGAACTATGTACTCAAAAGAGAAGACAAAAATTGAAGGAATTTGAAAAGGTTTAGATGGGTCAGAATGTATTTGTCATGATACAAACAAAAATTTCCATTAAATACAAGGATCCAGGTATGTTTACTATTCCATGCAAAATTGGGAATACTCGTGTTGAACAGGCTATGTTAGATTTAGGAGCTTCCATAAATGTCATGCCATATTATGTATATACTTCTTTGAAATTGGGACCCTTAAACTCAACAAATTTGATAATTCAACTAGCAGACAGGTCCAATACATATCTTAAAGGAGTAATTGAGGATGTCTTGGTACAGGTAGATGATTTGGTTTTCCCTGTAGATTTTTATGTACTTGACATGGAAAATGGAGATCCTACTTCTCCAATATTATTAGGGAGACCGTTTTTGAAAACCTCTCAAACTAAAATAGATGTTCACAATGGCACACTTACTATGAAATTTAATGGTGAAGTAATAAAGTTTAATATGTTTGAGACCATGAAACACCCAAGTGATGATATTCCTATTTATTCTATCAATGTCATTAATTCTTTAACACATGAAGTAGATGGAAATGATGAACTGAAAGTGATTGTGAACAAATCCATAGAGGAAGATAATGGTGAGATAGAGCAGGATATAGAAACAAAAGAGGACTCGGCTGCACTAAATAATTTCTTAGTAGAGCCACCAACAAGTAAGGCTGCTTACATAGAATTACTACTTACTGATACTACTCTTTTACCTTTTGTTGTGCAGGTTCCTACTCCTGAATTGAAGCTTTTTCCTGATCCTCTCCAATATGTGTTTTTGGGAAAAGTAGAAATACCCCTGATAAAATTTCCAGCAAGCTTGAAACTAATCAGGAGGAGAAATCAATTCAAAAGTACAAATCTGCAATAGGATGGAATAAGCATAGGCTTAAACCATATTATGAAAGATTTCAGCAAGAAGAACCACAATGGATAACTCTTGAAGACCCTCCTTAAATTTTTTGAGTTTATGTCGAGCCAACAACATTAAACAAAGGCGCTAGTTGGGAGGCAACCCAACAACACATTTTTCTTTTTCTTTTTTTAATTTTTTGTAAAAAAAAATTTCAGAACTGCAGACGCACAATCGCCGCGATGCTCAGCACCCAGATCGGTTGAGCATCGCGGCGCTCAACCAGGGCATCATGGAGCCCCGCGTTTCAGCAGAAAGCACCGCGACGCTCTCTATAAGAGGCTCGCGGCCTCTTCATATCTTACCCATGTTTTTTTACATTATCCCTCAGCCCAAATCCCAATTTTTTACAGCCAATCAACCATCTAAACCTCTCATTACGTTTATTTGATTGAATTGAGTAATTTTTCATCTTCTTTTGTAGGATTAAACAGTTTTTTACAGCCCTTAATTTGCATTCAATGAGAGTTTTGTAAGATTCTAAAAGAAATTTTGATCTTGCACTTTCCAGCCACAAATCAAGCTAAATTGGGTATGGTTTTCTTCATCTTTCTACTGTAGATTGATCTCCATACTCCATTGTTACTTGGTTGCATTTAATTTGGACTCCACGTTGGGAATCTACCACTCATTCTGCTTGCATTCTAAGAGTGCACACTAGGTTTTCGATAAAATGCCCCAGTGAATTTGTTAAGTCCAATGGCTCCAAAAACTTCAAAATTAGGCCTCTCAAAGAGGAAGAATAAAGCAGAGGACCCTTCAGCATTTGATAGCACGACGTTTGTGAGTGAAGAAGTCTATCAACACCAAAGTAAGGTAGTGGTTCATAAACCCATCGTTCCTGAGAAGGGTTTCATTGTCACCATTGGGTTTCCTCATAGAGACAATATCCTCCACAGGCATTGGGAGAGTTTTTGTAGGAACCCCGAACCAGGAGTCATTCCCGTGGTACAGGAGTTTTACTCCAATGCTATAGTCCATGAACACCACAAAGCATGTGTTAGAGGCAAGATGGTGAATTTTAATCCTCATGCTATCAATGGATTTTACTCTCTACTTGATTTTGAAGATGATGAGTACTCTACCTTCATCCAATCAGACATAGATTTTGAAGATATTATATGCATTCTTTGCTACAAAGGGGCTTCCTGGA
Source organism: Gleditsia sinensis (assembly GCA_037074535.1). Lineage (NCBI taxonomy): Eukaryota > Viridiplantae > Streptophyta > Magnoliopsida > Fabales > Fabaceae > Gleditsia > Gleditsia sinensis. The sequence goes on along the minus strand of CM073475.1, from coordinate 8,136,242 downwards.
AGTTGGATAGCAATGGACAGCTAGTGTATTTTGCCAGGGCAGACATGAATAAAGTGGCTAAAGCTTGGCACTATTTCGTGGCAGGACGATTCATGCCCAGCTTGAACATGAGGCAGGTCAGGAAGGACAGAGCTATTCTGATTTTTGCTATACTGAAGGGTTTTTCCATTGACGTAGGAAAACTCATCCACAGACAGATACTTGGCTGTATTTGTTCTAGAAGCGGATCCCTCTTTGCCCCCAATTTAATCACTGGTCTATGTGGGAAGGCTGGAGTCAGTTGGGATTCTATTGAGGCTCTCATTCAACCAATGAGACCTATTTCCTATGCAGACATTCAGAAATATAAGGGGTAGGAGGAAGCAGCAGAAGAGAAGTTAGGCATTTAGCTTATGATTACAAAGGAACCTGGTAGCAGTTCAGCTCCACCACCAGCCCAGCACACTATTGAAGATCTATAAGAGCGAACAGAGGTCCCCACCCATCAGATGAATGACTTAGCTCTCTACCAATAATCCATAGCACAGCACAACAATGCTTGCTTCAGCCAACTGGCCCATGCCCTGAACCTTCCTATAGCATTCCTAGCACCTCCTGAGTCGCCCTTTAGGCCTGCACCTGAGCAGGATGAGATGGATGGTGATAACTAATCAGGGAAGTTTCACTGGACCCTCCTCTTTTTATTACTTGTCTCTCTTAATTTATACTTTTCTATTCTACATTGAGGGCAATGTACAATCTTAAGTGGGGGGGTCACTTTATGATTCAGCTAGATGAATGTATAATAACTAAGATTTGTGCACTATTTACTTTGCTGTGTACTACAGTAAACTTCTATGATCTTTGCAATTTTATTCTAGTTATTAAACAGGGTGAGCATGTGAACTTTACCTCAATCTATGAGTTTGTGTTAGCTAAACCAATAGCCAATGATATAACTGTTTAAATTGCTTATAGCTCTTGAGGGACGTAGGAAAGTCATAATTATGTGTAATTTTAATTTCTTTTCAATTTATTATTACCTAGTTTCTAAAAATTATGAAATTCTTTTGCACAGTAATTTTTGATATTTAATTTGTCTTTTACTTAGAAAAAGATTATATAACTCAAAATATTTTATGATCTCATTAAAATTTTTAGAACTTATTTAAATGCTACTTGAGGGGAAATCCTAGGCTGATACTAATAATTAAGAGATGATTTAGATATTATTTGATGAGATTGAGCCTTTCAAGCTTAAACCAAGCAAGTAAATATCCTTAGAACCTCTATTTTGAGCTTAATTAACATTTTATTCTATACCCACAAAACAGCCAAGACCAAATTTTGTGATTAACACCTTTATTTTTTTACCTGATTCACTCACTCCATGATTAATTTCTGAATACTTGTTTTGTAGATCTACATTAATAAAAGGGTGGAAGGGTGGAGCAAGGACAAAAGAAAATAAAAATCAAAAGAAAAGAAAAAGTCTCAAAAGACTAATGAAAATCTATTCAGTGGTTGAAAGAGAAGAAATAGTGAATCAAGAAAAAGTAGAATGCAGTAAAGCAAGGAAATAAGTGTGGGGGAAAAATTCCCCAACCTTGAGAATTAGCTCAAATAGATTAGAGTTAATCATGTGGTGTTGGGTGATTGAACTTCAAACTATATCTTATATCTCACCCCATAACCTAGCCACATTACAAGCTGAATTTAGTCCTTTTGATCATAAGAAGTAGTTTTTGCCTACATTAGTGGAGAGTAGCATGAAAAATAAGTCTATGAAAATCTTAAATAGAGATCCATGCTCCAATTCTAGAGATATATAAACTCATTTAGGTAAAAGAAAATTAAATCATTCAAAAACACACACACACTAAGGATTTTAGAGAATAAAATCATAAATTGCATTTGAATTAAATTTTGCACATGATCATGAAAATTTTCTGAAATTTCTTCAAGAGCATACAATTTTTACTATGAGGCAGCGCATTGGTAAGCCATTCACTCATCTCATATATTGAATTTTGTTCACATGAATCAATATTTGCTTGAGGACAAGCAAAAGAGTAAGTGTGGGGGTATTTGATATGCTGTAATTTAAGCATGTTATTAGCATTATTTTAGTTAGTTTTCATTTAATTTAAGTAGAAAATAGATATGAATTAATTGAGTTTTGTGTTTTATGTTTTAGGAATAATAAAGAAGGAAAGAAGAGAAAAATAGAGAGAAACTTATGGAAAAATGCTGATTTCTGACCCTTCATCACTAATGGAGGCATATTTCACTCATTTAGACTCCGATAGAGGTGATTCCAATGGCTATACATAGAGTTATAACTTTCGTGTTTGGCACTTCAGCAAAATCCAGAAGATTCTAGGCGCCGCGGTGCTAGGCGCCACTGTGCTCGGCACTCCGATTGACCTTCCCAAACATGAGCGCCGCGGCACCCCGATAGTGAGATTTTATAGCGCCGCAACGCTCATCACCGCATCAGTTTTCCAAATTCACAAATTTTAAGTCTTTTTTACTCCAATTGAAGCCCGATGGGTTGGGATTTGATCTAGAAACACTCATATTTCGATTAGGAGGAGTTAATCTATAAAACGGAGGAAAGCAAGCAGAGAATGCATTCAATCATTCATCCAAGTTCTTAATTATTTTCTTCAATTCTTCTTTAGAGTTTTTTATGGCCCTGCGTGGCTAGTTATTTTTAGTTGGTTGAGGTAGATTGAAACCTCAAGGGATCTTCATGCATTGTGAGATTTGGATTTGATTTTATTATTTCAATTTGAATTGAGTATTGATTATTTATCTGTTCTTCTTCTCAATGATTATTCATATGATTGTTAGGAGGCCTACTAGTATATTATCTGTCTTAATCTACCGCTGAATTATATTTTGAACAAAGTCTTCAATTATGTGATTCATGAGGCAAATAGGTTTGAGGATTTTGGATTATAAATCATTGAACCTATGATGAATAATTAACTAAATTAGATATAACCGATGTGTTTATATTTGTTTAGCTCTGTCAGTTTCTCTAGTTTTTCATACGGTTAATAAGTTATGCTTTACCGATGTGCTAAATGATTGCTTGTTAATTAGGGTTTAATTGGTGCAATTGTCATTAATTTACTATACTTAAGGAGGAACAGGGTTAGAAACCTAATAATAGATATTCAATTATAGATTGATTATGTTGTCAATGATCAATGCAATCCCTTGATAGTGGATATCAACTAAAACCAACGTCTTTATCATTAATCACTCTCTCTTAATTAATTTCGTTATTTACTTAGTTTTATTTGCAATTATCAATCCCCCCTTTCTTAATCACATAAGGTAATTTCAATCTCTGCGGGATTGACCCTTAGTCCCACTACTACAGGTTAGTTTTGATAGACACAATGAGTGACCTTCATGATGTGTTAGTGAGGAAGATAATGACTATATAAGTGATAAAGATAGTGACAACACTAAGGATGACTCTTATTAGATAGAGGTAAAAACCAATGATAAAAAGATTTATGACTTGCTAGGTATATTGATTATCTAGCTACATTGACATAATTTTGAGTGTGTTCATAAATTCTATGTAATATTTAGCTATGTTGATAATTGTATATAAATAATAATTTATTTGTATTTTATAGGTGAAGAGCATGTTCAAGCAAATCCTTAAAAGAACCTAAGTTTGGTACTAAGGTAATTGACAATGATAGAAAATGTATCCATAATTATATAGATGTCGTTCTCCAATCAAAATATACATCCTTTGATGAGTTGATATCTTCACTAGTAAGAAGTGATGAAGATTGTGCCACATCAAAATATAATAAGTTTAGGCTTGATAAGAACATAGATAATATCATCTTCAATGTATATCAGAAGTTTTCTAGTGTGGCTATTTTTAGAACTACAATTTATAAATAAAACATACAACAAGAGAAAGACTTGAAATGGAAAAATAATGATCATGATAAAGTCATAGTTGAATGTGCAAAGAATTGTGGGTTTAGAACACAAGGGAGCAAATTAAAAAGTGAAAGTACATTTCTGAAATCACATTTGAAGTGTGGATTTACCCATTTGAAGAAATCGCATCTCTTAATAGACCGGCATCTATATAATTATTGGATGTCAACATTTAACACAATGTGTACAAGCCTTATGTACAAAATCTAATTTGGGACAAGGTAGTGAATTGAGACACTTGTTTCAACATGAATTTTTGTAACTCATGCATAAGCTCAAAGTATGACACCATGTCCCTATACATAAAGTCTATGTTTGCCACACTACCTCTATGTAATTGGTTTCTTCTAGCCCCTTACGTAGTTTGCCACCACAGTGCACAATGAAATTTACATATGATTTCCTTAACCCTGCGTACAATTTTTTTAAATTTCGCAAGCATATATGGCATTAATAAATAGAGTGAGTCTAATATTCAACTATGATTATTTTATGTCATAAACTAAATAAAGTGGATCCGCTTGTATATTCTAATATTTTTTATCAATTTATTCCAATATTCTAAATTGTTTATTACAAAAGGTCTGTCATCTAAAATATTATATAATTCTATAGAAATATGAAGAGAGATAAAAAAAGGGGACAAAGACAATGGTAAAAAGAAATAAAAGGGCAATAATGAAGAGAAGGTTGATCTAACACTTGAAGATTCTCTTCATTCAAGAGCTTGATGTTGTTAAACTCACACATAATGAAATTAGCTGGGTGATTGATAGTGGTGCATCTACTGATATTACAACTAATAGTGATTTTTTTCTTTTTACAGGGTGATTTTGGTGATGTAAGAATGGCACATAAAGGTGTAGTTAAATGTATGGGTATTATAGAGGTCAAATTACAGACATACAGTAGAACTAGAATAGCTATGAAGCATGTGAATCATGTACCAATCAAGCTAAACTTTTTATTGATAGGCAAACTAAATGATGAAGGCTACAAGAATAATTGTTCTAGTGATGATTGGAAGCTCACTAAGGGATCTATGATTATGGCTAAAGGTAAGAAACACCCTACCCTTCATCTAAATCAAGCAAAGATTGTTAGAGATGTTGTTAATGCAGCTAAGTTAGATTATCAGAAAATTGAATATGGCATAAAAGATTCTATCATATGAATAAGAAATGAATGACTATGTTTACTAAGAAAAATTTGTTATTCAGACTCAAGAATACTTATTTGTAGAAGTGACACGTTGCTTGGCTGGAAAACATTACAAAGCCTTTTTTTTAAGAGTCATGCACCTTCTAAGAAACCAGAGATTCTTAACTTAGTGCATTTTGATGTTTATAATCCTATGAAGATAAGAACATTTGGTGGTGTCCATTATTTTGTGACATTTATTGATGATCATTCAAGGAAGATTTAGGTTTACATCTTGAAGAATAAAGATCTAGTGCTAACTATGATTAAGCAATTCCAATCCTTAGTTGAGAAAGGAATTAGGAAAAAGCTAAAGTGCATTCACATAGACAATAGAGTACATATATAGGGCCATTTGATGCTTATTGCTAAGTGCAAAGAATCAGAAATTAGAAAGTTCTTCAAAGACTCTACAATTGAATGGATTAGTTGAAAGAATGAATAGAACATTGGTTGAGAAAGTTGAATGTTTCTTTTTTACAATCTATGTTACCAATGTCATTTTTGGGGTGACGTGTTGAGCATTGTTATGCGTGCTTTGAATCTTTTAGCATTTATCCTTTTGTAGTTTGAAGCTTCAAAAAGAATATGGTCAAGTAAGAATATCTCTTGTGATCACTTAAGAGTCTATGGGTGCAAAGAATTTGTGCACATCTCAAAAGATGAAATGTCTAAGCTAACATAATGATAAAACAATCTATATTTTTAGGTCTAGATAAGTTTGGCTATATGTTTTAGGATCTTATTGATTAGCCAAGATGCTAAGTTCATGAGAGATTAAATAATGAAGGATACTGATAAAGAAAAAAAAAATCAGTGCCTTGAGTGAATGGTGATTTAATTAATCTTGAAGTAACTCCTCTTACACCTAGAAAAATAGAAAGTTACAGAGGAAGTAAATGATTAGCAAGATGCAATTGATATAGATGAGCTAGCCTAAGATGTTTTATATAGGAATTCTCATGTTAAGCAGCCAACATTAGAGAGTCAACAAGTTACACCTAGAATATAAACTAAAAACATATAACCCTCCACAAGATTCTTAAAAGAAAAGTATATTTTGTTGACTAATGGGTAAGAACTAGAGAGTTATAATGAAGTTATGCAGGATGAGTATAAAGAAGAGTGGATTAAAGCTGTGTAAGATGAGATGAAAATCCTTGCATTTGAACTACATTTATGAGCTTGTTGCCAAAGGGCAAAAGAGAACTCAAGAAGAAAAAGGTGTTTAAGTTGAAATCACAAGAAAATAGCTTATAGCTAAGGTACACAACACAATTGGTTGTAAAGGGTTTTAAACAAAAGAATGGAATTATTTTGATGAAATCTTTTCACCTAAGGTTAAGATATCTTCAATATGAGTGGTAATTGGGTTAGTAGCTAGCTTGAATATGAAAGTAAAGCAGCTTGTTATGAATACTACATTTCTCCATAATGATTTGGAAGAATAAATTTATATGGAGCAGTCTGAGGAATTAATTGCTAGAGGTAAAGAACAACTTACATGCAAGTTGAGAAAGGGTTTGTATAGACTCAAGTAGGCACTAAGTCAATGGTATAAAAAATTTGACTCTTATGGTGGATCATGGGTACAATAAGACTACTTTTGATCATTATTTTATTAATAAGAAATTCTTTAATGGAGAATTTATTATCTTGTTATTATATGTTAATTAGGGGTGAACAAGACATTGGGTCAAGTCAGGTGGATCAAAATTTCAACCTAACCTGATAAAAATTAGGTTGAAAAAAAAGCAACTGAATTCAACTGGATTTTTAAGTTACCTAAAAAGTTTGGATTAATTTAAGTCGGGTTCTTTAGGTTCAGTCAAGTTTAAGCGGGTTGATGGGTTGGGTCTAAGAAATTTTTTTAAAAGAGTCACCTAACCCGCTCAATCAAACCCAATTTGTTTTGAAAATTTTAACTAGTACCAACCTGCACAACTCAACCTAACCCAATTTGAAGTATTTTTTAATCAGGTTAGGACGAGTAAGCAGGTTATGCTTACCCCTAATGTTAATGACATGTTGAATGTTGGCCACGATACTCAATAAATTTAAAATTTATTGAATAAGTTGCACAAGTCCTTTAACATGAAGGATTTAGGACTTACAAAGAAAATCATTGGCATGAGAATCACTTGTGCCAAGAATAATGGCAAATTATGGTTGTCACAAATGAAATTTATTAAGAAGTTGTTGGAGAAGTTCAATATGGACAATTCTAAACTTGTAGGGAATTTCATGTTTAGTTTGTAACAATGTCCAACAAGTGAGAATGATAAAGAATAAATGATGAATGTTCCTTACACATTAGCTATTAGAGTTTGATGTATGCTACAATCTATACAAGGCTAAATATTGCTCATATAGTTAATTTTGTGAATTAATTTCTCTCTAATCCTAGTAAAGAACACTGATATGCTATGAAGTGGATACTTAGGTCTAGCATTTGTTTATGTTTTGATACTGGTGAACTTATGTTAGATGGCTATAAAAAAGTTATGGCAGGTGATGCAGATTCTAGAAAGTCTACTTCTAGATATATGATGAATTTTGCAGGGGGAGCTATGTCATGCAATCAAAGTTACATAAATGTGTTGTTTTGTCTACCATCGAGGCAAGTAACCACAAAAGATGTACAAGTTGCCACATGGTGTCTTGTTGTCATAAACATGCCAACAATAAATATATACCTTACTCTTCTAAAAATAATGTAGTAGCAGAGTAAGGGTTAAATCCACATAGAGTGGTAGTTAATATTTTATACTTTTGTAAATATAAAAGGGGGATTTAAGAAATAGGAATAGGAAGTAAATAATAAAAATAAAAAGAGAAGGAAAAGACATACTGAATAAGATAAGAATTGGCTAAAGTCAACTTCCACCATCAGATTTTCCACTAATCATCAATATAAGTTATTCAATTCAATTGAGGTATTTTTTGTCATAATTTAATCCAATATTAGTTTAGTTAACCTTCAACAAACGATTCAATTAACCCTAATTATCTTATTAACTAATTTCATAAGCATTCAAAATTAACCTTAATAATACAATATAGAAAGATCAATGAAACTATAAAACTTGAACTTAAGAAGTCAAATTTTACCTAGATGATTACCTTCCCTAAAAGTTAATAATTCCTATCATCAGTAAACTTACTAACCCTAAGTTACCTCTTAAACTAAAAGGTTTAAAAATGAAGGATTTGGTTTCATAGTTCAGTATTAGATTGAATTAATTAACTGACTAGTAGGCCTCCTAGCAATCAAGAAACATAATCATAGAAATAGAAACAGAGAATAGTCAATAGCTAATTGAATTAACTTTAAATGAAGAACATAATTTATATTATTACCTTCCTTGAGAGTTAATAATTCTTATCAGCAGTAAACTTATTAACCTAAAGTTACCTCTTAAACTAGAAGTTCCAAACAATGATAAATTTGGTTTCATAGTTTAGCATTAGATTGAATTAATTAACTAACTAGTAGGCCTTCTAGTAATAAAAAAAATATAATCATAGAAATAGAAACAGAGAATAATTAATACCTTATTGAATTAAATTTAAAAGAAGAACATAATCTAATCTCAGTGTTAACATATATGAGATTTCAGTCTTCCTCGACCAATAAAACAAACTTATCCACATAGGGCCATAAAACTAAAAGAAAGATAAATAGAAGAGGAAAGGATGATTTGAGGTACTCAGAGGCACTCTAAGATTATTTATATTCTCCCTTGGTTATCTATTTATAATTAAAGTAAGCTATCAAGCATCTAGGGTTAGTTTGGCCTACAGAGTTTGATTAGAAACCCCTAATACCTTTGTTTTTCACTAAAAACATGTTGTCAAGCTATTATCGCAGTGTCACATCACTCATTTTTCACCACCATGACGCTTGAGCTCTTTAAAAGGATACAACACGATTCTAGATGTCAAGTGCTAAAACACTAATTTCCCAGCACTACAACGTTCAGAAATCTAAAGAATTTGCTAAAGTTCTCAACATAAAAATTGTTTTTTTCTGTTTTAAATTTTCATAGCTACTTGAATCACCTTATTTGAAGCTAAGATGAAAGAGTTATACCTTAATTAGTGGAGAAATGTCAATGATTTTTGAATTCCTATATTTTCCTTGAATTTCTTCTCTTTTTCTCCTATTTTTCAGTTTCTTGATTCTTATAATACAAAACACAAAATTAACAATTTCACATAAGAAATAACAAAAAGAAATTTTAAAGGTATTCAATTTATGATTAAATATACATAGATCACTATAAGAGTTGGGCCTTAATAAAGAAGTTCATCTTGTTCTGTGACAACTAAAGTGAAATCCATTTCAAAAAGAACCCAAAGTTTCATTCTAGCTCAAAGCACATAGAGGTGCAATATCACTGTATAAGAGAAGTGCTTGAGATGAATTTTTTTACACTTGAGAAAATATATCCTGATGAGAATGGATTAGATACAGTGGCAGAGATTTTATCTATAGTGAAGTTTATTACTTACAAAGAGAAGGCTTGGCTTGAAAGATTCATTCCCAACTTGAGTTAGGAGGGAGAGATTCATTGGGTGGTCCCTCCTCAATTGGGCCTATAACCAATTAAACTAAAAAAAGAAAGAAAATAAAGTAACTTGAAGAGATAGGATGGTTGTATTAATTGCAGATAGAGATAAACACATCTCTTATTCTAATTATTTTCAACATATGTGCGACATTAGGAAATATTAAGAGAAATTGTGAGAACTAGAGAAAGAATAGCGATGGTATAGTGAGGAAGAAAATTGAAATTTTCAAATTTTGACTAGAAGACTAAATGAGTAAACTCATTTAATTTCTAATGAGATTTTAATATGTTATTTTTGGCATTGAGTAGTACATATCATACGTTCTGAATATTTTTATGCCTTCTCTATCTGCTACTTTGTGATCCCTACCTAGTAGGAGCATTATTTATTCTTTGGTTGTATTCCACTTTGTTGGTGAAGAATTTGTATTTGGTGAGAGCTTTAATGTGACTAGGAAGACATCTATGTATCCCATTATGTGATTATAATGGAGATTTTTTTAGACTTGGTCCTATGGTTTTTCAACTCTAACATAAAGCCATTTTTCCACATTAAAAATTTTGATGTCTTTAATTTATATTTTTCTGCTATGATTATTTATTTTGCACTCGTATTATATTTTCTGCATAAGTATTGGAAATATATTATTTATCACAAGCCCCTTCTTCCCATCAATATGTACCATAGTTAAAACATATGGAATGTGATCCTTCATACTCTACTACAAATATTTTTATGAATTTTAAGTTTTCGAGCCAACCTCTTTTGAAGAGAAACGTTCATGCAAATTATCACAAACATACACCTTTTCGCCAAAGTTATCTCTATGTTATTTACCTTTACTGTATGCATTGTATTATGGTCAATTTCAAGGGTTCTTTCGATTCTATTATTCACTCTCTTAAGAAAATGGTAATTATAATATACGTATGGTAGTTAAGGTAATGTAATCCATACTGCCAACTTTTGAAATAGAGGGCTTAAAGTTGGATCTCCATCTTTGCATCACTAAGTAATGGTCAATAATCATCCAAGCCCTCCATGGAATGCAAATTCATAGTGTTAAGTGCCTAAGAAATGGACTATATAGTAATCATTCCCTAAATTAATGAGTTTGAAATCAATTGAAGGATTGAATATTTTCCATAATTACCCTTATAGAAATTTATAACCAAACTTTTTCCCCAACAATTAAACCATCAAAGATAACGTCCATGGTTTGTAGAGGTTGCATATTTCCTCAACTGACAACAAAACTTTTCTCCAAGTAAAATTAATAGGATCTTACTCAACTTTAGATTCCTCACTGTCTTCCTATTCCTTCTTCCAAATACCACCTAATTCCTAACCATTAATGTTAGCCCCCATAATATTTGAATTTAAAAGAGTATCCTTATAAGAAATTAGTTTTCTTCCATTAGTTTGCCCCTTATAGGTTATAAGGAGGAACCGCATCACCTCCTAGAGTAGTTAATTGATAAATCTCCAAAGAATCTCACATAACCTCATCCGTCAAAACCTCTAAAATCTCGTCCTTCAAAACATTTATGCCCATCCACTATCAACCTCCTAAACCTTCTTACTACTTCAAGCAAGTTGGTCCTCCTCCTTCTTTAGTAGCACTTTGGTGGCAATCTTTAGCACTCCCTCCATAGAAAACTAAATTTAAGAAAACTACGACTGATGTTAATAAATGATTAACAATGTAAAATAAACATTGATATAAATTTAATTTAACTTTAAAACATATAATGATTTATTTTAAAATACAATAAATAAATAATGATAAATAATATTTAATGTAATAGAGACACAATTATTGAATATAAATATTTAAATAATAAGTTCATTCATAAAATAAAATATCAATATAATAAAAGTTATTTCAATTGACATTTAAAAGAAGTAATACATTAAAATTAGTATTATTTTAATTATTAAATATTCAACATGAAAACATTTTTAGAAAAAATTCTACATCTAATATTAAATAGTGCTCCTCTTATATTAATGTAATTATTTTTTAATATAAATAATGCAAACATATTTTTATATAAAATAATAAGTATTATTAAATAATAAGATTCTTTTCAATTTTTGCAGCAATAAAAAATGAAGTTTTTCAAGCATTTGAAGTGTTATGTGTGTTATAATTATTTTCATGTTCATGAAAATGTTTAATTTTTGAAATAATCTTGGTAATTTTTTTATACAATGCATTATTTTCTTATTGTCTTAACAACATATTTTTTAACCGCAACTATAGCACAAAAGCCATTCTTAAATGGGCCATTTGAATGTTTTAATTTTTTCACATAGATTTTAATTAAAAGAATTGTTCTTTATAAAAATGTTCACAATAACTTTTGAAAATTACTACCAAATACCATCTTAATAAGTTCTACATCTAATGTAAATTCTTCTTTATTTAGTCTTTAATTATGATTTTTCATTTAAGAATTAGGGTTCAATTTAAGAATTTGAATTAAGCCTTTTGGGCTAATAGTTTCTTTTAGTTTGTTGGGCCTAGACTATGTTAGCTCATCTTCTGTTTATATATAGAAAACTTGTCAATTATAGTCATTACATTTCCTATTATTTATATTAATTAATTTGATATTTGAGTTGTTTTAGAGTACTCTTGTTTGTTTTCTTTTTGTTTCTATTGGAATCAGAGCTCCGTTCATCACCACACTACTTGCCTCTCACCATTTGCATACCATTAACCTTTGAGTTTCTACAAACCAAACATACCATCATGTTGAAACTAACTTGATCTACATATAATTGAAACTTGTTGGAGAAGTCAAACTGCCATGGCCAACCTAAGATTTCCTTTTTTGTTCCTAAACCTAGAAACCAACCCTACAATTAACCCTAGAGGATGCTGCTAAGAGTTGGAAACTCATTATTAGAAACTATTGCACATGTCACCATGCATTAAGGAGGCTCTGAAGTGTGACCCCCCTAATATGAATCCTGCTAAGAACTATTAAAATTTGTGATTTAAGAAGGCTTCAAGATCGTTTCTATAATTAGATTTATATATGAAACCATAATTTGTTACTTGTATGGAAGCAAGTATCTTGGTATAAGGAAATTGTAATAGCCGTAAATTTAAAGAAAATTCTAATTAAAGAAAATTTTAAATAAAAGAGAGGATTTTGAAAATGGCTATAAGAACCGTTGAAAATATGTTTATTTACTACATGGGTTAAAGAATTACAAAGAAAATATGAGAATTTACGTTTTGGGGCCAAAATGCAATTTCTTAAAAGTTTTGGAGTCAAAATGTAAATAAGAAAAATTTGCAAGGACCTCCTTTTAAAATTGAATTTTTACAGAAAGGTCTCCTGGGATATTTTAAGGCCTTAGCCACTCAAAGGAGGAGAAAATCCGAATTTCCTCTCTCTCTCCTTAGAATTTTCTCTTCCGAAACCCTGAAACTTCTTTCTAAGATTTTTCCATTTTCAGATCTCAAATTTTGACACCACAACCACCAACGGACTCAGGACGAAGAGTTCTACAAATCCATCTGATTGATTTCTGAAAAATTAGCCAGAGATTGAACAGAAAATGGAAGGAAAATTACCTAAAAAAGTAATATCTGAAACTCTTATCAGTGGTTCTCAAATGCAAAAACTAACATCGTAGACCAATCCAGAAGGTATCGAAACTTTAAGATCTCAAATTTCAGGACCATCCTCCCTTACGCGCGCGCCCACGTGCCGCTTCTCCCTCGGCGAGTGAAGCCCACGCACAGCCTCCCTTGGTGGTGTGTGCAGCGCTTGAAACCAGACCTTGTTTCGTTGACTTGAGTTGACCGAGCTCCCGGAGGCTAAATTTCGTAAATCTTGAGTCATTTTCAAGGTTTTTGGACCTTTCAAACTCAATTTTGGGGTTTATTTTGCCAAATTCAGACTAGAAACATAGATTTTGGGGTTGTCCAACTTGGTACCCTAACTTTGTGAGTAGATAATTCTTTCTATGACTTGCTTTATAATCTTCTTGATCTTTAAGCATTTATTTGATTATGTTTATGAGATATTTACACTTTTATATGTTTCTGAAATGCATTAAAATTATCTGAATTGCTTATAATTTAGAAAATAGTTCAAGAAGAGTATAGTTTTGAAAATAGATTTCTGAACTCATGGTATATCTGATTTCACATGTATTTCTCATTAAATGATAAAGTAAATATTTATGTATATGAAGTTGATTTATAAAGCTATATGATTGCCTCGAGAAGGGCATGTATATGAGATAAACTCTGAATGCGTAATTTATGACAGATGATCTGTATTGAGATTGAGATTTTGTATTATACTGAAAGCTCTGTTTTGAATGATAATTTTGTGGAAAAATTCTATTAGAAACATTGTCTGCTAACAGCAAGTGATGTTAGCCCTGGTGTAACTTGATACCTCATCTAGTAGGAGTGATGCTAGTCTCGTGTGAGGGCTAATACGCGGGATATGATATGTATTGGAGAGCGGGATGACTCCTATCTGGGAGAGATGCCAGTTATATGAGAAGTGATTTGCCTTCCCTTGCTTTATGCTTAGGGAATTGCCTATGTTAGTCCCTTCGCGTGTTCTCTTGAATAGTGAGATGCTAAGTATAGGAAAATCCTACATCAACAAAGTATGGAAATGATTGAACTTTGATATGGTGATTCTGATATGAGATTCTCCTAACATTTTTATAAGAAATATTTTTAATGCATATCACTGTTTGATTAATGATTATATTGTATTATATATGGATACATATATTTGAATTGATTTGAACTGAGGATATTTAAAAATATGGGTCCCATATAGATGTACTTTTGAACTATAATTTCTGAAATGGTAAATTTTAATTAATGAATACATCCATATGTTGATCTAAGAGATCATAAGAGGTATTATCTACTCACTGAGTTGTCAAACTCACTACACGGTATTTCTACATTTTACAGATAAAGATACAGAGGTTGGCCCTACAGCTACGTGATCCGCTAGGTGTTATATTCTCTGGGTGGGCCTACATTGTTCCCAAGGCTCAAAATATTTTAAAATATTATGTCATTGTAATCTAGAGTATGCTCTGAATGCCACAGGAAGGATCCTTGCTTCTGCTGTAATATTGTTAATTGTAGCTTTGACATATATAATTAACTATACTAGAAACTTGTAAATGTATGATATTTTCTTGATATGTGATATTGTGAGCTGTATGCAAATAAATAAGTGGTGAAGTTTTCTGATAGATGTGTTATTCACGTTCCATTAAATTGGGGCGTGATAAGTTGGTATTAGAGTAATAAGTTTCCCTATGGCTATCAGAGCAAAGGATTCTTTAGTAGAACTTTTAGTATGGATATGAGCCAAACATATTTATACTTCAGATGCTGCTGAGAGATTCTATAAGATATTAACCTCCTTTCCATTCCAAGTTTACTAAAGTTCTTAGTATAAGGTTTGATTGAATATTATGGTATCTTAAAGAGGTTTTTTGTTATGTATAGTCAATGATGCTGCCAAGAACTAGAGCGGTTACTAGAGAAGTTATAGATCGTGCACCCTTTACAGAAGAGTCTGCACAATCTACAATTCTCGTACAAAGAGGCCGTGGTAGAGATTGACCTAGAGGAAGAGGAAGAGGCAAAAACCGAGGGCATACACGGGGTATGAGAAACCCGAGACAAGATGAACATGCCCATGTATCTGATAGAGTTCTTGAGGAGAGAGTAGAACTCCCTCAAGAGCCACATGATAGAACAGCTGATATGATTGCTGATATACATAGGAGTTTATAGACATTGGCCGAATTTATAGTAGAACAGGGTAGAAGGGATGGCCAGCCACCAGAAAATGCTCCTGAAGCACAAAAACTAGGACGAATAGCTGAGCAAAAAGACAAGCTTACAGGGATTAAGGTGTCATTACTGCAATTCCTTAAGTTGAAACCCCTCAACTTTTTTGGGGTCAGATATTCAAGACCCATAGATATTCATTGATGTTATGGAACAAGTTCTTAGAGCTTTGGGGTGTTCTAGTAGAAGATTTGTTGAACTGGTATCTTTTCAACTATCAGATATGGCCCAAGTTTAGTTTGAGAAACTTGTACAAGGAAGGGTAGTTATTTTATCACCAACGGAGTGGGAAGAATTTAAGGAAGCATTTATGAATCGTTCCTGCTAATGAGTAAAAGGAACAAGAGGGCTAGAGAATTTGAAGAATTAACAGAAACGCCAAACATGACAGTATACGTATATGACATCTGTTTTACCTAGTTGTCCAGATATGCACCTTATCTGGTTCCTATTAAAAAAGATAGAACTAAAAGGTTTGTTTCGGGATTGATACGCCCATTGTTTAAATCGGTGGGTCCTCAGATGAATCATTTTCTAACTTATTCAGTAACTATACACTGTGCTAGAACGATGAAAACACGGGAGAAAAAAAATATTGAAGGTCTAAAGAGAAGAAAAAGAGTGCAAGATAGTAATGTTCAAAAAAGTTATAATCCTAATGTCAGAGGATCAAGATTTTAAAATCCACAGCGCTTTACTCAAATAGGATCTGGTAGCTCTAACCAGACATCAGTGAATATGATGTGATCTTAATTAAGCATGATATTAATACCTTTAAACTTACTTTTTTTTATTTAATTAAAATATAATTTGGAATTAACTTAGTTTTGTGTTTTGTGTTGTTGGAACAAAAGAAGAAGAAAAGAGAAGAAAAAGATAAGAAATTCATGGAAAAATGCTACATTGTAGTGATTCCAGACCTTTAAGCACTGTTTTGAGCATATCTCCCTCTTATGAACTATAATCAAAGTGATTCAAGTCGCTGTGAAAAGATAACACCATTATCTACAACGTTTATGCTGGACACTTGGTCAAATTTGGGATATTTAATAGTGTTACAGAGCTCGCAAATCAGAATCATAGTGTAGCAGGATGAATTCTGACCTTTGGTCACTAAGTTTGTCCTATCTCTTTCAATTTAGATCAGATTAAGTTGATTTCAGTGGCTATGGAAAGAAGAGACACTTGTCACGCCCTTAATTTTAGGGCATGTGAAACACGTATACCATGAACATATATTTTCCATAAACATGAATATTCCAATCCTTTATCAAGGAAACAGATACATATAGGTTTTCCCATACATATACCATATACAATCAAGTCCATAAACATAAGAGTAACAACAAAAGCAGGGATCCTGTCTGTGGCGTTCAAAGCAACTCTAGAGTATATTTATATTACAATTTAAACACTAAGAGCCCAAAAACAATTTAGGCTCACCACGGAAGTACGACACCTAGTCGATCAAGATGCTGTAGGACCAAACTCTGGGTCTTTATATGTAAAACATATAAACCACGTGTAGTGAGTTTTACAACTCAGTTAGCATATAATACCTTCTATGACCTCTTAGGTCAACATATGGATGTACTCTTTATTTATAAACTTATCACATTGAAAATCATAATTCGGAATTTCATCCATATGGGACCCGAATTTCAAAATCATCTCTGTTCAAATTCATATTCATAAGTAATGCTGTAAGTACGTTAATAAAATTATGGTATGCATCAATATAATTCATGTGAAAGCATTTGGAGGATCCCATATCAGAGTTTGACCCCTTCCGTACTTTGGTGGTATAGGATTTGCCTAAACTCAGCATCCCGTTGAGGTTTGCCCTACTACCATTCAAGAGGACACGCGAAGGGACTCTATATGGGTATTTCCCAAGCACACAGCAAGGGAAGGTAAATCACAATTCATATAATTGGCATCTCGCCCATATATAGGAGGCATTCCGCTCTCCATCACATATCATCTCCTATGTGTTGGCCTCACATGAGGCTACCACCACCCCTGCTAGCTGAGGCAAACAAGGTGCGCACCAGGGCTAACATCACCTGCTGTTAGCAGACAATGTTTCCAATAGGATTCCTCCACAGAAAATATCATATGCACATATGCCATATAATCCAGTATAAAATTCTCAATATAATGCAGACTTTTAGTCTCAATACAGATTCATCTGTCATAAATTTCTCATTCAGGGTTTATCACATGTACATGCCCTTTTTCAAGGCAATCATATAGCTTTATAAATAATGCCACATACATAAATATTCACTTTATCATTTAATGGGAAATACATGTGAAATCAGATACATCATAAGTTCAAAAATCCATTTTCAAATACTATACTCTTCTTGAACCATATTTCAAATTGTAAGCATTTCAGATCATTTTAATGCATTTCAGAAACATATCAAAGTGTAAATATCTCATAAACATAATCATATACATGCTCAAATATCAAGAAGAGTATAGGGTAAGCCATAGGAAGAATCATCTACTCACATGGTAAGGGCTCCAGATTGGACAGCCCTAAAATGTACTTTTCCAATCTCAATTTGATTAAATAGACCTCAAAAACATATCCAGAGGGTCCAAAAATCAAGAAAGTAACTTCGGGAACTTGGTCACTATTCACCGCGCGAAAATACTATTCACAACAAACAAAAAGGCTATTTGATGGCTGAAAATATACATATCCTAAGTTTTATCTAACTCCTAAATCCATCTACGGTGTCAGAATTTCAATTTGAGGTCTCTAAGTAAAAGTTTCAGAATTTACCTTTTTTCTGAGATTTTTCACTTGAAATCTATGGCGATTCAATGATTGATTTGAAAAATTTATCAGCCAAAATTGTAATATTTTTCGTCCAGAATCCAGTAACACTCTCAGTTTTGAGATCGGAAGCCAATAGGCACTCCAGACCTAGAAAGAAAATTGAAGGTTACTATTTACTTACTATTTCTTAATTTTTCGTTTTTTAGACATTCGCACCTCCATCCGTTGTCTCCCCATTCCCCTTCTATTTTCTTCTTTTTTTAATTATTATTATTATTTAATAATTGAATAATAGGATTTTCTTTTATATATATTCATATAAATTCCGTTCTTCATCCTAAAATATCCCAAAAATTTCTAAAAATTTACATTTTCATAAACCTTTAATTAAACTCTTAAATCATGATTTTTCTTGATAAACATCGTAATAAACAAATCTCAAAATAAATATATTTTTACATATTAAAAGAAAGTATATTTCTAAAAATACAACAAAAATTCATTAGAGGCCAATATAATTATTTTAAGCAAAACAATACTTATTTTAATTAAAAGTATACTTACTTTTAGCAAAACATAATCATTTTTAAAAAAATAAAAATTTATTTTCTTATAGCAAGATACTATCATTTAAAAATAAAATTTACGTGCCAAAATGTAAATTCTCATAATTTCTTTGTACTTCTTTAACCAATGTAGTAAATATACATATTTTCTACAGTTCTTATCCCCATTTTCGAAATTCTCTCTTTTATTCCAAATTTTCTTTAATTATAATTTTCGTTAAATTTTATAGTTATTACATTCTTCCCCCTTAAAGAAATTCGGTCGAATTTCGTCACCATACTACCACATGTAGGGAATGGAAACAAGACATAATTCGAAGTTACCTACCTTATTACTTAAATAATTGGAGATATCTCATCTGTATGCCATCTTGTACTTCTCAGGTGGTTTCTTCACTTGAGTGGTTTTGTCATATAAACTTAACTATAGGGATTTCTTTCATCTATAAGTTCTTCACTTATCAATCAACAATAATTATCGATTTTTTTTCATAATTAAACCAAGTTTATGTTCAGTTGAATTTCTTGAAATCCGGTAACATGAGAAAAATCTGATAGGTATTTTCTTCTTTCCAAACCTCATTGCCTCTTCCATTGCTGAATCCTTCAAAAATATGCGGTCACCAACTGATAATTTCTAGTGCTCAACATTCATAGTCCCTTATAGACTTTTGAATAGTATTGAGTTGCTTGTATTTCTTTTCTAATCAATTCCACTTTATGCAAAATACTTAACAGATTATATATATATATATATATATATATATATATATATATATATATATATATATATATATATATATACACACACACACACACACACACACACATTTAAGAAACTCTTAAACCATAGTGTATTTCATTCCTTTATACCCTCAAGCTTGCGTGCATATATCTATAGGTCGATATTGGAAAATACACACATAAAGGAACATATTCACCTTCATATTGAGTAATTATCTTTTCTTATTCCAAACTTCTATCAAGTCATTTTTTGTTTTCAAATGTCAACATCATCCCATGAATATCATCATATTAACCTATCATCTATTTTTATCCCAAAATCCTTTAATCAATATGTTAAACATACATAGCAATAATTCACTAAACCTTTTATAATGCTTATGAAGCATTGACACATGTCTAATAATTCCAACGTACCTCATCACAGTAATTCTATACCATCTTATTAACACCATTAAACTTATAGTCAAAAATTTCAATCATTTCTTCTATCATATCCAAAACCACCTCATTCTAACTTATATCAAATCCGTTTAATTCATCCAATCATTTCAAGAAGATCTTTCCCAACAATTACTCATACATAAATTCTCAATTTCAACATAATTAACATCCTGAGATACTAGATTCGATTTAGCATAATATAAGCCCTTAACACAAATATCTTGATCATTTAAATTATTTTCAGACATGATTCTCATAATATTCTCCATATTTCCAAATTAAGAGTTCAAAGATTAATTTAAATCCTAGTTCTCATATTTTCTTCCTCAAGAACTTCAACACCACTAATATTCTTGATTACCTTCTTCAAAACACCATAAGGCCATCATCCGTCCATTCCTTACAAACTTTTTATTACTTTAACCTACTAACCATTTGGACACCATAATAATTGAGTTTCAGAAAAAATAAATTAACTTTTCTTGTAATGAGGGAAAAGAACTTTGCATTTAATGCCAAATATTAATGTAGAAAAATACAGCAAAAAATGTGGCATACATAATAGAGTATGGTGCCAAAATAGGAAGGCAGAAATTTGGACAAAGTATTGAAATAAAATTAAAATCGGTGGGCGTAATTCTTGAAAATTTGTAAACAAAATCTAGCTACTATTTCGGCAAAAAAAGGTGGCCACAAATTTTTTTTTTGAACATATGTGTCAACATCTACTTTAAATTTGTTGGTATTCAGTGGAAAGATAGCATATGGAAAAAGAAACATTTCTAAGCTTATAAAAGTCTATGAAAAACAAAGAATACGTAGTTAACTGGTAGGATGCAGTTGATTGCTTCAAAATAGATGTAATCAATCAACTGTAAAATAACCAGTCCACATTAAAATTTCTCAGAATAGCTAGTTGACTTAATAATACCGATAATCAATTGGCAAGAAAATTGGGAAAACAAGAAAAATCATTTAATTGTCCGTCTTCAATAATTATTT
Source organism: Gleditsia sinensis (assembly GCA_037074535.1). Lineage (NCBI taxonomy): Eukaryota > Viridiplantae > Streptophyta > Magnoliopsida > Fabales > Fabaceae > Gleditsia > Gleditsia sinensis. The sequence continues at coordinate 8,115,094 of CM073475.1, read as the reverse complement.
GGTTTGCATCTTCACTTTTTTTTACAATGACGCCTATCATCTACAACTTCCCTACAAGAATCAAGACATCAATCTTTCATCAAGGACAACAAGAAAAATGAAATTTTCTGTTGATATCTTAACCTTATTCTCTTTATAGACCTAATATGAACGACTATCACAACTACTGTACATATACATGCTTGTCATCATTTTTGAAAATTTCATCTTTAATTTAGCTTATATCCATTAATCACTCACATAGTTGTCTAACTATGCCCGGCCTATTCACATAACTATCATATGTATTTCCTTTTATGAATTCTATAAATACACACGTTAGTATCTTTAGTTTCATACTCAAAGTTAAAGTGTGTACAGCTATGGAGGGAATCACATTCCGTCAGTTTCGAAATATTTGTGTCTTTTGTGGTTCTAGTCCTGGAAAAGATGGAGAATATGTGAAAGCAGCACAAAACCTAAGTATGGTGCTGGCCAGGAGAAAAATTCATTTAGTCTATGGTGGAGGTAACTGTAGGTTAATGGGGTGTGTGTCTACAGCTGTATATGTAGGAGGATGTTAAGTTCTAGGTATTATTCCTACAGCTCTAGCTGCATCCAACATCATAGGAAAGACAATTGGGGAAGAATTTAGGGTTGTTTCCGTGCATGAGCGCATGGCTAGAATGATTAGCAATGCTGATGCCTTCCTTGCCTTACTAGGGGGTTTTAGTACTTTAGAGGAGATTTTTCAAATAGTCTCTTGGGCATAACTAAATATGCATCACAAACTGATAGGTTTGGTAAATGTTAACCACTTCTTTGATGGTTTGTTTTCTTTTCTTGATCATGCTGTGGAACAAAAGTTCATCTCACACTCAGCATGATGAATTCTATTTCGGCTTCAAATGCTGAGGAGTTGATTGATGCTTTACAAGCATATGTTCATGTACCTAATCCAACTGTGGCTCGAATAAATTGGACGACAAACAATTGTGGAAAGCACAAGTTAGACTTAGATCTTCATCTATAACTGTACCAAGATGTGGACATTGTTGTACCACTTTTACTTTCTCACGATGAACTTGGATACCGTCTTACTAGCCACATACCTTAAGGAAGTAACACTACTAAGTCAGAATTCGTATTTTGAGAACTTAGTATATAGCTGATACTCCATTGGAGTTTGTAAAACTATCTTTAAATGTTACTTATGATCCTCTGAACTCTTAGAATATTCTAGTATATTATCAATAAATATAATAATAAATTGATCCAGGGATGGCTTCATTACTTTATTTATCAAGTCCATGAATGCAACTGGGCATTTGTTAGACCAAATGACATCACTAAAACTCATAGTACCCATGCTGAATCCTGAAAGAAATTTTCTGATTATTCTCTTCCCTTGTCCATAATTGATGATATCCAGATATCAAATCAAGTCAATTTTTTTAAAAATATTGAGCCCTTTATAATTGGTCAAACATATCATCTATACGAGGTAATAAATATTTATTCCACATTGTCACTTTATTCAACTGTCTATAATCTATGCATAGTCATAGTGATCTATTTTTCTTTTTCACAGATAGAACTGGAGTACTCTAAGAAAAAATACTAGGGCTTTTAAATCCCTTGTCTTACACGTCATGTAACTAATTCTTTTTCAGTTCCTTAAGTTCAGTGGTTGCTATTCTATATGGAAATATAGACACTGGTTAAGTTTTAAAAAGTAAATCAATACTAAATTCTATTTATCATTTCAGAAAAATCTTAGAAATTCCTTAAGTAATACATTAGAAAATTCTCTAACCACTGGAACTTGATTTACACGGATATACTTTATATCAAAATCTCTCACCACTACCAAATATTCTTGACACCTTTTTATAATCACTATGGGATGTTAAAGCAGAGATTAGATTACTGGGTATCTCACTACGATCTCATTGTATCAAGGAAGAAAATTCTCCAAGAATATTTAATTTAATCACTTTAGTGAAAATGACATGACATAATGCCAACTAATTCATTCCCAATATCACATCAAAGTCTACCATATTTAGATAACCGGGTACAACAGATATCACATTCAAAAACCATCATATTTGATATCTGTCTCAATTCTTTAAATTATTTAGGACGCATATCCTTTTTACTTTCAAACTGTAATGTATCCATAGATACCTCTTAAGATGTCACAATATTCAATCTATCTTATACTAGAAACTTTAGCAACTTGGAATAGAAAGGAATTTGAAGTCCTATAGAATCCCTTAGCAGCACCTGAAGTATAAATATGTCTGACTCATATCGATACTAAAGGTTCTACTTAAGAATTCTTTGCTCCGATAGCCATAGGGAAACCTAATACTCTGATACCAACTTGTCACGCCCCTAATTTTAGGGCACGTGAAACACGTATACCATGAACATATATTTTCCATAAACATGAATATTCCAATCCTTTATCAAGGAAACAGATACATATAGGTTTTTCCATACATATACCATATACAAATCAAGTCCATAAACGTCAAAGTAATAGCAAAAGTAGGGATCCTGCCTGTGGCGTTCAAAGCAACTCTAGAGTACATTTATATTACAATTTAAACACTAAGAGCCCAAAAACAATTTAGGCTCACCACAGAAGTACGACACCTAGTCGATCAAGATGCTGTACGACCAAACTCTGGGTCTTTATCTGTAAAACATATACACCACGTATAGTGAGTTTTACAACTCAGTGAGCAGATAATACCTTCTACGACCTCTTAGGTCAACATATGGTTGTACTCTTTATTTTTAAACTTATCACATTGAAAATCATAATTCAGAGTTTCATCCATATGGGACCCGCATTTCAAAATCATCTCTGTTCAAATTCATATTCATAAGTAATGCTGTAAGAACGGTAATAAAATCCTGTTATGCATCAATATAATTCATATGAAAACATTTGGAGGATCCTATATTAGAACCACCATATCAGAGTTTGACCCCTTCTGTACTTTAGTGGTATAGGATTTGCCTAAATTCAGTATCCCACTGAGTTTTGCCCTACTACCATTCAAGAGGACATGCGAAGGGACTTTGTATGGGTATTTCCTAAGTACATAGCAAGGGAAGGAAAATCACATCTCATATAATTGGCATCTCACCCATATATAAGAGGCATTCTGCTCTCCATCACATATCATCTCCCGTGTGTTGGCCTTCACACGAGGCTAGCACCACCCCCTGCTAGCTGAGGCAAACAAGGTGCGCACCAAGGCTAACATCACCTGTTGTTAGCAGATAGTGTTTCCAATATGATTCCTCCATAGAAAATATCATATGCACATATGCCATATAATCCAGTATAAAATTCTCAATATAATGCAGACTTTCAGTCTCAGTATAGATTCATCTGTCATAAATTTTCCATTCAGGGTTTATCACATGTATATTCCCTTTTTCGAGGCAATCATATAGCTTTATAAATAATTCCACACGCATAAATATTCACTTTATCATTTAATGAGAAATACATGTGAAATCAGATACATATAAGATACATCATAAGTTCAAAAATCCATTTTCAAATACTATACTCTTCTTGAACCAAATTTCAAATTGTAAGCATTTCAGATCATTTTAATGTATTTCAGAAACATATCAAAGTGTAAATATCTCACAAATATAATCATATACATGCTCAAATATCAAGAAGAGTATATGGCAAGCCATAGGAAGAATCATCTACTCACATGGTAAGGGCTCTAGATTGGACAGCTCTAAAATGTACTTTTTCAATCTCAAATTGATTAAATAGACCTCGAAAACGTATGTGGAGGGCCCAAAAATCAAGAAAGCAACTTCTGGAACTTGGTCACTATTCATCGCGCGAAAACACTATTCACGACGAACAAAAAGGCTGTTAGATGGCCGAAAATATACATATCCTAAGGTTTATCTTGCTCCTGAATCCATTTACAGTGTTAGAATTTCAATTGGAGATCTCTAAGTAAAAGTTTCAGAATTTACCTTTTTTTTGAAATTTTCTACTTCAGATCTACGACGATTCAATGGCTGATTTGAAAAATTGATCAGTCAAAACTGTAATATTCTTCGTTCTGGATCCAGTAACACTTTCAGTTTTGAGATCGGAAGCCAATAGGTACTCCAGATCTATAGAGAAAATTGAATAGTACTATTCACTCACTATTCACTTACTATTCCTCAATTTTTTGTTTTTCAGACATTCGCACCTCCGTCCGTTGTCTCTCCATTCCTTTTTTTTTTAATAATTATTATTATTTAATAATTGAATAATAGGATAATGTAATAACTATAAAAATTTAACGAAAATTCCAATTAAAGAAAATTTGGAATTAAAAAGAGAATTTCGAGAATGAGGATAAGAACCATAGAAAATATGTATATTTATTATATGGGTTAAAGAAGTACAAAGAAAATATGAAAATTTACATTTTGGGGTGTAATTTTTATTTTTAAATGATAGTATTTTGCTATAAGCAACTATATTTTTATTTGTTTAAAAATGATTGTCTTGCTAAAAGTAAGTAGACTTTTAAGTAAAATAATTATTGTTTTGCTTAAAATAATTATACTGGCCTCTAATGAATTTTTTTTTTTTTAAATATTCTTTCCTTTAATATGTAAAAAGATATTTATTTTGAGATTTGTTTTATTATGATTTTTATCACGAACAATTATGATTTAAAAGTTTAACTAAAGGTTTATGAGAATGTAAATTTTTAGAAATTTTTGGAATATTTTAGGATGAAAAATGAGATTTATATGAATTTATATAAAAGAAAATTCTATTATTCAATTATTAACTTGTCGCGCCCCTAATTTTAGGAACGTGAATAACACTTCTGTCCGATAGCTTTATCGTTATCTATTTGAAATCCACTTCATATATTTTTGAATATCAAGATAATATCACACATTTACAAATTTCAACATAACTAATTATACATGTCAAGTCTACATTTATCAGTTTTACAGTGGAAACAAGGATCCTGCCTGTGATGTTCAGAGAAACTCTAGAGTACATGTATATTACAATTTAAACACTGAGAGCCAAGAAACAATTTAGGCTCACCACAGAAGTACGACACCTAGTCGATCAAGAAGCTGCAGGATCAAACTCTGAGTCTTTATCTAAAAAATATGTCAACCACGTGTAGTGAGTTTTACAACTCAGAGAGTAGATAACACCTCCTATGACCTCTTAGGTCAACATTTGAATGTGCTCTTTATTTAAAAACTTGTCACATTGAAAATCACAATTCAGAGGTACATTCATATAGGAATCGCATTTCAAATAAACTCTGTTCAAATTCATATGCATATTCAATTCATAAGTAATGCTGTAATAACGGTAATAAAATCCTGTTATGCATCAATATAATTCATATGAAAATATTTGGAGGATCCTATATCAGAACCACCATATCAGAGTTTGACCCCTTCCGTACTTTGGTGGTATAGGATTTACCTAAACTCAGCATCCTGCTAAGGCTTGCCCTACTACCATTCAAGAGGACATGCGAAGGGACTCTGTGTGGGTATTTCCCAAGTACACAGCAAGGGAAGGTAAATCACATCTCATATAATTGGAATCTCGCCCATATATAAGAGGCATTCCGCTCTCCATCACATATCATCTCTCGTGTGTTAGCCCTCACACGAGGCTAGCACCACGCTCTACTAGCTGAGGCAATCAATGTGTGCACCAGGGCTAACATCACCTGTTGTTAGTAGACAGTGTTTCCAATAGGATTCCTCCACAAAAAATATCACATGCACATATGCCATATAATCCAGTATAAATTTCTCAATATAATACAGACTTTCAGTCTCTGTATATTCATTTGTCAAAACTTCTCATTCAGGGGAATCATGTTTACATGCCTATATCCGAGGCAAACATATCACTGTATAAATTAATATCATATGCACATATGCCATATAATCCAGTATAAAATTCTCAATATAATGCAGACTTTCAGTCTCTGTATATTCATCTGTCAAAACTTCGCATTCAGGGAAATCATGTATACATGCCTATATCTCAAGTAAACATATAGCTTTATAAATAATGCCACATGCATAAATATTCACTTTATCATTTAATGAGAAATACATGTGAAATCAGATACATCATGAGTTCAAAAATCCATTTTCAAATACTATACTCTTCTTGCATCATATTTCAAATTGTAAGCAATTCATATCATTTTAATGCATTTCAGAAACATATCAATGTGTAAATATCTCATAAACAAAATCATATACATTCTAAAATATCAAGAAGAGTATAGGGCAAGCCATAGGAAGAATCATCTACTCACAGGGTAAGGGCTCCAGATTGGACAGCCCTAAAATGTACTTTTCCAATCTGGAGCCCTTATCCTGTGAGTAGATGATTCTTCCTATGGCTTGCCCTATACTCTTCTTGATATTTGAGCATGTATATGATTATGTTTATGAGATATTTATACTTTAATATGTTTCTGAAATGCATTAAAATGATCTGAATTACTTACAATTTGAAATATGATGCAAGAAAAGTATAGTATTTGAAAATGGATTTCTGAACTCATGATGTATCTGATTTCACATATATTTCTCATTAAATGATAAAGTGAATATTTATGCATGTGGTATTATTTATAAAGCTATATGTTTGCCTCAGATATAGGCATGTATACATGATTTCTCTGAATGGGAAGTTTTGATAAATGAATATATAGAGACTGAAAGTCTACATTATATTGAGAATTTTATACTGGATTATATGGCATATGTGCATATGATATTGATTTATACAGTGATATGTTTGCCTTAGATATAGGTATGTATACATGATTCCCCTGAATGAGAAGTTTTGACAGATGAATATACAGAGACTGAAAGTCTGTATTATAATGAGAAATTTATACTGGATTATATGACATATGTGCATGTGATATTTTCTGTGGAGGAATCCTATTGGAAACACTGTCTGCTAACAGCAGGTGATGTTAGTCCTGGTGCGCACCTTGATTGCCTCAGCTAGTATGGGGTGGTGCTAGCCTCGTGTGAGGGGTAACACACGAGAGATGATATGTGATGGAGAGCGGAATGTCTCTTATATATGGGCGAGATGCCAATTATATGAGATGTGATATGTCTTCCCTTACTGTGTGCTTGAGAAATACCCATATAGAGTCCCTTCGCGTGTCCTCTTGAATGGTAGTAGGGCAAACCTTAGCGGGATGCTGAGTTTAGCAAATCCTATACCACCAAAGTACGGAAGGGGTCAAACTATGATATGGTGGTTCTGATATGGGGTCCTCCAAATGTTTTCATATGAAGTATATTGATGCATAACAAGATTTTATTACCGTTCTTACAACATTACTTATGAATTGAATATGCATATGAATTTAAATAGAGTTTATTTGAAATGCGGGTCCCATATGAATGTACCTCCGAATTGTGATTTTCAATGTGACATGTTTTTAAATAAAGAGTACATTCATTTGTTGACCTAAGAGGTCATAGGAGGTGTTATCTGCTCACTGAGTTGTAAAACTCACTACACGTGGTTGACATATTTTTCAGATAAAGACCCAGAGTTTGATCTTGCAGCTTCTTGATCGACTAGGTGTCATACTTCTGTGGTGAATCTAAATTTTTTCTTAGCTCTCAGTGTTTAAATTGTAATATACATGTACTCTAGAGTTGCTCTGAACGTCACAGGCAGGATCCTTGTTTCTATTGTAAAATTGATAAATGTAGACTTGGCATGTATAATTAGTTATGTTAAAATTTGTAAATGTGTGATATTATCTTGATATTCAAAAATATATGAAGTGGATTTCAAATAGATAATGATAAAGCTATCGGAAAGAAATGTTATTCGCGTTCCTAAAATTAGGGGCGTGACAAGTTGGTATCAGAGCATTAGGTTTCCCTATGGCTATCAGAGCAAATGATTCTTTAGTAGGACCTTTAGTATCAATATGAGCCGGACATATTTATACTTCAGGTGCTACTGAGGGATTCTATATGATTTTAATTTCCTTTCTATTCCAAGTTGTTAAATTTTATAATATAAGATTGATTGAATATTGTGGCATCTTAAGAAGTATCTATGGGTCAATTTCTACCTGGAAGTGGAAAGGGATACGCATATTCCAGAGAATTTAAAGAATTGAAACAAATGTCAACTATGATCGTTTCTGAAAATGATATCTGTTTTATCTGGTTGTTTAGATATGGTAGACTTTGATGTGATATTAGAAATGGATTAGTTGGCATTATGTCATGTCATTTTGAAATATCACTTTAAGGTGATTAAATTCAATATTCTTGGAGAATTTTCTTTCTTGATACAAGGAAATTGTTGTGAGATACCCAGTAATCTAATCTCTGCTTTAACATCTCATAGTGATTATAAAAAGGTGTTAAGAATATTTGGCAGTGTTGAGAGATGTTGATATAAAGTATACCAGTGTAAATCAAGTTCTAGTGGTTAGAAAATTTTCTGATGTAATTCCTGAGGAATTGCCAGGATTACCCCGAAACAATAAATAGAATTTGGAATTGCTTTATTTCCTGGAACCTAACTAGTGTCTATATTTCTATATAGAATGGCACCCACTGAACTTAAAGAACTAAAAAAGAAATAGTTACAAGACATGTTAGACAAGGGATTTAATAGCCCTAGTACTTTTACTTGGAGTGCTCCAGTTCTATCTATAAAAAAAAGATGGATCACTATGACTATGCATAGAGTATAAACAGTTGAATAAAGTGACAATGTGGAATAAATACCCATTACCTCATATAGATGATCTGTTTGACCAGTTACAAAGTGCTCAACATTTTTCAAAAATTGACTTGATTTGATATCTGGATATCATCAATTAAGGATAAAAGAAGAGGATATTGCAAAAATTGCTTTCAGGATTCAGCATAGATACTATGAGTTTTTAGTGATGTCATTTGGTTTGACAAATGCCCCATCTGCATTCATAGATTTAATGAATAAGTAATTAAGCCATCCTTGAATCAAGTTGTTATTATATTTATTGATGATATACTAGAATATTCCAAAAGTTCAGAGGATCATAAGCTATATTTAAAGATAGTTTTACAAACTCCAAGGGAGTATTGGCTATATGCTAAGTTATCAAAATACGAATTTTGACTTCGTAATATTACTTTCCTAAGGTATGTGGCTAGCAAGATGGTATCTAAGATAACCCTGAGGAAGTAAAAGTGGTATAGTAATGTCCACATCTCATTATAGTTACAGATGAAGATCCAAGTCCAATTTGCGCTTTCTACTGTTGTCTGTTGTCCATTCTATTTGAGATGTAATTGGATCAAGTACATGAACATATGTTTGTAAAGCATCAATCAACTCTTCAGCATCTGAAGCTAAGATGAGAATTCGTCGTACTGAGTGTGAAATGAACCTTTGTTCCACGGCATGATCAAGAAAAAATAACAGACCATCAAAGAAGTGGTTAACATTTAACAAACCTATCGGTTTGTGATGCATATTGAGTTGTGCCCAAGAGACTATTTGGAAAATCTCCTCTAAAGTACGAAAACCCCCTGGTAAGGCAATGAAGGTATCAGCATTGCTCATCAGTCTAGCCATGCGCTCATGCATGGAAGCAACCCAAAATTCTTTCCCAATTGTCTTTCCTATGATGTTAGATGTAGCTAGAGCTGTAGGAATAATACCTACAACTTGACATCCTCCTACATGTACAGCTGTAGACACACACCCTATTAACCCACGGTTACCTCCACCATAGACTAAATGAATTTTTCTCTTGGCCAGCACCATATCCAGGTTTTGTGCTACTTTCACATATTCTCCATCTTTTCCAAGACTGGAACCACAAAAGACACAAATATTTCAAAACTGACGGAATGTGATTCCCTCCATAGCTGTACACACTTTAACTTTGAGTATAAAAGTAAAGATACTAACGTGTGTATTTATATAATTCAGAGAAGGACATACATATGATAGCTATGTGAATAGGCCGGGAATAATTAGAACAACTATGTGAGTGATTGATGAATATAAGTTAAATTGAAGGTGAAATTTTGAAAAATGATGGCAAGCATGTATATGTACAGTAGTTGTGATAGTTGCTCATATTAGGCATATAAAGTGAATATGGTTAAGATATCACCAGAAATTTGTCTTTTCTTTGTTGTCCTTAACAAAGCATTGATGTCTTGATTCTTGTAAGGAAGTTGTAGATGATAGGCATCATTGTAAAAAAAATAGTGAAAATGCAAACAAGTTAGTTGTTGAAGAGTGATAATCAAATAATTTATTTTGTTTTCCCAATGTTTTTGCCAGTCGACTATTGATATTATTAAGTTAACTGGATATTTTGAGAAATTTTAATTTGGACTGGTTATTTTACAGTTGATTGATTACATCTATTTTGAAACAATCAACTGCATTCTACCAGTTAACTACGTATTCTTTGATTTTCACAGATTTTTATAAGCTCAGAAATGTTTCTTTTTCCATGTGCTATTTTTTCACCAAATATCAACAGATTTAAAGTAGATTTTGACACATATATTCAAAATTTGTGGCCACTGATTTTTGTCAAAAAAAATAGCTAGATTTTTTTTACAGCTTTCAAGAATTACGGCCACCGATTTTAATTTTATTTCAATGCTTTGTCCAAATTTCTGACTTCCTATTTTGGCACCATGCTCTATTATGTATGCCACATTTTCTGCTGTATTGTCCTACATTAATATTTAGCATTAAATGCAAAATTCTTTTCTCTCATTACAAGAAAAATTAATTTATTTTCTCTAAAACTCAGTTATTATGGTGTCCAAGTGGTTAGTAGGTTAAAGTAATAAAAAGTTTGTAAGGAATTGACGGATGATGGCCTTATGGTGATTTGACGAATGTAATCAAGGGAATTAGTGGTGTTGAAGTTTTGAAGAATAAAATAGAGGAATTAGGATTTAAATTAATCTTTGAACTTTTAATTTAGAAATATGAATAATATTCTGAGAATGATGTTTGAAAATAATGTAAGTGATCAAGATATTTGTGTTAAAAGTTTATATTATGTTAAATCGAATCTAGTAATTAGTATGTGAATTATGTTGAAATGGAGAATTCATGTTTGAGTAATTGTTGGGAAAGATCTTCTTCAAATGATTGGATAAATTAAACAGGATTGATAGAAGTTAGAATGAGGTAGTTTTGGATATGATAGAAGAAATGATTGAAATTATTGATGTTAATAAGAGGGTATAGAGTTATTGTGATGAGATAAGTTAGAATTGTTAAACATATGCCAATGGTACATAAATGTTAAAAATGATTGGTAGATTTATTGCTACGTATGTTTAATATGTTGATTAAAGAATTTTAAGATAAAAATAGATTATAGATTAAGGTGATGATATTCATGGGATGATGTTGACAAGTGAGAATTAAAGATGACTTGATAGAAGACTAGAATAAGAAAAGATAGTTACCCAATATGGGTGTAAAGATGTTCTTTTATGTGTATGTTTTCTAATATCGACTTATAGATATATGTATGCGAGTTTGAGGATATAACGGAACGAGAAACTCAATGGTTTAAGAGTTCCTTATATGTGTATATATATAAAAATATATAATATGTTGAATATGTTGCATAAAGTGAAATTGATTAGAAAAAAAGAATACAAGCAACTCAATACCGGTCAAAAGTCTATAAGGACCATGAATGTTGAGCACTCAAAATTATCATTTGGTGACCACATATTCTTGAAGGACTCACCAATGAAAGAGGTAATGAGATTTGGAAAGAAAGTGAAATTACACTCTCGGTATATAGGACTATTTAAAATTTTTGATATGATCGGTTCAGTGACTTATCGTTTGGCTTTACCACTTGAATTGGGTAATGTTCATCCAGTTTTTCATGTGTCTATGCTATGAAAATATTTACCGAATCCAACACATGTTATACAATGTCCACAGATTCAGTTACAAGAAGATTTAACCTATGAAGAACAACTAGTAGCAATAGTGGACAGAAAAGTAAAGAAGTTGCGGTAAAAAAAAATACCTACAATGAAGGTGATATGGAAAAATCACTCTTCTGAGGAAGCTACTTGGGAAAGAGAGGAGGATATACACACTAGATATCCGCATTTGTTTGAACAATGAGGTTAGTATTTATCTGCAACTATGGTGATGAAATTCGGGAACCGATTTTCTTTAAGGGGGGAAGAATGTAATAACCAAAAAAATTTAATGAAAATTCCAATTAAAGAAAATTTAGAATTAAAAAGAGAATTTCGAGAATGGGGATAAGAACCGTAGAAAATATGTATATTTACTACATGGGTTAAAGAAGTACAAAGAAAATATGAGAATTTACGTTTCGGCAAGTAATTTTTATTTTTAAATGATAGTATTTTGCTATAAGCAACTATATTTTTATTTGTTTAAAAATGATTATGTCTTGCTAAAAGTAAGTAGACTTTTAAGTAAAATAATTATTGTTTTTCTTAAAAAAATTATATTGGCCTCTAATGAATTTTGTTACATTTTTAGAAATATTCTTTCTTTTAATATGTAAAAAGATATTTATTTTGAGATTTTTTTTATTACAATTTTTATTAAGAACAATTATGATTTAAGAGTTTAACTAAAGGTTTATGAGAATGTAAATTTTTTGAAAATTTTGAAATATTTTACGATGAAAAATAAAATTTATATAAAAGAAAATTCTATTATTCAATTATTAAATAATAATAATAATAATTTATTAAAAAAATAAAAGGGAAGAGGGGAGGCAACGGAGAGGAGACTTCGTCTGCAAATTTTTGAAACCGAGAAAGAGAAATAGTGAGTGAATAGTAATCTTAAACTTTCTCTCTAGATCTAGAGTGCCTATTAGCTTCAGATCTCAAAATTAAAGGTGCTACTGGATTCAGAACGAAGAATACTACGGTTTTAACCAATCAATTTTTCAAATCAGCTGTTGAATTGCCGTAGATCTGAAGTAGAAAATCTTAGAAAAAGGTAAATTCTGAAACTCTTACTTAGAGACATCCAATTGAAATTATGACGCCATAGATGGATTCAGGAGTTAGATAAACTTTAAGATATGTATATTTTCGGCCATCTAACAGCCTTTTTGTTCATCGTAAATAGTATTTTTCGGCGAGTGGATAGTGTTTTTCAGCGGTGAATAGTGACCAAATTCCCGAAGTTGCTTTCTTGATTTTTGAGCCCTCCAAATAAGTTTTTGAGGTCAATTTGATCAAATAGAGATTGGAAAAGTACAAAGCCTAAATTGTTTCTAGGCTCTTAGTGTTTAAATTGTAATATAAATGTACTCTAGAGTTGCTCTGAATGTCACAGGCAGGATCTTTGTTTCTGCTGTAAAACTAAAAAGTGTAGCCTTGGCATGTATAATTAATTATGTTGAGATTTGCAAAATGTATGATATTATCCTGTTATGACATATTATGTAGTCAATTGTAAATAAATAAAGATAAAGTTATCGGATAGTAGTGTTATTCGCGTTCCTAAAATAGGGGCGTGACAAGTTGGTATCAGAGCATTATGTTTCCCTGTGGCTATCAGAGTAAAGGATTCTTTAGTATCGATATGAGCCGGACATATTTATACTTCAGGTGCTGCTGAGGGATTCTATAGGGTTTCAAATTCCTTTCTATTCCAAGTTGCTAAAGTTTATAGTATAAGATAGATTGAATATTGTGACATCTTAAGAAGTATCTATGGATTAATTATAGCTTGAAATTGAAAGGGATATGCGTCTTAAAGAATTTAAAGAATTGAGACAGATACCAAATATGATCGTTTCTGAATGTGATATCCGTTGTACCCGGTTGTCTAGATATGATAGACTTTGATGTGATATTGAGAATGGATTAGTTGGCATTATATTATGTCATTTTGAAATATCACTATAAGGTGATTAAATTCAATATTCTTGGAGAATTTTCTTTCTTGATACAAGAAGATCGTAGTGAGATACCCAGTAACCTAATCTCTGCTTTAATATCCTGTAAGTAATTATAAAAAGGTGCTAAGAAGATTTGGCAAGTGGTAAAAGATGTTGATATAAAGTATACCAGTGTAAATCAAGTTCCAGTGTTTAGAGAATTTTCTAATGTATTTCCTGAGTAATTTCCAAGATTATTCCGAAACAATAAATAGAATTGGGTATTGATTTACTGCTTGAAACTTAACCAGTGTCTATATTTCCATATAGAATGGCAACCACTGAACTTAAGGAACTGAAAAAGAATTAGTTACAAGACGTGTAAGACAAGGAATTCAAATGCCCAAGTACTTTTTCTTAGAGTACTCTAGTTCTTTTTGTGAAAAAGAAAGAAAGATGGATCATTGCGATTGTATATAGATTATAGACAGTTGAATAAGGTGATAGTATGAAATAAATACTCATTACCTCAAATAGATGATTTGTTTGACTAACTACAGCGTGCTCAACTTTTTCAAAAATTGAATTGATTTGGGATCTAGATATCATCAATTAAGGATAAGAGAAGAGGATATTGCAAAAATTGCTTTCAGGATTCGACATAGATAGTATGAGTTTTTTGTTATGTCATTTGGATTGACAAATGCCCTAGCTACATTCATAGATTTAATGAATAAGTAACTAAGTCATCCCTGAATCAAGTTGTTATTATATTTATTGATGATATACTAGAATATTCCAAGAGTTCAGAAGATCATAAGCTATATTTAAAGATAGTTTTACAAACTCCAAGGGAGTATCAGCTATATGCTAAGTTCTAAAAATACAAATTTTGACTTCGTAATATTACTTTCTTAAGGTATGTGGCCAGCAAGATGGTATATAAGATAACCCTGAGAAAGTAAAAGTGGTACAGCGATGTCCACATCTTGCTACAATTACAAATGAAGATCTAAGTCCAATTTGCGCTTTCTGCTGTTGTCGGTTGTCCATTCTATTTGAGCTATAATTGGATCAGGTACATGACCATATGCTTGTAAAGCATCAATTAACTCCTCAGCATTTGAAGCCGAGATGAGAATTTGTCATGCTGAGTGTAGGATAAACCTTTGTTCCACAGCATGAACAAGAAAAGACAACAGACCATCAAAGAAGTGGTTAACATTTAACAAACCTATCAGTTTGTGATGTATATTTAGTTGTACCCAAGAGACTATTTGGAAAATCTCCTCTAAAGTACCAAAACCCCTTGGTAAAACAATGACGGCATCAGCATTGCTTATCATTCTAGCCATGCGTTCATGCATGGAAGCAACCTTAAATTCTTCCCCAATTGTTTTTCCTGTAATGTTGGATGCAGCTAGAGCTGTAGGAATAATATCTAGAACTTGACATTCTCCTACATGTACAGCTGTAGAAACACACCCTATTAACCCACGGTTACCTCCACCATAGACTAAATGCATTTTTCTCCTGGCCAGCACCATACCCAGGTTTTATGCTGCTTTCACATATTCTCCATCTTTCCCAGGACTGGAACTACAAAAGACACAAATATTTCGAAACTGACGGAATATGATTCCCTCCATAGCTGTACACACTTTAACTTTGAGTATGAAAGTAAAGATACTAACGTGAATAGGATGGGCATAATTAGAACAACTATGTAAGTGATTGATGTATATAAGCTAAATTGAAGGTAAAATTTTCAAAAAATGATGGCAAGCATGTATATGTACAGTAATTGTGATAGTCATTCATATTAGGCATATAAAGAGAATAAGGTTAAGATATCACCAGAAAATTTCCTTTTTCTTGTTGTCCTTGATGAAAGATTGATGTCTTGATTCTTGTCAGGAAGTTGTAGATGATAGGCGTCATTGTAAAAAAAAAGTGAAGCTGCAAACCAGATAATTATTGAAGAGGGACAATTAAATGATTTTTCTTATTTTCCCAATGTTCTTGCTAGTCGATTATCGGTATTATTAAGTCGACTAGCTATTCTGAGAAATTTTAATTTGGATTGGTTATTTTACAGTTGATTGATTACATCTATTTTGAAGCAATCAACTGCATCATACCAGTTAACTATGTATTCTTTGATTTTCACAGACTTTTATAAGTTTAAAAATATTTCTTTTTCCATATGCTATCTTTTCACCGAATACCAACAAATTTAAAGTAGATTTTGACACATATATTCAAAACTTGCGGCCACCGATTTTTGCCGAAATAGCAGCTAAGTTTTGTTTACAGATTTTCAAGAATTATGGCCACCAATTTTAATTTTATTTCAATACTTTGTCCAAATTTTTGACTTCTTATTTTGGCACCATGCTCTATTATGTATGCCACATTTTCTGCTGTATTGTCCTACATTAATATTTAGCATTAAATGCAAAATTCTTTTCTCTCATTACAAGAAAAATTAATTTATTTTCTCTGAAACTCAGTTATTATGGTGTTCAAGTGGTTAGTAGGTTAAAGTAATAAAAATTTTGTAAGGAATAGACGGATGATGGCCTTATGGTGTTTTGACGAATGTAATCAAGAGAATTAGTGGTGTTGAAGTTTTGAAGAATAAAATATAGGAATTAGGATTTAAATTAATCTTTGAACTCTTAATTTAGAAATATAGAGAATATTCTGAGAATCAAGTTTGAAAATAATGTAAGTGATCAAGATATTTGTGTTAAAGGTTTATACTATGCTAAATCGAATCTAGTAACTAGGATGTGAATTATGTTGAAATTAAGAATTCATTTTTGAGTAATTGTTGGGAAAGATCTTCTTGAAATGATCGGATAAATTAAACGGGATTGATATAAGCTAGAATGAGGTAGTTTTGGAAATGATAGAAGAAATGATTGAAATTATTGATGTTAATAAGAGGGTATAGAGTTATTGTGATGAGGTAAGTTGGAATTGTTAGATATGTGCCAATGGTACATAAATGTTAAAAAGGATTGGTAGATTTATTGCTATGTGTGATTAACATATTGATTAAAGGATTTTAGGATAAAAATATATGATAGATTAAGATGATGATATTCATGGGATAATGTTGACAAGTGAGAATTAAAGATGACTTGATAGAAGACTAGAATAAGAGAAGATAGTTACCCAATAAGGGTGTAAAGATGTTCTTTTATATGTATGTTTTCTAATATTGACTTATAGATATATGCATATAAACTTGAGGATATAAAGGAAGGAGATACTCAATGGTTTAAGAGTTCCTTATATGTGTGTGTGTGTGTGTGTATATATATATATATATATATATATATATATATATATACATAAAATATGTTGAATATTTTGCATAAAGTGAAATTGATTAGAAAAAGAATACAAGCAACTCAATACTGGTCAAAAGCCTATAAGGACCATGAATGTTGAGCACTAGAAATTATCAGTTGGTGACCACATATTTTTGAAGGACTCACCAATGGAAGAGGTAATGAGGTTTGGAAAGAAGAAAGTACCAATCAGATTTTTCTCATGTTATCGGATTACAAGAAATTCAAGTGAATATAAACTTGGCTTAATTATGAAAAAAAATCAATGATTATTGTTGATTGATAAGTGAAGAACTTATGGATGAAAGAAATCCCTATGGTTAAGTTTATATGACAAAACCACTCAATTGAGGAAGCCACCTGAGAAGTACAAGATGGCATATAGATGAGATATCCCCAATTATTTAAGTAATAAGGTGGGTAACTCCGAATTATGTCTTGTTTTCATTCCTTACATGTGGTAGTATGGTGATGAAATTCGGGGACCGAATTTCTTTAAGGGGGAAGAATGTAATAACCGTAAAATTTAACAAAAAGTTCATTTTAAACAAAATTTGAAATAAAAGAGATAATTTCGAAAATAAGGATAAGAACCATAGAAAATATGTATATTTACTATATGGGTTAAAGAAGTACAAAAGAAATGTGAGAATTTATGTTTTGGCGCGTAATATTTATTTTTCAATGATAGTATTTTGCTATAAGCAAATATATTTTTATTTGTTTAAAAATGATTATGTTTTGCTAAAAGTAAGTAGACTTTTAATTAAAATAAGTATTGTTTTGCTTAAAATAATTATATTAGCCTCTAATGAATTTTTGTTGTATTTTTAGAAATATTCTTTCTTTTAATATGTAAAAATATATTTATTTTGAGATTTGTTTGTTACGATTTTTATCAAGAAAAATGTGTCGTACTTCAGTGGTGAGCCTAAATTGTTTCTGGGCTCTCAGTGTTTAAAATTATAATATATTTGTACTCTAGAGTTGCTTTGAACGCCACAGGTAGGATCTTTGCTTCCGTTGTAAAACTGATAAATGTAGACTTGGCATGTATAATTAGTTATATTGAAAATGCGAACATTTGATATTATCCTAAACTGCCATAATATGACGTTGATTGCAAATAAATAAAGATAAAGTTATCGGACAGTAGTGTTATTCACGTTCCTAAAGTAGGGGCATGACAAGTTGGTATAAGAGCATTAGGTTTCCTTGTGGCTATCAGAGCAAAGGATTCTTTAGTATCGATATGAGCCGAACATATTTATACTTCAGGTGCTGCTAAGGGATTCTATAGGATATTCACTTCTTTCCTATTCCAAGTGTGCTTAAATTCCTAGTGTAAGGTTTGAATACATATTATAGTATCTTAAAATGGTGTTTTATTTTATATAGTAAATGATGCCGCCAAGAATTAGAGCGGTTACTAGAGAAGAATCTGTAGATCGTGCACCCTCTACTGAAGAGTCTGGACAATCTACAATTCCAGTGTAAAGAGGACGTGGTAGAGGCTGACCTAGAGGAAGAGGTAGAGGGTGTGCACATGGTCTGAGAACCCCAAGACAAGATGAACAGACCCATGTATTTGATAGAGTTCCTAAGGAAAGAGTATAACCTGCTCAGGAGCCACATGATAGAACCGTTGAGATGATTGCTGGTATACATAGGAGTTTAAAGACATTGGCTGGATTTATAGTGGAACAGGGTAGAAGGAAAGGCCAGCCACCAGAAAATGCTCCTGAAGTGCAAGAACTGGGAAGAATAGCTGAGCAAGAGGATAAGCTTACAGGGATTGAGGTGTCATTACCACAATTCCTTAAGTTGAAACCTCTGACTTTTTCTGGGTCAGATGTTCAGGAAGATCCACAAATATTTCTTGATGCTGTGGAACGATTCTTCAGAGCCTTGGGGTGCTCTAGTCGAAGATCTGTTAAACTGGTGTCTTTTCAACTATCTGATGTGGCTTAAGTTTGGTTTGAAACACATGTCAAGGACGGGCAGTTATTTTACCACCAATGGAGTGGGAAGAATTTAAGGAAGCATTTATGAATCGCTTTCTGCCAATGAGTGAAAGAGACAAGAGGGCCAGAGAATTTGAAGAATTAAGACAAACACCGAACATGACAGTTTCTGAATATGACATCAGTTTTACTCGGTTGTCCAGATATGCACCATATCTACTCCCTACTGAAAAAGATAGAATTAAGAGGTTTGTTTCGGGGTTGATATGCCCATTATTTAAATCGGTGGGCCCTCAGATGAATCATTTTTTAACTTAATCAGCAGCTGTAGATTGCGCTAAAATGATGAAAGCACGGGAGCAAGCAGATATTGAAATTTTAAAGAGAGGAAAGAGAAAGTGAGATAGTAATGCTCAAACAAGTTATAATCCTAATGTTAGAGGATCAAGATTTCAAAATCCACAGCGCTTCACTCAAATAGGAACTAGTAGTTCTAATCAGACATCAGTGAATATCAACAAGCAAAGAATGAATCAAAGAGATATGAGACCTGTTAGTCAACAAGGTTCAAGATTAATTCCACAATGTCCTCATTGTAGCAGGCCTTATACTGGACAGTGTCGCAAAGAGATTAGTGCATGCTTTAAGTGTGGACAAATAGGTCATTTGATGAGAAATTGTCCATAGTTACGAAGTTTTAGTCAAGCATTGGTACAACTAGCTTCACCTCCTACATCTGTGCTAGCACGACCAAATAGAGCAGCTTCAGTTCAAGCAAGTAGTGGTGGTACTGGTAGAGGACCCGGAAGTCGAGGCCGAGAACCAGCTCGAGTTTTTACCTTGACACAACAGGATGCTCAAGCTTCAAATGCAGTTATGAAAGGTACATTATCAGTATGTTCCCATAGAGCATATGTCCTGTTCGATTCTAGTTCTACTCATTCTTATATATCACCATGCTTTGCTAAGAAATTGGATAAAGATCCTGCTAGTTTATATTGTTCTTTCATGGTTGCTACTCCAATTGGAGAATTTTTACTAGTAAATGACATGTATAAAGCATGCGAGATTTCGATAGAAGATAAGGAGACTCTTGTAGATTTGATAGTTCTAGATATGGTAGACTTTGATGTGATTCTAGGAATGGATTGGTTGTCATCATGTCATGTCATTCTAGACTGTCACCATAAGGTGATTAAGTTTAATGTCCCTGGAGAATCTTCCTTTATGATACAAGGAGATCATAGTAAGGAGTCTAGTAATTTGATTTCAGTTTTAACAGCTCATAAACTGTTACAAAAAGGATTCCAGGGGTATTTAGCAGTAGTCAAAGATGTTAATATGAAGTATATTAATATAGAGCAGGTTCCAGTGGTTAGAGAATTCCCTGATGTGTTTCCTGAGGAATTGCTAGGATTACCACCAAACCGAGAGATTGAGTTTGGTATTGACCTCCTCCCTGAAACACAACCAATATCCATACCTCCTTATAGGATGGCACCTTGATGCGTGTTTTCGTAAGTGCACGAATCATTCAAGTAATAAAGTGTACACAAGTAAGGATATCGAACCCACAAAGAATGGCGTTACTAAGTACCAAAATTGACTAATCCTAATTTTATTTGAAAACCAAATTGTTGAAATTGTTTAAGAGGCAAATTAACTTATAAATAAATGCAAAGAACACAATTGAATGTTGTTCACAAATGATTAAAAACGCTAAGGCATTTGATTTCGCTGAATCAATTCAATCTGATTTCAAGTCATGTTATATGAGAATCAAAGCTAAAAGTGATGGTTGAAAAACCCAAACTTATCTAATACTCTCTCTCGAGTTATATTAGAATTACTTATCTATGATAATCAACTATATTTCTATGAAGATTTAATCACAAACAAGCACATTATGATCTATGGAATTTCTAGAATAACGACATACATCATGCATTAGGTCTCACACTCGCATTCAACATATGGTATTTATCACAAGAAGCATTCATTACACATCTCCTCTCGGTCTCAATATAATGCAACAAATCATCTAAATCTTGGCCAGAAATTTATAAGCATTAAGCATGGAAATAAATACTCAACTTGAAGACAATAAACTCATATAACCATAACCAAAGAAATCAGATTTTCTTGATTCAACTACATCATAGCCTTAGCAAAAATGAATTAGTTCATAATGGAAATAAGAACAACTATTATCTCAACTGAATACATCAATACAAAATCAGAATAAACTGCAGAAAAAGAAAGCTAAGGAGAAGAGATGAAGAACTCTTGGAGATGAACACTTGGCAGCAACAATGGTGATGATCCTTCAAGATTCTCCAAACTCTCTCTCCAAAATGGCTTCCTCTCCTCCAAAAACGCCTCTCCTCAGTCTATTTCTCCGTCCCCTCTTTCTCTATCATATGGTATATATAGGTCTAGGGTTTTGGGGGCAATTTTGGAACAAAACGACATAAAAAACGTGTTTTCTGACGAAACTCGCCGGCGGCGCAATTATTCTCGCTACGGCGAGATTTTTTGGAAAAAGTAAAATGTTGGGTTTTAGGATCTCGCCGGCCGCGAGATTTATTTGGCCGGCGGCCAAATGGTCTCGCCAGTGGCGAAATAATCTCGCCGGCAGCCAGTTTTGAATCTGTCAAAACTCGCGCTCTCGTGAAAATTATGCTGCAGCATTCTCGCCGCGTCGAGAATAAGCTTGCCGGTGGCGGGAATTCTAAATCTTGAAACTCGCTTTTCTTGATTTCCACTCAATCCCGGTCATTGAAATTTGTCCCAAACTTCTCCAAAATTATGATTTTACCTAAAATTGCACTTTAAACACGAAATACTCGTGAAATGACATTTATGGATTAAATAATCAAATAAACACAATTTTCACACAAATATCAATATTTAAATCATAACAAAAATGCAATAATTTGACTCTTATCACACCTGCAGAACTTAAGGAATTAAAGGAGCAACTGCAAGATTTACTAGATAAATGTTTTATTCGACCCAGTACATCTCCCTGGGGTGCTCTTGTTCTCTTTGTGAAGAAAAAAGATGGATCCCTACACCTATGTATTGACTATAGGCAGTTGAACAAAGTGACTATACGAAACAAATATCCTTTACCCATAATAGATGATTTGTTTGACCAGTTACAAGGTGCCATATATTTTTTAAAAATTGATCTGAGATCTGGGTATCACCAATTGAGGATAAAGAAGGAGGATATTCCAAAAACTGTTTTTAGAACTCGGTATGGGCATTATGAGTTCCTAGTAATGCCTTTTGGTTTAACAAATGCTCCAGCTACATTTATGGATTTAATGAATAGGGTGTTCAAACCTTTTCTAGATCAATTCGTCATTGTATTTATAGATGATATCTTGGTATATTCAATAAGTTCAAAAGATCATGAGCGGCATTTAAGAATAGCATTGCAAACCCTGAGATGCTAAGTTTTCAAAATTTGAATTTTGGCTAAGTAGTGTTACCTTCCTAGGGCATGTGATTACTAAGGATGGTATTCAGGTTGATCCTAAAAAGATAGAAGCAGTGCAGAAATGGCCACGCCTTACGACGGTTACAGAGATTCACAGTTTCCTTGGCTTAGCGGGCTGTTACCGTAGATTTGTTAAGAATTTTTCAAAGATATTTGCTCCTTTGACAAGGTTGACAAGAAAAAGAATAAAGTTTAACTGGACAGATGAATGTGAAAGAAGTTTCCAGAAACTTAAAGAATGCTTGACTACGGCACCAGTATTGGCTATTCCTTCAGGTACTAGAGGATACACAGTATATTGTGATGCATCGAGAATCGAATTAGGATGTGTATTAAAGCAAAATGGTCGAGTCATTGCATATGCATCTAGACAGCTTAAACCACATGAGTAAAACTATCTTACTCATGATTTAGAAATGGCGGCAGTAGTTTTTACTCTTAAAATTTGGAAGCATTATTTGTATGGTCAGACATGCGAAATTTATACAGATCATAAAAGTCTCAAATATATTTTTCAACAAAAAGATCTTAACTTGAGACAAAGACGATGGATGGAATTACTTAACGATTATGATTGCACAATACTGTACCATCCAGGTAAGGCCAATGTTGTGGCTGATGAATTAAGTAGGAAGTCTATGAGTAGTTTAGCTCATATTACAATGGTAAGAAGGTCGTTAGTTAAAGAGATGCATAAGCTAGAAAGTGATGGGGTAGTAATGGAAGTAAAGGAGCCGGGAATATTGTTAGCTCATATGCAGTTTCAATCATCTTTGATCGAGTAGGTGAAAAAGGCACAGAAAGAGGATGCCTATTTGTACAAGAAAATGGAAGAATTGAAGAATGGTGGTGAAGTTGAATTCACTGCAGACTCTGAAGGAATTCTGAGATTTGGCAAGCAAATATGTATACTTGATAAAGAAGAACTTAAGAAAGAAATTTTAGAGGAAGCCCATAGATCTATCTATACGATTCATCCTAGAATAACTAAAATGTATAATGATCTAAAAGAAATTTATTGGTGGGAAGGTATGAAGAAAGATAGTGGATTACGTGTCTCGATGTTTAACTTGTCAGCAGGTGAAAGCAGAACATCAAAGGCCTGCAGGATTACATCAGCAGATAGAGATACCTGAATGGAAATGGGAATGAATAACTATAGATTTTGTTACGGGGTTACCAAGAACACCAAAAGGGTTTGATGCAATATGGGTGATCATTGATAGGTTGACCAAGTCAGCACATTTTCTACCAGTGAAAACCACATACAATGTAGCTCAGTATGCAAGATTATATCTGAATGAAATAGTGAGGCTTCATGGCGTGCCAATATCAATTATTGCTAATCGAGAACCGCAATTCACAACTCGTTTTTGGAGAGCTTTCCAAGAAGCTTTGGGCATGAAGTTGAATCTCAGTACTGCATTCCATCCTCAAACAGATGGGTAATCTGAGCGAACCATTCAAATATTGGAAGACATGCTTCGAGCTCGTGTTTTAGATTTTTACAGTAGTTGGGAAAGATTACTACCTTTAGTTGAATTTGCTTATAACAATAGCTATCAAGCCAGTATACAAATGGCTCCTTTTGAGGCATTATATGGTAGGCGTTGTCGTTCCTCGATTGGATGGTTTGAGATGGGTGAAGCAAAAGTTTTAGGGCCGAATATGGTATATGATGCACTGGTCAAGGTAAAATTAATTAAGGAAAGGTTGTTAGCAGCTCAGAGTAGATAGAAGGCCTATGTTGATAATAGACGTCGTCCATTGGAATTTGCCATAGGTGAACATTTTTTTCTGAAAATATCTCCTATGAAGGGAGTATTGAGATTTGGGAAGAAAGGGAAATTAAGTCCACGGTATATAAGACTATTTAAAATTCTTGATAGGATCGGTCCGGTAGCTTATCGTTTGGCTTTACCTCCTGAATTTGATAATTTCCATCCAATCTTTTATGTGTCTATGCTATGAAAATATTTATCGGATCCTACACATATTATACAATGTCCACAGATCCAGTTACAAGAAGATTTAACCTATGAGGAACAACCAGTAGCAATAGTGGACAAACAAGTAAAGAAGTTGCGGTTAAAAGAAATACCTATAGCGAAGGTGATATGGAAAAATCACTCTTCTAAGGAAGTTACTTGGAAAAGAGATGAGGATATACGGGCCAGATATCCGCATTTGTTTGAACAATGAAGTTAGTATTTATCTACAACTATGGTGATGAAATTCGGGGACCGAATTTCTTTAAGGGAGAATAATGTAGTAACCGTCAAATTTAACAAAAATTCCAATTAAAAAAAATTGGAATAAAAGAGAGAATTTTGAAAATGGAGATAAGAACTGACGAAACTAAGGTTATTTAGTACATGAATTAAAGAATTACAAAAGGAATATGAGAATTTACGTTTTAGCACGTAAATTTTATTTTTAAATGATAGTATTTTGCTATAAGCAAATATATTTTTATTTGTTTAAAAATGATTATGTTTTGCTAAAAGTAAGTAGACTTTTAATTAAAATAAGTATTGTTTTGCTTAAAATAATTATATTGGCCTCTAATGAATTTTTGTTTTAATTTTAGAAATATTTTTTCTTTTAATAGGTATAAAGATATTTATTTTGAGATGTGTTTTATTACAATTTTTATCAAGAAAAATCATGATTTAAGAGTTTAACAAAAGGTTTATGAAAATGTAAATTTTTAAAAAAATTTGGGATATTTTAGGATGAAAAACAGAATTTATATGAATTTAAATAAAAGAAAATCCTATTATTCAATTATTAAATAATAATTATTATTATTAAAAAAAAGGGAAGGGGGAAGGTAACGGAGAGGAGAGAACGGAGATAGAAAATCGAGAAAGAGTGAATAGTGAGTGAATAGTGAGTGAATAGTAACCTTCAACTTTCTCTCTAGATCTGGAGTGGCTATTGGCTTCTGATCTCAAAACTGAAAGTGTTACTGGATTCAGGACAAAGAATACTACGGTTTTGATCGATCAATTTTTCAAATCAGCTGTTGAATCGCCATAGATCTGAAGTAGAAAATCTTAAAAAAAGGTAAATTCTGAAACTTTTACTTAGAGACCTCCAATTAAAATTCTAACACCGTATATGGATTTAGGAGCTAGATAAACCTTAGGATATGTATATTTTCGACCATCTAACAGTCTTTTTGTTCATCGTGAATAGTATTTTTTGGCGGTGAATAGTGCCCAAATTCCTGAAGTTGCTTTCTTGATTTTTAGACCTTCTGGATAGATTTTTAAGGTCAATTTGATCAAATAAAGATTAGAAAAGTACATTTTAGGGCTGTCCAATCTGGAGCCCTTACCCTATGAGTAGATGATTCTTCCTATATCTTGTTTTTACTCTTCATGAACTTTACATTGATAAATGAGCATGTTTACAAGTTACTTATAATTTTATATGTTCCTGAAATGGTTTAGAATATCTGAAACGATTGAAATATGATATCTGGTTCAAGAAGAGTGACTTTTGAAATGAATTTTGTAACACATTGAACATGTGATTTTTAAATGTATTTCTTATTATATGACAAAGGATATATGTTATGCATACGATATTGATTCATACAGTGATATGTTTGCCTCGGATATAAGAATGTATACATGATTCCCATGAATGGAAAGTTTTGACAGATGAATATACAGAGACTAAAAGTCTGTATTATATTGAGAATTTTATACTGGATTATATGGCATATGTGCATGTGATATTTTCTGTGGAGGAATCCTATTAGAAACACTGTCTACTAACAACAGGTGATGTTAACCTTGGTGCGCACCTTGATTGCCTCAGCTAGCAGGGGGTGGTGCTAGCCTCGTGTGAGGGCAAACACACAGGAGATAATATGTGATGGAGAGCGGAATGCCTCTTATATGGGCGAGATGCCAGTTATATGAGATGTGATTTGCCTTCCCTTGCTTTGTGCTTGGGAAATACCCATAGAGAGTCCCTTCGCGTGTCTTCTTGAATGGTAGTAGGGCAAACCTCAGCGGGATGCTGAGTTTAGAAAAATCCTATACCACCAAAGTACGGAAGGGATTAAACTCTGATATGGTGATTCTGATATGGGATCCTCCAAATGTTTTCATAAGATTTATATTGATGCATAACATGATTTTCTTACCGTTCTTATAGCATTAAATATGAATTTGAATAGAGTTTATTTGAAATGCAAGTCCCATATGAATGTATCTCCGAATTGTGAACTTCAATGTGACAACTTTTAAAATAAAGAGTACATTCATATGTTGACCTAAGAGGTTATAGGAGGTGTTATCTGCTCACTGAGTTGTAAAACTCACTACACGTGGTTAATATGTTTTTCAGATAAAAACCCAGAGTTTGGTCCTGCGGCTTCTTGAACGAATAGGTGTCGTACTTCAGTGGTGAGCCTAAATTGTTTCTGGGCTCTCAATGTTTAAAATTGTAATATATTTATACTCTAGAGTTGCTCTGAACGCCACAGGCAAGATCTTTGCTTCCGTTGTAAAATTGATAAATGTAGACTTGGCATGTATAATTAGTTATATTGAAAATGCGAACGTTTGATATTATCCTAAACTGCCATAATATGATAAGTTCAGTATCCTCCCACGAAATAGTGAATTAGGCAGGATCCTTTTGTACAAAATAAGAAATAGCAAGACAATCTTAATGTAATAACCGTAAAATTTAACGAAAATTCAAATTAAAGAAAATTTGGAATAAAAGAGAATTTCGAAAATGGAGATAAGAACTGTAGAAAATATGTATATTTACTACATGGGTTAAAGAAGTACAAAAAAAATATGAGAATTTACGTTTTGACGCGTAATATTTATTTTTAAATGATAGTATTTTGCTATAAGCAAATATATTTTTATTTGTTTAAAAATGATTATGTTTTGCTAAAAGTAAGTAGACTTTTAATTAAAATAAGTATTATTTTGCTTAAAATAATTATATTAGTCTCTAATGAATTTTTGTTGTATTTTTAGAAATATTCTTTCTTTTAATATGTAAAAATATATTTATTTTGAGATTTGTTTGTTACGATTTTTATCAAGAAAAATCATAATTTAAGAGTTTAACAAAAATTTTATGAGAATGTAAATTTTTAGAAATTTTTGGGATATTTTAGGATGAAAAATGGAATTTAGATGAATATATATAAAATAAAATCCTATTATTCAATTATTAAATTATTATTATTATTATAAAAAAATAAAAGGGGAAGGGGAGACAACATGGAGGCTATTCGAAGATTTCGAAAAAACTGATAGAAGATGAATAGTGAGTGAATAGTAACCTTCAACTTTCTCTCTAGATCTGGAGTGCCTATTGGCATTTGATCTCAAAATTGAAGATGCTACTGGATTCAGGACGAAGAATACTATGGTTTTGACCGATTAATTTTTCAAATCAGCTGTTGAATTGCCGTAGATCTAAAGTAGAAAATCTCAGAAAAAGATAAATTCTGAAACTTTTACTTAGAGACCTCCAATTGAAATTTTGACACTGTAGATAGATTCAGGAGCTAGATAAATCTTAGGATATGATTATTTTCGACCATCTGACAGCTTTTTGTTCATTGTGAATAGTATTTTTCGACAAGTGAATAGTATTTTCCGACGGTGAATAGTGACCAAGTTCCCGAAGTTTTTTTCTTGATTTTTTGGACCCTCTGGATACGTTTTTGAAGTCAATTTGATCAAATAGAAATTGGAAAAGTACATTTTAGGGTTGTCCAATCTGGAGCCCTTACGCTGTGAGTAGATGATTCTTCATATGACTTGTTTTTACTCTTTTTGAACTTTACATTGATAAATGAGCATGTTTACAAGTTATTTATATTTTTATATGTTCTTGAAATGGTTTAGAATATCTGAAACGGTTGCAATATGATATTTAGTTCAAGAAGAGTATGACTTTTGAAATGAATTTTGAAATACATTGAACATGTATTTTTACATGTATTTTCATGATATAGCAAATGAAATATGTTATGCACATGATAATGATTTATACAGTGATATGTTTGCCTCGGATATAGGCATGTATACGTGATTCTCTTGAATGGGAAGTTTTAACAGATGAATATACAGAGACTGAAAGTCTGTATTATATTGAGAAATTTATACTTGATTATATGGCATATGTACATGTGATATTTTCTGTGGAGGAATCCTATTAGAAACATTGTCTGCTAACAGCAGGTGATGTTAGCCTTGGTGCATACCTTGATTGCCTCAGCTAGCAGGGGGTGGTGCTAGCCTCGTGTGAGGGCCAACATACGGGAGATGATATGTGAAGGAGAGTGGAATGCCTTCTATATATGGGCGAGATGTCAATTATATGAGTTATGATTTGCCTTCCCTTGCTGTATGCTTGGGAAATACCCATATAGAGTCCCTTCGCGTGTCCTCTTGAATGGTAATAGGGCAAACCTTAGCAGGATGCTGAATTTAGGCAAATCCTATACCACCAAAGTACAGAAGGGGTCAAACTCTAATATAGTGGTTTTGATATAGGATCCTCCATATGTTTTCACATGAATTATATTGATGCATACCGTGATTTTATTAACGTACTTACAACATTATTTATGAATATGAATTTGAACAGAGATGATTTTGAAATGTGGGTCCCATATGGATAAAATTTTGAATTGTGATTTTCAATTTGATAAGTTTAAAAATAAAGAGTACATCCATATGTTGACCTAAGAAGTCATAGGAGGTATTATCTGTTCACTGAGTTGTAAAACTCACTACACGTGGTTTATATGTTTTACAAATAAAGACCCAAAGTTTGGTCCTACAGCATTTTGATCGACTAGGTGTCGTATTTCCGTGGTGAGCCTAAATTGCTTTTGGGCTCTCAGTGTTTTAATTGTAATATAAATGTACTCTAGAGTTGCTCTGAACGACACAGGCAGGATCTTTGTTTCCGCTGTAAAACTGATAAATGTAGACTTGGCATGTATAATTAGTTATATTGAAATTTGTAAATGTGTGATATTATCTTGATATTCAAAAATATATGAAGTGGATTTCAAATAGATAACGATAAAGCTATCGGACAGAAGTGTTATTCGCGTTCCTACAACTTTTATGTTTGGCACTTTGGAAAATTTTGGAGTTTTCTGGGAGCCGCGGCACTCATAAGAGAGGGTCGCAGCGCTGCGTCATCACAAATTCAGAGGGCCGCGGCTTTCCCTAGCGCGCCACGGCGTTTGTTGCCTAGAAGCACCGAGCGTTGCGGCGCTCGAGCCCCAGCACCGGGGCACCCGAGCGTTAGAACTAGAGTGCCCCAGAGCTAGCTCAGGCGCCATGGAGCCCCGTCAGAAGGATTCTGTAGCGCCGCGGCGCTCGCCGCTGCACCAAATTGATGAATTCACAATTTTTAGGTCTTCTTGACTCCAATTAAAGCCTGATGGGCCGAGATTTGGCTTAGAAACACTCCTACTTCGATTAGGAGGGGGAATCTATAAAAAAAAGGAGGAAAGCAAGTAGAGAAGGCATTCAATCATTCATCCAAGTTCTTAGTTACATTCTTCAATTCTTCTTTATATTTTCTTATGGCCCTACGTGGCTAGTTCTTTTTAGTTGGTTGAGGTAGATTGAAACCTCAAGGGATCTTCATGCATTGTGAGATGTGGATTTGATTTTATTATTCCAATTAGAATTGAGTATTGATTATTCATCTGCTCTTCTTTTCAATGATTATTCATATGATAGCTAGGGAGGCCTACTAGTATATTGTCTGTCTTAATCTACAGCTGAATTATGTTTTGAACAAAGTCTTCAATTATGTGATTCATGACGCAAATAGGTTTGAAGATTTTGGATTATAAATCATTGAACCTATGATGAATAATTAATTAAATTAGATATAGCCGATGTGTTTATATTTTTTTAACTCTGTCAGTTTCTCTAGTTCTTCATGCTGTTAATAAGTTATGCTTTATCGATGTGCTAAAGGATTGCTTGTTAATTAGGGTTTAATTGGTGCGATTATCATTAATTTCCTATGATAGATATTCAATTACAGATTGATTGTGTTGTCAATGATCAATGCAATCCCTTGACGGTGGATATCAACCGAAACCAACGTCTTTATCATTAATCACTCTCTTATTTACTTTCATTATTATTTACTAGGTTTTATTTACAATTATTAATCCCCCCTTTCTCAATCACATAAAGTAATTCCAGTCTCTGTGGGATCGACCTTTACTCCCACTACTACAGGTTAGTTTTGAGGTAAGGTATTAATTTGGATGTATCTGCGACAGTACGCACCAGAATATCAACAAGTAAAGAATGAATCAAAGAGATATGAGACCTGTTAGCCAACAGGATTCAAGATTAATTCCACCATGTCCCATCTATGGCAGGCCTTATACTGAACAGTGTCCCAGATAAACTGGTGCATGTTTTAAGTGTGGACAAATGGGTCATCTAATAAGGAATTTTCTACAATTACGAAATTTTAGTCAAGCATTAGTACAACCAGCTTCACCCTTTGCATTTGTACCAGCACGACCAAATAGAGCAGCTTCAGTTCAAGCAAGTGGTGGTGGTACTAGTAGAGGATCAAGAAATTGAGGCCGAGAACAAGCTTGAGTGTTTTCCTTGATACGACAGGATGCTCAGGCCTCAAATGCAATTATGACAAGTACATTATCAGTATGTTCCCATAAAGCATATGTCTTGTTCGATCCTGGTTCTATTCATTCTTATATATCACCTTGCTTTTCTAAGAAACTGGATAGAGATCCTACTAGTTTACATTGTTCGTTCATGGTTACTACTCTAATGGGAGAATTCTTATTAGTAAATGATGTGTATAAATCATATGAGATTTCGATAGAAGATAAAGAGACTCTTGTAGATTTGATAGTTCAAGATATGGTAGACTTTGATGTGATACTGGGAATGGATTGGTTGTCATCATGCCATGCCATTCTAGACTATCACCTTAAGGTGATTAAGTTTAATATTCTTGGAGAATCTTCCTTCTTGATACAAGGAAATAGTAGTAAGGTGCCTAGTAACTTAATCTCAACTCTAACAGCTCATAAGCTGTTACAAAAGGATGCCAAGAGTATTTAGCAGTAGTTAAAGATGTTGATATGAAGTACACTAAGGTAGAGCAAGTTTCAGTGGTTAGGAAATTTTCTAATATGTTTCTTGATGAGTTGCTAGGGTTACCCCTTGAACGAGAAATTGAGTTCAGTATTGATTTACTTCCTGAAACTCAACCAGTGTCTATACCCTCATATAGAATGGCACTGACTAAGCTCAAGGAATTGAAAACTCAGTTACAAGACTTGTTAGAAAAGGGATTTATATGCCCTAGTACTTCTCCTTGGGGTGCTCCTATCCTATTTATGAAAAGGAAAGATGGATCGTTACGGCTGTGTATTGATTACAGACAGTTGAATAAGGTGACAATATGTAATAAGTATCCATTACCCCATATAGATAATCTATTTGACCAACTACAAGGTGCCCAATGTTTTTAAAATTTTGATTTGAGATCTGGGTATCATCAATTGAGGATAAAGAAGGAGGATATTCTGAAAACTGCTTTTAGAACTCGGTACGGGCACTATGAGTTCTTAGTAATGCCATTTGGTTTAACAAATGCTTCAGCTGCATTCATGGATTTGATGAATAGAGTATTTAAACCTATCCTGGATTAATTTGTCATTGTATTTATAGATGATATCTTGGTATATTCAAAGAGTTCAGAGAAGCATAAGCAGCATTTAAGAATAGCATTGCAAACCCTAAGAGAACACTAGTTGTATGCCAAGTTTTCAAAATGTGAATTTTGGCTTAGTAATGTTACCTTCTTAGGGCATATGGTTAGCAAAAATGGTATTCAAGTTGATCCTAAAACGGTAGAAGCCGTGCAACAATGGCCACACCCTACAATAATTACAGAGATTCGTAGTTTTCTTGGTTTAGCAGGCTATTACCGTAGATTTATTAAATATTTTTCAAAAATAGCTGCTCCTTTGACGAGGTTGACAAGGAAGGGAATAAAGTTTGACTAGTCAGATGAATGTGAAAGAATTTTTCAGAAAATTAAGGAATTCTTGACTACGGCGCCAGTATTGGCTATTCCTTCAGGCACCAGAGAATATACGGTATACTGTGATGCATCGAGAATTTGACTAAGATGTGTGTTGATGCAAAATGGTTGAGTCATTGCATATGCATCTAGACAACTTAAACCACATGAGCAAAGTTATCTGACTCATGACTGAGAAATGGCAGCAGTAATTTTCTCTCTCAAAATTTAGAGGCATTATCTATCTGGTGAGACATGCAAAATTTATACAGATCATAAAAGTCTCAAATATATTGTCCAACAAAAAGATATTAATTTGAGACAAAGACAATAGATTTTCAAGGTAGTTGGGAAAGATTTTTTACCTTTAGCTGAATTTGCTTATAACAATAGTTATCAAGCCAGTATACAAATGGCTCTTTTTGAGGCATTATATGGTAGACGTTGTCGTTCTCCAATTGGATGGTTTGAGATGGGCGAAGCTAAGATTTTAGGGCCTGATATGGTACAGGATGCACTGGTCAAGGTAAAATTAATTAAGGAAAGGTTATTAGCAGCTCAGAGTAGGCATAAAGCCTATGTTGATAATAGACGTCGACCATTGGAATTTGTCATAGGTGAACATGTTTTCTAAAAATATCTCTTATGAAAGGAGTAGTGAGATTTGGGAAGAAAGGGAAGTTAAACCCCCGGTACATAAGACCATTTGAAATTCTTGATAGGATCAGTCCAGTAGCTTATTATTTGGCTTTACCCCCTGAGTTGAGCAATGTCCATCCAGTTTTTCATGTGTCTATACTACGAAAATATTTACCAGATGCTACACATGTTATACAGTGTCCATAGATTCAGTTACAAGAATATTTAACTTATGAGGAACAACCAATAACGACAGTAGACACACAAGTAAAGAAGTTACGTTTAAAAGAAATACCTACAATGAAAGTGATATGGAAAAATCATTCTTTCGAAGAGGTTACTTGGGAAAGAGAGGATGACATACACGCCAGATATCCACATTTGTTTGAACAATGAGGTTAGTATTTATCTATAACTATGGTGATGAAATTTGGGGACCAAATTTTTTTAAGGGGGAAGAATGTAATGGCCGTAAATTTAAAGAAAATTCTAATTGAAGAAAATTTTAAATAAAAGAGAAGATTTTGAAAATAGAGATAAGAATCATTGAAAATATGTTTATTTACTACATGGGTTAAAGAATTACAAAGAAAATATGAGAATTTACGTTTTAGGGCCAAAATGCAATTTCTTAAAAGTTTTGGGGTCAAAATCAAAATAAGAAAAATTTGCAAGGACCTCTCTCTAAAATTGAATTTTTGCAAAAAGGTCCCCCTAGATATTTTAAGGGCCTCAGTCACTCAAACGAGAAGAAAATCCAGATTTCCTCTCTTTCTCCTCGGAATTTTCTCTTCCGAAACCCTAAAACTTCTCTCTAAAATTTTACCACTTCCAAATCGCAGATTTTGACACCACCACCACCGATGGAGTCAAGACGAAGAGTTCTACAAATTGATCCGATTGGTTTCTGGAAAATTAACTAGAGATTGACCGAAAAATGGAAAAAAATCACCTAAAAAGGTAATTTTCGAAACTTCTATATGATGTTCTCAAACACAAAAACTAACATCGTAGATCGATTCAGAAGGTGTCAAAATCTTAGGATCTCAAATTTTAGGACCATCATCCCTTGTACGCGCCCCCATGCGCAACCTCCCCTGGTGGCGCGTGTAGCGCGTGAAACTGGACCCTATTGCATTGACCAAGCTCTCAGAGGCCAAATTTCGCAAATCCGGAGTCATTTTCAAGGTTTTTAGACCTTCCGGACTCAATTTGGGGGTCTATTTTGCTAAATTCGAAACGAAAACGTGGAGTTTGGGGTTGTCTAACTTGGTACCCTAATTTTCTGAGTAGATAATTCTTTCTATGATTTGCCCTATACTCTTCTTAATATTTAAGCATCTATTTAATTATGTTTATGAGATATTTACACTTTTATATTTTTCTAAAATACATTAAAATTATTTAAATTGTTTACAATTTGGAATATAGTTCAAGAAGAGTATAGTTTTGAAAATGGATTTCTGAACTCATGGTATATCTGATTTCACATGTATTTCTTATTAAATGATAAAGTGAATATTTATGCATGTGGCATTGATTTTTAAAGCTATATGATTACCTCGAGAAAGGCATGTATATGAGATAAACCTTGAATAGGTAATTTATGACAGATGATCTATATTGAGATTGAGATTCTGTATTATATTAAAAGCTCTGTTTTGGATGATAATTTTATGGAGGATTCCTATTAGAAAAACTGTTTTCTAACAACAAGTGATATTAGCCCTGGTGCACCTTGATACCTTAGCTAGTAGGGTTGGTGCTAACCTTGTGTGAGGGCCAACACCCAGGATATGATATGTGTTAGAGAGCGGGATGCCTCCTATCTGGGCGAGATGCCAATTATATGAATGTGATTTGCCTTCCCTTACTTTGTGCTTGGGGAATTACCCATATGAGAGTCCATTCATGTGTCCTCTTGAATAGTGGTAAGGCAAACCTTGGCTGAGATGCTAAGTATAGACAAATCCTACACCAACAAAGTACAGAAGAGTTTGAACTCTGATATGGTGGTTCTGATATTGGATCCTCCTAACATTTTTATAAGAAATATTTTTAATGCATATCACTGTTTGATTAATGATCATATTGTATTATATATAGCTACAGATACTTGAATTGATTTGAATTGAGAATATTTGAAAATACGAGTCCTATATAGATGTACTTCTGAATTGTAATTTTTGAAATGGTAAATTTTAATTAATGAATACATCCATATGTTGATCTAAGAGATCATAGGAGGTATTAACTACTCACTGAGTTGTCAAACTCACTACACGGTATTTCCACATTTTACAGATAAAGATACAGAGGTTGGCCCTGCAGCTACGTGATCCGCTAGGTGTTATATTCTCTAGGTGAGGCTACATTGTTCCTAATGCTCGAAATGTTTTAAAATATTATGTCATTGTAATATAGAGTATACTCTGAATGCCACAGGTAGAATCCCTGCGTCTGTTGTAATATTGTTAAGTGTAGTTTTGGCATATAAAATTAGCTATACTGGAAACTTGTAAATGTATGATATTTTCCTGATATGTGATATTGTGAGCTGTATGCAAATAAATAAGTGGTGAATTTTTCTGATAGATGTGTAATTCACGTTCCATTAAGTTGGGGCGTGACAGAAATGCCAATATTGTTCATGAAAGATCTTATTGATAAGTCAAGGATGAACGATATCAAGATTGTTTCTACAATCAAATTTGTATGAAGCCATAATTCGCTACTTGTATGGAAGTAAGTATCTTGGTATAAGGAACATGCCAATATTGGTCATGAAAGATCTAATTGATAAGTCAAGGATGAACGCTACAAAAGTTTTTGATAAGTTCTAATAGTTCTTCAAAGAACCAAACAGAAAATACTCTCACTTTCACAAATAATAATAGACCTTTTTAATTGATCATTCATACTTATTTATAGATCAATTTATATAAAAGAGTATTAAACATACTAGGTAATTTCATCCTAATCAAACTAGATAACTAAAAATAAAAAACTATCCTAATCAAACTAGGAAACTAATAGAAATAAGAAACTCTTCTAGCTAAACAAGAAAACTAACTTTCCTAGTTAAACTAGGAGATTAACTTGCCTAGTTAAAAAAGGAAACCAAAAATATTAGTCAACTAAAATAATTTCACCCTATTGACTTTATTCAAACATGCGAACTTGGTCTTAGTCTATATCTAGATTAGTTTTGATGATGTGGACTGCTCTTAGCTCACCTTTAATAACAATTCATTTCTCTCCTTTTTAGACTCCTTGGATTATGCCAGTAAGTGCATCTTTGAATT
The DNA here is from genome assembly GCA_037074535.1 of Gleditsia sinensis. Lineage (NCBI taxonomy): Eukaryota > Viridiplantae > Streptophyta > Magnoliopsida > Fabales > Fabaceae > Gleditsia > Gleditsia sinensis. The sequence goes on along the minus strand of CM073475.1, from coordinate 8,078,257 downwards.
TTTTTAGTCCAAGCTCTTATAACAGGTCTAAAATGCATACAGTCTAGATTTTCTTAGTGAGTACAATATTAATGCCACTTTCAATATTATTGATTTAAGTCTTTTTTATGTAGGTGATGATTTGAAGACAATTTTTTTCAAAAGAATGGGGATGATGAGGGCATAGCTAAGGCTAACAAATAGAATATGAAGCTAGTTTGTATTCCTTTTGTTAGCCTTAGTTGTGCCCTCATCATCCCCCTCTTATTGAAAATGATTTATCCTCAAATCATCACCCACATCAAAAGGACTTAAATAAGTGACATTGAAAATGGCAATAAAATTGTACTTACTAGGCAAAACTAGCTTGTATGCATTATCATTGATGTTCTTAAGGACTTGAAAATCATCATCTCCTCTTGGAAGTAACTTAAAACACCTTATGTGAGCACAGTTAGGGTTGACAAACGAAAATGGAATGCAGACCTGCTTCAAGTTCCAACTAGATTTATCACAAGAGTTTGAGCTAAAAAGATTTAATGGTTTAATTCTAAAAGCCCGTCAAGACTGGTCCATATCACTAGAACCCACTTATATATGGCCCAAGACTAGTCAATCTAACCCAAAATCAAGTTGGAACTATTTATATGGACCCACTTAATTCTAAAGTACAGGAAGAATGAAGGTTAAACACTGAATATAGGCCCAAAATCAAGGAGCTATTTAATGGCCCAATTTAGGCTACATTTTTATTTATTTACTTACTTTTAATTTTTTAGTTTATTTCACTAGAAAAGTTTCCTATTTGATAGTTTCTATAAGAGTTTTCTATTTTTAATTTTTCTTACTCTGTAGGAGTTTTCTATTTTATTTTCTTTGTTTGTTTAGATAATTGGTCTATAAGTAGACATGTACGCTCTTGAACAAAGGAAGATTATACAGATTATTATCAATAATATTGAGAGTGTTTTCTTTTTGGTTCTTCAAATAACTTTTTTTGAACTTATCAAGATTTTCTTGTGGTGTTCAAGCAAGACTTATCACTCACGATCTTCTTCCTCTTTCTTAAGTGTAGAGTCTACAATATTTTCGTATACCTTTGATTCTTGTCTCTTTATTGATAATGGGTCAAGGACATAATCTTTTATTTATTTTGTTATAAATCTGAATTAAAATACGATCCTTGAAATTGGATCCTATATTGATTCCGGGCCTTATTACTCTTGATGAGGTTCATATCAGGAGTTTACATCAACACTCTTGTGTCAAAAATATTTCTTTCTCATGTGTAACCAAACCTAATATTTGGGTTCAAATTCCAGCTTATAACACCTTTTTTGTGTGCTTTTTTTACATATTATTCAATTCTTCGCTCAGTGTTGATTTTTTGCTTTATACAACACATCAAGTTATAATGGAATTTTAAAGCTTGAATAAGTTATCCTACCATCAAGTAATATAATGGCTCTAAACTAGACGAAGCTCCCACACAACCAATTATTTTTTTTCCTACATAATGACAAAAATGTGATCATCTAAGAAGAATTTGCGATTTTTGCCTTATTCTATTTCATCATTGATGATCTTAATTACTATATTCTAATAATCATTTAACTTATCTATTAGTTATGGATCTTCATGAGTGATCAAAATACTAAGCTCATCTTGATGCATATTGAAACATGATTATTTTCACCATAATCATTTATGCTAGTATTCTAATCATACCCACCTTGTATCTGAATATTGTTAAACTTCATCAATGTTTTATTTTGGACATACCTCCATGTTTACGCAATTCAAGCTCTCATAGATGTATTTGTATAAATGCTTGACACTTTTCACACTACTACATATCTCAACATTGATTAATAATTATATTTTAAGAGCAATCAAGGATTGGAAGGCACAACGTAACTATTATTGACATCTATATTTGCTTCATAATATGATGGTATAGGTCCTAAATCTCTCCTTTGATAAATGAGATAACAACAATCTTCTTGCATTGTTAATAGAACAAAAAGGCTTTAGAAAACTTCCTTACATTTTATGGTTTCCAAGAATGGAGGTTTTACATCTTATGGTTTCGATATCAATTTGTATAATTTAGGCTTATATGTCTACATTAATATTTTTGCTTTCAAAACTTGATCAAAATCATATGGGGGAGTTTAATTGGTCATCATAGGATCAATAACATGTGCGCATATGGCAAACCTCTCTTTTGAAACTCTATTACTTTTTAACTCTGAAAGATTTGAACAAAAAAATTGTGCGAGCAAGTCTAAACAATCTTGAGATACTTGGCTAGGCATTAATAAATTATGTATTTCCTCCCATGAAGGGTTGCAAATCTTATAAGAATTAAATTAATCTAGTTTTTCAAAATTTTGAACTAAAGCTATGGCTATTAAGCTAACTATCTTTGGTTTGTCATCAATCAGCATATAATATAATAACTATCATGTAATCACCATAATTCAGCATTGATAAGAGAGGTAGTTTCAGTGTATCTATACAGTTGACCAAGTGATAAACACAAGTTATTCTAGGAATCTTGTTAGTCATATTTTTAAGAATAATTGCAGGTTGCACCAAGGTGGATACTCATGTATATATATGATGAAGCCAATGAATGAAAACACAAAAAACAACTACCTTTTACATGGTATTAAAGCCATACACCACCAAGAAAGTTTTAAATCAAAGTACACCTAGTGGCTATCTTGGCCAGGAATCTAGAACAACTAAAGCCTGATTCTGTTAAGAAGAACCCGTTACCCTATGACCTAAACTCAAATTGATAATCTAGGAAACATGATAACGCAGTTGCAGCTGCATGATGAAAACTATAAGGAATGGGCATGGGCCATGTGAACTTCTTTGAAAGCATAATGAAAGTGGGGTTTCATATATGGAACTATTGAACAACCAAATGAAGAATCCTCTAATTTAGAGGACTAATGGACAGTTTAATCCATGTTGGTGTCATGGATCTTGAACATTATTGAACCTTGTTTGCAGTCAACAATCTCATATATGGAGAATGCAAGAGAATTGTGGGAGGAAATCAAAGAAATATTTTTAGTTGTGAATGGGCCTAGAGTTGAACAACTAAAATCAGACATAGCAGAATGCAAGCAATGAAGTATGACTATGATGGCATATTATGGAAAAATAAAGTCTTTGTGGGATTAATTACTCAACTATGAGTAGTTTCCTATTTGCATTTGTAGGGGATGCAAGTGTGATATTGCATTAAAATTAGAGAAACTTAAAGAAGAAGAAAAGATCCATAAACTTTTAATGGGTCTAGATGATGAGAACTATGGGACAATTTGTTTAAATCTCTTTGCTACTAACCTTTTCATCTGACATGCTATAAATTAAGCATGTTTATAGCATATTTTAAGTTATTTTTTATTTAATTTAAGTAAGAAATAAATAGGAATTAATTGAGTTTTGTATTTTGTGTTTTAGGAATAATAAAGAAGAAAAGAAGAAGAAAATAGAGGAAATATGGAAAAATGCTTATTTTCGACCTTCGTCGCTAATTAAGGCATATCTCTCCCATTTAAACTCTGATTGAGGTAATTTTAGTGGCTATGGAAAGAAGAGACATAGACTACAACTTTTGTGTTTGGCACTTGGGCAAATTTTGGAAGTTTTTGGGAGCCACGACACCTCATTATTACAGATCTAGAGCACCGTAGTATGGCATTCCCAGAAACTAAAGCGTCATGGCGCTAGTCCTTAGGTCATGGTAATAAAGCAATGTAGGACCCAGTGCCATGACACCCCGTTAGAGTAAATTCGTAGTGTTACAGGGCTCGCTGTCTTACCAGAATACTGAAATCGCGATTTTTAGGTCTTTTTAGCTCTAATTAAATCTTGATGGGCCGGGTTTTGACCTAAAAATAGTTCTACTTCAATGAGGAACATCCAATCTATAAAAAAGGGAAGAAAGAAAGCATCAAAGACGGAATCAAACTCTTAATTGCCTTCTTCAATTCTTCTCTAGATTTTCTTATGGCTCTGCACGGCTAATATAATTTTAGTTGGTAGAGGAAGATTAAAACCTCAAGAGATCTTCATGCATTATGAGATTTGGATTTAATTTTATTAGTTCAATCCTAATTGGGTATTGATTATTCATATTCTTTTCTCTTCTCAATGATTATTCATATGATTGCTAAGAGACCTATTAGTATATTGTCTATTTTAATCTACTGCTGAATTATGTGTTGAATAAAGTTTTCATTACTGGATTCATGAGGTAAATAAGTTTAAGGATTTTGGATTATAAATCATTGAACCTATGATAAATAATTGACTGAATTAGATATAGCCGATGTGTCTATATTTGTTTAGCTCTATCAGTTTCTCTAGTTCTTCATGCGATTAATAAGTTAGACTTTACCGATGTGTTAAAGAATTGCTTATTAATTAGGGTTTAATTGAGACGATTGTCATCAATTACTAGAGTAAAGCAGGAACAAGGTTAAAATTTTAATGATAGATATTCACCTTAAAATTGATTATGTTATCAATGATTAATGCAATCCCTTAAGGGTGGATATCAACCGAAGCTAATATCTTTATTATTAATAACTCTCTCTTAATTACTTTTATTGTTGTTTACTTTGCTGTATTTGCAATTATCAATTCCCATTTTCTCATTCACACAAGGTAATTCTAGTTTATATAGGATAAACCCTTACTCCTACCACTACAGTTAGTTGAGAGGTAAGGTACCAATTTGGGTGTACCTACGACAGTACGCACCAAATTTTGGTATTGTTGTCCGGGATTGTGTCTATTTACGTTTTGTGATTTTTTTTCTCTTTTTTTTTCTTCATTGAAAATATGGCAACCAAGTTTTAACAATTGAGCACTAGGTTATGCTCTCCATTAAGACATGCTGTTGTGGTACGTTGTTCTTCCCTTAAACAGCAAATTGCAAATTAACTTCTCTTGTTCGTCAACGTGTAGAAAATATGCAAATAAAAAAGTCTTATGGAAATAATTCAGCCATGGGGTATCATTCTAATGGGTACCCAACTTTCCATGAAGAATCATTTGAGCAAGTAAATATGGTTAGTAGTTTTTCTAGACCACCACAAGTATAATTCCTATTCAAATATGTATAATCGTGAATGGAGAGATCAATCACACCTTAACTATGAAACTTCACAAGCATATTAGGTTCAAAACTACCTCTATTACTAGCAACATCAGCAGTTATACCTCTCGAACCAACAATCAGCCCAAGATCCTAATTTAGGTATGTCATTAGAGGATTTGGATAAAATTAAGACTGATATTTTGCTAATTCTACAGGAGAGGAAACAATTTCAATGAGAGGTAAGGGCCAGCATTTAAACCTTAACAAATCAAATAGGCCAACTAGCATCAACAGTTAGTCGGCTAAAGACTCAGAATTTAGAAATTGAAAGTCTAGCCCCAGCATCATTAATGTAAAAGGAAGAAAATTCTACACTTAATGAAAAAGACAACTTGGAAGTTGACACTAGTAAGCCTACTAAGAAAAAAGATGTGGAATCTACCCTGACTGCCAAATTTCAAGAGAAAATTTCAGCGGTAGAGGAAGCACTAAAAGTACAGCACATGGGTAAGGATCTTTCTATTTTATTACTAATTTCCAATAAGATACTTGTACCTTTTATTTTATGGTATCCTGGCTTAGTCTTAAAAAGCTTCCCTAGTCACTTAAAGGGCATATACAGTAGAGAACCACCCTCAATGGTAACCTTAAATAAATATGCCCTACTTAAAGATAAAGGAAAGCTGCATCTTACTATGGCAAAAATTCAAAAAGATGAAATTAAATTGCATGCCAAAAGCTACTCAAGACATCGGTTATTTCCAAGTTAGTTGAGTTCTCATTTAATTAAACCTTTGGTTAATATTGAATCTCCTCTTCATGATGCAGTTGAACCTCAAAATTTTGTAAATCCAAAGACATGTCAATTCAAAGTGGACATCAAAGATCCTCTATGAATGACATAAAGAGCTTTGAGTCGAGCCAACAACATTAAAGAAATGCGATTATTGGGAAACAACCCAACATAGTCGTTGCAAAAAAGAAGAAGGTGAAAATTAGAACAACTCAAGGTCCGGTAATGCAACACTCTCATCCCACCCCAAACAAATTCGGGAAAGTTCACTTAATTTAAATCTCTTCATATCTCCCACTTGATTATCTTTTTTTATTTTACATTGAGGACAATAAAAAGTTTGACTGTGGGGGTGAAAATATGTGTCTGAATAATTGTGACCCTATTTTGAGCATCAAATTTTTGATTTTCACTATCAATGCATATTTATTACATTTAGCAAGTTGAGTGATTGTGTGAGTATTTCAATTTATGTTTTGTGTTGTTAGGCACAACCAATAACCAATGATATGACTATCCAAAATTTTTTAGCTCTTGAAATATGTAGAAAATTCACAGTTGTGTGCAATTTATTTTTGACTTTAAAATCTTGAAACTCTTTTGTACAGTAACTTTTGGTATTTAATTTGTCTTTTACTTAGAGAAAGTTTATATAACTCAAAATATTTTATGATCTCATTAAATTTCTAAAACTTAATTAAATGTTACTTGAGGCAAAATCCTATATTGATACTATTAATTAGGAGATGATTTAGGCATTATTTGATAATATTGAACATTTCAAGCTTAACCCAAGCAATAAAATATTCTTATAGCCTCTATTTTTAGCTTAATTAACATTTTATTCCATACCCAAGACCAAATTCTGTGGTTAATACATTTATTTGTTTACTTGATTCACTAACTCCATGTTTAATTTATGAATGCTTGTTTTGTAGAGCTACATTAATAAAATGGTGGAAGGGTGGAGCAAGGACAAAAGAAAGAAAAAATCAAAGGAAAGAAAAAGTCCAAAAATATTGATGAAAGTCTAAGTAGTGGGTGAAAGAAAAGAAATAGAGAACCAATGAATGAAGGAATTGAATTTAATAAAGTAAGGGAATAAGTGTAGGGGAAAAATTCCCCAAACTTGAGAAAGCTCAAGAAAATTAGACTTAATCATGTGGTGTCGGGTGATCGAACATAAATCTATATCTTTTATCTTACCCCGTAACTTGGCAACATTACATGCTAAATAAAGCCTTTTTTATCCTAAAAAGTAGTCTTGGCCTACATTAATGGACTAGCATGAAAAATAAGCTTATGGAAAATTTAAATAAAGATCCGTACCCCAATTCTTGAGATGTATAAACTCATTTGGGTAAAAGATGATTGAACCACTCAAAGACACACACACATTTAAGGCTCTAGAAAATAAATCATGAATTGCAGTTGAGTTAAATGTTGCACATAATTGTGAAATTTTTTGAAATTTCTTTAAAAGCATACAATTTTCACGATGAGGCAACACATTGTTAAGTCTTTCACTTATCTCATATATTGAATATTATTCACATGAATTAATTTGCTTGAGGACAAGTAAAAAAGTAAGTGTGGGGGTAGTTGACATGCTATAAATTAATCATGTCTTTAGCATATTTTAAGTTACTTTTTATTTAATTTAAGTAGGAAATAAATGGGAATTAATTGAATTTTTTGTTTTATGTTTTATGAATAATAAAGAAAAAAATAGAGAGGAAATATGGAAAAATGCTTATTTTCGACCCTTCATCACTAATTTAGGAATATCTCTCTCGTTTGAACTATGACAGAGGTGATTCCAGCGGCTATGGAAAGAAGAGATATAGAACTACAACTTTCATGTTCAAGACTTTAGAAAATTCTGGAAGTTTCAGGACACTACATCATTACATATCCAAAGCACTGCGGCATTGTGTTCCTAAGAACTGAAGTGCCACGGCTCTGGTCCCTAGCACTGTGGCACACAAGCAATGCAAGACCCAGCACTGCAGTACCCTGTGGACAAATTTTTGAAGCACCATGGTGCCTTGTTAGAGCAAATATGTAGCGTTGCGATGCTTAAGTGGCATGCCACGGTGCCTGCCGTCGCACCAGAATGCTGAAATCGTGATTTTTAGGTATTTTAACTCTAATTGAAGCCCAATGGGCTGAGTTTTGACCTAGAAATAGTTTTACTTCAATAAAGAGCAACCAATCTATGAAAAGGGGAAGAAAGGAAGTATCAAGGAACGAATCAATCTCTTAATTACCTTCTTCAATTCTTCTCTAGATTTTTTTATAGCCCTACGTGGCTGATTTAATTTTAGTTGGCAAAGGAAGATTGAAACCTTAAGGGATCTTTATGCATTGTGAGATTTGAATTTAATTTAATTAGTTCAATCTTAATTGGGTATTGATTATTTATCTGATTTTCTCTTTTCAATGATTATTCATATAATTGCTATGAGGCTTACTAGTATATTATCTGTCTTATTCTATTGTTCAATTATGTGTTGAACAAAGTTTTTATTACTGTATTAATGAGACAAATAGGTTCAAGGATTTTAGATTATAAATCATTGAACCTATGATGAATAATTGACTGAATTAGATATAGCTGACATGTCTATATTTGTTTAGCTTTATCAATTTCTCTAGTTCTTTATGCGATTAATAGATTAGACTTTACCGATGTGTTAAAGAATTGCTTATTAATTAAGGTTTAATTAAGGCGATTGTCATCAATTACTAGACTTAAGGAGGTACAGGATTAAAATCCCAATGATAGATATTCACATTAAAATTGATTATATTGTCAATGATCAATGCAATCCCTTAATGCTGGATATCAACTGAAGACAACATCTTTATTATTAATAACTCTCTCTTAATTACTTTTATTCTTGTCTACTTTGCTTTATTTTCAATTATCAATTTCTCCTTTTCTCAATCACATAAGATAATTTCAATCTCTGTGGGATCGACCCTTACTCCCACGATTACAGTTAGTTGAGAGGTATGGTATCAATTTGGGTGTACTTATGACAGTACGCACCACCATCGTTAAATATGGTTTATTCAACCTCGATACAAGAAGAGAAGATGAGGACTATTACTAGAGCCAAAGAGGAATGAAAGGAAGTCATGGGTCTTGCAATTCAAATAAGTGCCAAAACAAAAAGGTGTAGCGGCATGAAGAATAAAACAATGGTTTACTTATACTACAATTGAGTGGGCCATGATGAAGTGAATTGTTTCCAATGCATTGGATATCCAAAATAATGGGGTGATATGCCACGAGGTGAAGGAAAGACATGTGGACAAACAAGAAGACAATAACATATTGGAAGTGGTGCAAGTTATGGATAAGGTAGAGTAGTGCATGCCATTGCTACACAAACATAGCTGTAGGTGCTAGTACTATAGCATGGGATAGAAAACCCCAAATTGACAAGAATAGGCAGTGAATAATGGCTAACTTTACTAGAGATGTTGAATAACTCTAAAACCAGAACAGGTGAAAGGATGATTAGTAAGGACAAACATAACTCGTGGATCATTGATACATGGGCTTTAAATCATATAACTGAAAGTCTAAACAAGTTGTGTAATAAGCAAGAAGTAACAAGATGCCCAGTGAGATTACCTAATGGACAACATGTTACTATAACCATGGAGGGGTCAATAAAGATTGTGAGGGCTTAAAACTTAGAAACATTATTTATGTTCCTAGTCTAAATTGCAACATGATTTCTGTATCATAAATAATAGATCAATTAGATTGCATAATACAGTTCACTAATAATGTGTGTATGATACAGGATTCACTTCGAGGATGTTGCTTTGTATGAGTGAATGAAGGAATGAACTCTATTTGTTTCGTGAGATTCTAAGTGTGAAGGCATTCAGAATTGATGGAATCAATCAACTTAAACTGTGGCATAAGCATTTGGGACACCCTTCTTTGGAAACCACTAAGTTAGTTCCCAATATTGGTTGCGATAAAAATAATGAGCTAGTAAATAAGGTCTAGGAGGTATGTTAACAGGCCGAGCAAACTAGAGAAAAATTTTGTTTGAGAATCAAATAACATTTGATATATTTGAACTCATTCACTGTGACTTATGGGTAGCATATAGAACTCCATCTTCTTGTAGTGCTTATTATTTTTTTATTATAGTGGATGACTATTCTAGAGCTGTGTGGATATTCTTGCCTATTGATAAGAAAGAAGTGTCACGTACACTATTGAATTTCTTTGCTATGGTGAAAAGGCACTATAAGATTGTGCGAAGTGATAATGGAATTAAATTTACATGCTTGAGGAGTTATTTTCTTGAATAGAGTATCATTTGTCAAACTTCTTGCACAGGTACACCACAACAAAATGGTCGAGTAGAAAGAAAATATAGACATATTTTAAATGTGGCCAGGGCACTTTATTTTTAAGGAAATATTCCTATTGAGTTAGAGGGCAAATATGTCTTGACAACTAGTTACTTGATTAACCGTACTCCTTCCTTAATTTTGAATGGGAAAATGTTGTATGAAGTGCTTCATGGTAGGGCACCCTCTTATGATAATTTGAGAGTGTTTAGCTTATTCTATTATGCACAAAATCAAGAATGAAAAGGAGAAAAAAATGCTAGCCAGAGTTATAAGTGCATTTTTTGTGGGACACCCATATGGTAAGAAAGGGTGGAAATTGTATGATATTAAAACAAAAGAATTTTTAGTATCATGATATGTTGAGTTCTTTGAAATAGAGTACCCTTTTGTTCAAGACATTTCAAGATCAAGAGACGATTCTATTATCAATATAAATCAAGAAAATGTTATAGAGGACAATTATAGTGGCACAGAAAGTAATGACCTTGGTAGGAATAACTCTGAGCAACTAAATGAGATGAGGCATGATGACAGGGACCACACGAGATGTTAGTGAACATGGAAAAGCCAAACTTATCACATAAAGTGCTGATAATGTAGTGCTAGTTCAATATCTTGGTGATGCATAGTTTGATATTGAACAACTTAAACGAGGGCATAGAGTAAAGCATCCAACCATATGCTTGCATGACTACATCATAAACACAATATGCAAATTGAGCCTTTTTAGCAGTTCGCCCACTCTAACATATACTTCAGGTGCACGTTATCCCTCAGACTATTATGTGAATTGTGATAAAATTTTTGTGTAGCATCACAATTTTCTGGCAGTCATCACCACAGAACAGGAGCCAGCATCCTTCTTTGAAGCTATCAAAAATGTTCACTAGAGAGAAGCTATGCAAAATGAGATTCAAGCTCTTGAAAGCACTAAGATGTGGGAAGTCCAACGTTTACCTTCTAGCAAGAAACCACTTAGCTACAAGTAGGTCTACAAAATCAAGTACTGTTTGGATGGAATTATGGAATAGTTTAAGGGCAGGTTGGTATTTTTGGCAATCATTAAGTTGAAGGTGTTAGCTATACTGAAACATTTGCACTTATGGCAAAAATAATGGCTATATGCAAAATCTTGGCCGTGGCAAAAGCAAAAGCATGGTAGTTGCACCACATGGATGTCCATAACGCCTTCCTGCATGGTGAGCTTCATGAATAAGTCTTCATGAAGCTATCCCCTAGCTTTTAAGTGGCAAAACCAGATATGGTATGCAAGTTGCAAAAATCACTCTACAACTTGAAACAAGCCCCTAAATGTTGGTTTGGTAAACTCTTTGCTGCCTTAAAGAGCTATGGATTCCGATAGTCCTATTTTGACTATTCCTTATTCACATTATATCATAGGATAGTGTAGCTTATGGTTCTTGTCTGTGTTGATAACTTGCATATCAGAAAACAATCTTGCAACTATTCAGCAAGTCAAGACCTACTTAAGCACTTGTTTTCATATGAAGGACCTGAGAGTTTTGAAGTATTTATTAGGCATCGAATTCACTCAAAACCACACTGGCATTTTCCTTTGCCTTAGATATCATATTTGAAATTGGTCTCATTGGAGTCAAACCTATAAGTGTTCCTTTGGAGCAGAACCACCAACTTGCCTTGGCTCAAGGTTCTTTGCTTAACAAACCCGAATGATAGATGCTTAGTCAGTTGACTCATATACCTCTATTTTACTAGGCATGAAATTTCTTACTATGTCCATACTCTCTCCCAATTCATGTAGCAACCAAGAGTGGATCATTGGGAAGCTACACTATGAGTGGTCTGCTACTTGAAAGGTAATCTAAATAAAGGGATCTTGCAGTGTTAGGACAACGATTTGTAGCTTTATGGATGGTGTATTTGAACTGGGCCAATTGCCCTTTGACCAGCTGTTCTTTTATAGAGTGGTTAGTGCTTTTTGGCAACTTTCCAGTCTCTTGGAAAACTAAGAAGTAGCACATGGTATCTCGATCTTCAACAGAAGTAAAGTATTTCTCTATGGAAGTCACAACGTGAGTTAAAATGGTTAAAGGGTATCCTATCTAATCTTGGAATTATACATTCTCAACCCATTTAACTTTACTGTGACAGTCAAGTAGCCTTACACATCACCAAGAACCCTGTTTTTTATGAAAGTACTAAGCACATTGAAGTGTATTGCCATTTTGTTCAAAATGAGATACTTAAAGGTACCATTAAGCCAGTCTATGTCTCCACTCGTATATAACTTGTAGACATATTTATGAAGGCATTAAGAAAGCTACAATTCTATTACTTCCTTGGCAAGTCAAGTATTCAAAATTTTTATGCACCAACTTGAGGAGGGTATTAAGATGACTATCTTTGGTTGTCATTAATTAGCATGCAATATAATTGCTATCATGTAATCACCATAATATCAACATTGGTAGAAGAGGTAGTTTTGATGTATCTGTATAATTGACCAAGTGATAGACACTAGTTATTCTATGAATATTGTTAGGCATATTTTTAGGAGTTATTGCAGGTAGCACCAAGGTGCATACTCGTGTATATATATGATAAAGCCAATGAATGAAAACACAAACAACAAATACCTTTGCAATGGCATCTTGATAGCATTGGTACATGTCCTTAAGGTTACCAATGATGAAATATAGAAGTACAACTTTTCAACCCATACAACCTATATGTATAGATAGTTGTAGAAAGTAATTTTGGATTAAGTATGGAAATATAGATGCTCAATAGCTACACAATCTTGGTTTGTTTTGAAATAATACCTAAAATATTTGTTCCTGCATCTTTTGAATATTGTAATCCATTAATGAACTTGGCTCCTATATGCCTTTGATTGTTTTGTACCTTACGGAGATTTTGAGTTTCAATCTTTATGTAACTATACACAACATATTGTTTAAATAAACAACTAACTCAAAGAAAAAGGTTTTCCCTATTTTCTCTTACCTGTAAATTATTTGTATAAATTTAAGCAAAATAAATAATTTATATATTTTGATATAACATATAATTATAGTTATGGACCTATAGCGTATAAGAGTAGAAGTTTTGATATGTAACCTTCATTCGTGAGTTATTAATATTATGTATATTTATGTCCCACCATAAGTTTCACTTGGCAATAAGAAAGGATATTGAAGGAGTCAAAATAACCATTAGTGTCTAGAACATTCATTAGCTAACCTAAATTGGCTTGCACAATTATGTCCCTTCTATTATGTTCTTTAGCTTCTTAATTGCCCACAATAATAGTTGCCACTTTAAATGTAATTGGATATAAGTTTTTTTCATGACATTTTTATGATAAATCTTCTAGAACACTTTTGGGCTTAAGATTACTCCAAGAGTGATGTTAGGCTTTCGCTAAAAAGTTTTGCTTGCTTTTGATTTAATGTTTACTATAATGTCCACATCAGAAGTTTCTATAATTTGAAATTTAGACTTCAATAATTGTCATTTTTGCTTCATATTTCAACTCCAAAAAATGAACTATTTTTTGCATGGAAAGAGCTTAGCATGAAATTTAAGTTGAGTCTTGTTCATTAACACATGCCATCTTCTAGGAGCTCTTTGCTTAATTTTTAAGCTAGACTTTCTAGAAACCTTTATCTTCGCCACTTTGCATTAAATCTAAGCTACTTCTTCAAGCTTCTTTTAGCCTTTTATACCTTGCAATAACTTTGTATGTATGTTGTTTATGACAAAATTGCCTTTTAAATGTTCTAGCCATAACAATCAACATAGAATATGTCAAAGATTTAAAATGTTAGCTCTAAGTTTCAAAATTTTGCTTCATATTTCATCTTCAAAATTGCACTACTTTTTGCATATAAATAATTCAGTGTGAATCTTAAGTAGACTTTTCTTGCATATACAACTTTGTCTTTCTAGAAGCTTTTTGCTTAAGATGTAAATAGTTCTTAGTTGTATCTTCTAAAATCTCTTGTCTTATGATTCTATCTAACTTTTGTGTTGAGATTAAGGAATTGCTTTAGACTTCTTTTTGTCACAACAATTCTTTGTAGATAGGCTACTAACTAAATAAAATTTAATAATATATTATAATCATTAAGCCATAGCCTAGCTTTATTTTCAAGGCTGAGCTTACACGTTCTTTTGGTTTAAATTAGATTTAACATATTAAAAACTTTATAAGATTATTTTTGTTTCAATATGTAAGCTTATTTTTCAACAACATTCATACATATAAGTTTTTTGATATCAAAACCTTACCTTGTTCCAACAAGTGAGAATTTACTTTTCATGTATTATTTTAACAATATTTTGTAACTTATATGTCATATATATTGTAAATATTGTTGGTTAATGTAATGTATATATATGTGTGTGTCTGAATAAACAGCAACAATTAAACATTTTTTTCACTAAGTAGGATTAGCTACATGGATCAAACGATGCTAAAGTGACCTATTATAAATGAGATAAATAAAGAGATTATTAATTGATAAATCATTCTTAATAGTTTCACCTATTATTTTCTTTGACCTTCATCTACCTCTAATTATCAGACTACTCTCTATTTGATCTACTCTTCTTACTAAGGTTTCCGCAAGTCTCCTTCACACATGGCCAAACCACCTTAGGCAAGATTCCAACATGTTCTCCACAATAAGAGATGCCCCGAACTTTCTCTTTAATGCAATCATTCTTAATCATATATTGTTTAGTGTGTCCATATATCTAACGCAATATTCTCATCTTAACGACATTGAGTTTATTCTCATGTTAACTTTTAACCACCTAACATTTAGTACCATACAACATTGCAGGTCTTACATGTGTACGATAAAAATTTTCATTAATTTTAAGCAACACTTTTATATTACAAATGACACTTGAAATCTTCCTCCATTTCATCCATCCCACTTGAATCCTATGGTTTACGTCCTCATTTACTTATATGTCATTTTGTTAATAGATTCAAGATATTTAAAACTTATGACTTGTTTTTTAGGATGATATCTAAGTTTTACCTTTAAATTCGTATTTTTGTATCTTTTACTAAAATTTCATTCTATATATTCTGCGTTATTTTTACATATACAAAAGCTATATGCTTCCAAAGCTTGTCTCTATGACTCTAACTTCGCATTTATTTCTTCTTTTAATTCATTGACTAGAACTATATCATCTACCAAAGTCATACATCGAGGTTATGATTCTTGGATAGGTTTAGTAACTGCATCCAAAATTAAGTTAAGAAAATATAGACTCAGAGATAAACCTTGATGTAGTCCTAGAGTTATGAAAAAATCATTTGCGTCCCCATTTTATATTCTCACATAAGTCGTGATCCTATTATTCATATTTTTTATTACTTAAATATAAGCAATATATACCCTTTTCTTGATGTGTTTCCTTAAGCCAAGAAACAGAGTGTTTGGCAGAAGCAAAGACCATCTTGAAACTTTAATGGATGTTTTGATTGCCACGAGTTGCCTCAATAAGATCAGATTCAGTTTTTTATCCAAGAATCTAGGGAAGCTCTCATTGTAGGAGAAAACTCAATTATCATTCATCATAATCTCTGAATTACATGAACATAAAGAACTTTTATATAGTCAAAAAATCTTAAAATTAGTAGAAAACTCTAAAACTCCTAATTGGACTTTGAAAAAAATATGGCCCACACAACACTAGGTATTTGGTCTAACTAAACTAACAAAAATAAACTCATAATTAAACTAATATTTGGCCAGCATAAAGAATAGGCCCAAATACTAATAATATCCAAAAGAAAGCACCTAACATAAAGTCCATAATACATCTTTAATCCATGCAGATTTGGGCTAGTTGTCTTCAAGATCTAATAAGCTCTATTTGGCCTCCGAGCTGCCCTCTTTAATGCCATCCTTAAGGTTGCAAAGTGTGACCCACTTGATGTCTTGACTTGACCCAACAACTTTCTCTTTAACTTGCACATCCAAGATCAAGCTCAATAAAGCTTCTTTGGCTTGCTTTACCCTACTCCTAGTCATTGGAGCGCCTATTCCTTTTAAAGGATATGGGAAACGGTTTGGAATATGTTTGATAGCACCTTGATCTCTATTATTCCCTCCCTCCTCGAAAGAATTTGTCCTCGAATCAAAGGCATCACCTTAGGACTTTAAGAATTTCAAACTCTCATGATCTGAATGGATATTGAATTTTTTCAGCCATAGATAATGTTGTCAAGTTTGCAAAGTCCTCATCAATGCATATAACTCCTTATTATAAGTAGGATATTTCAATGCTGTGAATTCCTATATCAAAGACACAACCATACTAGGCAAAAAAAGGTTATGAGTATTAGTAAAATAAAGATCCGTGTACATAAGCACAAGGAGGTTTGACTTGCATATCAAAGTACTCTTCACCTCACTTTTTAATGCAAAAACATCCATTCTTTTATTTTTCTCTTTCTTTGGCTCACAATTCTATTTCTTTTTCTGTTCACATATCTCAACCTCTCTCTCTTTTCTTTCACTCTCAATCTTGGCCTTACTCTCTTTTTTTTTGCTCACATATCTCAACCTCTCTCTCTTTTCTCTGACTCTCAATTTTGGCTTTACTATCTTTCTTCTCTTTTTCTTACTCACAACTCTCTTTCTTTTTTTACTCACATCTCTTAGCCTCTCTTTCTTTTCTCTCACTCTCAATTTTGTCCATACTCTCTTTTTTCTCTTTTTCTTTTGTTTCTCTCAACTTACTCTTTTGTAATCATCACTTAATCAGCAAAATCCTTAACTGGTTTTAAGGGTATTAACATAAAAGTTCAATTATGCATAGTCAATGTATATCGATTCTTGTAGCTATCATAATTGACCCTTCTATCAAATTGTCATGGACGTCTCAACAGCAAGTGTTTAGCATGCATTGGTACTATAACACAAAGCACTTCATCTTTATAGTTGCTTCAATAAGATCAAATTCAGTTCTTTACCCAAGAACCAAGGGATGCTCTCACTTTAGGAGAAAACTCAATTATCATTCATCATCAAAATCTCTAAATTACATGAATATAAAAAACCTTTATATAGTCAAACAATCTTAAAACTAGTAGAAAACCCTAAAACAACTAATTGGACTTTGAAAAGAATATGACCCAAACAACATTAAGTATTTGGCCCAACTAAACTAACAAAAATAAACTTATAATTAAACTAATATTTGGCCAGCATAAAGAATGAGCTCAAATACTAATAATATCCAAAAGAAATAATATAACATAAAGTCCATAATACATTTTTAGTCCATGCAGATTTGGGCTAATTGTCTTCAAGATCCAACAAGCTCTATTTTGCCTCCAAACTGCTTTTTTTTACTGCCATCCTCAAGGCTGCAAAGTGTGACCCACTTTATGTCTTGATTTGGCCCAACAACTTCCTCTTTAGCCTACACATTCAAGATCAAGCCCAATAAAGTTTCTTTGGCCTGTTTTGCCCTACTCCTAGTCATTAGACCGCCTATCCCTTTCAAAGGATTTGGGAAACGGTTTGGAATAAGTTTGACAGCACCTTGATATCTATTATTCCCTCCCTCCTCAAAAGGATTCATCCTCGAATCAAAGGCATCACCTACATAAAATAAAGACAAGTCAGTAACATTGAATATAGCACTAATATTACCATACTCACTAGGTAAATCAATCTTGTAGGCATTGTCATTGATTTGCTTCAAGACTTGAAAATGTTCATCTCCTTTAGGATGTAACTTAGACTTCCTCTGAGTTGGGAACCTCTCTTTGCGCATATGTACCCAAACCCAATCAGCAGGTTCAAATACAACTCTAGTTCGAATTTTGTTGACTTGCTTTGCATACTGTTCATTCTTCTTTTCAATGTTAGCTTGGACCTTAGTATGTAAATCCTTTACATATTCAACCTTTTTCTTACCATCTAAGTTAACAAACTCATTAGTAGATAAAGGTAAAATATCCAAAGGTGTTAGAAGATTAAAGTCATAGACAATCTTAAATGAACTATAAGCAGTAGTAGAATGCATAGATCTATTATAAGAAAACACAATATATGGTAAAACTCTTTCCCACTGTTTCAAGCTTTTAGACATAATAGCACATAGAAGTGTAGTAAGTGTCCTATTAACTACTTTAATTTGCCCATCTGTTTGAGGGTGTGCAACGGTAGAAAATTGAAGTTTAGTCCCTAATCTACTCCATAAAGTACGTCAAAAATGACTTAAGAACTTAACATCTCTATCATTTACTATTATTTTAGACAACCTATGCAAACACACTACTTCTTTAAAGAACAAATTAGCTATGTGTGTTACATCATTGGTTTTAGTACATGCAATGAAATGAGCCATTTTGCTAAATTTATCAACAATCACAAAAATACTATCTTTACCACTTTGAGACCTCGGTAACCCTATCACAAAATTCATAGAAATATCATGCTAAAGCTGTGTAAGTACAGATAATGGAGTATAAAAACCATGTGGCATAATCTTAAACTTAGTTTGTTTACATGCCACACACTTAGCACAAAACAAAAATGACATCATGTTTCATGCAAGGCCAATAAAAAATGTTCATGCAGAATTTTTAAGATTTTAGTCACTCTAAAATGTCCCATTAAACCTCCACCATGACTCTTCTTAATTAACAAGTTACGCATAAAATACTTAGTCACACAAAGTTTATTCTTTTTAAACAAGTAACCTTCATGTCTATAGAAACTATCAATAGAGTGTTTAGCGAAAGTAAGGATCGTCTTGAAAATTCATTGGATATTTTGATCGCCACGAGTTGCTTTGATAAGATCGGATTTAGTTCTTTGCCCAAGAATTTAGGAAAATTCTCACTTTAAGAAAAAACTCAATTATCATTTATCATAATCTCTAATTTACATGAACATTAAAAACCTTTATATAGTCAAATAATCTTAAAACTAGTAGAAAACCCTAAAACTCTTAATTGGACTTTGAAAAGAATATAGCTCAAACAACACTAAGTATTTGGGCCAACTAAATTAACAAAAATAAACCCATAATTAAACTAATATTTGACCAGCATAAAGAATGAGCCCAAATACTAATAATATCCAAAAGAAAGCATATAACATAAAACTCATAATACATCTTTAGTTCATACATATTTGGATTAATTGTCTTCAAAATCTAACAAGCTCTGTTTAACCTCTGAACTGCCCTTTTTAATGACATTCTCAAAGTTGCAAAGTGTGACTCATTTTATGTTTTAGCTTGACCCAACAATTTCCTCTTCAGTTTGTACATCAAAGATAGGTCCAATAAAGTTTTTTTGGCCTATTTTACCTTACTCTTAGTCATTGAACTGCCTATTCTTTTCAAATGATCTAAAAAACGATTTGGAATAGATTTAACAACACCTTAATTCTATTATTTTTTCTCTAAAATTTTTCATAAAATCTCCCTCAACACTTAATTTTTGATCTACATTCTTGTTTAAAAAGTATTTTGTTGGTCATCTTTCAAAAGCTACTACTTAAACTTTTGATACTATTTTTTAACTCTTTTTTTTTTATTTTTTTTTTAATTTATACATTTATAATTAAAACTTTGTACTGTCAATCTCTTTCCAAGAATGAGTTGGTATCTCTGCAGTATTTGGCTTTCCAAGAATGATTTGCTATCTCTGCAGTATTTGGCCCCGTGGATCACACTTGAACGTTGAATTTTTTCTTTTCTATTCAGTCAACTGGTTGCCACGACCTTGACGAAAGCGACGATCGAAAAGGAAAATTAAATAAAAGGAACATAATCCATTGGCCGATGGCATTTGATCGGATTCAGTACTTGTAATAAAATAGATAAAAAAACCAGAGAGGAAAGAAATAAATGACCCCAGAAAACGTCCATTTTCTCTCTCTGTACCAAAACTAAAAAGCAATGGGCGTTCAAAGCGGCTTCTTCATGTTCTTAAAAACGCACAATGGTTGCCATGGAATGAGTGTCTTTCACTTCTCTTTCCTTCTTCTTTTTCAAACATTGAGTTTCTCTGCCTCTACGCCTGCAAATATTCCATGGTTCCTTTGATGCGGATTGTCTTCGGGCTTCTTACACTCATCACTGTCGGCATGATTATAGGTAATAAATATAACAATTTATTTTCTCAACTGAATCTTGGTTTTTTGGTCCAACGTTTGCATGTCATCCTTCTCTCTCTCTCTCTCTCTCTCTCTCTCTCTCTCTCTCTCTCTCTCTTCTATTTGGGTTCGATTGGAATTTGAATTCCATTTCTAAGTAACAATGAGCCAATTGTTCCGTGATCTTCCAGTTGAATGTCATGTTTCCTAAGTAAAAGAGAAATAGGATAATTTTTTTTCTTACATAATACGGATTCAGTATGATGATCATGAATTCACGATGGCTTCTTAATATTTCATTTGCTTCTTCTACGTTATATTGGATTTGTATGTTATCAGAACAGATAGAAAGAAATGAATTGGTTTTTGACAAAAAATGCATTTTGGTGGCGATCTTTTGAAACAGGTTAAGTTACACTCAACCACACACAAAGTATTGGGAAATGACCGTCTACCCAATTTTCATTTAGTTAATATATGCTTATATGACCGTTGAAGAGTGACAGAAAGTGTTGATTTAAAACTTACCTAGTTTAGGATATATTTTTTTCTATTTCAAAATTGAAGATAGTAGTACAAATGGCCTAAAGATTCAAAAGAAATAAATTTACATATTTTTCTAATATAAATTCATTATCTGTACTTTCTAACATCGTCTTAGGAAATGGACTGGACTAGTAGGTCAGACCCTAAACTAGCAAACCGGTCTAAACCAGCCCGGTACTTGCTTGTCCCAAGTTAGTTGTTAACCAAGATCATTTTTTGTTGCCTATTTATTATAGTATGTAAAATTTAGTGGCAAAATTTGTTAGTTCAGGGAATTGAGCCCGGCAATTACAATAAGCCAGGTTAGCTATAAAAATTTGAAATGTTTTATCATAAGGATCCTGTGTTATTTACATTATTGTCAATGTTACCAAATAATTCTATGCTTATTGTGAAAAAAGGGAATTTACAGAACCATTTGGGTAGAAGAGAGATGGCCATTCAGTCAGTTGGCAGGAACATCTTGCTTTTCTAGCTTTCCAAGTGATTGAATCAACATGCTTTGTCACTGTAACTTCTTTTGTAAGCATACAACAATAATAAGTGCACAATAGATACTATTATTTGGTTTTACTAAACAATGAAGAAAATTGTCCTTTAGATTTTAGTTTGAACTTGGAAGTTACAGCTACAGTACCAACTTGAAGACCTACTTGAAAGTGTATGCAAAATGTGATTTAAAACTATGTTTGAAAACAAAGATATTATGACACATCAGGATAGGTATTTGCAATTCCTCCTCTGGGTAGTTGTGTGTACAATGATGATTAAGTGTGTCATTTTGGCTACTCTTCTCTCTCCCCTTCTGGGAAAATCCATTAGTTTCAACATAAATGGAATGCAAAACCCATACATTGTAATTTTTTATTTAAATGAGTGAATTTACATCTTCTATTATGCTCTATAGAGCTCATTGTGGAAGTAGAATGATGATATACAATTATATGTAAATGTTAGTATCGAATGACTGATGAGTAGCAATTTCAAGAAAGCTTAGCATAATGCAATCATATATGAATTATTTTTTCTTTTTCTGAAATTACAGGTGCACTCTCTCAATTGGCATTTATACAAAAATTGGAAGAATTGCATGGTGAAATTTTGCACTTGTTCTCTGTCACATTAGGGCTTAAGAATTTTTAAAGATGTTGAAATCTATTCTGTTTTATTACTTATGATGAATTTCCACCATACATTATTGTTTGGCATTTTGGGGTTAGAATTACTGACAATGTTAGATAAACCCTTTATGTTTAAGTTGAACTCTCGAGATTCCCGTTTGGGTAGTTATTTCCATTAATTTTTTAAATGATTTTTATGATTCATAATGCAAATGAGCATATCTCTGGTGTGAGCTGGAAAATAATACCTGCTGCTAGTTTTTGGTGATTTGTGGATGTCTGATTATAAGCTTACTGTCCTAATTTGAGAAACTGTTGTTCATCTTAGCTCTAGTTAGATCCAGTAATCCAATGACATGTCAAGGGTAAATACAGTATGATATTTAATGTGGGACAGATTAAATGGTAGAGGCTTGATTTCAAGAAACCAAGAAACATTTCAGACCTGAATATTCTTGAACTGGATGGAAGATGCTTCTAAGGATTTTCAAAAACTGTTATGAACACTGTAACAATGGATTAATTTTTCTAGTCTAATTTGCACTACTTAAGTTCACTAAAATATCATACGTTGGGTAGGTGACATTTCAGATTATTATGTAACTTGCTTGTGACAATTACTTTCGTATCAAATTTTGGTTAGGACTCTGGACTCCATTATCTTAGAATCTCCACTTCTTTAGGAGCTTGAGAGATAGAGAAACTTCTGAACTACAATCTCTCTTTCTATTGCTTATTCCTTGTTTAATCCCCCATTATGGATAGAAAAGTATGGACTTTTGATCCTTCAGGTATGTGTTCATGTAAATCCTTTTGCCATTTTCTTACCCACTACCTAAATACAGAGAACTAAGTCCTTAATAAACCCCTTTAGAAATCCAAAACCCCTAAGGCAAAGTCCTTTATTTGGACAGTAGTACGTAATAGGACAACAATAATAATATGTTGCAAATCAAAGACCCCACAAAGCTCTCTCTCCTGATATGTGCATCGTGTGTGATTATAGTTTTGAAACAGTTGCTGATTTGTTTTTACCTTTCCCTATAGTCACTTTCATCTTCAATAGAATAGGTTATTTGGTGTTTTTGGTGATCTTTGGTGTCTATTCAACTTGAAATAGTTCCTTTTGATTACCTTTAAGGGTTTTGGTAGGGAGGCAAAGACTTTATGACGGTGTGCTATCTATTCTACCTTTTGGTATATGTGGCTAGTGCGAAATAATCATATCTACTTGAATTCCTGACAGCCCTTGAATCTGATATGGGGTAGAATCATCTTTATGACCTTTGGTGTTTGGCTCATAGCTTCTTTAAGGGAACTTCTCTAACAGAGATTGAAAAGCCTTATTAATTGTATAGACAACCTTCTTTGTGTTCATCTTCCTTTGTTGCTAAGGAGGATACCTTATCTTTTGCTTTTGTGTACTTTTTCTTTCTTCTCTCTATTAAAAGTAATATTTCTTTTTATAGAAACTGGTAAACAAGTGCAAAATTGAAATGTAAGCATATGTGGGAGTTTAGAGCCCAATAAAAGGGCCAGATACACCATATCCCATTTATTCCATGTCAATATCAATTCCTAATCTTTCTCTTTTTTATTCTTTTTTAGGGGTTTGTTCATATGTTGCGTTATCTGCTCCATATTTGTAGGAGCTGCTCCATGTATAAATTTCCTATTAACTTTGAATAAAAATCATTCTGGGTAAAAAATTTCTCTGCTTTTCCTTTGGCTCTCGCTCACATGGTACCAAAGCAGGTGTAGATGTCCAGAACCTAGGATAGGAATATCTAGTCTCTTTTCATCTTATAGTCCATGTATAGGAAATTAGAAAATAAAAATTGCCGATAGCTCTCTATCAGCCATTGTTAGAAGTGGTTCTATTATAATTTTTCCTTCTCTTACTCTGCATAATGTCCTTCATGTTCCTAACTTGTCTTATAATCTGTTGTCTATTGATAAATTTGTCAATGATTTAAATTGCCAAACTAATTTCTTTTCTACTCATTGTGTCTTTCAAGAGTTAACCTCGGGGAGGATGATTAGCAGTGCTAGAAAAAATGGAGGGTTGTATCTCCTAAATTCAAAATTAGATCCAAGCCAACAATCACCAAGTACAAGTTCTAGATCTATTTATGTTTTTGAGAATAATAACATTATGTTATGGCATTTTAGGTTAGGGCATCTTAGTTTTCAATATTTAAACGTCTGTTTCCTCATTTATTTTATAATAAAGATGCATCTTCTTTTCAATGTGAAATATGTGAACTAACAAAACTTCAAAGAATTTCATTTCCCTCACAACCATATAAACCTTTAAAACTGTTTACAATCGTACATAGTGATGTGTGAGGGCCTAATAAAATAAGTACAGCTACTAGCAAAAGATGATTCATCACCTTTATAAATGACCATACTCGCCTATATTGGGTATACTTATTGAAGGAAAAATCTAAAACTAAACAAATTTTCAAAAACTTTTATTATATGGTGCAGACTCAGTTTCAAACTAATATACAATTTTTTAGAAGTGATAATGGAAAAGAATATTTTAACAGGATTTTGGGAAATTTTTTCCTTGAAAAAAGAATTGTTCATGAAAGTACTTGTATTGAAACAACCCAACAAAACGGTATTGCCAAACGAAAAAATAAACATTTGTTGGAAGTGACTCGAACTCTTCTTTTTTCTAATAATGTTCCCAACCATTGATGGGAGGATGCAGTCCTAACAGTTACATACTTAATAAACAGAATGCCCTCCAAAATGTTACAATTCAAAACTCCTTTCCACACATTCACGTATTACTTTCCATCGGCAAGACTTTCAACTGATTTACCTCTAAAAATATTTGGGTGTATTACTTTTACTCATGATCACAAAAAAGGTGGTAAATTTGAACTAAGAGCTATCAAGTGTGTCTTCATTGGTTACTCCCTAAGTCAAAAGGGCTACAAATGTTTTGATCTTGTCTCAAAGCGAACATATGTCTCTATGGATGTCACTTTCTTTGAACATCAACCATATTTTAAAGACATTCATCTTCAGGGAGAGAACTTGAAGAAAAATTCACTTGATTCCTCTAGTAATTTCTTTAAAGTTTGTTTTTTGTAAGAATATCCAAAATCATCTGTACCTACAACAAATGACTGAGACTCATTCTCTGGACATTCTCCTTCTACGAGTGAATGTCAAAATGAGCCTCGACCTACATCTACTAAATTTTTTGAAAATAAATCTTGCGAAGAGTATGAGAAAAAAACTAATGATGAACAACCTACTATAATGCCACAACATGATAGAGACAGTAAAAATAGAACTTGGAATGGTTTGTTTACTCAAAAAGGAAAAATAGAGATAGCCAAGAAGAGGCTACACTTCAGCACTGTCATAACTCTAACGCGGGGGCAAGAAAAAAAGGTAACTCTAATTTTTTGTCTGATAATTTATCTCTTAAATGTGATATACCTATTGCTCTTCAAAAAGTAGTTCGATCTTACACTAACTATCTTTTGTCTAATTTTGTCTCATACTCAAATTTGTCATTTCCATTTGCTGATTTTACATCTTATTTGTCTAATGTAGAGATTCCTAAAATTTTACAGGAGGTTCTCAAAATATCAAAGTAGAAGGAAGTTGTTCTTGAGGAGATGAGAGCTCTTAAAAAGAACAATACCTAGAGTGTTGAAACTTTACCAATAAGGAAGAAAACAATGGGATGTAAATGGGTCTTCAATGTAAAGTATAATTCAGACGGTTTCATAGAAAGATACAAAGCCAGACTTGTGGCTAAAAGATTCACTTAGAAATATGGGATGGACTACTTTGAAACATTTGCACATGTTGCCGAGATGAATACTATGAGAGTGCTGCTATCCATTTCTATTTATCTGGACTAGCCATTACAACAACTGGATGTAAAAAATCCCTTCTTGAATGGTGATCTGGAAGAAGAAGTGTATATGGTGTTCCCTTTAGGATTTGAGGAAAAGTTTGACTATAGTGTGTAGATTAAACAAATCCTTGTATGATCTCAAACAGTCACCTAGGGCGTGGTTCGAAAAATTTACTCAATCAATGAAGAGATTTGGATACATTCAAGGCCAAACTGATTATACATTGTTCTTTAAATTTTTTTCAGAAGAAAAAATTGCTGTGTTAATTATTTATGTTGATGACATCATTCTTACAAGAGATGATATGACTAAAATGGAGCGGCTAAAAGGAATATTGCATTAGAATTTGAAATCAAGGACCTTGGAGCTCTTAAATATTTATTTAGCATGGAATTTGGTTGCTCTAGAAAGGGAATAGTGATTTCTCAACAAAAATATATTCTTGACGTTTAAAAGGAAACAGGGATGGATGGGTGTAAATCAGCTGAGACTCCTATAGACTCAAATGTAAAACTGTGAGAAAAAAGGAGTACACCTGTAGACACTAGAAGATACTAGAGGTTGGTTGGGAAGCTCATCTATCTATCACATACTAGACCTGATATCGTTTATTCTACCAGTTTGGTTAGTCAGTTTATGCATGCTTCGTATGAAGAACATCTTGAAGCTGTTTACAAGATTCTGAGAATTCTCTCCTAGAAAAGGTCTACTCTTCAAAAAGACCAATCACAAGAACATTAAAGTCTTCATAGATGTAGACTCGACTGGATCAATCACTGACAGAAAATCTACATCAGGATATTGTATTTTTGTTTGGGGTAATCTGATTACTTGGCGGAGCAAGAAACAGAATGTTGTTGTCAGAAGCAGTGCAGAAATTAAATTTAGAGCTATGGCTCAGGGAATATTTGAGGAATTATGAGTTCATAGGATTCTACTTGAACTCAAAAAGATAGTAGATATTTCTTTAAAATTATACTATGATAAAAAAACTGTTATTAGCGTTGCACACAATCCTATCCAACATGATAGAACCAAGCATATTGAAGTTGATAGGCACTTCATTAAAAACAAATTGGAAGCTGGAATCATTTGCATGCTTTTTGTACCCTTAAATCAGCAAACAGTTGACATCCTTACCAAAGGGCTCTCAAATCACAATTCGAGTATTTAAATACCAAGTTGGACATGTTTAATATCTATGCTCCAATTTGAGGGGGAGTGTGGAAGTTTAGAGCCCAATAAAAGGGTCTGATACACCATATCTCATTTATTTCATGTCAATATCAATTCTTGATCTTTCTCTTTTTTATTATTTTTACCATTGCAGTAGTTTAGGTGTTTGTGCTTGTGTTGCGTTATCTACTCCATATTTGTAGGAGCTCCTCCATGTATAAATTTCCTATTAGCTTTGAATAAAAATCATTTTGGGTAAAATTCTTCTCTGTTTTTCTCTGATTCTCACTCACACATACTTTAAGCACATAGGTTATGCTAGCTGGCAGCTGACTATGGCAAAGCCAATTTCATGGATATGAGAAAATATGGTTTATTTGATTAATTTTGGAAAGTTTAGGGTATGGTTGCAGGAGGGTTCCTTAAATACAAAGAAAAAAATGAAAAAAAAAACTTTGGGATTGGCTCATTATTACATTTTTTTGGTAAAACAACTTTATTAAACAAAATTTGTCCAACCATACAAGTCTGCCTTATAACAATACTTAGCATATCTAGTGAAATGATTACTAACATCCATAGATGCAACATAGTAAGAAAAACTATTAAAGTTCCTGGAGATATTTTGAATATCATACCCTATATTAGATATTCGTTTATATGCTGTAAACTCTTTTTCAAGAAAGGATTTTTGATGCAAATCCCAAGTGTAGACGGAAACTTCCTCGTTCATCCCTTCATTCGCCTGAAATTGAGCAATAAACTTTATCATATGTTGGGTACCTTCCAAAAGCACTTGCATTTTATCCCTTGGACGCTGCTCTCCACAACCAAGACGCATCATATGTTTATCATTTAACGAAATACTATCAATAAACCATATTTTATTCCTTCCTCTTCTTCTAGGGACCTTCTGACAGTATATCAATAAAGTCCAACCCACACTAAGACTAGGATTAACATAACTTCCCTTTTGGTTGAACTCATTTTTTCCTTTCTGCTTTTCCTCGCAAAATTTTCCATTGATATTTTCCGTGCATCATAGCCAGCTATTGATCCATTCCTTGATGCTCCCAGGTTCCAATGATGTACCTCTAATCGATAAGCTGGATCTAAAGCAAACTACGCTAGCAAATTCATATTGAATGAATAAGTGATTATCATTTTCCACCTCCACTTGACAGAAAGCACACTTGCTTGATGTTGGGATATGTTGTTGTTTAAAATTCTCAAACAATGACAAAGTACGTCTTAGGATCTTCCAAAGAAAGAGGATCAATCTTGGTGGTAATTGCAGCTTCCATAACATGTTCCATTCTGCGTTATCATTCCTGGATCTTCTGCTACTTTGTTGCTCCTCCTGAAGAAAAAATTTATAACCATCTTTTATTTTATAAACCCCTAACTCATTCTTGTTCCAAATTAATCTATCCTGGCATCCTGTAATTGGAAAGTGGGAGAACAAATTTGGCTATAATCTTGCTGATTATATAAGGATTTCACTAGTGCTTTGTTCCAAGTTCCTTCCTTGTGCAGGATAAAATCTCCAACCTTTTGAATTTGGTTTGGATTATCTGACTGCACTTGCCACCAAAGGGAGTGGTTCAGATCATAACTTTGTTTCCTTGTGATTCAGAAAGCTTCTTTTTGCTCCCTTATGTTTTTAGTCCATAGGTACTTTTGTAAACTGATAATGGCCAAAGGGAGTGGTTCAGATCATAACTTTGTTTCCTTGTGATTCAGAAAGCTTCTTTTTGCTCCCTTATGTTTTTAGTCCATAGGTACTTTTGTAAACTGATAATGGCCAATGGATCAAACGACCAAGGGGTTTTATGATTATTGGTTGAGCCATGGGAGGTAAGGTAATTAACTGGCCTAACCTAAGGAGTTACTTAACTTTTTTTTTTCTCTGTTAAAAAATTGTGGATTTCTAACGAGGAAGGGAAGTTCACATGGAAAATTTTCCTGTTTAAAAATTGGGTAATGTGGTAATGGAATAAATCTGAAGAATATAGTGACAGTTATTGAGCCACAAGGTCCCGAAGTGACGATGGACTAAGTCACAGCCCATGATGGATTATCTTACTCTGTTCCTAAATGAAAATTTTAAAATATATTCGTATGAATGTAAAGTTTAATAAATAGTATTAAAAATAATAGGAAAAAAAATTTAAAATATCCTCCTTCAACTTTAAGTTATTTGCAAATACTACCTTCAATTCTGAAAATGGAAAAATACCAACCTAAACTTCAACTTTTTTCATTTAAAACCTTCGTCCATTTCAGATTTGTTAGAATGTAATGTAAAACAGTAGGCCATTTAGTCCTACATTGCTTATTTCTCATATAGTACATTTTTTTATTATAAATAGAGTACAAAGTAACTCTTATTTCTTACGCATTCAACAAGTCTTCTCTCTTTCTTTAGTTTCTTCATGGTGTCAAAGTCAAGGAAGAAAGAGAATTAAGTTTTCACAATAGAAAAATTTTTCGGTGGCTGAATAGCTCGTTTAGGCATTATTTTAGTGATTAGAATTTTTTTCGACAAAGCCTTTTGGTCTTGTGAAACCCCCGATTAGGGGCAGAAGGCTCCAATAAGCACCATTGTCAAGTATGGAGTTCCAACGGCCAGCTCAAAAAAATAAAATAAAAATAAAAATAAAAAGGGCATGCAACTTCACCTTTCTTCTACTCCCTTACCCACGCGCCTTAGCGTGAAAGCGGGTGGGAGTCCCTTTTTTAATATTCTTAACTACAGTCATTTGAGACAACGTTGATGAACACTTTTCTGGCTTTCTTTGTTGTTTCGAACCTTGGGTCTTGCTCCTCTTTTTTGCTTGGTGTGATTGTTGAGTTGTCCTAGCCTTTCCAACTACACCGGTGCTTCTTCCGTGTTTTAGAGTTCTTAGGGCTTCCTTCCATCCAAAATCACAGTATGTCTTCTCCTACAGTCAAGTTTCCTAAGCTAAGAAACAGGATGTTGGCAAATCTAATTTAAAAGTTGAATTTTGTACTATGGTTCTAATCACATATGAATTTGTTTGGCTGAAATTATTACTTAAATAGTTAAAATTTAGTGAAATAACTTAAATGCATATGAATTGATTTGTGATAATTAAGTTGTCTTAAATATAGTCTTTAATCTTATTTTTACGAGAAGACCAAATATATAGATATTGATTCTCATTTCATTAAAAAAAGAAGTTGTTATCTAGTTAAACTTTTTCAATTCAAGTTATTGTGATATCCATATCAAATACTCTAAAAGTCTTCATATTAATTATATATGTAATAAGCTTCTGATTTATATTTTTACTTGGAGGAAAATATTAAAATATAATATAATTAGTAGATTATTTAGTCCTACATTATTTATTTTATAATTTTTTCTTTATTAATAATTCTAATTACTTAAGCATTTCAACACTCTTAGATCCCGTTTGCTGGTAGAATTCAGGGGATGGAAAGAAGATATTTATTCTATTCCCTCATTTGATCAACGGAATTGACAAAAAATATAAGTCTCACGAATACTAATTACTTTTTATAAGAGAATTGATATTACCTTAAAAAATGGGTGGAAATTAAATAGTACAATAAAAAGGAAAACAAAAAAATTAAAGTACCTTTTACTATTTTATTTATTTATAAACTTTTCTATAATTAATATATATATATATATATATATATATATATATATTTAAATTAATTTTTTAATACTATTTAACAAAATTTAATTTAAATTTTTATATTCCTAGTAATTTATTTTATTTTTTATTTATAATATTTAAAATAATTTTTTAAGTTAAAATAATTTTTTAAGTTAAAATAATAATATTTTAATAATTTTATTCTTTAATAGTATTTTTTTTTATTCTATTTATTTTTATATAATATTTTATTTTATATTATTTTAATTTTAATTTTTATACAAGTTGCTTATTTGTTAGTAACTTAATGACACCATAATATCTCTTTCGCTCTTCCAAAAAAAAAAAAGTCTCATCTCTTTTATTAGTTTCTTCATGGTTAAAAATGTTAATGGACTAGGACATAATTATTTAGTGACTTGGCGTTATTTTGTTAGCTGTAAATTAAGAGATACTATTTATGATTTAGTTATTACTGGAAAAAAAATTCTAAAAAACCAATTTTTTTTTAAAACCTATTTCAACTCGGCTTTCTTTACTCTCTCTCTCTTTTGCAACTATGCTGGAACAAGATATGTTACACTATAAAATAAAAGAACATAGAAACTCACCGTTTCACTTCAATAGTTGGCAGTTTTTACTGGTCAAAACATGTGGCCTAATTCTAATAGATGAGCTATTGAGTTTGTTAGGAAGATGGCGGGGAATCATTTAAGTCTGATAGAGGCACGAGGGAAGGCTAGGCAGATTTTCATTTTTACAATTGTAATCGGGAATTCCAATCTTCGAATCCTTAGCAATAAGAGAAGATTTTCTTGAAGAATGCTCTCTTAGTTTGCTCTTTCCAAAAATACTATTACATTGGTATTAGAGTGGTGGAGATCGGACATGGGAGAAAAATTCACTATTAGATAGCAAAAAGACGGTGGAGCTTGAGAGGCGATTGGATGGAGTAGACGACAAGCTTGATGGAGTAGTTGAAAGAATGAAGGTGCTACAGCTGGGCAATGACGAGATGAGAGGCAATACACAAAGGATTTTGTCTTCCATGGGTGAGTTCTTGAATCAGAGACACTCAGTGGAGAAAATTCCAAAGGAAGATAAGGCTGAATCCACGGCAAAATATGTACATGATGCAAAACTCTCTTTTTCTACCTTTGACTGAAGTGAGTTTCGAAATTGGCGAGATCGTTGCGAGCAATTCTTTGCTCTAGAAGATACAATTGAAGAACAGAGATTGAAATTGTTAATATTGTCTATGGAGAGAAAAACTTTCGCATGGCATACTTTTTTTTTCAATCTACAAAGAGGAGCACCATAAACTGGAAGGAATTCTTGGAAGCCGTGGGGGCCCAATTTGATACTAGTTGCTTCGAAGATCCGATGTTAGAACTAGTGAATTTGAAACAAACAGATAATTTGATTGATTACTTAGAAAAGTATGATGAATTGATAGGAAGAATCGTTGTCAATCAGCAAACAACTCTCTACTATTTTTGGGAGGATTAAAGAAACTATTAGAGAAAGCTACTCAATTACAGCGACCTCAGACTATTAACAGGATGATGGCTATGGCCAAGGTGCAAGATGAATTGTTGATGGAACTGAGTTTACAACCATACCATGTGACTTCAAGCAGACCTCAGAATAGTTCCAATGATCTAGTAGATTTCAACTTCTCTTCCTACAACAAATTCCCGAAATCTAAATCCATGCAAAGCGTCAATAGTTTTTCTAGCACTTAGAACAGTGTTCTTAACAAATATAACTCGTTGAAGGCTTCTCAAAATCAGGGTTCTAATTCCAGAGGACTGTTTACAACACAGACAAGCCAAGCAGCTAGCACTACCGGGTCTGTGGCTCTAACAAGTTAGCACAAAATTTTAGAGGGGTAAAAGAAGTAGTAGGCCTTGAGATGTCATCCAAAATTGCTAGGGAACTATGCAAATTTTGTGGAGAGAAGTATGACTTCAATCACAAAAATGTGTGTAGAGTATAGGGTAGCCTGAACGCATTATAAATGGAACTAGAAGAAGAGTGTAGCAATTGAGGAATTAGTGGAGGAACCGATATCTGAGGAAGGATCCCCTAATTCAAAAGAGGTCCAAATTTCAATACATGCTTTGCAAGGCGTCATAGGGGGAGATACCATGCAGGTAGTAGGAAAAAAAACGATAATTGTTTTTTATTATTGATATAAGAAGCACCCATAATTTCATTAGTCAGGGATGGGTGAAACATCTTGGACTTCCGACTCAACAGATGAAGGGATATTGAGTTAAGATAGCTAATAAAGAATCCATCGTGGTAACAGCCAAATGCCATGCACTTATGTGGTCAATGGAAGAGCATCAATTAACCAATGGCCCTACTGATATCTATAGGTGCAAAAAGATATCATCGAAAAAATGGTAAATGAAATGCTAGAATCCAGTATAATTCAGCCTAGCAATAACCTGTTTGCATTCCCAATTGTTTTGTTTAAGAAGGACAATTCTGAGAGGTTTTGTGTGGATTACAAGAGACTGAATGAGATTACGGTTAAAGACTGTTCCTTGTACCTCTGATAGAGGAGTTACTCAATGAATTACATGGGGCACGCTTCTTTAGCAAACTTGACCTTAGAGCAGGATATCATCATATTCGCATGCATGATGCAGATGCATCCAAGACTGCCTTCCAAACACATAGTGGTCATTTTGAATGGCTAGTCATGCCTTTTGGCTTGACTAACACTCTTGCCTCTTTCCAAGCTCTACTGAACCACGTTTTCAAGAAGGTGAAGTGGTCCATCAATAGCTAGTTAAATCGAACTCTTTTTCCCAATTTCAACCTTGAGAACAAAGTTGAAGCTGCAGTGGGTGGCAATGACAGGAACTAAGTATTGTTTCTTGGGGGTGACAAGCCAAAACCTTATCTTGTCTACTCTATGAGGAATAAGAAACCTGCACCTGACCAAGCTTGATGTTTCTAGAATTATGTTATGTTAATAAGTTATTTCTTTTGAGTTTATGTGTGGCAGTTATGTATGTGTGTTAGTTATGTTTTAGAATAGTGGCTTAGGTGGGGAGAGGTAAAAACTAGGGACAACAGTTATTGGGGGTTATGTTATGTCTTTATTGTTTGTGTAAGGTCTGAAAAATTTTCTCTCAAAATAAGCTTCGGCTGTAAGGGCTGGTTGTGGAGTTTATCCAACTAGAGTGTATTGTTTTATGTGATTTAATTGTGAATTTTAGTGAACACTGTGTGTTTTGCTGTCTTAATTCTTTGAAAACCTATCAGTTTCTAACTAGATAGGAAAGCTTCTTGAGCATAACCTTGACTGAATAATTTTGTCTTTAACTCGTAATAATTATTTTGAATATTTTATTGTGTCCTTACTTAAAAAAAACCTATCCATTATACTTATGATTTTATTGGTATAAAAGGAGAACTTTTTTAGAGAGAATACAATAATTTTTGCTTAGGATTTTGAGCAACATTGTTAACTAATATAACTTTTTGCTATCGGTAGCTAGGCTTAGATTTATATATATGAGTGGAATCGTTGTCCTCTTTGTTAGCCCAACTGATCCATATTAGGCACAGAGTCTCCATCACTTAGAGGAGTGCATTAAAGGGAAGGCTACCTTCAGTTGCTACGTCAATATCATAAATTTTGTTTAGAGTTTTAGTTTTATTACTTCTATTAAATTTTACAATTTTTTGTTTTTCTTTATATGCCTAATATTTCTTTAATGATGTGCAATATTGTTTCCTATTAGAATGTTAATTTCAAGACTTCTAATTCTCATGTTACTGGTAGCAAAAGTGTGAACAATAGCTATGAGTTGTATTGTAGGTATATTCTCGTTGTATTACTAGCTAGAGTGTAAGTTGTACATAGCTGTCATATGTATTGTAAAATTTGTAAATTCCTTATAAATGCCTTAAATGTTTAAGTCAGTTTTATCATTGATGGAGTGAGACAAACTAGAAATCATTCACACACACTCACACCCTTGATTATTTGACGAAGAGAAAAACTTCAATATACCAAAGTATATTTCTATTGAAATGATCAATCTATATCTCAATACAACTGTTAGACTCCTATTTATACACTAACAAACTCCTTTTTCTCTTAAGCCCTATTTCTATCGTTATTCCCCCCTGCAAAATCAATTGTGTCCTTAAGGGTGAAGTTAAGAAAAACTCAAAATTTACATTATTATTATTCCAAATAAGTATATTCATCTTCAATTGTGTAGTTAGGAGACTCCTCTATCTCAGAAGACTCCTCTATCTTAGTATTAAGCTCAAAAGCCATGGTGCAGCATTTCCATAAACACATATTGAGCAGTTCCAGAGTTGAGTACTTTTGAAGGCTATGAGGATGAAGCTTCCAAATGGGGAAGAAAAAAAAATCAAAATTGACACCTCTAGAATCAAATACCATAACCACATTCAATTCCTAAATAACTCCAAAATCTTTGATACCTTGATATTGAAATTCATAACAATAAGCAAACACTGTAGATGGGATCACTGAAAATCTATCATTGGTGATCACAGGTGGGAAATTCGTCTCCTTCTCCTACATCTCCACCATTGCCTTGCTAATTTCTGCCTCATCTGTTGTTACCCATTTTTTCCAATCTTGTCATTGCCTTAGTCAGTTGGGCATTTTCTAGTTTTGTTGGTTCATCCGTTTCCATAGCATGGACTTGTGTAGGCAAAACCAACAAAGATGCATTTTCATCATAAGGGGACACAACATTGATAAATTTCCCCAAGTTGTTCACAGGCTTGATGATGAAGGTTAGAGTGGATGGCCAGAGCAAAGTCTGGTTAGATGTGAGATCGAATTCCTCCACAACTCTATCTCCACAATAGTAATAATCTTAAAAAACTGAAGATGAAGATGCAGATATCTTGCTACCATCTTCTAGAACTTGTTCTTGTACCATTTTCACCTTTTCATAGGTATGAGCTTTAATAGGATCAAATTGCTGAGTGAAAATATGAATAGGTTCCATTTGTTTCTACAACAATTGGCATATCATTCCTTCTATGTTCTATATCAAAGATCCCATCTAAGCCGTCCTTGTCTCTGTAAACAATACAAAGAAAAAATATAAAATTGTGCAAAGAAGAGAATGGAGATGAAGAAGAAGAAGGAGGCTAAGGTTTATTGCAAAAGGGAGAAAGCAAAAATACAATATCAGATTTTTAGGAAAGGAAGAGCAATATAAGGGAAATGAAAAACAAAAGAAAAAGACTAAAGACTAAAATACCCTTACAAATAAACCTAGACTAAAATACCCTTACAAATAAACCTATTTACATTAATATCCCCCCTCAAACTCACGATGCGGCTGCAAGGAGCATCGAGAGTTTGCCAACTAGAAAGCGAAATCTAGAAATAAAATGTGACTTAGTAAAGAAATCCGCAATCTGCAAGGAAGAAGAAACAAAAGGCAAAGTAATGGTGCCAAGCTGGAGATGGTGACGAGTAAAGTGACAATCGATCTCAATGTGTTTAGTGCGTTCATGAAACACGGAATTATGAGCAATTTGTATAGCACTCTGGTTGTCACAATACATAGGAGTGGGATGAGAAAGACAAACTCCCATATCAGCAAGTAGCCAACGTAGCCAAACAATCTCTTTGGTAGTAGAAGTCATAGCACGATTCTCTGCTTCAGTAGAAGATTGAGAAACAACATATTGTTTCTTGCTCTTCCAAGAAATAAGAGAATCGCCTAAAAAGACACAGAAACCAGTAACAGACTTGCGATCTGTGGGATCACGACCATGATCAGCATCAGAGTATGCACACAACTCCAAGGAAGAGGTGGATGGGAGTAAGAGACTTTGAAAGATAGTACCTCGAAGATACCGCAAAACACGAAGAACAGCTGTCCAATGAACCGTAGTAGGAGCAGCAACAAACTGACTAACAATATGAACAGCATATGCAATGTCGAGACGAGTAATAGTGAGGTATACCAAACTACCAACAATTTTTTGATACAAGGTAGGATCTTGCAAAGGAGTACCATCAGAAGAAGAATAGTGAACATTAACCTCAGAAGGAGTATCGACGGTTCGAGTATCAGTAAGACGAGCACGCTCAAAAATTTCAGCAGTGTACTTAGACTGAGAGAGAAGATAACCTTTTGAAGAAAAAGCAACTTCAATGCCCAGAAAGTATCGTAGAGAACCCAAATCTTTCATTTCAAACTGATGGGCTAATTTTGACTTTAACAATGCAATCCCATCAAGATCATCACCAGTAATAATCATATCATCGATATATAAAGAAAGCAAAATACGACCTGTAGTGGTACATTTCACAAAGAGAGCCGAGTCATGATCACTGGAGGAAAACTCAAGAGAGGTGATAACAGCAGAGAACTTCTCAAACCATGCACGTGATGCCTGTTTGAGACCATACAAAGCTTTCTTAAGCTTACAAATGTCTCCATGATTATGAGATACACCTGGAGGGGGAACCATGTAGACTTCTTCATGCAAATCACCATTCAAGAAGGCATTTTTAACATCCATTTAAGATATAGGCCACTGACGAACAGATGCAATTGCAATAAGAGTACAAACAATAGTCATCTTTGCAACAGGAGCAAAAGTCTCCTCATAATCCATACCATACTGTTGAGAAAATCCTTTGGCAACCAATCTAGCTTTGTAACGCTCAACAGACTCATCAGACTTTGTCTTGATTTTGTAAATCCAACGAGAACCAATTGGACGTTTACCAGGCGATAAAGGTACCAAATCCCAAGTATCTGTCTTGTGCAGAGCATAAAGTTCTTCATCCATAGCTTTCTGCCAAAGAGGGTCAAGAGCTGTCTCTTTATAGGATAAGGGTTCAGAGAGATGATGAATAGTTGCTAAAAAAGAAGTAAAAGATGTGGAATAACAAGAATAAGAAAAATATGGTAGGTGAGTAGACTTACGAATGCGCTGAGGATAGCGAGGAGGAGGATCCATAGTCTCAAGAGGAGCTTGGGTAGCTGCAGGGAGAGGACTACTAGAAATGTCAGATTGAGAGGTACTAGTATCTCCAAAACTAATAGTACGAACCCTGCGAGAATAATGAAGAGGAAATGGAACTATGGGAGTGAATGAGGAGTCAGAACCAGTAGTGAGAGAAACTTGGGGAGAAACATTTTCTGTATGGTCAGAGAAAGGATCAATAAAAATGAGATCAGATTTGGTCAAGTTGTAAGAAGTAGTAGGAATATAGAAGAAGGGTATATGCTCAAGAAATAAAACATGACAAGATACATATAGTTTTTGCAAACTTGGATCAAAACAACGATATCCTTTTTGACTCTCACCATATCCAAGAAACACACACATGGAAGAACGAGGTGACAATTTTGTACGCTCTACACTAGGAAGAAGAACAAAACAAGTAGAGCCAAAAACTCTCAAGAAAGTATAGTCAGGAGCATTTCCATATAGTTTTTCAAAAGGTGACAAACCTGAAGTGATGGAAGAAGGAATCTTATTGATTAAGTTGACCGCAGTAAGAACTGCTTCTCCCTAAGACTCACTAGGAACAGAAGATGACAGCAAAAGAGAACTAGCTGTTTCAACAATGTGTCTATGTTTTCTTTCAGCAACATCATTTTGCTCAGGAGTATTTGTACAAGAAGTTTGATAAGCAGTTTCATCTAAGGCAAATAAATCACAGAATTTATTAGAAGTATATTCACCACCCTGATCACATCTAAAACACTTTATAACAGCTAAATGTTATGTTCTTACAAGAGTTCGAAATTTGTTATAAATATCAAAAAATTCAGAACGACGTTTCATAAGGTAAATCCAACAAAATCGAGTGTGATCATCAATGAAAGAGACATAATATCGAGACCCTCCCTTTGTAGCAATGGGGGAAGGTCCCCACACATCAGAATAAACTAAATCAAAAGGTGAACAAGAGTAAGAAGTACTTTGATTAAAAGACAAAGCAAAAATTTTTGCAAGTTTACAACTACTACAATCAGAAATATCATGAGCTTGCAAATTTCCTAGAGTTCCTGTAGAAGCTAAGAATCTTAAACGGGAAACTGAAATATGACCAAGACGAGAATGCTATAAATAAAAGTCAGAAAACGAAGGACACAAACGAAAAGAAGACAAGTCAACACTAGGAGCTGTAACTACTGGTATTCTCAGCTCGTCCAAAACATATAATCCCCCCTACCTACAACCTGTCCCAATCAGGTTGTGAGACTGAGAATCCTGCACATAACAAGAGGAAGGAGAAAAATATACTGAGTAACCAAAATCACACAATTGGCTAACAGATACAAGATTCATTGTAAGATTGAGAATATGATAAACATTAGATAGAGACAAATAAGAAGTGACAACTGAACCTCCTCCTGCTAATGGCATAGGCGTACCATCAGTAGTCATGACAGATACAGGTGATGTAGGACACAGAGAAACAAATAGTTTTGAATCGGGGGACATGTGGTGAGATGCTCCAGAGTCCAAGACCCATATGGAAGAAGATATACCTGAAGAAGTAGGGGGTGGCTGACCTATCACAGAAGAGGCAGACATAGCATGTGGCTGAGCAACAAGAAGCTTTTGAAGTTGCTCAGAAAGAGCTACAAGTGCAGAATTAGTGGATGAGGCTCCAAAATCAGATAGAGGAACAACTGCTGCAGTGTTGAACTGTGGAGGACGATATGATCGTGGTTGAAATTGATTGCCAAAATGAGGAGGTCTGAAGTGAGGTCTCTGTTGGTGTTGTTGCGATGCTCTATTTAACAGCTTAGGACACTGAGCCTTCCTGTGGCCCTTTTGCTTGCAGAAGCTGCAGTCATCAATTTCAACCTTTGTGTAAGGTTTATTCTCATAATGGGCAGGAGCTCGAGAAGGAACTGCCAAAACAGACAAGCTGGGTGCCGGGAGAATTTCTTTTCCAGCTTGGGACTTAAGACGTATCTCATCAGCCAAAAGCTCACTGACCATTGAATCCACTGAAGGGAGAGGGCTGCGATGCAGAATAGAACCGCGAAGCCCCTCAAAATCATCACGAAGAGCCATCAAAAACTAAACCAATCGTTGTTCTTCTCTGCGAGCAATATATGGTGCACAAGCACGCAGCTCTGCGGATTCTGTAAGAGCCAATTGATCCCAATGATCTGTCATTGCTGCATAGAACTCTTGAATGTTCATATCTTTCTGCTCAAGTGCTCGAATATCAGATTCTAACTGGTATTGCTTTGCAAAATTAGACTGAGTATACAGTCTTACAAAATTACATAACTGTCACAAACCATGCTCTGATACCATGTAAACAATACAAAGAACAAATACAAAATTGTGCAAAGAAGAGAATGGAGATGAAGAAGAAGAAGGAGGCTAAGGTTTATTGCAAAAGGGAGAAAGCAAACATACAATATCAGATTTTTAGGAAAGGAAGAGCAATATAAGGGAAATGCAAAACAAAAGAAAAAGACTAAAGACTAAAATACCCTTACAAATAAACCTATTTACATTAATAGTCTCAACCCTATTAAAAGACATCTTCAATTGATTGCAAGCATCCTCAATCTTGGCAATTTTAGCTTCATTCACAATTACAATAAAACCAATTGATACAAACTAAGAATCACTAACGCACACTTGCACGCTCCCTTATTTGAGGAAAAGAGAAAAACTGTATACCAAAGTTTATTTCTATTCAAATGATCAATCTATATCTCAATACAACTCTTAGTCTCCTATGTATACACTAACAAACTCCTTTTTCTCTTAACCCTATTCCTCTCATGAACATCTTGAAACTCAATATTGACCTTCTTTTCTTAAGCTTTTCATGATATTAGAGCAAGGGGAGGATAACCCTAAGCACCCACTATTAATGGTGTCTTTTTCCTTCATCTTCTAGTTACCAAGCGTCAGCATCTTTCTAGTCACTGTGTATGGTGGTGTTTTGGAATACTACCTCTGGAAAACTCTTTAGAGGGTATTGGCCATAATTCCAACTCTGGTTACTGCTTTGTGAGCCATGCACCAATCACAAGTAGGTCACATTTTCAGGCTACATGCCTACAAGCCAGCACAGGGGGTGCCCAAGCCCGATCACCCTCTGACCAGTCAAGAATCAATCAAGTAATCTTCTCCAGCCTAACACATGGCTTTACACCTTTTTAAGCCTTCTAATGTGGTGATCCATTGCTGTTTGAAGCATGTTGGAGCTTCTCCTTTATTGTTCTGTATCCTTAAACCTATTTTTGTGTGTCAACTCCTATTTGGTGCTCTTTCTTCTATTTCTAGTGTCTTTGATTCATTCTTGTAGTGTATCAATCAATGTTGCTTTCCTTGTGCATGTGTCCTTCTAGCCATCTTCTTGTCACATAAGAGTTCTATTGGGTCATCCCATTTGAAAGAGAAGAGAGAGAAGGTGAGGATAAACTTTGATTTAAAGAAGACATGGTTTCAATTAGTAAGAGTAAAGTGTTATTCAAAAGTTACTAGAGAAAACCAAGATGTTATTATAAACCTGAAATTGGAAGTAGAGAAGAGTAAGAGAGAGAGAGTGGTTATTTGGAGGAAACCATACACTATTTTGGTATTAGAATATCTACACAACTTTTGGAGAGAAGTTATGTGACCCTGTTTTATAAGAGAGATGTGATTTTTGAAGAATATAAGTTACCAGGATTTATAAGGAGATAAGAAATGTTCTGGTGTGGGTGTTTTAGGTCAAAAAGTTTGTAAACAACT
Source organism: Gleditsia sinensis (assembly GCA_037074535.1). Lineage (NCBI taxonomy): Eukaryota > Viridiplantae > Streptophyta > Magnoliopsida > Fabales > Fabaceae > Gleditsia > Gleditsia sinensis. The sequence goes on along the minus strand of CM073475.1, from coordinate 8,036,691 downwards.
TCTTGTTTTATAGTTGTAATAAATAATAGATTTTCTTTGCTCATGATTTGACCCCTTGAAGGGGAAAATTCTTTGCCAGGTCCTTCAAATGTATTTTCTTGGGTTATTATAGATCTAAAATTGACAACCGTTGTTACTCTTTAGATACCAATCACTATATCTTCTCAACTGCTACTGTTGCTTTTTGTTTTTATCTTTTCGTGACATTCATCTATTGATCATGTTTCAAACGTTCAGGTCTTCATTTAATTCAACCCTTGAAAGTCCTACTGTAGCCACCAAAGCCCTTCTAATTCCTTCCTTCTCCTATCTAGGTCTATAGGCCCCCGCCCTCAACCTTCTATCACAGGATGTCCTTCGGATGTACCTATTGATTCATCTCCTGCACCAGAGCCTTTATCTGCTCAAGCTTGTCTCCTACTGATGGATTTCCCATTGGCCTTTGAGAATTTATGCACTCCACTCTTAGACCTCATCTTGTTTATAATTTTTCGAGATACCATAATTTATCTTCACTCTATTATACATTTGTCTCTTCATTCCTCATACAACTACATATGCTCTTTCTCGTTTGGGGTGGAGACAAGCAATAATGGATGGAATGGCAACCATCCACTCTAATGGTACTAACTTATTACCTCTTGGGACATGTACAATTAGTTGGATTAGGTTTATATTGTCAAAGTGGGTCCCAATGGACAGATTGATTATTGTCTCATTGCCAAAGGCTATAGTTTGATCTATTGTTTGGACTGTGGTGATGCATTTTTCTCTAATGGCTAAAATGGATTCTATTCACTTCTTTTTATCCTTTGCTGCTATAATAGTACACTTAGAATGAGTTTTTCCATGATGAGCTCAAGGAAGAGGTATATTCACCTCTTACTACTTATTCGCCTACTATATTTTTATTAGCATCTTTGTCAGTTGGACATTAGAAATACTTTTCTCTATGATGAGCTTAAGGAAGAGGTATATATGAAGCAACTGCCTAGAATTGTAGCTTAGGGTTAGTTTGGATAGGTCTACCAGTTATGTCACTCTATTTATGGGTTCTTGCTCCATTACTATGGCTGAATTATGGGGAATTCTTTCAGCGATCTAGATTGCTTGGAGACTGGCTTTAGGAAAGTTTGTTTGGAAGCTGACTCACAAGTTTCTGTTCAGCTGGTTATGGAAGGGGTGTCCAGATACGCATTCTTGTGCTAACTTGAGAGACTTCCTGTCTAGATCCTGTTCATTGCAACTCCTGTAGATTTACCATGAAGCAAACTCCTATGCGGATTGGTTAGCCCACTTTGCCTATTGCCAGACCTTTGTCTTTCATGAATTCCATGACATGATTCCTGGTTGGGCTTGAGAGTTCTTGCAGATATGAGTGAGGTGGCTTTAGCTCGTTCTGTTGTTGTGTAGCTCCTTTTAGCTTTTCTTTTGTCCACCAAAAAAAGAAAAGAAGAGACTCCTTGAGTATAGTTTGGATGATTTAGCACTATTGTGCAGTATTTGGTATGACTTGGAATGCGGTCAGCTATTTGTGTGGTTGAACAGTTTCTTGGAGATTTGAGGTTTGGAGAAATAGGTAAGATAGAACTGATTTGTGACAATTTAAGTATCTCTATATGTCGCCTCTAACCTAGTGTTATGAGAGGACCAAAAGCACCGAAGTTGATTGTCACTTAATTAGAGACAATATACTTTTTAGTTGCATTAAAACTAGATTTGTCAACTCCATTGATTAGCTAGCAGACATTGTCACTGTCATTGAGAGGTCCAAGCATTGCCTATATTTGTAATAAGTTTGGTGCATATGACATGTATACTCCAGCTTAAGGAGGAGTGATGAAATAGGTCTGAACACTAGTTATGTTATTACCAAGTGGGAACATGAGTTTTATCTTAGCTGTATTCCAGCCGTACTCCCAGTTTGAGTGGGAGTTGTTCATGGTTGTAATATTTATTGTGCAAGTTGTAAACTCCCTATAAATATGATAGTCGTATAATTCAGTATTTTTACTCACATGCATTCTGAAAATTAAGGTTTTCTCTTTATTTTCTTTAGCTTTTCTGTTACCATCACGTGGTGGATTTGCAAGATGGATATGATTGTATATGCTTTTTCTCCTTTTTTATTATAAATATTTTTGACAACTTTATGTGCTTTTCCAAGTGGGTTGATTTGCCCAACAAGTCATCTGTACCACCATATTTATTTTTTGGATATTGGAACCTATATCGGAACCTATATCCATGATAATTTCAAAATTTTAATTGACGTACCTTTGGGTCATTGGTGGCTATGTTGTTAATGGATGCATATAAATCTCTTGAAGTAACGAGTTTTGTATTTTCTTTTTCTTTTTAATAAAAGGTATTTTATTTATTTGTCTTACTGTCATGATGCTTGATATAATTATATGTAGTTTGTGTAGTTTTTTTTCTTGCTTGGAACTCTTTCTTTTCGTTTCTTGTTGATCTGTCTCTTCTGATTTACAGGTATTCCTGGTTAGAGTAATGATAAGGAAGCAGAAATCTTACGTCTTGGAAATGTATGGCAGATTTCATTTCATTTTTCTAAAATTTTCGTTTTTTTCCAAAGTGGTTTAATCTAATACAGAACCAAAAACTTTAGATTAAGTAAACAGTCAATGTTCCCATCAGAAGTTCGAGTTTGCTGTTTAGACACTAGTAAGGGAATGGCCACATTTAAGTATATGCTTCTTCAAAAAGAGAAAAGGCTTAGTTGTTGTTGTCGTCGTTAGAATACATATATAGATAAGTTGTCATATTCAAAATGCTAATCATACTATTTGGATAATACAGATTGATCTTGGATCATAACTATTGTCATCCCTTTGCTTATGAGGCTGTCACTAATATTTTTCAGCTCTTCCACTATTTTTTTTCAAAGTAATATGTTGGGGTTGTATATTTTGATATTCTTGGTTATGATTAAACTTTGTTATTGAGGTGGGAATAAATGCTTCCTTTAAGAATGGAAAATAACTTTAAGGCTAGGATTGCTGTTATACAATGATGTCCTTTGTCCTGATGTATAAATGCATTTGAGGTCTTTTTTATTTTCTTTATGCATTTCTTAGGTAATTAATTGCTAAGCTAATGTTAATCTAACTATTGTCTCTCCATATACTGTAGTTTTTAATTAGTTTATTAATTCTCTTATTTAACAACAACAATTAAGTCTTTTCTCACTAGTTGGAATCGGTTACGAAGATCAAATGAATGACCTATTATAAATAGGTCAATAGAGAGATTTTTAATTGCTAAATATTTTTTAATAGTTTTATCTATTTTTTTTGCTTCCCTTTACTTTAATTATCGAACTATTCTCTATCTGATCTACTCTTTTCAGTGGGACTTCTATAGATTTTCTTCACATATGGCCAAACTACCTTCAACAAGATTTTACCATCTTTTCCGTAATAGGTGTTATCTTAACTTTTTGTCTAATACACTCATTCTCAATCATATGTGCCCACACATCCAATGTAACATTCTCATCTCTGCGACATTGAATTTATTTTCATGTTGTCTTTTAACCGCCTAACATTCAATATCATATAATATAGCAAGTTTTATAGATGTACATAAATTTTTTTTTAACTTTGAAAGGCACTTTTCTATCACAAATGACACCTGAAAACTTCCTCCATTTGATCCATTCTGCATGAATCTTATGATTTACATCCTCCTTTACTTTTCCGTTACTTTATATAATGAATCTAAGATATTCAAAGCTTGTAACTTGTTTTATAAGATGATCTTCAAATTTTACTTCTAAATTCATATTTGTTCACATTTTACTAAAAATATATATAATGTTTTATTCTACTTATACAAAATCTATATTTTTTCAAAATTTGTATCTATAACTCTAATTTCATATATTTTTTATTCACTAACTAGGACTATATCATCTGTAAAAATCATATTTCGAGGTCCTAATTATTGGATATGTTTAGTAACTGCATTCAAAATTAAGTTAAAAAGATATAGACTTAGAGATGAATCTTGATGTAGTCCTATAGTTGTGAAAAAATCAATTGTGTTTTCATGCAAGTCGTTATCCTATCGTATATATATTTGATTGCTCAAATACAAGTAATGCATAGTCATTTCTTCTCTAAAACTTTTGAAAAAACCTATGTCCTTCATTTGGTAAAAAAAAAATTTTTAAGTTTGAATAGTTTCTCGTCATTTTGAGATTATAGTTGGTTTACATCATGAAAACTTGATTTTGATTATTTGCTTGTTCTTCTATTTCTTGATGTAGGTCACACCTAAAGTGCTTAGCTAGTCTCCATGAATTATTTTATTACATAACTTCCTTAGCATGAAGATATGATGTTCTTCTTGTGGGAGTATAAAACCCAATACGGGGCTGAGACTATTAGTTATGCCTATCTATATCAATCCCTGATCTTTTTCCTTTTGTTTTTTTCGTTGTGGTATTTTAGGAGTTTCTCTTTATCTTTTATGTTATTTGTTCCACCATTATAAGAGTTGCCTATGTATATATTCTCTTTTACACTTTGAATAAAAACTATTATGAGTCATGCATTTATTCTGTTTTCCTCTAGCTTAAGCTCGCATGGTATTAGAGCTGAGGTAAAGACCCGCTCGTGTTTCTCTGTTTGTCTCCACTATTACAGAGGACTCGTATCCAAGTCAGACGCGAACCCAGACCCTGATGAACACAACCCAGAACTAAAAATGTGAACTTGATGGCTTGAAGTCAGAACCCAATGGCAAGTCGCATTGCATGGAAGACTGCCTTGATGGGAAAAACCAGTTAGGACTCACCTGTACATGGTGGAACAGGTCGGGAATCACCAATACTTGGAGAGAGCATTGTATTGCCCATGGGAAGAGGTGCTGCAGACGTCCAGAACTTGAGAAATAACTAGGGCAGCGTTATATCAGTGAACCAAGGGAGCAACAGACTGGAATCATCTGCAACCTCCCTCCAAGTAAATATCCATAGACTTAATGGTAGAAATTACGTAGAGTGAGCCTAGCCAGGACTCACCTATTCATGGTGGAACAGGCCAAGAATCACCAATACTTTGAGAGAGCATTGTATTGCCCACGGGGAAAAGTGTTGCAAACATCCAGAACTTAAGAAATAATTGGGGCAGCGTTATATCAGTGAACCAGGGGTGCAACGGACTGGAATTATCTGCAACTTCCTTCCAGATAAATATCCACAGATTTAATGGTAGGAATTACATAGAGTGGGCCCAGCCAGGACTCACCTGTACATGGTGGAACAGGCTGGGAATCACCAATACTTGGAGAAAGCATTGTATTGCCCACAGGGAGAGGTGCTGCAGACGTCCAGAACCTAGGAAATAACTGGGGCAGCATCAATGCACCAAGGGAGCAACGGACTAGAATCATCTGCAACCTCCCTCCAGGTAAATATCCACAAACTTAATGGTAGGAATTACGTAGAATGAGCCCAAATTGTGAAATTGATATTCGATGGTAAAGAAAAAAATTGAGTATTTAACTGAGAAAATTTTCAAACCAATAGAAGACAATCAACAATGAAAAATATGGAGATAAAAAAAAATTTTAATTATTGCTTGGTTGATAAATGCAATGGAACCAGCAATTGAAAAATCATTTATTTTTTTACCCACTGCTAGTGATGTTTGGGAGGCTGTCAAGGAAACATCCTCAAACCTTGAAAATTCTTCACAAATATTTGAGCTGAAATTAAAACTGTGGCATGCAAAGTAGGAAAACCGGGATATCACATCCTATTATAATGAGCTAATGACACTTTGACAAGAGTTGAATTTATGTTATGATGATTATTGGAATGTTCTGAAGGCAATATCCAATGTATGAAACGTTAAGAAAATGATTGGGTGTTTATGTTTTAGTCGGATTGAACAAAGAGTTAGATAAAGTACGAAGCCGTATTTTAAGAAAAAATCCTTTGCCCACTATCAGAAAAGCATTTTCTAAAATTCATTGAAGAACTTGGATCATAGATTCAAGTGCAATTAATGCATAATTAAGAGCTATAACTCACGGTATATGTGAAATGTTATGGTTGAAATTGTTACTCGAAGAACTTGGGGTGCAATTAATGCATATTCTAAAATTTATTGTGATAAAAAAGCTATTATAAGTATCTATTTCATCGTGACAGAACAAGCATGTTAAAAAGAATAGACATTTCATCAAAGAAAAAATTGAAGGAACTCTTTGCATCACTTATATTTCAACAGAACAAATTGCTAACATTTTAACAAAAGCTCTATCAAGGAGAACAACTTTTGAAAATATGGTTAACAAGCTGGGCATGTTTAACCTTGGAAGCCCAGTTTGAAGGGATGTTGCATATTCTGGTTATTTGTGTTTCCTCCTTGATTCATGGCTAGAGCAATTGGCATATCTTTGTTTGATTTTTTGTTTTTCTTACCTGTAATTTATGGATTAGGGAAAGATTATTTCCTTGATATCTTTAAGTTTTTATCTCCATCTCTTTCCTATCTCTTTTACAGATTTTTAGCTATCTTTTAGGAAATATATTGTCAACTCTACTATCAATATTTCCTATAAATTTCTCTCATGTATTTCCTGAGAATATATGGAGAAGAATTTTTTTCTTATCTTTTTCCACATAGAATCATGGTCACTATGATTTAGAGGGATTTTTTTTATGGGAATTGGGCAAGGTCTCCAATAGATAAAAGATCAACATCGGCTTATTGTCCCTTTGTGGGAGGTAAATTTATTTCATGGAGTAGTAAAAGCATAATGTAGTTGTTAAGGTTGAATGTTGAAGCAGAATATTGATATTTGTCCCAAGCTACTTGTGAAATGGTGTGGGTGCGAAACTTGCTGAACGAGATTGGTTTTAGGTGGAGCAATCCAATGAAGCGTTGGTGTGATAATTAAGCTGGTATTCATATTGCATCCAATCCTATTTTTGACTAGAGAATGAAGCACATCGAAGCTCACTGTCATTTCATCCGCAAAAAGATACAATAAAGGCTCTTCTTTATTGCACATATAAGAATTTGTGAACACTACTAAAGCTCAGCGTGGTATTAAAGTTCATTACATTTGTAACAAGCTAGCCATGATTAATATGTATGCTCTGACTTGAGGGGGAGTGTTAGAATAGATATAAACAAAACAAGTGTAACCAAAAACAAATGGAGGAAGAGAATAAATAGGCTAATCAATAAATAGAAGGGGATGAGGTAAGTGAGAAAATGATGCTCTAGTATGTTTACCAAGCTAACATGACTCAACCAAAAGACTTTAAAAATAGATAAACTAGAAATCATTTTTAAAGCTTCGAAAGGGGAGGATGCCTTAAGTGACCATGACTAACACCTAAGGGTGAGAATTGATCAGGTTTGAGTTCAAACTCAACCTAATTGAACAACTTGCAGGTTACAAAATTTGAATCCGACACTGATAGTGTTTCGTAATAAACTATCATTTAGTTGGATTAATATTTATCTGTCAAGTTAGTCGGGCTATTTCAGATTTCCAGCATTATGTAGGGACAGAAAAGACTTTCAAGTGTTGGCAGACCTTCCATCTTCACCAATTCCTTGAACATGGTGGCTGGAGGAGAAAAAAAGTTGAAAAAGCTTGAATAGTCTGCCATGGAAGACTAGAGCATGAAAGCTTCTTAAAAGAGGGGGGGAAAAAGAAGAAAACAGACTGGTTGGATGGACACTGGACTTTGGTTAAAGAGAATGCTTACCTTCTCAGATAAGGAAAAAGAAGGCTACATGGAAGGCTGTTGAATGGTTGAGACGGAAGGTGGAGGCATGAATCTTCTCAAAGCTCTTCAAAAGAAAATGGAAGAGCACTATGGTTGAAGAGATTTGCTTTCTCAAAGAAAGAAAAAAAGGAGACGTTGGTAGAAGAGAAAGTTGAAAAGTTGGTGGGTAATATTAGTCTGCTGTTTTGGTTTTCCTGTTTTGTTGTCTTTCAGACTTCAAGTGTATTCCTGGAGAAGGATATCTTATTCTCCTCTTATTGTACTTCTTTTCTTTCTTTTTTTAATAAATTTCCTTTTTTTATAAAAAAGATATTAATTGCTTCAACTTTCAAGTACTAATAGTAGGTAAGCATTAATGTTGTATGAGAATAAAAAATGAAATGAAATTGGCACTGGCACTATAAGAAAGACAGATGGGTTGGAATTTGATAATTGATATATGTATTTGGTCGGGTTTGAGTTGATTTGGATTGTTCTATATAGACCCGAACAATCGAATATACCCAATTTTTTAATGATTTATAACTTATATGAATCCGAAAACCCATGCAAAACCAACCAAAATACAAATCTTTTCCTTCGGTCCAACTAAGTTTGAACGGTTCATCATGTTATGCTCACCCTTATTAAGAGCTAGTGAGTCTGTAGATATGCAAACAATTGAAAATGGAGGTGACGAAAAATAATACAGCCCTTGTGATTCATGCCCAATGCCAATTGTCCATCCTATACCCCAATCCTACAGTATAATGGATTTATCAGGGAAAAAAAATTAATAGAATAATTAAGGGTATGAGTCAATCATCTAATAGAAATCAAGTTAAAGGGCATCTAAGAACATAAAGTACAAAACCTAAAGGCTTAGAATGAGCTTGGCCAATGTCTTTAGCAACAGTTTGTGATTTATTAGCTAAGGAAACATGGGGAAGGGGTTGAATAGTAATATTAAGATTAGTAAAAGATGTTTGTTGCAAGAAATATGATTATATGCACCTGAGTCAAGAAATCAAGGGCCACGTGAAGAGAAGTAAAGCAAGCAACATAATTATTAACTTGAGCCACAAAAGCAATTGAGGACTGTCTAGTAGTTTGATATTGTAGGTACTCATCATAATATGCACAAACAAAGTCAAAAAATTTGCATCCCCAACCAATGCTTTTGAAGTTATGTTAGGTGATGCAGAGTCACTGGAAGAGGCTGAGAAACACACCAATCGGTAGTAGGCCATCAAAAAAATTAGGAGAACCATGAAGAGGGACAACTAGGGCAAGTGGCTGGGCAAGTGGCTGGGGCTCAAGTTGCCCTAGTCTAGGTCAATTGGAGCATCCACGCACTCTCACACGCCATTGAAAGGGTAATGCTCAGATCTTCATCACATGCATAGGGACACATGGAGCACTTTTTTATGTCACCAGACATAGGCTGGTCAAAGCTCTCTGATGCCAACCGTAGGGTCCCCTGGAAAAAAGTTTGTCCGCTGGAAAAGTTGCCAGAAAAGTGGCCAAAAAATGCACAATCATCAGAAAAATTCTGCTGGTAAGATGCACAGGGGAGACCTAATTTTCTCTCCCATAGCTTTGGTACCAAACAAAAACTAAAGAAAGAGAGAGATTTAGAAGAAGTAACTAGATAGGCTGTTAGACCCCCCATAAAAAGGGTATATCAGAGAAGGCAAAATAAGAAGTTACGGGAGAATTAAAAAAGTTGAAAGCATGTGGGGAAAAAGAAAAGACAAAAGAGGACAGGTGTCCAAAGGAGAAGGGCCAGAAGAAGGAAACGGTTAGGATTGCAGAATTAGTTACGGAAACAGGAGAAAAGGGGGGAAGGAGCAAAGGGGAGGAGGGGAGGAACTAAGAAAGAGGAAGGGGAGGCCTCCTGGCAGCCTTTAGAACGTGCCAGGACTATCTTTGCTCATTGTTTCATTCACTACTACATTTTCTGCATTCAACTGAGGAGAGGAGTCCAAGATCTCTGGAGACTCTCACCGAGGTACATTTTGATCACTATCTCTATAATATTATGCTGATTAGATTTATCTGGATATAGTAAGTTCTCTGGGAATAGAATCTGCTAGAGAGTCCTATCATAGGCTTTTACTGTATATTTACAACTTAGTCTTCTATAAGCACTTAATTTTGACAGTCAGAGGGAATAATGATGTGTTACCTTTACTTGAAGTACCAAGTTTTTGCTTCTTTCAAATAAAAATATAATATAGTCATGTAATATTCATTTGGAGCTTGAAATTTGCAGAAACTTTTCATGTCTGAAACGACAATACACTACAGGAATCAATTTATGGTTGTGTGCATCATTCTGAATGTTTATTAGAGCACCTTTTTCTTTGAAACAACTGCCTTCAAAGTATTCCCACATTTCCCGTTCATTTATATAATGTTGCAATATATCGTCTATTGCAAGTTCATGTCATCCTGCCGTGTTCTGGATTACCGTCAGCATTCTTCTGTGGATTGTTAGTTTTCTATTCTGTTTCCATGCATTCATTGTAGTTATGCTATGGCTGGTTCTGCTCAAGAGTATCCCAGCTATTCTCATGATAGTAAATATGTCAATGCTTCAAGTACTGAATCATGAAGTTGTCCAGTGTGCTACTCATTTTTTTAAATGAACCTCTGAGTGGAAAGCTTTCTCACCAAATAATGAACATTTAATATTTTCTGGATGTGTCTTCTCGGGACTAGATGGACAGTTGGATGCTAAAAGGGTGCATGGAGCATGTGAGGTGCTTTCTGGGAAAAAGTGGTCTGCGGTAAAGTGGATGAGGCAGAAGACTCACCTGTGATTTAGCTTCACCATCTCATATAATATGTAAGGGGCTTCCCACTGGTGGGTTTTTCCCTAACGTAATTTGTTCTCATCCCGAAGATTAGTGATTGCGAATCATTCTTGATGATAAAGTTAGATTGAACTTTAATAGTTGATAGCATTGAACTTTTATCAATGAGTAAACTAACTATTTAATTCCTAAATTTATAAACTTACTTAATTTTAATTTCTAAATTTTTTGTACTACACAAATTAATTTTTGAAAATATCAAACTCATTACAGTTTAGTCTTTTCATAAACTAATATATAACAAGACGGACAAAATAGTTAACATGCAATGATTAATAAAGACTAATTTGTACACTCAAAAAATATTGGAGATAAAAGCTAAATTTGTTTATAAATTCAATGACCAAATTGTTAGTTTATTATTTATCAAAAAATTAGCTTCTGCTGATATTGTTAGTGGAGCTACACCGGAGTTGGTATATCTCCTAGTGCATCTCTTTAAGCATAAATGTTTAGCTTGATCTAGTCTTCTTTCTATTAAAAAAATCCCTGGTAAGTCCTGAGGCATGACCATCCACGCTTGGTCTTGATAGTTAGAGTAGACTCTTGAAATATCAATCCTGACGTGATTAAACCAAAACAGTTATATATGGACCAAGTTCTCTAGCTCAAGTATACTTCCATATGTACACATGCATATTTATGATTTTCAGAATTACTTAGTACTTAAAAAATGAAATATACAGTTCAATATGGATGTGTTGGTTACCCAAATTCAGTGGTTGTACACTTACCCGGATTCAAACCCGAATTGTAAATGTCAGGTTGCTTTGTAGCAGGTTAAGTTTGAAATTCAGAGTCAACGAGCGTTGGATTAGCTCGCAAGTTCAATTCCCACTATCAACAATCTCCTTGGGTAGGAATCAACAAGTGTCGTTGTAAGTCTTTGTTAAGGTTTATGGCATGCCTTAGCCTTAGAATAAAGTAGTGTTCAAACTTCTGTCAAAAAAAAAAATGTTTGAAGTTCAGAAATGTGATAATGTGTGAAAGAACATTCAGGCTTTATTTGGTCAATGAAAGAAAATTCAGGCTAGAATAACATGTTTGACATTAAGTAAGAGCCAAAGGTGCCGGTGTGTGAGCTTGATAACATATTTGCTTCAATCAATGGGTGTCAAGGTCATTTAAGTTATGTTTGAATTGAGGAGAATGGAGAAGAAAAGAAGGAAAGAAAATATTTGATTTAGACATTTCTTTTTATTTAGGTTTAAATCAAATTTTTTCTTCCTTTTATTTCTCCTCAATCTAAACGTACCCTTATAGTTTATAAATCTATGTAGACCATTAATTTCATTACTCAATAAACTCTTACATCAACTTCTAGTTAGGACTCCTGAAGTGAATAATGTCTTGTACCATTAGTTTTTTTGTTGGTTGCCTTTCATCTCTTTTAGTGACAGAAGTTGAAATACTAAAAGCTCATTGAAGTAAAAATTTGCTAGGGCTTTAAAATCACTCAAAAAATGTTAAAATAGTAGCATAAAAAAAATCGTGGTTTATTAGCTCTTTAAATATACATAAATATCCTTGGCAACTTAGTATTCTTCAATTTATTTCTTAGTGAAAGAAAGTTTAGGATGACGAAAAGTTATTCTATTTCAAAGATAAGGTGATATCATAAATTTCAGCTTGAATTTATAGTGGTACTTACTTATATTATTGCTATTGAAAATTAAACCTAAATTTTACAAGCAAAGTAGTTCAATGACCAAATTGTTGGTATCGAAAATCAAACATAATTTTTACAAGTGAAGTAATTCAATGACAAGAGAATAACAATAAATATAGACTTTAAGCAAGATACTACTCCCAACAATAGGACCTTGAGGAGCAAAGACAATACACAATGCAACAAATGTCTCCAACATAATGCTATAGGCTAATTTTGTCCTTCCACTTGGATACAGCCATACTTGGCCAGCACTTATTAATCAAAGTGGGAAATGTCGTGAAATAAGCTAGAGAGAAAGTAAAATCATGAAATGTGAAGGATGAAAACATTTCTTTATGCATCATAATTTTACGAGTAAATTGCTCTCTTCAAAATTTCTTTAAAAATTAAAATAAATTACTCTCTCCTCCCTTGATTAATATTTTTATTACATTGTCATCCTCTCTATTATAAAAATATACACAATCTTCCCCTAAAAATAAAAGTAAATTATTCTCTCTTTTTTTAATTAATACTTTTATTACACTATTCTTTTTATTAAAAAAAATATGCATAAAAGTTTCTTAAAATTAAAAGTAAAATACTTTCTCTTCTCTTGATTAATGTCTTTATTATACATTATTCTTCTCTATTATAAAAATGTACATGATATCTACTATTATATATATATATATATATATATATATTACAAATTATCTTAAATACTTTTTATGAAAGAAAAATAAAAATAAATAAATAATCATTCTCTCAAAAAAGATTCTTTTCGATTTTCAACCAAATTTTTTAGTCAACAAAATTAATATTTTAATAGTTTAAATCATTTCACATCTATTTTGAGATGGAATAACTGATATCAAAAGATGATAAATTAAAAAGAAAATTTATGATAGTGTTATTTTATTTTATTTGATTATTTGTTTCTCTTTTATAAATTTTTTTGAAATATTTAAATTAAATTGTAACATATTTATTAACTTTAAGAAAGATTTGTGTATATATTTTTATAGTATAAAAGATGATAGTGTAATAAACATATTAATCAATGAAAATGAATGTATTTTATTTTATATTTTTAGTTTTTTTTAAATATATATATATATATATATATATATATATATATATATATTAAAATCGTATAATAAGTATATTAATAAACAGAGAAAATAATAATTTACTTTAATTTATTAGAAAACCTTGTGACAACCACATAAAATCTACATTCAAAATTTTTTTCATAAGAAAAAGAAGACAAATCCTTTCGAGGAGGTTGCACTTTGAGAAACAGGATAGCGTCTAGATAGTTCTCAATTCTCATTTTGAAGCATATATATCTCACGTCTCATATGCTTTATATAAAGTCCTTTACGCCCATATTTGTAAACATAATTGTATTTTTCAATAAAGAAATTATATTAAAAAGGAAGAAAAATACAATTGAGAAGGATAGGGCATTCCCCTTAGGGAACATACCAAACTGAGAACAGAAGAAAATAAGATAATAATTTAAGCATGCAGCAAACTGTCCTATCCTTTTACATATTTAATAAAACACTCTAAAAAAGTATTGATTCCAATACCAAAGAGAAGCAACAAACGTATAAAATTCTTATGAACATCTCAATTTAACCAAATATTTAAAATCAACCCTAAAACCTGACGTTGCCACAAATTCTACCCTCTTTTTTTGGTCCAATGCCCTTGAATCATATAGGAGAAACTGCTATAAATCCATCAAAACACACCACTCTTAACTAATGTCGAAATTGGTGAGCGCCAACACAATTTATATGTATAGTACTAATATTAGAAGAAAGGTTGTTGTTTGGTTTATAAATTTGCAATGTGGCATTTCTGTTCGAGTCTAATTTAGTATTTTTACCTAAATAAGCTATTTGAATTTGAAAGAACTTTGGATTTCTATATGACTTTTCCAAAAGGGAAAATGACTCAGAGAATAATAAGGTAATGAAAATAAAATTTATGAGTATACTCAGTTAAAAAAATCAAGAGTCCAAACCCTCAATACCTTTGGTTGCAACAGTCAACCCAGTGCAACTACACGGCATATTGAGAAGACTTCGGCTACCAGAGAGGATTTCGGCGACCAAACGAGTTCTACCCACCACCTTGTGTTCTGCTGAGTCTAAACCCTAGCAGAGTGATGGTATAGGAGTCAGGTGTTTTTTCCCCTTGGTGGTTTTTCTTACGGAAACCAAGCAGAAAAGGAGTAAAATTTGCAAGTTGGGTAATCAATGTTGCTTTGATAAAATTGAAGTAGTTAAACAGCAGTGGTTGGTTTGTGGGCTGGAAGTCAGGAGGAGAAGTTCCATTAATTTTGAGATCAAGGATAGTGATGAATTTTTTATCCATGGAGTGGGTGATTTAGGCAATAGTGATTCGGTCTGGCACTTTTATGGTACTCATTTTCATAGTGAACTTGCTCTTCGTTACTCTCAATTATATATGTTGCAAAATATGTATTTTCATGCTCAGGAAACCACTATATTTAGTGGTGACTTAAATAAAGTCTTGAGACAACAAACAATAATTAAATATTTTTTACTATATGAGGTTGGCTATATAGATCAAACGGCACTAAAATGATCTATTATAAATGAAGTTAATAGCGATATTATTAATAGTTAAATCATTCTTAATGATTTCACTTTTGACTCTCTCTACCTTTAACTATTACTCTGCTCTCCATCTGATTTACTCTTGGCACGAGGGCTTCTATAAGTTTCCTCTACACATTATCAAATCAATTTAAGCGATATTTCATCATTTACTACACAATAAGTGCTACCAATTTTCTCTCTAATACACGCATTCTTAATAATATCTCTTTTAGTGTATTTACACATCTAACGCAATATTCTCATTTCTAAAACATTAAGTTTATCTTTATGTTATCTTTTAATTGTCCAACATTCAGTACTATACAATATCGCCGATCTTATAGGTGTACGTAAATTTTTTCTTTAACCTTGAGTGATATTTTTCTATCACAAATGACACACGAAACTTTCTTCTATTTCATCAATCTCGCTTGAATCATATAGTTTACATTCTCCTTTACTTTTCCGTCATTTTTTATAATAGACCTAAGATATACAAAGCTTGTAACTTGTTTTATAATATAATTTCCAAGTTTTACTTCTAAATGCGTATTTGTTTGTCTTTTACTAAAATTGCATTTTATATATTTTATTTTATTTCTACTTATACGAAAGCCATGTGTTTTCAAAGATTGCATCCATGACTCTAACTTCATATTTATTTCTTCTTTCGATTCACCAACTATTAGTATATTATCTACAAAAATCATACAACGAGATCCCAAATCTTGTAAATGTTCAGTAACTGCATCTAAAATCAAGTTAAAAAGATATGAACTTAGAGATGAACCTTAATATAGTCACATAATTGTGGAAAAATATTTTGTGTTCCTTTTATGTGTTTTCATGCAAGTCGTGATCCTATTGTATATATATTTGATTGCTTGAATATAAGAAATACGTACTCTTTTTCTTCTTTAAAACCTTCCATAAAATCTCTCTCAGCAGTCTATCATACACATTTTCCAAGTTGATGAAAATCATATGTAGATCTTTTTTATTTCTTTGATATCTCTCCATCAATCTCTGCAGTAGGTAAATTGCTTCCATATTAGATTTTCTTGGCATAAAACCAAATTGATTCTCTGTGACTTGAGAGTCTCTTTTATTAATCTCTGCTCAATAAACTTCTCCTATAACTTCATAGTATGGCTCATGACCTTAATCCCCCTATAGTTAGCATAGTTTTGAATGTGACCCTTATTTTTATAGGTAGATATTAAAATATCCATCCTTCATTCATCCAACATTTTCTTATATCTCATTATCTCATTAAATAATTTAGCGAGCTAACTTATGCCTTTCCTACCTACACATTTTCACACTTCAATAGGTATATTATCATGTCCTACTACTTTGCCATCATCCATTAATGAAGTCTTGAGACTAGAGAAGAAAATTGGGGGTGCATAAGTTACTGTTGATACTGCTAAAGGCCTTTCCAACTTCATCATAAAAAATGGCCTTATAGAATTTTCTTGCTACGGTATGAAGTTCACTTAGAATAATAAGCGAGAATTCTATGGAAACATCTAGGAGGTGATTGACTATTTTTGGCTAATCCTCAATGGTGTATTACCTTTAGAGATGGTACTATGACCCACTTGGATAAAAATGGATCATATCATAACCCTATTCTCTTTTAGACCACAAAAGATGACCATCCTCTTAAAAGATGTTTCAAGTTTGATGCTAGATGGAAAGATATTGAAGGCTTGCAGGCATTCTCTTGTCAATTGGTATAGACATCAAAAGCTTAATTCTATTATAGCTACCTCTAAAATTAAATAGTTTTCTAATGTTAATACTTATATTCCTTTTAACTCTAGAAAAACTAAAAAACTAAAGAAAGATATAGCTATTGCTTGAGCCAAGGAAGAGCTACACTGGAAACAAAAGTCAAGAAATAAATGGCTCAATGAGGATGACAGAAACACCTCATTCTTTCATGCTAGCATAGTTCAAAGAAAGCAAAGAAATTTTACGAAGACAATTCTAGACACTTCTAGGGAGTGGAAGATAGAGAGGAGGAATACAACTAAAGTATCCATTGAATTCTATTTTGACATGTTCACTTCTCATATTTCTAGGAATATAGCTAAAAGAGCTTAAAGAATTTTCCAAAAATAGTTACAAGGATAATGAACAAATATCTACTGAGGCCTGTCTTCATTTCAAAAATTAGAAAAGAAACTTTCCATTGAGCTCAATAGCGCCTTAGTTTATAATGGTTTTACCATTTTATTTTTCAGTCATTATTGGGATATTATCGATTTTATGCCTATTAGCGCTGCCTACACGTGAATTAGCTTCCAAGGTCGAGCAATCTCAATTTCACTACAAGATTTGCGAATGAATGCTGGGCTGGGCCACCTCGAATGGCATAAGCCACATGCGGAGAGACCCGCATGTACGGTTTTTAGGGGGATCTGGTCGAAAGACTGGTCAGCGCCCACCCGACTAGAGGGATTGAGAAATTAATAGAGTACAAAACTTATCTTCAAGCTTTACCTTATTTTGATCGTTCAAAGGGCGATCGCAGAGTCACTGAATGAAGTCCTCTGTTTCTTTCGGAGGTGCTGACCCACAGCGAGTTAGAGATAACTAGGTGACATATGGAATATGGCGACAACAACAGCATGTCGTAGAAGGAGATAATAGGTGGAGCCAATGATCTGCTAAGACTAACGTATCTACAACTACATCCCCGAGTGGTAGTCAAATGGAGCTCATATTCCCCAAAAAGTAGATCCCACTCTAATAGCTCCGAATAAATTAAATACATGCATTAAGATACGAATGCTTCTTATTCCACAACAATGAAAGCACTTTTTCACTCTTTCATATACTAGGGGATTTCACTTGGAAAAGAAAATGTTCCATATTAATGGATTCAGGTCCATAACTATGGGTTCCAATGTACGAGATCTTGTAGCACTTACCAATGAGGCCCTATCGATTAGTATTATACAAAAGAAATCAATTATAAACACTAATATAATTAGATTTGCTTTTCAAAAGCAAACTTGGGATTTGCGATCCCAAGTAAGATCGATTTAGGATCATGGGATCCTTTTCTATCAGACAAGAAGGGATGTTTCACAAAATGTACTTCTAATTAATTGCTCCATAGATCCTATATCTATCTATATAAAGAAGAAATCATGTAACGAGGGGGATTCTTATTTGTACAAATGGTACTTCGAACTTGGAACGAGCATGAAGAAATTAACTATACTTCTTTATCTTTTGAGTTGTTCTGCCGAATCAATTGCTCAAGATCTTTGGTCTCTACCCGAACCTGATGAAAAAAATGGGATAACTTCTTATGGGCTCGTTGAGAAAGAAAGAGAATTCTTGGTTCAGTTCTCTACCTTAACGACAAAAAAAATGATTAATCAAGTTCTATTGAGTCTGACTCATAGTGATCATTTATCATAGAATGACTCTAGTTATCAAATGATTGAACAACCGAGAGCAATTTACTTGCCTTCAATCCTCCTTTCTTTTAGTCTTCATTCCCAATGGCACCACTGCGCCCCTTTCATCCAAGGGCTCCATAAAGCCTTTTAATGACCGACCTCAAACTACCCAACCGGGAGTTTCAAAGCTTATTTGTGAGATGGAATTCTGGTCATAGAATGAATTAAATTCCAACTCCTCTAGAAAGGTTTTTCAGCTTATAGCGGTTGGCCCTAGCTCAAAAGGAAGAGTTAGCTTATCCGAACCAGGCTTTGAGGAATTTCTCCCCAAAAGGAGAACATAACGATCATGCTTGTACTGACCACGCGTTAAGTGAAAAAGGATATCACCAAAAGGAAAAACCAAAAGACTAGGGCTGGTGCAAGGCAGGAAGCTACGATGCCACGTTACGATCTGGTGTGATGATTTTCGATAACGCATCTGAACGATTGTCACTAATTTGATTGGACTTCGTATATAAGGCACTTTCTCTACTCCCAAAATCGATGCCTTGGAAATCTCAATTTTTTTAGGAGTAAGTGAAATCTTAAAAGCTTTAATCATACGATACTTGTTCTTATTCCTAAATTTCCTAACTCCCAAGATATGTCTCACGTTAAACCTATTAGCCTATGCATAGTTTTCTACAAAATTATTGCTAAGGTTATGGTGGGAGGGCTCCAGGGTATTATAGAAAATTTGTTAGTCCAAACCAATGCTCTTTTGTTAAGGGTAGAGCCATCTCTAATAATAATATTATTACTCATGAATTGATTCATTATCTAAAAAATAAAAAGGAGCTAGATCAAAAGGAAATGGCACTCAAACTTCATATAAGCAAGGCCTATGATAGAGTAAAATGGGATTATATGAAGACAATCCTGCTTAAAATGGGCTTTCATTCAAATTAGGTAGGCTTGGTTATGGAATGTGGTTTTTCAGTCACATTTTCTTTTTCAATTACAGATCATTTGGATATTTTTCATTTTTAAGCGTCTCCATCAAGGGGAACCATACCTATTTCTATTTTGTGTATAAGGTATCTCATTTCTTCTAAGAAAGGATAAAGTTTTTAATAATTTCCTAAGCATCAAAATTTCTAGAATGAGTCCTTTAGTGTCTCATCTCCTATTTGCAGATGACTGCAATTTCTTTTCCAAAGCCTTTACGTACCAGTGTAATCAAATTCTAAGTATTCTTAACAAATCTTCTATTTTCTTTTTGAAGAACAAACCCCACAAATTTAGAAATCAACTTGTAGCTATTCTGAATGTGCCTAACATTGGAGCCCAAGATAAGCATTTGAGACTTCCTTCATGCATTCATCACTCAAAAAAGGTCATCTTTCAGTTTATTATAAACCATGTAGTTGCTTAGCTAAATGGTTAGAAGGGAAAAATGTTGTGTAGAAAGGTGACTTTTATTAACTCAATCTTGCAAGCTTCACCTTTATACTTTGTATCTTTGTTAGAACCCCTATAGTTATTAGAACCATAAAGATCTATTTAGGGGTATGGGCTACAAGGGACAAATGGTAGCTTGCTATAGGGGTGGTTTTGGGTATTTATTAGGAATAAGTTATAAATAAAGGGTAAGGGCAAAGATGAAAAGGCATGGATCTACCCCCTCAAAGTGCTTTATTATATATATATATATATATATATATATATATATATATATATTAAGTATTAATTCTAGTACTCTTTGTCACAACCCCTGTTGTAAAAGCATATGAATGGCACGGAAAAGTGGTGGACCTAACCTGTAAACCTTCTACGTTAAACCTTCTACTAAAAAATCCTTTAAGTATAAATAAATATATCCTCAAGTTTCATCCATGCACTTAAATTATAAAACTCAATTAAGTATCATTATCAATATACATATCTACATTCCAAATTTATACCATGTGTAGGGAAAGTAAGGATCCTGCTTGATGTGATCATGGTTAACAAATGGAAATAGAATGCAGACCCATTGAACTTATAACAATAGTTTAGTCTAAAAATTTCAAAAAAGCACTTAATAATTTAATTCTGGAGGCACATCAAGAAGGAAAGTGCATCACTACTAAAGGAGAGTCAAGATTAGTCCATTCATTAAAAATATAGGCCAAGACTAGCCATGACATTAAAAATATAGGTCAAGACCAATCAACTTCAATATGGCCTTAAAAGACAAGAAGGTTGAAGACTGGATATAGACTCAAAATCAAGGAATTATTTAGGCTATGTTTTTCTCATTTATTTATTTTTATTTTTATTTTTATTTTGTTTGACTATGAAAATTTTCTATTTTATAGTTTTCTTATCTAACTAGAAGAGTTTTCTATTTTCTATTTTTCTTACTATGTAGGATTTTCTTATTACTACTAGCATATAGGAGGTTCCTCCTAAAAACAAAATCAACCATAATAATGAATATTCATGTTCAATCAATAGGAACAAAACATGGTTGCCAATCAATTCATTATTTTGATCCAAACAAATTCATATGGCCACAATATTGAGATTTTCAAAGGATGTTTGTAAACAGCCAATCAAGTTTTCAAGACTATCTCATAATGTCTCTAATAATCCGCTCCATCAAATAGTTATCATATCAATGGTCCATTTGATAAGTTTATGATATATCATAAAATTTTATTATAAAACATAAAAATTTCACATTATGGCATATAATTTCAACTCACCAAGTTGGGGTACAATATAGGTTGATTCACCAGTCAATTTCCTAAGAAAAATCAAACCAAATGGTTAAAATCTCAAGTTCAAAAAGTTTAATAACCTAAGAAAACAACTCTCGAAAGTTAAATTTTGCACAAAACCACAAAATCATTATTCATGTTGGCCAGAATCACCATTCACACAAGCTAGAAAGTTGTCATATGGTCATGAAACTCATTAATATAAACAATTCCAAGACTATATGGTATTATTTTCCTAATTCGAAATCTTTAAATATGATTATTTGAAGCTTACCTTTTTAAAAAATTTCTCCAAAGTTTTTGATAACTTTTTGGTCACGTTCTGGTAAAATCAATTGGTGCAAAACGTTTCTCTCTTCACCATAAGTCTAGTAGTACCCACGTTGTTGCAATCCGATGACTGGATAGTGAGATATCTTAGAGAGAGAAAAAAAGAGAGAAGATTTTGGATAGAGAATGGGAAGTGCAAAGGGAAGGGAGGCTTGAGAGGAAAAGAAATTTAAACAAAAAGGGGTATTTCAGTAATTTCACCTAGCATCGCGATAAAAGGAACATGGCGTCACGATGGCGAGCCTTCTGGAAAGCAAGGTTTCCGAGTTTACGAGTTAGCGTCGTAATGGGAGCTGAATGGTGTCAAAATGGGGAACATTTTGAATTTGAAATACAAGTTTTGGGACATTATCGTCACGACAGAAAATGCCTCACACTGCAACGGAGAATATTTTGACTCTAGTCTAGTTGGCTAAAAATCTTTCCATTGTGACAATGAAGTTTACCTATCGCGATGACGACCAGTTTAGGTAATTTCTTCCTTTTCTTCCCAAAATCATTTGAAACCTATGTTCAACCACCTAAATGAAAATATATGACAAATCCAAACACCAATTTACTTAAAACAAAATAACATCAATTTAAAAATTTAGGGCACTACATTTCTCCCTCCTTAAGAAATTTGGTCTCTAAATTTTAACAACATATATATATATATACATATATATATATATATATATACATATATATATATATATATATACATATATATATGTATACATATATATATACATAGATATATATATACATATATGTATATATATGTATATATATATATGTATACATATATATATATACATATATATATGTATGTATATATATATATATGTATACATATATATATTAATGATCTTACCTCATTGCTCAAATAAGTGTAGATACTTAACACGCATATCACTTTCTATTTCCTAGGTAGCTTTTTCCTTGAAATGATTATGCCAAATCACTTTGACGGTTAGAATCTCCTTTGATCACAATTTCTTCACTTGTCTATTAGCAATAGTTATTGGCTTATCCTTATATGAAAAATCTTAATCTAACTACACTTCTTGTAACTGGATAACATGAGAAGGATCCATTAAATGTTTTTGTAAAATGGACACATGGAATATAGGATGAATACCATCCAATCCTGGGGGCAAAGCCAACCAATTGGATACTAACTTTACTTTTTCTAAAATTTCAGATGGACCAATATACATTGGACTCAATTTTTTCTTTTTACCAAATCTTATAACTTCCTTCATGGGATAAACCCATAGAAAAATGTGATCATCAATTAGAAATTCCAAAGCAATCATCTACATAGGCTTTATGTCTATTTTGTGTTGCCTATAATCTTTCTTTAATTAACTTCACCATATCAATCACATTCTGTACCAAATTTGGATATAAAAGTTTAGCTTCTCCTACAACAAACCACCTAATAGGATACCTATAGAGTCTTTTAAACAATACATCAAATTGCACTATATAAATTTTGGCTTGCTAGATATTATTGTATGTGAATTCAACCAGAGGCAAATATTTCTCCCAACTACCCCCAAAGTCGAGTGCACAAGCTCTCAACATTTCACCTAATAGGATACCTATAGAGTCTTCTAAACAATACATCAAATTGCACTATATAAATTCTGACTTGCTAGATATTGTTGAATGTGAATTCAACCAGAGGCAAATATTTCTCCCAACTTCCCCCAAAGTCGAGTACACAAGCTCTTAACATATCTTTCGCTACTTGAATGGTCGGTTTAGTCTGGCCATCCGTTTGGGGATGAAAAGTAATACTTAAGTCTAACCTTGTACCTAAAGTGTCCTAAAAAACTTTTCAAAAATGAGTAGTGAATTGAGGACCTCGATTAGATATAATTGATACTAGAACTCCATGGAGCTTACTATCTTATTATGATATAAGTTTGCATACTGAGTAACACCATAAATTGTCTTTACTAGTAAAAAGTAGGCTGATTTCGTCATTCTATCCACAATTACTTATATAGAGTCAAATCCCTTTGGAGTTTAGGGTAAATCCATGGTAATCATTTTCTATTTTCATTTCCATTCAGGTATTTCTATTTGTTGGTGTAATCCAGTAGGTCTCTAGTACTCTACTTTCACATTTTGGCATGTCAAGCAATGGAAAACATAGTTAGCTATGCCCTTTTTCATACCATCCCATTAGTATAACTCCCTCAAATCCTAATACATCTTAGTTACTCCCAGATGGATAGTGTAAAAAGAACGATGTGCTTTTTCTAAAACCATTTTCCTTAAGTCATCCACACTAAGCACACATAATTGCCTACCATATCTCAAACCCTTTCATAATCTACAATAAATTCATAATCTTTCCTATTTTTCACTTATTACATTATCTTGCATAATTGCACATCCTTATTTTAAACAAGTTTAATTTCCACAATCAATGATGATCAAAGCTAAATGTGAGCAACAACACTCTTGGTTCTTTTATTTCAAATCTCACCCTTGTGCTTTCCATTTTATGAATATCCTTCGACCTTCTCAACTCAACTATATAGGCTACCCATGGATTTTCTACTTCAAGCATCAACTACTACATTGACCTTTCCAAGGTTATATAAAATGGTACAGTCATAGTCTTTTAATAGTTCTATCTACCTCCTTTGTCTCAATTTGAGATCCTTTTACTAAAAAATATATTTGAGACTCTTATGATTAGTGTATATCTTACACATTTCACTATACAAGTAGTGTCTCCAAATTTTAAGTACAAAAATCACAACTACCATCTCTAGATCATGTGTGAGGTAACTCTAATAATGTTTCTTAAGCTGTTTGGATGCAAATGCAATAACTCGTCTGTGCTTCATTAATATGCACCCCAATCCTACCCTCGAGGCATATCAAAACACCGTGTAACCCCCAGTGCCTAAGGGAATGGTTAAGATCGGTGTTGAAGTCAAGCATCTCTTTTATTCTTGAAAGCTAGCTTAATATGCATCCGACTATTCAAATTTTAATCATTTTCTAGTTATTCTGGTCAACGGAGCTGCAATCTTAGAAAATTCTTTAACAAACATCCGATAATATCCAACCATCTCAAGAAAACTCCGAATCTCTATTACCATAGTAGGACAAGACCATTATTGCACTACCTCCACCTTCTTAGGGTTAAGTTGAATTTCTTCTTTAGTAATTATAGATCCCAAGAAAATCACATTGCTGAACCAAAATTCACATTTTGAGAATTTTACAAACAACTAGTGTTATGTCAAGGTGTACTTTAGGTTTGCAAGACCATCATTAAGTGTTATTCATGCTTTTTTGCACTTTGTGAATATATCAAGATGTCATTTATGAAAATAATGACAAATTGATCTAAGAAGGGTTTAAATACCCTATTCATTAATTCTATGAATACTAAAGGTACAATTGTCAAACCAAAAGACATTACTAAGAATTCATAATGCTCGTATCAAGTTCGAAAAATAGTTTTTGGAATATCTTCCTCTTTTATCTTCAATTGATGATACATATACCTTAAATCGATTTTAGAGAAACACTAAGCACCTTGCAACTAGTTAAAAGGATCATTTATTTAGGGTAAAGGATATTTATTATACATCATTACTTTATTTAACGGCTTATAGTCTATACACAACTGCAATGAACCATTTTTATTATTCATAAACATAACCGGAGCACCCCAAGGTGATGTATTTAGCCAAATAAAACCCTTGTCCAACAAATTTTGCAATTGGTCTTTTAACTATTTGAGTTCAATAGAAGACATTCTATAAGGGTATGGACACCGTTTAAATTCCAAGAAGGAGATCTATATTAATTCTATTTCTTGCTCTTAAGGTAGGCTCAGTAACTCTTCTAGTAAAACATCAAGAAACTCATTGATTATTAGGACCTGTTCCAGACTAGTAAATTATCTATCAACACCCCTTATCAAAGGCAAATAACCTCGGAACCCTTTTATTAGTAGTTTCCTAGCCCCTAAAGTTGAAATCAATTTATTCGAGGTCACACTACAATCACATTGAATCCTGAAGAAAGGTTCACCCGGTATATTAAATTCGATTATCTTTAAATGATAATTTAAAGTACCATAGCATAAAGCTAGCCAACCCATACCAAGCAAAACATCAAAATCCAACATAGGTAACATGATTTATGTTTCTTTATCAAACATCGAAATAACACATAATTTATACACATCCTCCATTAGCAGTGAGTCACCAATAAGGGTAGCAACTTCAAAAGGAATTTCTAACTTGACTAAATCTTTTCCTATTTGTTTTGCAAAGTAGGGAGACAAATATGAATAAGTGTATATGGGATCAAACAACATTTGAACACTATGAGAGCAAACAAAAATGTACCTGTCATCACCTCATTAAATGTTTGACATCCTGTCCAATCAATGCAAATACCCTTGATTGACCTATATTTACCTAGCCTTGCCCACTACCCACTAACCCTCTACTTTCATTAACATTGCTTGTCTTCCCTTATACTATTTTAACCAGTTGAACCGATCCTTGCTTGATCCCTTTTTTAGAGGATAATGTCTATCCATATGCCCCAATTGTCCACAATTAAAATAGGCACCCGTTTCTTTATAACATCTCCTTGTATGCCACTTACCACAAATAGAGCATTAAGATTCACTGTGTTAAGTCTACCCCGAGTTTTACTAGCCAATCTGTCTAATGTCACTCTAGATTCCCTTCTTATTCTTGGCATTAACTAAAACCCAGCTTAAAGTCTTTGATTCGGTTGGTGGTGATTGTGAGGGGCTCTGATATTTGGTTCCCCTAGCTATTAGTTTCTACCTACCATGAGAACTACCTCTATTATCCCTCCTTATCTTTTTCTAACTCTCAATTTCTATCAACTCTTTAGTTTCTGTAATTCTTGCACAATCTACTGCAACCACATAGAAGAAAAACTAATATGTTAAGGGTGCTACATATATGAATAATGAATGCTTTTATCCCTCAATAAATCTTTTGATTCTCTCCCTTTCAATAAGGACCAGGGCATATCGATACAATTGAGTAAATCGAATATCATATTTCATAATAGTCATATTCAGAACTTTTTTAAATTCTTCAAATTCCCTTACACAAGCATCTCTTACACTTACATGTAGAAAAATTTCCATAAAATCTTCTCTGAACTCATCTCATTCCATAGGAGATCTAGCTAGTTCTCTTCTCTAATCAACACATTAAACCACATTTGGACAACATTAAACAACTAGAAAAACACCAATTCCACTGACTAAAACACCTTAAAACTCTATAAATCTTTTCTAATGCACCTATAAATCGTTGTGGATCCTCATTATTATCGGATCCTATAGAAGTTGGCAATTTCAACTTCAAAAATTAGGATAAGGTCATCTCAATTCCCACTACTTAGGCCTAATTTCTATTTCAGCTACTCTAGTTTAACCTCGTACCCCAACACCAACCTCTGGCTGAGGTTTTTTTCAATTTCAAAAGATTTTAACATAATATTAATGATATAGATATATAAAATTATATTAAAATTAATTCAAACTAATATCTGTAGTTGAATAGTAAGTAAAACACATTATTACAGTGGAGATTTCGACTCAAATCCCAACAGCATTCAACAATAATCTCTCTTACATTCATTTCTCTATCTTCTTAATTCTTTTGCGGCCTCTATATTTAAGTGTCTTTCTTTCTCTCCATGTAACTATGACTATGTCTCTATCTTCAAGTATCTCTCTCAGGTAGCTTCCTCTCTCTTCGTCTCTCAATATCTCTTTTCATCATTTTTGTAGTTTTCTCTTTAAAATGAAAACAATGAACGAAAGCAATATCATGAGCATAAGGAGGAAAAGTAGAAAGTTGATAAATATGTTGTGACTTGTGAGAGAAAATTTGAGTGATGAATAAGGTATATCTAAGCAACTTGATGTTAGATGTAATGTGATGCTATTTTCATATACTTTTCGATTGTCAATTTTTTAATTTTTTAAATTGGTTTGTACTTTTTCATCGAAACAAGAGTATTTCTATCGAAACATTCCGCATCATAGTAATTTCAGTCAAAATAGCATAATTTTTTTAAAAAAATCGAATTGGTTTGTACTTTTCCATCGAAATAACTCGAAACAAAAGTATTTTTATTGAAACAAGTATTTTCATCAAAACAAGAGTATTTCTGCCAAAAAAATATAATAATTTCGATCAAAATAGCATAATTTCTTAACAAATATTCTATTTCATTTCAATAACTCTGTTTCGTTTTGGTAACTCCGAAAATAAAAATGTTTCGGTCGTTTCGATGAAAAAAAATGAAATTTAGTTCCTTGCCTATGACTCATGGAGCCTACCTAGTGTGCAAGAACATACAGGTCAAAGAAATAACAAAAGGAGAGCCTTGGGTGCGATGACAGGACTGGTTTAGAATCTTTGTTGCTATTTGAAACATTGATAAGAAAAAAAGAGAGTTTAATAACTCAATAAGTAAAAAAAATATATGCTATAATATGATAATGAAATGCAAGCTCTTCTAACAAATAAAAGGAGATTCCATTTCATAAAACTAAATAAAATTTCATATAACTTATAAGTATTTCAATAGGACATTACATCAAAACTAAAATAATTTCCAAGCATAAAGCAAAGGAGGGCAATCACAATCCAAAATTTTTTTATCAATAATACAGGAGACATTTTGCCACTCTTTTAACAAATCTCGTGTGTTAGTTGACACACGACGCTAGCAACACCCTGCTAGCTAGGGTTTCAATGTGCACTAACACTAGCATATACTGCTGCTAATATACAGTGTTTTTGTATGAGGTTCCTCTTTAAAAATATCAACCATAATAATGAATATTCATGTTCAATCAACAGGAACAAAACATGGTTGCCAATCAATTCATTATTTTGATCCAAACAAATTCATATGGCCATGATATTGAGATTTTCAAACAATGTCTATCAGCAGCCAATCAAGCTTGCAAGACTATCTCATAATGTCTCCAACAATTTGCTCCATCAAGTAATTACATATCAATGGTCCATTCGATAAGTTCGTGATATATCATAAAATTTCATTAGAAAACATAACAATTTTACATTATGACATATAATTTCTACTCACAGAGTTGGGGTACAATATAGGTTGATTCATCGATCAATTTCCTAAGAAAAATCGAATCAAATGGCTGTAATCCCAAGTTCAAAAAGTTTTATAACCTAAGAAAACAACTCCCAAAAGTCAAAGTTTGCACAAAACTATGAAATCCCTATTCATGTTAGCTAGAATCATTATTTATGTTGGCCGAAGAGTTGTCCTATGGTCATAAAACTAATCCTAGTAATATAGACAATTCCAAGACTATCTACCGTATTATGTTTCTAATTTAAGGTCCCTAAACATGCTTATTTTAAGCTTACCTCCTTAGGGATTTTCTTCAAAATTTTTTACAACTTTCTGACCACTTTCTAACAAAATCAATCAGTGAAAAACATTCTTCTCTTCATT
Source organism: Gleditsia sinensis (assembly GCA_037074535.1). Classification (NCBI taxonomy): domain Eukaryota; kingdom Viridiplantae; phylum Streptophyta; class Magnoliopsida; order Fabales; family Fabaceae; genus Gleditsia; species Gleditsia sinensis. The sequence continues at coordinate 8,007,743 of CM073475.1, read as the reverse complement.
ACAAGTCTAGTAGTACCTACGGTGTTACAATCAAATGGCTAGATAATGAGATATCTTAGAAAGAGAAAAAGAGATAGTTTAGAAAGAGAAAGGACGGTGTAGAGAAAGGAGAGGCTTACGAGAAAAAGAGTCGTGGCCAGAATTTAAAGTAGAAAGGGGTATTTCAAAAATTTCACATGTTGTTGCAACAGTGAGCCTTTTGGAAAGTAAGGTGTTCAAGTTCTCGAATTGGTGTCACAACAGGAGCTAAAATGTGTCGCAATAAGGAATGTTTTGGAATTTGAAATCAAACTTCGGCACATTACCATCATGACGGAGAATGTTCTGACTCTAGTCTAATTTTTTAAAAATCTTTCCATCATGACTGTGAAGTTTGGTCATTGCGACAGTAGCCATTTTAGGCAATTTCTTCCTTTTCTTTCCAAAATCATTCAAAACATGTGTTCAGCCACCTAAAAGAAATCATATGACAATCTAAACAGAAATTTACTTAGTAATTTATTCCAGAAAAAAAACATCTATTTAATAATTTAAGACATTATATTTTTTTACTATTTTCTTAGTGTATTTCAAATGGAGATCTAGGTCCCCCCTTAATTAGGGATATGGTTGGTACCATAATGGAAAATATAGTAGAGTTTAGAGAATGAGGTGTTAAAAATTCAAATGGAGATGGTAAATACAAGGGAGCATATGTTAAAGCTGAAAGAATCTACAACAGTGTTGAATAATTGTTACACTGAATTTAAGAGGAAAAATGCTAAGAGTTTATCTATGGAAGAACAAAACAACCCATAAGATTCAATGAAGGTTTGTGGTTAGAGTATAGTAGCTAATGAGAGAGAGGGAGGAAGATTTAAGAGGTAGGAACTACCTTTGGTCACTTTGAAATGATTATGAAGCACTAATAGCTCTTAAGCAAGATGGGACCATGATGGAGAATAATGAGCAATTTGAATTATTGTGAAGAACGTGGAAGACGAAGAGCTCATAGGGACTTTCAAAAATGGCCTAAGTAGAAGATACGAGCAAAAATTAGATGGAGACAGTTTAAATCTCTTAAGATAGCTAATAGACTTAGCCTATAAAGGGGAAGAAAGGAATGTTATCTTAGAAAAAGCCGAATAAGTCTGAAGGAGCAAGGGACAAAATTTAGGTAGCCCAAAAGATTTTGGAGTATCCTTTTCCAAATTTAGGGTCTTTTTGAACCTACGAAGATGCACTTCATTGTCAGTTCACCCAAAGGATACAACGAAGAGTATAAAATTAGGAAATCACCATCATTGTCCTCTATAAATGTGATGGGCATTTCTAAAGATTGAGTAATGCAAAGGTTGCAACAAGAAGGGAACAAGGGCTTCGTTGATGTTACAATGAGAAATATTTTTCAAGTCATTGTTATAAAAAATAAGGGGAATTTAGGTTGGATGATAAGTAGAGGATTGGAGAGGAAGGAGAGACGAAATCTGAAACAATAGGGAGAAGGCAATATTGGCTAGAACAAATTTGGCAGAACATGAAGGTGCCATTTAATGAAAGAGAAGATGAATTAGGAATGGGTCATGTACAAAAAAGATACCTTATGGTTATTAAGGTTTAAATTGAGACGATGGGACCTAAAAAATTGGTCCATATTGATGTGAGCACGGCTAGCGAATGAAAATGGAATACAGGCCTGCTTGAAGTCTCAAGTGGACCCGTCATAAGACCTCAGGCTAAAAGATTCAAAGAAGAATTTAATGATCTAATTCTAGAGGCCCAACAAAGAGATATCTGCATTACTACAAAAGAAGGTTAAAATTGGTCTATGTCATTAAAACCCACTCAAATATAGGTCAAGACTAACCACTTTAAATATGGACTTAAAGTACAAGAAGATTCAATGCTGAAGATTGTATATAGGCCCAAAATCAATGAGTTATTTTATGGCCCAATTTAAGCTACGTTTTTATTTATTTATTTACTTTTAGTATTTTGTTTATTTGACTAAGAAAGTTTTCTATTTGATAGTTTCTAGAAGAGTTTTCTATTTTTATTTTTCTTGCCCTATAGGAGTTTCCTATTTGATAGTTTCTAAAACATTTTCCTATTTTTAATTGTCTTTGTCCTATAGGAGTTTCCTATATAGTTTTCTTTGTTAGTTTAGGTTATTGGCCTATAAATAAGCATGTATGCTCATGAACAATTCAGTTGATCATTTATAATATTGAGAGGATTTCTCTTTGATTCTTTAAAGAACTTTTCTGAACTTATCAGGATTTATCTTGCGGCGTTCAAGCAAGATTTATCACTCACAATCTTCTTCCTCTTTCTTAAGTGTAGCATCTGTAATATTTATTATACCTTTAGTTCTTATCTCTTTATAGATAATGGATCAAGGTCCTTTTCTTTAATTTATTTTTGTTATAAATCTGATTAGAACACGATCCTTCTAATCGGATCCTATATTGATTTCGAGTCTCACAACTCTTGGTGAGATTCATATCAGGGGTTCACATTATTTGGTATCAGAGTCTAAGTTCTAAATCAGGTTTGATCTATCCTATTTGTTTTCTTATTCTTATTCCATCTTACTATCTTGTATTCTTTTTTTTTTTTGTTCTTCGTTCTTCTTATCTTCTAATTTTTGTTTTATTTCTAGTGTTCCTAGTTCAAGTGCATATTTAAAAAAAATTCAAAAAAAATTTGAAAAAAAAATCAGAATTAAAAAAAAAAATTAGAACCAATTGTTGATGAAATTCAAGTTTCCACCTAGATTTTGCACTGATCTTAAAAAAAAGTGATCTAGTAATTCTAATTGCATCAATTTTTTTTTCTTACTTTGATCTTTTATTTCATTTGTTTTTCTTACTTTGATTATTTTTCCTATCTCAATTGTTTTCTTTCCTCTAGTCATATATTTCTTTCTATTTTAGTTGCTTCTTGTTCTGATTTTCTTATATCTTCTCTTTAATTTTTCCTAAATTTCTATTGCTTTATTCCTTTGCTTCTTAAAATTCTGTTTGTTTTTTTTCCTTCCTTTGCTCATTGTACTCTATTAGTTGAGTTTGGATTGTTGCAAGAAGAATTTTGTGTGAGTTTGTTTGAGTTTAATAAAGAACTGAAAGAGGGGACTAAGAAAGGAAAAAGGCAAGAGAGTGTGAGCTTATAAGAGGGTAAAAGCCAAAATTTGAGTAAATACGAGTGTGAATGCCATTAATTTTGAGAGAAACACGTGAGTTAGTATTGTGAGAATTTTTTTCTAACATTATTTTGCAGGACAATCATGTCACATAACAAAGACAAAAATACAATTGATGATGTATCAAGAATGGCAGATCCAAAGTTGTTGATGGAAGTTTAAAAGAATGAGATGAGGCGAGTTTTGAAAGAGGAGATAGAACAAGTTCATGAACATTTAGATCGAGTAAATAATTCACAAAATACTCTGAATATGCATAAGAGAGAGATAGTTCAACTGAGGAAAGTGAGTTTTAAAGGTAGAGAGTATTATAGAGATAATTTTGATGAAGTTAACAGGGATTTGAGTAAAAGATATGGTGGGAGGTTTAGAGAAGTTAGGAATTGAAAAATAATAACTTGGGTAGTTTTAAGATGAAGGTTCCGTCGTTTCAAGGCAAAAATGACCCCGAAACTTATCTAAATTGGGAGAGAAGGATGGAGTTGTTGTTTAGTTGTCACAACTATTCTGAGTTGAAAATGGTAAAGTTGGCTATCATAGGATTTACTGACTATGATATTATTTGGTGGGATCAATTGATTTTAAGTAGGAGACGAAATGGAGAAAGGTCTATTGAAACATGGGATGATATGAAAGCAGTTATGAGAAATCGATTTATTCCAAGTCACTACCATTGAAATTTATTTAAGAAGTTGCAAAGCCCTACTCAAGGTTCTAAAAGTGTTAGAGACTACTATGATGATCAAGTGAGGTTACAAAAGAAAGAAAGTGAAAAAAAGAAAATAAATGAAAGAATTAAGAGAGAAAAAGAGATAGAGGACGAGAGAATTAAGAGAGAAAAAGAGAGAAAGGTTGATAAAATTATGAAAGAAAAAGAGATAGAGGCTGATAAAGTTAAGAGAGAAAATGAAAGAGAGGCTGAGAAAGTTGATGGAGAAATTAAAAGAACCAATTGGCTCATTGAAAGAAAAATCGAGAGAAAACAAATGAATTTTTATGTAAGAGAAAGTGTGACAAAAAAAAGTTTTGTTTTCAATTTTGTCAATGATTGTATTAAAGAGCTTAACTCTTATTTACTCAATATTGAAATTTCTCTTTTGCAGGGTAATGTTCTCAATGCATGTGAAAAAGTGACATTTGATAAGATCTTTGAGCATAATAAATTTCTGTTTAGATAAAATAAATTGTGTATGCCTAAATATTCATTGTAGGATTTGCTTGTTAGAGAAGCTCATGGAGGTGGTTTAAGGTGGCATTTTGGCATATCTAAGACTTTAGATGTTCTGCATATGAAACATGATGCAAAACGAATATGTGAACAGTTTTTAACTTGTAGACAAGCTAAGTTTAAAATGAAGCCTAATGGATTATATACTTCTTTGCATTTACCTAGTGAACTTTGGATTGACTTATCTACAGATTTTGTGTTGAGTGTACTTAGGTCAAAATGGGGTAGAGATTCTATATATGCGATTATTGACAAATTTTCTAAAATGACACATATCATACCATGTCCTCAAATAGATGATGTATCACATATTGGTAATTTGTTTTTCAAGAAAATTGTGAGATTGCATGGCATGCCTAGGAGTATTGAGTCTAATTTTTCTTTAAACATGTCAAGTTTGTATATAATAAGAGTGTGCATTTTGCAACTAAGTTTTCACATTTCGAAATTGTGCATGGTTTTGATCCATTAACTCCTTTTGGTTTAATTCTTTTATTGATGGATGATTGTGTTAACTTAGATGAAAAAAAGAAATTTGATTTTGTTAAGCAGATCTATAAAAAGACAAGGCAAGACATTGAGAGAAAAATTGAACAATATGTCAATAAACCTAAAAAGTGATACAAAAGAATTATATTTGATCCTAGAGATTGGGTTTGGTTGCATATGAGGAAGGAAATCATTCTACCCCAAAGGCATTTGAAATTACTTCGACGAGAATATGATTTATTTCAAGTGATTGAAAGAATCAATATCAATGCCTACAAGTTAGATCTTCCAAGTAATGATAATTTTAGTGTGTGTTTCAAAGTTATTGATTTAACTCTTTTTTATATAGGTGCTTATTTGAGGACAAATCTTTTTCAAGAGGAGGGGAATGATGTAAGCACGGCTAACGAATGGAAATAGAATGCAAACTTGCTTGAAGTCTCAAGTGGACCCGTCATAAGACCTCGGGCTAAAAGATTCAAAGAAGAATTTAATGATCTAATTCTAGAGGTCCAACAAGGAGATATTTGCATTACTACAAAAGAAGAGCTAAAATTGGTCTATGTTATTAAAACCCACTCAAATATGGGTCAAGACCAACCAATTTAAATATGGACTTAAAGTACAAGAAGATTCAATGCTGAAGATTGCATATGGGCCCAAAATCAATGAATTATTTTATGACCCAATTTAAACTATGTTTTTTTTTCTGATTTATTTATTTTTAGTATTTTGTTTATTTGACTAGGAAAATTTTCTATTTGATAGTTTCTATAAAAGTTTTCTATTTGTACTTTTCCTTGCCCTATAGGAGTTTCTTATTTGATAGTTTCTAAAACAGTTTCCTATTTCTAATTTTCCTTGTCCTACAGGAGTTTCCTATATAGTTTTCCTTGTTAGTTTACGTTATTAGCTTATAAATAGGCATGTATGCTCATGAATAATTCAGTTGATCATTTATAATATTGAGAGGGTTTCTCTTTGATTCTTTAAAAAAAATTTCTGAACTTATTAAGATTTATCTTGTGGCGTTCAAGCAAGACTTATCACTCACAATCTTCTTCCTCTTTCTTAAGTGTGGCATCTGCAATATTTCTTATACATTTGGTTCTTATCTCTTTATAGATAATGGGTCAAGGTCATTTTCTTTAATTTATTTTTGTTATAAATCTGATTAGAACACAATCCTTCCAATCGGATCCCATATTAATTTCGAGTCTCACTACTCTTGGTGAGGTTTATATTACGGGTTCACATCACATATTTTGAAATGGTCCTGTGAGATAAAAGAAAAGAATTAGGGTGAAATAAGAATTGAGAAGTGATAGTCAGAGTATCCTATTAGGCCTAATGTGAGTTATATGCTTGCTAATAATTCATTAAAGGCTTATGGAAATTGGAGTTGGACCAAAGCAATATAAGTAACAATGAAATTGAAGTTTTAGAGGTTGAAAAAAAAAATGAAGAACAAAGAAAAGGAAAGGGGAAACATCTACACAAAGGGAAAAATTCATCAATCTATACTTCTACCACTCACCTTAAGAGTAAGATGAAACTTTAAGGGTGAAATAATGTTGAAACCCTTACAGTTATTAGAACCACAAAGATCTGTTTAGGAGATATGGGCTGTGAGAGACACATGGCAGCTTGGGATAGGGGTAATTTCAGGTATTTATTAGAAATAGGTTGTAAATAAAGAGTGAGGGCAGAGATAAAAAGGCAGAAAAAATCTTATAGAGAAGGATTTAGCCCTTTAAAATGCTAAATGTAATTTTTCTTATATTTTCAATATTAATTCCTATATTTTCTTCTATTTTTTTAGTTTATTTCAAATGGAGATATAGGTCTCTGTCCAGCTTACTTCAAGCTACCCACCCATAAGCCTTTGATCGGAGATAGATAGCTTAGTTCAAGAGTTTTGGTGGAAGAATTCAAACTCAGTCAAGTTTATGTTGGGTAAAATGGGAGACCTTGTGCCAGACTAAGCTTCATGGAAGCCCTGGGTATAAGAACTTACAAGCTCTGAACCTTTCCTCACTGGCTAAACAAGCATGGACACTTGCCACTAATCCTTGTTCCTTCCTCACAAAATTCATGCCTAAATATTTTCCCACGCGCCATTTTATGGATACAACAATTAAAGCCAACCCTTCTTGGATCTGGCATACATTTTACATGGAAGAGAGTAATTAAACAGGGGGCACGATGGAAGCCAAGTTAGTATTCAATTCTTCCTCTCTTAGAAATGGCTTGGTTGCCATTAATCTTCCTCGTCCTATTTTGGGTCCTGCCAATGCTCCAAATAATGTTGTGAGGACTCAGTGAATGAATTTTTGTAGCCTTTGGAGCCCCCTACTATTTTGAAAGAGCCTTTAAATATGGATGATGACCAACTAGTATGGCCTTATTGCAAATCAGGATCTTATACTACGGCTACAAGTTATCGAGTAGCTCTCAGTATGCTCCGCAATGACACAGCTCCTTCGTTTAAGCATGTTGATCAGAAAAAGTGGCGTGCTTTTTTGGAGAAAGAAGTTGCTTGAGAAAGTGAAGGTGCTCTTTATGGTAGGTGTGAACAAAAACCGAACCGAACCGAACCGATCAAAAACCGAACCAAACCGATTAAAATCGGTTTAGTTCGGTTTTTTTTTTTTGAAAAACCGACTGGTTCAATTCGGTTTGGTTCGATTGAGACGGTCCAACCGAACCAAACCGAACCGAACCAAATTATTTTTAATATATTTAATTTATATTATTAAATTTATTTTTTATTATATTTTAAAAATATTTTACATAATTTTTTTTAAATTTTTTGAAATTGGCTCAAAAAATTCGAAATAAGCCCAAAAATTAAAAAAAAAATTAGGCCCACAAAAATTCAAATGGGCAAAAAATTAAAAAAATTTGGCAAAAAAATTTTTTTTTTTTTTAAATAAACCGAACCGCCTTTTAGCGGTTCGGTTCGGTTCGGTTGGTTGAACCTCAACCAAACCGAATAGGTCTAATTTTTTTTTTTTTTTTGTGGTCGGTTCGGTTTGCTTGAGGTCCAAAATCGAATCGAACCGAACCTATGTACACCCTTACTTTATGGAAGGCTTATCACGAGAATCTGGGGTTTTGATGGCCTAGTCTGTGTTGATGTAAAACGTAGGAAGGGGAGTCTTTATCTGATATGGAAAGATGGATATAATATAAATATCATAAACATTTCTAAGTATTAGATTCATGTCACTGCAAATTTTTATACGTCACAATTTTTTACATTTTACTGCTACTTACAGACCTCCAGAAGTGAGTTATTTCTTTGGGATTTCTTGTGTCAAACAGCTCAATTCATAAAATAGCCATGGATATGCTATGTGGATTTTAACCAAGTTCTTACAAGCACTGATAAGCTAAGCTCATCTCAAGCTCTTCTTGGGGCCTCGGCATTCAGAAATTTAATTATTAAGTGGGTTTTATGGAAATATCATCACAAGGGAACCAATATACTTACACCAACAAGAGTCAAAAGCAGTCTGGGAAAGAATATATAGATTCTTATGCAATGACAGTTTGATGGACGCTTATGAACACAGTCGTGTCATCAATCATGCCACCCTAATACTGAACACAGATAGAGAAGTACAACCTAACTACGAGCCTACCTATTTCAAAGCTATGTGGCTACAAGATCCGTAATGCTACCAAGTGGTGCAGAAAGAATGGAATGTTTTTATTATCGGGTCAAAATCATATAAATTGGTAAGGAAACTTTCTTTTCTTTAGTCAAAAAGACCCTATCTTGATGGAACAAGAATCATTTTGGAAATATATTGTACAAAATAAAATATAATGTACAAAATGAAACAATTGAGTCATTAGCTCCAAGAACTGCAAAATGATTTAACGACATCACTTAAGATAAGACAATAACTAGATATTTGTAAGGAACTTGAACACATACTATAATGTGAACAAATTATGTGGGCCCAACAAGTTAGAGAAATGTGGATGCTAAATGGTGACAGAAATACAAAATACTCTCATCGGGTGGTACAACAGAGAAGATCTAGCATGAAAATATATATATTTAAGGATGAGACGGGTCGATGGGTTGAGGAAATAGATCGTATAGAGCATATAGATCTTGAATACTTCACAGAGATAATTGGTGATTCCACCTATGTATAGAGCATATGGCAATAATAATCTCCTTTATGCGGATGACCTTCTGATTTTCACAAAACCCTCAACCTAAACATGTCAAAATCTCACATTAAGTCTGGAAGAATTTGGTAAGAAATCAGGGTTGAAAGTTAATCATAACAAATCAAAAATCAGATTTAGCCCTAACACTCCTCGCTACTTTAAAAGAATGAGAAGCAATATTCTTCAATGTAAATATGTGACTCGCCTTGGCAAATACTTGGAAACTTGTATTAATGAAACTTCTGAAGACTGTAAATGAGTTCTTGGAAAAAATTGAATTAGGTCAGCCAGTTGGAAAAGTAGACACTGATCTCTTCCAACATATCGCATATCATGTCTGAAATTTTCATTCTTGAAAATATCGAAATATGAAAGCTTACTAGGAAACTTCTTCTGAAGTGACTGAGAGAGGGATATGAAAATTCAGATGATAGCTTAAAACAAACTTTGCCAACCCAGAAGTAATGGAGGAATTGGCCTACCAAATCTTAAATTTAAGAATCAGGCTCTACTAGCCAAACAATACTGGCATACTATAGACAAACCAAACTCTCTTTATGGCACTTTAAAAATATGGCACTCAGAATTTGGAGGATCAACTCAAATGCCCTAGTACAACTTCCCTGTTCTGGAGGCAAATTAATGTTGCGACAGACATAATACATTCCAAACTAAGATGGGTGGTCATGAAAGGAAGGACAATTGACATTAACTCCAGACACTGGTTTCAACCAAGAACACTCCCTATCCCATATGAGATTACTAGAGTTTCGAACCTCTTATGCAACCAATAAAGGACATGAAACAGAGGTAAACTTGATTCCCTCTATTTTGAATATACAATCCAAAAAATGTAGGCATGCCATATATCAGAGTTTGAAGAGAAAGATCGATTAACATGGAGTGGAAGTAATTCAAGTAAGTGCTCTACTAAAGTAAGATACTATTAGCTGATTTCACAAAATTGTCTCCCTCATTTTCATCACAATTGGGAAATAGAGTAGACAATCTTATGGAAATTATGCCTACCTATAAGGTTTTCAGGGTTCTTGTGAAAGCTAGGGCACAATAGCTTACCCACTGTGGAGGTCTTAAAGCATAGGAATCTAAATATTTTGGGCACCCATCCATTTGGGTGCAGCACTGTGGAGGATGCTAACCATCTATTTATTTCTAGTCGCTTGAGCCGTGTTGTCTTTGAATGCAAATGGACAACTAGAACAAATCGCTTAAATCCTCCTTCAGACTTCAGTCTCCAAGTGGCTGGAAATGTTAACAAAACAAAGTAATAAAGCAAAACAAGGGAACGTTACAGAGATGCTACAAATTTTCACTATTGGATTTGGTGCATTTATCATCATCGAAATGATGTGATATTTTATAGAGAAAAAGCCTCAGCAGAGACAGTTCTTAGGAAAACGTAAAAGATTAAAATTGAAACTACTCTTCTGAAGCAGAAAAACAAAACCAAATACAATCCTCTCAGCTTAGAAGGACAAGCCCAACCAACTCCACAAGAACACACGACAATATCTAACTCGATGATCTGTTAGTGGTGGAAATGGAGAAAAAAAAAAGTGTTCGAAGCATTGCTGGTAAGTAATGGAATCAAGCACAGTACTGTCTTATTCATCCAATCCAAGCTAGTGTGCCTCCAAGATCTCATTTTAGAGGGAATTTGATGGGCATTACAGTTCATTTCTGACTTCCAGACTCTACACACAAATTTCATCTTACCAAGCAAACATTACTGCAAAATGATAAATGAAGCAACATTGAAGCAAGCTCCCACCTATGGATGGACATCAAAGTCTTACGCTCAATCCTAACCGGAGTCACCTTTGTCTACGAGGATATAACAACTACAACTGTAAATTTAGACAGGCTCAAGTTAAGCAGTAGTTTAAATAGATGGCACGTGTTTTGACCTCTTTCTGTGTGACAACTAAAAAACATAAAAGTGGGTTAGTTTTGAGCTTGGTTATGCGCTCATGATGGCCACCCAGCTCACTTAAACCTTTTTTTTTTTTTGGTACAGATAGCTCACTTATATCTGACTCACGAAAAAACAACAAAAAACGAAAACCATAATCCAACATGCAGCCTCGCTAAAAGCTCGTTTTATGGGCTTCTGATATCATTGCCCTATCCCACTCATTTGCCTACGCCAAGCCAAGTTGGTACTATAAAACTGGTCCCAAAAAATAGTTGGTACTATAAACTAAATCTATTTTGATAACTTTATCGAACATTGCCATTTACTAAACTTGAACGTCATTTTGATTCTCCCAAAATAAATTGAGACTGAGGACTTTTAACTCCTCATTTTGTGATGAGGCTTCCATAACTAAATTTTCATGTCGTGTGATGTTATTTCTAAGCCCCTTTAGAGACAATTCACATCTATGCTATAGAATATTTAGATTTGGACGCAATTAACGTTAAGCATGCAGAAAAATAAAAATCTGCCACTGTATTTTAATAGGTTTTTTTTTTTTGTTCTCTCCAAGAATATCCTCTCAACCAAAAGTCAAAAAACTAATTATCTTAAAATATGAGATCGCTGAAACGGACATTTCTCTCTCAAATAAATCTGCTCCATACAGAGCCTAGATATTAACTTGAGACATCATGCTAAAAGGAACCAGGCATTTGTCACTTATACCAACTCTTGTTGGTTGGTATGATTTTTTTACTGATTACTTTTGCATACATACGCATAACGTAGATTTTAGATGCAAATAGCATAATAAGCAATAAAAAGACTTCTTCCTGCAGAAACATGCCATTTAAATACAAACTCCAAATAAAAGAATTGTTATCAAACATGCACAACGAACATTCTATTTATCATGACCATTAAGTTCTCGTTTGCCTTTTAAACGAACTGCCAGCTGATATGGACCATAAAGACAGATACGCAGATCACCTTGGACCATAGGTTGATAAAAGTAAGTCTTGAACAAGTCCCAGAATTCATCTCTGCCAATCCATTATAATAACTCATCAATTTCTTAATGTATCATTAAAATTGAGACACAGAATGACAAGAATGAAGGGGCTCAACAAATAAACATCACGCCCGAGGTAGGGAGGAAGAGATTATAGCCAAACCTGACTTGTGGCAAGGTAAACAAGGAATAACCCTTTACATCTGAGTGCATGTCAAGCAGAAGCACTTGTAACCTCGAAAGGCTTAATGCCTCGGTGTCAATGAGCTTCTTTATCCTGAAATTCAAAATAAAAGTTATGCACAACATATACAACAACCTAACAATGTCAAGATGTTCAAATATTTCAACATAAAAAGAAAGACAGGAAATATTTGAATAATCAATAGTAGTAAAGTAGTATCCTATTTAAAAATAACCAACCTGCTTGGTGTACCGCTGGCAATGTTAACACGGTTCTTTAACAGAGAAATCTGCAGTAAACATAAAGAGAAAACATTGAATAAAGTTTCCAACAGAGGCGTAAGGGTCAATAAGACAAGGTATATTAAATGGGTTAGTTAAACAGGAAGGAAACATGGACATCAAACTACAACAGAAACAAAATGCAAATTACTGCTGAAACAAGAGCTTGGGAAACAGAGAAAATCAGAATTGGAACTTAATGGGCAAGATCTATAGAATTAACATTTCTTGGTTGGATATGATAATATATTGCTATCCAAAGTCCTCCTTATAGTAAATCGTTGAGGGTTCTTGGCTTTGTCCCTATAATGGATCCTTTTACTTGATCACAATGAAAGGATTGTAGGCCTTTTTCATATGATTGCTAAATATCGCATGATCACCAAACTCTTTTAATGGATGAATAGATAGAAAGAGCAGTATTGGCACCAATGAGTTGTGCTGGCAACACATCAAATGAGATTCTCTTGTTAGTGCTTGTTCTGTCAAGTTGAGACGTTCTTTCAACCCAAACGTTCTGGAAATGAGATATTTAAGCCACTCCACTCCTCATATGGGACTACTATATCCAGTTGATTAATATGTTAGAAAAATTTGGTGATCATGCTTTATATTGCAATAAATGATAGAAAAAAGGAGGGATAGCATCAATATGAATTTGGTGGCCACCTATGAAGCACGGACACGGACACGGACACGGACACGGGACACGACACGGACACGGACACGTGACACGTGAATTTTAAAAAAATATAGGACACGACACGTTGAAGACACGTAAATTAAAAAATAAAAATTATATATATATATATATATATATATATAGTACTAGAAAATAATAATATTTATAACTCACTTTACAACTTATTACCAAAAAAATTATTATAAATTTATAATACAATCAACATTCATTCTCCTTCAATATATTATTTATCAATGCTATTATTTTTATTTTCTTCGTTTGTGAAAAGAACTTTCTAATTCTAAATTATACAAAGATAAATTTGTAACCGATAAAATTTCAACATTAACAAGAACAAAAAATAACAAAGAATGCAAAAATTATGTGCACATACAATAATAACAAAGAATAAAAGCAAGAGAGCAACTCTAGAAAAAATTATATGTATTATTATAATTCAACTCCCTCACCATAAACAAAAGCTATCTCAGCTCTTTGCTATTGCGATTATGTAAAACATTAAGAGACAATACAAAAATTAGAAGAATTTGGTTTCCTTTTCCTCAGTAAAAAATCTTGAAACCCAAAAGCAAACTTTCGAATAGGTATATATGCTTGCGTAAAAACAAACTTCGAAGGCTTGTTGAAAAAGAATATGCAAATAGCCACACACAGAGACAAATCCAATAAGAGAAAATAGAGGAACTTACTCTATGGTCAACAAAAACAAACAATAGAGTTGCAATGATTTAGATGCAAGTTACGATGGATGATAGGGACCCAATTTCAATGGAAGACATGTTGCGATGACCAAGATACAAGCTATGATCGTTGGTTTTGGGTTCTAACTTCAAATAAAAATCTAAAAGGGATGTAGGATACGTGTCTAAAATGTCTGAAATAAGTGTCGGACACGTTCAAAAAAGTGTCCGACACGAGTTTTTTTTTTAATATTTTTTTTTTAGAAAGTTGGACACGGGACACGCGTCGGACACGGGTGTCCCAAGAGTGTCCGAGGAGTGTCGTGTCCGTAGAGTGTCCGACACGTCGACACGGCTTAGAACGAAGTGTCCGTGCTTCATAGGTGGCCACACACATCAAAGTGATTTGATTGTTAGTGTTTGTTCAACCAAGCTGACATGTTTCTTAAACACATGATGCTAGAAGTGAAACTGAAACCAACCCGTGAATCTTGGTGGTGGGATGCGGAAGTACAAGATAAGATTAAAGTTAAAAGAGAGTGTTATAAGGAGTGACACTTGTGTAAAGTTAATGAAAATTGAGATAAATATAAAATGGCTAAGAAAGACACTAAGAAGGCTGTTAGTGAAGCAAGATCTAGAACTTTTGAAGGGTTATACTAATCTTTAAGAACTAAGGATGGAGAAAGAAAAATTTACAAGCTTGCGAAGGGTAAGAAAAGAAAGATAAGGAACCTAGATCAAGTAAAATGTATTAAAGATGAAGAAGATAATATTTTGATAAGGGAGCAAGATATTCAAGCACGATAGAGGAGTTACTTTCAAGGACTTTTTAACGAAAGACATGAGTTGACTTGTGATTCTGACAGACTTAATATTGCAGAAGAGGACCGTAATTAAAAATTTTATCGTAGAATTCAAGAGTTTGAAGTAGAGAAGGCTTTGAAGAGAATGGATAATGGCAAAACAGTAGGACCTGATAATATACCTATTGAGGTATAGAAAAGTTTAGGAAGGAAAGGTATAAGTTAGCTCACTAAGTTGTTTAATGTGATAATGAAATCTAAGAAAATGCCAGATGAATGGAAGAGAAGCACTTTAATCTCTATCTATAAAAATAAAGGAGACATACAGAATTGTTCTAACTATCGGGGGATTAAACTCATGAGCCACACTATGAAGTTATGGGAGAAGATCATTGAGCAAAGATTAAGACAAGAGACTCAAGTTACAGAGAACCAATTTAGTTTTATTCCAGGAAGGTCAACTATGGAAGCAATTTATTTACTACAGAGATTGATGGAAAGGTATCAAAACAGACAAAAAGATTTACATATGATTTTTATTAATCTGAAAAAGACATATGACAGTGTTAAGGGAGATTCTATGGAAGGCTTTAGAAAAGAAAGGAGTACATATTGTGTATATTCGAGCAATCAAAAACATGTATGACAAGATAACGACTTGCGTGAGAACACAAAATGGAGACAAAAAGAATTTTTTCACAACTATTGGACTACATCAAAGGTCTTCTCTGAGTCCGTATTTTTTTAATTTGATTTTGGACGCAGTTACTGAACATATACAAGAGTTGGGGTCTCATTGTATGATTTTTGTAGATGATAAAATTTTAATTGGTGAATCGAAAGAGAAAATAAATATGAAGTTAGAGTCATAGAGACAAGTTTTAGAAACACATAATTTTTGTATAAGTAGAAATAAAATAGAATATATGGAATGTATTTTTAGTAAGAGACGAACAAATACGAATATAGACATGAAACTTGAAGACTATATTTTAAAATAAGTTATAAATTTTAAATATCTTGGATCCATTATACAAAATGATGGCGAAGTAAAGGAGGACGTAAACCATAGGATTCAAGCTGAATAGATGAAATGGTGAAAAGTTTCGAGTGTCATTTGTGATAAAAAAGTGCCGCTCAAAGTTAAAAAAAAATTCTACCGTACGGCTATACGACCTGCTATATTGTATAGTACTGAATGTTAGGCGGTCAAAAGACACCATGAGGATAAACTCAACGTTGCAGAGATGAAAATGTTGTACTGGATGTGTAGACACACCAGAAGAGATATGATTAGAAATGAGAGCATTAGAGAGAAGGTTGGGGTAGCACCTATTATGGAAAAGATGATTGAATCTCGCTTAAAATGGTTTGGTCATGTGTGGAGAAGACCTGCAGAAGCTCTAGTGAGAAGAATAGATTAGATAGAGAATAGTCTAATTATTAGAGGTAAATGGAGGCTAAAGAAAACAATAAGTGAAACTATTAAATATGATTTAATAGTTAATAATAGGTCACTGTGGCGTCGTTTAATCCATATAGCCGACCCCACCTAATGGGAAAAGACTTAGTTGTTGTTGTCGTCGTCTCACTCCCACAGAGTATGGAACTCAAATTACCAAACAGCCCTGTCGTCCAAACCCCCCCCCCCCCCAAAAAAAAATGATAGAAAGAAACAGAGAAGAAAAAGATCCAACGCTAAAAATTAGGGATCAGACTGACAGCCAAAATATAAGAACCACTCAGCATAGCAAGTACCTCAGCAAAGATTTTCAAATTAGGCAACATTTCCCAAATTGTTACAAAGAAAACAGACATCTCACTGTAAATAGTATATGCTATAAAAGTGAGAAGAACCACCATTAATAATTGGGGATCAGACTGACATGCAAAATACAAGAACCACTCAGCATATAGCAAGTGCTTGAGAAAATATTTTCAAAGTTGGCATCATTTCCCAAATTGTGGGAATGGAAAAGATATCTCACTGAGAATAGTAAATGCTACAAAAGAAAAAAGATCCACCAATAAAAATTTGGGATCAGACAGACGTGCAAAATATAAGAACCACTCGGCATTGCAAGTGCTTCAGCAAATATTTCCAAATTTGGCATCATTTCCCAAATTTTGTGGGAAAGAAATAAGACATATAACTGTTTAGTATAAAATGAAAAAAAAAAGGAAAAGAAAAGATCCACCATTAAAAATTTGGTATCAGAATTGCGTGCAAAATACAAGAACCACCCAGCTTATCAAGTAATTCAGCAAATATTTTCAAATTTGGGAAATAAAAAAGTCAACTTACTGTGAATGGTATATGCTACCAAAAAAATCCACCATTAAAAATCTGGGATCAGACTGACGTGCAAAATATAAGAATCACTCAGTATAGCAAGTGCTTCTTCAGCTTTCAAATTTTGCATCACTTCCCAAATTTTGTCAGAAAGAGAAAAAGACATCTCACTGTGAATGGTATATCCCACAGTACCAGAAACTAAGAATATTGTTTTAACTATATGATAAGCATATAAAATTAAACTGTCAACAAGAGAAGGGGAAGAAGAAAGGCTTTGGGATATAGTCCTGGAGGCACGTATGAAACTATAAAATTCAGCATCACTGGTGGCTTGAGAGTAAGAATAAGATAGTATCGTGCCATCAATTCCATGGATGACATTAGCAAAGACCTTATAAACAATGTAGCTGGTAGAGAAAATAGGCACAGCACAATTATCACACTCAGGTAGATCTAGTTGAAATTGAAGAGATGAGTTAACACCAGACTTTGAATGCCCAACACATCATTATCAATGCTTGAAGAATAGACTAATATAATATTAACGTAGGTAGTTAAAACTGAAAATATCAGTTATCGCATAACAGAAAATTTATGGTCAATACATCAAAATACTTAAATAATACAATAATATAACATTAAGACAGGACAAAAGTACGAAACTAGAAATTAGGCCCTTTTTATTCCTGTACTTCAAAAAAGTTTTCTGTTTTCAAAACAAACAAAAAATCTGTTTGGACAACTATTTTTGGTTCTCTGTTTTAAAAATCTGTTTTCTATTTTTTGCATTTTAGAACAGAAAACAGAGAACAAGGGAATGTTTGATTCTGGGCCTGTTTGATTGTTTTCAAAAAGAGTTCCCAAGCACAAGTTTTAAAAACAGTGTTTGTAAACAAAAAAATCCATTTAAAAAATTTTAATCTCAAGGCTTGACACTCTTTCATTCAAATTATAATTTAAAATATCAAATTATATAAATAAATAAAAATATAAATCATCAAAGGTGTTCTCTGTTTTCTGTTCTAAGATACAGGAATTAAGCAAGGTTAGGTATCTATTAATTTCCTCTACGCAAATGAAATAAAAGAAAAAGAAAAAGAAAAAGCACAACACTTTCAAAGTGATGTGAAAAATGTTCTGGAAATGACTTCTCACTTGAAAATTTTGTTCTGGGAGGGTGGGGAGGGGGTGTTAAATGATGGAAGAGGTCTTTATATAGACTTCAAAGACTGAGTACATGCATGCTATATTTCTTCATTGCTTCCTTTCCCTCTTCAAAGAGAGCAAAAGCCTATAGCCTCCTTCACATCAACTATTCTAATACTAATTAATGACAAGAGAAATTTCATCTAACCTCTTTCCAAGAACCAACGCAAAAGATATAAGTAACAAATATGAAATCCAGAAAGGGCAACGAAACTTGTATCCATGCAAATGATAGAAAGCAAACTTAACATATTATTATGCTTTACCTGTTTACAATGATGTCAAAAAAAAAAAGTATCCAGGCAAATACATGACCTGCTAATTTTTCATGGAAGGTTAAGGTTCCTCGAAAGTTATGCGCTTTGCTTAGTCAGCAGTTACTGAATTGGAATAATCTAATGAAAATGACATGTTGCAAGCAGCGTACAAGCCCCTCATCTCTCTTACCTGAATGAAGTAAAACACAACTACTACTTGATCTTTGCTAGTTTTTTCTAAATGAATAACCTTATACCAAAACTCCGCCTATATTTGTATAGATAGTCTCGAGAAAGAGAAGGGTTGTGTTAGACTTACAATAGCTAACATAAAACTTTATCGTATCTACGAGAACATAGATCAACGAAGCGATAACGTTATGACTAGGTCGTTATACGGAAACAATACACAATATAGCTCAACTATATTGTCAAAAGAGCACGAGTCACTGCATTGAGTGACACTCAAGTGCAGTAAAAATATATAAAAATTCCCACACTTTAGTAAACAAGTGTAAGTAAAGAAGTTAGTTCATGAGAGTAAAATCCATTTTGAAACTTAAAATGTAGGCACGCTTACAAATAAATCAAGAAAAATAGTTTATACCATGATTAAGAGAAGAATCACATCATGTGCCTACAAAAATCTAAGTGGATAGGAGAAAAAACAAAAGAATTAGATACTTCGAGTTTTAAACTTTGGTATACTACTAAGACAAGAACTAACAATAAGGTAGACATAATAGTCAATAAAGTGTAGAGGAACAACGTGATAAATGTAAAAAATTAGGAAATAGGATCATAACTTTAAAATTTATAGTAAAACAAGACACTTTTAACGTGATTAGTGTTTATGCACCACAAGTAGAATTAGACGAACATCACAAGATAAATTTTTTGGAGAAGCTAGAAGGTTTGATTCAAAAAATACTTTTGGGAGAAAAAAGTTTACTAAGAGAGGATCTAAATGAGCATGTAGGAAGTGAATCTAAAAGATATAAGTGTATCGAAGGAGGTTTTGGGTTTGGAAAAACAAATGAGGAGAGTAAAACTACCTTGAATTTTTTTAGCCTTAACTTTATAATAGCAAACACTTATTTTAAAAAATAGATAGAACATCTTATTACGTACAAAAGTAGAGGAGCAAATTCTCAAATAGATTTCTCCTTAGTAAGAAAATCAGATAAAAAATATTGCATAGATTGCAAAATCATATCTGAAAATAGCTTGGCTACCCAACACAGAGTTCTAGTTATGGTCGTACAAGTTAAGAGAAGAGTCAAAAAAAAGTCAAAAAAAAAAAATTCTAAGAGTTAGACGATGGCTTTTAAAGGATGAACAACAAATAAACTTTTAAAAAAGAATGGAAAAAGAGGAATTTTGAAAAGTACAAAGAAATGCTAACAATGTGAGTCGAAGTGACCAAAGGGATTAAGAAAATAGACACTTAGAAAATCAAGAGACGTTGAACCAAAGGGTAAAGAATCTTGGGGGTGAAATGCAGTCGTGTAAGATAAGATTAAGATTAAAAAAAAGTTATAAAATATCACACTTATGTAAAGATAATAAAAATTAGAAAAAATATAAAATTGCAAAAAGGATACTAAAAAAGCTGTGGGTAAAGCGAAATTTAAAATTTTTAAAGGACTATATTAATCTTTAGGAACTAAAGATGGTGAAAGAAGAATTCTCATGATTGTGAAAGTTAGGGAAAGAAAACTAAGAGACATAAATCAAGTGAAATGTATTAATAATAAACAAAGTAATGTGTTGGTAAGAGAGTAATATATCTAAGCATGATGGAAGAATTACTTCTAAAGGTTTTCTAATGAAGAACATGAATTTTCTTGTTACTCTGATAGATTAAATATTGCAGAAAAGAACCAAAATTATACCTTTTGTCGTAGAATTTAAGAATTTGAAGTAGAGAAAGCTTTGAAGATAACAGATAATGACAAAAAAGTAAGATATAATAATATACTTATTAAAATGTGAAAAGGTCTATGCAAAAAGGCACTCACTAAGTTGTTTAATGAAATAATGAGATTTAAGAAAATGCCGAATGAATGGACGAAAAGTACTTTAATCCCTATTTATAAAAATAAGGAAGACATATAGAACTGTGCCAAGTATAGAAAGATTAAGTTCATGAGACATACTATGAAATCACGAGAGAAGGTCATTGAGCAAAGATTAAAACGAGACTCAAGTCACGAAAAATTAATTTAATTTCATGTCAAGAAGGTTAACCATAGAAACAATTTACTTACTGCGAAGATTGATAAATCAAAGAAATTAATAAGATTTACATATAGTTTTCATCAATTTAGAAAAGACATGTGATAGAGTGCTGAAAGAAGTTTTATGGAAGGTTTTAAAAAAGAAAAAAGTATGTATTACTTATATTCGAGCAATCAAAGATATGTATAATAAGATCACGACTAGCGTGAGAATACAGATCAGGGACTAAATTAAGATTTAAGATCTTGTTGTACGATTTTTGTTTGATTTTGGATGCAATTAATGAACATATCCAAGATTTGAGACCTCGTATGATTTTTGCATATGATATAGAGTAGTTGGTGAATCGACAGAAAAAATAAATATAAAGTTAAAATAATAAAGACAAGCTTTGAATATACATGACTTTCGTATAAGTAGAAATAAAATAAAATAAATGAAATATAATTTTAATAAAAGACTTACAAATACGAATTTATAAGTAAAACTTGGACCTCATTTTATAAAACAAGTCACAAACTTTAAATATCTTAAGTCCATTATACAAAATGTCGGAGAAGTAAATAAAGACGTAAACCATAAGATTCAAACGGTATGAATAAAATAGAGGAAAACTTCGAATGTTATTTGTGATAAAAAAAATGCAACTCAATGTTAAAAGAAAATTATAATGTACAATTATAAGATATGCAATATTGTATGATACTGAATGTTGGACAGTTAAAAAATAACATAAAGATAAACTTAATGTTGAAGACATAAAAATATTGCATTGGATGAGTAGACACACTAAAAGAGATATGATTAAGAATGAGTGCATTACAAAAAAAGTTGGAATAACATCTATTATAGAGAAAATAATATAATATTACTTAAGGTGGTTTGGTCATGTGCGGAGAAAACATGTAGATATCTTATTGCGAAGAGTAAATCGAATGGAGAACAACCCGGTCATAGAGGTAGAGAGAAGTTAAAGAAAAAAATAGATAAAACCATTAAGAAATATTTAACAATTAATAATCTCTCTATTAACCTCATTTATAATAAGTCATTGTGGTATCATTTGATTCATCTAATCGATCCCACCTAATAAGAAGAGGCTTAGTTGTTGTTGTCATCGTTGTTGTTGAATAACCTTACACCAGAGCTTCAAAAATTGTCCCATCATACATTGAATTGGTGTTCTTTTATAAATTTACCCATTCATAATTTTTAAAGATTTGTAGCACATCCAATTCCATGTTCATGCGGTTACGACAAAATTTTACGTTGACTGTCGCACGCCTAACACAACCCTCCTCTTTTATCTGGGCTTGGGACCGACTATACGAATATAGGCAGAGATGAAAATGTTGGGCGGTTAAAAGACAACATGAAAATAAACTCAACATTGCAGAAATGAGAATGTTGCGCTGGATGTGTGGACACACCAGAAGAGATATGATTAGAAATGAATGCATTAAAGAGAAAGTTGGGATAGCACCTATTGTAGAGAAGATGGTTGAATCTCGCTTAAGGTGGTTTGGCCATGTGTGGAGAAGACCTGCAGAAGCCCTAGTGAGAAGAGTAGATCGGATGGAAAATAGTCCAATAATTAGAGGTAGAAGGAGGCCAAAGAAAATAATAAGTGAAACTATTAAAAATGATTTAAAAGTTAATAACTTATCTATTGATCTCATCCATGATAGACCACTATAGCGTCGTTTGATCCATGTAGCCGACCCCACTTAGTGGGAAAAGACTTAGTTGTTGTTGTTGTTGTAGCACATCCAAACCCTGTCACCTTCTCAAGTATAAAGAGGAAAAGTTGTGTTTTGAATTGTGAATACAAACATATAAGAGTACGTTTGGTTTCTGAAAACATTTCATTTTTCATTCTCTTCTTTCATTTCTTAAAATCTATTTTTATTTGTAAGTTTTCATTATCTTGTGAAATTAAAAATATGTTCATATTTATTTTCAAATCATATCACCATAGATAGCTATAAATGTTACTTGATTTTTTAGTTTGATTTTCTAGAACTATGATATTACTTTGATTTTGCCTAATAATTATGATAGATTTTTAAAAAAAATTACAAAAATGCTACCAATATTTTTTGAAACACTAAAAACTTCTTTTAATTATTTTCTATTTTCACTTGTTAAGAAACATTTTGTCTTAAACTCTACCAAACACACTTTTAATCATTTTTCTATTTTCAATGAAAATGAAAAGAGGAAAAAAGCAAATTAAACAAACCCTAAGGGGTTTGGTTTGTAGAAATATTTTCAGCTTTCATTGTCTATTTTCATTTGTAAGTTTTCTTTATTTTAAAAACAAGTTTGTTTTATGAAGTTAAAAATTTATTCATATTTATTTTCAAATTTAATTGACATAAATGGTTATTAATATTCTTTAATTTGTGAGTTTGATCTATTATAATTATGATTTTATTTTTATTTTATTTAATAACTATGATATATTCTCTTTTAAAATTATAAAAATATCACCAATTATTTTTTGGAGAAGTGAAAACATCATTTAGACATTTACTTTTTTTCTATTGTTCTAGGAAAATGTTGTCAGAACACATTTTCTCCTAAACTCTACAAAACACATTTTCAATCATATTTTCTGCTTTCAATTAAAATGAAAACAAAAACATGCAAACCAAACAAACCCTAAAAGATGTTTTCAGTGTTTTCAAAAAATAACCGATGACATTTGTGTAATTTTAAAAGAGATTCTATCATAATTATTAAACAAAATCAAAATATTATCATAATTATAGAAGATCAAAATAAAAAATCAAGTAATATTTATAGTCATCTATATCAATTAAATGTAAAAATAAATATAAATAAGATTTTAAATTCAGAAAGCAAACTTATTTTCTAAATAATGAAAACTTGCAAATAAAAATATATTTTAAAAAATAAAAATAGAGAATTAAAACTGAAAATAGTTTCACAAACCAAACACATCCTAAATTTCATCCAAAAGGAAAAAAGAAACAAGCATAAATTTTGCAGAAAATGGATGGATTCCTTAATCCTTACTGCAGGCCGATTAATTGAGCTCATATATTCATATAATTATTTCATGTGACATGACCAACTAATCTCTAACCAAAATTACAACCGTATACCTAATAAGCAGCGTATAATACTGCAATTATACATGTTTTTCATCATTCATCAGCATTCATTCTACATACCTCACAAACCATTCATGTCCTACACTGTAACTAAAATATTAAAATGAATATATTAAAAAAAATTGGTAAAACAAAGAGGATTGTAAAGATATTACCTGCTCCTCAACCTTCATATGCTTTGAGAACAACTTTACTGCATGACACTCTTTAGTCAATGACCGAAAACCCCTATGCAAACAAATTAATTCTTTGGTGATACATTAAAAAAAAAAAAGTGAAATTCAGCAAGTATGTATGCACTTTGCCTATACATATTTCTCCTCCTGAAAGGAAAAATAACAACACCTTAAAAGTTCTATGGATCTTAAGGCAGATGAACTGATAATAAGAACAGCTGGATTCCCAGCATCAATTTTTCCTTCCACAAGCTGTCCTTCACATAGCACCTGTTTCCAAGATGTGCCAAAAGCTGCTTTGATATTTTTCCCCAAGGATTTAACATCTCCGTTTGAGTCTTGAGATAACTCCAAAATGCAAGCCTCTGCATCATGTAAAAAACATAGTTTTAATTCCCAAATAAAATATACTACCCAAAGATGTTATCAATTGAGTTCTCTGTCACTTGCAATTTTGAATTTTCTAGAATAACATCTTTTTCACCTTCCTGTAACATATAAAAAGAAGCCAATGAAGGTCTAATAAGGAAGATAAAAGCAAAACCCAAATATAATTAGCTGAACTTCTTTCCTTATACTAAAAAAAGGGTCGCTCAAAGTTAAAAGAAAATTATATTGTACAACTATAAAACCTATAATATTGTATAGTATTGAATGTTGTCAATATCGCAGAGATGAAAATGTTGCATTATATGTGTGAACACGTTAGAAGATATGTGATTAAGAATGAGTTCATTAGAGAGAAAGTTGAGATAGCACATATTGTGGAAAATTTGGCAAAATCTCACTTAAAAGTGATTTGGCCATGTGTGAAGAAAATTTGTAGAAACCCTATTACGAAAAGTAGATCAGATAGAGAGTAACTTGATAGTTAGAGATAGAAGAAAGTTAAAAAAAATAATAGATAAAACTATTAAAAAAGATTTAACAATTAATAATTTTTCTATTAACCTCAATAATAATAGATCACTGTAACATCGTTTGATCCATATAATCAACCCCACCTAATGAGAAAATGCTTAGTTGTTATTGTTGTTGAGAAGATATGAAAGAGCTTCTAGAACCTTTTATCTGACCCTCCATCAGTCTACAACAACAACAACAACAACAACTAAGCCTTTTCCCACTAGGTGGGGTCGGCTACATGGATCAAACGGCGCCATAGTGGCCTATCATGGATAAGATCAATAGATAAGTTATTAACTATTAAATCGTTTTTAATAGTTTCACTTATTATTTTCTTTGGCCTCCCTCTACCTCTAATTATTGAACTATTCTCCATCCGATCAACTCTTCTCACTAGGGCTTCTGCAGGTCTTCTCCACACATGGCCAAACTACCTTAAGCGAGATTCAACCATCTTCTCCACAATAGGTGCTATCCCAACTTTCTCTCTAATGCACTCATTTTTAATCATATTTCTTCTGGTGTGTCCACACATCCAACGCAACATTCTCATCTCTGCAACGTTGAGTTTATCTTCATGTTGTCTTTTAACCGCCCAACATTCCGTACCATACAATATAGCAGGTCTTATAGCTGTACGGTAGAATTTTCCTTTAACTTTGAGCGACACTTTTTTATCACAAATGACACTCGAAACTTTCCTCCATTTCATCCATCCAGCTTGAATCCTGTGGTTTACGTCCTCCTTTACTTCACCGTCATTTTGTATAATAGACCCAAGATATTTAAAACTTGTAACTTGTTTTAATATATAGTCTCCAAGTTTCACGTCTACATTCGTATTTGTTCGTCTCTTATTAAAAATACATTCCATATATTCCATTTTATTTCTACTTATCCGAAAACCATGTGTTTCTAAAACTTGTCTTCATGACTCTAACTTCAAATTTATTTCCTCTTTTGATTCACCAATTAAGACTATATCATCTGCAAAAATCATGCATTGAGGCCCCAACTCTTGTATATGTTCAGTAACTGCGTCTAAAATTAAGTTAAAAAAATACGGACTCAGAGAAGACCCTTGATGTAGTCCAATAGTTGTGGGAAAATCCTTTGTATCCCCATTTTGTGTTCTCACGCAAGTCGTTATCCCGTCGTACATGTCTTTGATTGCTCGAATGTACGCAATACGTACTCCTTTTTTTTCTAAAGCCTTCCATAGGATCTCTCTTAACACTCTGTCATATGCCTTTTTCAGATCAATAAAAACCATATGCAAATTTTTTCGTCTGCATTGATACCTTTCCATCAATCTCCGTCGTAAATAAATTACTTCCATAGTTGACCTTCCTGGCATAAATCCAAACTGGTTCTCTGTAACTTGAGTCTCTTGTCTTAATCTTTGCTCAATGATCTTCTCCCATAACTTCATAGTGTGGCTCATGAGTTTAATCCCCCGATAGTTGGAACAATTCTGTATGTCTCCTTTACTTTTATATATAGGGATTAAAGTACTTCTCCTCCATTCATCCGACATTTTCTTAGATTTCATTATCACATTAAACATCTTAGTGAGCCAACTTATACCCTTCTTTCCTAAACTTTTCCACACCTCTATAGGTATATTATCAGGTCCTACTGCTTTGCCATTATCCATTCTCTTCAGAGCCTTCTCTACTTCAAACTCTTGGATTCTACGATAAAAAGTATAATTACGGTCTTCTTCTGCAGTATTAAGTCTGTCAGAATTGTAGGTCAACTCATGCCCTTCGTTAAAAAGTCCTTGAAAGTAACTCCTCCATCGTGCTTGGATATCATGCTCCCTTACCAAAACATTACCCTCTTCATCTTTAATACATTTCACTTGATCTAGATCCCTTGTCTTTCTTTCCCTACCCTTCGCAAGCTTGTAAATTTTTCTTTCTCCCTCCTTAGTTCCTAAAGATTGATATAATCCCTCAAAAACTCTAGTTCTTGCTTCACTCACAGCCTTTTTAGCGTCTTTCTTAGCCGCTTTATATTTATCCCAATTTGCCTTATCTTTACATAAGTGCCACTCCTTATAACACTCTCTTTTAAACTTAATCCTATCTTGCACCTCCGCATCCCACCACCAAGATTCTTTACCCTTATATCCAACACCTCTTGATTCTCCTAGTGTCTCTCTTGCTATATTCCTAATCCCTTTGGCCATCTCGTCCCACATATCATTAGCATTTCCTTGGACCTCCCAAAGCCTTTCTTCCTCCACTCTTCTTTGAAAATTCCTTTGTTGCTCATTCTTCAAAGAACACCGCCTAATTCTAGGAATGGTTTTCTTACTCTTTCTTTCTACTCTTCTCATAACTCGTACGTCCAAAACTAAAACTCTGTGTTGGGTAGCCAAACTCTCACCGGGTATGACTTCACAATTTGTGCAGAACTTTCTATCTGATTTCCTTACCAAGAAATAATCTATTTGAGTACTTGCTCTTCCACTCTTGTATGTGATAAGATGTTCAATCCGCTTTCTAAAGCAAGTATTTGCTATGGTAAAATTATAGGCTAAAGAAAAATCCAAGATAGTTTTACCTTCTTCGTTCGCATCTCCTAATCCAAAACCTCCATGTATACCCTCGTATCCTTTCGATTCCCTCCCTACATGACCATTCAAATCCCCTCCTTGAAAAATCTTTTCTCCCAGAGGTATTTCTTGAATCAAACTTTCTAGATCCTCCCAAAAAGTTATCTTGTGATGCTCCTCTAATCCAACTTGAGGTGCATATACACTAAACACATTAAAAGTGTCCCGCTCAACTACAATCTTTAAAGCTATAATCCTATCTCCTAATCTTTTCACATCTACGACACTGTTTCTCCACTCCTTATCAACTATTATACCTACACCATTACTAGTTCTTGTCTTGCCGGTGTACCAAAACTTAAAACCTGAAGAATCTAATTCTTTTGCCTTTTCTCCTACCCAATTAGTTTCTTGTAGACACATGATATTGATCCTTCTCCTAATCATGGTATCAACTATTTCCATTGATTTTCCTGTGAGTGTGCCTACATTCCAAATTCCAAAACGGATCCTACCCTCATGAACTAACTTCTTTGCTCACACCCATTCATTAAAGTGTGGGAACCCTTGCTTATTTTTCACTGCATCCGGACGCCGATGCAGCGGCCCTTGCTCTTTTGTCACTGCACGCGAGCCATACAGTGCGTTGCTTTCGGGCAACGACTTAGCTTTAACATTATTGCTTCGTTTGTCCATGTTCATGCGGTTACAACAAAGTTTTACGTTGGCTGTCGCACGCCTAACACAACCCTCCTCTTTTATCCGGGTTTGGGACCGGCTATACGAATATAGGCTGGGAGAATATAGCTGTTATTACTTTGAAGGGAACCATAAATGGATTGGTGGCTTCCAATCGTGAATAAGCAGCTCATCATATATAGGCACCATGCAAAAGATGACTTGTTTGGAGGTGAATCAACAAGCACCCGTGTCTGACTGACAATAGCATGTGCCATTCACAGCACTACTACTGCCAGGAAAAATAAGCTGCACAAGTGCCAGACCCTCCATCAGTCTACACGGGAAAGAAATTTTCCTCAAGACAAAAAGTCATCATTTAACCTGATACTAATTATGCATCTTTTAATAAGTTAGTAATCATGCTACATGACCAACTAAAAAGATACTTGGAGCATCATTATTTCAAATGGTCTTAAACTTTAGGTAAGAATATAATTAATTTGAAATTGAAAAAAAATTGAAGTTCTTTGTTAATTTGGAATTCAGGTGAACAGAAACAGTTGTTTATCATTAACTTGCCTCAGCTACTGTTATTCGTTATGCCTTATGGTATAGAGTGCCAAGCTAAACGAAAAAGGAAATGGGCAAAATTGGGGCAGCTAGAATAATGCAATATAACATAGTAAGAATGTTGATAATAAGATGAATCAGAAGTAAGGAAACCCATTTAATGGACCGGCTAAACTTGATCAATAATTATTTAAAGGACAATCGCCAGAGATGGAATGGTAATGAACTGCGCCAACTCAAGTGAAGACCTACCTGAAGCATGTAAAAGTCAATTACCACTCCAAATTGGCTAGGCACACTCTTATGATGGAGAGCCTGTTTTAATTAGGACACCAAGTTGGAAAATTCCATGTTTTCTTGGAGCTCTAAGGATGCTTTATTTTCAGTTTTCATTATTTCAAATTTTAGGTATACTTCAGTACTTTTCAGGAAATATTTTACAACTTTTCATAGTCCTTGATCATGGGCTGTATGTGGCCTCAAATTTAATGTTGTCAGAGTCTCTTTCACTCTCATTTTATAAGTTTTGATCATCCTTGTAGGATGTCTGGATACTTGTGGAAGTTCGAACTACCCAAATCCTCCTAAGATTAGTTCTAGAAACTCTGTATACATGCATGCTTTCTTTGAATACATAATGACTTTGTAGCACAGTTACAATCTTCTTCATTCTGTGACACAAACCCTAGGAGTGATGGCTAATTAGCATCAAGTGTAAACCTAGTCTGATATTCTTCCTCTTAATCTGTTCTCTTCAAATTAATAATATGCCCATTTAAATATTGTTAAAATTCCCCTACTCAGGTTTCAAATTGGGAACAGAGAAGCAGATTCTGCATGGATAGAAATCCTGCCTGCCATTGGAGAAGCTTAATCGGCAAATATATCGTTCATGAGGAAAACTGGAAAAGAAATCAATTTCATGCTACCTTCACCCAAGAAAAGATGAAAATACTCATTCAGAAAACCTATACTATCAAAAAATAAAAAAATAAAAAGAGGGAAAATTAAATAAGACTTTTCTTCCTCTAAAATTATATTACAACACATTTTCTAGGGTACCAAACTGAACAATTAATTATTAAATCAAGTTGAATAGCCCCCATAAAATCTGCAACGGAAAAACAGTACCTGTCAGCGATTCCAACTCGAGAGAAGAAAGCTGAACGCCCTTTGCAGACTGAAATTGATCCAGGAAGAAATGTAATTGATCTGAAGTTGATGCTGGCTGTAACTTCGTGATGCTTCTACCGTTTTGGTTGCTCTTAGACTGGTTGTGGCCATTGCTTTGGAATGGATCATTCTTCTTCTTCTTCTTCTTGATCATTTTGGTTCTTGCTCCCTTTGGAGCGAGGGGATTTTGCTTGCTGCTAGGGTTTTTGGGAGTGGCCTTTGATGGCCTCTGCTCTTTCCCGCTTCCCATTATGATGTGCTGGGCGGCCGCATTCTCTAATATAGCGACGTTGTTGGTTTTATAGGCTACACAATTTACAGCAGCAGTGTAGCACTTTGTTCGTTGGGCGGCCCGTTTGCGATAAGTTCAATAAAATGGGTCAAACCTATCGGTTGAAACGCTTTAACACTTAACCCACCTCTTCTGTCCCAAAAAAAAAAAAAAAAACAACCCACCTGCACATGCCATGTAGTTTATTACATTAAAGGAGCATTTGGCTCGCAATGAAATCAGAATTTTTATATTTAGTTCGTACAAATATTTCAAAAAATATTTTATTATATGCTTGAAAATATAATATTTTTAAGTTTGATTAACATTAGTATTCTTGAAAATACTTCAAAATTACCTTTACCAATTTTTAAAATAAAAAAAAAAAAAGATAAAAGGCATGTTAGAATTTAAAACTTAGTATTTTAGGGTTTAAAATTGAAGTTTTAGAATTTTAGAGTTTAAATTTTAAGTTAGGATTTAAAATTTATAATTTTAAATTTTAAATTTTGAAATTTAAAATCTGTTTGGAGTACTTGATAAAGGGAATAGGATATGATATTTTATTTTATCTTGTTGTTATTTTGTGTTTGGTGAATCAATATAATAAGATTAAAAAAATTTTATCATGTACTATCTTTGAATGTTAGTTAAAATTTCTATCCCAAGGAAAATGATGGGTTAAAGAAGAATTGAATAATATAAGAAAATATAATTTGTATAATTTATAATTATATATTTTTAATTTATGGACATTATTTTTTTAATTATATATTTTCTATAATTTATAATTTATACTAATGTATAAAATAGTCAAAAAACAATTATATCATATCCTAACATTATAAAAAAAAATTGAATTTGTAAAGTTTATATGCTAATGAGGAGCGCTTAAGCGCCTAATATTGATATTGTTTATTTTTAAATTTATAAAAATTATTTTAAATTATATATTTTTATAATATAAAATTTATACTAATGTATAAAATAGTCAAAAAATTTATATCATATTGTAACATTATTTGATTTACCTCAACAGGATAATATAGTATAGTAATATCTAATATGTTATCTTGTGTGTATCAGACACTAAATAAGATCAGAACTTATTAAGTTCATATCATATCCTATTCTTATCTAATCTTCTATTATATCCGCCTTTATCATATTATAACCAACGAATCCTTAAGGTTTAAAATTTATAGATTTAAGGTATAAGATTTTGAGATTTGTAATTTAGAGTTTAAATTTTTGAGATTTAAAATTAAAGAATTTGGGATTTTGAAATTTGTAATTTTAGAATTTCGAATGTGGGGTTTATAATTTAAATTTTAAGAGTGAAAGTTAGATATATGAATAATAAGATAAAAGAGTAAAACTATCTTTTAATTTCATAAAAAAAAAAATTCACTCAATAGGAATCTAAATTCACACCACCCCCCTCCCCCCGTGGGAATAAAATATGGAAATATATAGCAATATATTCCTAAGTTAGATTTTTCAACAAAAAAATTTATAAACTTGAGTCAAATATAAGAATATATCATTTCTAAGAATCCTGCAAACCCTAAACCAAAAGTCTTTAATCAAAATAAAAATAAATTATATATTTAACCCAAAATAATTAAATTATATTATAGTTTTTTGGGTTGACAAGGAGTCCTTAGACCCAAAAGAAAAGAAAACCAAAGAGAAAGCTACTTAGTAACTAAAGAAGGTACAAAACACCCCCTTGAATCAGCAAAAGTGGCATAAAGAAAAATTCTCCCCTCAAGTTTCCTCTCTTTCTTCAGAAAGAATTTTTCCTAAGTTTGGCTCGAATCATTTCTATCAACTCTCATAGTTTTATTTCGACTTTTAGCTAGGCTAGTGAGTGGTATAAAGCAGATCTTGTTCCTTAAGATGGAAAGGTTGGAAGAAAGTAGTCCAAAAAATGGGATGATGAAGGAGGAAGTAACAATAGAGCTTCAAATGCTAGAATCACAATCCATTTCCTTGGCAGAAAAGATTATGGTTGAGTAACCACTCAACAAAAAAAAAATTATTATAAAGGGTTAGGAAAATCTTAAAGGTGTCAAAATGGTGGACATTAATGCCAACATTTTTAAGATGAAGATTTGCCAAAGCGCATTCTAGAGGAATGCCTATGAAATATAACGTGTCAATTATTGAACCTTAGGTGAGCACAAATCAAGTTTGGTGGAGTTGATCTATAAATTCAACTCGATTGAACAAAATTTAAATTGTAAAAAAAAATATTTAAAAATAATTATCAATTTAGATAACTTAAAAAATTTGGGTTATGTCAAAAAAAAAAAATTTAAAAAAAAAAGAGAAGAATCAAAGGAATAAAACTAAAAAGAGTAACTAACCATCAATAAGGAAATGAAAATAGAGCATTTTGGCCATTGAGAAAATGTAGCAGAAAATAAAAGAAAGCCACTGCTAACAATCATTAATACCAACCAAGTAGTTTCTCTCTAATTTAATTTCTTCATTTTACTTCGATTTGAAGAAAACCAAGCCTAATTCTGTTGGCTATGGTTTAATTTTTGGTATTTTAGAATGCTAATGGGAACTAGGAAGCCCTCCATCTTCGTCGTCTATGCAAAAAAGAATGGTTGCAACAGAGAAAGTTGAAAAAGCTTTGAAATTTCTGTTATATAATCTTAGACAAGTCTCCATTTGCACGGACGAATGGAAGGTGTTGCAAGTTGAGAAAGAGAAGCATTTTAAAAAAGGTAGAAGTCTTCTGAATGAAAAAGAAAAACGTAGAGGCGAAGAGGACTGCCAAGAATTCAAGGATGAAAATTGTATAAATTGAGAAAAGGAAATTTTTTTATTAATTAAAATATTAAATAGAGTAGGTGGTAGTGACAAGTATAGGTGTAGAGCCATGGAACAATTTCATAGGCAAAGAGAGAAGAGGAGGGAAGCATGGAGAAATTTCACAAACAGAGAAAGAATAGGAGGGAAATTGTTTGGTCATCGAGTCTTTTAGGCTAAAGTCCAAGTTTTCCTACCCCTGTAAGCTGTAATGATGAAAGTATGAAACCATGGACGTAAAATAGATCCCAAGTTTAAATATTCAATTTGAAGAAATGCATTGGAAATGATAAAGTGCATCAATGTTACATGAAAAGAATAGATAGTAGAAGTTTGAATTCTGAAGTCTAATGCATGAGAAGAATAAAAAAATTAAATAAAAGAGTAATGTACATGCTAAGATTACCGAGAACTTAAGTCTACTTTAAGTATTAAAAATTGCAGAAACATTACTTTAGATATAGTTGTATAATACATAAGCAGAAAGGATACAATAAGCAAAAATGAAACAACAATGGTGGAATACAACCCAAATATACGAAGATATAAGCCTAGTTTAAGAGTCACCCTAACTAAATCTATGGCAACCATAGCCACAAAAATATTGAGAAGCTAGGCAAGAAAGATGGAGCCATATGGCAATCAGACCTATAAACCAATAAACAAAAGGGAAGGAGTTGTCATATGGATTTGAATACAAGGAATAATGGCATAAAGATATGGGCAAAAGACAAAGGTACAATAAGATCCAACAGAAAAGAAAAACCTGAAAAAAAATGCATTAGAAAAAATGGGCTAATTTTATCAACCAAGCAACATGCAAGTATTTTTTTTTTTACAAGCCAAGGCCAAAATCAAACAAACCCACCAATTAGGGGCCTAACCCAAAGATACACAAATCATCGAGCATCTTCAAGCAACACAAACCATGTAAGCCTAAACCAACTACACCTTAAAAATAAATGTTGCAAAGATTCCTCTGTAAAGTTGTAAATAAGACAAAGGGGGTCATTGGCAACTTTTCTTCATATGTGTATCTTGAGTTTTGGGGGCACATTAAAGCCCAAACCTAGCCCCACATTTTGGGGTTTACAAAAGTAGATGATGTTGCCCTGTCTCTGCTTCTTCATGCCTCTTAATCTTTGGATAACCCATATCCTTATTTTGCCTTATAAACACCATTAGCCAAAAAAGGGTTAAACTAGTTTTTCATGTGCATCACAAAGTGGAATAGATAATGCCACTGTTTCCTTCATCACTTGGGTGGGCACCCTATTTGTTACCACTTCAACTTTCCACTACTTAGAAGTATGATCAATCAAGGAAGCCACTTTGTCCAAGCTATTGTTAGTTCAATTTTCTAAACACTTATAAGCCACTTATCCCTGTAGATGATAATAAGTTCTCCATTCTCTACCTTCCATCTATTATGTTTAGATAAAAACTCTTTACCTTCTATAATGCTTAGCCACCCCCATGAGCAACACTTTTCCCTTCTAGCTCACTATAAGTTAGTGTTATGGAAGTATTTCCAGTTAAGAGTTTGTCCTCAAAGGGAGTTAGGCTCTTCCATCATTAATCAAGCCTATTTCAAAAGTAGAGCTATGTTCATACTCTTAAAATATTTGAAGCCCATACCTCCCTCTTTTTCTTCATAGAAAGCGCCACTTGACACAATGGATGCCTCTCTATTTCCCAAAGCTTTTTCACTGAAATTTAACCGATTTTGAACACAACTTAGCATAGAAATTCTTCGGGAAAAGTATAATAGACATAGCATATGTTAGGTTGGCTTGGATCATAGCTTTGATAAGAACTTCTTTGCCACTTTGAAAAAGAAATTTTTTTCTAACTAGTCATATTTTGAACCGCCCTTTCTATCATCCAGTTAAGAACTCCCTATATCCCAAATATTTTCTAAGATTGTCCCAAATTGTTATGTTAAGCTCTTTAGCAAACTCTTCTTTAAGGGCTCCTTGGGTATCTTTACTGAAGATAACACACAACTTTTCCTTATTGATTACTTGCTCTAAAGCATTGGACTACTTCTCTAGAATAGCCATAATCCACTTTTTATGTTAATCACTTTAGCAAAGAGTATAGAATCATCTGCAAATAAAAGATGTGACAAATATGAAGTATTTCTAGCTATCTTGATTCTAGAAATCTCTTTCGTCATAATGGATTTAGAGATAAGCTCAGAAAATACTTTGGCTACTAAAATAAATAAATATAGAGACAAAGGGTCACTTTGCCTAAATCCCTTTTGAGGGTCAAATTTAGGGCTCAACACATCGTCAACTATAATTATGTAGCTCACATATGTAACATAATTCATAATCAGCTTGATCTATTTTCCATCATATCCCATACCTTCCAACACCTTTTCAAGAAACTCCCATTCTAACTTATCATAAGCCTCATTTATATCCAACTTAATGTCCATGAAGTGTTTCTTTTTATTCTTGTTATGCTTTAGGAAATGTAATGTCTCTTTGCACCACCACAATATTATCTTAAATCAATCTTTCATTCACAAAGGCACTTTTGTTTTGAGAAATCACACCATTCATGTGGTTCTTCATTTGATTAATCATGATTTTAACAATAAGAGTAATATGAGTTTATTAGCCTAAACTGGCTTATATCCTTTGTGTTTTGCAACTAAAGAATAAGAGTAATATGAGTTTCATTTACCTCACTTGGGATTTGACCTCCTTCAAAAAAAATTTAATAATTATAGCACACACCTCTTTTTTTATGATTTCCCAAGATTTTTAGTAAGACACACCATTAATGTCATCAAGGCCCAAAGCTTTCATGGCTATTAGGTTGAACACATCTCTTTCAATCTCCTATTTAATAACCCTTTTCAACAATAACTCATTCATCTCTTAAATGATGCATTTGGGAACAACATCCCCTAACCCTTGCAAAGGCCATGGGTTGGAGGTTTTAAAAAAAATTGGAATAAATCTTGTGTAACATTTTAGAAATTTTTTGACCCTTCTTTCCAAACACCAACTTCATCTTTATTTCTAATAATACTATTTTACGTCCTTATCTGTATAGTGAATTGTTGGAAGAACTTCGTGTCCTTATCCTCAGAAGTAAAATATTTGATTCTTGCTCTCCGTGACCCGTTATTCTCTTTATATTTTCAAATAGTGATAATCCTTCTTTAAATATTCTTAGATGCTGCCATAATGTTTCTATTAAGTTCACCATTCATTTTACATTACAAATCAGTCTCAAATCTTTTTATCTACACATTAGCTCTTTTAATATTTTTTATTCCACACCTCCAAATTATTTGCCACTCCTTTTAATGTTCTAGAAAAGCTGCAAAGATCACTAGGAGGTTTTTCTTCCAACTTCGATCAACCACCCCCATAAAATCATCTTGATCCGTATAGTAAGCTTTAAATTTAAAGCATTCTTCCTTTTTTTTTCTCCCCCATTTACTTTGTGTTCAAAATAAGAGGTATATTATTAGACCCAATAACTAGAAGAGCTAGCATATTAGCATCTTTAAATCTTTCATTCCATGCTTCATTTGCTAAGTTTCTAATCAATCTTTTCCCTTTCACCTCCCAACTCTCTCATGTTGCACTAAGTGAATATACAACTTTTTAAGAGGGGATCCACTAGCTCATTATCAATAAATAAAAATTTCCAAAAGAGGTTTATTTGATTGTGACTAAGATTCCTTAAACCCTCATTCTCATAATGATGCAAAATTTCATTAAAATCACCAATGCATTGCTAGGAGACATGCTTACTCGAATTAACAGCCATGAGCTTTTGCCAAAAGTGATTTCTAAATCCAGATTCTAGATGCCCAAAGATGTGGTGTTAAGGGTACTTTGTCTTTCATCTGCCATCTTCACCTAGGCATGGATGTAGTTATGGCATTTATCTAAAATTTCAACTTATATTCCATCTTTCCACATAAAACACAAGCCACATGCTTTCCAGTAGGGTCAACAACCTCTTTCCTATGAATACAAATTTTCTTTTAAGATTTTCCAGCTTACCAACTTTTGATTTTGTCTTTATCAAAAACAAAATTGAGTAGTATTTGTGCTTGAGACACAAGTCTCTCAACACTCAAACTATCAACGTGACTCGCGCCCTTTGATAGTTCTAACTTATGGTTATCATAATAAGGAGGGCTTATTTAGCCTGCCTCCTCTGCCATAGATAGTCCATATGCTTCCACCTTGCTACTCCTTGTTTCCATACCTCCCTTCTCATCTTTTAGTTTTTTCTAAGCTCCTCTCTCAATTTTTGTACCTTTTCTGCTTATTGTTATTTCCTCCTATATTTCATTTATGCCTGTCAATCCTCCCTTCCTCTTTTTATACTTAAGCTACTGGAAATAGCTAAAGCAAGGTTACTTATAACAATTGTAATAACCGTAAAAATTTAACAAAAATTTCAATTTAAAAGAAATTTAGAGTAAAAGAGAGAATTTTGAAAATAGAGATAAGAACCATAGAAAATATGTATATTTATTACATGGATTAAAAAATTACAAAAGGAATATGAGAATTTACGTTTTGGCGCGTAATTTTTATTTTTCAATAATAGTATTCTGTTATAAGCAAATATATTTTTATTTACTTAAAAATAATTATGTTTTGCTAAAAGTAAGAAGACTTTAAGTAAAATAATTATTGTTTAGTTTAAAATAATTATATCGGCCTATAAAGAATTTTTGTTGTACTTTTAGAAATATTTTTCTTTTAATATGAATAAAGATATTTTTTTTGAAATTTGTTTTATTACGATTTTTATCGAGAAAATCATGATTTAAGAGTTTAACTAAAGATTTATGAGAATGGAAATTTTTAGAAATTTTTGGAATATTTTATGATGAAAAATGAAATTTATATGAATTTTTATAAAAGAAAATCCTATTATTAATTATTTAATAATTATTATTATATTAAAAAAAAAAGGCAATTGAAAGACAAAAACCGGAGGCGACGATATCAGATTCGAGAAAAATCGAAGAATATGCATAGTTTGTGAATAGTGAATAAATAGTGACCTACAACTTTATCTTTCGATTTGGAGTGTTTATGGGCTTCCGATCTCAAAACTGAAAGTGTTATTGGATTCAGGATGAAGAATACTTCAGTTTTGATCGATAAATTTTTCAAATCAACTGTTAAATCGCCGTAAATCTGAAATAGAAAATCTCGGTAAAAGGTAAGTTCTGAAAATCTTACTTAGAGACTTCTAATTAGAAATCTAACTCCGTAAATGGATTCAGAAATTAGATAAACATTAGGATATGAATTTGTTTCATTGATTTGGTAAAATTTTTGTGACGGTGAATAGTATTTTTCGACGATAAATAGTGGTGGTGAATAGTGTTTTCGGCATGAATAGTATTTTTCGACGGTGAACAGTACCTTTAGCGTTGACTGAGCTCCTAGAGGCCAAATTTAGCAAATCCAGAGTCATTTTTAAAGTTTTTAGACCTTCCAGACTCGATTTTGGGATTTGTTTTACCGAATTCGAACTAGAAACGAGGATTTTAGGGCTATCCAATCTGGAGCCCTTACACTGTGAGTAGATAATTCTTCCTATGACTTGTTTTTACTCTTCTTGAACTTTACATTGATAAATGAGTATGATTACATGTTATGTATACTTTCATATGTTTCTGAAATGGTTTGGAATGTCTGAAATAATTGAAATATGATATTTAGTTCAAGAAGAGTATGACTATTGAAATAAATTTTGAAACACATTGAACATGCGATTTTTAAATGTATTTCGCATTACATGACAAAGAAAATATGTTATGCATGTGACATTGATTTTACAGTGTTATGTTTGCCTCGGATATGGGCATGATTATATGATTCCACTGATTGGAAAATTTATGATAAAAGATTTTGTACTGAGACTGAAAGCTCTGTTTTGAATGATATGTAAAGTGATAAGTTGCCAAATATGATTGTATGACAAGCATAAAGCTCATGGCGAGTTGTTTGATAATAATGCATTGCATTTGATGGATATGCACTTTTATACATGTTTATATATATATGTATTGATGAGTGATGACAGATTATATGGCTTGAGACGATATTGTGAAGGTGGTATTAGTGTTAATGTGAGGAGGCAGTAGAGTGATGAACTCACATTCCATAATTACCTATTGTGATGATGACAGTGATAATGTAAGGAAGCAGAAGGGTGATGAACTCACATTCCCTGTTAATCTATTGAAGTTGTAGTCAGTGGTAATGTGAGGAGGCAATAGGATGATGAACTCACATTCCCTGATTACCTATTGTGATGATGACAGTGGTAATGTGAAGAAGCAATAGGGTGATGAACTCACATTCTCTGATTACCTATTGTGATTGTGACTATGGTAATGTGAGGAGGCAGAAGGGTGATGAACTCACATTCCATGTTTATCTATTGAGTATATTGAAAGTTGTGACATACTTGAGCATTATATAAAAAAATTGGTTTTTAATGCATATCAAATTCGATTTAAGATCAATTTGTATCATATGTGGTTACAGATATTTGAATGTGATTTGAACTGAGAATATTTTGAAAACGCGGGTCCCATAAGGATGTACTTCTAAACGGTAGATTTTGATATAATAAATTTTAATATATGGGTACATCCTTATGTTGATCTGAGAGGTTATAGGAGGTAGTATCTGCTCACTGAGTTGTAAAACTCACTACACGTGGTTGATATATTTTCAGATAAAGACCCAGAACTTGGTCCTACGGCTACTTGATCGACTGGGTGTCGTATTTCAGTGATGAGCCTAAATTGTTTCTGGGCTCTCAGTATGTAAACTTGTAATATATTTGTACTTTAGAGTTGCTCTGAACGTCACGGGCAAGATCCTTGTTTCCGCTGTAAACCTGTTTTACATATAGATTTGGCATGTATAATTATTAGTATTGCAAATTTGTAAACATATGGTAATACTTGGATATGTGATATTGTAAAACTATTTACAAGTGCATAATAATAAAGTTTATCGGATATTAGAGATTTTCGCGTTCCTAAAGTAAGGATGTGACAATAATGGCCTACTTCTCACTCTTCTCCTCCTCCTCTACCTCTTCATCTTTACTTAGCAATTCTATAAAATATTTTTCCCTTGGTTGTAGACTTCTCTTTTTTACCATAGCCATTTTTCGTTTTATGTTATTGTTTGTACCGTTTATTGATTACTCATGAGTTGTCTTAGAGTTTAGCCTCTTTATTGCTTCCCAGCACTTTAGAATTTCTGTTAGGCTAGGTTGGACATCTAAATGATGTAGCCTATTTAAATCATTCTCTTTAATCAGCCTATAGCTTGCTGTTTCTAGGTTTTGTATATATAGGACTATCACATCATTTTTTCTCCTAATGTTCTCTTCTTCCATGTGCAGGTTCTTCAGTAAATTGGCTTAGCCTGGGTTAGCTCTCTTTTAACTTTAGATCTATCATAGTGACATCTGGAAACTTTCTTTTCTTGCCTTTTTTATATTCTCTCTCATTTTCATATATCAACTAAGAGTATCTTCCTTCTGTAAAAGTATTCTTTCTCATTCTCTGACTGAGCTTTACCATTTTCATTTTTATTTGCTTTTAGATCATACTGTAAAGTATTCTTTCTTTTCTGGAATTAATTCCTTAGGCTACTAGATTTGAGAAATGTTCTGAAAATGGCCCATTATTTTTGTCTTTTCCCACTATTACACCACCATCATTGCCTAAGATCTATTGTTGGTTAGATTTCATTCTCCTTTACCCCCCATTCGTAGCAATGGCTGCCATTACTTTTACTAGCTAAACTCTCATCTTTAGGCCATATCTTGGTGTATCATTGTTGTAAGCTGCCATGGTTATTTGAAACTGGTAATCGTTCTATTCATGCCCTTATCTTTTATACCTATAACAATATTCTTATAGCCTTTTGTACTTCAATCTAACCCAAGTTTTTTGTCAGTTTTTTTCAAAGCCTAGAAACCCATAATGAATTACTCTTTAATGTTTAGCATCACCTTGACTCTTAGAAAATGCCTTAAGATTTTACTATAACCCTAAGTTTGATTACCCGTATTTTTACTTTTAACGTGATGTGTTGATTGATTTTGGTGCTAAATTCTTTGTTTTGGCTATGTTAGGGATGAAAATGTGAAATTTTGGGTTGTCAAGAGCCAAAAGTGTGAAGAACCTCCAACTGGGCCATTATCGTAGCACAAACATGCCCAGAAACTAAGTGCACACAATGCCGGAAGTCCATGGCTGCAATGGTAGAAAAAATGACCAAGATACCCCTAATGCCTTAAATTTTCTTCGAAGACTTCTTCCCTAATTTTCTCTCCCCCTCACTGGCCTCCTTTTTTCTCTTTAGAAGACTTCCACCTTCTCTCTAAGATATCTCTCAATCTAGACCTCTAATCATAACAATAAAGGTACCATTAGACTTATGGCAATGAAAGCTTTGATTCCCTTCGATTAGTTTCTCCGAACAACTATCAAAGTCTCACTAGAAAACATAGAAAGGAAGCCTTAAGATTCGAGCTTTAAATAAGCATATCTAGGCATTTCAAATTTACAAACTAACATCATAAGTAGTTCTAGAAGTAGTCAAATAGCTAGGATTTAGAGTTTTATGATGATAAGACAACATTTTAGCTAGCATGAATAGTGATTTTAGCTGACATAAATAGTGATTTCATGATTGTGAATAGAGAATGACACTCTGATGTTGTTTTCTAGGTTTTAAGATATGAAGTTCGTTTAATTAGTTCAACTTTGGAAGTTTGTGAAAAAACATTTACCAACCTTATACCCCAAAATCTGTGAATAGATAATATTTTCTAATACACCTTTTATTGAATTCTCCTTTCTTTTATCCTACAATTATTTCATCTAATGCTATCAAAATGGATTTTAAACTTCAAATTTTGATTATTTACTTGCTTACAGTTGATCTTAAGACTTTTATTTTAAATTTATGATTTTACTTTAATCATATGAGTCTACATTGTTTAATTTTATTCCTAGAGCCCTAAGTATGCAAGGCAAGCCTTTATTAAAAAAAACCTCCAATAATGTATGTTGAAGATCAAAAGTTGCTTGTAAATTAATGTTGAAGATGTGGTATGAAAAGGTTGATCAATATATATCATTATTTGAAATAAAATGTTCCAAGATATTATAGTTATGACACTTTGAGTTCAAATTTTTGGCCCTAATCAGTATGCCTTTGAATGAATATGGTTGGCAACTTAGAACTAATTCATATGAATATGCTTTAGAATAGGGAATTGAACTAATGTCTTTTTCATATTTTAAAAATATGGATGGAGGGATGATTATCATGAAAAACTTCATTCTATTTTCTTAACGTAATGACTTCTTATTTTCACAAAATCACATTTTTATTTTTAAAAGAGGTTTTGGCTAGAACACTACTCACTAGTAGTGATGAGGGAACCTCCTCATATTACCATGGCAAAGCACATGATTATTTTTAATAAGACGATGATTTCCTCCTCCCTTACTATGTGCTTGAAAAATTTTGAATAGTTCTGATTTTGAGTCCTTCTATATGTGTACTTATCATTCCTTGAAATGTTTATTTAAGTTAGACGTGTATATTTCTAGAGGTTGCTTTCTTCACTGTTTAATCAGCTATTTAATAGTATCGTTTTACCAATTCTCAATTTAAAGCTCTAAGTTTTCTACCATTTTAACCGTAATGCTTTTAATATTATCCTTGAAATGTGCTTATTGTTTTACTTAATTACTTTAAGGTTTCATTGCATGTTTATTATGAAAAACTCATATGTATGTCATATTCTGTTTCAGTTATACTAGGCTTATTTGCTCACTAATTTTTTCAAAACTCATTCCTCTGTATCTATGTTTTTTAGATCGTAGCAAGGAACTTGATCCGTCTTCTTCAGATCGTGAGCTAAAGTAGAGATATATTGTGGTGAGCCCTACTTGTTCTAATGGACTCTTTTATTTTTTTCATATTCTGTTTGCATTTTTGTAACCTATTTGTGCTCCGAGAGTCACAGGCAAGATCCCTATTTCCGTTATATTTTGAATTTGTAAATAAATGATTATGATATGTATTTGGTAGGGATGTTCAAAACCGAACCGGACCGATCAAAAACTGAACCAAACCAATTAAAATCGGTTTTGTTCGATTTTTTTTTTTAAAAAATCGACCGGTTCGGTTCAGTTTTCGGTTGGGATAGAGTCCCAACCGAACCAAACCGAACCGGACCGAATTATTTAATATATTTAATTTATATTATTAAATTTATTTTTTATTATATTTTAAAAATATTTTACATAATGTTTTTTCAAACTTTTTGAAATGGGCCTAAAAAATTCGAAATAGGCCCAAAAAAATTCAAATGGGCCAAAAATTAAAAAAATTTGGCAAAACAATTTTTTTTCTTCAAAAAACCGAACCAACCAAACCAAACCGAATCGCCTTTTATTGGTTCGGTTTGGTTCGGTTTTATGAACCCCAGTTGAACCGATTAGGTCCAAAATTGTTTATCCCTTTCATGGTCGGTTCGGTTTGGTTGAGGCTCCAAAATCGAACCAAATCGAACTGAACCGTGAACACCCCTAGTATTTTGCTAATGATCTTTATGTTAAATATAAGATTATGAAATTATTACTGAAATTTTGAGGCAGTGATAGGTTTTCAGTATGTCTTGTATGGCACATTCTTGATTTTGTCTGTATAAGTTCTAAGGCTTATTGATGAGTGAGTTTTATACTTATAAATTAAATATTTTCATCTTATCTTTTACCATAATTAAGCATAAATCTCCCTTACTTGTCTTTAGTTTTGTGTCTTTCTTACAGATGGAGAGAAGAGTAGAAAATGGACTTAATTGGAGGAATCAGAGTTAAATTATGGTTCTTTAGAAATGATGTCTATAAATCAAGCAGATAAAACAAATTCATTAAGGATGGCTGAGTAAGGAGCATTATCATATTGTCTCTTGAGACGCATCCTAATGGATATATGCACAAATTTATTCTTGATTTATGATCACATTTCCAAAAGAACTAAAACATAAAGATTCAAGGCAAAACACCCAATGTTGAGAATATGTTTGCTGG
Source organism: Gleditsia sinensis (assembly GCA_037074535.1). Classification (NCBI taxonomy): domain Eukaryota; kingdom Viridiplantae; phylum Streptophyta; class Magnoliopsida; order Fabales; family Fabaceae; genus Gleditsia; species Gleditsia sinensis. Next base: position 7,963,600 of record CM073475.1, on the reverse strand, counting down.
TTGCAGTCCAGCCCAACCTTGCTGTAGTACTTGGGCCATATCTCTGAAAATACATATCCAATATGTATGAAATTTGGTAGGTGTGTAGCTGACATAATTGGGTACAACTTTCATGTTCAAGTGGTCAGAAAATACGGACATTAAAAGGGCCAAAAGTGGGCTAGAAGAGAATCTGACTACTGCTGCAGTCCAGCCCGACTTTGCTCTAGTATTTTGACCATAACTCCCACATTACGTATCCAATTTGTCCACAATTTGTCTTGACGGAAAGCTAATGAAATTTTATACAACTTTCTTGTTGATGAAGTCAGAAAATTCGGCTGTTTTCAAGACGATATTCAAGTATCAATTTCGGTGCATATGATGGAATTCAAATTGTCAACTTTGTACAACTTCCTACCTAACAATTTTGACAATTACCACCCCAACCACACTTAATTGTATCTATAAATAGAGAGCTTGAGGGGTGAGTTAAGGAGTTTTTGGAGAGCTTTGGAGAGAGCTTGGGAAAGTTTTGTTGGAATTCTACGAACTTGTAATGTTATTCTCTCTTTAGACATCTTGTATTTTTTTCATTTTCTTTCGTAATATTATCATGTTTCTTCATCTTTCATTTCACTTTCTTGCCTTGATTATAGAGAACTAATCTCCTAATGCTAAGGTGAAAGGGTGAAACTCTTGGTATGAGAATAATAATTTATCTAACTCTTAATCTTAATGTTTATCTTTGATATTGTATTTACCTTCCTATTTCTTTTTTCATAATTATTTCTTAATGGCTGGTTTTATCATACCGCCGATTTCTTGTTATGTTATTGGATGGTTTTATTAGACCGCCTATCTCTTATTATTTTCATGGTTGGCTTTGCCGCCTACTTTATTTTATTTTGTTATTGGTTGGCTTTGCCACCGATTCTATTTCATTTTATTTTGTTAAGTTAATTAATTTTCTACCTTTCATTTTGTGCATAAGTTAATCTTGTAAAATGTGAATTTTGATATATTGTAGACAATATAATGATTGGCACAATTTATGCTTGAATCCATTTACAAGTTATCTTTTGCATCTTTGTATTTTTAATCTTGTAAAGTGTGAACCTTGATACATTATAGACAATTTTTGGCACAATAAATACTTGAATCACTCTTGATTTATTGTAGACAATATGGTGATTGGCACAATGTATGCTTGAATCCATTTTACAAGAATGTTTTAATTATTAGAAAGGAGGTAAATATAATTCATGTATAAACAAAGTCGAGCTTAAATTAACATATCATCCGATTAGAACTTTATTCGTGTAAAGATTCTAATTGAGTAATAAACGAGTTAAATTTATTTTTATTCGATATACCAAGAGTGGATCTCCTAACCTTAGCATGCTTCTTTACCTTGAATACATCTTCATTTAATTTCAGTATATTAGTTCTTTGCATATTTTGTTCAATATTCCTCTCACAAAACGAGACATCGGGAACTAGGTTAGAAGTATTTATTTCGGATCTATATTAGAATTTTCTCTCAATTGACAATCTCTGTGGGATCGACCTTGCATACCACTAAATCTATACTCCAATAGATTCGTGCACTTGCGAGTTTTAATTAAAACAACAACACTTATGGGTGGAGGGTTAACCTCTTATCTGTACTAGTCACATATGTCAAATTAAGGTCGTGACAACTATTCACTACTAGGTTTTCAAATTACAACACTTTTCTTAATTTACCACCTATTAAATTTCCATTATTCATAATCAACCACTTTAAGGGTAGACTATGTATTTGTACCTAATAAGGAGAAAATGAGAAATCCATTTCCTATACAATAATATCAATTGCCTACTTGTACAGATTTGATAGGTGTTCCATTATATTCCAAGGTGATTCCTCTAAAATCCTCTCCATAGTACTTTTCTCATTAAAGTTGAAAAGGAAAATATATACATCTAAGTCTATTATCCTTAACCCTTTTGGATCACCCAAACTTTTAACAATCATAGCTTTCATTGTTTTTTTATTGAGGGGTTTATCAACTATAATCTTCCCTACCAGGCTTTTGCTAGCCAACTTCAAAGATTGTTGCTCTTCCACCTTTAATTAAATAGTTCTCCTTTCAGCTTCCTATCATTCTCCCCTATAAACATTCCTTCATCCATCATCCCAAAACCCTACCAACAGCCTTTCCCACTCACTTGTCTCGTACCAAGAACATTGTACACAACAAAGGACCAACTCAAGTAAACTAGGATCAAAGCAAAACACCTCACAATGCATTCTTTAGGTATTTGATCACTTGTAGGAAAATGAATCAAACATATAGCCCTCAAAACCTTGAACAATTCTCAAGCAAACACTTTTCCTTGAAAAGTTGACACCTATCTTAATGAGAAAAAACTTCTAGATGAAAATAGATTCTTTAGCAATATACAAGTTGAAGTGACGAAGGTTGATATTTTTTCAATGGGCAAGCAGCTTGGGCTAAGCCTAAGGCATCTTTGACCAAGATATGTCGGGTTGAGAAAACTCATCATAGTATAGTTGACCTAAATAATAGGCTTAAGTTTAATATTTGGACTAATAAACTTAAATTTAAATATGTTCTATTAGATTTATTTGTCCAAATTATCATGAACAATAGCAAAACTCTCAATGGCATCATTATTGTTAACATGAATGTATATGAGGGGATGACTACATCCATTATAATAACTAAATTGGTAATCTTTGTATTCTTTTTATAATTAATTGTGTAACCTTATCCCATGATGATACCTTTAATTGTAAGGTATTCCTTATCTCTTTTGAGGTATCCTTAAATGGAAAAATGTGTAACATTCCTTTTATTATGCTTAGAGTCCTCTATAAGGATCTCATCTTTAGTACTTAAAGTTATAACAAGGAAATATACATAAAGTGTGAGGTAGTTCTTGTAGAATTATACTTGTGAAACATGAGATAGTTCCTGAAGAATTAAACATTTTATTATTATTTTAATTTTTTACTTTTATCACTCTCTATGTATCTCTCTATCTCTTTTTTTGTTTTGTTTATAACACAATATCAGCATGAGTTCTATCAAATTGAAAAAATCAATCAATCCTTTAACTTTACTTTTCTTCAATCATGGTAAGAATTTTTTTTTGTTCTTATTCTTAAGAATGGTTTACACCCAAGAAAAAGGTTGAATTAGGTGTTTTAAAAATTTGCACTGAAGTCATGGAAGTTGAATGAGTTTGAAAACTCGTTTTACAACCTTTGAAAATGACAATGTTCTTTCACAAAAAAATAGAAAAAAGTTTATTCAAGAAAACTTAAACAAAATGAAATTCGAGAATACACTTTGATAAAATAATAATCAAACTAAAAACTAAACAAAAGCTTAGAGCAAGGTTAAATAAACACCAAAGAGTAGAAACTAAATCAAATGATAAACAATAAAGCTCAAAATAACAAAGCTTATAGATGAAAGGTAAAACTCTTAGAAAAATTGAAAAGCAAGTAAGAGAGTGGGGAAGGCATAATGATATTTATCCTAGTTTAACTTAACCATTGAGCTTACATCCAATCATCCAATCCGTAAGTCGTAACTTGAGATTTTCACTATACCACAAGTTTAAACCAAGCATTAGGGAGCCTCTTAAACAACCATAACTCAAATGAGTTGGAGATTCCAGGTTCACTCCCCTTATAACCAATCATATCAACCAATGGTTTTCCCACACCCAAATGCCATCAAGGCGACCATCCCTTGACTAATCCTCATGAAATGAAAGATAAATAAGGCTCAATTATTCTATTCTAGAGCATACGTAATACAACGTAAACCTATATTAGAATAATAAGGGAGAATAAGAGCTTAATAATGATTTAAGTTGAAATGCACAATTTTCTTGCTTTCCAATGACTTAGATGCTTGATGTTTATAGAGAAATGAAGTTTATAGCTGTGAAGGATTATTTAATATATAAATCAATGAAATTCGACCATTATAGAGCCATAAATTTCATTTTCAACAAGCTATAAGTGCCTAGCGAAGCCTTTAGGTGCTTACTGCCCTTTAAAATCCCTTAATTTTTTCTTCCAAGTCACCATTATAAGCATGTAGTGTTCTTTATTTTCTAGCTTAAGGCTTTCAAAGGATTTTTTGGGCTTCTAAATTCCTTGTGACCATTGTATTTGAAATGTTTAAACCCTTTAGGCTTCTAAAGCTTCCTCTAGGCACCCAATGGTCAATTTTGCTCACTTTTAAGCCACTAAACACATATTAAACTTAATAAGCATCTAAAGCACTTTGGAAAAAAAAACATTTGAGCAAACTTTACAAACCAATTAAACTTAGAAAAACCATGATCAAACATTTTGAAAACAATTAAGAGTTCAAGATTTCCTAAATTTCATAATTTACACAAAACTAAAGCTACGATAACCTAAAGAAATAAACAACCTTCAAAGCTTGATTCCTTGGCCTTGGTTCCATGCAAGATTTTAGTCCATCCTTTAAAATCTTCATTAAACCATTTAATTTATCAATCAAGCATGCATTATATTTCAATCACAAGCAATATTTTTCAACATTCATTTTCAGAGTGGTATAGAGTATATATATAAATCCATCAAGCGATACATATTCAACAGCTAAGCCTTTTCCTACTAAGGGGTCAATTTTATAAATCAAACGATATTACAGTGACCTATTATAAATGAGATCAATAGAGAGATTATTAATTGCTAAATCTTTTTTAATTATTTCACATATAACCAACATATATTCAAGATAATTATATATGTCTCTGTGTGTGTGTACGTATATGTATATATGTATGTGTGTGTGTGTGTATACATATACATATACATATACATATATAACCTGCATACCAATGGATCCATACATTTCTCCCCCTTTGTCATTAATAAAAAGAGAAAAAGACATAATTTTTTTTTCTTTTGAAAAATAAAGATCACACGTTAGATACCAACTGTTAGAGTTTAGAGAACATAGAAATATATGAAATAAAAACTAAGGATTATGCCAATGCCATGCCTTGGTATGCCAAAAAGAAATTTAGTACAAAGAATAGGCTTCTAAACAACCCAATAGATGCCTATTCACTTTGGTTTTCTTTTTAACCTTCCAAAAAAGTCTACTTTTGAAGTCATAATTTGAGAAGGCATAATAACCTACAAAATGACTTTAGAAACCACCTTGAATCTTAAGTTAGGAAAAAAAAGTTAAGCATAATCTAGCAAGCTTAGCAATAAGGAAACAATCATAGTTCATTTGGATTTATATTGCCAAGTTCTCTTCTTATTAAACAAAACCTATCTTTAGGTAAAGGCTTTGTAAAGATATCAGTTAGTTGAAATTCTGTATTAATAAATTTTAAGACAATTTCTTTCTTTTAGACATGATCCCTTTTGAATTAATGTCTAGTTTCAATGTGTTTTGTTCTAGAATGCATGATTAGATATTGCATTAGTATTATCACACCTTATTGGTACTTCTTCAAGATAAACACCAAGATCTTGGAATTGCTACTTCATCCATAGGATTTAAGCACAATATCTTCCAACTGCTATGCATGCAACTTCAATTATAGATAAAGTAACACTATTTGTTTCTTGCTAAATCAAGAACAAGATAGCCCCCAAAGAATTTACAAATGCCACTAGTGCTTTTTCTATCTATTTTCCTTTAATAACAAGATAATGTGAGTATTTAGAACATGCTTGAAATCCTGCACACATGCATACACTAAACGTGATATCAGGCCCACTAGCTGTTAAATACAAGAGAGAGACAATTATATATCTATATTTGACTACATCGAAAGGTTTACCTTTTTCATCTTGATCTAATTTCAATGAGGAGCTCATGGGCATTTCAGCTTGTTTTGCATCCTCCAATCCAAACCTTTTGAGTAATTCATTTGCTTACTTTATTTAGCTAACAAAGATTCCATTATTTTCTTGTTTGATTTGTAGACCAAGAAAGAACTTGAGTTCACCTATCATGGATATTTCAAACTTTTCTTGCATAAGCTAAGCAAATTCTTTGCACAAGGAATCATTAGTGGCACTGAAAATGATATCATCTACATATAGTTACACAATGATCATTTCCTGATTTTCTCTTTTGAAAAATAGAGTTGTATTAACTTTACCTCTTACAAATCCTTTCTTAGTTAAAAAGGGACTTAATCTTTCATACCAAGCTCTTGGAGCTTGCTTTAGACCATATAAAGCATGTTTCAATTTAAAGACATAGTTTGATTGAGATGGATTTTCAAAACCAGGGTTTTGTTCAACATAAACTTCTTCTATAATATAGCCATTCAAAAAGGCACTTTTCACATCTATTTGACAGAGTTTAAAATTTTAAATGCATTCATAGGCCAATAATAATATAATAGCTTTTAATCTAGCAACAGGGGCAAAGCTTTCTTCATAATCTATTTATTCTTCTTAATTGTAACCTTTAATAACTAATTTAGCTTTTTTTCTAATGACAATACCAAATTTATCAAGCTTATTTCTAAAAGCCCATTTTGTCATAATTACAAGATGAACATTTGGTTTAAGAACAAGTTATCAAACTTGATTTCTTTCAAATTTATTTAACTCTTCTTGCATGTCTAGAAACCAATGTTCATCTTTTAAGGCTTTTTCTATATCTTTAGGTTCAATCTAGGAAAGAAAAGCAAGATGATTACAAGTATTTTTTAGAGAATCTCGTTCTCACCCTTTTATTAATATCACAGTTATTTAATCAATAGGATAGTCTTTCACAACCTTCCTTTCTTTTGGGATATTATGTTCATTCATAAGTTTATCTTTTTGAAGAGGAATTTCCTTAACCAAAGTTTCAATGTTATCATCTACTTCCTTATGATCTTTGTTATCATTTGAGTTATCTACAATTTCAACATCATCATACATTCTCCTACTTGACTTTGATTCATAAAAAGTCACATGTATAGAATCTTTTATCACTAGAGTTCTTTTATTATAAATCCTATAGGCTTTACTATTATTTATCAGATTTAGCATCAAATTTGCCAAATTTTTTATTTCCATTAATTAGCACAAAACCCTTGCATCCAAACACATAGAGATGAGAAATATTTGTTTTTTCTTCCTTTATATAATTCATAAGGGGTTTTATTTAAAATTAAGGGTGTACAAAACTAAACTAAACTGATCCAAGCTGACCAAATCAAACTAAACTAGGACAAAATCAATAATAAACGGTTTGGATTGGTTTTTCATGGTTGAAAACCAATCGGTTCAATTCAGTTTTCGATTGAGAAAAAATCTCAACCAAACCAACCGATTATAATATATATATATATATAATATTATATTATATTTATTAAATTTTTAATTTATGACATCCTTTCAGCACTCTGACCCTCTCAATCCTTATGTGCTCAATTGTCCCTTTTCATCTTCAAGCATCGACCCTTCAGACATCAAAGATCAACTTATTGGCCTTGGAATGTGCATTGCTTGGTAGCCCAAAATTGAAGCTTCTATTTTGAGTGTAAAAGTCAATACTTAGTGCTAATGGAAGAGGAAAAACTATTGACAAATGGTATATGGGTTTAAGGAGTTTTCAACAGGGAAGGCAATAGATGAATTTATGCATAATTATTATGCAGGATAACTGCAACACAATCATAACTGTAGATAAACTAATGTAATCTCATGGAACGAGAGAACAATTATGGCACCATTTTTTTCTCCTCACTCTACAAATTCACCTCTGACATGTTTACTTTAAGGTACTTGTATGGGAAGTGAAGACCCGAAGGATAAGGGCATAGAGGGCACAAAATTAAGCATAGGTCTCAGTGCGATGCCACCTAAACTCTTGGCACACAGTAAATTATGCGAGCAGCTTTGTTGCTGAATTAAGAAAAAAAAACGATCCTCCAAACTAAACCAAACCGATTTTCAATAGATTCGGTTTGGTTCGATTCCTCTGACTTGAACCAAACCGCCAAGTCCAAATTTTTTACAACTTCTTATAATCAGTTTGATTTGGTCGAGTCTTAAAAATTGATCAAACTGAACCAATATACACCCCTATTTAAAATTGGCCTTATCATACCCCTATTCATAATATAGCAAGTTGTAATCATAGCATTTGACTAAAAATATCTAGGAAGGCTACTTTCATTAAGCATGTTTCTAGTCATTTCTTCTAGAGTTCTATTTTTCCTTTCCACCATGCTATTTTGTTGTGGTGTTCTAAGAGCAAAGAGGTTGCATAATACCATTCTCATCACAAAAATATTTAAAATAATAATCAAACTAAAAAAATAGAAGTTTAAAGCAAGATTAAATAAACACTAAATAGTAGCAACTAAATTAAATGATAAACAATAAAGCTTATATATGAAAGGTAAAGCTCTTAGAAAAACTAAAAAGCAAGCAAGGGACAAGGAAGACACAATGATATTTAACCTGGTTCAACTCAACTATCGAGCTTACATCCAGTTTCCAAACCATAGCTTGAGTTTTTCACTATACCACAAGTTTAAACCGGGCACTTGTAAGCCTTTTGCATAACCACAACTCAACTAAGTTGAAAATTTTGAGTTCACTCCCCTTACAACCAATTACATCAACCAATGGTGTTTTTCCAAACCCAAATTCTGTCAAGGTAGTTACTACTCTTTGACTAATTCTCATGAAAGGAAAGATAAATAAGGCTCAAATACTCTCTTTTAGAGTGTGTGTAATACAATGTAAGTCTATAATAGAAGAACAAGGGAAAACAAGAGCTCAATAATTATTCAAGGTGAAATACACGATTTCTATTGCTTTCTAATGACTTAAACACCAGGTATTTATAGAGAAATTAAGTTTATAGTAGTTGTGGATCATTTAAGATCGAAATCAATAAAATCTAACCAAGTCATAAATTTCATTTCCAATAAGCAATAGATACCTAGTAAGGCCTTTAGGTACTTACTGCCCTTTAAAATCCCTTGATTTTTGGTTCCAAGTGGCTATTAGGCTTCCAACAAAACCTATAGGAGCCTAGTGTTCTTCATTTCCAGGCTTTAGGATTTTAAAGGGTCATGTGGGCTTCTAAAGGTTGTTGTGACCATTGTATTTGAAATGTTTGAACAATTTAGGCTTCTAAAGCTTCCTTTAGGTGCCTAATGGTCACTTATTTGCAATTTTGCTCACTTTTATGCCACTAAACACCCATTAAACTTAATAGGAATTTGAGGCACTTTAAAAAATAATTTTTGAGCAAACTTTACACACTAAATCACCATTAAACTTAGAAAAATCATGATCAAACATTTGGAAAACAATTAAGAGCTCTAGATTTCCTAATTTACCTAAAACTAAGACTAGGATAACCTAAAGAAACAAACAACCTTCAAAGCTTGATTCTTTGGCCTTGGTTCCATGCAAGACTTTTGTTCATTCTTTGAAATCTTAATTAAAACTCAAGATGCAACTTCTCCAAATTTATTTATTTCTTGAAAAACCCTTTTTATTTTGTTTGTTATCATCAAAATCATGCAACTCATCAATGGGGTTAACACTTACTTTATATTATCTATGAATTAAATGTGAATTATATTAAACTTATCAATTTTCTATTGATAAATTGAAGTGGAAATCAAAAGGATTCATTATACATTACTAAGTTTGTAATGATTGATGGCTAGCAACCACATCAATTTGAGTTTTTTTTATACTACCAAGTATTTTATGGTTTATGGATGATGTAAAAATACCAATGACGCAAAATGACCAATGTCGTGGTATACTTTGATGAGTTGGAAGGAGGTAGCTTAAGTTGCTATAGAAATTTTTTACTAATGGTTTTGAAGGCTAATAGTCATGTAATGCATGCCACCAAATAGCCTTAAAAAGCTAGTTAATAACTGTTTATATCCTTGAAGGCCATATGCCAATTTTTGTTAAAACCACTAATGGCCATGAAGGCATTATGCAAATGTGTGTTAAAAACCAATAATGATTGGTTATGGCTATTGAAATTTCATAAGATTATGTTAAGGTAAATAATCATGTTATGGCTAGAAGCCATATGGATAAATGACCATAAAACCTGAGTGCAAAGAGAGAAGACGCAAGGAAGAGATATTTGGACTCTCAATCTATGTTTCTTTATTTAGAATTCATAGGAATTTATACATGATACTACTCTGATAATCAGGGAGTGATCTCTGCTCAATACACACAAATCCTAAACTACAGTAATAGAAAAAAATAGAGAGGAAAATCAAGGATAATGATAAAAGATATTATATAGTATATTGGGCCTTGTATTAAGGCTCTGTTCTCTCACTCTCCCTCAAATTGATGCATATATATCAAACATGCCCAACTTGGTAATTAAATACTCAAAGTGGAGTCTTGAGAGTCCCTTGATAAGAATGTCAATTGTTTGTTGATCTGAGGGCACAAAGTGCATGCAAATGGTTCCAGCCTCTAATTTCTCTTTAATAAAGTGTCTGTCAATTTTAATATATTTGACTGGATTATGTGCAATGCTAATAGCATCTTTGTCATCACATTATAATTTTAGAGGAAGGTTTATCGTCTTCCTGAGTTCATGCATAATTCTATAAACTCATAATTTCTCACATATTCTATGAGCCATAGCTCTAAATTTAGCTTTTGCACTGCTTCTAGCAACTACATTCCATTTCTTGCTTTGCCAGGTCAATAGATTACCTTAAACAAAGGTACAATACCCTAATGTAGATTTCCTATAAGTAACTAATACAACCCAATCTGCATAAGTGAAGACTTCGATGTTCCTATGATTAATCTTTTTAAAGAGTAGACCTTTTTCAAGAGAGGATTTTAGATATCTTAAGATCTTGAAAATTGTTTCAAGTTGTTCTTCATATAGATCATACATAAACTGACTAACCACATTAATCGAATAAGTGATATCTGGTCTAATATATGATAGATAGATTAATTTTCCAACCAACCTCTGGTATATTCCTGTGTCCACAAGTGTACTCCCTTTGTCCCATAATTTTACATTTGGGTCCATAGGAGTCTCGAATGGTTTACACCCACTCATTCATGTTTCCTTTAGAAAGTCAAGAATATATTTTTGTTAAAAAATTACTATTCCTTTTCCTATCAGTAACTAATCCAGCCTAGTCTGCATCAGTGAAGACTTCGATATTCCTATGATTAGCCTTTTTGAAGAGTAAGCCTTTTTTAGGAGAGGATTTTAGATATCTTAAGATCATATAAACTGGTTCAAGATGTTCTTCATATGGAGCATGCATAAACTGACAAACCACATTAATCGAATAGGTGATATTTGGTTTAGTATGTGATAGATAGATTAATTTCTCATTCAACCTCTGGTATCTTTCTATGTCCGCAAGTGTACTCCCTTTGTCCCATAGTTTTACATTTGGGCCCATAGGAGTCTCGGATGGTTTACACTCACTCATTCCTATTTCCTTTAAAAGGTTAAGAATATATTTTCATTGAAAAATTACTATTTCCTTCCTAGAGCAAGCAACTTCTATGCCAAGGAAATATCTAAGAGCCCCAAAGTCCTTGATTTCAAATTTTAATTTGATATGCTCCATTTCAGTTATATCATCTCTTGTGAGAATGATGTCATCAATATAAACAATTAATACAACAATTTTTCCTTTTGGAGAAAATTTAAAGAACTACGTATGGTTAGTCTAGCTCTGAGTGTATCTTTGTTTCTTCATTGATTGAGTAAATTTCTCAAATTAAGGCCTTTGGGACTGTTTGAGGCCATACAAGAATTTTTTTTTAATTTGCACACTCTATGGTCAAAATTTTTCTTAAATAGGGGGTACTCCATATATATTTCTTCTTTCATATCACCATTCAGAAAGGTATTTTTTACATACAGTTGTTGTAATGGTCAGTCTAGATTAGCAGCAATTAACAGTAGCACTCTAACTGTATTCAACTTTGCAACAAGTGCAAATGTTTCAGAGTAGTCCACTTCATATGTCTGAGTGAATCTTTTAGTTACTAGTCTAGCTTTGTATCTTTCTATAAAATCATTTGAATTGTATTTCACAGTAAAGACCCACTTATAGCCTACTGTCTTCTTTTCTTTAGATAAAGTTTCAACATTTTAAGTATTATTCTTTTCAAGAGCTCTCATCTCTTCAAGTACTGCTTCGTTCCACTTTAGTATTTTAAGAGCCTTTTGTATAGTTTTATGAATCTTTACACTAAATAATTGAGATGTAAAAGCAGCAAATAAAGGTGAAAAATTTAAGTATGAAATAAAGTTAGATAAATGGTGGTTAGTGCAAGATCGAACTCCTTTCCAAAGAGCAACATGTATCTCACATTCAAGATTATCAGACAAGGAACTAAAGTTACTATTATTTGCCCCTGGGTTGGAGTCATGACAATGCTTAAGTGAAGCCTCTTCACAGCTATCTCTATTTTTTTCTTTTCGAGCAAACAAACTTTTTCCAAGTTCCATTTTTACTTTCTTTAACATGTGGCATTATAGTGGGTTGTTCCTTAATATGTGTTTCCCTAATTTTTTTTACAAGATTGATCTTTAGATGTAGGCTAAGACTTATTTGGACATTCACTCATGGACGGAGGATGTCTAGAGGATATGTTTTGACCATTTGTTGTAGGTGCAAATGATTATAGGTGTTCTAGCAATAAACAAACTTCTAAGAAATTACTAAAGGAATCAAGTAAATATTTTTTTAAGTTCTCCCCTTAAAGATGAATGTCTTTAAAATATGGTAGATTTTCAAAGAAAGTGACATCTATTGAGACATATGTTCTTTTTGAGATGAGATCAAAACATTTATAGCCCTTTTGGCTTAGGGAGTAACCTATGAGACACAGTTGATACCTCTTGGTTCAAGTTTGCTACTATTTTTGTGATCATGAGTAAAAACAGTACATCCAAATATTTTTAGAGGTAAATCAGCTAAAAGTCTAACTGAAGGAAAGCAATGTGTGAATTTGTGGAAAAAAGTTTTAAATTGTAAAATTTTGGAGGGCATTCTATTTAGTAAGTATGCAACTATTAGGACTGCATACCCTATAGATACTTGGGAACATTTATGGAAAATAGCATAGCTCGAGCCACATCTAACAAATGTTTATATTTTTTTTTCAGCAATGCCATTTTATTGAGGTGTTTCAATGCAAGTACTTTGATGAACACTTCCTTTTTCAAGAAAAAAATTCCCCAAAATCCTATTAAAATATTCCTTTCCATTATCACTTTTAAAAATTTGTATATTGGTTTGAAATTGAGTCTGCACCATATAATAAATTTTTTTTAAAATTTGTTCAGCTTCTGATTTCTCTTTCAATAAGGATCCCCAACATAGGCGAGTTTGTTATCTATAAAGGAGATAAACCATCTTTTGCTAGTAGGTGTACTTATTTTATTTTGACTCCACACATCATTGTGTATAATAGTGAACAGTTTTGAAGGTTTATAAGGTTGTGATGGAAATAAAGTTATGGGATGTTTCGCTAGTTCACATATTTCATATTGAAATGAAGATGCATCTTTATTACAAAATAAATGAGGAAACAGATGTTTGAGAATATTAAAAATTAGGATGCCTTAACCTAAAATTCCATAACATAATGTCATTATTCTCAAAAATAGAAATAGATTTAAAACAGGAACTAGAACTTGTACTTAGTAATTGTTGACTCGGTTTGGATTCTAAATTAAGGGATACAATCCTCCATTGCTCCTAACACTACCAATTATCCTCCTCGAGGTCAATTCCTAAAAGATATAATGAGTTGGAAAGAAATTAGATCGAAAATTTAAATCACTAACAAGTTTGCTAATAGATATCATATTACAAGACATATTAGGAACATGAAGAATGTTATGTAGTGTAAGAGAAAGGGAAACTATAATGGAACATCTTCTAGCAATTGCTGATAGAGAGCCATAAGTAATTTTTAATTTTTGGTTCCCTACACAAGGACTATAAGACGAAAAAGAACTAGATACTCCTGTCGTGTGATTAATTGCACCTGAATATATGGTCCAAGTGTGATCAAAGTTGACACTTAGAAGAGTAGTTTTTGAATAGTTATCTTTTTGAGCTAAGGAACATGAGGGAGACTTTTGAGATTCCAAGAATTTGTACATTTGGTATATTTTTTCTTTTGTGAAAGGAAATGGACTTAAGAATAATTGTTGCTCTTGATAAAATATAGTAGCCTGACATGCACGCACATTTCCTCCAAGTTTCTTTTTCTGATTGGGTGGCTTGCCATGGATTATCAGTAATTCTCTCATAAGTGTCTGGGATATTTGCAATAATCACACCATGGTTGTTTACCATCTTTTTTTAGTGTTCCATAAGCACTTTTTGAAACAAGAGCAGAGTTATCCATCTCTAAACCATGGGGTGTTTGTTTAGCATAATATTTTGTCAAGCTTTTTCTAGACAAACTTCAGGGAATGCTTCCTTGATAGTGAGTAAAGGATTTTTCTCAGAATACAGTTCCGCACTTCATCTAACTCCTTGTTCAATCCTGCTAAAAATATAAACACTCAATCACTTTCTAGATGTTTCATAAAGTGGATACTATTTTTAGAACATTTTCAATCATTGTCATAGCATAGATCCAACTCTTGCCAAAGTGTCATTAATTCATTAAAATAAGATGTTACATCTCGATTTCTTTACTTTGAATGCCATAGTTTCGATTTTAGTTCAAATATTTGTGAAGAGTTTTCAAGGTTCGAATATGTTTCTTTGATAGCCTCCCAAACATCTCTAACAATGGGTAAAAACATAAATGGTTTCCCAATTGTTAATTCCATTGCATTTATTAGCCAAGCAATAATTACAAAATTTTCATATTTCTATATTTTTCATTATTGATCACCTTCTACTAATTTAGAAATTTCTCCAATCAAATATCTATTTTTTTCACTTATAATCTAATATCAACTTCACAGTTTGGCCCACTCTACATAATTTCTCCCATTGAGTCTATAGATATTTATGTGGAGTGAATTTGAAGATGATTCCAAACTATTGGCTCCCTGGTTTTTTGTTATTACACTGCCCCATATACCTCTTGAGTTTTGAACATTTACAGTACCTTCCACGGTGGGCGCCATCGTACTTTCTCCCTAGTTTGGTGATCCTGAGCTGTCGTTCCAATAAAGGCAATCTTCCATGAGGCTTGGCTTACCATCAGGTCTTGAGTTCACGTTATCAGATTCAAGCTTTCAAGTTTTGGTTTGCATTCATCAGGTTCCAAAAACACCGTTGAGTAGGTCAAGACTGGTGTTGAGGTTCAAACATAACAGAGGCGATAACAGAGGCTCGAACAAAACTAAGGGTCGTGAACTTAACAGAGAGAGATGAAATTACAAGAGGTGCGTGACTAGGAAGAATACCCACTGGAAGGAGACGAGCTGTGCACCGAGAAAAGAAATTCAAGTGACTAAAATTTGAAGGGAGATCCTTGACTGAATCTACTCTCACTCTAATACCATGCATGCAAAGAGAGAAGACGCAGGGAAGAAATATTTGGACTCTCAATCCATGTTTCTTTATTCATAATTCATTGGAACTTATACGTGATACTGCTCCAATAATCAGGGAGCAGATTTCTACTCAGTACACCCAAATCCTAAACTATAGTAATGAAAAAAAAACAGAGAGGAAAATCAGGGATAATGATAAAGGATAGGATATAGTATATCAGGCCTTGTATTGGGCTCTGTTCTCTCACAAAATCATTTAAACTTGAAAAATCATGAAGCCGAATCATAACACTGTTTGACGTATAATTTTTCTTCTTGTCACGGAGAGGCTTTTTTCTCTTATCAAAAAGAGGTGTCTACTCTTCAAGGAAGAGATATTGAGACTGACTCAAGGTCTGTGATGATCTGGAATACACTTCTAATCATCTAGGGACAAGTAATGGAGACCAGAAGATATGGAAAAGAATTGAGGAACAGCAGCAGAAGCCAAGATAACGAACCAAAAGGAGAGGTCCTGCAGCTAAAAGAGGACATACAATAAACCCAGAGCTTAGCAAACAGGAGCCTGGTTAGGAAAATTACTGTGGATAAGTAGTTGAACAGGAAAACAGTAAAGTTAATGATTCGCAAAGGATGGGGAGAACCTGCTGGACTGAGCATCGTGGACTTAGGGGCTAACACCTTTGTGTTTAACTTTGAAAAGGAAGATACAACTAGGAGAATCATGGCAGAAGCACCATGGAACATAATGGGACATCTACTCAATACACACAATTGGAACCCAGAGCAAACCATTCAGGAGATGAACTTTAACAACGCCCCATACTGGGTTCAAGTGCACTGATTGACACTGAAGAACCTGAATGTCAGAAATGGAACCATTATTGGAGGAAGACTGGGTTAAATTATAGAGGTGGAAAACCCAATATAGGAAGAAAGGATCATGAGGAAGTTTTTGAGAGTTAAAATCTTGAAAAACCTGAATGAACCTTTCATTACTGGATTTTGGGTACCCAGGAAAAACATGACCAGAACCTGGGCCTGGCTGAGATATGAAAAGTTACAAGAATACTGTTACAAGTGTGGGCAACTGGGACATGAACAAAAGGACTGCAGAGAAGAAACTGAGTTTATAAACGAAGAAAGCAAACCAAGATATGGCCCGAGATTTGGAGTTCAACTAGCAAAACAAATGGAAATCATTTCCAAGGACAGCATGTGGCGGAGGAACGACAGAGGAGGAAGGTGGAGCTCAAGCGAGGCAAGAAGAAACCTAGGAAACCAGATGATAGGTGGCACATGGTACGAGGAAACCAAAAGTGAAAGGGAGCTAGAAAGGTGGTTAGCAAACAGCCAGGCCAAAACAGCGGGAAGCAGGCCCTCGAGTCCAGTGAAGGGTAGAACAAGCAGAAGTTTCACAGAAGTAAAACCTCAGATGGAAGAACATGGAAGAGAAAGGGATCAGGGACACGAGAAAGGAAAATCTCGGATAGAGGAGGCTGAAGAGGAAAGCATAAAGGAGCAGGAAGCATCAAGAGTTGACTTTAAAAAGCAGAACCACCAACTCGCAAATGACAATCCCAATATGAGGGAGATAAGGCCAGAAGAAAAGGGATTTGGGCCCAGGGAAACTGTTAGCCCAACGGGCCCAATAAGCACTGAGGAGGAAATGATAGGAGTACATCATGGGCCAAGGAAGCTAAATCCCCCAGAAGGAAAAGGAAATGGATCAGACAGGAAGGTGAGCCCAGAGGGGGAAATAAAGAAAAAGCAAGAGGAGGAGGAGGAGGTCGAGATAAGGAGGAAAGTGGGAGGAAAAGACGTGGGGAAAACGAACAGAAAGGAGAAAAGCCTGGAAAAAAGCTACTCTGCAAGAATGAAGTGGAAAAGGAGAGGGCGAAGGATGGAAAAAAAATCAACAATACTACATGGAGATGCCAAGTGAAGAAGAATAAAGGAGTAAGGATGAAGGGGAAGAGAAAGAAGACACAATATCCTGGGCAATAGTGGAAAATAATCTGGCAGTGACAATGATGGAGGTCCTAAGCCTCAAAAGGGACAGAATAGAAAGAGGGGAATACTTACACAGCCCAGAAGAAGGAAACCTTCAAAGGTCAAGAAGAGAAGTTGCAGAAGTAAGCAGGAGCATAAAGAGGATTAAGTGGAGAGATACAGCAGGGAAGGACAGTGAATGAGACCAAGAACAGAAGATATACACGGCTGAGGAGGAGGGCCTTATCACGCCCCACCCTCAAAATGACAATAATAAGTTAGAACTGTCAAGGGGTGGGGGTTGCCTTGACAGTCCGAGAATTGAGAGACTTATGTCTCAAAAACAACCCCTCACTTTTGTTTCTAATTGAGACAAAAGCTAAAGAGTAGAAAATGGAAAATTTGAAGAGGAGACTAGGCTTTCATGATATGGTAGTAGTAAACCCAAGAAAAGAGGTCAGGAGGCTTATGTTTAATGTGGAAGACTGGATGCACAATAGAAATTATAGAGAAGTGCCATAATTACATTCATACAAGAGTTAGACTAGAGGAAGAGAATGAAGACAGCTACAGCACCTTCATATATGGTAACCCGAAGCCAAAAAGAAGGCAACTATGGAAGGCCATTTCAGATCTTAATCCGGGTAATATATTTGCTTGGAGTTGCATATGGGACTTTAATGAAATATTGTGCCAAAGTGAAAAGGAGGGGATTAGGTTGCATAATAACAGGCATATTGAAATATTTATAAACTTCCTGCTAGAAAATAACCTCTACGATTCCCCAGTGAAAGGCTGCAAATACACTTGGAGTAATATGAGAGAAAAAGGGGGAGTTAAGGAAACAATTGATAGGCATATTGCTAACGATGGATGGCTAAATAAGTATAAGGAAGCCAATGTCATTGCCCTCCCAACAATAGGCTCAGATCACATCCCACTTATTTTATCAACAAAACCCCTAAGGAGAAAGAAAGAAAGGAACTTCAAGTTTGAGGCTTATTGGGCAGAACATGAGGACTTCTTGGGAGAAGTGGAGAATTTCTGGAATAACACTGAATATGCATGTAACCTAACTAATCTCAACTCAAAAATGAAAAATATGGCTCCTAGACTAGAGGAATGGAAAAAAAGAGCTTCAAAAGAGCTGATGCCTAAATTCCAAAGATGAAGAGGAGACTACAAAAAATCCAAAATGGAAAGCAGAGCAAGGAGGGGCTAGACGAGGCAAAAAGAATAAGAAGCAAGATCAACCAGCTACAGAAGCAAGAAGAGAAGTATTGGGCACAAAGATCAAAAGTGAAGTGGCTGGAATGTGGAGATAAGAACAAAAAAATTTTCTACCATCACACCATGCAGAGGAGAAGATAGAACAAGATTATTAGAATCAAAAATGAGGAAGGGGAATGGACAGAGGGGGAAGGTAATATCTAGGCTGTTTTTCAGAATTATTTCCTAAAATTGTTTGAATCCTCTTATCTTGGAGAAGGCCTAAGCCTGGAAGAAATGATACCAAAAAGCATCACTAACGAGATGAATGCAGAGCTGCTGAAAGCAGTCACAGATGAGGAGGTGGAAAGAGCTGTATTTAGTTTGGGAGTTATGAAAGCACCCGGACCATATGGCATGAGTGGAATATTCTATCAAAAAGCTTAGGAGGTGGTGAAAAAGGAAGTAAGCAGTGCAGTGAAAGGATTCTTTGAAGATGGAAGTTTCCTTAGAGAGATTAATGAAACACATATCACATTAATCCTAGAGATGGTAGGAAAATTCCGCCCCATTAGCTGTACAAATTTCATGTATAAAATCATATCCAAAGTCATTGTAAATAGGACAAAATTTTTGATGAATAGACTGATCTCCCACAACCAAAGTGCATTTGTTAGTGGAAGACTCATCCAAGATAATACCCTGGTTGCACAAGAAGCTTTCCATGCCTTGAAACATAACAAAAACAAAAGGAAACACCAGATGGCCATCAAGTTGGACATGAACAAAGCATATGACAGGCTAGAGTGGAGTTTCCTAGAAAGGGTTCTAGCAGCCTGGGGGTTCGATGGAAAGTGGATTGGAATGGTAATGAGCTGCGTAAACTCAGTCAAATACAGAATTAAGATCAATGGCGTTTTGGGACCAGAATTCAATCCTAAAAGGGGATGGAGGCAAGGAGACCCCCTATCCCCTTACCTTTTCATAATGGCAGCTGAAGCTTTATTAAGGGAAATAACTAAAGCCTCGAAAAATAATAAAATCAGAGGTATTAAGCTAGCAAAAAATGCACCAGAATTAACCCATCTCTTTTTTGCAGATGACTCAATCCTTTTTGTAGAGGATAATGATCAGAATGCAACTAATCTAAAGAGGATTCTTGAAGAATACTCAAAGCAGTCAGGGCAAATGATTAGTAGAGAAAAATCTAGTATTATATTCAATAAAAACACTCTAAGCAGCACTAAAGAGAATACACAAAGGGTACTCAACAAGCCGACTTGGGAGAACCCAGGGAAGTATTTAGGAATACCAGCTGTATGGGGAAGATCCAAGAAGCAAGCCCTAAATTGGGTAATGGACAGTGTAAAAATAAGTTAATGAATTGGAAGATGAAATTCTTGTCACAAGGGGGAAATGAGGTACTCATTAAAGCTGTAATTCAAGCAATCCCCACCTATGCAATGCCTACTATATTATTCCCCAAATCTTTCTGTGCAAAGCTTTGTTCAAAAATAGAACAATTCTGGTGGAGGAGCAATGGAAAGGAGGATGGCATCCATTGGGTTAATTAGGGAAACCTTTCCAGGAAGAAAAATGAGCGTGGAATGGGCTTTAGAGACTTTAGATGCATGAACATGTCTCTACTAGCAAAACAGGCATGGAGATTGCTTGAGGATCCTAATACCTTATGGGCAAGAATTTTCAAACAAAGATACTTCCCAAAATCAAGCTTTCAAAAAGCCAAAAGGGGAAGATGTAGTTCCTGGGGGTGGCTTAGTCTTTGGGAAGGGAAGGAATTTCTGGTGAAGCATGGGAGATGGAAAGTTGGAAATGGAGAAACAATTAACATATGGGAGGATAAGCGGCTAAGGAGTGGAGGAACCATAGAAAATGCTACCAATAGCATGCTAGAAAAAGTAGAGTCTCTCATTGACCAAGCATCCAAGACCTGGAAAATAGAATTCCTAAGGGAGATGCTACCCACCCACAAGGTCGAAAAGGTTCTAGCAACCCCAATCCCCTATACCAGCCAACAAGACAAATTTATATGGCCCCTTACCAGTGAGGGCCAGTATAAGGTGAAGAGTGGGTATGACATAGCAAAGAAAGGAGACCTAAACTCAGTGGGAAGTCAAGCATCAACCTCGTCACCCAGTAATCCTAAGATATAGGGAAGAGTATGGGAATCTCATATCCCCCCTAAAGTGAAGATCTTCATCTGGAAGATTCTACACAACGCCTTACCTAGCATGGAAAACTTGCATAGGAGAATGGTACAGGACCATAAATTTCCCATCTGTGAGGAGGCTCTAGAGTCCATGGAACATATCTTTCTGGAATGTGGTTGGACAAGGCCGACCTGGTTTGGAGTAGGCATACAGAGTCAACCCCACCAGGATGGAAGACTCACAATTAATAACTGGTTATGGGAAAAATCAATATGTATAGTGAGGCTCAAGGGGTGGACGAAAAGGAGGAAATAGCAAAATGCTTCATTATGTGTTGGTTCATATGGAAGGAGAGGAATTCCTATATCTTTGAGCAGACGAAAGTGGATCCTAGCAGAGTTATAAAGAAGACAAAGTATTTGCTAACAAGCCTGACTAACTTACGGAGCAAAACTGAGCACACTGAAAAAAAAAAGGAAAGGGTAGAAGATAGAACAGAGAAATGGGAACACCCCCCAACAGGATGGTTAAAGATAAACATAGATGTAGCCTACCCTAGCCAGAACAGAGAATGTTATCTATCAGCAATAGTCAGGGACGAAAGAGGTAGATTACTTACCGGAAACGTAAAACAGAGTCTGGCCCTCTTGGCTCTATAAGCAAAATGTAAAGGTATTGAAGAAGCATTAATTTTAATTGACAACCTGCAATTAAACAGGGTGATTATAGAGTCAGATAGCAAAATGATGGTAGAAGTGTGTAACTTTAAAAGAAACATATGGAATGTAAATCATATCCACAGTATGATCAAGAAGATTACCTCAGAAGGTAGGCAGATCAAGATAGAGTGGTCCCAGAGGGGAACAAACGAAATTGCACACACGGTCGCGAAGCTCTTCAAACAAGGGAGGCTTCGAAGAAACTTTGTCTCCCAGCCACCAACCAGCCTCAAGATGATGCTAAGGAAGGAGGCTGAGCAAGACACAGAGACCCCCCCCCCCACATAATCCAGGTCTGCTGAGAGTAGAATGCTAGTCATCGAGGGTTTTTTTCAGAGTGTGTTGCTCTGATTTTCACCCTTATTCTAGAAATTTCCTATGAGCTAGACTTGAGATCTTGTTGATCAGATCAAGTCTCCCATGTCTCTTGGTTTTGGGCTTTTGCCCCACCATATCAGTTTGGGCTTTTGCCCTATTGTCCAAAAAAAGAAGAAGGCTTTATGTTTGATATTGAATGGCTATGGAGGCTAATGTGTAAAAATGCCTAGAAGGCTGTTTGATATTGAATGGATGTGGAGGCTAATATGTAAAAATGCCTAAAAGGCTATATGATGTTGAATGGCTATAAAGGTTACGTGTATTCTTTTATGGTTTAATGACCAATTACTAGTGACTTAAATGACTATATATAAGGTCATATGTTTTTTTTTCTTTCTAAAAGGTAATATAAAACTTATAACCATTAATAAAACCTATCCAATGTGCATAGGATTCTATCAATTTATTTTGGCATATAAGACTCATGAATGAATTCATATCCATAATTACTATGAATATTGTAGCCCACTAAAATAAATTTATAGCCACTAACCATCACCTTTATGGTTATTTCAAATAGACAAAATAATGACTATTAAAATATTGCATTTTAATATCTATTTTATTCTCTTCTTACTATTAGATTTTTTTTTGGTTTCTTAACAATATTATGAGGATGTTATGTTGATATTTTATTTTAATCTTAGAGATATTTTTCAAAAGTAATGATTTTTTTTGTAGTCATTGTCATGTAAAATTCAATTATAATGTTTTAATGCTAAGGATCTACATTATTTAGAGCATTGTGAAAGAAAGATAGGACTGTAAAAAAAAAAGTTGAATCTTTCAAATGAAAACTATTTGAAACTTCAGTCTTATTTAAAATTAGCTCCTAGAATTACAAAAGTATTACATATTTCATGCCTTAAATGTGCTCCCATAGTAGCAAAAATGATCATGAAATGTTAAAATAATTTCTTGAATTTTGTGGTTGAGTTAAGTGGTTCAACATATATCATTTCTTGAAGTGAATGATATTTTGTTATGCAAATATAGGTGACTCTTGAAGAGTCCATATTATATTGTCAAGGAAGACAAAATTGTATATTGATAATATGAATTTACTTTTGTAAATTCTGAAGACATCTATAAAATTTCAAAGATAGAACATTATTACAAGTTTTATGTTGCAATAAAAAGTGAAAAAAATGTGAATTTTATTTCTTATATTATTTTGAGCAAGAAACTCTTACTAAATATTTTTTATACTAGATCATTTTTTTAAAAAAATAAAAATGAGCTGGTCAAAATTTTATGCACTGCATGTATTTGGAATAAATTAAAACGTGCCTACCTCATGTAATCTATTAACATATTTGAAATGTTATTCTTCATGTATTTTTTAATAAAAATATTTTCATGTGAGTATGTTCTTGTGACTAAAAAAATTTACGGCAAACACAAAGCAACCTTTGTATTCTCTTAATGCATTTTTATTAACTAGAATGAAATAACTCATTTATACACATGAAATATAGTTTATGATACTCTTCATATACTATTTTTATTTGCGGAAAAAATTGCTTGAGACATAGCTTTTGATTTATTTGTTGGAATATGCATACAATTAAAATTTTATGAATTGTAATAATTTTATACTTGTACTCATAATCTTGTAATGATACCTGATACAAGATATTTTGGGTGAATAAAAATTTTGAAATTTTTTTATGAGATACCATTTTGGTTTATAGAAGAGTGGATGTGAATTTATTTGAATTGTTAGCAATATTTTTGAAAATTGTTATTCAATATTGTGAATTATCTATTTCATTGCTTTGGACTATTTTACTTTTGAAATTTAAGAAAATGTGATCAAATTTGGTATGTACTTTTGTGATGATATAATCTCTAGTAGGGATGTAATATGACAATATACTAAATATGAAATTTTAAGCTTATTATTGATATATATCAGATATAGATCAATATAAACTTGAAGTTCAAAAATAAATTTATTTGTAAATGAATTAATTGATAGATATTCTTATTGACAATCAAAATATTTCCAAATCACGTTTGCTAGAGCAAAATATGTTCCAACTTAGCTAGCTATCTTAATAGGATAATCTGTTGATATAATAGCTAAAGAATCCCACAGACCCCAGTGTGGTAGACATGTCAATTTAAAGAATATTTTTTAAAAAATAAAAGAAAAAGAAAAAGACACTCGAGATGAGGTCACAATTATATATCAACATACAGTCTTACATTCTCTTATAAATTACTCCTGAAATGGTTTTAATATTGAAAAACTATTAGTTGTCATTAAAATTTGGAGAGCTGTGAGAAAGATATGAATTGGTTTATGCTAATAATGTGAAATCAATAATTATGAGGAACTAGAATTCTATTTTGTGGAATAATGTATATATTAAAATAATTTACCAAAATGAAAAAGACAATACAAGTTAGCTAAATTCATTTTCTAAACACAAGTTATTTGGACCAATAGTTTAGACACTCGAATATGTCAAACCCATCATGTACGAATGGGTATTTACATATCAAAGAAATGAAATTATGAAATGCAATACATGTGTGGCATAATACCTCTCACAAAAGCCTGATATAGATCATCAGGAGATGTATTCTCCTATTATAAATGTAATTAAAATTTTTCTGATAATCTCTGAAAGACTCCATATGCATATAATTGATGTTAAGATAAACATTTGCTATAAGTCATTAAAATGACATATAAATATTTATATAAAAAATCTTTGAAGGATATTTGAAATGCCGTATGCATATAACTTAAACATTAAAGAGCAAATATTCTATCAAAAAAAATTTTATATGTTCTAAAACAGTTTTGAATTCATATCCAACATAGTGGAAACTCTTGAAGAGATTTCACATATTTCATAATATCTTAGGAGAACTTTAAAATTAAAATTTTGAAAAGAAAAATTTGTCTTGAATTTCAAAAAATTTACCAAGAAGAAATTTTATTTATCAATTATGACATTTTTTTTATCATAAAGTAGCATAAACAAGTGCAAAAAGAGAATTTTCATAATTTGTCATCTTTATGGCATATCTAATATGGCCATATTCTATCCAAAATAAGCGATGCGTAAGATTTTTTGATCCATATGAGGATGGTTCGTAGATATATTATCTTATTGTGATTTATCTTTTAAGAAAGAAGCTCCAACTATATTACATGGAGACAATGCTACATGCATAAATGAAATATGTATATATTAAAGGAAGATAAAAAGATGCATATCTCATTAAGGTATTAGTAATAAGTTAGCAAATTTGTTTAAAAAGACATTACTGCTGGTCATATTTGAGAAGTTAATAAAAAAAATGAAATGTAACTTTTTACATATCTCAAGTGATTATTTCAACGGGGGGAGATATATCGTATTATTTTTCCTTGATCAAAGTTTTATCTTGCAAAGTTTTTCTTAACAAGGTTTTTAATGGGGTATTTTCATTCAAAAGAAGAATGTACTATTTTTTCTTTATTAAGATTTTTTTACTAGGTTTTCTTTAATAAAATTTTTGTAATAGCCGTAAATTTAATAAAGTCTAAAGTAAAGAAACTTTTGAAAAATAGAGAGAATTTTAGAAATGGAGATAAGAACCGGTAGAAATAATTTTATTTATCACATGGATTAAAGAATTACAAAAGAAATATGAGAATTTATGTTTTGGCGCGTACTTTTTATAATTTTTAAATGATAGTATTTTGCTATAAGCAAATATATTTTCATTTGTTTAAAAATAATTATATTTTGTTAAAAGTAAGTAGACTTTTAATTAAACGAAGTATTATGTTGCTTAAATAATTATACCGGCCTCTAATGAATTTTTATGGTATGTTTAGAAATATTCTTCTTTTAATATGAATAAAGATATTTATTTTGAAATTTGTTTTACAACAATTTTTATTAAGAAAAATTATGATTTAAGAGTTTAATTAAAGATTTATGAGAATGGAAATTTTAGAAATTTTTGGGATATTTTATGATGAAAAAAGGAATTTATATAAATTTATATAAAAGAAAATCCTATCATTAATTATTAAATAATTATTATTATTAAAAAAAAAGGATAATAAATAGAGACAAGGGGGACGCATACGGTTGTCTGCAACATTCAGAAGAGAAATCGAGAATTTCAAATAGTGAGTGAATAGTAACATACAACTTTATCTTTCGATTTGGAATGTCTATTGGCTTCCGATCTCAAAACTGAAGGTGTTACTGGATTCAGGACGAACAATACTTCAGTTCTGACCGATCAATTTTTCAAATCAGCCGTTGAATCGCCATAAATCTAAAGTAGAAAATCTCGGTAAAAGGTAAATTCTGAAACTCTTACTTAGAAATCTCAAATTAGAAATATGACTCCGTAGATAGATTCAGAAGTTAAATAAACATTAGGATATGAATTTGTTTTCGGTGATTTGGTAAAAAATTTTTGTGTCGGTGAATAGTAATTTTCGGCAGTGAATAGTGATGGTAAATAGTATTTTCTGACGGTGAATAGTATTTTTCGGTGATGAATAGTACTCATAGCGTTGACCTACGTTGACCGAGCTCCTAGAGGCCAAATTTAACAAATCCGGAGTCATTTTCAAGGTTTTTGGACATTTCGAACTCGATTTTGGAGTTTATTGTACTGAATTCAGATCAGAAATGAGGATTTTAAGGGTATCCAACTTTGTACCTCAAATTTGTGAGTAGATAATTCTTCCTATAGCTTGTTTTTACTCTTCTTGAACTTTACATTGCTAAATGAGTATGTTTACATGTTATTTATACTTTCATATGTTTCTGAAATGGTTTAAAATATTTTAAATGGTTGAAATATGATATTTAGTTCAAGAAGAGTATAACTTTTAAAATGAATTTTGAAACACATTGAACATGTGATATTTAAATGTATTTCGTATTACACGGCAAAGAAATTATGTTATGCATGTGACGTTGATTTATAAAGTGATACGTTTGCCTCGGATATGGGTATGATTATATGTTTCCCCTGATTGGAAAGTTTTGACAGATGAATATACTGAGATTGAAAAGTCTATTTTATATTAAGAATTTTATACTGAATTATATGGCATATGTGCATATGGTATTTCTGTGGAGAAATCCTATTGGAAACACTATCTGCTAACAGCAGGTGATGTTAGCCCTGGTGCGCACCTTGATTGCCTCAGCTAGCAGGGGAGGTGGTGCTAGTCTCGTATGAGGGCCAACACACGGGAGATTATATGTGAAGGAGAGTAGAATGCCTCCTATATATGGACGAGATGCCAGTTATATGAGATGTTATTTGCCTTCCCTTACTGTGTGCTTGGGAAAGACCCATACAGAGTCCCTTCGCTTGTCCTCTTGAATGGTAGTAGGGCAAACCTCAGCCAAATGCTGAGTTTAGGCAAATCCTATACCACCAAAGTACGGAAGAGATCAAACTCTGGTATGGTGGTTCTGATATGGGATCCTCCGAATAAGCTATATGAGAAATATTTTATGTATAACATTATTTGATAAATGATTTTACAGTTTTGTATATGATTTTGAATATGAATTGTTAACAGAGATGTTTTGAAATGCGGGTCCCATATGAATGTACTTTTGAATGTAACTTTTCTTTATGAGAAACTTTGAAATGAAAAGTACATCCATATGTTAACCTTAAAGGTTATAGGAGGTGTTATCTGCTCACTGAGTTGTAAAACTCACTACACGATGTGGATCTATTTTTCAGATAAAGACACAGAGTTTGGTCTAGCAGCCACGTGATCAGCTAGGGGTTGTACTTCGGTGGTGAACCTAAATTGTTTCTAGGCTCTCAGTGTTTTATATTGTAATATATTTGTACTCTAGAGTTACTCTAAACGTCACAGGCAGGATCTTTATTTCCGCTGTAAACCTGATATATATATATATATATATATATATATATATATATATATATATATATATATATATACACTTGGCATGTATAACTATTAGTATTGTTAACTTGAAAACGTGTGATATTATTCATATATGTGGTATTATGAAACGATTTACAATTGCATGATAATAAAGTTTAACGGATAAAAGAGGTATTCGCGTTCCTAAAGTAGGGGCGTGACAAGTTGGTATCAGAGCATTAGGTTTCCCTGTGACAATAAGAGCAAAGTATTCTTTAGTAGGACCTTTAGTCTCGATATGAGTCAGACATATTTATACTTCAAGTGCTGCTGAGGGATGCTATAGGATATCATTTTCCATTCTATTCTAAGTCTGTAAAGCTCATAGTATAAGGTTGATCGAATGTGATGGTATTTTAAAAAGTGTTTTATTCTATATAGTAAATGATGCCGCCAAGAACTAAAGCGGTCGCTAGAGAAGAAATTATAGATCGTACACCCTCTACTAAAGAGTCTGCACAATCTACAATTTCAGTACAAAGAGGTCGTGGAAGAGGCCGACCTAGAGGTAGAGGTAGAGGACGTGCACGGGTTATAAAAACTCCAAGACAAGATGAACAAGTCCCTATGTCTAATAGAGTCTCTGAGGAAAGAGTAGAACCTCCTCATGAGCCACATGATAGCACAGCAGATATGATTGTTGGTATACATAAAAGCTTAAAGACGTTGGCTGGATTTATAGTAGATCAAGGCAGAAGGGATGGCCAGCCACCAGAAAATACTCCTGAAGTACAAGAACTGGGAAGAACAACTGAGCAAGAAGACAAGACTACAGGGATTGAGGTGTCATTACCGCAGTTCCTTAAGCTAAAACCTCCAACAGTTTCTAGGTCAGATGTTCGAGAAGACCCACAGATATTCATTGATGCTGTGGAACGAGTCCTTAGAGCTTTAGGGTGTGCCTCTAGAAGATTTGTGAAACTAGTGGCCTTTCAATTATCAGATGTGGCCCAAGTTTGGTTTGAAACTCTGGTACTAGGAAGATCTGATACTTTACCCCTAATGGAGTGGGATGAATTTAGGGAAGCATTTATAAATCGCTTCCTGCCAATGAGTGAAAGAGACAAGAGGGCCAGAGAATTTGAAGAATTAAGACAGACACCAAAAATGATAGTTTCTGAATATGACATCCGTTTTACCCGGTTGTCCAGATATGCACCATATCTGGTCACTACTGAAAAAGATAGATTTAAGAGGTTTGTTTCGAGATTGATACGTCTATTGTTTAAATCGGTGGGCCTTCAGATGCATCATTTTTCAACTTATTCAGCAGCGATGGACTATGTTAGAATGATGGAAACACGAGAGCAAGCAGATATTGAAGGTTTAAAAAGAAGAAAAAGAGAGCGAGACAGTAATGTACAGACTAGATATAATCCTACAATCAGTGGATCAAGATTTCAAAATCCACAGCGCTTTACTCAAATAGGAGCTAGTAGTTCTAACCAACCATCATTTAACATCAGTAAGCAGAGAATGTTCCAAAGAGATATGAGACCCCCGAGTCAACAAGACTCAAGATTAATTCCACCATGTCCAAATTGTGGTAGGCCACATACTAGACAATGTCGCTAAGAAACTGGTGCATGTTTTAAGTGTGGACAAATGGGTCATCTGATGAGAAATTGTCCACAACTGCGAAGTTTTAGTCAAGCATCAGTACAACCAGCTTCACCTCCTGCATCTGCACTAGCACGACCTAGTAGAATAGCTTCAGTCCAAGCAAGGAGTGGTGGTACTGGTAGAGGATCAGAAAATCGAGGGCGAGAACCAGCTCGAGTTTTTTCCTTGACACGACAGGATGCTCAGGCTTTAAATGTAGTTATGACAGGTACATTATTAGTATGTTCCCATAAAGCATATGTCCTGTTCGATCCTAACTCTACACATTCTTATATATCACCATGCTTTGCTAAGAAATTGAGTAGAGATTCCACTAGTTTGCATTGTTCTTTTATGGTTGCTACTCCAATGGGAGAATTCTTGCTGGTAAATGATGTGTATAGATCATGTGAAATTTCGATAGAGGATAAGGAAACTCTTGTAGATTTGATAGTTCTAGATATGGTAGACTTTGATGTGATTCTAGGAATGGATTGGTTGTCATCATGTCATGTCATTCTAAACTGTCACCATAAGGTGATTAAGTTTAATCTCCCTGGAGAACCTTCTTTCTCAATACAGGGAGACCGTAATGAGGTGCCTAGTAATTTAATATCTGCACTGACAGCTCATAAACTGTTACAAAAGGGATGCCAGGGGTATTTAACAGTAGTCAAGGATGTTGATATGAAGTATACAAGTGTAGAGCATGTTCCAGTAGTTAAAGAATTTCCTGTTGTGTTTCCTGAAGAGTTGCCAAGATTACCACCAGACCGAGAGATTGAGTTTAGTATTGACCTTCTCCTTGGAACACAACCAATATCCATACCTCCTTATAGGATGGCACCTACAGAACTTAAGGAATTAAAGGAACAATTACAAGATTTACTAGATAAAGGTTTTATTCGACCCAGTACATCTCGTTGGGGTGCTCCTGTTCTCTTTGTGAAGAAAAAGGATGGATCTTTACGTCTATGTATTGATTATAGGCAGTTGAACAAAGTGACTATAAGAAATAAATATCCTTTACCCAGAATAGATGATTTGTTTAATCAGTTACAGGGTGCCCAATGTTTTTCAAAAATTGATATGAGATCTGGGTATCATCAATTGAAGATAAAGAAGGAAGATATTTTGAAAACTGCTTTTCAGACTCGATATGGGCACTACGAGTTCTTAGTAATTCCATTTGGTTTAACGAATGCCCCAGCTGCATTTATGGACTTAATGAATAGGGTATTTAAACCTTTCCTGGACCATTTTATCATTGTATTTATCGATGATATTCTGGTTTATTCAAAGAGTTCAGAGGAGCATGAGCAGCATCTAGGGATAGCTTTGCAAACCCTAAGAGAACATCAGTTGTATGCTAAGTTCTCAAAGTGTGAATTTTGGCTTAGTAGTGTTACGTTCTTAGGGCATGTGGTTACCAAAGATGGTATTCAAGTTGATCCCAAAAAGATAAAAGCAGTGCAGCAATGGCCACGCCCTACGACAGTAACTGAGATTCATAATTTTCTTGGGTTAGCAGGCTATTATCGTAGATTTGTTAAAAAAATTTCAAAAATAGCTGCTCTTTTGACTAGGTTAACTAGGAAAGGGATAAAATTTGAGTAGTCTGATGCTTATGAAGAGAGTTTTCAGAAATTAAAGGAGTGCTTAACTACAGCTCCAGTCCTTATCATTCCTACGGATACTGGAGACTATGTAGTATACTGTGATGCATCTAGAGTGGGCTTAGGCTGTGTGTTAATGCAAAATGGAAGAGTGGTTGCTTATGCATCCAAACAGTTGAAGAAACATGAACAGAATTATCCCACCCATGATTTAGAGATAGCAACTGTAGTATTTTCTCTAAAAATTTGGAGACATTACCTGTATGGAAGAACTTGTGAGATTTATACAGATCACAAGAGTCTCAAGTATATTTTTCAACAGAAGGATCTTAATTGGAGGCAAAGAAGATGGATGGAACTACTGAAAGATTATGACTGTACGATTTTGTATCATCCAGGCAAAGCAAATGTAGTAGCTAATGCTCTAAGTAGAAAGTCCATGGGAAGTTTGTCTCATATAGCAGAGGTGCGACGACCATTGTTAGAGGAAATCCATAAGTTAGAAAGTAAGGAGATAAAGTTTGAAGTAAAAGAACCAGGAATATTATTGGCTCATGTGCAGCTCCAATCTTCCTTAGTTGAGCAAATCAAAGCCGATCAAGACAAGGATGCTAGTTTGCTCAAGATTAAGAGTGAATTGAAGGATAGCCAGGATTCTGAATTCTCAGTGGATACTGAAGGGGTATTAAGATACGGTAGACGATTATGTGTCCCAAATGTTAAAGATTTGAGGAAACAAGTTTTGGAGGAAGCACATCGATCTACATATACCATACACCCAAGAGCGACAAAGATGTACCAAGACATGAAGGAATTGTATTGGTAGGATGGTATGAAGAGGGATATTGCGGAATATGTTTCCTATTGCCTGACATGCCAGCAGGTGAAAGCTGAACATCAACGACCCACTAGGTTACATCAGCAAATAGAAATACCAAAATGGAAGTGGTAGAGAATTACTATGGATTTTATCATGGGATTACCAAGGACTCCCAAAGGAAATGATTCTATCTGGGTCATTATAGACCGCATGACGAAGTCATCACACTTTCTACTTGTAAAAATAACCTACAACGTAGCTCAGTATGCAAGGCTCTACTTAAATGAAATAGTTAGGCTACATGGAGTCCCTATATCGATTATATCTGATCGAGGGCCGTAGTTCATGGCACAATTTTGGAAAGCTTTTCAAGAGGCATTAGGAACGAAGTTGGATTTGAGCATAGCTTTTCATCCCCAAAGCGATGGTTAGTCTGAGCGTACGATTCAGATTTTAGAAGACATGCTCCGAGCCTGCATTTTTTATTTTGGTGGAAGTTGGGATATGTACTTGTCTTTGGTTGAATTTGCGTATAATAATAGTTACCAGACTAGTATACAAATGGCTCCATTTGAAGTTTTATATGGTAGACGGTGCAGATCCCCCATTGGATGATTCGAAGTGGGTGAGACTAAACTTATAGGGCCAGATCTTGTACAAGAAGCTTTGAACAAGGTAAAGCTGATTAGAGAAAGGCTGCAAGCAGTTCAAAGTAGACAAAAGGCATATGTTGATAATAGACGAAGGGAGTTAGAATTTTCAGAGGGTGAACAAGTGTTCCTGAAAGTCTCACCCATGAAAGGAGTGATGAGATTTGGAAAGAAAGGAAAATTAAGTCCTCGGTATATAGGTCCTTTTGAAATATTGGATAGAGTAGGTATAGTGGCATATCGCATAGCCCTGCCACCAAAACTGAGTGATGTTCATCCAGTTTTTCATGTGTCTATACTACGGAAATACTTACCAGATCCTACTCATGTTATTCAACCCCAAGAGATTCAATTGGATAAGAATTTGACCTATGAGGAAAGGACTATGTGCATTGCTGATTGGCAAGTGAAAAAGTTGCGGTCAAGAGAAACTCCTATGATTAAAGTGATATGGCAAAATACTCTCCTGAGGAGGCTACCTGGGAAAGAGAAGATGATATGCGCACCAGATACCCACTTTTGTTTAATTAATGAGGTTCGTGTTTATCTGTCATCATGGTGATGAAATTCAAGGACTGAATTTCTTTAAGGGGGGAAGAATGTAATAGCCGTAAATTTAATAAAGTCTAAAGTAAAGAAACTTTTGAATAATAGAGAGAATTTTGGAAATGGAAATAAGAACCGGTGGAAAGAATTTTATTTATCACATGGATTAAAGAATTACAAAAGAAATATGAGAATTTATGTTTTGGCGCGTACTTTTTATATTTTTTAAATGATAGTATTTTGCTATAAACAAATATATTTTTATTTGTTTAAAAATGATTATGTTTTGCTAAAAGTAAGTAGACTTTTAATTAAACGAAGTATTGTGTTGCTTAAATAATTATACCGGCCTCTAATGAATTTTTATGGTACGTTTAGAAATATTCTTTCTTTTAATATGAATAAATATATTTATTTTGAAATTTGTTTTATAACGATTTTTATCAAGAAAAATTATGATTTAAGAGTTTAACTACAGATTTATGAGAATGGAAATTTTTAGAAATTTTTGGGATATTTTATGATGAAAAAAGAAATTTATATGAATTTATATTATTATTAAAAAAAAAGGATAATAAATGGAGACAAGGGGGAGGCATACGATTGTCTGCAACTTTCAGAAGAGAAATCTAGAATTTCAAATAGTGAGTGAATAGTAACATACAACTTTATCTCTCGATCTGGAATGCCTACTGGCTTCTGATCTCAAAACTGAAGGTGTTACTGAATTCAGGACGAAGAATACTTCAGTTCTGACCGATCAATTTTTTAAATCAGCCGTTGAATCGCTATAGATCTGAAGTAGAAAATCTCGGTAAAAGATAAATTCTGAAACTCTTACTTAGAAATCTCAAATTAGAAATCTGACTCTGTAGATGGATTCAGAAGTTAGATAAACATTATGATATGAATTTTTTTCGATAATTTGGTAAATTTTTTTGTGGCGGTGAATAGTAATTTTCGACAGTAAATAGTGGTAGTGAATAGTATTTTTCAATGGTGAATAGTATCAATAACGTTGACCTGCGTTGACCGATCTCCTAGAGTCCAAATTTAGCATATCTGGAGCCATTTTAAAATTTTTTGGACATTTCGGACTTGATTTTGGGGTTTATTTTGCTGAATTCGGAACAGAAACGAAGATTTTAAGGGTGTCCAACTTTGTACCTCAAATTTGTGAGTAGATAATTCTTCCTATGGCTTGTTTTTACTCTTCTTGAACTTTACATTGCTAAATGAGTATGTTTACATGTTATTTATACTTTCATATGTTTCTGAAATGGTTTAAAATATCTGAAACGGTTGAAATATGATATTTAGTTCAAGAAGAGTATGAATTTTGAAATGAATTTTGATACACATTGAACATGTGATATTTAAATGTATTTCGCATTACACGGCAAAGAAATTATGTTATGCATGTGACGTTGATTTATAAAGTGATCCGTTTTCCTCGGATATGGGTATGATTATATGTTTCCCCTGATTGGGAAGTTTTGACAGATGAATATACTGAGACTGAAAAGTCTATTTTATATTGAGAATTTTATACTGAATTATATGGCATATGTGCATATGGTATTTTCTGTGGAGAAATCATATTGGAAACACTGTCTGCTAACAGCAGGTAATGTTAGCCCTGGTGCGCACCTTAATTGCTTCAGCTAGCAGGGAAGGTGGTGTTAGCCTCGTGTGAGGGCCAACACACGGGAGATTATATGTGAAGGAGAGCGGAATGCCTCCTATATATGGACGAGATGCCAATTATATGAGATGTTATTTGCCTTCCCTTGCTGTGTGCTTGGGAAAGACCCATACAGAGTCCCTTCGCTTGTCCTCTTGAATGGTAGTAGGGCAAACCTCAGCCGGATGCTGAGTTTAGGCAAATCCTATACCACCAAAGTACGGAAGGGGTCAAACTCTAGTATGGTGGTTCTGATATGGGATCCTCCGAATAAGTTATATAAGAAATATTTGATGCATAACATTATTTGATAAATGATTTTACATTTTTGTATATGATTTTGAATATGAATATGAATATGAATTGTTAACAGAAATGTTTTGAAATGCGGGTCCCATATGAATGTACTTCTGAATGTAACTTTTCTTTATGAGAAACTTTGAAATGAAAAGTGCATCCATATGTTGACCTTAAAGGTTATAGGAGGTGTTATCTGCTCACTGAGTTGTAAAACTCACTACACGATGTGAATCTATTTTTCAGATAAAGACACAGAGTTTGGTCCAGCAGCCACGTGATCGACTAGGGGTCGTACTTCGGTGGTGAGCCTAAATTATTTTTAGGCTCTCAGTGTTTTATATTGTAATATATTTGTACTCTATAGTTGCTCTGAACGCCACAGGCAGGATCCTTGTTTCCGCTGTAAACCCGATATATATATATATATATATATATATATATATATATATATATATATATATATATATATATATATATATATATATATATACTTGGCATGTATATCTATTAGTATTGTTAACTTGAAAACGTGTGATATTATTCATATATGTGGTATTATGAAACGATTTACAATTGCATGATAATAAAGTTTAACGGATAATAAAGGTATTCGCGTTCCTAAAGTAGGGGCGTGACAGTTTTAGTGAGACATATTGCTTGCTTAATGAATATTCAAGAGAGAGTATTATAAACAAATTATATATAAATATCTAAGAAAGAGTAAAACTCCTAATGATATCATCGGATGACCACATCCATCATGAGAATTAAGTTGGTAACTGTCACGCCCCTAATTTTATGTCACGTGAAACACGTATATCATGAACATATATTTTCTATAAATATGAATATTTCAATCCTTTATCCAGGAAATAGTTACATATAGGTTTTCCCATACAAGTATCATATACAAATCAAGTACATATACATCAGAGTACAGCAAAAGCAGGGATCCTGCCTGTGGCATTCAGAGCAACTCTAGAGTACAATTATATTACATTTTTAAACACTGAGAGCCAAGAAACAATTTAGGCTCACCACAGAATACGATACCTAGTCGATCAAAAAGCTGCAGGACCAAACTCTGGGTCTTTATCTTAAAAATATGTCAACCACATGTAGTGAGTTTTACAACTCAGTGAGCAGATAATACCTCCTAAGACCTCTTAGATCAACATATGGATGTACTCATATAATAAAATTTATGTTATCAAAAATTACGTTTCAGAAGTACATCCACATGGGACCTGCATTTTCAAATATTCTCTGTTCAAAAATCATAATCAGGTCTTTCAAACTGTATGCGGTACTATATAAACAATGCTCATATCAAGTTCAAAATCATATTCAATAATGTAAAATCATTAATCAAATTATGTTATGCATCAAAACATTTCTCATAAAATATTCGGAGGACCCCTTATTAGAACCATCATATCAGAGTTTGACCCCTTCCGTACTTTGGTGGTATAGGATTTGTCTAAACTCAGCATCCCGCTGAGATTTGTCCTACTATTATTCAATAGGACACGCGAAGAGATTCTGTATGGGTCTTTCCCAAGCACACAGCAAGGGAAGGCAAATAACATCTTATATAACTGGCATCTCGCCCATATATAGGAGGCATTCTGCTCTTCTTCACATATAATGTCCCGTGTGTTGGCCCTCACACGAGGCTAGCACCACCTCCCCTGCTAGCTGAGGCAATCAAGGTGTGCACCAGGGCTAACATCACCTGCTGTTAGCAGACAGTGTTTCCAATAGGATTTCTCCATAAAACTATAATTTCATATATTCCGTATTAATCAAAACAAATGTACTATTATAATACAGCATTTTCATTCTCAGTATATTCCTTTGTCAAAACTTCTCAATCAAGAGAATCACGTATATATGCACATATCCGAGGCAAATATATCACTGTATAAATCAATATCATATGCACAAATGCCATATAATTCAGCATAAAATTCTCAATTTAATGCAGACTTTAAGTCTTTGTATATTCATCTGTCAAAACTTTCCATTTAGGTGAATCATATATACACACTTATATCTGAGGCAAACATATAGCTTTATAAATAATGCCACATGTATAAATATTCACTTTATCATATAATGAGAAATACATGTGAAATCAGATACATCATGAGTTCAAAAATCCATTTTCAAATACTATACTCTTCTTAAATCATATTTCAAATTATAAGCAGTTCAGATCATTTTAATGCATTTCAGAAACATATCAAAGTATAAATATCTCATAAACCTAATCATATACATGCTCAAATATCAAGAAGAGTATAGGGCAAACCATAAGAAGACTCATCTACTCACCGGATTAGGGCTTCAGATTGGATAACCCTAAAATGTACTTTTCTGATCACAATTCAATCAAATAAACCTTGAAAACGTATCCAGAGGGTCCAAAAAAATCAAGAAAGCAACTTGGGAAATTTGGTCACTATTCACCGTCGAAAATACTATTCACTCGCGCGGAAAACACTATTCACGACAAACAAAAATGCTGTTAGATGATTGAAAATATACCTATCCTAAGGTTTATCTAGCTCCTGAATCTATCTACGACGTCAAAATTTCAATTGGAAGTCTCTAAATAAAAGTTTCAGAATTTATCTTTTTCTGATATTTTCTACTTCAGAGCTACAGCGTTTCAACGGCTGATTTGAAAAATTGATCAGTCAAAACTGTAGTATTCTTGGTCCTGAATCCAGTAACACCTTCAATTATGAGATCGGAAGCCAATAGGCACTCCAGATCTAGAGAAAAAGTTGAAGGCTACTATTCATCACTATTCAGTTTTTCAGAAATTCTCTTCGTCCCTCCGTTGTCTCCGATTCCTCTTTTATCGTTGTTTTTTTTAAATAATAATAATAATTATTTAATAATTGAATAATAAGATTTTCTTTAATATAAATTCAACGTGTAAATATCAGAAACATATCAAAGTGTAAATATCTCATAAACATATAAAATCATATACATGTGATTTACATGTATCTTTATAAACCTTTAATTGAACTCTAAATCATGATTTTTCTTGATAAAAATCATAATAAAACAAATCACAAAATAAATATCTTTATACATATTAAAAGAAAGAATATTTTGAAAAATATAACAAAATTTCATTAGAGGCCAATATAATTATTGTAAGCAAAACAATACTCATTTTAATTAAAAGTCTACTTACTTTTAGCAAAACATAATCATTTTAAACAAATAAAAATATATTTGCTTATAGCAAAATACTATCATTTAAAAATAAAAATTACGCGCCAAAATGTAAATTCTCATATATTTTTTGTACTTCTTTAACCCATGTAGTAAATATACATATTTTCTACGGTTCTTATCCTCATTTTCGAAATTCTCTGTTTTATTTAAAATTTTCTTTAATTGAAATTTTTGTTAAATTTTACGGTTATTACAGTAATCTTTAAATTCCTTGTCTAATCAATTATGTAACCTTCCTATATGATAATACTCTTAATTGAAATGTATTTATTTTCTCTTTTATCGTATCCTTAATTAGAAAAATGTATAAATTCGTTTTATTATGTTTAGAATCTTATACGAGAATCTCACCTTTTTGTAGTTAAAGTGATTACAAGAAAATATATATAAAGTCTGGGATAGTTCTTGAAGAAATAAACTTTTGAACCATGAGATAATTTATTAAGAATTAATCACTTTATTGTCATTTTAATTTACCTCTCCTGTCTCTCTTTATGTATTTCTATATCTATTTTTGGTTTTGTTTGCAACTCAAATGTTAAACTTAAGATATTGATTTCCACTTAGCCTAAACTGACCCAACAATAAAATTTATCAAGTTTTTAATTCATTAAATTGTACATTATATTCTTTATTTATTATCATTCTTTGTATTCTATTTTATTGAGTCTATTTTTATTATTTATTTTATAATTTATTTTTTAATAAATATATGAATTTGGATAAAAATCCTTAATTTTTTCATCTTTAAATGAACAATATTATTTATTTATAAAATATGTTAAATTCACTCAACAATTTTTTTCTTTTTAATTTAAACAAAAGTTTATTTATCTAAAAAAACCTAGCCCAAACCATATTTATGAGCATAAAACAATAAAGCAATAGGTGATCTTTAATTATAGATTTAAATAAAAATAAAAATATAATTTAATATATAAATTTATTAAATTTTTATATTTTAATTTTTAAATTTATATTATTATACAATTTAATTTTTAAATTTATTATATTTTAAATAATTTAATTATTTTATTATCTCTATCTTAACTATAGTTAACACAATAGATTAACTCAAATTAGACATTTCAAGTAGGCAAATTTACTCATTAAACTTTTTATTTTAAAAATAAAAATTTAAAAAGAGTAAAACATTACATTTTGCGACCCAAAACATAGCAACTCCGCCCCTCATCCCTTCCCCCTTTCTTTTTTTTGGTACATCAGCAGGAGTCGAACCCGACTCAATCCCAAACCTCTTCCCCCACTGACCACCTGAGCTCGACTTAAGTGGCTCCCTTCCCCCTTTCTACACGGGAACAAAATATTATTTATTTCATTAAACTGTCACATCTATCTCCTTCATGGCGAACCCCAAAAGCGATGAGATTTCCATCCTTCGCCCAAATGTCCAGTTCACTGAACCGAAATAGTATAGCATCTTCGGTGGCGTTCGTTCCTCAAATATTTTATATTTTAAAAAATTATATTACTAAAAATTATATTTTAAAAAATAAGATAAAAAAAATATTTTTAATTGTTATTTCATTTTTTTTAAATAATTTTTTCATTATTATTAAATTTTTATTTTTATATTTATTTCACATTAAATTATTTTAAAACTATAAATATTTTTTAAAAAAATAATTATAAAATTTTTTTTTAAATAAATAAAAAATAAAAATAAATAAATTATTCTAAAAAATAAAAAATTAAAATTTTTATTTAAATTTTAAAATTTTGAAATTTTGAAATTAAAAATTAAAATTTAGAGATTAAAATTTATAATTTGAAATTTAAAAATTAAAATTTAAAAATTTAAAAATTTTAATTTTAATTTTAATATTTAAAAATTAAAAATTAAAATATAAAATTTAGAATTTAGAATTTAAAATTTTAAAATTAAAATTTTATAATTTAAGAATTAAAGTTTAAAAATTAAAAATTAAGCGTTAAAATTTTAAATTCAAAAATTAAGAATAAAAGTAAGAGTCAAAATTTAAAATTTAAAATAAAAAATAAAAATAAAATTAAAATTTGAAAGCAATTTATTTATTTTATATATAAAAATTTTAACATTTCTATAAAAAAATTTATTTTTACTTTTATAAATAAAAATAAATAAAAAATATTTCATAATTTTTTATTTTTAAAAATTTTTTATTCTCAAAAATTTTATAAACGCTATTAAACATAAAAAAAATTCTCATTCACCTTTTTTAGAAATCCTAAAATATTTCTAATATCAAACACCGCCTTCATGTTTAGATTCTTCATCTCTACCCTCACCACGAAGGAAAAAATATCGTGTCGTTTCTACCAAAATGACCGAAATATTTCAATTTTTGAAGGGCCAAATAAAACAGTATATACGCAAGGAACTAAATTTCTTTTCTTTTTCATCGAAACGACCGAAACGTTTTCGTTTCCTGAGTCACCGATACGAAACGGAGTGATCGAAACGAAACGAAGTGTTTGTTAAAGAATTATGCTATTTCAATTAAAATTACTATGTTTCAAAATGTTTCAGTAGAAATACTCTTGTTTCAATAAAAATTTCGGTGAAAATACTCTTATTTCGAGTTGTTTCGATAGAAATACTCTTATTTCGAATTATTTCGATGAAAATACTATTGTTTCAAATTATTTCGATGGAAATATTTTTGTTTCGAGTTGTTTCGATAGAAAAGTACTAAACTAATTTAAAAAATAAAAAAATTGTCAATCTAAAAGTAGATGAAAATAGTATTATATCACATCCAACACCAAGTTATTTTCTCTCACAAGTCACAACATCTTTATTAACTTCATACTCTCCCAATTTGTTTTCATAACATTATATTTCTTCATTATCTTCATTTTAAAGAGGAAACTACAAAAATGATGTAAAGAGAGATTGAAAGGCAAAGAGAGAAATATATACCTAAAGATAGAGATAGAATCATAGTCGACAGAGAAAGAGACTTAAATATAAATGTCACGAAAGAGTTAAAAAGAAGATGGAGAGATAGATGCAAGAGAGAGATTGTTGTTGAATGCTGTTAGAATTTGAGTTGAAATCTCTACTGTAGTAGTATGTTTACTTACTATTCAATTATAGACATTAATTCGAATTAATTTTAATATAACTTTATATATCTATATCATTAATATCGTGTTAAAATTTTTTATACGTTACGAAATTCTTTAATTTCAGTCAAAGTTATTGTGTTTCAAAATTTATCGATGGAAATATGTATATTTCGAAATGTATCGATAAAAAAATACGAAATTACTTTAAAAAATTAAAAATATCACAATCTAAGTCTGAAAATAAGATTGAAACTCAGAAACTTTTCAAGAACATAAAGAATTCGAATATCTAAATTTATAGAGATTCTTCAAATTTTATAGTACCGAAAGCAAAATTCCAAAATACTTCAAATCATCATATCTTTAAAATCTAAAAGAGAAGCTAACTATCTAACCTTTTCTGCGATTCATGATCATGTCCAAATCACAACTCTGAAACCAGTAGATTCAAACATCTAAAGCGATAGAGACCTTGATGTTTTTCTCTCTATGAGCTTCCTTTGCTTGTTTACTTCTTAAATCCACCTATGCAGTGACGGATAGAGGAAGCTCATAGAGAGAAAAACGTCAAGGTCTCCATTTTTCAAGTTGCCATACTGAAACATTGCTTGTACCAGGTATCTTCTTCTTTCCTTGGTTATTAGTGCGTAACAATATTTCTTGTTGTCCATCGCAAAGCCTTAGCGTCTCTGATAGTTCCCTTGCTTCCATTCAGACTTCCTAGTTTCTACTTCTACTGGAAAGCCTTCTAGCACTCTAGCTGCATTGGTTCATGACCCTCGAGTGCCTTCTAGCACTATAGCTGCATTCATTGCATTGATTAGGCTGCCTGGCTAGAGGTGATTTTTTTTAACTTGCCGATGCATTGAGTTCTCTACATAGTTGCTCTCTTTCACATCACACACTCAATAGTCACATCTTGCTTTGTTTTTTTGGAACCCTGATGATATGTGAACGTTAGGTAGTCTTAATTTACTATTATTTTTTAATATTTTACTTAACAAAATCTTCATCTTCTAATTAAGGTACTAAATTTTGTTTCGAGGTACCGTTTCGGTGACTCTAGAAACGGAAACGTTTTAGAAATTTCGAGGAAACGAAAGATTTTTTAAGAAATGTTTCAAATAATTTCAAATAATATTTTTTTTAATTTTAAAAGATTTTAACATAATATTAATGATATAGATATATAAAACTATATTAAAATTAATTCGAATTAATGTCTATAATTAAATAGTAAGTAAACATACTACTACAGTAGGAACTTCAACTCAAATCCTAACAGCATTCAACAACAATCTCTCTATTACATCTATCTCTCCATATTCTTCTTAACTCTTTCGTGATATTTATATTTAAGTCTCTTTCTCTGTCGACCATGATTCTATCTCTATCTTTAGTTATATTCCTCTCTCTTTACCTTTCAATCTCTCTTTGTATCATTTTTATAGTTTCCTCTTTAAAATAAAGATAATGAAGGAAAATAATGTCATGAGAACAAAAGGGGAGAGTATGAAGTTAATAAAGATGTTGTGACTTGTGAGAGAAAATAACTTGGTGTTAGATGTGATATAATGCTATTTTCATCTACTTTTAAATTGTCAAATTTTTTATTTTTTAAATTAATTTAGTACTTTTCCATCGAAACAAAAATATTTCTATTGAAATAATTTGAAACAAGAGTATTTCCATTGAAATAATTTGAAACAAGAGTATTTCTATCGAAATAACTCGAAACAATAATATTTCTATCGAAACAACTCGAAATAAGAGTATTTCCACCGAAATTTCTATTGAAACAAGAGTATTTCTACCGAAACATTTCAAAACATAGTAATTTTAATTGAAATAACATAATTGCTTAACAAACACTTTGTTTCGTTTCAATAACTCCATTTCATATCGGTGACTCAGGAAACGGAAACGTTTTGATCGTTTCGATGGAAAAAAAAAAGGAAATTTAGTTCCTCGCTTCTAATATTTTATTTTATATTTTACATATTTAAATTAAAAAAATTTAATATGTTTATGGTGTTAATTTTATTTGTATAATATTTTTTTAATTTAATTTTTATTCATCTATTAATAATAATTTAAAAAATATTACTTTAATTAAAAATATTTATATCTTTTCAATAAATTAAAAATATAATTTTTAATACAGTTATTATTATATATTTTTCGGTAAAATATTTTTATTTTCAAAAATAAAATATTTAAAAATAATAAAATAGAAAATATTTTTAGTCTCATAATTAAATTTATATTATTATTTTTAGTTATATAATTATTATAAAAAATAAATTACAAAAAAAATTTGGTCATTCACTCTCAACATATTTATTTAAAATTTTATGAACAATATTTATAATAAATTCTAAATAATCACATTTAAATTTAATAAAAATTCAGATATAATTATTTAGAATTAAATAAAATCACTTCAATAATTTGTCATTATATTTGTACACTATTTTTCCCAACGCACATATGCTTATATATTTGTTCTAATTATTTAATTATTAATTTTATTTATTTTAAATTTTCATAACATTTTTAATTTTATATTATTATTAATTTTTATACATTTATTTAAATACAAAAATAGATGCTAAATTTAATTTACGGCTAGAAATAACTTTTCTTCAAATATTTTATTTTATATTTTGCATATTTAAATGAAAAAAAAAAGTTATTGTGTTCATAATATTACTTTTTTATTTATTTATATTTAAATTATTTAATATTATTTATATATAGTTAATATTTATGGTATATATATAATAATATTTTATTTTTGTATACATATATCAATAATATTTAATATTGATATTAGCATACATAATTTATTTTTCTATTTACATATTTGTATTATGTATTCTACATATATGAGTTCATCTAAGGGAAAATCAATATTAATATAGGAATATCCAAAGGAGAAAAAAAAAAGAGAAGACTAGATCTTGGTTGAACTTACAGGGAAATAGTGGATGGAAATAAACATGTATAATATAATTT
This sequence comes from Gleditsia sinensis, assembly GCA_037074535.1. Lineage (NCBI taxonomy): Eukaryota > Viridiplantae > Streptophyta > Magnoliopsida > Fabales > Fabaceae > Gleditsia > Gleditsia sinensis. The sequence continues at coordinate 7,919,097 of CM073475.1, read as the reverse complement.
TTGTCACAAAATAATTAAGGGTGGTGGTGTAATTCGTTTGAAACAACACTTAGCTGAAAGTTATTCAAATGTTGAGAGATGTGAAAAATACCTTCGAGAAATTGCCAATAAAATGAGAGAAATTTTAAAGGACAAACAGAAAGAGAATGAACAATTCAGTACTACAAGAGTTGACATGAGAGAAAATTTAATGGGTGGAGTTAGAAGAAAATATGGCATTCAAGAGATATCATCTAAAGATTCAGACAATGATATGACAATTAAAGAGAAAAAAGAGTTGAAATATGCAAAACATATATCTATTGAAGAGATACACAGAGTATAAAGAAGACATAAATTTGATTATTTTCAATCAATATCGAAAAAAGGGAAAAGACCTTTTTTCGTAGTAGAAGTATAAAAGAGTCTACAAGCAAATTTTTTGGCAAAAATAAATAAATAGGTCCAAGTAAGGAAGAAATTGAGACTTCAATATATCGCCAATAAGATGTGTATCAACAAAAGTTACAGCATTTGTGGAATCTCAAAAAGTGGGTAAAATAGGCAAAGCAAACAATTGGTAAATTCTTTATTTATCAAAATATCTAACCTAACAAAGCTCGAGGTCCATTTTATGATATCATAATTGATGAAATTGTCTGTGCAGGTGTTAAGGTGAAATGTCAAATTCCTTATGAAATTGGTGGCCCAATTCTTGATGATGAAATAGACGAGATAAAAGAATAAATAAAAAAAATTAAGAAGAAAAGGGAAACTTATGGTATTACAATTATGTGTGATGATTGGCAATCCATCACTTGTTTGACAATCACAAACTTTTTAATCTATTGTGATGGGAGAATAATTTTTCACAAGTCAATTAATATGACAAGAAGAGAAAAAGATGCAAAATATATTTGTAACCTGATGGACCAAGTGGTTGAAGAGATTGGCAAAATTAATGTTATATAAATCATTATAGATAATGCATCTACATATAAGAATAATGGTGAGTTATTGTTCAAAAGAGACCACACTTGTATTGAACTTCTTACACTGCTTATTCTCTCGATCTAATATTGCATGATTTTGAAAAGTTTGAAAAAGTTCAGAAGGTTTTAGAAGATACTAAAATGTGTACCAACTTTATTTATAATCATTCTAAAATTCTTCACATGACGAGAACCTATGGCACAAGAGAGTTGATTAGACTTGCTCAAACACAATTTTCAACTAATTATATTGCTCTTGTAAGTCTTTTGGAGCACAAAAATAAGCTACAAAGAATGGTAACTTCAGATGAATAGTCTAGAAGTTCTGCTAATAAGAACTTAGTTGGAACACGAGTCCATGCCACCATATTAAATCAAAAATTTTGGAAGAATGTGAAGAAAATTGTTGATATACACATGTCAATTGCTAAGGTTCTAAGGATGGTTGATGGAGAAAAAAAAAAGCTATAATTTCGTATATTTATGCAACAATGTGTAAGGCAAGATCAACAATTCAAGCAATGGCTCTCAAGTTATGCAAAAAGTATCTCAATGTTATTGACCATCGTTGGTATAAACAAATAATAAGTGATATTCATTTGGCAGGTATGAAAACCTTGGCTATACATTTGTATTTGTTATTTTGGCAATATATTCTTATTTATTTTATTTTTTACTATAATAATTAACATTTTATTCTTTATTCATGCATGAAAAAAAAGCATACTACTTAAATCCATCATATCAATACTCTGAAAACCTTAAATCTCGAGAAGATTTGTTGAAAGGGCTTAATCATGTGATTTCTATATTAGAGCCTAACTCAACTAAAATTTCTTATGTACTAAATGAAGTATGTATCATTTTTTTATCTGTGCCATTCAAGATAAGAACCATAATAAATGCATACATTATATTTTTCGTGTAGGTAAAGATATGTCGAGATGCTATGTATGGATTTTTTGATAAATTGGCTATCAGAGGAAGAGATAAAATAGATCCAGGTTTGACTTATTATATCACTAAAAAAATATTATGTGTATGTAAAAGAACTTCAATATATTACTAACTAACGTGCACTACTTCATTATATTATTTTTTTTGCTGAATGGTGGCTTATACATGGTGTTGATACTCCAAATTTGAGAAAAATTTCAATGAGAGTATTGTCACAAATAGTTTCATCTAGTGGGTGTAAAAGAAATTAGAGCACATTTGCACTTATTCACACAAAAATACATAATCATTTAAATTATGATAAACTAGAAAAACTTGTTTTTGCACAATATACTACGCGATTGAAATTGAAGCATATTATAAATTATCATAATTCAAAAGATGAAGAGTTCAGAGTAATACAATTTTTGAAGAAGATAATGGCCTTTTAGAATGGTTGGATGATCCTGATGATGTATTATTAGATGAATTGGATGAAAATACTAAAAATATTAGACCAAATAATTATTTGGATACATTTGCTAATCGATGGTCAGATTCACAAACTACTAAACTAGATAGAATAACTACTAATGAATAGTTTGAAGATTTGATGACAAGATCAGCACATCATCCATTTTTAGCTTCTATTGATATTGATGAGGAATCAAAAGAAAATATTGATACTGATACTGATACTGATACTGATACTGATACTGATATAGATACAGATGATGGTGGTGGTGAAGTAGATGGTGGAAATGTCACTACAACTGATGAAATTGGTGAAAATGGTCATATGATTTTTACATTAGAATAAGGATTTCAATATTGTACTGAAGATCAATAACATAGTTGTAGACCTTTTGATTATAACAGAGGAAGTGATGATGATGTTGAAATGCAAGATGTTCAACAATTAGCTTCTGAAAAACTTAACACCGATGGATGTGTCATGCCCTTACTTTTAAGGACACGTGAAACACATATTTTATGGATAGATCTTTACTATAATAGATATAATACAAGCGTTCATTATGGAAATAGATACAGATAGATTCTCTCATGTAAACACAATATACAAATCAAATTTATAAATATCATAGTAACAACAGAAGTAAAGATCCTACCTATGGCGTTCAGAACATACTCTAGAGTACAAGTACAATATAAATCAAAATCTATGAACCCTAGAAACAAAATAGGCTCACCAGAAAATATGTCGCCTAACTGATAACTTATCTAAAAGAAAATGATCAAACTCTGTATTCTTATATGAAAAATGTAAAAATATAATATAATAAGTTTGACAATTCAGTGAGCAAATAATATCTCCTATGATCTCTTAGGTCAACATATGTATATACTCATATTTTAAAATTTATCACGTAGAAAATTACAGTTTGGAAGTACATCTATATGAGACTCGTATTTCAAATATTCTCAAATCAAAGGATATTCAGATATCAAAAATCATATATTGTACTGTATGATCATTAAACAAATGTTATTATGCATTAAAATATTTTACATGAAAACATTAGGAGGATCCCATATTAGAATCACCATATTAGAGTTTAAACCTTTCGGTACTTTGGTAGTAAAGGATTTACCTAAATTTAGTATCTCAGCTAAGGTTTGTCCTACCACCATTCAAGAGAACACGCAAAGAGATTCTAATATAGGCATTTCCCAAGCACACAGAAAGAAAGGGCAAATCACATATCATATAGTCGGCATCTTGCTCAGATAGGAGGCATCCCGCTCTTCTTCACATATCATATCCCGTGTGTTGGCTATCACATGAGGCTAACATCACCCCTACTAACTGAGTTATTAAGGTACACTAAGGTTAACATTGTCATTTTCAAAAGGATTCCTCCACAAAAATCATATTTGCATATATGCCATATCGTTCAGAACAGGTATTCTAATATAATAAAATATTTTTAATCTTAGTACAATTTTTCTATCAGAAACTTTTCAATCAGGGTAATCACTTATACATGTCCATTTTTAAGGCAGTCTTATAGTTTTACATATCAATACCACATGCATAACATATTTCCTTTACCGTATAATGAGAAATACAATTTAAAATCACATATTCAATAAGTTCAAAAATTTTATTTTCAAAACCATACGCTTCTTGAACTATATACCATATTGTAACAATTCAGATAATTTAATCTATTTCATAAACATATAAAAGTATAAATAATTTATAAATATAATCAATTATCCATTTAAATTTCAAGAAGAGTATAGAGTAAGCCATAGAAAAAATTATCTACTCACAGAGTAAGGACCCCAAATTGAATAGCCCCAAAAATGCACTTTCCAATTCAAGTATGACTAAATAAACTTTAAAAACGAGTCCGAAGTGTCCAAAAACCTAAAAAATGACTCAGAGAGTTCGGTCAATGCCGGTCAACTGATTAGGTACTGTTTATGCCAAAAATACTATTCACATCAATCGAAATCACTATTCACTATTATTTGAAAATTACAAGATATTACAGGATGTGAGTCTCATGGTTATGGATTTAGTTATCATTGATCATCTTTGACATTTGGTCAAAATTATGCATATAATTCAGAAGGAACTTTTGGATATAGCTTATCTTACTTATCATTTTCATAGGTTGATAGGCGTCCTCCAACATACAATTATAAAAGATTTTGAAAATTTTAAGAGGGATAATTTTTACCTTTCTCACATAACTTGAATTGATTATTGTGACAATGTGAAAAGACATTATCAATTTCCTCTTAAATTATATACAAGTTCTAGATATTTACCTCATAGACATTTTACTATTAATTGATTTAAATTTTTTAATAATTTTTGTTGATCTTGTATTGTATAATTTGGGATTTTGAGTATAATATGTAATTTGTATTAAGTTCTATATATGTCAAATGTTATCAAATTTTATGAACATTAATTATATCAATATTATTTGAATGATAATGTTACTATTTAATAATATGTTATTTAATTTATATATTTATACAATTAATATTATGTTAAAATATTTTAAAATTAAATAAAATATTATTTAAAATTATTCGAAACGTTTCTTCAAAAATTTTCCGTTTCTTCGAAATTTTCAAACATTTTCGAAACGTTTATGTTTCTAAAGTGACCAAAACAATATCTCGAAACGAAATTTAGTTTCTTACTCACCACTATGTTGGCATCAGGTTCCGTCAGGTTTATAGGTCACATTGAATTTGGGGACCCAAAAGGATTGCAATTGGAAGACCGACAGTTGTGGGTCATACATGAAGAAGATGAGCGCGATAATGATAGTTTGTGAAATAGAATCAAAACATTGATTCAAGTTCTGGGCAGAGAAATAATTGGGTAGTCAAAAAAGAAATTCAAAGAATTTAATTATATGAATTTGTCAAAAAATTAAATTATTTCCTAAATGAGTATTTTAGAGTGTAGATGCTAGTTGCAAAATGTGTTTTTTTTTTAAGTTTAAATGCTGGATCTAGTTTTCTGTTTATGAGAAGAAATAAATTTTTTTTAGTGTTTGGTCGAGAGAATTTTTTTAAATTCTTGAAAAACTAAATTTAAGAAAATTAAATTTTCATGTTTGACTTTTAAATTTTAAAACAAAATTTTTAAGAAATATGAATTCTTGAGAATATTTTTTATAAAGATTCCCACCAAAAGTGGGTGAGAATTTAAGAGTTTGTTTGATTCTATTTTTTGTTGTTTTTAAAAATTGTTCTGCAGAACAAAAATAAAAAAAAAATTTGTTTGATAAACTGTTTTGAAAATATGTTGTTTTTTACTTTTTTGTGTTTTGAAAACAAAAACAGAAAGTGAAAACAACTTGTTTATGTTTTTTTTTATTTTAAAAATAACTTGTTTTCAGAATTTGTTTCGGAAATAATAACATAAAACAGTTATTAAATAAATTTTTTTATTCTAAAAATAGCTGAAAAAAAAATTAAAAAAACTAGAAACAAACATGTCCCAAGTTTCTCAAGTCGTGAGAATCATTTTTAAATGTGAAAGACAATAATGTTATCTATTTTTTCACTTTCTTTCATATCTCTCTCATACTTTCTCTCTCATTCCTCTCTATCTTACTTTTTTGTTTATTATTTTTTTTTTTTTCTATCACTTTCTCCCTCATCTTCACACTCACTTTTTCTTTTTTACCTTAAATAGGTAAAGACATTTTTTGAAAAATACTAAAATTTTCAAAAATATTATATTAGAATCAAACGTAATAATAAATATTTTTAAATAAATATTTAAAACCAACCAAATGTATTTTTTACATTCTCAATCATTATTATTTTTCAAAAATATGATTTATTTGAATAAAGTTTTTTACTGCATACCAAATGTCTCTTTATAGAATTTTGAGTGAACTTAAAAGAGAAGAAAAAGCTACATAGCACTAGAGAAAGAAAAGAGGATGAGGTTCACAAAATGCAATATTTTGCTCCTTTTTTTATTTTGTTAAATAAAAAATCGAGTGACTCAACTTATGAAATGTTTGACCAAAATTAAGATGACACGTGATCACTTATTAGCTTACATCAACATATTTTTAATTGCAATTAAAATATATATGACAAGAGAACTAAATTGTTTAATGTTTTATAAATTTATTAATTAAATTGTATAATAATAAAAATTCAAGTAATTAAGTGTAAAAATTTAATAAACTCAAAAACTAAATTGTATTTTCCTCATGAGTTATAAAGCAACACAAGAGTTTATTAAGCTTTAACTCAAACCTCACCCATAAATAGATTTATACAAAAGTGGTTGCCCACTTCATCTGTTGCAATTACAACCTTTTTTTTAAGTCCCAAAATAAAATTATACCTCTTAACTAACAATTGAAAATAATGATTTCATTTCTATATAATGTCTTATGTTTGTAAACAAAGACCTTTGGAATCATTTCTATTACAGAGCAAAACCAACCCTCTAATTAGCCAACCAACAAACCACCGAATAGAATTGGCAAACCAACTTGTACTCTAGTTTGAAAAGTGAATAGGGTCATCTAGAACAGCACGAAAAATAGCTTTCGGTTTGCTTTGATGCAGTGGTCCCATTATTGACAAGGCTCACCCTGTTGACAGATAACTCTGACTTGTAGGTATCTGAGTTGAGGACCTTTCTGCTGACATTCTTGTAAATCTCTCGAATTACCATCTCAAAAGCCGTCTTGACGTTTGTCGAGTCTAGGGCAGATGTTTCCATGAAAAATAAACCTTCTGCTTCTGCGAGGCTTTTGCCTTCTTCAATGCTCACATTCCGGATATTCTCCAAATCACATTTGTTACCCACAAGCATCATTGCCACAGTCGTATCGCAATGAGCTGCATGACAGATTCATTAGCAGAAACCATGAGATTTCCAGACAAAATAAAAAAAAAAATGGAACTTTTCACAGAAGGATGAAATTTGCAAGATGAAAAGGAGGCTCCTTGAGATTTCAGGACTGCATGCAGTTGCGTCCTGTGTCAACAATGATTAATTAATACAATATAATAACTTTCCTTTTGTTTTGTTTTGTTTTTTTTCTTTCTTTCTGTGTTCTTTTACACTGATTGGTGTATATGCACATGATAGTGATAGTACATACATAGTCACAATTGTTGCACAAATACTACTGTGAAATAGAAAATGCAGTGATAAAGACATGACCGTGAACTTGATATCCCAATGTCAATTTCATGAGCCACACATAAGATAGCAGTTAGGTTAACTAGTGAAGATGATACCAGAAGATAAGCATCCCAGACAGAAGCCATAACTTGTGTCACTTAATGTGCATGATCTTTAAAACAGGCTTAGAGATTGTGGGCTTAAACTCTTGGTTCCTACCCTATAGTAAGGGGCCTCAGAGACTTAAAGGCTCAAGGCAGATGAAGATCTCAGGACTCTTGATAGTAAAACCTAGTGGGCATTTAAGGTTCTGAGAACTTGAGGTTGCACTAATGGAGGTTCTTAGGAAATTTCTGCAACATAACAGAATATGAGGTAGATAACTGTAGTAAATGAAGCTGAAAATGGGGTGTTTATAGGCTTCAAGATTAAAGGGCGCTCTTTGATTGTTCTATTTGAACATCCCCTTTTGTAAAAGTGGTAGGTAGCAATAAATTCCCTACGACTTAGTGGGAACTTTCCATTAAATGCCATCTGAGCTAAGATAAGGTCGAGCTACAACATAGAGGGCTAGGTTTTGGTTTAAGCAGCATTTGTGTACACATATGCCTTGGTAGAGTGATGACTAATCATGGTTTTGAATGTGAGAGAATGCTCAACAAGGATTATCATACTTAACCATAAGATTTCTTTGAGGAGTTGTGTCAGCGCTTATATCAAATTCTCACTGAGAGATCATGCCAAATAACATGACGTGAAGGCACCTTCATTTCAATCCTACCAAACCACCCCAATTAACTAATTGCCAAGGATATAGGAGAACTGCTCCTAACCTTGTCGAAGTTGGAACACTGTGTATGGCAATTAGGCCTGTACCAAACCTACCTGGAGAGCCTTTCCTTATGTAGTGTGAGTAACCTTGATACTTGCAGCTACTTAGGTCTAAAACTTGGGACAATCTCCTTAAGCTCCATTAACCCTCAAAACTTTACGTAAAGCGAGAACCATCGGTTGTATCCCATCATAACTCCTCTTGACCTCGCAATCTTACTTATCAAAAAGCTGAGGAACTTAATACGTTTAAGAAAGACTCGTTACTTAAAAGTATTGAAATGTTGAGCTCTTTACTTCTTAAGAGGCACACTAAGTGAACTACATACTTTAGAAGGGCGCTTACGTAACTTATTCTTTTGTAGGAATATCCAAGCCTATAGGCCACTAGTAAGGAGCTTATAAAATTAAATATCCTTCACATCAAGGAGATTACTTAACTTAAAGAGGGTGCTTAAGTATTCCTTGAGTCACTTAACCTTGAAACCTCCCGTAAGGCACTTATTGATAAGATCCACTAACATTCCATAAATCTCGAATTCAAACTATTTAACTGAGCGCCCAACTTACCTAATGTAGAATAAATCTCTTCGTAAAATCCCACAATTGAAGAGAGAGCCCACGGAAGAGGAGCACTGAGGTGAACCTCCTAAATGAAGCATGTAAAACTTGAAAATAGTAGATTTTATCCATTTAAAAGTTGGAACAACATCTTAAGTTTTTTTTCATTAGGTAGAGTCGGCTACATAGATCAAATGCCGCCACAATGACCTATTATATATAAGATCAACAGATAAATTATTTATTGTTAAATCTTTTTTAATAACTTCACCAATTATTTTCTTTGACCTCCCTCTACCTCTAATTATTGAACTACCCTTCATCTGATCTACTCTTTTCAATAAGGCTTCTGTATGTCTTTTCTACACATGGTCAAACCACCTTAAGCGAAATTCTATCATCTTTTTTCCAACAGGTGCTACCCCAACTTTCTTTCTAATGCATTCATTTTTAATCTTATATCTTCTAGTGTGTCCACACATTCAGCGCAACATTTTCATTTTTGCAACATTGAATTTATCTTCATATTTTTTTTAACCGCCCAACATTTAGTACCATATAATATAACAAGTCTTATAATTGTACGGTAAAATTTTCTTTTAACTTTGAGCGACACTTTTCTATCACAAATAACACCCAAAACTTTCCTCCATTTCATCCATCCCGCTTGAATACTATAGTTTCCGTTCTCCTTTATTTTGCCATTTTGTATAATAGACTCCAAATATTGAAAACTTGTGACTTGTTTTAATAGATGTTCTCTAAGTTTTACTTCCAAATTCGTATTTGTTTATTTTTTATTAAAATTACATTCCATATATTATGTTTTATTTCTATTTATACTTTATTTTCTCTTTTAATTCACTAATTAAGACTATATCATCAGCAAAAATCATACATCAAGACCTTAAATCATGTATATATTCAATAATTGCGTCTAAAATCAAGTTAAAAAAATATGAACTCAGAGATGACTCTTGATGTAACCTTATAATTGTGGAAAAAAAATTTGTCTCTCTATTTTGTGTTCTCACGTAAGTCGTGATCTTATCATACATATCTTGAATTGTTCAAATATACGCAATACGTACTATTTTCTTCTCTAAAACATTCCATAAAATCTCTCTCAACACTATTATATGTCTATTCCAAATCAATAAAAACTATATGTAGATCTTCTTGCTTCCTTTGATATCTTTCCATCAATCTCCACAATAAATAAATTGCTTTCATGATTGACCTTCCTAACATGAAACCAAATTAATTCTCTGTGACTCGAGTCTCTTGTCTTAATCTATGCTCAATGACCTTCTCCCATAATTTTATAGTATGACTCATGAGTTTAATCCCCCTATAGTTGGCATAGTTCTGTATGTCTCCTTTATTTTTATAGCTAGCGATTAAAATACTTCTCCTCCATTCATCTACTATTTTCTTAGATTTTATTCACATTAAACAATTTAGTGAACCAACTTATACATTTCATAGATTTTTCTACACCTCAATAAGTATATTATCAGGTCTTAATGTTTTGTCATTTTCATTCTTTTCAAAACCTTCTCTACTTCAAACTCCTGAATTCTACGATAAAAGGTATAATTACAGTCTTCCTTTACAATATTTAATCTATTAAAGTAATAAGCCAACTCAAGTCTTTTATTAAAAATTCATTGAAAGTAACTCTTCCATCTTTTTTGAATATTTTGCTCTCTTACCAAGACATTACTTTCTTCATCTTTAATAAATTTCACTTAGTCTAAATCTCTTGTCTTTCTTTCCCTATCTTTCGCAAGTCTGAAAATTTTTCTTTCCCCATCCTTAATTCCTAAAAATTGATATAGCCCTTCAAAATGTGAAGAAAATTTAAAATTATGAGGAAGTGTTGGAATTAGTAATTTGATATTTCCTAGAAGTTTAAGCTCAAAGTTTGTGTATGTACCTATAATGTTGAAGTGCATGTATCTAGATTAGCGTGCTTCATGTATGAGGATTTAATAAATGATTCATGTTTCTAGATGATAAGGGTCATCTTGTGTTCCTATATATCCGTTGTATTAGGTGGTTGTAAGCAAGTCAAGTCAAGTCAAGTAAAAAAGAAAATTAAGAAAGGAACTTCTATAAGAAATTTCTCTCTTCTTCCTCCTTACAACAGCTACAACTAATTGGTTCCATGGACTATATTTGTTCACTATCTAAGCCTACAAGCACACAGCACGCTGGTGAATCAAATTCTTACCAAATCTTCCTAATGGAAGGCACTTTATAGGATCTTTATAGGTGGTCCTAAGATTTAAGTTCAATTGTCCAAGCCATCACTTAAATACACTTGAAGTGTGGATTTCAAGGCCAATGAGCAGATACTCTCGTAGCAGCACCAACCTCACTGTTCAAGTTTGAGGTGAGTTTGTTGTCTTGGTTTCATATCTACCCGTTGCCCTTGCCTAGTCCCACGAGTGTGGATTTACAGAAGTTGATACATTTTTATTACTCTGCTGTTAAACTACTCACATATTCTTTAATCCATATGGTTACAAGATTTGTCTCAAATGCTCAAACAAGGATAATAAGCTAAAGCATTCATCCTTTAGTTCATAGCTGATAATAGAAAATCCATTATCATTTTCTTTACATTTTTATATTCATTCATTTGTTAAGTTATTTTAAACTATCCAAGATCTTGATTTTGCTCACCCCACCAGCCCCCTCCCAAAAAAAAAAAAAACTATGAAGCCATCGGTTTTGTTGCCAAGTAGTAGGAATGATTAGTTCATATGCTGCCGAGCCCTTAAATCTTAAATAAAACTCACCATGTAGGTAAAAATTGAACCGTGAATAGCAGCCTCACCTCAATCTACAATTTCCCCCAAACTAAATTTGCCTCCTTAAAGGTGAAGGAAATTCTTCTATTTCAATGTGATCCCATAAAGGCAAAGAAGAATCTAAAAATTGCTTTTTTCCTGAAAATAAACCTTCAACTAATCAAAGGCAATTGCAGACTTGTAGAATATCTTACAACTTTTAATCCCGATTCGTCCAGTTGTTAGAGAATAGGGAAACCATTGTGAGAAGTAATCTTTAACCACCTTTGTCTTAATAAGAGAAAAAGACACAGAAAACAAATCTCAACTTCAAGCATGAAAAATACAATCAGACCACAAATATGTGGCAATATCAAGACGGAAACACAAATTTAGTCATGAGTCTCATGACATCATCTCATGATTGGCTCAATTTATACACTATCAATGTAACATTCCTATGCCTTCGTTTTTAAACAGTGCCATACCCGATTTTCTATGTATACCCAAAAGTATAGAATTCAGTTATTTTCCATAAGAACTACATCCAATTATCTATGTATAGAAAGTTCACAGTATTAAAATTAGAGGTGATTTTATGAAGTATCAAGCAAAAATTAATGTTATTAATATCAAGTCACTAATCACCACGGTTCGAAAATATGGTTCCTGAATGTAGAGGAAAAAAACTCTTTTTTTTTTTTCTTTTCCGTTACTTTTCCTTAATAATTTCAATGGTTTCTTTCTTCCCAATGAAGCCCTTAATGAAGCTCAGATCTACTACTCTAACTTTTACAATCACCTAGATCAAGCAAACCCATCAGGCCCACAAACAGGAATTTTGAACAAGACGACCCAAAACAACCACTGCAGCTTAAAATGCTTACTTTTGAGCTCATCAAACCACCGACCGATGCTATCGAAAGTGGTCCTTCGGCTAATATCGTAAACAATGAGAACACCGACAGCACCTCTGTAGTAGGCGGAGGTGACGGCACGGAAGCGCTCTTGGCCGGCAGTGTCCCAAATCTGGGCCTTGACTTCCTTGCCATCGATTTCCAAGCTCTGTGTCTGGAACTCAACGCCTATTGTGGCCTTGGAGTGCATGTTGAACTCATCGCGAGCATAGCGGGAAAGCAGGTTCGATTTTCCCACGGCGGAGTCACCGATGATCACGATCTTGAAGAGGTATTCTTCTCCTCCCTCGTCGTCCGAAGACATGTTCAGAGAATCTAGAGAGAGAAAGAAGAGAGAGAAATGGCGTCCTGGATATTGGTGCGATGAAGGAGCGACTGATGATGCACCAAGCTGGCAAGGACATACTGAGCTTGTAGTGGCTTCATGATAGATTTGGAGTTTTTACTCTTTTCTTTTTTCTTATTTTTATTATTTTTTGGTAAACCAATTGAAAATCTTACAGTACGTTAATCTTTCCAACATTTATCATAATGACATATTTCAAAAAAAACCATTAGAAAGCTTTCACTATGATTTTAATTAAGCAATTTTAGTATTTTTTTTTCTATTATAAGAATCTAAATTAATATAAATAAAATTAATGAGTGAAAATAAAAACTGCAAGGAAGTAAGAAAGCTTTTGTCAATAGAAAGGGACATTTCAATCCATAAAAAATAACGATCTTTTTTCTTGGAAAATGACTTCACTTAAGGTGCCTTTAGTTGATAGGGATAGAAAAAAACGTGGAATGAAAAGTAAGATTTCATCGTTTGGTTTGATGGAATAGAATATTTCATAAAATGTTCCATTTCATCATGTAATGAAAAATGGACTCTTTTCAATGATAGATGAAATCCAAGATTCCATCACAAAATAATGTTTAACTTCATATTTTTTTTATTAAAATAATTTAATTTAATTATTAAAAAAATTAATTTGATTATATTTTGTAAAGATTAATTTATAGAATTTTTTAAAAAAAATCTATTTTTTTTTTAATTTTTTTATTTAAAAAAATTAATTTAATTATTTTATATTAAAATTAATTTAATCATTTTACTTATCTTATCTTTCTATTCTTTTAATTTATCTATTAATCAAATAATAAAATATCACATTACCTCTTTTTTTTCATCGCATACCAAACAAGTTAACGGCATTCCATTCTCTTTTCCATTCTCTTTTTCTTTCTTCTTTTCATTCCATTAAAATTTATTCTATCCAATCAAACGGGTCCTTACACTTTCACAACCAAGTCATTTTCCATCTGTGAACGCTTTCTGGCCAACAAAGAGAATTTTCAAACATTGTTATTTGGTAGTTATTATAAAGAGTAAAATATTCTTCTTCTTTTCCGTCACTAATATTTTTATTATATATTTTTTTTTACATTATTAAAAATATACATAAACTTATTTTAAAAATAATAAATATTTTATAATATAAATTAAATATCTAAAATATTTTTTATAAAAAGATAAATAAAAAGGTATTTCCTTAAATTTTTCTTTTTAGATACCTTTTAATTCATTCATAATTATTTTATCTTCCTCTCTCTTTTGTGTATTATGATATATTGATATCTCAATTCTTCCTTTACAAATAGCAAAAGTGTTTATAACTGAACGAAACTAATTTCTTGTAAGCTACAAAAAAAAATCGACTAAAATTGAAATAAATTCAATTTTTTTTTATAAAAAATGAGCAGTGTAGTTTGATTTTTGGTTTAATTTGACTACTCCTACCCAAAGAAAACAAAAAAACAAAGACCTTAACGTGCTAACCTTTCCCCTCTAAAACCGGGATTAAGATTTTTTTTTTTAACAGAAGAAGAATGGGGCATGGTCATATTTTATTTTATTGTATGGTTCATTAGGAGAATTAATGTATAAAAAGTGCGATTAAAATTTTGTTTAAGGTGTAATGTAGATTTTGAGAAGTTTAGAAATCATATAACCTTTTTCAAAGGAGCCGGCGACAAACATTACAACAAAAATACAAAGAAAAGCGAAAATTTTAACTACGGATTATGGAACAACTCTAGATTAAAATATTCACTAACAAGACAAATTAAGAAAAAAATGTGGGGCTCCCCTCAGAGTAGCGCCTTTGGTATCAACTTGCTAAGAATGGATCGTGCTCTAGACTCATATCTAAAAATTATTTAAGCAAATGGAATTAGTTTTATAACTCTGTGAATAAATAATACATATAATAATAGAATTGGGACAACTTAAGATTTGAATTTTTCACAATAAAAGGAAAATTTTAAAAGTTTACAATTACTGTAAAAATATAGGTGAAATTATAAGAATTTGTTTAACTCGTATTATATACACATAAATAATCAAAATCATTCAAACTAATTTTAATACATAATTATTTGAGGTGATCAAGTTTTTGAATAATGGTTCCATAAGATATCTAAATAATAATTTACATATACTAGTATACCAGTTTTTCTAAAATGACATAGTAGAAATGATTATTTAAAGATAATTTCGTAAATTTTAAAGTTAAACATTTTGAAATCAATTTATACATTTTTACAGGTGGCCGGAAGAATTCTATAACAAAACCACTCTGTCCCCAAGCATACAACTCAGAAGGGCGAATAAAAAATTTGTCAAGTATCTCGCTTGTTAATATATTAACATTTTATCATGATAAACTATCCACATTTTGCTGTCAATGTATTTCATATGTGTTGATTAGCACACAAAGCTAATATCACCTCAACTAATTGAGGTTCGTGGTACACAAAGACTAATATCTCTTAATACTAGTTAATAATGTTCTAATAAAGCCTCTTTCCAGTAGAAAATCATGATTGAAATTAGAGAATACATGCTTAATGAAACTTATTTAAAACTCTTGTTGGGCTACCGTAGCCACATAACGGTTTTCTTTCACTAAAATCATTTCACTCTTCTGTTGTAATATCTCAATAAATAAATTAGAGTAATCAAATATAAATTGAATAAGCGTATTTGAAGAATCCATAGTTTTGAAACAGACTCGCAACTTATTAGACCCCCTAGCATTTAGAAATAGTTGAGAGAGAGAGATAGATCAATGATGGTAGTAAGTGGTCAAACTAATAAACTGATTTTTATGTACAATGTTTCAATGTGCATGAGAATAAGTCAAAATAACTGTTTTAAAATAATTAATAAATAATTCAATTATATCTTTCTCTCTCTAATTCAATCAGTTTTTCGATAGGAACAAAACTGACAGTTAAAAATTTGTAGGTTGGGACTCTGCCCAACTTTTCTGTGCGGTCTACTTATCACAGTCCACACAAGATCATAATGGCTCAATCTGTATTAGGTTTAATAATTAATTAAAATGATAATCCATTATAAAATATTCCAACAATCTCTCACTTGGATTGTATTTAATTAATTATTTGGAAAACATCATTAAGCCACTATCACAATTCATCAAATGAAACTTCACAAAATCACTGGATCCTATGGAGAAGTAAGTGATTTCAGACACAAATATAATGTTTCATAATCTGAATAAGACAGAATATATTATTTTATTTTTAACTCAGTTTAGTAAGCGAACAATACAGAGTCACTGATTCCTATAGGAAAACAAGTGATATGTATATATAAAGTGTATCAAAACAAATCATTGAATCTTATAGGGATACAAATGATATAAAACGCATCAAACTGAACAGAACAAAATTTACAGGAAAAAAAATAAAATAAATAACAATATGATATCAAATATTTCTCAAACTCCCACTAAACCAAGGCATCAAAGGAATTTACAATACCCATACAAGTTACATGATTTCGAAAAACTTCTACGGGTAAGCCTTTGGTGAACGAATCCGTAAGCATCTGCGTACTAGGAATGTGAATTATACGAGTATGAGATTTTACAATTTTTTTTTAACAAACATAAGTTTGATATCAAAATGTTTTGTACGGCTTGAATTCTTGTGGTTATTGGCATAATACATTGCAGACTTGTTATTACAATAGATAGTTAGAGGACGTGATATTGAATCAATTAAGCGCATGCCAGATATCAACTTTCTCAACCATATAGCTTGTCGTGTGGTCTCAAAATAAGCGATATATTCAGCTTCTATAGATGAGACAGCTGTAAGTGTCTATTTTACACTTTTCTATGAAATAGCTCCTCTAGACATCATGAAGATGTACCCAATTGTGGACTTACGATCATCTAGACAAGAATCGTAATCAGAATCTGAATAGCCAACAACCTTAAGAAGATCTTATCTTCTATAAGTCAACATATGATTCTTTGTACCCTGAAGATACCTTATAACTTTCTTGACAGCTTTCCAATGATCCAAACTAGGATCACTCAGATATCAACCAAGTACACCAATAGCGAAGGCTATATTTGGACGAGTACAAACCTAAGCATACATAAGGCTGCTTACAACAGAAGCGTATGGTATCTTTCTTATTTCAACCCTTGTCTTATCATCCTTAGGACATTGCAAGTCAGATAAGATTTCATCTTTCTGAATAGGAGCAGGAGATAGAGCACAAGACTCCATTTTAAATTTCTTAAGTACTCGCTCAATGTAGGTGGCTTGTGATAAACCAAGAGTGCCACGAGATATATCATAATGAATTTGTATCCTAATGACGAAAGAGGCTTCACCAAGATCCTTCATATCAAATTGACACGATAATAATTGCTTTGTCTCATTGAGAAAGTTTTTCGAATTGCTGGCTAACAAAATATCATCAACATAAAGAACTAAAATCACAAAATTAATTCCATCAAATTTTTGATAAATGCATTGATATGAGACATTCTTAACAAAATCAAGTGAGGTTATAACTTCATCAAATTTTAAATACCATTGCCTAGAGGCTTGTTTTAACCCATAGATAGATAGATCTCTTCAATTTGAACACTAAATACTCTTTTCCTGATTCAAAAAAACCATCCGGCTAGGTCATACAGACTTCTTCATACAAGTCTCCATTCAAAAAGGCAGTCTTGACATCCATCTGGTAAAGTTTAAGATCAAATTGTGCAACTAGAGCCATGATCACTCTAAAAGAATCCTTAGTGGAAATCGGAGAGAAAGTATTTGTGTAATCAATATATTCTTTCTGGTTGTAGCCTTTAGCTACAAGTCTGGCTTTATGTTTATTAACTTCACTTGTAGGTTTTCGTTTAGTTTTGAAAGCCTATTTGCAACCTACTGGCTTAAACCCCTTTGATAACTCTACAAGTTCCCACATATGATTGCAATACATGGAGGTAATTTCTTCTTTCATAGCCTCTAGCTATTCAGAAGAGTGAGTACTTAATATAGCTTCTTGGTAGGATATAAGGTCTAAATTATCTATATCTAAATCAAATTCCTATAAATACACCATGTAATCCCTAGGAATAAGAGACCTACGAACCCTTTGAGATCGTCTTAGTTCAGCAACTGGCTCCTCATCATCCTCTAAAGGTGGTTCCTCCTCACATTCATCTTGATCCACAATATTATTTCTATCTACTGGAAAGGGTGTCACAGTAAGCACAGGCAAAATATTACTTTCATCTCGTAAAGAGATAGACTTGGATACATAATTCCCACTTGCCAGGACATCTTCAAAGAAATATGCTCGATCTGACTCAATGACTCTGGTAGTGAGATTTAGGCAATAAAATCTGTACCCACAGAATCAATGCAATATCCAATAAAGAAACCGGTAACGGTTTTAGAATCGAGTTTCATCTGTTCTGGATTGTAGGGTTTTACCTGTGCTTTACAACCTCATACTCGCATATGCTTCAATGTTGGAGTCTTTCCAAAATACAATTCATATCGGTTCTTTGGGACCGACTTGCTGAAAACTTGATTCAATATGTAGACAACAGTTTTCAATGCATCACCCCACAAAAACTCTAGCAATGAGGAATGATTGACCATACTTCTAACCATATCCATGAAAGTATGATTTCGCCTTTCTGCTACCATATTTTGTTGCGGGGTGCCAGGCATTGTATACTGAGTTTCAATACCATGTTCTTGTAGATATAAAATAAAACGAGCCAGGATTGCTACCAATCTCTGTATATCTTCCATAATACTCACCACCCTTGTCAGATCTGACAACTTTAATTAATTTACCATATTTCAATTCAACTATCGTTTTAAAATTCTTAAATGCATTTAAAGATTCTTCATTTTCACGCAAAAGATCAATCCATCCATACCGAGAATAATCATCTATGAAAATAATAAAATACTTAAACCCACCTATAGCCATAGGTGTGATAGGTCCACGTATATCAGTATAGATAAGGTCTAAAATATTTTTAGATCTCTTTGCCCCTTTATGTCTAGCTCTAGTTGGAAATTTACCCTTGATGCAATCAACACAAATTTCAAAATCTGAGAAATCAAGGTCTTGTAGAGCACCTTGTTAAGTCATTCTTTTTAATATCTCTTTAGAGATCTGGCCCAATCGGCGATGCCACAACATAGAGGAATTATCACCAAGTCTCTAGTGTTTATTCCCAATTACAACATTAATTTGAGGAATAGAAAGTTTAAGTGACCAATCATTCAAAAGATATAAACCACATGTTAATGATGTAGAGTCAACAATGATAGAATCAAAACAAAAATCAATCTTTCAATTTTCTTAAAAAATGAATAACCATCAACATTCAATACAGAAGTCGAAATTAAATTCCTTCTAGTGGAAGATACATAAATAACATTATTAAAATTCAAAACATGTCCAGAATTTAAATTTAAGAAAATGGATCCTATATATTCTACTTATGCCCTATTCCTTGCAATGCCAAAGACTGTTCTCCATGCTTTACTAGGCACTTTCTTGTCTTTGAGTCCCTGCAAGGAATTCACAATATACACAGTTGCACTAGAATCCAACCACCAAGAGGCAGAAGATGTTTCAATATTATTAGACTCAAAACAAACTAGAGCTAGATGAGTAAGATGAAGAAATGTACCTTATTTTTCCTGCTTGTTTTTAAGCTTAAAACAATCAGTTCTCCTGTGGCCGAATTTTTTACAGTAATTGTAGGTGCCTTTAAAGAATTTTTGTTTCAGTTTGTCATTTTTTTCACCATTTTTCTTAAAGTTGGGTTTACCAGCCTTTTGTACCTCAGGCTTCTTCCCTTTCTTCTTATTCCATCTTCTAGATTGACTACTAGAGACATGAAATGCATAGTTAATAGAGTGAGAATTATTCTTCTTTATAGCTTCTTCTTCTTAAGTAACAATCGAAATTAATTGGTCAATAGACCATTCTGCTTCCTGCAAATTATATGAAATCTTTAAGAATTCATACTCTGCCGGCAATGATTGAAGAACACGATAAACTAAAATGCTTTCACCCTATAATTTTAACTTGTTGTAGTAATGAACAAGTTTCAAAATATGCTCTCTAACACCAGACACTCCATCATAATGAGTATTATCAAGCTGTGAAAGATAAACAATTTTTTTATTTTTATCAAATCTCTTGTATTTGTTACCAATGGTTTTCAAGTAGTCCACTATAGTATCTTTTCCAAGAATACTATCCATAATTCCCTTTTCAATGGTATATTTAATTACTGCCAAACAGATCTGGTTGGACTCAAACCATTACTTATGATAGGTCTTCAGTAGCACTGGACTCCAGAGTGAGATCCCTTGGTTTGGGTTCTTTTAGAGCCAAATTTTTCTCATAAATGGTAAGGTACATATTCAGGGACTCTTTTTTGTTATTATAATTAGTTATATTGAAAGCTTTCACAAATGATAGTTGCGCAAAAGTAGAAACTAAAATCAACAATAAACATGAGAAATAATAATTATGCGTATTCAACATAATTATAATACAAGATTCTTAAAATAAAATTTCAGTTATGTAACTATAATAACACATAGAGAAATTTTTTTTTATACCATTAAGATTTGACTCACACAAAAGTCCATACAAAATATATTCAATATTTCTATACTTATGGGGTACAATAAATATTTAATACATTATAAGTGTCATATTTATGCATATCCTTAAAAGTCCAAACCCTCAAAATTACATTAACAATGTCATATCTATAGGGTTTGTCCATCATCAATGTAATATGATCTTAACCGTGGCAAATTATAAGATTTTTATAATCTTTAAGACAAACTAAAGAAATTTTATGAGTCTCTAGAGTTTATCAGGAATTAAGAAAAGACTAGGTGGATAAGTACAATTTTAAGATGTATCTAGGGGCAAAAAAATATATAATTTTGGAGGGTTTTTTTTAGTGGGCCTGTTTTGTACCAAATTTTTTTGTTGGACTGGGCCTTTAAGCGTGGCCTAGTCTCCTGCTTAAGTGAAATTGTGTGTTTCACTTAAGCCCAAGCCGAAATTCTAGGTCCAAATCATTAGCTCAGGCCCAATAAGTCATCTCCCTCACCTAGCTGGATCCCTAGAACTCGACCCTGCTGGCATCGTGACCTGACTGGAGCACCATGAACTAAAGAAGATGCAGGTGCGTTTCCTGATGATTTGGACGGCGGTTTTCGGCGAGATAACCACCTTTATGACTAGAAAAACATGAGAAATATATTTCTCACATAGATTGAAGAAATCAAACACTAAAACATTAAGATCTGTAAACCAAAAAATTTCTCCTATGCAATCTTCAGTTTCACACAAGAAAACGCATCCATTAACAAGGAGATCACAACAACACCCATTGGCATAGGATATCCACTCTGATTCTTAAATATGAGAGGTTCTCGCTTCGGGTGTAAGAAGGAGGCCATGAGTTTGATCCTTGCGGGAGCCTTTATCGCGATGCAGCCACAAACCATTCTAATTGAATACTATTTGGGATTTGAAGTATAATATTAGACCAGAGAACTCTATGAATACTAGGACTTAGCGGATTTATTCCAGAATGTGATTGGGAAGCAAAAAACACTAATATCAAGAAATTCATGAACCTTAACAAGAAAGCAACGATGTTGAAAAAATTAAATTCAAGAACTTAGTTCCTTATCAGGTTAAAAGGACATGTGAATAAAAAATTTCATAGCAGATTTAAATACAGCTTTTAATCTCAACATAGTTAAATTGAGATATTACAACTTATGCTCTGATATCATGTGTTATAAAATCTCAATAAATAAATCAGAGTAATCAAATACAGATTAAGTAAGTGTACCTGAAGAATCTATAACTTTGAGACACTTACAACCCACTAAACCCCCTTAACATTTAGAGAGAGAGATAAATCAATTATGGTAGTCAAGTGGTAAGGCTAATAAACTGATCCTTATACACGATGTTTCAACGTGCATAAAAATCAGTCAAAATAACCACTTTAAAATAATTGATAAATAATAAATATAATTAAATTATATTTTTTTTCTTTTTGACTTATTTAGCTTTTCGATAGGAATAAAATTGACAATTAAAAAATTGTAGGTTGGGTCTCTGTCCAACTTTTCTATGCGATCCACCTATTATAGTCTACACAAGATCATAATAGCCTAATTTGTACTAGAATTAATAATTAATTAAAATGACAATCTACTATAAAATATTCAAACATCTTATACTCTTATGAACTATGTGAACTTCCATCACTTCACCAGGTACATGGACCCTAGATTCCTTTTTAGGTCAAGTCCATTTTTATACATATTTTTCTTTTTCCCCATTGTAAATTTTTTCTCTTCTTTTTTTTTTCTTTGCATGTCTTTGATGGGTTTAATTAAAATATAATTAAGGCCATATAATGTTATGCACAATTCTCTTAGGGTAATTGTTCTTAAGAATTGATACTGAGAGGTGCCTAACACTTTCTTTAAGCATAATCTCAAACCCTACATTTGTTCGAAAATTATATTTTGAAAATATTTTTCCCAACTTTTGAAAAAGGTTTTCCAAATATTTTTGAAAATAATTTTTTTCTTATTTTTGCCATGTGCGTGGCATGGTTCCTTTGTAGGGCAGGTGTGACACTCAAAATTGTCATACTCGTCTTGCAAAGGAGCCATACGACGCAATTTCAAAAATTTTAAAAAAATAAATAAAAAATAAGATTAAGCGAGGTAATGGTTTACTAAATAAAACAAATCAAACTTATATAAGATTCTTTTTGGGCTACCATAGCCCCCTAACATTTTTATTTTACCAAAAAGAGTTAAAATCAATTCACTCACTTCATAATTTTCTACGTATCTTTATGAACTATATGGACTTTGATCCCTTCATCAAGTCTACTTTTGTAAATATTTTTCTTTTTTCCTTCGTAAATATTTTTATTTTTTTCTCTTATTTTTAATTCCATTTCTCCTTTTTTTTCTTTGTACGTCTTTGATAAGGTTAATTAAATATAGTTAATGCCATATAATGTTTTGCACTATTTTTCAGTATATTTGTTCTAAAGAATGGATGCTTTGGGATACCTAATATTTTTTCTATGGACAATCGACTCTGGAACTCTACCTAGTTTGTAAACTAGGTTTTAAAAAAAATTCCAAAATTTTATGTTTCAAAATAAATTTTTGTGGTAACTACATTGAAAAATAGTTTTCAAAATTTTTTTGAAAATTTTTTTCCTTTTACTTTTGCCATGTGTGTCGCATGGTTCTTTTTGCGGGATAAGTGTAACAATATCCCACAAAAAAATAAAATAAAATTCTAGTTAACTATCAAATTTTAATTTTTCAACTTTATTCAAACAATTAATTAATTAATTTATATGTAAAATAAAATAAACTAAAAATACTGACGAACATCAAATCAACAATTAATTAATTAATTTATATGTAAAATAAAATAAACTAAAACTACTGACAAATATCAAATCAACTATTGTTGGAGAATGGCCTAGGAATTTTAACTTAAATTATTAGTTTACTTGATTCTTATCTGTTGTTCAATATTTATTAAAATACAAAATTGTTAATAAGAGCACTCAATTATTTATAAGTCTTTTTTAAAATTATATAAACATCTTTTTTCAACCAACCCTCTATGTCTTTATTATGAATTGAGTATAGCAAAATTTATTTAATTAAGCACAAGCTCTTAACGACTAAGTAAGGCATGCAGATATATCTATGTTCATACACACAAATCATTCCATTCATATATAGGCTACTTAGATTAATTATGCTCTATTCAATTCATGGGCTTAACATATAACTCTCTCTCTCTCTCTCTCTCTCTGGAAATTATAGTTACCTAATAAACTATTTTGATAGCTAAGCAACTAGAAACATGAAGAACCAAATTGAATAAACAACTCATATAATATTTAAAACAAATAAGAGAAAGGTGTCTAATTTAAACTACATGATAAGATTCATCAAATTTCTAGAAAACTAAACTAGGACATGCTAAACCCTAAAAAAATAAGATACAAGGGCAAAATCAAATAATAATAATAACAAAAAGAAAGAAGAAGAAAATAAATGTCGAGACTTTCTTGGGCCTACAATTTCAATTTTTCCAATGTCTTGAATCATTCAATCTTCATATAAAAAAAATCGATTTGATAAATTATTTTAAAATTTTTTTAAATAGCAAATAATAAAAAACTCGTTTGGTAAAATCATTTTAAGAACAAGTTAAGAAAATAAAAAAATAGAAAACTCGTTCGATATAAAATATATATTTTTTGTAACTTTTATGATGACTTTAATTTTATAAATGAATTATGGTAATTTTTTAATGTGAACGTGAGAAGAATGAATAAGTAAAAATGAAAAAATATCGTAGACTTTAATATAATATTGATATGGCATCATAAAATGAATTGCTTATAATTACAATTGTGCCATTAACAAAAACATGTTATTCTTTTCCTTTTGAGTATTTTGAGAATAAAACAACACTACAAAAAGCAGGGATTTGACTACGGAGGCTTGATGACTGTCAACAAAAATTGTAGTCAAAACAAGTCATAACAA
This sequence comes from Gleditsia sinensis, assembly GCA_037074535.1. Taxonomy (NCBI): domain Eukaryota; kingdom Viridiplantae; phylum Streptophyta; class Magnoliopsida; order Fabales; family Fabaceae; genus Gleditsia; species Gleditsia sinensis. The sequence continues at coordinate 7,894,442 of CM073475.1, read as the reverse complement.
CGATTTTAAAATATTCGTTATTCTAATGAATTTAACGATGATTTCAAAATTATCATTATTCCAATGAATTTAACAACAGTTAAGACAAAATTGTCATTATTTGAAGGCGGTTATTTCCTAACCGTCGTTACATAACAATAGTTTAGTCAAACCATCCTCATAAAGTAACTATTCATGGGAGTCTGTGAGATTTAACTACAGTTACATCAAAATCGTTGTGGTTTAACAATAGTTTCTAGAAAACGATCATAAAGTGACTATTCATGGGACTCTATGACTTTTAACTAAGGTTGGGTAAGAACCTCATGATTTAATAACAATTTGTAAGCAACTGTCTTTAGAAATTAATTGTTCATAGGAGTCTGTGAATTTTTGTCACGCCCCTAATTTAAGGGCACGTGAAACACATGCTTTACAAACATATATTTTTCATAACATGTATAATACACTCCTTTATCATTGAAAATATTTACATATAAGTATTTACATGTATACACAATATATAGATCAAATCTATAAATATCATAATAACAACAAAAGCAAGGATCATATTTGTGGCGTTCAGAGCATACTCTAGAGTATAAGTATATTATAAATAAAAATCTACGATACCTAAAAACAAAATAGGCTCACTAGAGAATATGTCGCCTAACTGATCAACTATTTGAAGAAGAAAGACCAAACTCTGTATTCTTATCTAAAAAAATATAGATATCGTGTAGTGAATTTGACAACTTAGTGAATAGATAATACCTTCTATGACCTCTTAGATTAACATATAGATATATTTATATTTTAAAATTTATCACGTAAAAAATTATAGTTCGAAAGTACATCCATATGGGACTCATATTTCAAATATTTTCAAATAAAAAGATATTCAGATATCTAAAACCATATACTGTCATGTATGATTATTAAACAAATGTTATTATGCATCAAAATATTTCACATGAAAACATTAGAAGGATCTCATTTCAGAACCATTATATCAGAGTTCTAACCCTTCTGTACTTTAGTGGTGTAGAATTTACCCATACTTAACACCTCAGCTAAGATTTACCCTACTACCATTCAAGAGGACACGCAAAGGGATTTTAATATGGGTATTTTTCAAGTACACAATAACGGAGGGTAAATCACATATCATATAGTTGGTACCTCGCTTAAATAGAGGCATCCCGCTCTCCTTCACATATTATATCCCATGTGTTGGCCGACACACGAAATTAGCACCACCCTTGCTAGTTGAGGTGTCAAGATGCATTAGGGCTAACATTGCCTGTTGTTAGCAAACAGTGTTTCCAAAATGATTTCTCCACAAAAATCATATTTGCACATATGCCATATCGTTCAAAACAGAGATTTTAGTATAATACATAATTTTTAGTCTCAATAAAATTTCTTTGTCAGAAATTTTTCAATCAAGATTATCACATATACATGTCTTTTTCCAATGCAATCTTATAGCTTTACATATCAATGCCACGTGCACAATATATTTCCTTTACCATATGAGAAATATATTTAGAATCACATATTCAACGAGTTCAAAAATCTATTTTCAAAAGCATACTTTTTTTGAGCTATATGTCAGTTTGTAAATAAATCAGGTAATTTAAACCATTTCAGAGACATATAAAAGTATAAATAATTTGTAAATATAATCAATTATACATTTAAAGTTCAAAAATAGCATAGAGTAAGTCATAGAAAAAATTATTTACTCACAAGGTAAGCCTCCAAGTTAGACAGTCCCAAAATACATTTTTTCAATTTAAATTTGATCAAATAAACCTTAAAAACAAGTCTGAAGGGTTCAAAAACTTTGTAACTGACTATGGAATCGCAAAATTTGACATCCGAAAGCTTGGTCAACACTAGTCAACTGATGGATACTATTCACAGTTAAAATTACTATTTACCTCCAGAATCACTATTAATACCGACCTGATTTACTGTTCAAAACGCACAAAAATTTGTCAAATGACTGAAAAATTTTATATCGTAAGGTTTATCTATCTCCTATATCCATTTATGATGTTAAATTTTTAATTTGAGGTCTCTAAATAGAAATTTTAGAGTTTACCTTTTTTTTAAGATTTTTTACTTTCGATTTGCGGCGATCCTATGGCTGATTTAAAAAATTATTCGATCAATATCGTAGTACTCTTCGTCCTAAATCCAATGCTACTCTTAGTTTTGATATTAGAGGTTTGAAGGTACTCCAAATCTAGAAAGAGAAAATGAGGAGAGAGAAATTGAGTAGGGAAAAAAATTTCACCCGTCCATCTATGCTCTGCTCCTTCAAGTTTCCTTTCTCACCTTTTTTATTATTATTTAATAATTAAATATTTAAATTTATTCTTTAACTATATACATATAATTATTGTTTTTTATCCTAAAGCATCCCAAATGTTTTTAAAAATTTATATTATTGCAAAATTTTAGTTGCACTCTTAAATCATAACTTGTCTTGATAAAAATTTTAATAAAACAAATCATAAAATAAAATATCTTTATGCATAATAAAAGAAAGAATAATACTAAAAATAAAAAAAATTATTTTAATTAAAAGTATATTTACTTTCAGCGAAACATGCCTAATCATTTAAAAAAATAAAAATATATTTATTTATAGCAAAACATTATTATTTAAAATTTACGGGTTATTACATTCTTCCCCCCTTAAGAAATTTTGTTTCTCAAATTTTAAACCATCTTGTCACAAGTAGAGAATGAAGTCAAGTCATAAATTATAATTATTAACTTCAATACTCAAACTATTGGAATTATCTCTTTTGTATATAATTTTTACTTTCTAAGAAATCTCTTCACTTTAGTGATTTTGCTATATAACCTTAACTATAGGAATTTTCTTCAACCATAAGTTCTTCAAAAATATTTAGTCACCAATTGATAATTTTTAGTGCTCAACATTCACAGTTCTTATATACGTTTGGCCTGTATTGAGTTGTTTGTATTTTTTTTCTAATCAATTTCACTTGTATCTTCTTTTTAGCATTATACTGGTACAATTATTTCAAATCTTAGTATATCCCATCAATATTCAAAATATATGGCTTCTTCTAAAATCTCATTTTCCTACTCAGCTACATTAGATAAATTTGGGTGTCCTCCACACTCAGTACTCAATCAGTATATGCTGTAAACTCATTATTCTTCTTAATTTGCACATGGTTTATCAACTTACATAGTTATACATAATTGATATAAATATTATTTTTTTTAAGTATGTTCTTTGGTAGATAAATCCTTATCAAAATCTCTATTACTTTAACCTATTAACCACTTAGACATTATAATAACTGAGTTTCAAAGAAAAGAAATTAACTCTCATTGTAATAAGGAAAAAGAACCTTGCATTTAATGTCAATCATTAATAAAGGATGATGCGGCAGAAAAAGAAGAATACTTAATAAAGCATGGTGTCAAAATTGAAAGTCAGAAGTTTGGACAAAGTATTGAAAGAAAATTAAAATCAGTGGCCGTAATTCTTGAAAAACTATAAATATAACTTAGCTGCCATTTCGACAAAAATCGGTGGTCATAAGTTTTGAATATGTGTCAAAATCTAATTCAAAACTACTGTTATTCGGTGGAAGAATATCACATGGAAAAAATATATTTTTGAACTTATAAAAGTCTGTGAAAAACAAAGAACACGTAGTTAACTGGTAGGATGCAGTTGGTTGCTTCAAAACATATGTAATCAATCAACTGTAAAATAAATCAGTTCAAATTTAAAATTTTCAAAATAGCTGATCGACTTAATAATACCGATAGTCGACTGGTAAGAACATTAGGAATACAAAATAAATCATTTGATTATTCCTCTTTAACAGTTAACTAGTTTGTATTTTCACTCTCTTTTTTATAATGACGCCTATCACCTACAACTTTTTTACAAGAATCAAAATATCAATGCTTCATCAATGACTACAAGGAAGAAGAAAATTTCTGATGATACCTTAATCTTATTCTCTTTATATACTTAATATGGGTCACAGTCACAATTACTGTACATATGCATGTGTATCATCATTTTTGAATTTCACCTTCAATTTAAAAATTACGGGATATTACATTTTTCCCCCCTTAAGAAATTCGATCCCCAAATTTCAAACTATCCTATCACAAGTAGGGAATGCAGTCAATGCATAAATTACAATTATTAACTTTACTATTCAATCTATTGGGGTTATCTCTTTTGTATATCATCTTTACTTTTTAAGAAATCTCTTCACTTTAGTGATTTTGCCATATAACCTTAATTATAGGGATTTTCTTCAACCATAAGTAACAAGGAGACCATAGTGAGGTATCCAGTAATCTAATATCTGCTTTAGCAGACATAAGTTATTACAAAAAGATGCCAAGGCAATAGTCAAAGATATAGATATAAAATACACTAATGTAGATCAAGTTCTAGTGGTTAGAGAATTCCCTGATGTTTTTTCTGAGACATTTTCAGAATTACCTTGAAACGATAAATAGAATTTGGTATTGATTTACTTCCTAGAACCCGACTAGTGTTTATACATCATATAGAATGGCACCTACTGAACTCAAAGAATTAAAGATTTGTTAGACAAGATATTTATATGCCCTAGTACTTTCTCTTGGGGTGTTCTTGTTCTATTTGTGAAAAAAGAAAAGAAAAATGGATCATTGTGATTATGCATAGATTATAGACAGTTAAATAAGGTAGCAATACGTAATAAGTATCCATTACCTTGCATAGATGATATGTTTGACTAGTTACATGGTGCTCTATGTTTTTCAAAAATTGATTTGAGATATAAGTATCATTAATTAAGGATAAAAGAAAAGGATATTTCGAAAACTGCTTTCAGGATTAGACATGGGCACTATGAGCTTTAGTGATATCATTTGATTTGACAAATGCTCCAACTGTATTCATGGACTTAATAAATAGAGTACTTAAACTATTCTTGGATCAATTTATTATTGTATTTATTGACGATATATTATTAAATTTCAAGAGTTCAAAGGATCAAAAGTAACATTTGAGGATAGTTTTACAAACTCAAAGAGAGTATTAACTATATGATAATTCTTCAAAATGCGAATTCTGATTTAGTAGTGTTATTTTCTTAGGGCATGTGGTTAGTAAGAATGATAGTCAATTAGACCCTAAAAAAGTAGAAGCAGTATAGCAATGTCCACGTCTTACTACAGCTATAGATGAAGATCTAAGTCTAACTTGCGTTTTTCGTGATTGTCTATCTTCCAATCTATTTAAGCCATAGTTGGATCAGGTACATGACCAAATGATTGTAAAGCATCAATCAACTCCTCAGCATTTGAAGCTGAGATGAGAATTCGTCGTACTAAGTGTGAGATAAACCTTTGTTCTACAGTTTGATCAAAAAAAGACAATAGACCATCAAAGAAATGGTTAACATTTAACAAACCTATCGGTTTATGATAAATTCTTTAGTTGTACTCAAGAGATTATTTGAAAATTTTATTCTAAAGTACTAAAATCGCCTGGTAAGGCAATGAAGGCATCAGCATTTCTCATCATTCTAACCATGCGCTCATGCATGGAGGCAATCCTAAATTCTTCCCCAATTATCTTCCCTATTATATTGGATACTGCTAGAGCTGTAGGAATAATACCTAAAACTTGACATCCTCCTACATGTGTGGCTATAGACACACACCCCATTAATTTACGGTTACCTCCATCATAGGCTAAATGAATTTTTCTCATAACCAGCATCATACCTAGGTTTTGTGTAGCTTTCACATACTCTCCATCTTTTCTAAGATTGGAACCCAAAAAGACATATATATTTCAAAAATGACGGAATGCAGTTCTCTCTATAATTGCACTCACCCTAATTTTGAGTATGAAGGTAAAGATACTAATGTGTACATTTATAGAACTCAGAGAAGGACATACTTATAATAGCTATGCAAATAGGTCAGGTATAATTACAACAGCTATGTGAGTGGTTGGAGGATATTAGCTAAATTGAAGGTGAATTTAAAAAATGACGGCATGCATGCATATGTACAGTAGTTGTGACTGTGACTCATATTAAGCATATAAAGAGAATAAGATTAAGGTATCACCAGAAATTTTAAGAGGTCATAGGAGGTATTATCTGCTCACTGAGTTGTCAAACTCACTACACGATATCTACATTTTTTCAGATAATAGTACAGAGTTTAGTCTTTTTCTTTAAGATAGTTGATCAGCTAGGCGACATATTCTCTGGTGAGCCTATTTTGTTTTCAGGGCTCGTAGATTTTGATTTATAATGTACTTGTACTCTAGAGTATGTTATAAATGTCACAGGCAAGATCTCTGTTTCTATTGTTATTATGATATTTATAGACTTGGTATGTATATTGTGTATACATGGGAATGCCTATATGTAAATATTTTCAATGATAAAGGAGTGTATTATACATGTTATGAAAAATATATGTTTGTAAAGTATGTGTTTCACGTGTCCTTAAATTGGGGGTGTGACAATTTTAACTACGGTTATGTCAAAACTGATGTAGTTTAATGATGATATTAGTAAACCATCTTTAAGTTATAATTTTACGATGGTTTATTAATGAATCATCGTTAAGTTAACATTTAACGACGGTTTATTAGAAACTGTGGTTAAATCCTCCATATAACTCCCCTTCCCCTGCACTCAGTCTGCATTTCTTCTTCTTCTTTTCTCGTATACTCCTTCGGTCTCTTGCGAAAATCCTCTCATTTTTACTCATTTTGATTGATTTCCTTCCTTTTTACTTGTTAATTTTCTCTCTTTGTTTTATATTGCGCTCATTGTCTACCATTTGTAGCCCATGGCTCTTTATTTTCACTAAAGGTATGTATCCTATTTTGTCCACTTAATGTTTGTCATATAATACTTGTGTGAATGTATTTATGAGATGAATAATATCATATAGCTTTAAATGGTTGATAATATATTGTATATGCTGGATATATAGTTTTAAAATTATATATTTTTCAGTATGATGTATTGTTTCAAACATAGGATAAATATATTTTTACTTATATAATTTTAATTATATTGTTGAGTCATACACACACACACACACACACGTAATGTTTATGCTACATTGTCTCCTTATGGATATATTGCATTCTTATAGGAAAATAATTAGGAGAAAGAAATAGTTAGTATTCATAATTATTATAATAAAATTAAAATAAAGAAATGTGAACATATAATAATTAATAGAAAAAAATATTAAAATAACAAAATTTTGCAATAAGAATTATTTAGTATAGTGCTTATCCAATATAAATAATTTTAGAAGAAATTAAATAATTATTAACTTAATTAATGTACATAAAAGATTAATAGAGGAAACGGAATAAATTAATTATTATGCATAAAATAAATTTATGAGGAATCAATAGTTAGTGGTCACAATTGTTATAATAAAAAAATGAGAATATATAATTATTAATAAAAAAATTTAAAATGAGAACATTTTGGGATAAGAGTAATTTAGTGTAGTTCTCATTTAGTTAAAACAATTTTTAAAAAATAAATAATTATTAAATTAATTAATTTATATCAAAAAATTAATAGAGGAAATGGAGTAGATTAATTGTTATGCATAAAATGAAATTATTATATAGGGATGAAAGTATTGAACAAGTTATTAACTCTATTTAAATTTAAGAAATTTTGAGTTAATAATTTTTCATTGTGCAATATACTATTGAGAATGTATAGAAATTGTAAAAGAAGGAGAAAAATGGGCACATGATAGAAGGATGTCAATGATGACTTGTTATATGTCAATATAAAATTATAAAAATAACATACTTTTACTTAGATTAATATCTTTGTAATTAAATTAGCGTAATTTGGTAAATTAGATTGTTTTATTTATTTGTTTAAAATATAAGAGCTAAACTTATAAATAGAAAAAAGATAGGTTAGTGAACTGCAAATTACAAATACAAATACAAAAATTATAAGTTATAGACATATTAATCAAAATAGAAGTTCATGACAAATATATTGAAGATGAATTAGTGAGTTCATTAGTGTATTAATTAGTTGACATAATATTTAATGCTTTAACTTCATAATGGTTTCAGACATGAATAAGTTTTGGATTTATAAATCTCGACACACCTGTAAAAAAATTTTAAACTTTGCAATTGCTAACTCGGATGTAGAAAGTAAAATGATATGTCCATGTCCTAAGTGTTGATTTAAGAAATGGCAGGCTACATAAGTTGTGTCAGCACTTAATTGTTAAACCATTTTCACAAAGATATAATTTCTGGAGTATGCATGGGAAAGAGTTAATAGAAGAACCTAATATAGGATATCATATAATATCACAAGAAAGACAAGAATCGATTAGTCAAGATGACCCATGCAGGACATGGTCTGTGATGTATTCGAGATTCATCGCAAAAATAAAAGTATTGCTTTTGTAGATATATTAGTTCCACCATTAGGAGAAAGAGTGAATGACGATGTGAAAGAATTTTATGAGCTACTTAAGGATGGCCAATAAAAACTATATGAAGGGTGCGAGAAATACTCAAAATTATCTTTTCTGGTGAATTTACATCACATTAAGTATTTGTGTGGGATAAGTGACAATGTTATTTCAATGATACTAGAGTTATTGGCTGATGTCTTCCTAAATACAAAGATCCCACCTTTATTTTATAAAGTTAAGAAAAATATTAATAAGTTGGGGCTCAACTACAAAAAAATCTATGTATGTTCGAATGATTGTATATTATATTGGGGGGAGGATAAAAATAGACAATTATGTTATTCTTCAAATGCATTGACTTAAGATAGCGTAAGATTAGAGAATTTAAAATTCATAATTCATATGTTCTTATGGAGCAATTGTTAACCTTAGCCATAAGGAAAGCACTTCCTAATCAAGTGTCTACAGTTCTAATTCGGTTGTGTTCATTCTTCAGACAAGTATGCAGTAAAGTGTTAAATGTGAACAAACTTGATCAACTCCAAAATCAAGTTGTTATGACACTGTGCCATTTGAAAATGTTATTCCTAGCTTCATTCTTTATAATTATGGTTTACTTGATAGTTTAACTAGTTGAGAAAGCCATATTAGGAGGACCAATTCCCATTGAAAGGTAAAAAAAAAATTTCATATATGCCTTATTTTTCCTTTTTTTTCTTAATGTTAATGTGTTAATGTATTTTGTATAGATACTTAGGGAAGTTAAGGTCTTTCGTTTAGAATAAAATAAGACTAGAAGGCTCAATAGTAGAGTCTTATGTGGTTGGAGAAGTTCTAAATTTTTGTTCAAGGTAGAGAGACAATGTTCAATTGACCTATTCATATAGATGATTAACTCAATGAAGGGACATCCAACAGGGATACTTTGTTCATGCCAATAAAAGACCAATTGGTAGGTCTAAATATTTCACTCTTTCACTGCAACAAAAATTACAAGCACATTGCTATGTGCTCACAAATTACAAAAAGTTGACCCTTACCTATGCAAGTAAACTAAGTCTATTAACTACATTAAAGTTTATATGATGAGGTGGCACATTCAATTTATCTATACTATATACTTTACTGGGAATTTAAAGACTACGCAAGGCATAATTTAAGAAGTTGAACATAGGAAAAAATATGGATAATGTGTAGATGAATTGATCATGAGAACACTTTAAATCATCATTTTTTTTAGATAACAAATGATGGTGGTTGTTCTTAGTTGACTAATTTGAAATTCTTTGCACTTCGACTACTGGATAGAGCAAGGCGATACAGTGCATACAATTTTAGCATATTTAAATTTTGAAAATTAGAGTGACACCAACGATTGAGAACTCAAAATAATGGAGTTTGGGAGGCTTTCAGGATGAGAAGTTATGCAAGTGAAAGCAACAACAACATGCATTTATATGGTGTCCTGTACTATGGTAAATTATTGCACATTATTAAATTGAACTACCTTGGACACTTTACGATAACTTTATTCAAATGTATATAGGTCAATACAATTAATTCTAGAGGCATTGAAAATGATGAATTTCATATGATCTCTGCTGATTTTTCACAGTTAACTTATATCGGCGAAAGTGACAATGATGAACCGTACATCCAAGCTTTTGAGGCTCATTAGGTATACTATGTACAAGATAAAATAAGTAGTAAATAAAGTATAGTTGTGCATTTGAAATACTGTGACTTGTACGACATGGGTGAAGATAATGATAATATTTTGTATGAGAGTAATCTGTTACAGGTTCAAAATTTATAAATATTATTTATAGATAGGAGAGTCAATTTATGCTTGTCTCGGTATTAAATTTTATTACTTTTTTTAATTATATTTTTTTCTACTCAAAATAAATATATCATTGTTATATGTTTATTATAGCTGAATTGATTTTTTTTTGTCTTACAGAAATTGTGAAGATGAGGAAAGGTAGACAATTGTTTATAGGTAGGGCGGGTGCATCCAGTTCAGATAGTCCTTTGCATCGCTTGATGATCAGTAAGGATGGGCATCCTAGTGACATTAATACTTTGGAATATGAGGTTGTCCCATCCATACTCCTCTATCCAGACACTTAAGTACCGAATGAAGAGCTTAAAATTGACATTGATGACCTCTTCGTTGATGAGGAAGAGCCCTGTCAAACTGCGCATAAGGATTATGTGAGACGCAAGAGGAGTTGGTTGGTTGTTATTATCAATAAGTATAATAAAACTCTTTTATTGATAGTTGTTTCCTCTTATTGAATTAACACACTAACTTTATCTGTACTAGACAGGATTGGGAAGGTGACGTCCACGCAGTTAACCATCCATGATGTTTGGGCCCTTATCCGTAGGCAAAAGGTCGTTGTCTAGTTCAATGACACACACTGTAATAACCGTAAAATTTAATGAAAATTTCAATTAAAAAAAATTTGGAATAAAAGAGAGAATTTTGAAAATAGGGATAAGAACCGTAGAAAATATGTATATTTATTACATGGGTTAAAGAAGTACAAAGAAAATATGAGAATTTACATTTTGGGGCGTAATTTTTATTTTTAAATGATAGTATTTTGTTGTAAACAAATATATTTTTATTTATTTAAAAATGATTAAGTCTTGATAAAAGTAAGTATACTTTTAGTTAAAATACTTATTTTTTTGCTTAAAATAATTATGTTGGCCTCCAATAATTTTTTGTTTTATTTTTAGAAATATTTTTTCTTTTAATATGTAAAAAGATATTTATTTTGAGATTTTTTTTATTACGATTTTTATCAAGAAAAATCATGATTTAAGAGTTTAACTAAAAGTTTATGAGAATGTAAAGTTTTAGAAATTTTTGAAATATTTTAGGATGAAAAACGGAATTTATATGAATATATATAAAATAAAATCATATTATTCAATTATTAAATAATAATTACTATTATTATAAAAAAAAATAAAAGAAGAAAATAAAAGGGGAAGGGGGAAACAACGGAGACGGAGAATTTCTGAAAACTGAAACTGAGGAATAGTGAGTGAATAGTGATGAATAGTAATATTCAATTTTTTCTCTAGATTTGGAGTGCCTATTGACTTACGATCTCAAAACTGAAGGTTCTATTGGATTCAGAACGGAGAATACTACAGTTTTGACTGGTTAATTTTTCAAATCAGCTGTTGAATCGTCGTAAATCTAAAGTAGAAAATCTCAGAAAAAGGTAAATTCTGAAACTCTTACTTAGAGACCTGCAATTGAAATTCTGATACCGTAGATGGATTTATGAGCTAGATAAACATTAGGATATAAATATTTTCAACCATCTGACAGCTTTTTGTTCGTCGTGAATAGTATTTTCCGGCAGTGAATAGTGACCAAATTCCCGAAGTTGCTTTCTTGATTTTTGGAAACTCCGGATACGTTTTTGAGGTCTATTTGATCAAATTGAGATTGGAAAAGTACATTTTAGGACTATCCAATATGGGGCTCTTACCTGTAAGTAGATAATTCTTCTGTGACTTGCCTTTACTGTTCTTGAACTTTAAATTGATAAATGAGTATGTTTACAAGTTATTTATACTTTTATATGTTTCTGAAATAGTTTAGAATATCTGAAATTATTGCAATATGATATCTAGTTCAAGAAGAGTATGACTTTTAAAATGAATTTTGAAACACATTGAACATGTGATTTTAAATGTATTTCTCATTATATGGCAAAGGAAATATGTTATGCATATGATATTGATTTATATAATGAAATGTTTGCCATAGATATAGGCATGTATATGTGATTCCCCTGATTGGAAAGTTTTGATAGAGGAATATACTGAAAATAAAAACACTGCATTATAAGAGTACCTCTGTTTTGATTATTATGTAATATATGAGATTATGGTTTTTAAGAAGGAATTCTATTGGAAACACTGTCTGCTAACAGCAGGTTATGTTAGTTCTGGTGCACCTTGATTGCCTCAGCTAGCAAGGGGTGGTGCTAGTCTCGTGTGAGGGCCAACACACGGGAGATGATATGTGAAGGAGAGCAGAATGCCTCCTATATGGGCGAGATGCCAGTTATATGAGTTGTGATTTGCTTTCCTTTGCTGTGTGCTTGGGAAATACCCATATAGAGTCATTTTGTGTGTCCTCTTGAATGGTAGTAGGGCAAACCTCAGCGAGATGCTGAATTTAGGCAAATCCTATACCACCAAAGTACGGAAGGGGTTAAATTTTGATATGGTGGTTCTGATATGGGATCCTCCAAATGTTTTCATAAGAATTATGTTGATGCATATTATGATATGATTATCGTTTTACAGCATTATTTATGAAATGAATATGAATATGAATTTGAACAGAGATTATTTGAAATGCGGGTCCTATATGAATGTACCTCTAAATTGTGATTTTCAACGTAAAATGTTTTAAAATAAAGAGTACATCCATATGTTGACCTAAAAGGTCATTGGAGGTATTATCTGCTCACTGAGTTATAAAACTCACTACACGTGGTTGACATATTTTTCAGATAAAGACTTAGAGTTTGGTCCTGCGACTTCTTGATCGACTAGATGTCATACTTTCGTGGTGAGCCTAAAATTGTTTCTGGACTCTCAATATTTAAATTGTAATATAAATGTATTCTAGAGTTTCTCTGAACGTCACAGGAAGGATCTTTGTTTCCGCTGTAAAACTGAAAAGTGTAGACCTGACATGTATAATTAATTATGTTGAGATTTGCCAACATATGATATTATCCTGTTATGACATAATATGAAATTGATTGTAAATAAATAAAGATAAAGTTATCGTACATTAATGTTATTCGCGTTCCTAAAGTAGGGGCGTGACAAGTTGGTATCAAAGCATTAAGTTTCGCTGTGGCTATTAGAGTAAAAGATTCTTTAGTAGGATCTTTAGTATTGATATGAGCCGGACATATTTATACTTTAAGTGCTGTTGAGGGATTCTATAGGATATTAACTTCCTTTCTATTCGAAGTATGCTTAAGTTCCTAGTGTAAGGTTTGATTAAATATTATGGTATCTTAAAAAGGTGTTTTATTCTGTATAGTAAATAATACCGCCAAGAACTAGAGCGGTCACTAGAGAAAAAGTTGTAGATCGTGCACCCTCTACAAAAGAGTCTGCACAATCTACAATTCCAGTACAAAGAGGCCGTAGTAGAGGCCGACTTAGAGGAAGAGGTAGAGGTAGAGGGCGTGCACGAGGTATGAGAACCCCAAGACAAGATGAACATGCCCATGTATCTGAGAGTTCCTGAGGAAAGAGTAGAACCCCCTCAGGAGCCACATGATAGAACTGCTGATATGATTGCTAGTATACATAGGAGTTTAGAGACATTGACTGGATTTATAATGGAACAGGGTAGAAGGGAAGGCAAACCAGCAGGAAATGCTCCTGAAGCGCAGGAACTGGGAAGAACAGCTAAGCAAGAGGAGAAGCTTACAGGGATTGAGGTGTCATTATCACAATTCCTTAAGTTGAAACCTCCTACTTTTTCTGGGTTAGATGTTCAGGAAGACCCACAGATATTTATTGATGTTGTGGAATGAGTCTTAAGAGCTCTGGGGTGCTCTAGTAGAAGATTTGTTGAACTGATATCTTTTCAACTATCTGACGTGGCCTAAGTTTGGTTTGAGACATTTGTACAAGGAAGGACAACTATTTTACCACCAATGGAGTGAGAAGAATTTAAGGAAGCATTTATGAATCGCTTCCTACCAATGAGTGAAAGAGGCAAGAGGGTTAGAGAATTTGAAAAATTAAGACAGACATCGAATATGACAGTTTCTGAATATGACATCTGTTTTACCCGGTTGTTTAGATATGCACCATATCTGGTCCCTACTGAAAAAGCTAGAATTAAGAGGTTTGTCTCGAGATTGATACACCCATTATTTAAGTGGGTGGGTCCTCAGATGAATCATTTTGCAACTTATTCAGCAGCTGTGAACTGTGCTAGAATGATGAAAATACGAGAGCAAGCAAATATTGAAGGTTTAAAAAGAAGAAAAAGAGAGCGAGATAGTAATGTTCAAACAAATTATAATCCTAATGTCAGAGGATCAAAATTTCAAAATCCACAGCGCTTCACTCAAACAGGAACTGACAATTTTAATCAGACATTAGTGAATATCAACAAGTAAAGAATGAATCAAAGAGATATGAGACCTGTTAGCCAGCAAGATTCAAGATCAATTCCATCATGTCCTATTTGTGGCAAGCCTCATACTGGACAGTGTCGCAGAGAAATTGGTGCATATTTTAAGTGTGGACAAATGGGTCATTTGATGAGGAATTGCCCACAGCTATGAAGTTTTAGTCAAGCATCGGTACAACTAGCTTCACCTCTTGCATTTGTGCCAGCACGACCAAATATAGCAGCTTCAGTTCAAGCAAGTAGTGGTGGTACTGGTAGAGGATTAGAAAATCGAGGCTGAGAACAAGCTCAAATTTTTGCCTTGATGCAGTTATGACAGGTACATTATCAGTATGTTCCCATAAATTATATGTCATGTTCGATCCTGATTCTACTCATTCTTATATATCACCATGCTTTGCTAAGAAATTGGATAGAGATTATGCTAGTTTACATTGTTCTTTTATGGTTACTACTCCAATGGGAGAATTCTTGCTGGTAAATGATGTGTATAGATCGTGTGAGATTTCGATAGAAGGTAAGGAGACTCTTGTAGATTTGATAGTTCTAGATATGGTAGACTTTGATGTGATTCTAGAAATGGATTGGTTGTCAACATGTCATGCTATTCTAAACTGTCACTTTAAAGTGATTAAGTTTAATGTCCTTGGAGAATCTTCCTTCATGATACAAGGAGATCGTAGTAAGGAATCTAGTAATTTAATTTTAGCTTTAACAGCTTATAAACTGTTACAAAAAAGATGACGGGTATTTAGCAGTAGTCAAAGATGTTGATATGAAGTATACCAGTGTAGAGCAAGTTCTAGTGGTTAGAGAATTCCTTGATGTGTTTCCTGAGGAATTGCTAGGATTGCCACCAGACCGAGAGATTGAGTTTGGTATTGACCTCCTCCCTGAAACACAACCAATATCTATACCTCCTTATAGGATGGCACCTGCAGAACTTAAGGAATTAAAGGAGCAATTGCAAGATTTACTAGATAAATGTTTTATTCGACCCAGTACATCTCCCTGGAGTGCTCCTGTTCTCTTTGTGAAAAAAAAGGATGGATCCCTATGCCTATGTATTGACTATAGGCAGTTGAACAAAGTGACTATACGAAACAAAATATCCTTTACCCAGAATAGATGATCTGTTTGACCAGTTACAAGGTGCTCAATATTTTTCAAAAATTGATTTGAGATCTGGGTATCATCAATTGAGAATAAAGAAGGAAGATATTCCGAAAACTACTTTTAGAACTTGGTATGTACACTACGAGTTCTTAGTAATGCCTTTTGGTTTAACAAATGCCCCAACTGCATTTATGGATTTAATGAATAGTGTGTTCAAACCTTTCCTAGATTAATTCGTCATTGTATTCATAGATGATATCCTGGTATATTCAAAGAGTTCAGAAGAGCATGAAAGGCATTTAAGAATAGCATTGCAAACCTTAAGAAAACACCAGTTGTATGTTAATTTTTCAAAATGTGAATTTTGACTTTGTAGTGTTACTTTCCTAGGCCATATGGTTACTAAGGATGGTATTCAAGTTAATCCTAAAAAGATAGAAGCGGTGCAGAAATGGCTACGTCCTACAATAGTTACAGGGATTCGTAGTTTTCTTGGTTTAGTTGGTTATTACCACAGATTCGTTAAAGATTTTTCAAAGATAGCTGCTCCTTTGACAAGGTTGACAAAAAAGAGAATAAAGTTTGACTAGTCAGATGAATATGAAAGAAGTTTCCAGAAACTCAAAGAATATTTGACTATGACGCCAATATTGGCTATTCCTTTAGGTACTGGAGAATACACGGTATACTATGATGCATCAAAAATTGGATTAGGATGTGTGTTGATGCAAAATGGTCGAGTCATTGCATATGCATCTAGACAGCTTAAACCACATGAGCAAAACTATCCGACTCATGATTTGGAAATGGCAGCAGTAGTTTTTGCTCTTAAAATTTGGAGGCATTATTTGTATGGTGAAACATGCGAAATTTATGCAGATCATAAGAGTCTCAAATATATTTTTCAACAAAAGGATCTTAATTTGAGACAAAGACGATGGATGAAATTACTTAAAGATTATGATTGCACAATACTATACCATCCAGGTAAGGCCAATGTTGTGGCTGATGCATTGAGTAGGAAGTCTATGAGTAGTTTGGCTCATATCACAATTGTAAGAAGGCCATAGTTAAATAGATGCATAAGTTGGAAAGTGACGGGGGTAGTAATGGAAGTAAAGGAGCCTGAAGTATTATTAGCTCATATGCAGTTTCAATAATCTTTGATCAAGCAGGTGAAAAAGGCACAGAAAGAGGATGCCTGTTTGTACAAGAAAATTGAAGAGGTGAAAAATGGTGGTGATGTTGAATTTACTGTAGACTCTGAAGGAATTATGAGATTTGACAAGTGGATATGTGTACCTCATAAAGAGGAATTTAAGAAAGAAATTTTAGAGGAGGCTCATAGATTCATGTATACAATTCATTCTGGAATAACTAAAATGTATAAGGATCTAAAAGAAATTTATTGGTAGGAAGGTATGAAGAAAGACATAGTGGATTACGTGTCTTGATATTTAACCTGTCAACAGGTAAAAGCGGAACATCAAAGGCCTGTAGGATTACATCAGCAGATAGAGATACCTAAATGGAAATGGGAAAGAATAACTATGGATTTTGTTATGGGGTTACCAAGAACACCAAAAGGATTTGATTCAATATGGGTGATCATTGATAGGTTGACTAAGTCAGCACATTTTTTATCAGTAAAAACCACGTACAATGTAGCTCAGTATGCAAGATTATATTTGAATGAAATAGTGAGATTTCATGGAGTGCCAATATCAATCATTTCTGATCGAGGACCACAATTCACAGCTCGTTTCTAAAGAGCTTTCCAAGAAACTTTGGGCACGAAGTTGAATCTCAGTATTGCATTTCATCCTCAAACAGATGGACAATCTGAGAGAACCATTCAAATATTGGAAGATATGCTTCGGACTCTTGCTTTAGATTTTCAGGGTAGTTGGGAAAGATTTCTACCTTTAGCTGAATTTGCTTATAATAATAGCTATCAAGCCAGTATACAAATGGCTCCTTTTGAGACATTATATGGCAGGCGTTGTCGTTCCCCAATTGGATGGTTTGAGATAGGTGAAGCAAAGGTTTTAGGGCTTGATATGGTACATGATGCACTGGTCAAGGTAAAATTAATTAAAGAAAGGTTGTTAGCAGCTTAGAGTAGATAGAAGGTCTATTTTGATAATGGACGTCGCCCATTAGAATTTGTCATAGGTGAATATGTTTTTTTTGAAAATATCTCCTATGAAAAGAGTAATGAGATTTGGGAAGAAAGAGAAGTTAAACCCTTGGTATATAGGACCATTTGAAATTTTTGATAGGATTGGTCTGGTAGCTTATCGTTTGGCTTTACCTCCTGAATTGGGTAATGTCCATCTAATCTTTCATGTGTCTATATTACGAAAATATTTACCAGATCCTACACATGTTATACAGTGTCCACAGATTCAGTTACAGGAAGATTTAACCTATGAAGAACAACCAGTAGCAATAGTAGACAGACAAGTAAAGAAGTTGCGATAAAAAAAAACACCTACAGTGAAGGTGATATAGAAAAATCACTCTTATGAGGAAGTTACTTGGGAAAGAGAGGAGGATATACGCACCAGATATCCACATTTGTTTAAAAAATGAGGTTAGTATTTATCTGTAACTATGGTGATGAAATTCGGAGACCGAATTTCTTTAAGGGGAGAAAAATGTAATAACCGTAAAATTTAACGAAAATTTCAATTAAAGAAAATTTGGAATAAAAGAGAGAATTTCGAAAATTGGGATAAAAACCGTAGAAAATATGTATATTTATTACATAGGTTAAAGAAATACAAAGAAAATATGAGAATTTACGTTTTGGGGCGTAATTTTTATTTTTAAATGATAATATTTTGCTGTAAACAAATATATTTTTATTTGTTTAAAAATGATTATGTCTTATTAAAAGTAAGTATACTTTTAGTTAAAATACTTATTGTTTTGCTTAAAATAATTATGTTGGCCTCTAATAAATTTTTATTTTATTTTTAGAAATATTCATTCTTTTAATATGTAAAAAGATATTTATTTTGAAATTTGTTTTATTACGATTTTTATCAAGAAAAATCATGATTTAAGAGTTTAATTAAAGGTTTATGAGAATGTAAATTTTTAGAAATTTTTGGAATATTTTAGGATGAAAAACGAAATTTATATGAATATATATAAAATAAAATCATATTATTCAATTATTAAATAATAATAATTATTATAAAATAAATAAACAAAAGACAAAAATAAAAGGGGAAGGGGGAGACAATGGAGACGGAGAATTTCGGAAAACTGAAATTGAGGAATAATGAGTAAATAGTGATGAATAGTAACCTTTAATTTTTTCTCTAGATCTGGAGTGCCTATTGACTTCCGATCTCAAAACTAAAGGTGCTACTGGATTCAGGACGGAGAATACTACAGTTTTGACCGATTAATTTTTCAAATCAGCCATTAAATCGCCGTAAATCTGAAGTAGAAAATATCAAAAAAAGCTAAATTCTGAAACTTTTACTTAAAGACCTCCAATTGAAATTCTGACACCGAAGATGGATTCAGGAGTTAGATAAACCTTAGGATATGAATATTTTTGACCATTTGACAACTTTTTGTTCGTCGTGAATAGTATTTTTTGACGGTGAATAGTGACCAAGTTCCCGAAATTATTTTCTTAATTTTTGGACCCTTCGGATACGTTTTCGAGGCCTATTTAATCAAATTGAAATTGAAAAAGTATATTTTAGGGCTATTCAATCTAGGGCTCTTACCTGTGAGTAGATGATTCTTCTATGATTTGTCTTTACTCTTCTTGAACTTTAAATTGATAAATTGACAGAGAAATATACTGAAAATAAAAATGCTGCATTATAAGAGTACCTCTGTTTTGATTATTATGTAATATATGAGATTATGATTTTTAAGGAGGAATCCTATTGGAAACACTGTCTACTAACAACAGGTTATGTTAGCCTTGGTGCACCTTGATTGCCTCAGCTAGCAGGGGGTGATGCTAGCCTCGTGTGAGGACCAACACATGGGAGATGATATGTGAAGGAGAGCGAAATGCCTCCTATATGGGCGAGATGCCAGTTATATGAGTTGTGATTTGCTTTCCCTTGCTATGTGTTTGGGAAATACCCATATAGAGTCCCTTAGTGCCTGTTTGGATTTGCGGTAGAATGGATTAAAAGCCCGTTTGTAGGGCATGTGAACGTGATTTTTGCAGAAGCTCCACTTTAGAGCTTCTGCAAAAATCACGTTTCTCATAGAATCACGTTTCCAAACGTGTAAACAAACACAGCCTTAGTGTGTCCTCTTGAATGGTAGTAAGGCAAATCTCAGCGGAATGCTGAGTTTAGGCAAATCCTATACCACTAAAGTATGGAAGGAGTTAAACTCTGATAAGAGATCCTCCAAATGTTTTCATAAGAATTATGTTGATGCATATTATGATATGATTATCGTTTTATAGCATTATTTATGAAATGAATATGAATTTGAACAGATATTATTTGAAATGCGGGTCCCATATGAATGTACCTCTAAATTGTGATTTTCAACGTACAAAGTTTTAAAATAAAGAGTACATCCATATGTTGACCTAAGAGGTCATAGGAGGTATTATCTGCTCACTGAATTGTAAAACTCACTATACATGGTTGACATATTTTTCAGATAAAGACCTAGAGTTTGGTCTTGTGACTTCTTGATTGACTAGGTGTCGTACGTTCGTGGTGAGCCTAAAATTATTTCTGAGCTCTTAGTATTTAAATTGTAATATAAATGTACTCTAGAGTTACTCTGAACGTCACAAGAAGGATCTTTGTTTCCGCTGTAAAACTGAAAAGTGTAGACCTGACATGTATAATTAGTTATGTTGAGATTTGCCAACGTATGATATTATCCTGTTATGACATAATATGAAGTTTATTGTAAATAAATAAAGACAAAGTTATCAGAAAATAGTGTTATTCGCATTCCTAAAGTAGGGGCGTGACACACACCATCCCATTGGATATAGCGTTGGCCTACTCGGTGTCTTTCTAGATATAGTTGGAAATAATTTTCAATTCTTCCCTATCTCTTATAGAAATTGGAGAAGTATTCCTGCAGATTACAAGACTAATGTGTTCATTAACACTATATAGGTACTAACACATTTTTTTTTATTATAGTGAC
Source organism: Gleditsia sinensis (assembly GCA_037074535.1). NCBI lineage: Eukaryota > Viridiplantae > Streptophyta > Magnoliopsida > Fabales > Fabaceae > Gleditsia > Gleditsia sinensis. The sequence continues at coordinate 7,873,462 of CM073475.1, read as the reverse complement.
TTGATTTTGTATCTTTATTGACATTTATACTTTTTTGTAGGAAAGATTTGTAATGTTAGCCCTCCATAAGAAGCTTATTTTGTAGTCACTTATATAGAAATAGAGATTTGCACGTTACAATGTGTATAGGCTAAAAAATGATGGGACTAAGACCTGGAAAGAGTTGCACAATGACGTCCCAATTAGCATCCTACATGATCAGTTGACGACTTTCATAGACTATTATCTTGAGGCGAAATCTAAAGTAGCTATATTTAATTTTTGATATATATAAATTTACATATATTTTTACTAATCTGTTTATGCAATTGACCAGGATGTGGCTAAGAAAAATAAACGAAATAAAAGACATCAATTGATGCCACATACCACTAGCTTGAAGAGCTTTGCATGTAAGAAGGCTGAGATGGTAAGTTCACATTTCTCAATAGTCTATCTAAAGTTTAATATATACTAAATATAATATACACTACATTATTTGTTTTAATTTTTAGGATGCTGAGGTTGGTGGCTTGGTGACTTGAGGATATGTATAGTCTGCAACCCATAAAGGGGATGACGGATCATACATTAATCATGAAGCTCAAGCAATTTGTGTAAGTGTTTAATTTTTTTGGAAATAAATTATTATGATCTTATTTGGTTGTAAGAATACATTTTTAACAATATTTATTTCTCTCTCTTTGATTTTATAGAAAAAAATTATCTCAATCTAGCAAGATGAGTCATTGTTCCAGGAACTCTCAATTGCTGATTCATTGGTAAGATCTCTAGGAATTAAGGATTCAGGTTGAGTGTTTCCCCTACCCAAGTCTTTGGCCGTGGCTTTACTGGGTTAGGCTCGTAATCTAGACCTTCTTATGAGGAGTTGCAATCTGAGGTGGCACACTTTAAAGCAATAATGAAGGAGATGGAGGTTAAGCAGTAATGACAAGAGGCTGAATGAACATCACGTAAGGTGGAATGAGAGGACAAGCGAGCAGCACATGATACGAATATAGCAGCACGAAAATGACAAATAGAACCAGCTATGGCTTTATTGCTCTTAAATTTTTAATGTTAAGTGCCACTTAAGATTGTATTTGTACTCAATTTAAGTATTAGAGTAATTTTTTAAAATACTAGTTGAATTCTAGAAATGAATATTCATACAATTTATTCTAAAAACATTGACATAACATATTTTTTTTTCAGGTCCCAAGTGATCATGCTAGTGGACACAGCTCCCTTAGGGCTCGGAAACTTAATTTATAGGTATATTGTATATTTTATGTAATTCTTATAGGATATACATTGTAATTTAAAATTTTCAATGAATATCATTTTTTATTGCAAAATTTTTATGAACATGTTTATTTGATTTTCTTTTGAATATTTGTGTTATATTTAAATTAATGATCAAATTATAAAGAAATTGAAGAGTAAAAAATATTTACAAGCAAGAATGTAAAAATATATAAAAAAAAGATATGAAATTGGTTTATATAAAAAAAGTATAAAATATTTAGAAACATATAAATAATAAATAAATAAAAATTATGTTTAATGGTGGTTATAGAAAACTGTCGTTATTTCATAACCTAACAACGGTTTTTAAAACTGTCATTAACAATTTTAATGGGGGCCATTATAAACTAACGACAGCCAATAAACTATTGTTAAGACAAGTCTTAGCGACAATTTTCCCGTAGTTCATTGATATAGTCACAATGTCATTGACTTTACAAAAGTTTTATGAATCGTCATTAAGTAGATTAGTGACGATTTTAAAGCCACTTAAAAATCGTTACTAAAACTTGTTATTCTTGCAATGCAACTCTCCCTTATTTCCATTTTCTTGTTTTTAGAATAATGTTTTGAAAATAAGTCTTCAAAACATGTAAGCAAAAATAAATCTATCAAACGAGCTTTTCTTTTATTTTTTGCAAAAACAAAACAATTTTCAAAAATTGAAATCAAAGAGACCCCTAGCTTCTCAGAGGAGTCTTATAAACTCCCTTAGACAAATTCTCTCAGTTAGCTTGTGTCCTCCTTTATATAATATGCTTGAAAAGATTAGAGTTTGACTTGAATTAGGATAAAAATCTACAGCTAACCTTCTATCATAGCATGGTGGCAAGAAAATTGAGAATCTATAACAACTTTTTTGTAACGACTAAAAAAATAATTATTGAAAAAGATTTTTAGTGATGACTTTAAGAGGTTGTCACTGAAAGGTATACTTTTAATGACGACTTTAATGCATTGTCACTGAAAGATATATTTTCAGTGACGACTTTTAAAAATTATCACAAAAACACAATTTTTTAGTGACAATTTTTAGAGGTTGTTACAAAAATAAGTTTTTGTAAAAACTTTTTAGATTTGCCATTAAAAGCTTTCTTGTTCCATTGAGGACTTGGTTAAAAAATGAAATTTTCTTGTTGAAAATTAAAAAAAAATTTTATTCCACTCTTTTAATGACGACCAAGTCGTCACTAAAAGACAAAAAATATACTCTTTGTATTTTATTTTTTTAAATTAATTTTTAATATATTTTTAAAGTTTAATTTTTTTAATAAATTATTTAAAAAATTAATTTTTTTTTAAAATATAAAAATTAATTAAAAATAATTTTAGAAAAATAATTTTAAATATTTAATAAAAATAGAAAAAAAATTCAATAACTTTATTATTTAAATTGGAAAAAAAATTATTTGAAAATAGTAGAAAGGAAGGAAGTGCCGTAGGGTTCGAGGGGTTTCAAGCACATTTTGGCGGAAGCGTCTGTGTGGTCTTGCTGTTCAATTTCAGGCACTACACCACACTACACTTGCTCAGGTAATCGCTCATTTCTTTATGCCCTAGCTCTCTCTTCTGTGATCTGAACACGCCTATCGAGAGAGTGCATTGCCGCGACCAATCGCCACCGTCTGTCCAGGCCAAGACTAGGTGACTCACATTTGTCTTTCAACCCGATTCGTGAAGGTTTTGGTCGCAGGTGGCGCTTCCTACGGTACCTAGCTGGATACCACTTTTTTTCTATTTGTTTCGTGCATTTCTGGCTAATGGTTGAGTCTACTACTTGTTAAATAGTGATACTGGGTCCTCGTAATGTTAACAACTTTCTTCTTCTTGAATTGCTGAGTAGTATGGACCTCCATAGCCACAAGGGAGCATCTTTACTGCTTCGGGGTTTAGTTTTGCTTACAGAAAGTTCAAAGTAGCATTCTATACCTTAAAATCATGCACGCACTGGTTTTAGTTGTTAAATCAGTGGAAATTTATGGTTTGCTCGACTACCTTTATTCCATTTTATATACCGATTCTCTTCTGCTCCATGATGTGCCCGTGTAGCCTTTAATTGCTGTTTGGACTGGTTGCTGAACTATATGTTTTCTCATAGCTATGTGCACTTCCCTATAGTCATCAACAGTCACATTTTGTGATAGGATGAGGCCATCACAAAATACAGTGAATTAGTATCTTTATCTAACCTTCTATGTGTTTCCTCATTTATTCCATTTTCAGGTGCTAGCTTCACTCAAATTTTATTCCATAACCTATTATTGGGATTCTATTTGCTTTTTTAATTCTATCTTCCATTTTCTAACGCGAACAATTTGTTCCCCTCTGTTTTGTGGCATGCTTTAAGATCACTCCATAGTCAATGCCAGTTTCCCTTTTAACTGTGTCGATAAAAAAGAGTCAACAATTTTGTTGACTGGAGTCATATTCCTAATTTTAAGAGGAAATAAATACGAAGTTAGAGTCATGGAGATAAGTTTTAAAAATATATGGTTTTCGGATAAGTAGAAATAAAATAGAATATATGAAATGTATTTTTAGTAAGAGACGAACAAATTCGAATGTAGACGTGAAACTTGGAGACTATATATTAAAACAAGTTACAAGTTTTAAATATTTTGAGTCTATTATATAAAACGACGGCGAAGTAAAGGAGGACGCAAATCATAGGATTCAAGCTGGATGGATGAAATGGAGGAAAGCGTTGAGTGTTATTTGTGATAAAAAAGTGCCGCTCAAAGTTAAAGGAAAATTCTACCGTACGGCTATAAGACCTGTTATATTGTATGGTACTGAATGTTGCACGGTTAAAAGACAACATGAAGATAAACTCAACTTTGCAGAGATGAGAATGTTGCGCTGGATGTATAGACACACCAGAAAAGATATGATTAGAAATGAGTACATTAGAGAGAAGGTTGGAATAACACCTATTGTGGAGAAGATGGTTGAATCTCGCTTACAGTTATTTGGCCATGTGTGGAGAAGACCTGCAGAAACTCTAGTGAGAAAAGTAGATCGGACGGAGAATAGTCCAATAATTAGAGGTAGAGGGAGGCCAAAGAAAATAATAAGCGAAACTATTAAAAATGATGTAATAGTTAATAATTTATCTATTGATCTCATCTATGATAGGCCACTATGGCGCCGTTTGATCTATGTAGCCGACCCCACCTAATGGGAAAAGGCTTAGTTGTTGTTGGAGTCATATTCCTAATTTCAAACTTTAAAATCATTTCCCCATCAGAAGTTTTTTTCCTGAACTATGATTCTCATGCAGAATCACAAAAATTGTTTATCATTATCTGCTGCATTTTTTTAGTCTCTTTCAGAAGAGATATTCTCTCTATTTGGGTTTTTATTTCACAATGTCCCTTAACTTCTCTCAAATATGTTCTTTGATATGTATCTTTCGCAATATGGTGCATAAGTGCTAATTTTTTTGGTTTTTCTTTTCCCAGCTCGGGTCTAGTGACCATAACTCTACTTCAAACCTTTTATAAAATGTAGATTTCTTCTTATAGGTGCTATTACATGCAATTACTGCTACTTTGTTTGTCATGGTTCTTTTATGGTACAGGGCTATAAAATATGAAATACATGTATTAGATATGTGTTTTGCTGGTTAAAAAAAGTTATATCTGCATGTTGGCATCGTGATATGTTTTTCTATATTTTTGCAGTATTTGAAATGATTGGGTATATTTTCAAATGAAGTCTGGATTTTCTTGTGTATAACTTGTTATAGTCTAAGGTTTCCATTATGTGCCTGCTTGAGGATATTAAAGTAGTGCTTATCTGTTTTGAGTTTAGACAGGAATGGGGACTTATCTCAGCACTCCCATAACTGAGAAGTTTTTTGAAGATGGTGAGAATGACTGACTTAGATATGGTTTATCATCCATGCAAGGGTGGCGTGCAACAATGGAAGATGCTGTGAGTATTTGTTGAAACATTTGCTAGTTCTATATATCAAATACCTTTTGCACATAAATCCTAAATTCTGCAAGGTGAATAATTGTCACCCACCAATATATTGTATGTTAAGAAGTAACCAGGGGTGCTAAATAAAAGTAAGCTACATTCTATCAGCCAACAGTAATTCTAATCTCTATTTTACACCTTTGCATAAATTCTAAATTGACCAATGAGATTTCTGGTCCAGTGAATTGGCATTTTATAAATAATGTGAATTTATCAATTGTCTTCATCATTTTGGAATTTGCATCTCATTTTTTTGAATTTGTGTGACTGATATTACTTTTAGTTATACCATTAATATGTTGTTGATTTTATTATTCTTTTTTCTTTTCTTAGCATGCTGCATATCCTGATCTAGATGCGTCCACTTTTTTTTTTGGTGTTTATGATGGACATGGAGGTAAGATTTGGCTACTTGGATTGATGGCAAAATGTCCTTTTTACTGCTCTAGAGCATATGACTGCTCATGTTGCAATTTCTTTCATTACTTTTTCTGTTTCATGTTTTCCTTTTAGTAAGAAAAATGAGAATTAGATATGATATCTTCTAAAGCTAAAGCAAAGTAAAATAAAAAATTTAAATTTCATTACTTTTCAGGGAAGGTAGTTGCAAAGTTTTGTGCAAATTATCTTCACCAACAGGTGCTTAAGAGTGAAGCATATGCAGTTGGAAATATGGGAACCTCTCTTCTTAGTGAAAAAGAAAAACCCCTTTTGTTTAATTACTTGACTAGTTCTTCCTCTGTTCTGTATTCTGAAAAACATGTAACTGAAATAAGTCTATAATTGACGCTAAACTGCTAATCTCCTATATAGTTAAGTATGATGTCAGTTAGCCATCCATACTATCTCATGCTTTTATGTTGTTGACTCTTTTGATTATTTAAACCTTTCTTTGGGATCATCTATAATTTTAGTTTTGGTAGTTCTTATTCTAGAAAGTATTGTTTCAATATGCAAAGTTGTGTAGGTGATAGTGGTCTTGTTCTCTAGTCCCATAGATATGTTGCACTAACTTGAGTAATTGGAAGAGTGTGATGATTATACACCTAGCTTTTCTTGGTGGTTTGTCATCTTGTCGGTTGTTGATTATGGTATAGCCTATACTTCCAATTCATTGCATTTCTTTAAAATTATAGAATTATAAGCTACAAAAATGATTTTCTTTTTTCACTTTCGTTACTTTTAGATAGTTAGAAATTATTGTCTGTATATATAATATTTGTTATTATTTAATTAGCTTTTACTTTGTATTACTTGCCAAGTATTAATGGGTTTTTATGTGTTATAAACAGGGACAAATTTTAATAGCTCCAATATGGAGTGCTATATCAAGTTTTACAACTAATGCAACACTAGTAACTCCAAGAAAACCATTGACTTGATGGTTTTTAGTTTGTCGATATTTTATTATTTGTATTATTTTTTGTTAAAAGACATTTGGTTGTTGTCTATCAACAAATATTCGTTGCAGTTGAAATTATTTTAATATATATCGTTTCATTAAACTTTTTGGTTCTCATTTTTTTTCATAATGCAAGCTTTTATTTTTAAAGAAAATATAATTATTAAAAAAAATAAAGAATATTCAATGAAGACTTTTTTGTCACTAAATTTCAATTTGCATACAATTTTTATTGATCACTAATTTTTATCTAAAATCACTTTCAGTGACGACTTTTCTTATCACTAAAACTATAGATGTACAATACTTTCAGCAATGATTTATGTAGTTAGTCACTAAAATCCCTTTCAGTGACGACTTTTCTTGTCACTAAAATCGTGAATTAAATACTTTCAGTGATGATTTATGTAAGTCGTCACTAAAAACACTTTCAGTGATGACTTTTCTCGTCATTAAAACCATGAATGTACAATACTTTCACTGATGACTTACGAAAGTCGTCACTGAAAACTCTTTTAGTGACAACTTTTTACTAAAGTCGTGAATTACAATACTTTCAGTGACGATTTATGTAAATTGTCACTAAAAAATCTTTTCAGTGATGACCTCAGTCGTCATTAAAGCTGCTGATAGTTTCATTTTAAACCCAATTCGTGACGATTTTTTTGTTTTAGTGACGATTTTAGTTGTCACGAAAAGTGTATTTTTAGTGACGACCTCAAAAATCGTCACAAAAAACTTTTAGCGATAGCGGTATTTGCAACGGAGGGGCGACGATAAAAAGTCGTCACTGAATGTTTTTAGTAACGACTTTTGAACTTTTTGTGACACTTTAGTCGTCACAAAACCCTTATTTTCTTATAGTCTTCGTTGCTTTCTTCCATATTTTGTCTTTTCTAAATCATCGCTCCTTGTTGAACATAAACTTGCAAAACACACTACCAATGAGTTCAATACCTACAAGAAGCAAAACTAATCAAAATAATCATTTTTAACTCAAATTACTCAAAGACAACACATTTTATTAACAAAATACAACTAGATAACTCTATAAGTAAATGAAACTAAGCATGAGAGAAATAGTTAACGGTGAATATAACAATGCTCTAACAAATAGGGATTCTTGTGGTTTTATATAAATATGTTGATAAACTATTTTAGCATTTTTTTTAGTTTCTTTTCTCTTTTTCAATGTGAGTGTTTGGGCTTTATGATAAGTTTTTAGACAAAATATGTATGTCTAGTATAATTATTAACCCTTTTGTATTATTTTCTTTTAAATAAAAAAAAGCACTAAATGCACTTGACAATTTTTTCTATTGTTTTGTTTATATGTTATTCTATCTATTGGTTTCTTCCTTCTTTCCAAGTTCCTATAATCTAAAATTATAAACAAAGAAAAATATATCAAGCGTAATAAGAGATGAAGCAAGCAAAAAGAAATGACTTCACTAAAATATTAAGGGACAAAGCTTACATATAAATATTGTTTCAACAAAAAATGATACATATATATAATTTTTTTTATCTATGACCATTTTTTTGTGAGAATTAAGAGTATTTTCATAGGCATTGATGTGAGACTAATCTCTTTTGGGTCTTAGAGAGGTGATTTTCTACTTCACCCAATGGAATATCTTGAAATTCAAACTTTTGATTTTTTTTTTCAATGTCGTAAGTTGCTTATCACTCTGATAACCACTTGTGGGTTATTGATAACAACCTTTATATACCGATTATATGTTACCATAACAATTTTTGAAAAGCAAAGGAATTTCTATGTGTTTATTCTGATTGCATGATAGAAGAATATATACAATATATTAGCTAAAACAGGTCCTAAATTAAATCATCTAGATCATATATGCCTATTTACATCTCCATACAAAAGGAAATAAAATAAGAGACAAATTAGTGGTTATTAGCCACTGTTGATTGATCAAATCCGAAGGGTGTCCCATATTTTGTGCAAGGGTTAAATCTACATTCCTTAACACTTCCCCTCAGCTTTGGAATATATGTTGATAACTCCTAACTTGCTGAGTAGAGTCAAGAATTGTGTAGAACTCAACAATTTTTTGAAAACATTTGCTAGTTGGCCTAACATGGGTACAAGAGTTAGCTTGATCATTCCTCCTTGAACTTTCTCTCATATAAGGTGACAATCGATTTTTTTGTGTTTTGTTTGTTCGTGTGAACCACTGCTTGGTTGTCACAATATAAGTGAATAGGATGTGAATGTTCGATGCCCAAATCATGTAAAATTGTTTTTAAATAGATAATTTCACAGCAGGTGGTAGCCATAGATTAGTATTCAGCTTTTGTGTTGGATTGTGATACCATCGTTTGCTTTTTAGTTTTCCAAGAAATTAATGAATTACTAAGAAAAATTTAAAACCTGGTGATTGATCTTCGAGTGTCACAACACCTAGCCTAATTTGCATCACAGAAGGCAATCAATTGATTGGAATTTTTGCAAAGAGAAATGTTCTTTGTCTTGGTGTTTGTCCGCAAGACATGATATGCTACTTCTAAGTGTGGTATGTGTGGCTTGTTCATAAATTGGATGAGAACATTGACTATATATGCCAATTGGGCTGTGGTGATGGTCAAATAAATTAATCAGCCAATAAGTCTTCAATATGAGGATGGATCGCTGACATAGTCACCTTCAAACCTACTGTGAGATTAATTTTTTTCCATGGGAAAATGGGTTGGTTTCGCACCAAGATATCCAGCATCTTCAAGAATTTCAAAAGCATATTTTCATTGTGAAAGAGTGATACCTTTGTTAGACAGTACAACTTCTATGCAAGGAAGTATTTCACTTCGCCAATATTCTTCAATTTAAATTGATTCTTGAAGAATAATTTGGTATCTTCAATATCTTGCAAATTATTTCCTACTATGATGACATCATCTACATAAATGAGGCAAGTAGTGAATTTACCATTCTAGAATCGGACAAATAAGGAATAATTAGCTTTTGATTGTTTGAAGTTGGCCTGTTTGAGAGTGATAAAGAGTTTAATAAACCATTGGTGTAAAACTTGTTTGAAGCCATACAATGATTTGTGGAGTTTCCAAACTTGTGTCTCCCTCTTTCGTCTAAAGCTAAGAAGTAAATTCTTGTAAATATCTTCTTCAAGGTCTCCATATAAGAAGGCATTCTTAATGTCAAGTTGATAAAGATGCCAATGTTGAGTAAAAGGCACAACAAAGAGAAGACAAACTGTCACGAGCATAGCAATTGGAACAAAAGTATTTTGGTAGTCTAGACCTTTGACTTAGTTATATCATTTTGCTACCAATCTAACGCCATCTGGACAGAGTTTAATCTTACATACTTATTTGCATCTAACCTGCTTCTTTCCACGCAATAATGGTTTGTAATGACCATGTGCCATTATTTTTTAGAGCAGCAAGTTCTTAACGTTGTTTAGGATTACAAATTACCTATTCAAAGAAGGATGGTTCTTTTTACACCGAGAGAGAGGTGGTGAAAACATGGTGTTTGGGAGATACTCTGTCATATAAAAGAATAGTAGTTAAAAGAAAGGTATTAAGTTTTGTTTTAAAGTATCGTTTCGTTGACTCCAGAAATGGAAACATTTTGAAAAGTTTCAAAAATTTCGTAGAAACGGAAGATTTTTAAAAAAAATATTTCAAATAATTTCAAACAATTTTTTTGTTCAATTTAAAATTTTTTAACATAATATTAATGATATAGATATATAAAATTATGTTAAAATTAATTTAAATTAATATTTATAATTGAATAATAAGTAAACATGCTACTACAATGAAGACTCCGACTCAAATTCCAACATCATTCAATAACAACTTCTCTCTTGCATTTAAATCTACATCTTCTTAATTCTTTCGTGACCTCTATCATTAAGTCTTTCTCTATTGACTATAATTTTGTATCTTCAGGTACTTTCTTCTCTCTTTGTTTCTCAATCTATTTTTTCATTATTTTGGTAGTTTCTTTTTTAAAATAAAGAAGATGAAGGAAAGTAATGTCATGAGAATGAGGGAGGAGAGTAGGAAGTTGACAAAAATGTTGTGACTTGTGGGAGAAAATAACTTGGTGTTGAATGTGATGTGATGCTACTTTCATATTGTCAATTTTTTTAATTTTCAAATTATTTGGTACTTTTTCATTGAAATAACTCGAAATAAGAGTATTTTTGTTGAAACAACTCGAAATAAGAGTATTTCCATCGAAACAACTCGAAACAAAAGTATTTCTACTGAAACATTCCACGACATTGTAATTTTAATCGAAGTGGTATAATTTTTTAACAAACACTTTGTTTCGTTTCGATAACTTTGTTTTGTATCAGTGACTCCAAAAATAAAAACATTTCGGTCATTTCGATGGAAAAGAAAAGAAATTTAGTTCTCTGGCTAAAAGATATGTTATACCTGTGGCTTGGACAAAGGTTAAGTACGATGCTGGAGTGGTTCATGAGGGAAGAGCAATACCAACATGATACTCATGCAGATAACTTGGTGTTGTAGTAATATGTGACGGCCGCAAGGAATAAATGTGTGAATCCAAAGGCAAGGTGGGGTTAGAGTGATCAATGTGTGGATAATTTGTAGGTAGAGGAATGATATGGGAAGGAGCTGCACTGTTTGAAGGAAGAGGAATATGTTCTTCAGAGAGAAGGTCAAGTGGAAATGCTTCAATACTGGTGGGAAATAATTCATGTGGTGAGGAATGAAGGCACATTAGAGGTGAGGTTGTAGAAGAAGATGAAAAAGGAAAAATAATATCTTATGAAACAAATATTTTACTATTGGAGAGGTTATAAAATCTATATCCCTTTTGAGCATATGGATAACTCAAGAAAAGACACGGCATGGCTCTGGGATTAAATTTAGTAGGACACTGGTGATGAGTGGAGACAAAGCACATACAACTAAACACTTGTAATTGATCATATAGAGGTTGTTTATGAAAAAGAATTTGTATGGTGTTTTTCCTTATAGGAGGGGTGTATGTGTTTGGTTAATAATTTAGGCAATAGTCAAGTTAGTATTCCTCAAAATCTCTTAGGAAGATTGTCTTAGAATAATAAGATGCGAGCTACATTGAGGAGGTGGCGATGTATTCTTTCAGCTACTCTATTTAGTTGCAAAGTGAACACATAACTAGTTTGATGAATAATACATTTCTCTAAATAAAAATTCATCATCGTAAATTCATGTCCATTATCATATGAAAGAAATTTGAATTTTAAGGAGAATTATGTTTCAACAAAATTGATGAATTCATTGATATATGAATAAGTGTCTGATTTATGATTCATCAAGTAAGTCCATGTGCAACAAGTATAATCATCAACTATTGTAAGAAAATATCATGCTCCTGTAATTGAAGGGATATGTTACCATCCCCATATATTGACATTGATTAACTTAAAAGGTGCTTTAGTGCGGATAGAACTTGTTAAAAAAGGAGAATGTGTTTGTTTAGCTAATGGGGCAAATGAAGCAATCAAAGACATTACAAGATTTCATGTTTGTAATAAAATGAGAAAATTAACTAAAGTCTTATTTGATGGGTGTCCAAGGCCTTGATGCCAAAGTTTTGGGGAGCAAGAAGTTAGTACGATGACAATAATAAACTTGGTTTTATGTGGAGTATTAAGGTAGTAGAGTCCTCATTGCTTAGTTCCCATCCTAATCATCTTCCCCAATCGTTGGTCCTGTAGCATACAAGTATTGTTAGTGTATACAGCAAGACATTAGGAATTATGCTGAAGCTTGCTAATGAAAATCAAGTTTAATTTAAAGGAAAGAACACATAGCACATTATGTAGGATGAAATTAGCAAAATGGACGCTGCCTATGTGTGTGACAATAACAGTTGCTCCATTGGGTAGATACATAGTTTGGTTGGTGACACAAGTTTTTGTGGTCACTAAGTCAGCTGAGTAAACCATGTGATTTGTGTCAATAACAAAGGCACAAAAGGTTGTACCTAATAGATCGCTTATGGCAGATGCATTACTGACATGGTTGGCCATCAAATTGTGCTTATTTCTAGCAAATAATATCATGAGATTATGATATTGTTCTGTTGGAAAGGTGAATGATGTAGAAGTTGCTAGTGTGTAGGCATCTGCATGATTGGCTTTGGAGAAAAAAATTTTCACTATTGTTGATCACAATTGTTTCTCTCAGAATTCATATTTTATAGCTTTCAACATACATAAATGGTATGACCTTGCCAACCACAGTAATCACATTTGAGATGTGCTTAATTTTGTTGCACATTCCACATTTTAGATGAGGACTTTTATGTGTGAAGTTCTCTTAGATTTTTATGAACTGTTTTTCATAGCAAAAGCAGAATCGCCAGTCGATGGTATGGCTTTGTTCGATATTCTTCTATGTTTTTCATCTTGGAGAGTGAGGGAATAAGCTTTGTTGATGGTAAGCAGTGGATCCATGAGCAAAATCTGTCCTCTAACATTGGTGTAGACATCAATAAGTCCCATTAGGAATTTCAAGGTCTTTTGATCTTGTTGGAACTACAAAATTTCCTTCATGCCATCACATGTGCATTAAGGGATGTTACAGAGTGCATCACATTCATCCCATAGGCCTTTAAGCTTGGTGTAATAAGCTCAAATAGTCATGCTTCCCTGTTTGCCATCATGTATGGCTTCTTCAACATGAAAAATATGAATAGTGTTAGTGCATGAATACCAATTTTTTAAATCAAGATAGATTTCATGAGCACTTTCATAGTATATTATGCTTGCTCCAATATAGAGAGATTGAATTAAAAATCCATGCTTTCACAAGGTTGTTACAACGCCTCGACTCTTGGTATTCTATGGTGGAAGTCTTCGGTGGTTGTTGGATGATGCCATTAACGAAGTCTTCTTTGTTCTTGATGTGGGAGCCATGAGTATAGCACGACTCCAGGTGTTGTAATTTTCTCCATTCAATGGCTCTGTGACAAGTACAAGCCCAATCTAATTGGAATAATAAAGATAAAGAGGATTGTTAAGATCATGCAACTTGTTGGCTTCAACCTTGGCTGAGTATTGAGTTTCCCTTTTTCCTGCCATGTGTATCGACTAGAAGAAAGTGGGCAAAAAGCTAGTTTGTGAGAAAAGAAGAAAAAAAGAAGAACGATAGTTGCATAATTATGGCCACTCTAATACCATGTAAAGCAAAAGAATTTGTGTTTATTCTGATTGCATAAGAGTGAAATATACACTATATAATAACTAAAATATGTTCTAAATTAGAGTATATAGACCATTAATGCCTATTTACATCTCTGTACAAAAGGAAATAAAATAAAAATTATTAATCATAGATGATTAATCAAATTTGAAAGGTATCTTAGTTTTTGTGCAAGGGTCGACTCTACATTCCTTAACAATTTTTTATTTATTTATAAATTTCTATATTAACAGTTAGTAATTTAATTTTAAGACAAACTAAATGGCTTGAATGACCCATATTAATAATTAGTAATTTATTTTTTATTTTTTAGTTTCATTTTCATGCAAATCAGTCTACATTTGGCTTGCATTAAATGATTTTAACATAATATAGTTAGTTTATCATTAAGTTAATATAATAGGTAAATTAATATAACATAAAAATATAATAAAATATTAAAAAAAATAAATTTGGACATATATAAAAATTGGGATAGTATTGTAAATAATAAAAGATAAGGAGTCAGAATAAATTTTTTAAAGTTATATAAGTAAATTAATAATTTAATTTTTAAATTAATAAATTTTCACAATTTAAAATTTTGAATTATCTTATAAGTTATTTTTTAAAAATATCAAATTTGTTTAATGTTAATTTTTTAAAAAATTAACAAGTTTAATATTTTTAAAATTTTAAAGATAACTAATATGTTAGGAGTTAATAATTTCATAAATTAATTTATAATTTAAATAATTTAAAAAATAAAACTAAATGTATTTACAAGTTGAAAACTTAAATTATTAATTTACTTTTATTATATTATATTCACTACGTGGTATTTTGTGAATCCTACTGCTATACATATGACCACTTGTTATTGGGCCATGCGACTATTCCATTGGTGCATCGAACAATCCAACTTCAAAAAGACAAACAGGTCAACTTCTACATCAACATATCAATTCATACCTGGCTACCTGCTCTTATTAGCGTTAGAACCTCCAACCGCCTGCTAACACTAAACTATTGATAAATGACAATGGCACCAGTCAGCAGACTTTGAAACATTCAGATATTGGAGAACTTCCGCTTTCCTTAACTCAAAAATCTTCATGTCAACTCTCAGACTTTTGCCTTGTCGCCAATTGTTGTTCTCCATATTATTTTCTGTTTGTTTTATCAATTTGTTTGCGGTCCTTTATGTACAACCGTCTCATGGCCTCTGACCAATCACCATCACTATCATTCTCGTTTTCTCTCTTTCCCAATATTCCTCCATTTCTCTTGAATATTCTCCAATGCTCCTTGAACCCGGTATTGGTTTTACATTTGGAGTTTTGCAATTTGAAGATTTGGTGGTATTAGATCGATTGAATTGGAGATATTTGTTTAAAGATTCCTGAATTGTGAACTTGGCAACTGGAGTGAAATTTGTTAATCTTATGGTGTTTCACGAGACAACTCAGGTAAAGACAGTCGAAGATATATGTATGGTGGATCTTCCTTTTTTCTTTCTATCTTCCTTGTCATTCACAATCACACAAAATGGGGGAATGGTTGTTAGGAATTTCTATACTATGTTTCCTGGAAAATATTTGTTAACTTGTGATGGAGCACATGTGGAATGTTAAGAATACTATTTCTGAAATTGATTCTAATTACAGATTACTCCATCTTTTGTTTTTAATTCTGATTTTGACATTTCTTATGTTTATCTCTCAACTTCATATTAAGGCCTACTTCAAATGTTTCTAATTTTTATTGTTTTCTTTATCTGCAGAAACAGATACCATCCAATGAAAATATTCTACCTTTATTTTGTGCTTATTGTCTGTGAGAATTAGTTTCTGGGGACGATTACTTTAGATTTTTAAGTTCCAACAATAATGACTTCATCTTTGGAGCAACTCCTGGCAGAGGAAGGGTTCAAAGGAAACAGAAAAATCACAAGGTCGAGATCTTCCTTCCATGCTAATGTGGTAAATATGCCTCATTACCCTTTCAAAGACCAACAAAAGATACTTTCTTTGTCAGATGAAAGAATTAAAACTGAGAGAACAAAGTCTGATGTCTCTCAATATCATATTAGAAGTAAATTGTTGAATAGGGATATTGCTAAGAGCTGGAGACCAAGGGATAATATTTCTGAGAGAAAGAAAATGGATGAAGGATTGAAGAAAAAAAATGAGGAGAAATCTTCCAGCGATACAAAAGTAAGTAAAGGAGCTCATACCGAATCTTCAGAACACATGCCAATAAATGAGATAATTGAGGTGGATGAGCGAGAAGGTTACACAGTTAAAGATATATATTCCAATGGAGTATTTAATGCAAAGAGAGGGAAAGAAAAGAATTTCAATGAATTTAGGGATAGGGAGAAATTGCAAGGGATGTCTGTCAAGGACGCAAAGGTGGATAAGAGGCAAGGCAGTAGTTCCAGTACACATATGGTTGGACACTTCATTGGAAATACAGTGAAGAATATAAAGCAACTGGAGAAGTCACACAACAGAGCAAATAGCAAAAGTTTCCAAGATAGTTATGATAAAATTCATGAGCATGCCATGCAAACACCTTCTGATCTTGCTCTTAATGAAGTTGCTGTCCAAGCAGTTGTTTCCATTCTAAATGGATATATTAAACGCTTTCTAAAGGATGAAAATTTTCGAACTACACTGCGGCACAATTGTTTCTCCTCCTTGAATTTTATTGAACTAGAAGAAGAGAAAAGTACTGGGGCCAAAGTAGTAAGACGTCTTGAACAAGCAATTGAGACAATAAACCAAGCTGCTGAGGATTCTTTGTCTGACAAAGATTTGAAAAGAGCGTCTTTGCAGCTTAGCTTTATTACAGGTTTATGTTTAAATGATTTGAAGTATGGGCTTACATGTGGGATTCCAAATTATAAGTTGTCAGCCTGTGCTCATCTTTACCTCAGTGTGGTATATAAGATACAGAGAAAGGATAAGGTATCAGCAATGCATCTTTTGCAAGTATTTTGTGATTCACCTTCTCAGGCAAGGACTACATTATTGCCTGAACTGTGGGAGTACTTATTTTCTCCAAATCTTTCTCATTTGAAGGCATGGTACAAAAAGGAAGCTGATATTCTAGCGGATACACCAAGCAGAACAAGAAAATTGGAGTGTCTTGGAAAAGTGTATAATGAACAATTGGATTTTGGGACTCATTCATTTGCTGTATACTACAAAGACTGGCTCACTGCAGGAGCAGAAGCTCCATCAATTCCTTCTATCAAAGCTCCATCAATATCTGCTACGGAAAGTGAGCAGGGAAGTTCTCTCGGTCATTCTTCAGAGCTTGCTACGTCCATCGACTCGTTCTCACCACAACTAATGGTCAGCAAAAAGCTATATGATTCTGTCTTTGGTAGCTTGAGTAAACCTGGAGTTGATGAAGATGAACATACTACAATGGAAGATAACCTAGATAATTGCAGTACCGGCTCATATGTTTCACCTTATGTTAAGAAAACATCAACATATGCATCTGAAATGGTTAAATATACAGATCAAGATATTGAAGAAGATTTTACAAAGACGGTGCCAGTTGTTGCATTTCAACCTGTATGTTATTTTTTTCTCCGTCTTTTTTTTTTAATTACTTTTTTCGTCTTATGCTTTGGCCTACATTACCATGGCTATTTTCTCTTTTAACCATTTTATTGGATTGTTTACCTACAACATCAAATATAAAAAATAGAAAAATTATTTTTACCACTGGAAAATTAATTATCCTGGAAAATCTTTCTTCAGTGAATTACTAAATGGCGATTTTTTTGTTTCTGCAACGAAGTTATTATTGGAGTCACATTTACCCATTTGTTTCTATCCTTCTCTTACTCTATATCTAACATACCATTGTCAACAATGTTTTACATTTTTGTAGCAGAAAGGAACCTCAAGTACAGCTGAAGAATGGAGAGAAAAAAATCTCAGTAACGAGATTGGTAACTCTTTCATTTCATTACACACTAATGTAAACAGCGTCCTACTAGATGCTCTACCGCATGTAAAAGCGAATGAAATCACTTTTAGAGAGGTAGGAAGCTCTGTTCTGGAAACGCGAAACAGCAAAAGCTCTTTTGATCCCATTGTTTGTACTATTTCACCTTCCAGTGAGGAATCAGTTTCCAACTCAGTTGTAAATGTAATATACTCTTGATTATTTTCTGTTGTTTGATAGTGCATTCTGTTATCATTCTTGTGACCTCTGACCTATCATCTTTCAAATGCAGCCAACCCAGATTAGTTATTCTCTTAAAGGTGAGAAAAATTACATTTCCTTGATTTAATTCCATCAGATAGTATGTCTTATTCTATCTTGATTTCATGGAAGGTAAATGGACTACATAACTATTATTGTTAAGAGATATTTAGATTTTACGGAAGTTTTATTGGTTAAGAAAAGAAAAAATTACATTTCCTTGATTTAATCCCATCAGATAGCATGTCTTATTCTATCTTGATTTCATGGAAGGGAGGTAAATGGACTACATAACTATTACTGTTGAGAGATATTTAGATTTTAGAAAAGTTTTATTTGTTAAGAAAAGAGTTACCATATTAAGAGATATTGAGAATTTGAAAAAGTCTTACTAGTTAAGGAAATAGTTACTAGTAGTGCATGTGATAGCAGACCACCTCAGCCTCTGCACATATACTACAGGAAGAGAAAGAGAGTTGACCAAGTCAATCCTTCTTAAGAGCCGCATGCTGTCCGCATGCTCCAAGGAGGCAGTTTTTGGAGTAGTTAATAATTACAAGTTATTTGTTGTAGTTATTAAATAGGAGTTATTTGGAACAGTTATTTTAGTTATTAATTAGAAGTTAATTGTACAGTTATCTTCGTATAGTTATGCTAGTAGGGATGTGGAAGGGGAGAGGACAGAATTATTGTTGAATATAATAGGGGGATTATCCGCTCCACAAGAACTTGTTCTTTGTTGGGGTATTGTGTTCAAGATTTTTACACTTTATGTCTAATAAAGATTTCAAAATATCTTCTTGTAATATTTAATTAATTTTCCAGGCCCAATCATAGTGCACCCAAAATATATGGTATAAGTGTCTTTGTGTGTGGCTATAGTATTAATATAAATACATGCATTGTACTTGAGTCAAAAAATAATATTTTTTGCTTGGTATTTCTTCCTTTTCTTTCTAATTTTTGCTCTCTTTATTTTCTCAACAATTATGACGCAGGATTGTGCTTTCCAACTATTCCAAAGGAATTCATTTGTCCTCTGACTGGAACTTTATTTGAGGAACCAACTACCCTAGAGAATGGTCAAACCTTCGAACGAGCAGCCATTAAGGCATGGTTTAAAAGGGGAAACAGAACATGCCCGGTATCGGGAAATAGTTTAGATTGTGTGACCATGCCATTAACCAACCTTGTTTTGAAACGTCTGGTTGATAATTGGAAGTCAGAACAATTTAGTCGCCTCCTGGATTTTGCTTCTCAAATTGTTGAAAACTCAAGAAGCCATAAGTTGAAGTATGATGAGGCTGCTGTTTTTAATCTAGAGAGTCATTTTACTTCTTTGAATGAAGAGGAAAAATCAACTTATGCCAAGCAGCTCATCTCCCTAGGGCTTCTATCATTTCTTTGTAGGAGGTTTGAATTAGGAAATGTGCAAGAGAAAACACATGTGGTGGCACTTCTGCTAAATTGCATTGAGGCAGACTCTAGTTGCATATATCAGATAGCAAGAAATATTGACAAAAAATGTCTTATGGAGGTTCTTCACAGCAAGGAGGTTACCCAAAGAACAAATGCAAGATTATTACTTACTGAACTTTTATCTCTGAAGAGGTGAGTACTATCGTTGGTATTCAATTTCGCTCGAGTCCCTTTCATTGTTCTGATTTAGTGCAACTTATTGGTCATTTTCACTTGGAAAATACAAGCACATCTGAAGAATTGAATGTTGTAATAATGTAGATTATGTTTTTCCTTCCTCCTTGTGCAGTTATTTTTTTCCTGTTTCATTCTCTTATTTTTTTTAAAGAAACTTATCGGTTTTATTCCATTCAAATACCCATTTGCATGCTGACCATTAATACGGGTAGCACACAAAAAGATATACCTCCAAAAAGGAAAATCATTTAGTCTGTCAGGAAATCTTTGGCCCTCATAATAATCACAAGGTATATTAGGGAGCATATAGGATACATAATTTTTATTTACGGAGTTCTTTACTTGACTATCAGCGTAAAACATTTTTGGTCTGTTGTTTATAAGGAGGAAGCAAATATCTTATGAATTTTATTAATTGACTTTGTAGGAAAAGAAGAAACTGAAGTGTAGGACATGAAAAGACAAATTTTGTTGTATTTTTTTTTTCTTTTTTGGGTTTCACTTTATGAGAAAATATAAACATGCTTCAAAACTTTGGGAAAGTTCTCATGTTTTGAAGCCTGCCAATTATCAATGTCCTCAAATTGCCTTCGGGTGCTGATAAGTGGCACTAAAAAAGAGTGTGTCGTTTTCTTCATTTCCTCGGGTTTTGTCTGGTGTACTGAATTTAAATCATTATTATATTACTGGTGGTCTCACTTTAATGAGAATGTTAGGATGTCTTCTTAAAATATATATACTGTGTAATTATTTATATGTTAAACCGGTGCATGGCGTTTAAAACTGTTAGCATATGTAAGTAATCATGTGTAAGTTATGTAACGGCTCTACGCAGCCTCCTTTATGCTTCCAGCTTTGTTAAATTAGTTTCGACATGTGGCATCTTTCTAGAGGCTCATTGTATATGAAAACCTAATATAAATATATTCATCTCAGTGAGATAATTCTCATCCTGAGAATTCTACACAGTTCATTGTGCCTTCATTCCACCTCTGCTTTTGTGTTTAATCACTTTCCAACTTGGTATCAGAGCCACGGCGATGCAGTCGGAATCCTATGCTACAAATATCATTGAAACAGTTCAGAATGTTGCCATTTCTGGTGTTCCAAAAATTTCATCGTTCTTCAACCCCTCTAGCTCAAATTGTTCGATTAAGCTGGGTCGAACAAATTATCTACTCTGGCAGTCACTTATATTACCGGTCATTCAAGGAAACAAACTAGATGGAATATTTCTTGGAACCAAAAGCTGTCCACCTAAATTTATCTCTGAAGGAGCAGGAGTAAAACAGAATCCTGACTATGAAGAGTGGATTGCTATAGATCAGTTGTTGCTTGGATGGCTTCTCAACACTATGTCCGTGGATGTGGCATCTCAATTCATGCATTATAGCTATTCGAAAGATCTTTGGAAGGGTGTTAAAGATCTCTCTGGTGCACACTCCAGATCACGGATAACTTTCTTTCGAAGTGAATTGCAACGAACACGCAAAGGAGGCATGAAGATGGAAGAATATTTCAGCAAGATTAAAAACGTATCTGATAATCTGACTTTAGCAGGGAGTCCTATTGCGCTAAATGACTTGATTGCTCAAACTTTGGCTGGTTTAGATTCTGAGTATAATCCGATAGTTGTTCAATTAGCTGAAAAGAATAATCTAAGTTGGATTGACTTACAAGCTGCATTGATGACTTTTGAAAATAGACTTGAACAATTAAATTCCTTGTCTGGTTTGTCACTCACTAATCCTTCTGTGAATATTGTTAAGACATAAAATTTTCCAGGCGATTGTAATAGTTGGAGGAATTTTGGACGTGGTAGTAACAGAAATTTCCAAGGCTGAGGAAGAGGCCTACTTGTCAAGTGTGTAACTAGAATGGACACACTGCTGCATACTGCTACTATCGTTATGATAGAAGCTATATGGGGAGCAATCAAGGTTCAACTCAAGGTAGTTATCAGCAGCAAAACCAGAAGAGTAATGTAGCTGCGTATCTCGTTTCTTCCGACACCATGAATGACCCGACTTGGTTTATGGACAGTGGAGCCACGAATCATGTTGCTAATGATCCTCATAAAATTGAAGTACTCACCAACAATCATGGTAAGACTAAGCTGACTGTAGGTAATGGTAAAATTGCTCAAATCATTCAATCTGGAAAAACCTTATTTAACTGTTGTGGTTCTGGTGACTTGCTGAAACTGAAGGAAATACTTTATGTGCCTGAAGTAATTAAAAATTTGATGAGTGTGTCAAAACTTGTTAAAGATAATGATATATCAATTGAGTTTGATTCCATTGGTTGCTGTGTAAAGGATAAACAGACAGGGAAGATATTGCTTAAAGGAACGCTCAAGGACGGACTGTATGAGGTAGAGCAATCCACAGCTGATCCACGGTCACTTGGTCTCCAGGAGAATGGTTATTCTATTTTTCTTACAATAAAGCAATTATGGCACCAAAATTTAGGACATCCATCGGACAGAGTTCTAAGTACAGTTTTAAAGCAATGTAATGTCAAAACCAATGAAAATGATAAATCTATGTTTTGTGAGGCATGTCAAATGGGCAAATCTCATTCTCTACCCTTTAATCTCTCTGAATCACATGCCACTAGACCTTTAGAACTAATTCATACAGATATATGGAGACCTGCCCTTATTCAGTCTACGGGTGGACATCGATATTATGTGCATTTTCTATATGATTTCAGTAGATCTTGGTTGTATCCTTTAAAAACTAAGAATGAAGCCATTGCTGTTTTTATTCAGTATAAAAAACTAGTAGAAAATCTTTTTGACAGTAAGATAAAAAATGTACAGAGTAACTGGGGAGGAGAGTACAGAAGTTTTGCAAAGTTTCTACAAGAGTGTGGCATAAGTTTTCGGCATCCCTATCCATACACCTCTACCCAAAATGGAAGAGCAGAACACAAACACAAACATATAGTGGATAGTGTATTGACCCTGCTTGCTCAATCTCATATGCCTCTACATTACTGGCTTGAAGCTTTTTAAACCGTAGTACATTTAATAAATCGATTGTCCACACAAGTTTTACAAGGCTCCTCCCCTTACTCAATACTGTACAAACGACCTCTAGATTACAAATCTCTCAAGACTTTTGGCAGTGCATGTTATCCTTGTCTTCGTCCATATAATCCAAACAAGTTTCACTTTCACACACAGAAGTGTGTATTTGTTGGGTACAGTAGCTCACATAAAGGGTATAAGTGCCTCACACCCACTGGGAAAGTGATTATCTCTCATCATGTGGTCTTTAATGAGCATGAATTTCTTTTCCTCCATGGTTTCTTACATGATAGACACAATACTAACACAGAGGTTGTTCCTGTGTCATTTTTCCCTTCCATCATTTCAGGGAATAACAGCAGTGATGAACAAAAGCTTGCAGCTAACAGTTCCTCTGTATCTGTACCAGTTTCTCAAGAGGAAGCAACTAGTTCAGGTGAAGCACCAGATATTCAAAATTCAGAAGATTCTACTCTGTAAACAATATCAACAGAGAACAGCAGTGAAACCTCCGAACAATATTCTCATCAAACCCAACCAAAAACTCATCAAATGGTAACTCGCAATAAGCATGGAATATTCAAGCCTAAGATACCTTATATTGGCTCAATACAAAAAACGTCAGACAAGGAACCAGTTAGTGTTGAAGAAGCCTTAAAGGACCCGAAGTGGAAAGCAGCAATGATTAAGGAATACAGTTCTCTTGTTAAAAACGGAACATGGGAATTAGTTCCTTCCTCCGAACAACACCACCTTGTTGACTGTAAATGGGTGTTTAAAACAAAATACAACTCTGATGGCACTGTATCTCGCTACAAAGCAAGGCTTGTCGCTAAAGGGTTTCAGCAAACTCCA
This sequence comes from Gleditsia sinensis, assembly GCA_037074535.1. Lineage (NCBI taxonomy): Eukaryota > Viridiplantae > Streptophyta > Magnoliopsida > Fabales > Fabaceae > Gleditsia > Gleditsia sinensis. Next base: position 7,849,820 of record CM073475.1, on the reverse strand, counting down.
GGAATTGACTTCAATGAGACATTAAGCCTAGTCGTCAAAACTGCAACTATCAGATTAGTTTTGACTCTTGCTGTTTCTTTCAGTTGGGAAATTCAGCAACTAGACATAAACAATGCATTTTTAAATGGATACTAAAAGAAAATGTTCATATGAAGCAACCAGCTGGTTTTATTAATATGGAAAAACCTCATCATGTTTGTAAATTGGTGAAGGCTATCTACGGTCTTAAACAAGCCCCAAAGGCTTGGTTTGAACGACTTAAAGACACTCTACTGAATTGGAAATTCAACACAAAAGCTAACTCCTTACTCTTTGTATATCGGGAAAAATGGTTGATTATCTTTATACTGATTTACGTTGATGATATCCTAGTAATTGGTAATGACATGATAGCCATAAGAAGTTTTATTTCTAAGCTACATGCTCTGTTCTCACTAAAAAACCTTGGGCCAATTCATTATTTTCTTGGGATTGAAGTTTGCCGAGACAAACATGGGTTGTTTCTCAATCAGGAAAAATATGTTTTAGATATTATGGAAAAATTTCATATGAAAGATGCGTCAGCTGTCACTACTCCAGTAGATACAGGTAAAACACTCTCAGCCTTTGATGGAGAAACTCTCAAGGACCCTAGCCAATATCGAAGTCTCATTGGAGCCCTGCAATACTTGACAAACACTCGTCCTTATATCAGCTTTGTCGTCAACAAACTGAGCCAGTTTCTAAGTCACCCTACTTCAGCTCACTGGCAGGCTGCCAAGAGAGTACTCAGATACTTGAAAGGCACAAAAAAGTTTGGGTTGCAGATCAAACCATCTGAATTTCTTGATCTGGTTGGATATTCAGACGCTGATTGAGCATCATGCCCTGATGATCGAAAATCCATTGGAGGTTTTTGTGTTTTCTTTGTGGACATTCTAGTTTCCTGGTCATCTAGGAAACAAAAAGCCATTGCCTGCTCAAGTACCGAATCTGAGTATCGATCCCTTGCAAATTTGGCAGCTGAAATTTCATGGTTTCAATCTCTTTTATCTGAGGTGGGTTTCCCAAAAACACAAACACCAATTGCCTGGTGTGACAATATAAGTGCAAATGCACTTGCCTCAAATCCTGTACTCCATGCACGAACTAAGCACATAGAAATAGATGTGCATTTTGTTCGAGACCGTGTTCTGGCTAAGCAACTTTCAGTTCGTTATGTGCCTTCCTCAGACCAGATTGCAGATTGCTTAACCAAAGCTCTCAGTCATTCTCGGTTCTCATCATTAAGGGACAAACTTGGAGTGTGTTGCACACCCTCTAGTTTGAGGGGGGATGTTAGGATGCCATCTTAAAATATATACACTGTGTAATTATTTATATGTTAAACTAGTGCATGGCGTTTAAAATTGTTAGCATATGTTAGTAATCATGTGTAAGTTACGTAACGGCTCTACGCAGCCTCCTTCATGCTTCCAACTTTGTTAAATTAGTTTCGACACGTGGCGTCCTTCTATAGGCTCATTGTTTATGAAAACTTAATATAAATATATTCATCTCAGTGAGATAATTCTCATCCTGAGAATTCTACACAATTCATTGTGCCTTCGTTCCACCTCTGCTTTTGTGTTTAATCACTTTCCAACTCATAAGACTCTTACCTTTTCATGCTTTGTCGATTCATTTGAATTTTTGTGACTGTAAAACGCATGGATCCTAGTATGTCTTTGATATTTTAGCAATAACTACATATGGCAGCACTTGATTTTTTAACAAGTGAATTCTTAGAGTAAATATATTTAGTCCTTAAATTTATTATATTATTATAATTTAATTTTTAAATTCAAGTCATTATACACTTTAATTTTTAAATTTATCAAACGTCAAACAAATTAGTCATTCTATAATATAATTGTTTATTAACGTGACTTGTTAAGTGTTTACATAACACATTAAATACTAACTAATCATGATATATTAATGCTAACTCAACTTAAAAAAAGAATAAACAAACAATTTAACCCCTAAATTTATTATATCACTACAATTTAAAATTTTAATTAAGTAATTGTACAATTTAATCTTTAAATTTATCAAAGTCAAACAATTTAATTTTTTATTATTTTCACACTAACTGTTTGTAATGTAATCCATTAAGTATTTACGTAGCATGCTAAATACCAACTAATCATATTATATCAGTGTTGACTCAATTTTAAAAAAATCAAAATGCTTCGGTTTTCACTTTAATTTTTTCCTTCTCATATAAAAATTATGTTTTCAATTGACCCTTACTACAAAATTATTCTAATAAATTTTTTATTACTAAAAACAAAAAAAGTTTTTATGGAATTTATAATATTAATAATCATGGATGGTTAATTTGACACTTTACACATTTTTTGTTATAAAAAGAGACCATGATTTTAACATTCTTAATTCCTTCTTATTCAGTATTGTGTTAATTCTTGTAATTTTTGCTTTAATTCAAATATTTTAATGTTGAAAGATTTTTAGTTGATATTTATTAGTTAATCTTCATGATTGTATTTGAATATTGTTGTGTATTTTAATAAGATATTTCTTTTCTTGCAAGTCTTTTTGTTTGAGATATATCATTTTTTTTCCTTTAGAAAAAGGAAAAAATGTGATTGAAATGTTGAATATATTGTCACTTTACTGCTAAATAGTTTATTAAATAAATTTTTTTATATTAAATTATAAATACACTTACTATGGTCTTCTTTTTATTTGAATACTTCCACAGTTTTTATTGCCCAGCAAAATGAATGTAATAGTTAACATTAAATGTATCACGTAAGCACTTAATATGTTACATTAGCAAACAATTAAGATAAAAATAACAGAAAGATTAAATTATTTGATATTTAATAAATTTGAAGACTAAATTATAGAATGACTTGAATTTAAAGACTAAATTATAGGGACATAGTAAATTCAATGATTAAATTGTAGGGATATATTAAATTTAGGGATTAAATTGTGTATTTACTCTTTTTTAAACTAAGTCAGCGCTAATGTGATATGATTAGTTGATATTTAATATGCCACGTAAACTTTTAACATGTCACGTTAGTAAACAATTAGTGTATGGATAATAGAAGGATTAAATTATCTTATGTTTAATATTAGAAACTAAATTGCACAATGACTTAAATTCAAATATTTAAATATAAGAATTTAATAAATTTAAGAACTAAATTATATATTTACTCAATTTTTTACAAATTATAAATTTTAGGATTTTAATGTTTTACCTCATTTGTTAATATTCCCTTTTCATCAACTTGTTTGTCCACCTTTTCTAATCCTTCAATGGATTATCTTTAAATACGTTATTCTGTATTAAAACTATTGTTGTTCTCCACGTTCTTCCGTCTTTGAATTTTAAATGTTTTAAGGTAATATATACTATCTTTTTGCGTGTTACGTAAACATTGTTATCTTCCAAAATCAACCTTTTCCGACTCATGTAAAGTACAATACCAAGTAAAGTACCTCTGTCCCACCCTTTTTCCATACTAGTAAATGGGTTCAAAGTTTTGAAGTCTAAACTTTTCTCTAATTATTCTTACTGGATAATTATTTGGGACAATCCAAAATTAGTAGAAGGTAGAGACATAAATAGGGAAAGAGGGACATTAGCACTTATGGACTTGTATGGATGATATGTGAAAGCAAGGAATTAAGAATGGTTTGACTTTAACATGCTCCGCATGCTAACTAGTACAGACTTACTACTTCCTTGTACTGAAAGTAAACAATACTTTATACTGAAAATTATTTACAATACTTATGGCCGTGAGGGTAGAACTCTAAATTACACGGTCAGAATAGATTTTAGTCAGTTGTTTTTCTTTTCCATATCCAAAGAATAATTAGTTATAAACTATGGTGATGTCATGTTGGTTAAATACTTAAATTGTTGAGAGACGATTCCTTCGGGCACTAGATATAGTACCACAGTTTGAGGTCCTGCAAAATTATAGTTCTGAGGATTACCAATATTAGTCCTTTCAATGATCAATTGCTTCGCCTTATTTTATTTTATTTTTTTGTAGGAGAAAATATGTTATTTCCTTCTTAAGTGGTCGAAGATGTGTTCGACACAATGCATGTTCTACTCATGTATTTCGAGAATTCTCCACCACATCAAAAACCCCTAGTTGCTGTCCTTTTGTTACACTTTGATTCACTGGTATGCTCCAATAGCCTTGAAAATTTTATTCTGGTTTCCCCTGTATGTTCACTCTATGTCATTTTTCTTGAACGTACACTTCGAAATAACCTTGACTGGTCTAACATGAAAGGCATAAAGGGGTAAGGCAACCTGACAAACCTAGCACATTTAGTAATCAATTTTATAATGTCTAACAAATTAACATTTAGTGTAGGAATCTTGCAACAGGAGTTGCCAAATCTCTCCCTATTTCAATATATATGTATTAATTTAACTCTACTAGTCAGATATAAGAATGTAATGAATTTTATTAGTTAGATATGGGAAAGTAATAAATTATGTAATTAGTTCCTTTCTTGAACTTGATGACATACAAGTAGACATCTATATAATTGTAGTTGGTGCTACCTAGCTAAAGATAGTGCTCTCACATTTGAACATTACCATTGATGATTACAAGAAACAAAGTCCATGTAAATAGAATTTATGTTCATTTTGAATGCCAAAAACCTATTTATGTATATCAATGCATTTAAGGGAAGCTTTGGCACTGGGAAACCCGTGAAATTCTTATCTTCTTTCTCCACCTCTCTCTCCTTCTTGTGAAGCCAAAATAGTAAAAATCATCTAATGTTAGAATTGAAACTTAAAGAGAAATTTTATTTCTTTTATGCCTGTGCAATTCTTGCTTACTATTACTTCCATAATAACCTAATGATATTGAATACCCTTTCTTTTATACTTTTATTCTCAGATCCTAACCTAAGAGGTTCCCATTTGTTTTTTTGCTAATAATTGTTCTTGCAAGGAAAAATGTTAACATATTCTGTGGGTTGGCCTAGACATGGCTGGGTAGACTGTTCAAAATGTTTTCTCCAATGTTAAGTTCTCTATTTATCTCTTTCCATAAAATTTTTCTTTAGTAAAATTAGTTTTCAGAATTGTGTTAAGAACCTAGCTTCTCTGAAGGTTGGATGCTATTGTCGTTCTTTATTTTGACAACACTCGGAAAATATTAATCAATATACTTTTGTAAATGGGAAAAATAATTTAAATTATTTAAAAAATTTAAATTAAAATTTTGGCAATTGTGACATCATAGTTCATAAAGTGCTTTGTGAAATTTAGATTATATTTCTTATAAATGAGCTGTTGCACTATTAATTAATGCATCTCACATATCAGTTGGTATAGTTTGCAAAATGGCTGATCTTGATGTTTCCTGCAAATCTTGCCATGCAAGCAAGTATGAAATCACTTGATCTTAGCCAAAAATCCGAGAAAGGCATTATGAAATCACTAGCATTAAATATATGAGTTTGCAAAATAAAAAAAATAAAAAATACGCATAGATTTCAAATGAAGAAGTCATAGATAAAAAGTTATTACTAAAAATAGCTGTTTGGTTTCTCTTTGTAATATCCTCTTTCCAACCTGTAAAATATGAAATTGAATCTCCTTTATTAGTTAGGATAAGTTTTCACTGCACGTTGAGCCTCAAAAGTATACCATATACAGAGAGGAGGCTGTGGATACTATTGCACTGGCTCTTGATGCCAGCTTAAATGATGAGACGGTCCGAGAAAACTGTTGCAGAGCACATTTTATCATTGAAAGACATTTTTCTTCCACTGGAAAGATACTAACCAAGACTAGAACAGAATATAATTACGATAGTTCAGAGGTGAAAGCTCCTGAGCATGAAGAAGAAGGTTTACTATGGGTTGGCACACGTTTCCTGGTATGTTTGCTTTCTGACGTTACCGTATCATCTCTTAGGGTCGTTTCTGCACCTTTTTAACATTTATTAGAAATTATGCTTTCTTGAAATTTTTTTTATGCACATAATGATTACTAGTATTCCAGTTGTACAATTCCTTTTGTCTTTTTAAATTAATATGCTTGAGTTGGAATGTTCCTTAATTTAATGGTTCTCAATGCTGTCAGCCAACTTATCAGTTTCCTCTTCTTTCCATATTTACAATGTTCTATCTTGTGGACTAATCGGGAATTTTTTATAAGAATATTTTCTATTGATTGGGGCCTGATTAGGTAGGTTATTAATTAGATCTAGAATCAAGGAATTGAGTAATTGTAGTGGAATATTCTGGAAACAACTGTATTATTCTTTCTAGGCTTCTTATTTGTGTGGGTGAAGGCTAAGGTGAAATACTCACTTCAGTCAACCACCTTTTCTCATTCAGTTCTTTCTTTCCTTGCCCACTCTTCTTTATTTATTCATCATATCTAATTGTTACTCCGCAGAGTGGTTGTCTACTTGTGGGATAAATATTTTGGGATATTTGATGAGAATTGGGTTTGCCCCCAGAATTTAGAGAAGTTCCTCTTTATATGGTCTAAAGATTTTGGACAGAAAAAGGAGGAGGAAAACGTTTTCGAATTGTGCTGTGATTTTGAATATTTGGTTGGAAAGGAATGCTCATATCTTCAGAGGCATCTCTTTATCTTTAGATGTCTTATGGGGTAAAATAACTTTTGTGGCCTTTCTTTGGTGTCTGGATCATGGTTTTTAAATGGAGTCACTCTTTTAGACATACGGAAGGATTGGGAAGCTTTGATGCTTGATTGAATTTATTTATTTATTTGTTCGTTTCTTCTTCTCATTTTCTTAGGAGAATACTTCATCCTTCTCCCATGTAATTTTATCTTTCCTTCTTAATATAATTTCTTTTTCTCCCCGGAATTGGAAAAAAAATGTAAATGGATTAACATTGAATAGAATTTGTTAGAAACAAATATACAAAGTTCATTGAATGATAATGCTTAAAGCAAAAATGTTTTCTACTTCTATTGATGCTTAACTAAATGTTTTCTTGTAGTATAGTGAACAAGTTGAAAATTGACTTTACAAGAAAGTAATAGAGGATCGTGCTTTTTTTCTTAGTAAGAACCGTGTAACACTCAACTAAAACCTTCTTTCTGATACTTAACTAAGTCAGTCTTCCTTAAGACACCTCTTCAAGAGGTAAAGTGATCAAAGAGAGAGCAAGAGAGAAAGTAAGAGAATTTAGAGAATGTTAGAGAACTTCTATTAATGAGAATTTTTTGGATGGTTACAACTGAAGGGGTAAGGGGTTTATATAGACTACCTCCCTTTGAATGAATAGTTATGATTAATTTGATCCAACGGTCCATGTGGTGCATCTAGAGAATTCTAGTCTTACTTGTATTTATATGATGTCTCCACATCCTTCTAGAAAATTTTAGGACCTAGAATGTACAAAGTGTTTTTATTACATTATAGAATATTCTACTATATTTTAGACTATTTTAATAGATTCTAGAGATTTCCAGGATATACAAGAATTACCTAAAAAGTTCTAGAGCATTCTAGAACCTTCTAGATGCTCGCATGGCAAGGTTGCTTACTTGGCGCTAAATCATGTCCACGTCGTGCTTGCATGGTGCTGATGTGTCAGGATGTGACATTCTTCCTCACCTATAATGCAGACGTCCTTGTCGCGCTCATATCGTGAAAGCGTTTTAGGTGGTCTTGGAACTAACAAAGATTTTCTTCTGCCACCCAGCTAACCTCACTTTCTAGCAATCCCTTCCATTTGATGAGGTATTGGGTATTTGGTGGTATCCCTTTCCTTCTCTGGACTTTGCTTCCTAAGACATCCTCCACTTCTCGATCAAAAGACTTGATAACAATGGGAGGTGCCCACCTTGAGTCCTTCCTGCCTTGGTCTTCCTTGTCTTCATGAAAGGTCTTGAGTATTCTGACATGGAAGACTAAGTGTATCTTCATACTGGGTGGAAGATTAAGCTTGTAAGAAACCTTTCCCACTCACCCAACAACCTCAAACATGCCTTCATACTTGCGAATTAGGCCTTTATACACCTTTCTGAAGACCTTGAACTATTGTGGGAGAAGTTTTATCATGACCATGTCTCTTGATATTTCATGACCTGCCTCTTTTTATTTGCCCACTTCTTCATCTTCTTCGCCACTTTATTAAGGTAAGAGTGTGCAATATCGGCTTGTTCTTATCACAATTTTTCCATGTGATAAGCTCCTGAGTTTCTCCCCTGGTAAGAGTTTGTAAGAGTGTAGGGCGTAAGTGGTTGTTGCCCAATCACTATTTCAAAAGGACTTTTTCTAGTGGATTTGCTCTTCTGAAAGTTGTAAGAAAATTGTGCCACATCCAAGAGCTTTGTCCAGTGTTTCTGGTTAACACTGACAAAATGTCTTAGATAATATTCCAATAAGGCATTCACCCTCTCAGTCTACCTATCAGTCTATGGATGAAAGCTTATAGAAAAGTATAACTCCGAACCCAAGAGTTTGAACAGCTCAGTCCATAAGCGGCCAATAAAGCGGGGATCCCTATCACTGATTATTGTCTTAGACAATCCCTAATAAGAGTTTGTAAGAGTGTAGGGCGTAAGTGGTTGTTGTCCAATCACTATTTCAAAAGGACTTTTTTCTCATGGATTTGCTCTTCTGAAAGTTATAAGAAAATTGTGTCACATCCAAGAGCTTTGTCCAATCTTTTTGGTTAGCACTGATAAAATGTCTTAGATAACATTCCAACAAGGCATTCACCTTCTCAGTCTACCTATCAGTCTATGGATGAAAGCTTGTAGAAAAGTATAGCTCAAAACCCAAGAGTTTGAATAGCTCAGTCCATAAGCGGCCAATGAAGCGGGGATCCCTATCACTGATTATTGTCTTAGACAATCCCTAATAAGAGTTTGTAAGAGTGTAGGGCGTAAGTGGTTGTTGCCCAATCACTATTTCAAAAGGACTGTTTCTCGTGGATTTGCTCTTCTGAAAGTTGTAAGAAAATTGTGCCACATCCAAGAGTTTTGTCCAATCTTTATGGTTAGCACTGACAAAATGTCTTAGATAACATTCCAACAAGACATTCACCCTCTCAGTCTACCTATCAGTTTATGGATGAAAGCTTGTAGAAAAGTATAGCTCCAAACCCAAGAGTTTGAACAGCTCAGTCCATAAGCGGCCAATGAAGCGGGGATCCCTATCACTGATTATTGTCTTAGACAATCCTTAATACTTAACCACATTCTTGAAGAATAAGCAGGCAACTTCCTCGGATGTGCAGTCTGTAAAGGCAGGTGTGAATGTAGCATACTTTGAGAATCTGACTACCACCACCATGATGGAGCCAAACCCCTCAGACTTAGGCAGTGCAGAGATGAAGTCCATCGAGATACTTTCTCATGGTAGCCCCAGTGTTAGTAATGGCTCCAGCAACTGACTCGGAGCTTTGTTCTCCACCTTGTATTTCTAGCATACAAGATAAGTCTTTACATAGCTCTCCACTTCATCTCGCATTTGGGGCCAATAGTAGACTATGTCCAGTAATGCTAGTGTCCTCCTTTGTCCCAAGTGACCAGCCTATTTTATGTCATGACACTCTTTAATGAGGTCCCTCCTTAAGCTGTTCCATTTAAGAACATAGAGTTTCTTCTCTTTGGTGAAGAGAAGGCCATCATCCACCCAGAATCTTCTAGTTTTGCCTTCTTTTACAAGCTTCACTAATTGTTTTGCCAAGGGATCATGGCTTATCCCCTTTTTAATGAGTTGTATGATGTTCTCTTGAATTTAAGAGATGGCAGCCAACTCGCTTTTTTGACTTAGTGCATCTGCTACCACATTAGCCTTCCCTGACTTGTACTCCATCGTGTATTCAAACTTAGCCAAGAAGTTTTGCCACCTTGTTTGCTTCGGCGTCAACTTCTTCTGAGTCTAAAAGTAACTAGTAGCTACATTGTCAATTTTTATGATAAAGTTGTAACCCTAGCAGATAATGTCACCAAGTCCTCAAGTAATGTACCACACTTGTCATCTCTTTCTCTTGAACTGTGTATTGCTACTCTGTTTCATTCAGCTTACGACTTTTGTAAGCTATAGGATGCCTCTCTTGCATTACGACCCTTTCTATGGCAAAGTCAGAGGCATTGGTGTACACCTCGAATAATTTTGAGTGATCCAGGAGAACTAAAACTAGTTCCCTCATCACTGCAGCCTTTAATTCTTCAAAGGATTGTTGGCACCTCTCACTCTACTTCCACACGTGGTCCTTCCTTAGAAAATTTGTAAGAGGTAAAGCTATGGCGGAGTAGTCTTGGAAGAACTGCTTATAGTAATTTTGATGCGTTTCCTTAAGCCAAAAAATGGAATGTTTGGCGGAAGCAAAGATCGTCTTAAAAATTTAATGGATGTTTGATCGCCACGAGTTGCCTCAATAAGATCGAATTCAGTTCGTTGCCCAAGAACCAAGGGAAGCTCTCACTTTAGGAGAAAACTCAATCTTTATTAATCATCATAAACTCTGCATTACATAAACATAAAGGACCCTTATATAGTCAAACAATCCTAAACCTAGTAGAAAACCCTAAAACTCTTAATTGGACTTTGAAAAGAATATGACCCAAACAACACTAGTTATTTGGCCCAACTACACTAACAAAAAAAACTCATAATTAAACTAATATTTGGTCAGCATAAATAATGTGCTCAAATACTAATAATATCCAAAAGAAAGCATATAACATAAACTCCATAATACATCTTTAGTCCATGCAGATTTGGGCTAGTTGTCTTCAAGATCCAATAAGCTCTATTTAATGCCATCCTCAAGGTTGCAAAATGTGACCCACTTGATATCTTGACTTGACTCAATAACTTCCTCTTTAGCGTGCATATCCAAGATCAAACCCAATAAAACTTCTTTGGCCCTTTTTGCTTTGCTCCTAATCATTGATCGCCTATCCCTTGCAAAGGATCTTGGGAACGGTTTGAAATAGATTTGACAGCACCTTGATCTCCATCATTCCCTCCCTCCTCGAAAGGATTCGTCCTCGAATCAAATGTATCACTTACATCAAATAAACAAAAGTTAGCAACATTGAATGTAGCACTAATATTGCCATACTCACTAGGTAAATCAATCTTATAGGCAATTTCATTGATTCACTCCAAGAATTGAAAAGGTCTATCTCTCCTAGGATGCAATTTAGACTTCTTTTGAGCCGAGAACCGCTTTTTGCGTATATGTACCCAAACCCAATCACTATGTTCAAATAAAATTTTAGTTAAGCTCTTGTTGTCTTGCATTGCATATTGCTTATTCTTCCTTTCAATGTTAGCTCGAACCTTAGCATGCAAATCCTTTACACATTCAGCTTTGTTCTTACCGTCTAAATTAACAAACTCATAAGTTGACAAAGATATAATATCCAAAGGTGTTAGAGGATTAATGCCATAGACAATCTCAAAAGGACTATAAGTAGTAGTAGAATGCACAAATCTATTGTAAGCAAACTCAACATGTGGCAAAACTCTTTCCCAATGTTTCAAGTTTTTAGACATAATAGCACGTGAAAGTGTAGTAAGTGTCCTATTAACTACTTCAGTTTACCCATCTATTTGAGGATGTGCAACAGTAGAAAATAGAAGTTTAGTTCATAATCTATCCCATAAAGTATACCAAAAATAACTTAAGAACTTAACATTTCTATCGCTTACTATTGTTTTAGGCAACCATGCAAACACATTACTTTTTTAAAGAACAAATTAACTATGTGTGTTGCATCATTGGTTTTAGCACATGCAATAAAATGAGCTATTTTGCTAAACCTATCAACAACTACAAAAATACTATCTTTACCACTTTGTGACCTTGGTAATCATATCACAAAATCCATAGAAATATCATGCAAAGGCTGTGTAGGTACAGGTAATGGAGTATAAAAATCATGTGGCATAACCTTAGACTTAGCTTGTTTACATGGCACACATTTAGCACAAAATGAAATGACATTATGTTTCATGCGAGGCCAATAAAAATGTTTATGCAGAATTTCGAAGGTTTTAGTCACTCTAAAATATCCCATTAAACCTTCACCATGACTCTCTTTAATTAACAAGTCATACATAAAATACTTAGGCACACAAAATTTATTCTTTTTAAACAAGTAATCTTCATGTCTATAGAAACCATCACTAGCACGCTTATCACAAGAATTCCATGTAGATCCAAAATCAACATAATTAGCATACAAATCTTTATTGTATTCAAAACCAAGCAAATTAGCATGCAAGAATGTCAATAACGCATATCTTCTAGACAATGCATTAGCTACCACATTTTCCTTTCCATTTTTATACTTAATCACATAAGAAAATGTTTCAATGAATTCTAATCACTTAGCATGCCTCTTATGCAACGTACCTTGGGACTTCAAGAATTTCAAGCTCTCATGATCTAAATGGATAATGAACTCCCTTGGCCATAGATAATGTTGCAAAGTTTGCAAAGTCCTCGTCAATGCATATAATTACTTATCATAAGTAGAATAGTTCAGCGCTGCCCCATTTAACTTCTCACTGAAGTATGCAATCGGTTTAGAATCTTGCATCAAAACAGCACCTATACCAACACCAGAAGCATCACATTCAATTTTAAAAGTTTTATCAAAGTTAGGTAATGACAACAAGGGTGCATTAGTCAAAAGATCTTTTAAAGTTTTAAATGACTTCTCAAGCATATCATCCCATTTAAAGACAACATTCTTTTTAACAAGTTCATTTAGGGGGTGCAATAATAGTACTGAAATTCTTTACAAACTGCCTATAGAAACTTGCTAAATCATAGAAACTCCTAATTTCATTAGCATTACTAGGTGTAGGCCAATCTCGGATTGCCTTAACCTTATCCTCATCAACACTAATTCCATGAGAATTAACAAGAAAACCAAGGAAAACCATAGAATTAGAACAGAACGTGCACTTTTTCATGTTAGCATACAATTTATGCTCCCCAAGCACATAAAAAACAACATGCAAATGCAACACATGTTCATCAAGATTTCGACTATATACTAAAATATCATCAAAGTAAATTACCACAAATTTTCCAATGAAAGCACGTAAGACATGGTTCATTAATCTCATAAAGGTACTGGGTGCGTTGGTCAACTCAAAAGGCATTACTAACCACTCATATAAAGCATACTTAGTCTTAAAAGTAGTTTTTTATTCATCTCCCTCTTTCATGCGAATTTGATAGTAGCCATTCTTTAAATCAATTTTAGTAAAATCATTAGAACCATACAACTCATCAAGCATGTCATCTAATCTAAGAATTAGATGCCTATACTTTACAATGATTTTGTTGATGGCTCTGCAATCTATGCACATGCACCAAGTCTCATCCTTCTTAGGCACAAGAATAACAGGTATTGAATAGGGACTAAGACTCTCCCTCATAAATCCTTTTTGGACTAGCTCATTTACTTGCCTTTAAATTTCCTTTGTCTCCTCAAGATTAGCTCCGTAGACAGGTCGGTTAGGGATGGATGATCTAGGGACAAAGTCTATCTAGTGCTCAATGCCTCTTAAAGGTGGTAGTTCATGTGGAATCTCCTTAGAAAATTTCAGTATCAAAGACACAACCATACTAGGTAAAGAAAGGTTAGCAGTGTTAGTAAAATAAATATCCTTGTACATGAGCACAAGGAGGTTGGGTTTGCACACCAAAGAACTCTTCGCCTCATTTTTTAGTGCAAAAGCACTCACTCTTTCACTTTTCTCTTTCTCTTCCTTACAACTCTCTTTCTTTTTCTACTCACATATCTCGACCTCTCTTTCTTTTCTTTCACTCTCAATTTTGGTCATACTCTATTTTTTCTCTTTTTCTTTTGTTTCTCTCAACTTACACTCTTTTGTAATCTTCACTTAATCAGTAAAAGTCTTAACTGGCTTTAGGGGTGTTAGAATAAAAGTTCGATTATGCATGGACAATGTATATCGATTTTTGTAGCTATCATAATTGACCCTTCTATCAAATTGCCATGGACGTCCCAACAGCAAGTATCCAGCATGCATTGGTACTATATCACAAACCACCTCATCTTTATAGTTACCAATAGAGAAAGATACTTGAACATGATTTGTCACCCATATATCTCCCCTATCATTCAACCATCTTAGCCTATATCGTTTAGGATGTTTCAATGTGGGTAAACTCAATTTACTAACCATCAAGGTACTAGTTACATTAGTACAACTCCCACTATCAATAATCAAGTTACATACCTTGTTATTCATCTGGCACCTGGTTTGGAAGACGTGATCACACTGTTCATCATCATTAGGTTGTATATTAAGAGCACGTCGTGTAACCAATACTTCTCCATACACTGGTTCACTAATATTCATATCACTGCAATCTTCTAATTATGGCATCTCATCTTCACTAGAATGCTCACTCTCCATACCTCCATCATTAAGAAGAATAATGGCTCTCTTGTTAGGACACTATAATGCAATATGCCCCAACCTGTGACATCTAAAACATTTTGTATCTCATGCTCTAAAGGAAGTAGAAGTTTCATCTTTGGGATTAGGGGCTGTAACTGAATTTCTCCACATGCCCTCTTCTTTCAACCTAGTAGTAGCCTTATGGTTGTCTTGCAATTCGGCTTCTATAGAGTTTTAGGAATGGAGCCAAATTTAGAAGATGTTCTAACCTTTAATTGCTTCTCAACTTTAATTGCTTTATGCAGTAAATCTTTCATTTCTACATAATGGTGCATATCCACTACATCTACAATTTCTTTCCTCAAACTGCCTATAAACCTTGCCATTGTAGCCTCCCTATCCTCTTCAATATTAGCTTTCATCATGACCATCTCCTTCTCATTGTAGTAATCCTCTACACTCATAGATCCTTGATGTAGATTTTGTAATTTTCTGAACAAGTCTCTAAATGATGCGTTTCCTTAAGCTAAGAAACAGAGTGTTTAGCGGAAGCAAGGATCATCTTGAAAATTCAATGGATGTTTGATCATCACGAGTTGCCTCAATAAGATCAGATTCAGTTATTTGTCCAAGAACCAAGGGAAGCTCTCACTTTATGAGAAAACTCAATCTTTATTAATCATCATAAACTCTGCATTATAATATCGTCTAAGTACACCACCACAAATTGATCAAAGTGTGGATGAAAGATCTCGTTTATTAAGGTGCAGAATATGGATGGTGCATTAGTTAGGAGAAAAGGCATCACTAATCATTTATGTAACCCATATTGTGTGACACAAGTGGTTTTAGTTTCATCACCATCGGCAATCCTCACTTGGTGATAACCTGACCTTAAGTTTAGCTTTGTGAACCACTTAGTCCCTCCAAGTCTATCAAATAAGTTAACTATCAAAGGAATGAGATATTTGTTCTTGATAGTTACCTTATTAAGAGCTCGATAATCAATACACATCCGTAACGATCCATCATGCTTATTTTGGAACAAGACCAGCGCTTAATAAGTTGCTTTTAATGGTTGAATATACCCAACATTCAGGAGTTTCTTTAGTTGTCTTCTAAGTTCCTCCAATTCTGAAAGTACCATCCAGTAAGGTGTCATAGCAGGTATCTTAGCTTTCGGCTTTAGCTCAATTTTGTAATCCACCTTTCTCCTAGGTAGAAGTCGCTTTAGCAGCTCTGGTGGCATCATATCCATGTTTTCCTCTAGAACCTTCTTGACGTTAGGTGAGAGTTCTTTTGCCTTCTCTGTTGTGGGCTCTTTCCTCAGCGTAGCCAAGTAGGTGACTTCCGTTTTTTGAAGCCTTTCTTCAATTGCATGGCCAAGATCTGCTGAGTTCCCTTTTGTTTGGAGATTATGAGAACCATACATGGAGACCCCCCCTCTCTATGATACACACTAAGTCATAGAACAGCATAGGCACAACATTCACCCTTCTCAAGAAATCCATCCCAAGAATTATCTTGAAGTCGTTCATGCAAGTAACAAAGAAGTTTACCACCCATTTTCAAGAACTAAGTGTCATGTCTACTCCATGAGCTGCTCTAGCAATAACGTGGTCATTGGCATTGACAGTCTTGAGTCACCCCATCTTTAGAGAGAGCTTTAGATTGAGTCTCTCAGCTTCCTTTGATGTGATAAAATTGTGTGTGGCTCTAGTGTCAACTATCGCTTCTGCAGGCTTCCCATTCAATTTGATGGTCACAAACATCAATCCCTTCTTTTTCTTTATGAGGGATGGTTTTGTCATCTTTACATTATTTAACAATTGGATAGACCCTATTTTAGTTACCTTTTGGGATTATTTTTCTTCAACAATAGATGCTAGGGTCCTTTGCTTGGGGCAATCTTTCATCTGGTAAGGACTCGTGCATATAAAGTAGCCACTTCTATATGTAAACGACTTCTTTTTATCCTCGTACTCCTTCCTCAAAGGGTACTTGTTTTCCTTCTTAAAGGTATTATTTCATTTTTCTCCCCCACCTTTGCCAAAGTTATACTTAGAAGGGGGTTTGGGTTTAGACTCACCTCGATGGTAGTCGGTGAATGATTCCACTACAAAAATCACTTCATCAATGTCCTTAACTCCTCTTCGTTGTAACTCCTACTTAGCCCATGGTTGGAGACCATCAACGAAGAAGAAGAGAGCATCTTTGGTGGTTAGGTTAAGGATTTGGAGTGTGAGATATGTGAACTCCCTAACATAATCACTTATGGTGGTCTTATGCTTAAGTTCCCTCAACTTCTTTTTAACTTTATAGATCACGTTTTCTGGGAAGAATTGCCTCTTCAACTCTTTCTTAAATTCCTCCCATGTGTTGATGGTGCACAGACCTTTCTCTATGTCTGGATTTTTTCTTCTCCACCATAGAGTTGCATTTTCAGTAAAATAAAGGAAAGCAGTGCGTACCTTCATATATTCCTAACTCAATGCTCATGTACTCAAAATATCTCTCCATCTACCAGAGAAATTTGTCCACCTCTTTAGCATCCCTCACGCCTTTGAACTCCTTTGGTTTTGGGAGATCAATCCTAAGAGTTTCATGTGCTCCACTTGAACCCGCAGAGCTGCTAAATCGTGTTCTCACCTCATCAAGATATGTCTTAAGGCTATCTAGCTGCCTTATGACAATCTCTATCTTGCTCTCTAGGGCATTAAGGCGCTCAGCCCTTTCCTTTTCACCCTTTTGAGCATTAAACACATCCTCCTTTATGAGATCAAGTTGTCCCAATACATGAGACTCTAAGACCTCTTTATCATGCTCAGCCCTTTGTAGGCACATATCCATGGCCTCTAAGGTGTTCTTCAGCGATGACATCCTCTCCTCCAAGGCAACGAAGTCTTCAGTCTGTGGTCTACTTGCACCACGAGATTTATTTTGCCCTACATTGGAGATGTAAGCATCCTTTCCCCTCGCGCATTCTGCTTGCTCCTCTGTCACGTTCGACATAATGCTGGTAGAGTAGTTCACGCCCTTCGTAAATCGAGCTCTGATACCAACTGTCACGAACTTATTTTTTCTCCCCTAGTAAGAATCATGCGCACTCAACTAAGACTTCCTCTTGATGCTTAACTAAGTCAGCCTTCCTTAAGACACCTCTTTAAGTGGCAAAGTGATCAAAGAGAGAGCAAGAGAGAAAGTAAGAGAACTTGGAGAATGCTAGAGAATTTATATTGATGAGAACTTTTTGGATGGTTACAAATAAAGGGGTGAGGGGTTTATATAGGCCACCTCCCCTTAAATGAATGGTTATGATCAATTTGATCCAACGGTCCATGTGGCATATCTAGAGAATTCTAGTCCTACTTGTATTTACATGATGTCTCCACATCCTTCTAGAGAATTCTAGGACCTAGAATGTACAAAGTGTTTCTACTACATTCTAGAGTATTCTACTATATTCTAAACTATTCCAATATATTCTAGAGACTTCTAAAATGTACAAGAATTACCTAGAACTCTAGAACCTTCTAGATGCTCACATGGAAAGGTTGCTTACTAAGCGCCAAATCATGTCCATGTCGTGCTTGCGTAGTGATGATGTGTCAAGATGTGACATAAGGCTCTTTGGAAAGCTATCAAAAAAACTTATTTGGATCTTGAGAATGCATCTCAAGTTTTTGAGATAAAGATGAAGCTGAAAGACATTTGGCAAGACAACTTAGATGTTACGAGCTATTACAAATCATTAAAAGACCTTTGGTAGGAGTTGGATTAATTCTATGAAATTAATTGGGGGGATGTCGATGATCACGTAAAATTCAAGGCACACTTGGACAAGGAAAGACTATATTAATTTTTGGTAGGTCTAAATAGAGATTTTGATGAGGTGTGTGGACGGATCTAGGGAAAGAGGCTCCTACCATCAGGAGCCTTTGCTAAAGTCAAGTGTGAAGAGAATATAAAAGAGTAATACTTGACGAAGTGAGAGATATGGTGAAACAACTACTTTTTATACCAAGGGTAGCCTAGATCCTAAAACTAGGGGAGACAACAAGCAACTAAAAATTGGGGAATGTCTTATTTGCAACTATTATAAGAAGGTAGGACCCACTCAAGAAAAATGTTTTCAACTTTATGGTGTTCTTTTAGGATGGAAATTGAAAAATAAGAAAGAGGGAAAGGGACATCGTGTCTCTAGTGAGTATGAATCTAAGGAGTTATGTGAGTATGTTGAAGTCTATAGTGTCTAGCTTACTAAACCTCAACTAAAAGTCCCCCAAAATTTCTCAAGCTCCAAACTGATTCCACTACTTGTATTATTGCTCTCAAAAGTACTGTTTTCTTTGTTTTTAATTCTGTATCCTACCACTCAGCTCCTTGGATATTTTATTCTGGAGTATCAGATCATATGATAGGTGACTTTTCTCTCCTAACCTTACATAAACCACACATCTATGACTATCAGGTAAAGGTTGCCAATGGATCCTTTTCATCTGTTGCTAGGTTTGGGTCAATAAAATTATTAAAAGACCTGGTTCTTTATTATGTTCTTTATATACCAAATTTAATTTTCAATCTTGTCTCCATTAGCAAGTTAACTAGTAATTCAAAATACCTAATGAAATTTACTCCCGATTGTTGTATTTTATAGAAGCAAGATACGGGGAAGACGATTGGCAGTGCTAGCACGTCACACAAGTTTTATCTTTGGAAGAAAAGTGAACATCAAAATAAACAAGATCTTGTTGTAAAAGTGTCCAGATTTGACCAAATCAAGATGTGGCACTGTAGATTAGGACATCCTAATTTCTAATACCTTAAACGGTTGTTTCCAAAATTATTTAGCAATGAAAATTTGAATTTCCTATCTTGTGAAGTGTGCAAGTTGGCTAAACAAACCCGAACTCCTTATAACATCAAACCATATACTGCATCTGGACCTTTTGCTATTGTTCATAATGATATTTGGGGACCATCTCGCGTAGAAAATATTTCTGGGGCTAAGTAGTTTATAACTTTCATAGATGATCACATCAGAATTTGTTGGATTTATCTCCTAAAAGAAAAATCTGAAGCTTCTCAAATCTTCAAAAAATTTCATTCCATGATTTAAAATCAATTCAAAGCTACTATACAAACTTTTTGAATTGATAATGGAAAGGAATACTTTAACTCCATTCTTAGAGATTATCTTGCTTCCCAAGGTATAATCTATCGAAGTTTATATGCCAATACCCCGCAACAGAATAGTATATCTTAGAGGAAAAATCGTCACCTTTTAGAAGTGGCTAAGTCCTTTTATGTTCACTCTGAATGTCCTTGAATATCTATAGGATGGGGCTATTCTAACCTTAACCTATCTCATCAATCATATGCCTTCTAAAGTTTTAAACTTTCAGACTCCAATCTATATTCTCTAGTAGTGCTTTTCACATTTCAGGCTTTCTACTTTCTCCCAAAATTTTCAATGGTGAAGCCTTTGTTCACTACCAATTTCATGGCCAATCCAAACTTAATCGTAAGGCACATAAATGTGTTTTTTGGGTACTCACCCACTTAAAAGGGGTATAAGTGTCACTCTCTTACTCTAAACATATTTTTTGTATATAAGGATGTTACTTTTATTAAAACAAAAACCCTTATTTCCTTCCATTCCTCATCTGGGGGAGTTTATAAGTAAAGATATGTGTCAGGAACATAAAACTCCTTAACCCGAAACTAGGCCTATCATTCACACCATTTTATCTCCTCTACCCATTTCCAAAATTGTTGTTACTGAGCCTACCATAGCCACTGAACCTATCATTCCTAGTCAATCCGAAAATATTAGTATAAAAGATTCTCAAAGATCCTCAAAATTGCTTGTTTATTCAAGGAGAAATCAGACCTCAAATAATGATAAAACTAACATACATAAAGGTCAATCATCAGGAGCTGTAGTGTGCTCCAATGACACCAATAATATGGGATGCTCTACACAGCAATCAATAGAAATTCAACCAACTATATAGCAGTTGCCTAAAATACACCAAAATTTGGGAGATTTTCCCATTGCTATTAGAAAAGAGGTAAGAACATGTACTAAAAACCTAATTTTAATATTTGTATCATATGGTCAGTTATCTCCCAATTTTCATGCTTTTACTACTAACCTCTCCAATATAGTAATTCCCAAAAACATAGATGAAGTTCTCTCTAAACCTAAATGGAAACAAGCTGTTTTGGAAGATATACAAGCTCTTGAAAAGAATTGCACTTAGGAATTCAGAAGTCTCCCTGTTGGAAAGAAAATAGTTGGATGTAAATAGGTGTTCAATGTCAAGTATAATAGTGATGGCAGCATAGACAGGTATAAGGATAGATTGGTTGTCAAAGGGTTCACTTAAACTTACGGCATTGATTACCAAGAAATTTTTGCACCTGTTGCAAAACTTAATATTGTTAGGGTTCTATTTTCATTGGCAGCAAACCTGGACTAGCCTCTTCATCAGATAGATGTAAAAAATGCTCTCCTAAATGGAGTGTTGAATGATGTAGTTTACATGGATATTTTTTCTGGTTTTAAAGGACTGGAAGGAAAGGTATACAGGCTGAGAAAGGCCCTTTATGGGTTAAAATAGTCTCCTAGAGTATGGTTTGAGAAACTTGTAAGAGTTGTGAAACATAATGGGTATTGCCAAGCTCAAACCGATAGTACCATGTTTTTTAAACACTCATAAGGAAGAAGAATCACCATTCTCATATGTATGTGGATGATATGATTATAACAGAAAATGTTTTTAATGAAATAATCTTACTGAAGAGCTATCTCAGTAAAACTTTTGAAATGAAAGACTTAGGATATCTAAAATATTTCTTAGGGATGGAAGTGACAAGGAATCACACTGGCATCTCAATTTCACATAGAAAATATGTGATAGATTTACTATAGGAAACAAGAATGTTGGGTTGTAAACCATCAAACATCCTAATGGAAACGAATAAAAAGTTAGGGGGAGAAGAATATGATAGAGATACTGATAAAGGGAGATATCAACGGCTTGTGAAAAATCTCATCTATCTTTCACACATAAGATCAGACATTGCTTTTGCTGTAAGCGTTGTCAGCTAGTATATGCATTCACCTAAGGAAGCTCACATTGATGTAGTTTATAGAATTTTAAGGTATCTAAAGGGAACCACATGGGAGGGACTATTTTTTAGAAAAAGAGAACAAAGACATGTTTAAATATTCACAGATGCAAATTAGGTAGGATCCATTTCTAATAGATGCTAAACTTCCAGTTATTGTACTTACTTACAAGGGAACCTAGTTACATATAAGAGTAAAAAATAGTTCATTGTAGCCAAAAGTACATTAGAGGCAAAATTTCGGGCCTTGGCCCATGGAATTTGTGAAGATATTTGACTAAGGAGGGTACTTAGTGAACTATAGGTTCCTATCACTCATCCCTTGACAGTGTATTGTGACAATCTAGCTGCGGTCAACATAGACCACAACCCAATCCATCATGACAGAACTAAGCATGTGGAGATTGATCGAAACTTTATTAAATAATATATTGATAATGGGCTCATTATCTTGGAACATCTGCCCACAAAACAGCAAGTAGCTGATTTGCTTACTAAAAGTCTACCTGGGCCTAGGGCTGAAGAATTAACAAGCAAGTTAAGCATGATCAATATCTATGCCTCAGCTTGAGGAGGAGTATTGAAAATCACGATTATAATCCCCAGAATCAAGGAATAATTGTCCCATCATAATTGTATATATTTATATTTCTTAGGTAGATGTTTTGGAATATTCATCATAAATGAAATCTCTTTAAATAGGCTAGAGCATATTTTTAGATATTGATTGTTATCATCAATTCTTATTTATGTACAGTTCTGTTTTCAAATGAAGTATGGAAAATATTTCTCCATTTTTTCATAAACCATCACCTCAATCAGCCTAATCTAGTAAGTAATTAAACATCTTAATAAACAAGCTCAGAGTTCATATTCCCAAATGATCTCCGTGTATAAATAATATAGTTTAATCCCCACATTTTGCATCTAAAATTCTGTTTTTAAATATATAATGTTATTCAAACCAATCTTTGCACAACCTTAGTGATTATAGATATTTCATCCCTCAGCTAGATGATAATTTATAATGGGACCAATGCATTTGGTTGTCAGGACTTAGACCTTAAATGCACGGTCCATGAATACTTTTATTATATTCTTTACCACAACCCTTTACACATATGTCCTTTCAGCTTGAACAGTGAATAAAGCACAGACTTGAGGCCCATCCAACCATGAGCTGAAACTTAATTTTAATTAAGAGGAGGATCAACTCTTGCTATGACACTTGAATAGTTTTATTTTATTATATACTTTAATAGACACCATTCTAAGCAAATCCAACACATTTTCTTAGAGATGATTCCTCATGTACTATATAGAATCATATAGCAGATTACTTGTTTGAAATTTTGGCTTAATAAAAAATTAATTATCAGTTAATGAAGATACATTTTTCATGGTTCAATTACAAGAATGTGTTGGTTTTCTCCAGATATTTCGGGTACAGTAGTTAGCAGAAACAGTTATATAGTACCAACTTCGTCAAACTATATACCTTGCATGTATATGCTCAACTAGTTAATTTGTGAGAAATATAAATGACCAACTTAGTGTTTTAACTAGAGAAACTTTAACAAACTTTGTTGTGGAACCTTGAATCCAAAATATTCATATATTTTGCATTGCCTAAAACTAGTAAGTTATCACTTCTTTACTAATAAAGAAACAGGTATATCCCTCGTAATGAAATCATATGTACAATTGGATGGTTGGGACCTTTCGTCAAAGTAATCAATCATTTTCTTTTTTATCGCTTTTTCAAGCTTCTTGTTTAATCCACTGCAGCAAATATTATGCGTACAAGTAAATAGTTTAACTAACTAGTATAGTAACTATATAATTAATATTCTCCTAAACATTAAAGTAGTCAGGAAAATCAATGAAATTGAATCTTTTTGAATCTTTCATTTGAGTCACTCATACTCTTTAATCTTTCCAAATTTCCACATCACATTGCACCAACATTGTTGTAAGACGTGTAAATCTTAAAATATTAATTAAATAAGTTCTGATGGAACATAAATCTCTTGAATCTCACCATTGGATTGTATGCATAAAGTTGTAATGATCATACGCATCAAACTTCACATTGATCAGACGTCATTAAGTACTTCATATAATTGAAAGATGAATTTTTAATATATTTTACACAAGTGATGACAATTTCTTCTATTGCATCTCTGATTCAAGAATAGTTGGGATAAGGGTGGAAACAAATGACATGATAGCATATATGCATGTGCAGTTCCATAAGTGTACAGAATTTTTATTCTGTTGTTAAAACCTGTTATGTTGCAGAATGCAGAACCCTTTTGATGAATATGGCAGAAGATATTGTAGCTCCTCTTCGTAGACTTTCTGATGTAACATGGACTGCAAAGCAGCTGCATGCCATTGTGTCTGGGGAGGATTTATAATATCTAAGAGAATAAAAGCCTGTCTACTTATTTCCATAGATTCAATCTTGGTGCTGTCACAAGTTTTCTTTTTACAAATGTAGGTTGCATAGGAAAGGACTTGGCAGGGTCAATATCCTAGAATAAGTAAATATTTTTTACATCGCGGATCCCTGTTTAGAAAATTTTATATTTATCTCATTAGTTTCTTCATATTCAATTGGGATGTTTAAGCCTTTGGAAGAAAGAGTCAAACACTTGGACTTGGGTCATTGACAATATCAGAAGTTTCCACAAGGTTGAGAATACATTTCTGATTTCACACCTTAAAATGAATGCAGGACTAGCGTATTATGTTGTTTAGAGACCTTGAAATATTTAAATGGAAATTCATAATATCATTGAAGGAAAAGATATATATTTGTTGATAAGCTGTTGATCTTTATCCTTAACTATGTTATACTAAAATACAAGTGTCATATAAACTTTACTTTGATCATGTTAACGTGTTACTAGTGAAAATGTCTACTATTGAGATTAGCAGATATTTAGGCTTAGTGTTCAAGTTATATTTCAGTATAATATGAATTATGAAGTTCTTGTATATGATGAAGAGGATTTTTTTTGTGTGGGTATCACTTGCTTCCTTTGTTGCAGAAAAGGAAACTGGTTTCATAGATTTGTAACTGATTCCACTGGGTTTCAGGTTGGAGTATATAGTGAACATTTATCATGGTTCTGTGCTTATGTTTAGATTTAATTAGAAATGAAATTATGGGGACCTGTTTGAAATGACATGCACATCTGGTCATAAAAAGAAACGATTTGTATGTGATGATAAGGGCTTAAGCAGCTGAATCTTATTTACACATGCACACTTGTGCAGAAGAGAGTGAAGGAGATAATGTGTATCATGCTCATAAAATTGTCAAGAAAGAATAATATTGACAAGAAATCTATGGTATGATACCTCAGGGTTTATGAAATTAAATTTTATGTAGCCATTCAAGGTATCAATAGTCGTATAGCAAATAACTTTTTCTTGCTTTTCCTCATGTCCTCATTAGTTCTTATAATAAGAAATGCAGTGTTGAATTTCACTTTAAGTTATTTCGAAGTTCACTTTCTCCTCTTAGATTTTGAGTTAGATTATTTTTTGCTTTTGACACGAGTATCCCTGCATGCTTTAGACATAAGACTAATCTTGCTCGGAATATTGAGATTATCCTTTCTCATAAGTGTTTTTTCATAAGATCAAACTCTTGATATTATAAAGATCTTTCAACTACTGAGTTCAAACTTACCACTTAAGCCATAAGTTTGTGGATAGATGTTGGGTCTTGTCTATCTTTTTGAATAATCTATTTATCTGTCTATCTACCTGCCAATATATAATTAGAGCTATATATCTCTGCCACATTGTAAACGCACTGATCTCTGGATATATCTTTCCCCAATTGTCTCTGGGAGCATATTTTTATTGAAAATTTCTAGTAGCATAAAGTGCTTCTGAATTTCATTTGAGCTCCAATACAGCAGAAGCAATTTGCAATAGTGCAATCCCTTGAAACTGTGCAGAGCTTGATTAGAGTTTTTCCTTTTCTTTATATTTCTGATTGGTTGAATTATTTGTCCACATTGGTCTCAGACCATTGGAAACAGTTGGAGGAAATAAGTGAAGCCATTTTATAAATATGCAAAAGTTGAAATTGTGTGAAGGTTATTGTTTCGATCTGGCTCCGTAACAAGATGGGTTTACTAATGTGTATAGTTATCATAATCAATAGGAGAATTTAAAAAAACTGATTTGCAATTCCAATAACTCTTGTTTTCATCTTCATTTTCACAGGATTAAATATGGGCCAAGCATCTCTACAGCTATATGTTTCTTTTGCACGTAGTAATCACTCTCTTTGCCTTCATTTTATTTATAAATGGCTTAATGAGCATGGGACAACAATATTTATAGGGATCTAATTCATGAGATTCAGCTTGCAGCAAAATCTGAGCAGATTATAGTGTCCTCTTCCAAATTAAGGCTATTTAATGAGTAATGAGCAGCTTATAGTAATCGATCCATTTACCTTTTTTTTTTCTTTTGGCACGAGATTCTTTGAATATAAAATTATTTTTACTGGAGGTATTAAAATTGTCTGTTTTCATAAGTGGTTTTTTCTTTTTTATGGATTTAAACTCCTAATATCATATAAGGCTTTCAACTATTAAACTCACGTTTATTTCTATTCTTTTCTCCGGTACATTACATAATTATCTTTCTTGTGTCAATTTATCTTACCTTGCTTATTGTAGTATGAGGGTGCAGATCAGACAAATAAGAAAGCCATTTCTAGTCAAGAGTTAATAGCCAAATTCTAGGGGAAAACCGCTATTTTTTGTATAACGATGCTCTCTGATTTGATGGAGATTTCTGGAATCACAAAAGATCAGCATTCGAAGGAAGCATCAAATTACTAAGATCATAAAGGTTAAATTATTGAACTCACAAAAGCAAGAAAGACCAGCCTACAAAACTTCAGCATAATTAACCAGTCTACATAGACCCTAAGCATGCATAATCAAACTCTGTAAATTTACCCTATCATAACAAGAAGCCAGTTGATTAACCATATGCATACACATCTGACTTAGATTTCGCCAGGTTTCGCCTTGATTTTGACACCAGATGAGCCATTACCATAAGCTTTCTTTCCTGGATGAGCACGCTGATGATAGTGACCCTGGACATCAGCTTCTGCTTCAACCTTGACGGGTCCAGCTTTGCGTTGAGTAACCCTTTCTGCATTCCTGTTTCTAGCTGACTTAGAAGGATAAGGAACAACGGTGAGGCCATCCTTTGACTGGAAAAGGTGAAGGCTTTTCCTTCTGATCCTGGCCATGCTGCGTCTTCTCCTTTGAGCAGCAGTTTCATGCCTGTAATGGGAACTCATCATGTGAGCCGCGAAGCGTTGTGATGTTGAAAACTTTGCCATGCACTTTGGGCATATGTAGGGCCCATATTTGTGGCAAGGAAAGCTATGGGTTTGGCCATCACCATCTACATCATCGTTAGAAATTTCCCTCGAGTGCAGATTCTGCAAATTTTTACCTGCTGATGGGTTATTGAATTTAGGGGGAAAATAAGCCCTTATTGGAGTAGGATTTAGAAATTCATTGCCTTAGGCAACATTAGAAGGCTCCTTAATGTCTGAGACATTGAACCTTGCTTGAGTTTGCTGTGAGTGAGTAGAGCAGAAAACCAAAGTTCGAGAATGATCAGAATTCTCACTTTGGTTATGAAAGGTGAAAGGATGATTCTCTCGGTTATTCTGCATAGGGTTGATGCAGAACATTCTTTTTCTTGCTGAAGCTGAAGAGAAAAGATGCTCTCCTAGAATTATACCCATCCAAGGCTGAGTCTCACTAACCTCACGGCCAGCGGGCAAAGCTGAATGGTTTCTTATTGGCACAAACTCGGTAACACCTTCAAGTACCCGAGTCCTTTGACGCGTCACCTGCTGGGTTCTTCTCAGTTCAGTCACCCTTTGGCTCAAACCCATTTGGTCAACTCCATCACTGGTTCAAATCCATAGAAGGGCCTATTTCGAAGTGGCCATGCGCTGGGTGGGTTAGAACCAGAGTTTGGAGAAAGAGAGATGCTGCTGCTTCTTTGGTGGTCGCCAGCAACAGAACCACGCAGGTGCTGGTTGAAGTTGGAGTTGCTGCGAGACATTGCCATGGCGGAAAATTGTTGGAGAAAGCTGCAAATAGATTGGTTACGAGAAGGATTCTGGGTAAAGTGTGAGATGCAATGAATGTTGAGAGGGTCATTAATAGCTGAGTAACACCATTTTTGGAAAGGAAGAATTGCACAGGCCATGGCAACGGGATTGATGAGAAGAAAATTGTACCTATTTTGACTCTACCATAACTTTTCCATGGGAAGGAATAATTAACAAATTTCTGATATACATGGAAACAGATTAATTAATAAAATGGCGTAATGTAAAGAGTGACCAATCGTCATTTTTGTGTTGAATGGCGGTGGCGTTAATTCTCAAAAAGATGAAAAAACATTAATGCATTGGTTTTAAATTCGTTGTCAAAAAGGAAAACGGACGCTGTCTTGATATGTGTCAGTGCAATGTGTATTTCGCATGTCACATGCAAAGGCAAACGTTACGTTGGACGCATTTGAATAATCTTATCGAAAACTATTTTTTAAATTATATTTAAAACTAATTTATTCTACACCCATTTGAGCATTGAATTAATATTGTTAAAATTGTCATTTTTTCATAACTATTTTTTTACGAACTCTGATATTATAGAAGTTTTACAACTATTAAATTTAAAATTATTTATCATTTAAGCTATAACTTGGGGGATCATTTGAAGCTTATTTCATCTAGGGCGAAGATGATTGTTACGATGATTGTTACCATATCTTCTCTCTCTCTCTCTCTCTCTCTAATGCTTCCAGCGAAGAGAAACTCTGATGATCCCCAACTTTTTCAAATCAAACATTAATATTATGTTAAAATTGTTTAAAATTATTGTTTAAAATTATTTAAAATATTTTTAAAAAAATCTTTCGTTTTCACAAATTTTTTGAAACATTTCATAATGTTTCTGTTTTTAAAGTCAATACCTCGAAACAAAATTTAGTACATTGTCTCCACAAATCCATATCACTCCTTCCTCCAATTTTGGCTAAGAAATCGGTGAAGTAAATCATAATTCAATGTAATTGTTAACAGTAAACTTAGGTATCTAGAATTGTAGACAAAACTACGCATAAATAATTTATGATACAAACACATTTCCAATAAATACAAAACAGGTTGTGCATGTGTTTGTTGTAGAGTTCTTCCTTTTCATTTTGAATATTAGGATTCAATAACATTAGGTTTAGAATTGGGACATGTTACGTTAAAAGGATTTAGTGGTCATTTTAAGTGTGATAGTAGGGGTCCGTTGGTCATTTAGTCACAACGGTCTTAATAAAAGGCAGGGATTCCATTGTATCGATATGAAAACTGATATAACAGAATTTACTTCTTTTCTTTCCTTCGATTTCTCTCTTTTCTCCCTTCACTTCTTCTACAACCCTAACAATTGGTATCAGAGCGTCGATCCAGCCATGGCAGACGCAACTAGATCGAAAACTACAAACTGAGACACGGATAGTAACCGAGGAGAGGTAGATCAGAGGTTGACAGCTATAGAACAACAAATGCATGGATTACAAGAATTGATTCAAGGATTATCCTATCAATTCAGTGAAGCAATGAACCGGGGTGTAGAACGAGGACGATCGGAAAGAACGAGAGATTATCACATTGCAACTCGATTTACAAAGGTAGATTTTCCAAGATTCACGGGAGAAGATGTTGATGGTTGGATTTCCAAATGTGAACGATTTTTTGTGTTGGATGGAACGCCTGAGGAGAATAAAGTCATCCTTGCTAGTCTTGCCCTACACAAACCAGCTTACAGATGGTTTCAGAATTTAGAAAGAGGTCGAAATGGAAGAGTGGTGTGGCCGGAATTAGTAAAAGGAATTCGCATCAGGTTTGGGTCCATTTATCACAATCCGTTGGAGGAATTGATGCAGTTAAAACAAAATGGAAGTTTAGTAGAGTATCAGGAGGCATTTGATCAATTGGTGAGCAGAGTAGATCTTACAGAAGCATAGAAGTTGAGTGGCTTCTTGGCAGGACTTAAGAATGAATTGGCTATAGGAGTCAAGCTCTTTCGACCTCATACGTTGCTGGATGCTACTCGATTAGCAAAACTCCAGGAATTGAATGTGGAATTGTGGCACAAGAAGGCGAATGTACAATATAAAGGAAATTTAATGGCCAGAAGAGAAGTTAACCACCAGTGGAGGGATAATGAAAGAGGAATAAAGAAAGTAACAAATGACCGGGTAATGGGGGCCAATGATCAGAAAGGAATTCTTGGGAAACCTGCCTTGCGTTTTCATCAGAAATTAACACCCGAAGAAGTAAAGGAACACAGGAGTAAAGGGTTATGTTATTTTTGCCACAAGAAATATGGTCCTGGGCATAATTGTCCACAGAAAAGAAAAATGCAGATCTTTCTGATGTCAGTAGAAGAAGGGGAACAAATTGAAGAAACTGACATTAATATGGCAGAGGTAGAGCAGGACAAGCAGGAAACTTCAGAAGGACAGGCAGAACCTTTCATCACCCTTCATGCAATCCATGGGAGTATAGGGGTGGAATACCCTACGTTGAGGTTGACAGGAAGGTTAGGCAAGAAGGTAATCCACATTCTAATAGATACAGGTAGCACACAAAATTTCTTGGATATGAATATTGTAAGGGAGGATTAGTGGAAGGTGAAAACCATTAAAGCTGTTAATATCACAGTAGCAGATGGAGGAAAGCTACAGAGCCAGAAGATGTGTGAAGGGCTGAGGTGGACAATGCAAGGAGTAGAGTTTGAGACTGATGCCATTCTCATACCACTGGTTGGTTGTGATATGGTACTAGGGATGCAATGGTTAAGAACGCTGGGAGTAATTAAGCTAGACTGCGAAAACTTGTCCCTGGAATTTCAGTTCAAAGGCAGAGGAATCAGACTGATAGCAGACAAACCACAGGGTAGTAAGGAAATTAGAGGGAACAAATTACAGAGGTTGATAAACACAAATCCCAATGCATTCATGATACAGATTGCTCCATGGGATCAGGAACTATCCCTATATACTATACAGGTAGTAGAGACCAGTAAACTCCCAACGGCATTTGAGCTCTTATTGGAAGAATTTCGAGATGTGTTTGGAGATCCCAAGACTCTACCTCCCCATAGAGCACATCATGACCATCCTATTGTCTTGAAAGAAGGATCCAATCCAGTAAACCTGAGACCTTACCGATACCCTGCAACTCAGAAAGATATAATAGAAAGGATGATTGGGGAAATGTTAGAAGCAGGGGTCATACAGAGAAGTTCCTCTCTATTTGCCTCTCCCGTAGTGCTGGTGAAAAAAAAATGGAAGCTGGAGAATGTGTATCGATTATAGGGCTCTCAATAAACAAACGGTGAGGAGCAGGTTCCCAATTCCATTGGTGGAAGAACTCTTTGATGAATTAGGAAGGGCCAAACTTTATTCTAAACTGGATCTGCGGGCGAGTTATCATCAGATAAGAATGAAGGATGAGGATATATACAAAACAACATTTCAAACTCATTCGGGCCAATATGAATTTTTAGTTATGCCTTTTGGCTTAACTAACGCACCATCAACCTTCCAAGGAGCAATGAATGCCATCTTTGAAGAGCAGCTAAAAAAGTATGTCCTCGTATTCTTTGATGACATTCTCGTGTACAGCAGCAACGAGGAAGAGCATTTAGAACATTTAAGAAGGGTGTTATCTGTATTAAGGGAACATCAGTATTATGTTAAGAGAAGTAAGTGTGCCTTTGCAGTCAAGAAAATCGAATATCTAGGCCATTTTATCTCGGAAGGAAGGGTGTCAACGGATCCTCGCAAGGTGCAAGTGGTAATGGAATGGCCATCCCCTGCATCGGTGAAGCAGCTAAGAAGCTTCCTTGGATTGGCGGGATATTACATACGTTTTATAAAAATTTTTAGCGTGATTGCTAGACCTCTAACTGAGCTTCTCAAGAGGGACGGTTTCATGTGGAACCCAGAAGCAGACAGGGCATTTCAACAGCTCAAGCAAGCATTAGTTTCAGCTTCGGTACTTGCATTGCCTGACTTAACCCAGCCTTTTCAGATAGAAACAGACGCCTCCAACACGGGGATCGGGGTAGTTCTGATGCAAAGCAAGCATCCTATTGCATATATAAGTAAAGTTCTATCACCCCGTAATAGGTTGCTTTCGGTGTATGACAGAGAACTCTTAGTAGTAGTACACGCTGTAGAAAAGTGGCAACAGTATCTCTCCATCCAGCCTTTTGAGATTTTAACAGACCAACAGAGTTTGAAGTATTTGTTGGAGCAAAAACTATCCACCCTAGCACAGTACAATTGGGTAACCAAGTTGATGGGAATGCAGTACACGATTTGCTATAAAAAGGGGAAGGAAAATGTAGTGGATGATGCTCTATCGAGGGCACCACATGGGGAACTATTGCAGATGTCGGTATCATCCATCTCAACTGAATTATGGTCTCAGATTAAGGAGCAGTATGATAACGACCCCGTGTTAGTGACATTAGTTC
Organism: Gleditsia sinensis; assembly: GCA_037074535.1. NCBI lineage: Eukaryota > Viridiplantae > Streptophyta > Magnoliopsida > Fabales > Fabaceae > Gleditsia > Gleditsia sinensis. Next base: position 7,817,632 of record CM073475.1, on the reverse strand, counting down.
ATGAACTACAGGGAGATGTGAACGTCCATACGAAATATAGCTGGAACGGGGAGGTATTAACAAGAAAAAAACAAGATCGTAATAGGGAATCAGGGGTCAGTAAAGCAAACCATCCTCCAATGGTTACATTCATCACCCCAGGGGGGTCATTCGGGAATCAAGGCTACGTGGAAGAGAGTGAAGGCTATCTTCTACTGGAAGGGTATGATGATTGATATTAAGAACTTCATTGAAAGGTGCGAAACATGCTTGAGATGCAAATACGAGACTGCGGCATATCCAGGGTTATTACAGCCACGATTGATTCCAAAAGGGGTTTGGCAAAGTATAGCCATGGACTTCATAGAGAAGTTGCCGAAATCAAACGGGAAAGATACAATATGGGTTGTGGTTGATCGGTTGAGTAAATATGCCCATTTTTTAGCCTTAAGCCATCCCTTCATGGCTGCACAATTGGCTCAGGTTTTCATGGATAATATTTACAGGTTGCATGGTGCACCTGCAAACATAGTGAGTGATAGGGATCCTATTTTTACTAGCAAATTCTGGCATGAATTTGTCAGTAAGTTGGGTGTTAGCCAGTGTTTATCCTCAGCCTATCACCCACAATCAGATGGGCAGAGTGAAGTGTTAAATCGCTGCTTAGAGAATTATTTGAGGAGCTTAGCGTGGCACGCACCTTAGGAATGGAGTTGCTGGTTGTCCTTGGCTGAATGGTGGTATAATACCTCTTTACATTCTGTCATAGAAACTACTCCTTACGAAGTCATGTATGGCCAACCCCCTCCCATCTCTGTTCCCTATATTCCTTACAGTTCGTCGATGGAGTTAATTGATAGGAGTTTTAGTAGAAGGGAAGCAATGCTGGGAAAGTTAAAGTTGAATCTTTCAAAGGCTGTTAACAGAATGAAACAGCAAGCCGACAAAAGAAGAACCGAAAGGCAGTTCTTAGAAGGTGACTGGGTTTTTCTAAAGTTACAACCATTTAGACAGCACTCCTTACAAAAACGCACTCATGAGAAACTGGGACCTCGATATTTTGGTCCATACCAAATTATAGGAAAAGTAGGATCAGTAGCCTACACACTCAGGTTACCTTCCACTTTCAGGATCCACCCTACGTTTCATGTTTCGCTGTTGAAAAAATGTCCCGATGCCTCTGTTATTCCACGTCAATTACCCGAAAGTTGGGCTTCAATATCAACTAGAAGAGAACCTGAAACTATTCTAGATAGGAGACTAGTGCAGAAAAGAAACAGAGCTGTAACAGAGGTTTTAATCTGTAATAACCGTAAAATTTAACGAAAAATTCCAATTAAAGGGAATGTAGAATAAAAAAGAGAATTTTGACAATAGAGATAAGAACCAGTGAAAATATGTATATTTATTACATGGATTAAAGAATTACAAAAGAAATATGAGAATTTATATTTTGGCGCGCTATTAGCAAAAATATTATTATTTATGTAAAAATAATTATGATTTATTAAAAGTAAGTGGACTTTTAAGTAAAAGAAGTATTGTGTTGCTTAAAATAATTATATCGGCCTCTAATGAATTTGTATGGTATTTTTAGAAATATTTTTTCTTTTAATATGAATAAAGATATTTGTTTAAAAATTTGTTTTATTACGATTTTTATTAAGAAAAATTATGATTTAAGAGTTTAACTAAAGATTTATGAGAAAGGAAATTTTTAAGAATTTTTGGGATATTTTATGATGAAAAATGGAATTTATATGAATTTATATAAAAGAAAATCCTATTATTAATTATTTAATAATTATTATTATATTTAAAAAAAAACACGAAAAACAGAAACCATAAAATGAAAACCGGGGGCGACGATCGGATTCGAGAAAAAACGGAAAAAAATGCATAGTAGTGAATAGTGAGTGAATAGTGACATCCAATTTTATCTTTCGATTTGGCGTACCAATTGGCTTTCGATATCAAAACTGAACGTATTATTGGATTCAGGACGAAGAGTACTTCAGTTTTGACCGATCAGTTTTTCAAATCAACCGTTGAATCGCCGTAGATCTGAAGTAGAAAATCTCGGTAAAAGGTAAGTTCTGAAAAACCTTACTTAGGGACTTCTAATTAGAAATCTGACTCCGTAGATGGATTCAGAAATTAGATAAATATTAGGATATGAAATTATTTTGTTGATTCGGTAAAATTTTTGTGACAGTGAATAGTGTTTTCCGGCGGTGAATAGTGCGGTGAATAGTGTTTTCCGGCGGTGAACAGTAACCAAGCTCATTTAAGGTTTTTGGACCTTCCGGACTCGATTTTGGGGTCTGTTTTACCGAATTCAGACCAGGAACTAGGATTTTAGGGCTGTCCAATCTGGAGCTCTTACCTGTGAGTGGGTTTTTCATACTATAGCGCATGTTTTATGAATTCGGTTTATAACTCTCTCTATCTTGTATGATTTTAACTAGTTGGAATGTATGCTAAATTGTTTTACTGCTTTGAAAACCAATATGTTCCAACCATGTTAGAAATTATAAATTTTAATCCTAGTTGAACCCTAGGTATGCAGGGCAAATATCTAGACTGATAATTCTCCATTTGAGCTAAATTTATAGAAATGCGAACTTAGTCATAGAAATGAACTAAGTTAGCCATGAAATGATTTGATGCATGATGAGCATATATACGACGTCTACGGACGATCTATGTTTAAAATGATTTGATGCATGATGAGCATCTATGTGACGTCTACGGACGATCTATGTTTAAAAGAGAAATTTTATGATTATAAAGGTCTCCATGGGAATTCATGGATGAGATATATTTTAGAACGAAATTTTATGCATGAAAAGAGCTAGATGGAGAATTATAACTTTATTATAATGTTATTGAAATGTTTTACTTTAAACGCTTTGAATAGCATATTTTCAAATGTTTTCTATTGGAGGAACCCTTTTAGATCACTGTTAGCTAGCCGCAGGTAGTGCTAGCCCTGGTGCACCATGATCATGTTAAGGCTTCGGCCTAGGATACTGTGACGGGCATATGACTGCCTAAGACACAGGGATTTAGGGTTGACTTATGTCTTCGCCTACAGTGATTGCCATACCCATTGCTATGTGCTTGGGGAAATTTAGGGTGGACTTATGTCTACGCCTACAGTGATTACCCTACCCTTGCTGTGTGCTTGGGGGAGATGATAGATCTATCAGGAAAGACCTCCAATAAACTGATGCATTTTTTTTAAAGATTAAATATTTCTAAACAAGCTCATTCATCATTGTTATTGCATAAATATCTTCATGTATTACTTACCATGCATAATTGATTTGCTTACGGTTATTGATTTAATCATGTTTTATCTTTTGAATTGTTTAGCATTCTTTCAATAAATTATGGTTAAATGCTTAATGTTTCTATTGTTATCTTTACATTTGGATTTCAATTATTAAACCCATTGCGAAACACTCGTGCTTGGTTTGCCCTGTTTCTGTTATAGTGTGATTTACTCATTCATTGAGATGTGGTAATCTCACCCCTCTTTTGTTTCCTCCCCACAGATAGTCAAAGAGACTTTGATCCAGCTACAGCTTCGTAGGAGGCTGAAGATAGTGTTGGTGAGCCTTAGTTTGGGCAAGGCTCTTTTGTCTTGTTTATTTATTTTAGTTATGTCTAGAGTATCTCCATGAACATAAAGGCAGGATCCTCGCTTCTTGTGTATTTTTATGTGTTGTTTGAAAAAAATGGTTTTATATTTTACAATAATGTTGGTATTATGAGGCCTTGGGCCAAGTTGAATCACATGAATATTATGAGGCCATGGGCCAAGTTGAATCAGAATGTTGGATTCATGAGATATCATGAGATATATATATATACATATATACAGTATTTTCTGATATTGGATGTGGCATATGTGGCCAGTTATATTTATTATGTACTCTGGATTGTGTGCTGAGTTTTTGTGCATGCTATGTGTTAGGCTTGCGGCTAGGGGGAAACCCTTATGTCGTGCCGGTCATGTGTTCCATCATTTGGGGCCGTGACAGAGTGGTATCAGAGCATTAGGTTTCCCTGTGTTCATGGAGTAACGGACCTTTAGGTAGGACTTTGAGTATGGGTATGAATCCGGACATGCTTATACTCACGGTGCTGCTAAAGTGGTTCGATAGGATGTTGTCTTTTTGTTTAAGTAAGTCAGTTTATAGTATGCTATGTTGGCATGGTTAAGTAACGGTTGGGGTATATCTGTTTTATAGCGAGATACCAGTTATATGAGATGTTACTTGGGAAAAGATCCATACAGAGTCTCTCCGCGTGTCCTCTTGAATGGTAGTAGGGCAAACCTCAGCGGAATGCTGAGTTTAGGCAAATCCTATACCACCAAGGTATGGAAGAGGTCAAACTCTGGTATGATGGTTTCTGAATGTAACATCTGTTGTACTCAGTTGTCTAGATATGGTAGAGTGTGATGTGATATTGAGAATGAATTTGTTGGCATTATGTCATGTCATTTTGAAATGTCACTAGAAGGTGATTAAATTCAATATTCTTGGAGAATATTTTTCTCTTGATACAAAGAAATCTTAGTGAGATACCCAGTAACCTAATCTCTGCTTTAGCAGTCCATAAGTGATTACAAAAAGGTGCCAAGGATAGTTGGCAGTGGTGAGAGATGTTGATATAAAGTATACCACTGTAAATCAAGTTCCAGTGATTAGAGAATTTTCTGATATAATTCATGAGGAATTGCCAGGATTACCCCGAAATAATAAATAGAATTTGGTATTGAGTTATTTCCTGGCCAGCGTCTATATTTCCATATAGAATGGCAACCACTGAACTTAAAGAACTGAAAAATAAATAGTTACACGATATGTTAGACAAGGGATTTAAAAGCCCTAGTACTTTTACTTGAAGTGCTCCAGTTCTATTTGTGAAAAAGAAAGATGGATCACTATGACTATGCATAGATTATAGACAGTTGAATAAAGTGAAAATGTGGAATAAATACTCATTACCTCGTATAGATGATCTATTTGATCAGTTAGAAAGTGCTCAACATTTTTTTTTTAAAAAAAATTTAACTTGATTTGATATTTATATATCATCAATTAAGGATAAGAGAAGAGGATAAAAAAAAATTTGCTTTCAGGATTCGGCATGGACACTATGAATTTATAGTTATGTCATTTGGATTGAAAAATGCCCAGTTGCATTCTTGGACTTGATAAAAATAAAATAAATATTGAAGTCATCCTTGGATTAATTTGTTATTATAATTATTGTTAATCTAGAATATTTCAAGAGTGCAGAAGTTCATAAGCAATATTTAAAGATAGTATTACAAACTCCAAGGGAGTATCAGCGATATGCTAAGTTCTCAAAATATGAATTTTGACTTAGTAATAGTACTTTCTTAAGGTATGTGGCTAGCAAGATGGTATCTAAGATAACCTTAAGAAAGTAAAAGCGGTATAGCAATGCCCACATCTTGCTACAGTTACAGATGCAGATCCAAATCCAATTTGCGCTTCCTGCGGTTGTCTGCCGTCCATTCTATTTGAGCAATAGTTGGATCAGGTACATGAACATATGCTTGTAAAGCATCAATCAACTCCTCAGCATCTGAAGCTAAGATGAGAATTCGTCGTGCTGAGTGTGGGATAAACCTTTGTTCCACAGCATGATCAAGGAAAGATAATAAACCATCAAAGAAGTGATTAACATTTAACAAACCTATTGGTTTGTGATGCAAATTCAGTTGTGCCCAAGAGACTATTTGGAAAATCTCCTCTAAAGTACCAAAACCACCTGGTAAGGCAATGAAGGCGTCAGCATTGCTCATCATTTTAGCCATGCGTTCATGCATGGAAGCTACTTTATATTCTTCCCCAATTGTTTTCCCTATGTTGCTGGATGCAGCTAGAGCTGTAGGAATAATACCTAGAACTTGGCATCCTCCTACATGTGCAGCTGTAGCCACACACCCCATTAACCCACAGTTACCTCCACCATAGACTAGATGAATTTTTCTTCTGGCCAGCACCATACCCAGATTTTGTGCTGCTTTAACATACTCCCCATCTTTTCCAAGACTGGAACCACAAAAGACACAGATATTTCGAAACTGACGGAATGCGGTTCCCTCCATAATTTCTATCACCTTAACTCTGAGTATGAAGATAAAGATACTAATGTAAGCATTTATAGAACTCAGAGAAGGGCATATTTATAATAGTTATGCGAAATGGCCGGGTATTATTAGAATAACTATGTGAGTGATTGGTGGATATCAGCTAAATTAAAAAAAAAATTTCAAAAATGACGACAAGCATGTATATGTACAGTAGTTATGACTGTGACCCATATTAAGCACATAAAGAGCATAAGATAAGATATCACCAGAAATCTGTCTTTTTCTTATTGTCTTTGATGAAGTATTGATGTCTTGAAAGGTTGTAGGTGATAGCCGTCATTGTAAAAAGAAGAAAAAGAAAAAAAAAAGTGAAAATGAAAACCAATTAATGGTTGAAGAGGAACAATCAAATGGTTTATTTTGTTTTCTCAATGTTTTTACCAGTCGACTATTGGTTTATAAGTCGATTAGCTATTTTGAGAAATTTTAATTTGGACTGGTTATTTACAGTTGATTGATTATATATTTTGAAGCAACCAACTGCATCCTACCAGTTAACTATGTGCTCTTGTTATTCACAGACTTTATAGGCTCACAAATATTTCTTTTCCATATGATATGCTTCCGCCGAATAACAATATCTTTGAATTAAATTTTGGCACATATATTCAAAATTTGCGGCCACCGATTGCGGCCACCGATTTTCGTCGAAATAGCAACTAGATTTTGTTTACAGATTTTCACGAATTACGGCCACCGATTTTAATGCTTTTCAATGTTTGTCCAAATTTTTGACTTTCTATTTTGGCACCATTCTCTATTGTGCTTTTCGTCTGTTTCACTGCATTCTCCCTCATTAACGGCTGGCATTAAATGCAAGGTTGTTTTCCCTCATTGCAAGGAAAGATAATTTCTAATCTTTGGAATTCAGTTATTATGGTGTTCAACTGATTAGTAGATTAAAGTAATAGAGATTTTGAAAAGAATAGATGGATGATGATGTAATGGTGCTTTGACGAATATAATTAAAGGAATTAACGGTGTTAAAGTTTTTGAAGAATAAAGTATGGAAAATAAGATTTAAGTTAATCTTGAAATTTTTAATTTGAAAACATGGAAAATATTTTTAGAATCATCTCTGAGAATAATGTAAGTAATTAAGATATTTGTGTTAAGAATTTATACTTTGCTAAATTGAGACTAGTATCTAGAATGAAAATCATGTTGAGATTTGAAAATTTACGTATAAATAATTGTTAAGAAAAGAGATTTCAGAAGAAGCCATAAATTGTAAATATGGATAAACCGAGATAATAAGGATATACTGAGATAAAATGGTACTAGTATAATGGTAAAAAAAAGATACAAGTTAAATTTTTCATTGGCCGATATGTTGGCAAATACGAATTTAATATATTATCTCAAGAGAGTTATTCAGGAAGTCTAAGGATCTTTATTAGATTATAATATGACTAATACTAAATTTAAATGATGTGTTTATACATTAGAAGTTATGCTTTAAGTATCTTTATATTATTGTGGTAAAAATTGGAAGAAATTAATTGTCCTTAGTTGAACTTAATCATAGCAGTAATTATCATGCCAATATACAATGGCATCATTTAAAGTTTTACATGAACATCATAGGTTTCTTAATATGTGAGTGAATTGAGAAAAGTTAAACTTTGAAAATCTAGTTTGGAATAACATGCAATAGATAGAATATGACTTATCTAAATTGATGATGCTAGCTTGGAGAGCATGCTTCAAGCATATGTTTGTTTTTAGATTGGTGAGAGATTCCTTAGCAGAATCTGTCTATAATAAAATGATATTAAAAGATTTAAGCCTTATGTAAGAGGTGTTACAAATGTTTTGTTAAATGACTCAGTGGAGTTAGATTTATTATAAGATGTTATTGAAAAAAAGTGAAAATTGATTAGAAAAAGAAATACAAGTAACTCAATACAAGTCAAAAGTTTATAAGGACTATGAATGTTGAGCACTAGGAATTATCAATTGGTGATCACATATTCTTGAAGGACTCACCAATGAAAGAGGTAATGAGATTTGGAAAGAAAGGAAAGTTACACTCTCGGTATATAGAACCATTTGAAATTCTTGATAGGATCGGTCTACCACTTGCATTGGATAATGTTTATCCAGTTTTTTTCATGTGTCTATACTACGGAAATATTTACCGGATTCTACACATGTTATACAGTGTCCATAGATTCAGTTACAGAAAGATTTAACCTAAGAGGAACAACCAGTAGCAATAGTGGACTGACAAGTAAAGAAGTTATGGTTAAAAGAAATACCTATAGTAAAGGTGATATGGAAAAAAAAATTTTACTCTTTTAAGAAAGCTACTTGGGAAAGAGAGGAGGATATACGGGCCAAATATCCGCATTTATTTGAACAATAAAGTTAGTGTTTATCTGCAACTGTGGTGATGAAATTCGGGGACCGAATTTCTTTAAGGGGGGAAGAATGTAATAACCGTAAAATTTAACGAAAAATTCCAATTAAAGGGAATGTAGAATAAAAAAGAGAATTTTGACAATAGAGATAAGAACCAGTGAAAATATGTATATTTATTACATGGATTAAAGAATTACAAAAGAAATATGAGAATTTATATTTTGGCGCGCTATTAGCAAAAATATTATTATTTATGTAAAAATAATTATGATTTGTTAAAAGTAAGTGGACTTTTAAGTAAAAGAAGTATTGTGTTGCTTAAAATAATTATATCGGCCTCTAATGAATTTGTATGGTATTTTTAGAAATATTCTTTCTTTTAATATGAATAAAGATATTTGTTTAAAAAATTTGTTTTATTACGATTTTTATTAAGAAAAATTATGATTTAAGAGTTTAACTAAAGATTTATGAGAAATGAAATTTTTAAGAATTTTTGGGATATTTTATGATGAAAAATGGAATTTATATGAATTTATATAAAAGAAAATCCTATTATTAATTATTTAATAATTATTATTATATTTAAAAAAAAAACACGAAAAACAGAAACCATAAAATGAAAACCGGGGGCGACGATCGGATTCGAGAAAAAACGGAAAAAAATGCATAGTAGTGAATAGTGAGTGAATAGTGACATCCAATTTTATCTTTCGATTTGGCGTACCAATTGGCTTTCGATATCAAAACTGAACGTATTATTGGATTCAGGACGAAGAGTACTTCAGTTTTGACCGATCAGTTTTTCAAATCAACCGTTGAATCGCCGTAGATCTGAAGTAGAAAATCTCGATAAAAGGTAAGTTCTGAAAAACCTTACTTAGGGACTTCTAATTAGAAATCTGACTCCGTAGATGGATTCAGAAATTAGATAAATATTAGGATATGAAATTATTTTGTTGATTCGGTAAAATTTTTGTGACAGTGAATAGTGTTTTCCGGCGGTGAACAGTAACCAAGCTCATTTAAGGTTTTTGGACCTTCCGGACTCGATTTTGGGGTCTGTTTTACCGAATTCAGACCAGGAACTAGGATTTTAGGGCTGTCCAATCTGGAGCCCTTACCTGTGAGTGGATTTTTCATACTATAGCGCATGTTTTATGAATTCGGTTTATAACTCTCTCTATCTTGTATGATTTTAACTAGTTGGAATGTATGCTAAATTGTTTTACTGCTTTGAAAACCAATATGTTCCAACCATGTTAGAAATTATAAATTTTAATCCTAGTTGAACCCTAGGTATGCAGGGCAAATATCTAGACTGATAATTCTCCATTTGAGCTAAATTTATAGAAATGCGAACTTAGTCATAGAAATGAACTAAGTTAGCCATGAAATGATTTGATGCATGATGAGCATATATACGACGTCTACGGACGATCTATGTTTAAAATGATTTGATGCATGATGAGCATCTATGTGACGTCTACGGACGATCTATGTTGAAAAGAGAAAGTTTATGATTATAAAGGTCTCCATGGGAATTCATGGATGAGATATATTTTAGAACGAAATTTTATGCATGAAAAGAGCTAGATGGAGAATTATAACTTTATTATAATGTTATTGAAATGTTTTACTTTAAACGCTTTGAATAGCATATTTTCAAATGTTTTCTATTGGAGGAACCCTTTTAGATCACTGTTAGCTAGCCGCAGGTAGTGCTAGCCCTGGTGCACCATGATCATGTTAAGGCTTCGGCCTAGGATACTGTGACGGGCATATGACTGCCTAAGACACAGGGATTTAGGGTTGACTTATGTCTTTGCCTACAGTGATTGCCATACCCATTGCTATGTGCTTGGGGAAATTTAGGGTGGACTTATGTCTACGCCTACAGTGATTACCCTACCCTTGCTGTGTGCTTGGGGGAGATGATAGATCTGTCAGGAAAGACCTCCAATAAACTGATGCATTTTTTTTAAAGATTAAATATTTCTAAAAAAGCTCATTCATCATTGTTATTGCATAAATATCTTCATGTATTACTTACCATGCATAATTGATTTGCTTACGGTTATTGATTTAATCATGTTTTATCTTTTGAATTGTTTAGCATTCTTTCAATAAATTATGGTTAAATGCTTAATGTTTCTATTGTTATCTTTACATTTGGATTTCAATTATTAAACCCATTGCGAAACACTCGTGCTTGGTTTGCCCTGTTTCTGTTATAGTGTGATTTACTCATTCATTGAGATGTGGTAATCTCATCCCTCTTTTGTTTCCTCCCCACAGATAGTCAAAGAGACTTTGATCCAGCTACAGCTTCGTAGGAGGCTGAAGATAGTGTTGGTGAGCCTTAGTTTGGGCAAGGCTCTTTTGTCTTGTTTATTTATTTTAGTTATGTCTAGAGTATCTCCATGAACATAAAGGCAGGATCCTCGCTTCTTGCGTATTTTTATGTGTTGTTTGAAAAAAATGGTTTTATATTTTACAATAATGTTGGTATTATGAGGCCTTGGGCCAAGTTGAATCACATGAATATTATGAGGCCATGGGCCAAGTTGAATCAGAATGTTGGATTCATGAGATATCATGAGATATATATATATACATATATACAGTATTTTCTGATATTGGATGTGGCATATGTGGCCAGTTATATTTATTATGTACTCTGGATTGTGTGCTGGATTTTTGTGCATGCTATGTGTTAGGCTTGCGGCTAGGGGGAAACCCTTATGTCGTGCCGGTCATGTGTTCCATCATTTGGGGCCGTGACATAATCAAATGGAAGGAAGAGATGGAGGAGGAAGCAATCTGGGAATTATGGTTCAACATCCAGAAAAACTATCCTGAGTTTGCAAGCTCGGTTCACCCTTGGGGACAAGTGTGATTTCATGGGGGGGGGGCATATATTACGTTAAAAGGATTTAGTGGTCATTTTAAGTGTGATAGTAGGGGTCCGTTGGTCATTTAGTCACAACGGTCTTAATAAAAGGTAGGGATTCCACTGTATCGATATGAAAACTGATATAACAGAATTTACTTCTTTTCTTTCCTTCGATTTCTCTCTTTTCTCCCTTCACTTCTTCTACAACCCTAACAGGACACGGGCGGGAAGCCTCCTTGCTCGTCGTATGTATCACTTGCCTCCTTGTCCTTGTCTCCATTTCTTGTGGGGTAGACAAATTTTCTATATCCATATTTTCTATATATAAACCATGAATTGCAAGCAAATTAATTGCAAAAATTAAGTAAAATAATGCAGAATTAGAAAAAAAAAATATAATGAAAATGTTAAATAAGAGTATAACAGTCCAATAATTAATGCTGAAATAACATTTCAACTAGATAAAAAGTTCAAAAGTACAATAAGAGTTTCTAAAGCTCCTCGGTGTATCACTTGATTGTCTTAAATTCTTGAACCTTCTCAAGGTGTAAAGTGTTCATTCATTATTGCATAATCCCTATGTGAAACTTGGTTCGTAGAAAATAAATTTATAAACATATTTTTTCATAAAAAAATATTTAAATAGTTTCTAAATATTTGTGGGGTTTGTGTTTAGAAACACTGAGAAACCTATGCAAAAATTTCCCTTTCTCTCAGCCCTTAGTGACTTGTGTATTGCCACTTAAGTTACTTCTGTTGAGATTGAAGCCACATTAGCACCATGTCTGTTATGATTATGCATAGAATGTAAACCTAACAGAATGCTTTCACAGAATGAATAATAACAGTGTGTTAAAATGGGAAAAATTCTTCATCCCGTTAAAAGTTACGCGTTAAGGAAATCAACAATATTTTGTGGAGAGTATGTGCCAAATTACCATTATTTATATTAATTTGTGTCTATGCTTTGGAGCCATTCATATGACAAATTTTTGTTGTCTCCTTTCCTCTTCTTCCTTCAGGCTCTTTTTATGCCATAAGAATACAACCATTGATGGATTGCCATTGCAAGGGATGAAGTTGTCGCTCGAAGAAGTAAACCATTTTCATTGTCAAGAATGTTTCATGATTGGGTTTGGAGGCGCGGTTCGATAGAGTCAGTTGATTTTTTCTGGACTCATGACTGCAATCTAGTCCCTATGTATGTGGTTTTTATATGTCTATTTACTTCTTTCTTGTCTCATCTCTGGGGAAAACATTGCAACATTGGTTATGGATTCAGTTCTTTAGAATTAGTTGATTTCCAGTTGTATCTGATAAATGATAGCAAGAATATTTTCCTAGGACAAATGGATCTTTGTGGCTGATATATATGTTTTCTTCTGCATTTTATCCTTGCCTCATGTTCATTTTACTGTGTACGGTGTTGTTTGACCTGTAAGGATTGATCCTTGTTGAAAACCAAAGATCGTAAATAACATAGATGAGATCCACTTATTCAAATGTGGTTGAGGACTAGACCAGCACTAGGGCCTTAATTTATTGATTTGCTAGCTATAGTCAAAAGGGCACTCGGTTGGTTTCTGAAATAGAGCTTTTAGGGCAATAGGAAGTTATGATATTATTAGTACTTAATGAGTGCAATAGAGGCCTGTACTAAAAGCTCCAACTAGGTAGGTAGTAGACAGAATTTGGGAGGCCTTGGGTTCAATTTGGGAAATGCTTTTAGAACTTGTTACATATTTGAGTTGTTTTTCTCCTTCGGAAATGCTTTTACAATTTAGGATGAGTTCTTTCTTTGTTTCTTAGCATTAGCGTAAGATTAATTACTAGACTTCTTTTTTTTTTTTTTTTGCAAAAAAGAAATTTTCTAATGAAAATACTTGAAATGAAGCATATGCAGAGAGTGAAGGGCACGGTCATAGTATAGATTTAGGCATTAACTTATTGTTGGACTTGTTTTATAGTTCTTAAATTGTATAAATTAATATAGTTATAATATTTTTCGGTTCGTGTACAATTAATTTTCCTAATTTGTATATCATGAATATTTTTTCATGCAAGTTTGATACTTGGATAGCATAATAAATTAATTTTTTTTTCAAAAATTTTGTTTGTATTTGCTATAGATTTGATATTGATTTGCTGCGGATGGAACTTAAAAATAGCCTCAGATTAGCTATTTGTTAGCTATAGAATTGATAATAAGCTTATAGAATATTAGTGAATAAGTTATTAATTAGCTAGAGAATAGCTACAAATATTAAAAAATTAGCTACGGATTAATTCCCTACCTAATTAGTTAAGGACTCTTTTAACATTTATGTAAATAAAACAACTACTCATTAGTTGCAAATTAACTAGGAAATAAAAAAAATTAAATAAAGATTAGCTACGGATTATATTCATAGCTAATTAGCGGTTAGGAATAAACTACAAAAAAATTTATAACTAATCCCTAGCTAATTAAGTTCGTAAGGGGCTAACTATGAATTTTTTCTGGAGCTAATTCAAAAATTTCTTGTAGTCAAAATTGATTTACTGGTTGATTCTAAAACATCCGAAGAAGTAGATCTAGTAACACTTTCAGTATATGTTATGTTGGTTGCTACTAAAGTTTGTTGAATTGGCAGAAATAATGGAATTTATAGAATGATGTTGTGCAATAGAGTAATTAAAAAGATCCCTATGACCTTTCAACAACAACAAAAAACCATGGCCACGTAATGATGATAGTTTCTTGTTTATCATAGAAAAATTAGTAATATTAAGTGAATAACACCAACTTTATTACTTGAAGCACTATATGTAATAAAAATAAAGATTTTATCAACAAGAAATCCTATAACCAACAAAGTTGTGAGTTCCAAAAATTTTCATTGCTTATGTCAGATAATGCCATCTTTGAAGAGCTTATGTTTTTATTTAACCCCTATTGTGTATTGGATCATACACAACCGTAAGTTATCATTTGAATTGAACAAAAAAAATAAGGAAAATATAACAGTATACTTTGTGTACCTACTGCATCCAGAGAATATTACATATACAGTAATGAAACATATCGTGTTAGGATTTAACTATTGCACGTCTTAAGGACAATTCAACCTTTCTGACGTCCAATAGACTTTTACTTCGTAATCTTGCTGCTTTAGATCCGGTGACCTTATATGTATATTGCCATTTCTCCGTAGATTATATATTCCAAAATAATAAGTTGTCAAATGCACAAATTGACATTGTTTAGACCATTGGCAAAGGTATGTTTCGATACAACTAAAGTTATATCTCCTTCCTTTAGATGCATTTTATTGTGAGAAGGATGTACCTCATTCAAAACTGTTGTTCTACGGTTCATACTGCTATTTGCACACCTATTTTATTAATTATATAGTTCTTAAGATAATATAAATTACAAAATGTATCATTTATTAAGGAGGACAAGTTCCTTTAGGTTTTTTTTTTTCATTAAGGAACAAGTTCGTTCTCTTTTGACTCAATGAATTCTTTCGATTCATTATTTGCATTTTTGGGTTAAATGAGTCCATTGTATAATGTTAGAGTAATCTCAAAGCATAATTAAATGAAACTTCAATTTTGTCCAAGAAATAAGTGCATTATTGAATTATAATGGATTACTTGCCACACTGAGCGATAGCATTGACTAGCTTTGAAAGAGCATCAGCTCGTTCATTTTGAGATCGAGGAATTCATTCTATTAAAGGCTTTTCAAATATGGCAAGAAAATTCTACGTTTTCTTGGCATTTTTATCATTTCCAGTTCTTTTGCTTCGTAGGCGCTGTTTATCTGACTTTCTACTAGTCGAGAGTCGTTATGGACTCATATTCGTCTAGCTCTTAGCTCATATGCCAAGTTTGGGCTTGCTACCAAGGCTTTATACTTAGCTTGAATATTTGAGGATTTAAAGCGAAGCTTTTGGATTAATGATCCGCTTACATAGATTAGACAAGTTAGGGTGGGTGTACTTGCCTTAGCCAAGCTTTCTTCTTACGATTGTGATAGGTCATTCTCTTTTTTCTGCATAAAACTTGGCCATGACATGCCTTCTTCATTTGGTTGCAATGGACCATAAAGTTTACTACAGCGTATGGTTTAATAGCTCTTTGTGATTCATATTTCAAATTGAACTTAGACAGCTCAATTGACCAATTAAGAGACTGTTCTTCCAACAACATCAGATTTTTTTTTTAAAATACTTGTTGTAGTGGTTGATTTATCCAAACTACAATATTGTGTGTATGGGTTCATGATGATGCCCCTGAGGAAGAGCAAAGCCTCCCTCTCCACAAGATAAAACTATGGTTGAAATGGTTGTAGACATATAAGATTTATAAAGAACTATGAAAACCATAGCAAGCCTAATAGTTGAACAGGCAAGGAGAAATGAACAACTACTAGGGGTTATAGCTCAAGCTCGGGCACAACCTGTTAGGAAATGGAATCTACTTAAGAAAGCCAATGTTGAGGTAACTTTACCTTATTTTTAAAATTGAAATCACTTACTTTTTTAGGGTTTGATAGTTGTGAGACCCATGACAGTTTTTAGAGAGTCTGAAAAGGGTTTGCAGAACCCTTAGGGCATGTTTGGTTGGATAGAATGATTTAAGTGAGAATGGAAGATGGAATGGAAAGATGAATGGAAAAAGGAATAAATGAGGGAATGAAATTTTTTTACTTTGTTTGGTATGTAATGGAAAAATGGAAGGAATGAAAAAAAAAGATAAGAAATGGACCAAATTAACCCTACACATTAAATAATAAAATTATAAGTTATTTAAAAAAAATCGGGACCAGGAAGTTTAAGCCGCTAGCATGGAGTACTCTGTGTTGACCTGTTGGTGAGCCGCGAGCAGAAGAGGAAAGAATGGCAACGAGCTGCAATGGATCTGACCGGAGATGGAAGCTGGTAGAGCTAATGGAAACTGGTAGAGATGGATAGAAGCTGGTGGAGCTCGGGACCAGGAAACAGAACACACGAAGAAGAGAAGGACTAGAATAAAAGCCGGGAAAAAATGAAAAAAGAAGGCGCGGAGGATATTAAAATGAAAAAAGAAGGCGCGGAGGGGCATGAGTGTCTTCAGCACAATGGAATCAATCATTCCATCACTTATACGATGGAATGCACATTCCATTATTTAATGGAATACGGGATTCCATAGAAAGGGTATTCTGCCAAACCAAACGCATGAAAAATGTAATCCCAATCCCTTTCCCTTTCCATTCAGTCAAACCAAACGTGACCTTAGATGTTTAGATCAATTGATTTTTTGTCCTTTCAATTACATGGTATAGCTCAAATATGGTTTGGAATCTTACTATGGGGTGGATTAGTTGAATCACCACCAATGGTCTGAAGTGAATTCAATGAAGTTTTCATAGAATACTTTTTACCTAAAAGTATTAGGAATGCACGAACAATGGCAGACCTTCTATAGGACAAGGGGGGAACCGCTCCCCCAAGAAATTCTTTTTTTTCTGGACAAATTTTTTTTTATATAAATAAAGCTTTATAACCCAGAATAAAAAAATAAAAATAAAAAGACAAGGGCCCCTAATTAAAGTTGAAGAAAGGAAAGGCACCCAAGGCAAAGAATGATCATTTCTTGCTCCACCACGATGCCATTGCTCCTACCTCCTACTACACCAATTGCTGCAATTTTTCCTGCTTCATCGTCTGTTTGAAGGGCAACTGTGGTAACAGAGGCTGAGACTAGAGAGGAATTGGTTATTGTCTACAATGCTCAAGGTTTCTTTTTTTCTTTTAAAATAGTTTCTCAATCCAATTTTGATCTAACTCTAACTTTACCTGATCATTCCCCTTTTTTTCTATTTCTGAATTTCTGTAGTTTCTAATTATTAGAAATTGTTTTCTTAATCTATCAAATTTAGCATCCTCATTTTTGTTGTAAAAAAAAAGCATCCTCACTGTGTGCTTGTATATTATGTTTTTTCCTCCATATTTGAAGTTTAAACATTTATGCATATGTATCTTAGATAGAAAATTTCTTCCATTGCTACTGCCACACTAACTGTCTTGATTCTTGAATATTGAATTAGTTTTTTTATAGTTTGAATTATCTAAATCATTTTCAGGTTATGTAGTAAGTGATAAGCCTATCTTGAAATTATATAATGGTGAAGAGTAAGAAAATTGATTTATTTTTCAAGAGAAAGATAGTAACAAAAAGGAAAGTGGCATAGCACTCCATGAAAAGAATAATCGTGAGAATTCTCCAACATCTAAATGTGAGAAACAACCTTATAAGATTTTGAAGGTTACTTCTAATGAATTTGATCTTGATTCTTTGATGCGTGACCTGGGCCAACGATTTCAAATATGGCAATATCATGTGAATCAAAGGGATGAAATTCGAAGGGCTTATCTAAAATGGGGTCCATACCAACATAAACTTACAAGTTATCCTTTTACTGGAGATAAAAATCCAAGGAGATTTGTCTATAATTGGTTTAGCATCTTTCCTTCTTGGTTAGAGTATTCTCCTACTACAAATTTTGCTTATTATTTACCTTGTTTTCTCTTTACTCCAAAGTCAAAGGGACATCCTGGATCAGATACTTTTACTATCAAAGGATTTCAAACTTGGAAAAAAGTAAATGATGAAAAAAATTGTGCTTTTCTCAACCATATAGGAGAAGATCCTAACTCATCGCATAATAAATCAGTAAAGTCTTGTGAAGACTTATTAAATCAGTCTAGGCACATTAGCAATATCATTAATGTGCAAAGTTCAAGCCAAATTATGAAGAATAGATTATGCCTTAAGGCCTCTATTGCTACAACTCGTTGGTTAGCATTTCAAGCTTGTGCTTTTAGAGGTCATGATGAAACTCTAGAGTCCACAAACAGAGGTAATTTTCTTGAGATGATAAAAATCTTATCATTATTCAATGATGAAATTTCAATTATTGTGTTAGAAAATGCACCATATAATTCTAAGTATACTTCACATAGAATTCAAAAATAAATTTTGCATATCCTCTCAAGTAAAATTCGTGATCACATTCGGAAAGAAATTGGAGATTCTAAATTTTGCATCATTGTTGATGAATCATATGATGAATCACAAAGGGAGCAAATGGGTCCTATTTTAAGGTTTGTTGATAAAAGTGGCCTTATACAAGAAATTTTTTTGATCTTATGTATGTTAAAGACACTACAGCATTGAATCTTAAAAGAGAGTTGTGTGATGTCTTTTTTTGACACGGTCTTGATGTTTGTAATATTCGCGGTCAAGGTTATGATGGAGCTAGTAATATGAGAGGGGAATGGAATGGTTTGCAAGCACTATTTTTAAAGGATTGTCCTTATGCTTACTATGTTCATTGTTATGCCCATCGATTACAACTAGTGTTGATTGCTGCCTCTAGAGAAGTTTTTCCCATTCATCACTTTTTTAATCATTTAATTCTCATTGTGAATATTATGTGTTTATCTAGTAAACGAAATGATGAGTTGCAAGCTGCTAAATTAGATAAAATTGAATATTTGCTTGAGATTGGTGGACTTGTAAGTGGTAAAGGGGAAAATTAAATTGGCACTTTGAAACGACGAGGAGATATCCGTTGGAGCTTTCATTTTAACTCAATTTGTAGTATGATAAATATGTTTGGTGCAACTTGTTCTATTCTTCATAAGATTATTGTTGATGGGTTAACTTATTCTCAAAGAGCAGAGGCTGATGGTGCTTATAATATTTTGATCTCATTTGAGTTTATATTTATTTTACATTTTATGAAAGAGATGGAAGTAACAAATATCCTTTGTCAAGTTTTACAGGAACAATCTCAAGATATAGTAAATGCAATGGATTTTGTAACAACTCCATTTTTTTAAAACATATATATATATATATATATATATATATATATATATATATATATATATATATATATATATATATATTTGTAAAACCACATGAAGTCATTACCTCTTTATTTCTAACTATTTAACTCACAATAACATTCAATTAAATTAACCAAGCATAATTAAGGTTTATAGTATAGCAATAATACTGATACAAATCTGAGTTTACATACACATCATTAATTAAAAACATCCATATAAAAATAAAACACATATATGTACACATCTTATTCATCTCTATTGACCAATTCCAGGGATACGGGTGCGGGTGGTTGCACCTTCACCGAGATCTTAGTCAACTTGACCCAACGTACGCTAAAAGCCGGCCATAGAAAATATCTGCATATTTAGTCTTCTGAACATGACATGAAAATATAATGAGAATTAAATCTCAGTAGATTTAACAATAAATCACAATTATTATCAATATAGCTCATCATGTCATGCTCATATGTATAAACTACAACAATTATCTTAGGTCACATGAATACACTTTATCTATGCACATGAAAATCGTATAGTAATGACATGGATGACATGAATAACTATTTTCAAAATATCATATGATGGCTATCAACTTATTTTCACATCAAGCTACCCCGGTCAAGGTGAGTACTTTCTACTCTCTGATACGGGCTTTTCTCGCTCTGTCTGACATGGCACACTTTCTTTTCTCATTAACATAATCATAGCCGTTGGTAGGCTGTCACCTACTGGTGCACCACACGGACTGCCATGCGACCGTACTCGTCTATTTTCTTCTCTTTTATTTTTATATTAATAGCCAAAAATATGATTTCATTAACAAGTATGTTCATTATGTTTATATGCCATAATTTAACATCAAAGCACAATCATTATCAAAATTCATTGGAAAATTGCAATTATACCATGAACATTCAAATATCACTTTAAAATATTTACATGTCAAAATTACATACTTAAGATGGTAAGGACTTCATGTAATGACAATGGCTATGGCATACACTAGTCATTTATTATTTTTATTTATAAGATTCTTCTTCTTATTAAAATATTATTTTTATCTCTTCATTTTCTTTATACTTGGCCTCTAGTCACCTTCCTCCTACTTATATCATTTCTATCACATATTCTCACAAATTTAATACAACATTTTTTTTAATTTGATTTCTATTATTATCCTATAGTTAATAAGGTTCATTTAGAGTAAAACAATGTTGAAAATAAGTTTTACCAACTTCCAACACGGTCTAAACGTATCCTGTAACATGGCTTGGCCATTTCCTATCACGGCCTGTCTGTGCATTGAAACACGGCCATGCTCTATGTTGTGTTATTCTCTAATGCAGGCTTTCGTCCAACCTGACTTTCTCTCACTAATCAGAGTATAAATCTCTCATTGTAACTCCGAATTAGGTGATCTTGGTGTCTATTTAAAGATAAAACAATTATCTAAAACTATTATGTTGAATATTTTATCGAAATTGTAAGATATCTTGGTGATATTACTCCTTCAAGTTAAACGTTATTTCTTCTCAGGTAGGTTTTGACCTCTACTTACTAATCGGACCATATCTCTCTCATATGAACTCCAAATTGAGTGATTTTAGTGGATAAATTTTCGTGAAACATATATCTATATTTTTAATGTTAACCAGTTATTTTAATTCCTTATAGAATTTTTCCAAAAATTCAAACACAGAATCTTTCCTAACAGATTCTTCCCTAGTTAACCATTTTCTGACCATTGTTCACTAATCTGACCATATCTACCTCATATAGACTCCAAATTGAGTTATTCTAGTAGCTAAAAATCCGTAAGACATATATCTATATTTTTCATATTAACCATTGCTTTTAATTAGTAACCAATTCATCTCGGAATTTGAAAAACAGAAACTTTCCTAGTTACTCCAATATCCAATTTCCTAACTAGACCTTTTCTAAAGTTTTAGTTGATCATTTTATTATGTCCTCTTCCATTTTCTTCCTAGTTTACATATAATCATATTCCATCAATTTTTTTTTATCACATTTAAATATACAGAATAGTAGCATAAAAATTTTAAAAATTTTCCACCTATAGCAATACCTATGTAGAACTTTCCACACCAACCTAAATATTCAAACATACATCACATGCAAGATCAACATGTAACATGATATAACAACATCCATGGGCAATCATCAAAGTAACAAATATTGTAAATTTCATCAAAGTTCTAGGATCAAAATCCTATATAAATGTTTCTAATTTCAAAGCTTTTAAAAAAATATTGTTAAACCTACCTAATGATCTCCCTAACTCACTTAGTAAATTTTTTTCTTGTTTCCTCTTGAAGAAAGTGGCAAGATTCCTCCCTTCCCTTAGATTTTCCAACAATTTGAATAAGAGAAAGAGGGTGAGTTCTGAACTCCAAGGATGAAGATAAAAGATGGATTTAAGTGGAAATTAAACCAACTTACCTTGAGTACTTAGTCCTCTAGGCTTCTCTTTCTTCTTCCTTCCTCTCTTTCTCTCATTTCCTCACTCTACCTTACTTCTATTTTTCCTCTCCCTCACTTGGACAAAATTCTAATATTATAAGGGTGATTCTTGCTTAAATAAACTATCAAGTGGTTCTCCTTTCATGATCATGGGTCTACCTTATCACAATTAGGATACACTTGGTTGCTTTTTGAGGAAAGACAACTCATGTTCTTGTCTTCCTCTCCCTTAGTCAAGATATGCATAGCAAAAGAAGATTTGTATTTTGAAAATCATGATAAAATGTTCTTAAGATAAGGGACAAGGTTCCTTTGATTTAAGGATTTTTTTTCTTTTTCTTTTGTCTCACACAAGTATGATATGTTTACCTTTCTAAGTGGCAAGTTTCTAACCCTTGAATCTCCCTTGCTTGACTGAAATTATTTGTGTAGGATATGAATGTTTTGTCCTAATACCATGTATTATTATACCACTTGCTAAAATTATGAGTGTAGGATATAGATGTTTTATCCTAATGCCATGTATTATTATACCACTTGTTAAAATTATGAATGTAGGATATAGATATTATCACACCACTTGCTGAATTTTTGTCTTAATGCCATGTAACCTAATCTTTATTATTATTACACTATTATTTCATCATATGATTTTTTTTCTCCTGGATTTTTGCTCATTCTTGCCCATTTCTTTTGCTTTGGCTGAAATTCTACATCTTATGGAGGGTTTGGTCACATTTTAATGATTTTTGGGCTATCGGTCCAACTTCTATATCCTAGTCCAAATCTATGCTATATCTCTTGTTTGGGCTATCCAATTGTCTTGCTAGAAACTCATGTGAAGTGCAAGAACAAACTCTATGGAGTTTCCATAGGTGAAAGCCCAATGTATGGATGGAGATATTAAACTTAGTAACTCTAACTTTTGAATTAGGAAAAATTACCCTAATTCAATCTTCTTGAACTTTTAATATCTTTACTTACTTCAATTTTTTTTCCTTACCTAAGAATTTCGCCTATCTTTAGAATGTTATTTCTAATTTTTTTTCCTATTAGGTTTTCTTTCTTTACCTATTCCGTTATTATTAGAAACATTTTTCTATGCATACACATAAGGTGAAGAATTTCTAAGGCTTATATTTTCTTAGATATAAAAAAGAATTGTTTAATAAGTTTTATTTCCTTAAATAATTATGTACATCTATTAATAAAAGAAACAAAATTAGGGATGTTACAAATTTAGTTCATACTACAAAAGTTCTCACTCAAAAATTGAGAGATGATGGTTGGCAAGATTTGTTAAAAAATGTGATATTATTTTGTGAGCAACATGAAATTGATATTCCTAATTTTAATGCTTCTTTACAAAAAGGGCGTTCTTGTCAACAAAAGGAACATATCACATTAGAACACTATTATCGAGTTGAAATATTTTTAGCTACCATAGATAAGCAATTTCTTGAGTTGAATAATAGGTTTAATGACAAAGTATTGGAGCTTTTGACTCTTAGCTCTCATTTAGTTCCTAAGGGTGCTTATAAGGCTTTCAACATTGAGAATATTTACACTCTTGTGGAAAAATACTATCCTGATAATTTTACTGAGCAAGAGAAGATGATTTTGAAATCTCAGCTACAACATTTTATTATTGATGCCTCCATTCATCCAAGTTTGAAAAATCTATCAACAATACCTGAATTGTGTTGTGCTTTGGTTGAAATAGAGAAATTCAAAGTGTATTATTTGATTGATCGGTTGGTTCGTCTCATATTGACTCTTTCAGTTACTACAGCTACAACAGAACGCTCATTCTCAGCAATGAAAATAATCAAGACAAGGTTACGTAGCAAGATGGAAGACGATTTTTTTGCAGATAACCTAGTGATCATATTGAAAGACAAATATCTGCAAGTTTTACTTTTGATTCTATCATTGATGATTTCAAGTCATTAAAAAATAAGAGAGCAACACTTTAAATGGAGGTAAATTTTAATTATTTCATCTAACATTTTGTTTATTTAGTTATATTATAATATTTTTCAATTTTGATATTTGATATATTATATAGTAAACTAAATTTGTGAGATACATTGTCTTTTTAATTTTTCAATGTGATTTTTTTATATTAATTGTTACGTATCTCTTTTACCCCCTCAATAATTTTTTTCAAGATCCGCCATTGTGCACAAACTTGAGAATTTAGGAAATAATATGAGTATTATGGAATATGATATTCATTTTACACAGTTGTCTACTTCATATTTGGTCCTTACTGAGAAGGACAGGTGCAAAAGATTTATCATTAGGTTGGAATGTCATTGTTTAAGTTGATAACACCATAGATTAAGCAATTATCATATTATGATGCCATAGTAGACTATGCAAAAATGATTGAAACAAGAGAATAAACTAAAATTAAAACCTTAAAAATGCAAAAATGAGACAAAAATGGTAGTTCTTGCAATGAACATGGTCTTAGCCCTACTACTAAGTGACTTAGATTTCAAAATCAATGACTATTACAATTACAATATGGGCTTTTAACTGAGACGTTAGTTAGCATTGATAGGCAAAGATTAGATTTTAGAAATACTAGACAAATGATTTAATAGGGTATAGAACAAACATGTTACAATAAAATTTCATGTCCCACATATGACAAAATACAAGTTGGAAATGTCACCAGTCAAGGGTTAGCTCAGTTTATTCTACCATCAGCACTTGTTATAGCTCATCCTATTAAGACCGTACATAATCCAACAAGCAAAGGTAATAAAGCAAGAAGACAGGAAAGTAAAGTACAAAGCCAAATAGGTACAGGCCAGGATGTGTCTTTGCACTTAACTAACAAGATACTTTGGCATCCAATGCTATAGTGATAGACATACTTCTAATTTATTTTCATAGAGTACATGTGTTGTTTGATCTAGGTTCTACCAATTTGTATATGTCTCATACTTTGCTAAATAAGTGGATATAGATTTTATTATATTATATGATCCCTTTATTATTGCCACTTCTGTTGAGAAGTCTTTGTTATTAGAAAATATGTATAAGTCATTCAAAATTTCAGTGTTAGACAAATATACTGTTGCTACTTTGATAGAATTAGATATGACTAATTTTGATGTGCTCCTCGATATGGATTGGCTAGCAATATGTCATGCCATCTTAAATTGTCATCTTAAAATAGTTAATTTTGGCATTCCGAGTGAAACATGTGAGATTTACACTATCATTAGAAACCTTAAGTGCATATTCTAACATAGAGACGTCAATTTAAGGTAGAGAACATGGATAAAATTACTTAAGAAATATTATTTTACCATATTATATCATCATAAAAAAGTCAATGTTGTGACTGATGCCTTCAGTAGAAAATCCATGGATAGTTTAACCCATGTAGCTAAGGTACGAAGACCTTTGTTTGCAGAAATCAACAAACTAGAAAGAATAATGAGTTTATAGTGGATTTTGATGGTATATTAAGGTGTGGCAAACCTTTTTGCATACCTAATGTATATGAACTGAGAAGAGAGATTTTAAAAACCTATATATCTATGTATAATGTTCATCCTAGAGCAACAAGGATGTACTAAGATTTGAAAGAATTATATTGACGGGATGGTATGAAGAAAGATATAATTAATTTCATTTCACACTGCTTGGTGTGTCAGCAAGCAAAAGTTGGATATAAAAGACTTGTTGGATTACATCAATAAATAGAAATATTTGAAATAAAGTAGGAAATGATTACTGTTGATTTCATTACTAGGTACCACGAACTCCAAGGGGATTTGATTTCATATGGATGATCATGAATAAAATGAAAAAAATCAATACATTTTCTTCAGGTGGAAACCACATATAACATAGCTTAGTATGCAAAATTATATATGAATGAGATACTTAAGTTTTATAGGGTGCCAACATCTATTTTATATGATTGAGGTTCACATTTTCCAACTTGCTTTTGGAGAACTTTTAAAGAAATTTTAGGTATAAGGTTGGACATCAACACTACTTTTCATCTACAAATAGATGGTCAATATGAGTCAATTATTTAGATATTAGAAAATATGTTTCGAGCATGTGTATTTGATCTTAGTAAAAGTTGAAAAATTTTCTTGCCCTTAAATGAGTTTACTTATTCAAATGGAACTATTCAAGACATTATATAAAAGATGTAGGTTTTCTATTAGATGGTTCGAAGTGGAGGGAAGCTAAACTTTTAAGACCTGACTTGGTACAAGATGTAATTGATATAGTACAAATGATAAAGGAAAGATTACTATCGACTTAGAGTAAACAAAAATTCTATGTTGAAAATAGACGTCGAGTCTTAGAGTTTGTCATAGGTGATTATGTATTCTTGAGAATTTCTCTAATAAAAAGGGTGATGAGATTAGGAAGAAAAAGAAATTAAGTCTAAGATACATAGGTTTATTTGAAATTCTAAAGAGACTTAATTTAGTAGCATTTCTTTTGGCTTTACCACTTAAGTTTAGCAATGTTCATCCAAAATTTCATGTGTCTATGCCACAAAAGTACCTACCAAATCCTTCACATGTCATCCAGCCCCCAAGAAATTCAATTAGATAAAAATGTATTGTAAGAGGAGAAATTGATAGCTATTGTAAATAGATAAGTAAAAAAATTGTATTCAAAATAAATATCAACAATGAAAGTAATTTGACACAATCATTCTAAAGAAGAAACTACATACACTATAAGAAATTTACTTTTCAGTGGCGACTTATAAAATTCGTCAATAAAAACTATTTTCAGTGACGACATTTAGGGTCAACAATGAAAAGTATGCTTTTCGTGGTGACTTAAACATGTCGTCACAAAAAATCACACTTTGTGTGGCGACTTTCATAATATCGCCACTAAAGGTGGGTGTAAAAGTGGTTCCCAACCCTTTTTGTGGCAATTGTTTTGCGTCGCCACTGTAAGGTGCACTTTTGGTGGCGACATATAATGTCGCCACTAAATCTTGGCAGAAAAATTTGCCTATTACACGTTGGTGTCTTCAATGGCGACTATATGTCGCCACCGAAAAGCTTAAATCGCCACTAAAAGGTAAGATTAACTTAAAAAAATCGTGGGATGAATCCTCTATTGATTACTCTTAAAATTAATCTTCATCTTTAATTTATATTTTAATATATGCATAAAATTTAAATTTTTTAATAAATGATATAAAAATTTATATTTTTTAATAGATTGTTTTGTTGACAGTGTTAAAAAAATTTTGGAAATTTATTTAATTAATATAGAAAAAAATTTAATTTAATTATATCTTTATTTCAACTATATAAATTCTTAATTATACTATATAAGAAAATATGTGAAATGCACATTGTTGTCACGTTTTCTCTTTTTTTTTTTGTTATTTTAATTTATTTTAATAACAAAGAGTTTGTTTCAATTTTACTTAATCATCAAAATTCTTCAAAATTTAAAACTTTAAAGTTAAAAGAGCATTTTGTTATTTTAATATATTAAAAATTTATTTTGAATTTAATTTTTTTGAAGTTTAATTTTTAAACATATTAATTAAAAAGTTATTTTCCTTGTATAAATAATTGTACATTAACTATATTAATAGAAATTGAATAAATTTCTGTAACTAATTAAAATGAAACTTTAACTAAACTTTATCTTTTTTTTAATTATAAAAAATTGTTAAATATTTATAAATAGAATAAATTTGAAGACATTTTTAAAATTAATTAATTCTTAAAAGATTAAATTGATAAAGGAAAATTTTAAAAAATAAAGTTGAATATATATATATATATATATATATATATATATATATATATATATATATATATATATATTTGAAATATGCAAAACCTATATTCTTATTCTCCATTCATATAATTTAAGAATAGATTCCCTTTTTTTTTCTTTAATAATTACAAATATTTAAAATGGTTCATGTATTAAATACAAGATATCAATTGTCATGAAAAGATGACAATATTTTCTGGTAAAATTTTTATTAAAAATTCTAATAGATAATACCACTAGTGTAGCCTTAATAGGAATTGTTGTTGCTCATTCTAAACTTTCAACTATGATTGCTTATTCTTTTTTTGTAAAAAGTAATTGTGTAAAACTTAAAGGCATAGTATAGAATGTAGGGTAGCTTCTCTGTAATATCCCGTAAATTTTTTTTAAATAATAATATTTTACGATAAAAAAATATATTTTTATTTTAAATGATTATGTTTTACTAAAAGAAAATATATTTTTAATTAAAATAATTTTTGTTTTACTTAAAATAATTATATTAGCCTTTAATAAATTTTTATTTTTATTTTAAAAATATTCTTTCTTTTATTATGTATAAAAATATTTATTTTTTGATTTGTTTTATTAAAAATTTTATCAAGAAAAGTCATGATTTAAGAGTTCAACTAAAGTTTTACAAGAATGTAAATTTTTAAAAAAATTTGGGATATTTTAGGATGAAAAATACTATTTATATGTATATAATAAAAATAAAAATAATAAATTTTTAAATATTTAATTATTAAATAATAATAAATAAATAAATAAAGAAAAAGGGGGAGGGGGAGACGAAAACTGAAGAGGAATGCAAAATCACGATTCCGTAATAGTATAAATAGTAACATCTATTTTTCTCTCTAGATCTACAGTGCCTATTAGCTTTCTATCTCAAAACTGAGGGTATCACTAGAGTCAGGACGAAAAATACTACGATTTTGATTAACAATTTTTTAAATTAACCGCAGAATCGCCATAGATCAGAAGTAAAAAAAATCTCAAAAAAGGTAAATTCTGAAACTCTTATTTAGAGATCTTAAATTGAAAATCTGAAATCGTAGCTGGATTTAGGAGTTAGATAAACTTTAAAATATGAATTTTTTCGGTCATCTGATAACTTTTTGTGCATCATGAATAGTTTTTTTCGGCAGTAAATAGTGATTTTCGACCGTAAATAGTACCCAATAGTTGTTTAGTGTTGACTAAGCTCCCGGAGGACAAATTGCTCGATTTTAGAGTCATTTCTTAGATTTTTAGACCCTACGGACATGTTTTTGAAGTCTATTTAGTCAAATGTAGATTAGAAAAGTGCATTTTAGGGCTATTCAACCTGGAGCTCTACCTTGTGAGTAGATGATTCTTTCTATGACTTGCCCTATACTCTTCTTGATCTTTAAGCATGTACTTGATTATGTTTATGAAATATTTATATTTTTATATATTTCTGCAATGTATTAAAATTATCTGAATTGCTTACAATTTAGAATATAATTCAAGAAGTGTATAGTTTTGAGAAATGGATTTCTGAACTCATGGTATATCTGATTTCTCATGTATTTCTCAATAAATGATAAAGTGAATATTTATGTACGTGGCATTGATTTATAAGATTATATGATTGCCTCGAGAAAGGGCTTGTATATGTGATAAACCTTGAATGGGTAATTTATGACAGATGAATTGTATTGAGATTGAAATTCTTTATTATACTAAAAGCTCTTTGTTTTGAAAGATATGGAATATGTGCATATGATAATTTTATGGAGGAATTCTATTAGAAACACTGTTTTCTAACAGTAGGTGATGTTAGCCTTAGTGCACCTTGATACCTCAGTTAGTAGGGGTGGTGCTAGCCTTGTGTGAGGGCCAACACACGGGATATGTTATGTGATGGAGAGCAGGATGCCTCTTATATAGGAGAAATGCCAGTTATATGAGATGTGATTTGCCTTCCCTTGCTTTCTGCTTGAGGAAATTATCCATATTAGAGTCTCTTCGCGTGTTCTCTTGAATGGTGGTAGGGCAAACCTTGGCTAAGATGTTAAGTATAGGCAAATCCTACACTAACAAAGTATGGAAGGAATTGAACTCTGATATGGTGGTTCTAATATGGGATCCTCCTAATATTTTTATAAAAAATGTTTTTAATGCATATCAATGTTTGATTAACGATCATATTGTATCATATATGATTACAGATATTTGAATGTGATTTGAACTGAGAATATTTGAAAATACGGGTCCTATATGAATGTACTTCCGAACTTTAATTTTCTATGTGATAAATTTTAAAACATGAGTTCATTCATATGCTAACTTAAGAGGTTATAAGAGGTCTTATCTGCTCATTGAGTTGTCAAACTCACTACACGATATTTATATACTTTTCTGATAAGAATATAGAGTTTGGTCCTTCCCCTTCAGATAGTTGACCAGCTAGACGACATGATCTCTGGGTGAGCCTACTTTGTTTCCAAGGTTCGTAAATTTTGATTATATTGTACTTGTACTCTAAAGTATGCTCTGATGCCACAAGTAGGATCCCTACTACTATTACTCTGATATTTATGGACTTTGTCTGTATATGATATATGTATGGGAGAACCTATATGTATTTGTTTCCATAATAAATTATTAGAATATTCATGTTTATGGAAAATATATGTTCATGGTATACGTGTTTCACGTGCCCTAAAATTAGGGATGTGACAAGTTGGTATCAGAGCATTAGATTTTTTTGTGGCTATCAGAGTAAATGATTCTTTAGTATGACCTTTAGTATGGATATAAGCCGAACATATTTATACTTCAGGTACTACTAAGAGATTCTATAGGGTTTCACTTTCCTTTCAATTCCAAAATTGCTAAAGTTCCTAGTATAAGATTGATTGAATCTTGTGGCATCTTGAAAAGGTATCTATAGGTCAATTTCTACTTAAAAGTGGTAGGAATAGATGTGTCAGAGAATTTAAAGAATTGAAACAGATGCCTAATATAACCGTTTCTACATGTGACATCTGTTTTACCCAGTTGTCTAAATATGATAGACTTTGATGTGATGTTGAAAATGAATTGGTTGGTATCATGTCACGCTATTTTGGAATATCACTTTAAGGTGATTAACTTTAATATTCTTGGAGAATTTTCTTTCTTGATACAAGGAGACCGTAGTGAGATATCCAGTAATCTAATCTTTGCTTTAATAGCCCATAAGTTATTACATAATGGTACCAAGGATATTTGGCAATGGTCAAAGATATAGATATGAAATACATTAATGTAGATCAAGTTCTAGTGGTTAGAGAATTTTATTATGTGTTCCCTGAGGAATTTCCAAGATTACCCCGAAACGATAAATATAATTTGGTATTGATTTATTTCCTAGAATCTAACCAGTGCCTATATTCCCATATAGAATGGCACTCACTGAATTTAAGGAACTGAAAAAGAATTAATTACAAGATGTGTTAGAGAAGGGGTTTTAATGCCCTAGTACTTTTTCTTGGAGTGCTCCAGTTCTATCTGCGAAAAAGAAAGATGGATCACTGCAATTATGGATAAATTATAGACAATTAAATAAGACGACAATGTAGAATAAATACGCATAGATTCATTGTCAGAAAATATTAGTCACCGCGAGAATCACTATTCATGATGAATAAAAAGTTATCAGATGGTTGAAAAATTTCATATCCTAAGGTTTATCTAATTTCTAAATCCATCTACGGTGTCAGATTTTCAATTTGAGGTCTCTAAGTAGAAGTTTCAGAACTTACCTTTTTCTAAAAAAATTTACTTCCAATCTGCAGCAATTCTACGGCTGATTTGAAAAATTGTTCGGTAAAAATTATAGTATTTTCCGTCCTAAATTCAATGGTACCCTTAATTTGGAGATCGAAAGTCAATAGGTACTCTAGATATAAAGAAAACATGCAAGTTACTATTCATCAAAATTCTGTAGGCTCTCTCGATTCCGTCTCCCTCTCCCCGTTTTCTCTTTTCTCTTTATTTATTTATTATTATTTAATAATTAAATATTTAGAATTATTATTTATTTTATTTTATTTTATATATATTCATATAAATATCGTTTTTTCATTCTAAAGCACCCCAAAATTTTCTAAAAATTTATATTATTGAAAAACTTTAGTTGCACCCTTACAACATGACTTTTTTTGATAAAATTTTAATAAAATAAATCACAAAATAAATATCTTTATGCATAATAAAAGAAAAAATATTTCTAAAAATAAAACAAAAATTTATTATAGGCCAATATAATTATTTTAAGCAAAATAATAATTATTTTAATTAAAAGTATACTTGCCTTTAGCAAAACATGCATAATCATTTAAAAAAAAATACTTGCTTATAGTAAAATATTATTTAAAAATAAAAATTACAGGATATTACATTCTTCCCCCCTTAAGAAATTCGGTCCCCGAATTTCAACCCATCCTATCACATGTAATGAATGAAATTAATGCATAATTTGGAGTTACCAACCTTATTACTCAAATAATTGGGGATATCTTTTCTGTATATCATTTTTACTTTCTAAGAAATCTCTTCACTTGTGTGATTTTGTCATATAATCTTAACTATAGGGATTTCCTTCAACCATAAATTCTTCACTTGTCGATCAACAATAAACATCGATTTTTCATCAAAATCAAGTTTATGTTCAATTGAATTTCTTGAAATCCAATAACATGAGAAGAATCTTATAGGTACTTCCTTAGCATTGATGCAAAAAAGACTATATTGACATCACCTAATCCTGATGGCAAGGTTAGCCAATGTACTACTATGCCTACTTTGTTTAAGTTTTTAAAATAGTCTATATATTAGAGTTTAACTTTTTCCTTCTTTCCAAATCTCATTACCTCTTTTATTTGTGAGTCCTTCAAGAATATTTGGTCACCAACTAATAATTTCTAGTGCTCAACATTCATAGTCCTTATAAACTTTTGGCCTATATTGAGTTTCTTGTATATATTTTTCTAATCAATTTCACTTTATCAACGATATCTTATCATAAGTCTGACTCCACTGAGTCATCTAATAGAAACTTTGTAACGCCTCTTACATAAGGCTTTAAATCATCTAATAACACTTTATTATAGGCAAATTCTGGTAAGGAATCTCCCACCAAACTCGAAAACATATGCTTGAAGCAAACTCTCCAAACTAGCATATTTAACTTAGGTTAGTCATATTCTATCTGATATTCCAAATTAGATTCCAAAAACTTAACCTTATTCAACTCATCCATCTATTAGGAGTCTTACGATGTTTAATGTAAGACCTCAAATGATGCCATTTGTATGTTGGCCTGATAATTACTAATATGGGCAAGTTCAACTAAGGATAAATGATTTCTCCAAATTTTCACCAAAATTATATAAAGATACCTGAAGCATAACTTCCATTGCACAAACACATCATTTATATTTACTATCAGCCATACTATAATCTAACAAAGATCTTTAGGCTTCCTGAATAGCTCTCCTGAAACAAAATATTCAATTTTTACTTGCTGACATGCCGAAGAACGAAAGAAATATCACTTGTATACTCTTTTTACCATTATGCTAATACAATTATTTCAGATCCTAATATATCCTTATTGCCTTAAGATTATCCATATTCACAATCTATGACTTCTTCTTAAATCTCCTTTTTCAACCATTTTTTACATCCTAGATTGTAACATCCCGTAACTTTTTAGATATTTTCCTTAGAAATTCTTCACCTTACATATATGCATAGAAATGTTCTAATATTAATGGAATAGGTAAAGAAAGAAAACCTAAGAGGAAATATTAGAAATAAATATGTTAAAGAAAGGTGAAATTCTTAGGTAAAGAAAGATAAATTTTTTTGAACTAAGTAAAGGTCTTAAAATTTCAAGAAGATCGGATTAGGGTAATTTTTCTTAATTTAAGAGCAAAAGTTACTAAGTTTAGTATCTCCACCCGTAATTGGGCTTTAATCTATAGACACTTCATATAGAGTTTTTCTACTTCACATGAATTTTTAGCAAACCAATAGGATAGCCCAAGGAAGAAATAAACCATAGACTTGGACTAGGATATAGAAATTGGACCGGTAGCCCAAAAATCATGAAAATGTGACCAAGCCCATTATGAAAGGTAGAGTTTTAACCAAAGTAAGGAAAATGGGCAAGAATGAGCCTAAACCCAAGAGGAAAAATAAAAATAAAAATAAAATTAAAGTGATGAAATATTGGTGTAATCAAGATTAAGTGACATGGCATTAAGACAAAAATTTAGCAAGTGGTGTGATTCTACGTTCATCATTTTGGCAAGTAGCATAATAATACAAGGCTTTAAGACAAAAACATCTATATCCTACATTCATAACTTTAGCAAGTGGGTAATAATACATAGCATTATGACAAAAAATCATTATCCTACACAAATAATTTTAGTTAAGTAAGGAAAATTCAAGGGCTAGAAATTTGCCAATTAAAAAGGCAAATCTATCATACTTGATTAAGACAAAAGAAAAAGGAAATGAATCCCTAAATCAAAGGGATCTTATCCCATATTTTAAGAACATATCATCATAATTTTCAAAATACAAATCTCCTTTTTCTATGCATATCTTGACTAAGGAAGAGGAAGACAAGAACATAAGTTGTTTGTTTTCCAAAAATTCAACAAAGTGTATCCTAATTGTGATAAGGTAGACCCATGATCATGAAAGGTGAATTATTTGGTGGTCTATATAATAAAACCCACCCTTACAACATTAGAATTTCGTCCAAGTGAGGGAGAGCAAAAATAAAAGCAAGGTAGTGTGAGGAAAGGAGAGGAAGAAAGGAAGAAAGAGGAAGGAGAAGTCTAGGGGACTAAGTGCTCCAGGTAAGTTTAACAATATTTCTTTTTGAAGAAAACCTTTGAAACTCATAATATTTATATGAGATTTTGATCTTAGAACTTTGATGATTGGTCATGGATGTTGCAATATCATGTTACATATTGATCTTGCATGCGATGTATGTTTGAATACTTAGCTTGGTGTAGATAGTTCTGCATGGGTATGGCTATGGTTGACAGAATTTTAAGCTTCGGTATTTTAATTTCTGGGAACCATCTATAAGGAATTAAAATAAATGGTTAACATAAGAATTAAAGATATGTGTGTCACGGATTTTCACCCACTGGAATCATTCAATTTGGAGTCCATATGAGGTAGCTATGGTCCGATTAGTAGTCAAAGGTCAGAAAATGAATCATCAGGGAAGAATATGTTAGGATAGCTTCGGTAATTTAATTTCTGGAAATTATTGGTAGAGAATTAAAATAAATGGTTAACATAAGAATTAAAGATATGTGTGTCACGGATTTTCACCCACTGGAATCATTCCATTTGGAGTCCATATGAGGTAGCTATGGTCTGATTAGTAGTCAAAGGTCAGAAAATGAATCATCAGGGAAGAATATGTTAGGATAGCTTCGGTAATTTAATTTCTGAAAATTATTGGTAGAGAATTAAAATAAATGGTTAACATAAGAATTAAAGATATGTGTGTCACGGATTTTTACCCACTGGAATCATTCCATTTGGAGTCCATATGAGGTAGCTATGGTCTGATTAGTAGTCAAAGGTCAGAAAATGAATCATCAGGGAAGAATATGTTAGGATAGCTTCGGTAATTTAATTTCTGGGAATTATTGGTAGGGAATTAAAATAAATGGTTAACATAAGAATTAAAGATATGTGTGTCATGGATTTTTAGCCACTGGAATCATTCAATTTGGAGTCTACATGTGGTAGATATGGTCCGATTAGTAAGCCAAGGTCAGAAAATGGTTCATCAGGGAAGATTATGTTAGGATAACTTTTGTATTTTAATTTCTGGGAATTATCTGTATGGAATTAAAATAAATGGTTAACATGAACGTTATATATCTATGTCTCATGGAAATATACCCACTGGAATTATGCAATTTAGAGTTCATATGAGGTAGATATGATCCGATTAGTAAGCAAATGTCAGAAAATGTTTATTCAGGGAAGAGTATGTTATTAAGGTTTTAGTTTTTGAATTTCTGGAAATATTCTATAGGGAATTAAAATAGCGCGCCAACATAACAATTATAGATATATGGCTCATGGATTTTTACCAACTGAAATAACTCAATTTAGAGTTCCAATTTGGGAGATATGGTCTAATTAGTCAGTAAAGGTCAGAACCTATCCGAGAGGAACTATCCTGTACTTTGAAGAAGTAATATCACCTTTGTTTCTTAATTTTTCGTTACAATGTTCAACATAATAGTTTTAGATAATTGTTTTATCTTGAAATGGACACCAAGATCACCTACATCAGAGTTAAATTGAGGGAGTTATGCTCTGATTAGTAAGAGAAGGTTAGATAGGATGAAAACCTGCATTAAGAAAATAAAGAAATAAAATTAGTATTTAAAAAAGAAGATGAATCTTAATAAATGACTAGTATAGCCATAGCCATTTCCATTGTATGAACTTCTTACCATCTTAAGTGTGAAATTTTGACATGGAAATATTTTATAAAGTGATATTTGAAATGGTTATGTTCATGGCATGATTACCAATGATTTATGGTAATAGTTATATTTTGATTAATATACTTGTTATTGAAAGCATATTTTTGGCTAACATTGTGAAAAGAAAAGAAATGAGCACGGTCACATGGCAATCCGTGTGGTGCACCAGTAGGGGACACCCTACCAACGGTTATGATCATGATAATGAGAAAAGAAAGAAAAAGTGGGCCATGTCGGACGGAGCGAGAAAAGCCCGTACCGGAGAGTAGAGGATACTCACCCTGACCGGGGTAGTTTGAAATGAGAATAAGTTGATGGCCATCATATGATATTTTGAAAATAGTTAATCATATCATACATATCATTACAGTATGATTCTTATGTGCATAGATATAATGCATTCATGTGACCAAAGATATTTTCTGTAGTTTATACAGCTGAACATGACGTGATGAGCTTTACTGATGATAATTTATTGTTGAATTTACTGGGATTTAATTCTCACTATATTTCCATATCATGTTCAGAAAATTATTTATGCAGCTTTTGTTTCTAAGGCTCTGGCTTTTAGTGCACGTTGGATCGAGTTACTTTATGTTGGGCAGATTTCAGAATCAAATAAGATGTTTGTGGTCGAGTTGGCTCAGATCCCGGTGAAGGTGCAACCACCCGCACCTGTATCTCCGGAATTGGTCAACCAAAATAAACAAGATGTAAATATCTATGTGTTTGATATGTTATACGTCTGTTTTGATTAATGACATGTATGTGAACTCAATATTGTATAATAATAAAGGAAAAAAAAAGGTTGTTATATAATTGGTATCAGAGAAGGTCGATCCTAGATGGCCAGTGGGTGGTTGGTTATCTGAATCGATCTTATAGTATCTTAAGTATGTTGTGGTAGTGTTGTGTAGTGGATCAGTGATTTCATATAGGTAAGAAATTACTAGTGTTTCCTATCTATATGCCGAGGTGGTGTTATGGCTGCTGTTAAATTTTTTTAAAAAACTAACTATTGGGCTTGATCACCTCAATAGTAGCATAACTTTATTTTTGCCACAGTAGGAAATGGCACCACTAAGGAGGAATTCCGTAAAAAAATGTGGAGGAAACCCTACACAACCTTGCCACGGTAATTTGAGAATTTAATATTGATTTACTCCTTAGAACCCAACTAGTATCTATAACCTTATATAAAATGATATTGATTGAATAAAAAAAAAATAGTTACATGACTTGTTAGACAAGGGATTTAAATGCCCTAGTACTTTTATTTGGAGTGCTCTAGTTCTATCTGTAAAAAAGAAAGATGGATCACTATGACTATGCATAGATTATAGACAGTTGAATAAGGTGACAATGTAAAATAGAAACCCATTAGCTCGTATAGATTACCTGTTTGACCAGTTATAAGGTGTTCAATATTTTTCCACAAATAGATTTGGGATATGAGTAACATTAATTAGGGATAAGAGAAGAGGATGTAGGACTTATTATAGGCATTATGAGTTCTTGGTGATGCATTTAAATTGACAAATCATTAGCTGCATTCATAGATTTAATGAATAGTAATTAGGTCATCCCTGGAATAATTTGTTATTATATATATGGATGATATACTAGAATATTTCAAAAGTTCAGAGGATCATAAGCAACATTCAAAGATAGTTTTACCAACTCTAAAGGAGTATGGTTGGTAAATGTGGTATACAAGTAGAGTCTAAGAAAGTAAAAGTAGTACAATAATAGCTACGTTTTACTAGATTTAAAGATGAAGATCCAAATCCAATTTACGCTTCTTGCGGTTATCTGCCGTCCATTCTATTGGAGTAATAGTTAGATCAGGTACATGAACATAGGCTTGTAAAGCATCAATCAACTCCTCAGCATTTGAAGCTGAGATGAGAATTTGTCGTGTTGAGTGTGAGATAAACCTCTGTTCCACAACTTGATCTAGAAAAGATAACAAACCATCAAAGAAGTGATTAACATTTAACAAACCTATCGGTTTGTGATGCATATTCAGTTGTGCCCAAGAGACTATTTGGAAAATCTCCTCTAGAGTACCAAAACCACCTGGTAAGGCAATGAAGGCGTCAGCATTGCTCATCATTCTAGCCATGCGTTCATGCATGGAAACTACCCTATATTCTTCCCCAATTGTCTTCCCTATGTTGCTGGATGTAGCTAGAGCTGTAGGAATAATACCTAAAACTTGGCATCCCCCTGCATGTGCAGCTGTAGCCACACACCCCATTAACCCACAGTTACCTCCACCATAAACTAAATGAATTTTTCTCCTAGCCAGCACCATACCCAGATTTTGTGCTGCTTTAACATACTCCTCATCTTTTCCAGGACTGAAACCACAAAAGACACAGATATTTCGGAACTGACGGAATGCGGTTCCCTCCATAATTTCTATCACCTTAACTTTGAGAATAGACAAAGATACTAATGTAAGTATTTATAGAACTCAGAGAATGGCATATTTATAATAGCAATGCAAATAGGCCAGGTATTATTAGAACAACTATGTGAGTGATTGGTGGATATCAGCTAAATTAAAGGTAAATAAAAAAAAATTTCAAAAATGACGGCAAGCATGTATATGTACGGTAGTATGACTGTGACCCATATTAAGCACATAAAGAGTATAAGATAAGATATCACCAGAAATCTGTCTTTATCTTGTCTTTGATGAAGCATTGATGTTTTGATTCTTGTAGAAAAGTTGTAGGTGATAGCCATCATTGAAAAAAAAATGCAATCAAATGATTTATTTTGTATTATCAATGTTTTTGCCAGTCGACTATCAGTATTATTAAGTCGACTAGCTATTTTGAGAAATTTTAATTTGGACTGATTTTTTTTACAGTTGATTGATTACATCTATTTTGAAGCAATCAACTGCATCCTACTAGTTAACTACATATTCTTTGATTTTCACAGACTTTTATAAGCTCAGAAATGTTTCTTTTCCATGTGATATCTTTCTACCGAATACCAATAGATTTAAAGTAGATTCTGACACATATATTCAAAATTTGCGGCCACCGATTTTTGCTGAAATCATAGATAGATTTTGTTTACAGATTTTCAAGAATTACGGCCACCGATTTTAATATTTTTCAATGCTTTGTCGAAATTTTTGACTTTCGCTTTTGGCACCATTCTCTATTATGCTTTTCGTCTGTTTCACTCATTAACGGTTGGCATTAAATGCAAGGTTATTTTCCCTCATTGCAATGAAAGATAATTTCTTTTCTTTGAAACTCGGTTATTATGGTGTCTAAGTTGTTAGTAGGTTAAAGTAATGAAAAGTTTGAAAAGAATGGACGGATGATGGTCTTATGGTGTTTTGACGAATGTAATCAAGAGAATTAGCGGTGTTGAAGTTCTCGAGGAATAAAATATAGGAAGTAGGATTTAAGTTAGTCTTTGAACTCTTAATTTGGAAATATAGAGAATATTCTAAGAACCATGTCCGAAAATAATGTAGGTTATCAAGATATTTGTGTTAAAGGATTATATCATGCTAAATTGAGTCTAGTATCTAGGATGTGAATTATGTTGGAATTGAGAATTCATGTATGAGTAATTGTTAGGAAAAAAAAACACAAATCTTCTTGAAATGATTGGGTGAATTAAATGGGATTGGCATAAGCTAGAATGAGGTGCTTTTGGATATGATAGAAGAAATAATTGAAATTTTTGACAATGAATTTAATGGTGTTAATAAGCTTGTATAGAATTACTGTGATGAGGTAAGTTGAAATTATTAGACATGTGTCAATGGTACATAAACGTTATTAAATGTTTGAAGGATTTATTGCTACGTATGTTTAACATATTGATTAAAGGAATTGAGGATAAAAATAGATGATAGATTAAGATGATGATATTCAGGGGATGATGTTGATATATGAAAAAAAAAATTGACTTGATAGAAGTTTGGAATAAGAAAAGATAGTTACACAATATGAAGGTGTATATGTTCCTTTATATGTGTGTTTTCTAATATCGACCCCTAGATATATCCATGCGGGCTAGAGGATATCAATTGAAGAACTTATGAGTGAAAGAAATCCTTATGGTTAAGTTATATGGCAAAATCACTCAAGTGACTAGACAAATTAAAAAGTAAAGATGTCATACAAAAAAGATATCTCTAATTATTTAGGTAATAAGCTTGGTAACTCTGAATAATGCCTTAATTTCATTCCCTACATGTGGTAGGATGGATTGAAATTCGGGGACCAAATTTCTTAAGGGGGGAAGAATGTAACATCCCGTAACTTTTTAGATATTTTCTTTAGAAATTCTTCACCTTACATATATGCATAGAAATGTTCTAATATTAATGGAATAGGTAAAGAAAGAAAACCTAAGAGGAAATATTAGAAATAAACATGTTAAAGAAAGGTGAAATTCTTAGGTATAGAAAGATAAATTTTTTTGAACTAAGTAAAGGTCTTAAAATTTCAAGAAGATCGGATTAGGGTAATTTTTCTTAATTTAAGAGAAAAAGTTACTAATCTTAGTATCTCCACCCGTAATTGGGCTTTAACCTATAGACACTTCATATAGAGTTTTTCTATTTCACATGAATTTTTAGCAAGCCAATAGGATAGCGCAAGGAAGAAATAAAACATAGACTTGGACTAGGATATAGAAATTGGACCGGTAGCCCAAAAATCATGAAAATGTGACCAAGCCCATTATGAAAGGTAGAATTTTAACCAAAGTAAGGAAAATGGGCAAGAATGAGCCCAAACCCAAGAGGAAAAATAAAAATAAAAAAAAAATTAAAGTGATGAAATATTGGTGTAATCAAGATTAAGTGACATGACATTAAGACAAAAATTTAGCAAGTGGTGTGATTCTACGTTCATCATTTTGGCAAGTGGCATAATAATACAAGGCTTTAAGACAAAAACATCTATATCCTACATTCATAACTTTAGCAAGTGGGTAATAATACATAGCATTATGACAAAAAATCATTATCCTACACAAATAATTTTAGTTAAGTAAGGAAAATTCAAGGGCTAGAAATTTGCCAATTAAAAAGGCAAATCTATCATACTTGATTAAGACAAAAGAAAAAGGAAATCAATCCCTAAATCAAAGGGATCTTATCCCATATCTTAAGAACATATCATCATAATTTTCAAAATACAAATCTCCTTTTTCTATGCATATCTTGACTAAGGAAGAGGAAGACAAGAACATAAGTTGTTTGTTTTCCAAAAATTCAACAAAGTGTATCCTAATTGTGATAAGGTAGACCCATGATCATGAAAGGTGAATTATTTGGTGGTCTATATAATAAAACCCACCCTTACAACATTAGAATTTCGTCTAAGTGAGGGAGAGCAAAAATAGAAGCAAGGTAGTGTGAGGAAAGGAGAGGAAGAAAGGAAGAAAGAGGAAGGAGAAGTCTAGGGGACTAAGTGCTCCAGGTAAGTTTAACAATATTTCTTTTTGAAGAAAACCTTTGAAACTCATAATATTTATATGAGATTTTGATCTTAGAACTTTGATGATTGGTCATGGATGTTGCTATATCATGTTACATATTGATCTTGCATGCGATGTATGTTTGAATACTTAGGTTGGTGTAGATAGTTCTGCATGGGTATGGCTATGGTTGACAGAATTTTAAGCTTCGTTATTTTAATTTCTGGGAACAATCTATAAGGAATTAAAATAAATGGTTAACATAAGAATTAAAGATATGTGTGTCACGGATTTTCAC
The DNA here is from genome assembly GCA_037074535.1 of Gleditsia sinensis. Taxonomy (NCBI): domain Eukaryota; kingdom Viridiplantae; phylum Streptophyta; class Magnoliopsida; order Fabales; family Fabaceae; genus Gleditsia; species Gleditsia sinensis. The sequence goes on along the minus strand of CM073475.1, from coordinate 7,775,694 downwards.
CCACTGGAATCATTCCATTTGGAGTCCATATGAGGTAGCTATGGTCTGATTAGTAGTCAAAGGTCAGAAAATGAATCATCAGGGAAGAATATGTTAGGATAGTTTCGGTAATTTAATTTCTGGAAATTATTGGTAGAGAATTAAAATAAATGGTTAACATAAGAATTAAAGATATGTGTGTCACGGATTTTCACCCACTGGAATCATTCCATTTGGAGTCCATATGAGGTAGCTATGGTCTGATTAGTAGTCAAAGGTCAGAAAATGAATCATCAGGGAAGAATATGTTAGGATAGCTTCGGTAATTTAATTTCTTGAAATTATTCGTAGAGAATTAAAATAAATGGTTAACATAAGAATTAAAGATATGTGTGTCACGGATTTGCACCCACTGGAATCATTCCATTTGGAGTCCATATGAGGTAGCTATGGTCTGATTAGTAGTCAAAGGTCAGAAAATGAATCATCAGGGAAGAATATGTTAGGATAGCTTCGGTAATTTAATTTCTGGGAATTATTGGTAGGGAATTAAAATAAATGGTTAACATAAGAATTAAAGATATATGTGTCATGGATTTTTAGCCACTGGAATCATTCAATTTGGAGTCTACATGTGGTAGATATGGTCCGATTAGTAAGCCAAGGTCAGAAAATGGTTCATCAGGGAAGATTATGTTAGGATAGCTTTTGTATTTTAATTTCTGGGAATTATCTGTATGGAATTAAAATAAATGGTTGACATGAACGTTATATATCTATGTCTCATGGAAATATACCCACTGGAATTATGCAATTGGGAGTTCATATGAGGTAGATATGATCCGATTAGTAAGCAAAGGTCAGAAAATGTTTATTCAGGGAAGAGTATGTTATTAATGTTTTAGTTTTTGAATTTCTGGAAATATTCTATAGGGAATTAAAATAGCGCGCCAACATAAAAATTATAGATATATGGCTCATGGATTTTTACCAACTGCAATAACTCAATTTAGAGTTCCAATTTGGGAGATATGGTCTAATTAGTCAGTAAAGGTCAGAACCTATCCGAGAGGAACTATCCTGTACTTTGAAGAAGTAATATCACCTTTGTTTCTTAATTTTTCGTTACAATGTTCAACATAATAGTTTTAGAGAATTGTTTTATCTTGAAATGGACACCAAGATCACCTACATCAGAGTTAAATTGAGGGAGTTATGCTCTGATTAGTAAGAGAAGGTTAGATAAGATGAAAACCTGCATTAAAAAAATAAAGAAATAAAATTAGTATTTAAAAAAGAAGATGAATCTTAATAAATGACTAGTATAGCCATAGCCATTGCTATTGTATGAACTTCTTACCGTCTTAAGTGTGAAATTTTGACATGGAAATATTTTATAAAGTGATATTTGAAATGGTTATGTTCATAGCATGATTACCAATGATTTATGGTAATAGTTATATTTTGATGAACATACTTATTATTGAAAGCATATTTTTGGCTAACATTGTGAAAAGAAAAGAAACGAGCACGGTCACATGGCAATCCGTGTGGTGCACCAGTAGGGGACACCCTACCAACGGTTATGATCATGATAATGAGAAAAGAAAGAAAAAGTGGGCCATGTCGGACGGAGCGAGAAAAGCCCGTACCGGAGAGTAGAGGATACTCACCCTGACCGGGGTAGCTTGAAATGAGAATAAGTTGATGGCCATCATATGATATTTTGAAAATAGTTAATCATATCATACATATCATTACAGTATGATTCTTATGTGCATAGATATAATGCATTCATGTGACCAAAGATATTTTCTGTAGTTTATACAGCTGAACATGACGTGATGAGCTTTACTGATGATAATTTATTGTTGAACTTACTGGGATTTAATTCTCACTATATTTCCATATCATGTTCAGAAAATTATTTATGCAGCTTTTGTTTTTAAGGCTCTGGCTTTTAGTGCACATTGGATCGAGTTACTTTATGTTGAGCAGATTTCAGAATCAAATAAGATGTTTGTGGTCGAGTTGGCTCAGATTCCGGTGAAGGTGCAACCACCCGCACCTGTATCTCCGGAATTGGTCAACCAAAATAAACAAGATGTAAATATCTATGTGTTTGATATGTTATACGTCTGTTTTGATTAATGACATGTATGTGAACTCAATATTGTATAATAATAAAGGAAAAAAAGAGAGGTTGTTACATAGATACTAGACTCAATGTAGCATGCTATAAACCCTTAACACAAATATCTTGATCACTTACATTATATTCGGACATGGTCTTTAAAATATTCTCCATATTTCTAAATTAAGAGTTCAAAGATTAATTTAAATCCTACTTTCCATATTTTATTCCTCAAGAATTTCAACACTACTAATTCTCTTGATTACATTCGTCAAAACACCATAAGTCCAACATCCGTCTATTCCTTTCAAACTTTTCATTACTTTAATCTACTAACCACTTGGGCACCGTAATAATTGAGTTTCAAAGAAAATAAATTAACTTTTCTTGTAATGAGGGAAGAATACTTTGTATTTAATGCCAAACATTAATAAGGGAGAATGTAGTAGAATAGACGAAAAGCATAATAGAGAACGATGCCAAAATAAAAAGTCAAAAATTTGGATAAAGTATTGAAAGAAAATTAAAATTGGTGGCCGTAATTCTTGAAAATCTGTAAACAAAATCTAGCTGTTATTTCGGTAAAAATCGATGGCCGCAATTTTTGAATATATGTGCCAAAATCTATTTTAAAACTGTTGATATTCGATGGAAAAGAAACATTTCTGAACTTATAAAAGTCTGTGAAAAATAAATACATAGTTAACTAGTAGGATGCAGTTGATTGCTTCAAAATAGATGTAATTAATCAACTGTAAAATAAATTAGTCCAAATTAAGAATTCTCAAAATAGCTAGTTAACCTAATAATACTGATAGTCGACTGGCAAGAACATTGAAAAAATAAAATAAACCATTTTATTTTTCCTCTTTAATAATTAACTTGTTTGCATTTTTCATTCTCTTTTTTAATTACAATTACGCCTATCACCTTTAACCTTATTCTCTTTATGTGCTTAATATGAATCATGATCACAACTACAGTACATATACATGCTTGCCATCATTTTTTTGAAATTTCCACCTTCAATTTACTTATATCTATCAATCACTCACATAGCTATTTTAATTATATCTAGCCTATTCGTATAGCTATTGTAAGTATACACTTCTCTGAGTTCTATAAATGCACATGTTAATATCTTTACCTTCATACTCAAAGTTAGGGTGAGTGCAGTTATGGAAGGAACTGCATTCTATCAGTTTCAAAATATTTGTGTCTTTTATGGTTCTAGTCCTAGAAAAGATCAAAAGTATGTGAAAGCAACACAAAATCTAGGTACAGTGCTGGCTAGGAGAAATATTCATTTATTCTATGGTGGAGGTAAACGTGGGTTAATGAGGTGTGTGTCTATAACTGCACATTCAGGAGGATGTCAAGTTCTAGGTATTATTCTTACAGCTCTAACTGCATCCAACATCATAGGGAAGACAATTGGGAAAGAATTTAAGGTAGCTTCCATGCATAAGCACATGGCTAAAATGATGAGCAATGCTGATGCCTTCATTACCTTTTCAGGTGGTTTTGGTACTTTAGAAGAGATTTTTCAAATAGTCTCTTGGGCACAACTAAATATGCACCACAAACCGATAGGTTTGTTAAATGTTAACCATTTCTTTGATGGTCTGTTGTCTTTTCTTGATCAAGCTGTGGAACAAAGGTTCATCTTACAATCAGCACGACGAATTCTCATCTCAGCTTTAAATGCTGAGGAGTTGATTGATACTTTACAAGCATATGTTCATGTATATGATCCAATTACAGCTCAAATAGAATGGACAACAAACAACCGCAAAAATCATAAATTGGACTTGGATCTTCATCTTTAACTGTAGTAGAACGTAACCATTATTGTATTACTTTTACTTTCTTAGGGTATGTTTGGACACTATCCTTGCTAAACATATTCCCTTAGAGTTTATAAAACTATCTTTTAATGTTGCTTATGATCCTCTGAACTCTTGGAATATTCTAGTATATCATCAATATATATAATAACAAATTAATCCAAAGATGACTTAATTACTATTCATTAAATCTATGAATGCCGCTGGGGTATTTATCAATCCAAATGTCATCACTAAGAACCTATAATGTCCACACCAAGTCTTAAAATAATTTTTTTTTAAATATCCTCTTCACTTATCCTTAATTGATAATATCCATATCTCAAATAAATTCATTTTTCGAAAAACGTTGAGCACTATGTAGTTGGTCAAACAAATCATCTATATGAGGTAATGAGTATTTATTCCACACTGTCATCTTGTTTAACTGTCTATAATCTACGCATAATAGCAGTGATCCATTTTTTTTCTTTTCACAGATAGAACTGAAGCACTCCAATATACTAGGGCATTTAAATCTCTTGTCTAACACGTCTTATAACTAAATGTTTTTCAGTTCTTTAAGTTCAGTGGGTACCATTCTATATAAGAATATAGACACTAGTTAGGTTCTAGAAAATAAATCAATACCAAATTCTATTTATCGTTTCGGGGTAATCTTAGAAATTTCTCAAGGAACACATCAAGAAATTCTCTAACCACTAGAACTTGATCCACATTAATGTATTTCATATTTATATCTTTGACCACTGCTAAATATCATTGGCACCATTTTGTAACAACTTATGGGCTGTTAAAGCAGAGGTTAGATTTTTGGGTATCTCACTACAGTCTCTTTGTATCAAGAAAGAAGATTCTCCAAAAATATTAAATTTAATCACCTTAAAGTGACATTCCAAAATGGCATGACATGATACCAACCAATTTATTCTCAGTATCACATCAAAGTCTACCATATCTAGACAACCGGGTAAAACAGATATCATATTCAGAAACGATCATAATTGGCATTTGTCTCAATTCTTTAAATTCTTTGGTACGCCTAGCCCTTTCACTTTCAAGCAGTAATTGACCCATAGATACTTCTTAAGATACCACAATATTCAAACAATCTTATACTAGAAAATTTAACAAACTTGGAATAGAAAAGAAATTGAGACCCTATAGAATCCCTCAGTAGCACCAGAATTATAAATATGTCCAGTTCATATCCATACTAAAAGTCTTACTAAAGAATAATTTGCTCTGATAGTCACAGAGAAACCTAATGCTCTGATACCAACTTGTCATGCCCCTAATTTTAAAGCACGTGAAACATATACTTTACGAATATATATTTTCCATAACATGTATAATACACTCTTTTACAGATAGGTATTCCCATGTATACACAATATATAAACCAAATCTATAAACATCAAAGTACAACAGAAGCAGGGATCCTACTTATGACATTCAGAGCATACTCTAAAGTACAAGTACAATATAAATTAAAATCTACGAGCCTAGGAAATAAAGTAGGTTCACTCAGAGATCATGTCGTCTAGCTGGTCAACTATCTAAAGGGCAAAAACTAAACTATATATCTTTATCTGAAAAACATATAAATATTGTGTAGTGAGTTTGGCAACTCAGTGAGCAGATAATACCTCCTATAACCTCTTAGGTCAACATATGGATGTATTCATATTTTAAAATTTTTCACATAGGAGATACAGTTTTGAAGTGCATCCATATGGGACTCGTATTTCAAATATTCTCAAATTAAAGGATATTTAGATATTTAAAACCACATACTGTACTGTATAATCATTAATCAAAAGTTTTTATGCATCAAAATATTTCACATGAAATTATTAGGAGGATCCCATATCAGAACCACCATATCAGAGTTCTGGCCCTTCCGTACTTTGTTTGTGTAGGATTTACCTAAACTCAGCATTCCGCTAAGGTTTGCTTTACCACCATTCAAGAAAACACGCGAAGGGACTCTAATATGGATATTTCTCAAGCACACAGCAAGGGAGGCAAGTCACAAATCATATAGTTGGCATCTCACCCATATAGGAGGCATCTCGCTCTCCATCACATATCATATCCCGTGTGTTGGCCATCACACGAGGCTAGCACCACACCCCTGCTAGTTGAGTTATGAAGGTGCACCAGGGCTAACATCACCTGTTGTTAGCATACAGTGTTTTTAATAGGATTCCTCCACAAATTATTATATGCACATATTCCATATCATTCAAAACAGAACTTTCAAAATAATTCAAAATCTCAGTCTCAATATAGCTCATATGCCATAATTTACCCAATCAGGGTTTATCACATATACATACTCTTTCTTGAGGCAATCATATAGTTTTATAAATCAATGCCACATGCATAAATATTTATTTAATGAAAAATACATGTAATATCAAATATACTATGAGTTCAGAAATTTATTTTCAAATCTATACTCTTCTTGAACTAAATTTCAAATTGTATACAATTCAGATAATTTTAATGCACTTTAGGAACATATAAAAGTGTAAATATCTCATAAACATAATCAAATGCATGTTTAAAGATCAAGAAGAGTATAAGGCAAGTCATAGAAAGAATTATCCACTCACAAAGTAATGGCTCTAGATTGGACAGCCCCAAAATACACTTTTCCAATCCACATTTGACTAAATAGACCTCAAAAACGTGACCAGAGGGTCCAAAAACGTAGGAAATGACTCTGGGAGTTTGGTCATTGTTCACCGTCGGAAAATATTGTTCATGCTGGGCGAAATCACTATTCACGATGAACAAAAAGTTGTCAGATGGCTGAAAAATTTCATATCTTAAGGTTTATCTAGTTCTTGAATCCATCTACGATGTCAGATTTTCAATTTGAGGTCTCTAAGTAGAAGTTTCAGAACTTACCTTTTTCTAAAATTTTCTACTTCCGATCTGCGGCTGATTTGAAAAATTGTTTGGTCAAAATCGTAGTATTCTTCGTCCTCAATCTAATGGTACTCTTAGTTTGGAGATCAGAAGCCAATAGGCACTCCAGACCTAGAGAGGAAACATGGAGGTTACTATTTATATTATTCATCAAAATTCTACACTCTCTCTCGGTTCCGTCTCTCCTTCCCCGTTTTCTCTTTTCTCTTTTTATTATTATTTATTATTATTCAATAATTAAATATTTAGGATTATTATTTATTTTATTTTATATATATTCATATAAATATCTTTTTTCATCCTAAAGCATCCCAAAAATTTCTAATAATTTATATTATTGCAAAAATTTAGTTGCACCCTTACATCATGACTTTTCTTGATAAAATTTTAATAAAATAAATATCTTTATGCATAATAAAAGGAAAAATATTTCTAAAAATAAAACAAAAATTTATTATAACCAATATAATTATTTTAAGCAAAAAAATAATTATTTTAATTAAAAGTATACTTGCTTTTAGCGAAACATGCATAATCATTTTTTGAAAAAAAAAGAATACTTGTTTATAGTAAAATATTATTTAAAAATAAAAATTTTGGGATATTACATTTTCTTTTTAAGTCGCATACCAACCTCCTACAAGTAAAAACAAGTTAAAATCATGCAAATTTATTTTGATTATACAAGATCATGTCTTCAATCTCCAGAGAAAATGTAGAAGAAATGTAATAAAAAAATGTTATAAAATGACAGAATTATGAACTTAAGATAATCTCAAAAGTGTAATTTTCTTATCGCTTGCATGCATTATGGAAATTGGCACTACATAAGGATCTAAGATATTATTTTAACAGACGCATCACATTGATCTAGTATAATATAGCACAAGAAAGTCCCATATCTGATCTTGTTAGTCTTGCACATTGCTTTTGCTTCTTCATTATCACAACATGAAAACATAAATTTTTGTTTACTCTCTCCTTTTTATATAAATGAGAAATGAATGGTGCTAGTAATGAAAAGTGTATCTTGAGAACTTGCAACTAAATGCATGAAGGTTCCATTAAAGTTAGACAACCCCTCTTTACCCAGTTCCATAAATAATACACCACACAATTACAAAGTATAATGGTTACTTTAACTTTGTAAACCAAATCACCAAATCAAGCTACTGATTAGTTAAACAAATGGTCTGCTCTCTACATTGAATATCTCGGATGAATCAAAATGATACATTTACAAAAGAAAAATACCCACTAGCTTACATTTTATAACGTGGAGCAAAGGCTACAACTTCAAGTTCAAGTTTTTTTGCTTCAATCTTAGCCTGATCAAGAACTTTATTTATCACTAATATAATATCTTGACCACTTCTGTGAGCAGTCTGAGCATAATCCATCGACTTTTCATCTAGTTCAGTGTCCATCAATATTTGTAACATACCTAAAAAATAATTGAAATCAATCAACTTTCACCTACTCTTGAATAATTGGGAACTAGTTATATTTCTATCAAAAAAATTATTTTTCAATTACCTAAAACACCGTTCATTTGATTCTTAATTTCATGTGAAATCGTTGCAAGAAACAACAAAAAAGAAAACTAAGATATGGACATCATTGCAGAAATTATAATTTCATATAAAAATGTTACGTCACTCATAAGTAATAATGAAAAATAATAAAAATAATGTTGAATGATGACAATCATGTAAAGTTTTAAATATATGAAATAATTTTGATTTAAAAATAAAATCACAAATAATATTGTCATCCTGCTAATAATTATATTGCATTACAACAAGTAACTAACACATAAATATAATGCACCTGAGATTTTTCCAAATCTGTAGCTTCAGCACGAGCCTTGAGCTCCCTCATTTCACAGTAATCATCCTTCACTTTTGTAATTCGACTAATTGCTGCATAAAAAATATGACCAATAAGCAAAGCAATAACAAGTACTATAAATGATGTATTAATTACTGTCCAAGGAAATTGAGGTCTCTGCTTGAACCTAAAAAATAAAAGGAAAATAAAATTTTAAATTGAGCCGATAAGAGATGCCAAGTCTTGGGACTTAACAACTTCCCATTGAGTAACGTGAAAACAAACCTGCAATGCATCTCATGTTTTCGTATAGGATCACCAAAATGTAGTCTGCTTACATGTAGTAGGCTAGTATCAACAACATCAGTACCATATATAGGGATGGGTGCAAATGCATTAGTTGTATCATATACATTTACAACAATTGTTTCTTTACTAGTAAGTTGGTGCAAGATCTTATTCACCAGTGATAAAACATCATAGGATGCAACCAAATACCTACCAATAGATGATACGAAGACAGAATTACACTAAGCTTATAATTACAAATGCAATTTACTTTTGGAATAAAAGCATGATTCTTTACTAGAAAAAAAATTACAAATGCAATGTACATTATAACAATTATATTAACAGTCAGGCATGGAAGGCTGAGGTGTAAAAACTCCTATATAAGGTAAATTACCTGATAGTAGCATAAATGTATTGCTTTGGTATAGCATCTGGAGGAAGGTTAGTGTTATATACAACAAATGAAAGTACTATGTCGAGGTGATTGGATTTCAACAGTTTAAATAGATATTTTAGCACTCCCTTTCCAGATGTCCTTGCTCGCAAGGTATTCTCACGGTCTTCCTGTATAACAATGAAAATAAAAATGTCTATCAAACAACTAGATAACGATTATCAATATAATTAATGATTCTACACATAATTGCTTCCAATTTCATCCATTTTCAATCTATAATGGGGATGAGTTTATATGAGCAAATTAGACCTCATAAATCATAACTCATAAATACATCTAAAGACAAGTGGTTTCAGTGCTTAGAACCATCCTATTGTTGTAAGGAAGTAAAAATTCTATGTGTAATTTATTTTTTCTCTCTCAATATTTCACTTCCACCTTTCAAAGAAAATTACGTAAAATAATGTTTAAAGTGTAAGGTCTTTAGTTAATATATTCAGCTCCATATATTTAAACATAAGTTTAAAAAGTCTAATGCTACCAAATTACATAAAGAAAAATAAAATATAAAAGGGTTTTTATGTGTGTGATGACCGAGCACAAAGTTTATTCCTCTTGTACAACATATGTATGGTAAAAAATATTTCCAGTATCATCCATGTGGCAGCTTCAAATAGTGCCCCAAATTTTTCTTAAAGAATGAAATTTATATGAGAGAATAAATAAGCTAAGCAAGCCACACCTTCCGTGACATCATGTCAACAAATACAATATGAGAAACAGTTTCTTGAGCAAATATCATTGGTGCATATTCATCTTGGATGGGTGCAGGATCTAAATATTCTGGAATACAACATTGTACAAGTGTCTCATTCTCAAATTCCTTTTTCTGTATTGTCCACCCATGTTGCTTCTCAAAATGCTCCCTATCAGAGTGTATAACTTTCAGAGCATAAGCAACGCCACTGGTAAATGGTCTTTCAAATTCTTCTATCTTTGTATATTCTCCAAAAGTTTTCTACAGAATGGCAAAAGAATCTTAAAGGTCATTTTTAAATTTTCTATTAAAGCAATTTATATTACAAGAAAAGTAAATAGAAAAGGGAGAGAAAACACAAAGTTTAATAGGATTTGGTTTTCATGACTACATCCGTAGACAAAAGAAGACAGAGAGTTTCACCACAAATAGCAAGTACAATCTTCACCCAAATTCAAAGCTTATTTAATGTCATTTTACAAAACTATAGAAATATTTGAAGCTTTAAAGATTATATTAGTGATCAGAAAATGCTACGTCATTATGATGTCAAATGAGTTCCTAGTAGAGCTATTGCAAGCTTTAAGAAGATACACTGCACAAATTTTATATATAATATCTTCCTTTACAAGTCTTTTTTGTTAATAACATGCTCATAATGCAATGATGAAACGAAAATAGAGAGTAAAACATTTTTTAGCCACCTTGGAGGAACTTAACAAGTTCCTTAACAATGTCTGTAATTTTTATCTACTCATTTCAAGTTCAAACCTCAAGTTTCCAGTACTGTCTTAATTCTCTCAAGAAAATTCGTTACTGCAGTAAATTCATTAAAAAAAATTTAAATGAGGATGAGTACACTACTTAGTTAATTGCAAAAAGATGTTTACTATGGTGAAAAGTGAAAACAAGAACAGCCAGATCATGAACGTGGTTCATGCTCATGTTAAACTGATCCTGTAGCAAACGGGCTCACTCATCACACATATTGGTAAGCATTTCTTTTCTGCTTAACATAATGTGCTTATTCAAGTCCCAGAATAACCAAATGGACTCAAGTATTCCAAGTGACACACACATAAGTAAAAAGGTTTTCCTTCACCTCCCAACACCCTTTTGAGGACTTCCAACTGAATCTTGCACCTGTTTTGGCTCTTGACTCTTTCGAAGTAAGCGGAAGATAGAACATTTACAGTATAATGAACTATAACAAGAATCCACCAACATCTTGTAGCCAATATAGATAAACTCATATATCCCTTAACTGCAAAGAACCCCAATATCCATGACTACACAATATTATGCAAAACTAAAATAAGAAAATTATTTATATTGTGAAATGTAGATACATTTTTTTAAATAAAGAAGTATGCATAGAATAATTTTAGTAAAAGAATGCTGGTGGAATGCAACTTCCAGTGTCTAAATGCTTTTACATAGTATAATCCACAATAAATATGATTGACCCACAAATGAAGATAAATTAAAATTATTTCTAGGGGTTAGAGCAACAACCTCCTTTTATTTTCTTTAGGGGTCGTAGAGGGGAAGGGGACATACAAATGAAGTGTGCTCATCGTGGAGAAAAGGTATGGGTACTTGGGAGAAGCTGTAAACAATTATATATAGCCATTTTATTTAACAAGAATAATAAATATAGTTAATGAGCAATTGGCATGATAAAGTTGAGAGTTTTGTTTGTATTGGTTGATTTTGTGGGGTTTGGCATATATGAATGCAGAGGCTAGTGTGATTAGGATGCTTGGGAGGGAAACAAAAGCATATGGTGCTTCGTATGTGTGAGGACATGTACAGTATATGAGGATTTTGGTTGGTAGTGTCCCATGTTCTCCTACTGACTATTCGCCCACATGCCAATACTTCATTCTCCATTCTTAAGATTATGCAAGGCATATAAGAAAATAAGTCTTGAACCATATAGAATAAGTTTTGGGAGTAGTTCTCAGACCTAAAATAAAATATTTCTCCCTTCTTTCTTTCTGCTGAAAATTAAGCAGCTATTACGAAGATGACAATTATGCTTGTTTTGTTCATGTTGAAGAAGTAATTTTGGTCAGTCCCATCACATCTTTGTCCCATGTGTGTCTTTGCTAACAACTAAATACCTTCTCATTTGAATAAAAGATGGATGGTGTCCATTCTGTAGAGGGTGAAGCTCTGCTGTCTGAATGATCAACATAATCAGACGGTGGTCAATAATAGCTGTTAAATTTTTTTTACGAAGAAAGTGTGGGGGAAAAGAGGGAATCTTTGGTTGTTCAACATTTTGTTTGCTCAATTTGTGTTAAAATTCAAAGTTATCTAAGAAGGGAAAAGCGAAACTGTTTTGCTTTTTAATTCATGTTCATGGTGTAGTTTGCTTTTTGTTTCTAATCTTAGCCGAAAGAAAAGAACACTTGCGAGAGGGGGGAGAAAAGACAAGAAGAAAGAATAGAAGGGAGACAAGAAAACAAGTAGCATGTATGGCAAGGATTGAAAGATTTGGAATCTTGCCATTATTCCTACCTGTGCATCTCTATTTGCTTTTTTTGTTGTTTACAGCTAACATATCAAAGTGAGGTGCACAATAAACGCCTAGGAAGTATCTAAAAATGCTATCAGTTATAATGGAGGAGAGACATGAAGTATAGGGTAAAAATTCAATTTTTACGCAAGCCACCACCATAATTGACCAAAAAATAAAGATAAACTATCCTAGTAAACCAGTAGTCATTGGTGTGGATAGAAAAAGAGAAACTGGGATTATTATTAGGATCATCTTAACCAAAGTGAGTGAAACAGAGCTAATCTTGTGCGTGTGTGCTAACAGCGGCAGCGACGGCGAAGAGACGCAATTGGGACGGCGATTTGGTAGTTGCAAATAGGAAGTGGAGAAAGTAGAAGTGAGAGTGAGAAAGAGAATGCTTCTACTGTGGCTAAAGCTGATGCAGACGCCAAAGAGAAGCATCTGGGATGCCGAGGTGGGGGAAAAATGCATGGTTTACAGAAGGAGTAGAAAGTAGAAATATATAAAAACAAAAGTAAAAAGAAAATATCCATTTTGAATTTTTTATGAGAAGAAAGAGAACAAAATCTAACGTGAGCTATTCTATCATTTTAATATATTTGAGTTTTTTAAGTTTAATGATCTCAATAGCAATTTTTTATTATTAAATTTACCTATACGTAAATACGTAAATGCTTAACGTAAGCTTTGGGATATGATATATTTATGTAAAAGAATGTAGTTTTTTTATTGGCAAAAACTCCTCCCTTAGGTGTTGACTGGCAAACTACATACCTCTATATATATATATATATATATATAGTAATAGAATTGAAGGAAATTTAAACAATAATTTGTCTGGAGACCATTGCTAATTTCACATAGTATATACTATGAAACAATTAAAATAATTGTACCTAAGACAGAAAATAATGTATAATAAATCAATCATCCTTACACTATATCTCCAAAAAAAATCTGAATATGTCCTTACAATATAATTTTAAATAATTTATTGAAAAAATTAATTTCTAAAAATATATTAAAAATGAATTTAAAAATAAAAAATTCAAAATTCAAAGAAAAAAACAATGTGTTTTAGAGCAGAGCACCTTCTAAATAATTTTTAATTTCCACTCTTTCTCAAATATCTTCAAAGAAATTTGATATTTATCATGCGCTTGGTGCTAACAGATTATTGTGTTAAAACACACAATAATTTTAAGAAAATTATATTAAAGTCCAATTAGACATTGAAGATAATGAATGCTTATTCAATACCTTACCCACCAATATAATCTTATTGTTTTATAAATATTAAGTGGGGCCAAACACACTGCATCAATTTTTAAAAAAAAAATATAAAAGGAAATTATAAAAATTTTGCAATTTAACACGGTCCTAAAAAAACACGCTACAAATTTTATTGAAAAAAAAAACACAGCTATTAGTTAGAGTCTAGGAGAGAACACAGCCTACAAAAATCTTATTATATATTTTAAAAAAATAACGAAGTGGGTATATAGACGTTCTTTGATTTTTTACACAAAAAAACCAAGACATTCTTTGATATTATTATATTTAATTAGGTAGTCTTGATATAGACATTTTTTGGTTTTTTACACCAACAAACTAAATAGCCTAGTATTATAGATATTAACATATCCTAAACAAAGGGTCAATCATCATTGTAAGATGGGGATCAAGATAGTGTGAATCTTAATATAAACTTTGTCGAGAGTTAATTAAAAGATTGAGAATGTATTTGAGGTCCATATTTATATTAACTTGTGTTGACCTATTTTAAGTGAATTTTAATAATATAGATCAGTCTTAACTTTTCTTTAATAGTAATATAATTTTTTTCTTGATGTGCTTTGAAAATTAGATCATTAAGTGTTTCAGTGAATATTTTAATTCAAACTATTGTGATAGGTTTAATTGAAACTTGAAGTGGGTCTGCATTTTATTTCTGTTTTTCAGGCCTAGCCATTCTCATCAAATATTATGCATATATGTTAATGATAAATTATTATTAATGAAAAAGTAATCTTGACAAATTATGCTATATTTTAAAGCAAAACTTTTTAATATTCATTAAGTATTGGGTAGCAAATTTGTACTCCATTGTCTACTATATAATACATGCAAATAAGTGAAAGTAGTAAACATATTATTATTCAATATTTATAAACTTATGGTTTAAAATATAAATAAATAAAAATTTTGTTATTGAAATATTTTTGTAATATAAATAGTCAAAAATTAATAAAAATATTTTTAGAGATAAATAATTTTAATACCTTGAACCAAATTAATCTTAATATAGAAAATTAAAAAAATTATTGTGTAATAAAAAAATTAATTTTTTATTATTACGTTAACTGGGTGCTTCCATTTATTATACTAATAATGAATCTATCAATTTTGTATATATATGGTCAATATTGGTAATGTTGTAAATGAAATTTACACAAGGAGGAAATATAATGTAAAGGCAATTAGAGAGGAATAACACATAGAGAGAAAGATATCCTTCTTATCCCATTGATTCATAGGAACCTCTATTTATAGGCATACAATCATAAAGAAAGATAACCCAAAAGTCAAAGAGCATAAATAAGATTCAATGGCTTTAGGAGTTGGAAAAATAAAAGGACATTCATAATAATAATAGATTTAATAATATTCATTATTTTGGGAGTTGAGAAACCAAATGGACATCCACAATAATAGATGATTTTATAAAACTCCCCCTTGGATGTCCATTTTACAAGGAATATGCCTCATTAAAACCTTACTAGAGAAAAACCCAGTGGGAAAAAACCCTAGTGAAGGAAAAAGAGTACATCATACTTTGTATACTCTCCCTGTTCATAATATCATTGAAGATCTCTGAGTCGACGCATCCCAATTTTAGATACTAATCTTTCAAATGTTGAAGCCGATAAAGCTTTGGTGAATAAATATGCTAAATTATCACTTGAACGAATTTGTTGTACGTTAATATCACCGTTCTTTTAAAGTTCATGAGTAAAAAAAGAAATTTGGTGAGATATGTTTTGTTTTATCTCCTTTAATATATCTTTCCTTCAACTAAGCTATACATGTAGTATTATCTTCATATAGTATAGTTGGAGTACCCTTTTCAGAAAATAATCCACATGTCTCTCGGATTTGTTGAGTCATGGATTTCAACCAAATACATTCACGGCTTGCTTCATGAACTGTTATAATCTCTACATGATTTGAAGAAGTAGCAGCAAGTGTTTGTTTTATAGAACGCCATGATATAGCTATATCACCACATGTAAATAAATAGCCTGTTTGAGATCGAGCCTTATGTAGATCAGATAAATATCCAGCATTTGCATAACCAATGAGTTATGGTCTAGATCCATTTACATATAGCAATCCCATATCAGTAGTACCTCGGAGATATCGAAATACATGTTTAATTCTATTCCAATGTCTTCGAGTTGGACATGAGCTAAATCTAGCTAACAGGCTGACAGTAAAAGATATATCAGGCCTTGTATTATTAGCAAGATACATCAGCGTACCAATTGCACTAAGATATGGTACTTCAGGACCAAGAACTTCTTCATTGTCATCTCGAGGTTGAAAAACATCATGTTTCACATTAAGTGAGTGAACGACCATTGGTGTACTTAATGGATGTGCTTTGTCCATGTAAAATTTTTTAAGGACTTTTTATGTATACATTGATTGATGAATAAAAATTCCATTTTTCAAATGCTCAAATTGTAAGCCAAGACAAAATTTGGTTTTTCCCAGATATTTCATTTCAAACTCCTTTTTAAAACACTCCACTGCCTTTATAATCTTTTCAGGAGTTCCAATAATATTTAAATCATCAAATACACCATAATAATAGCAAATCCTGAATTTGCTTTCTTTATAAAAACTCATGGACATATATGGTCATTCTTATAACCATCCTTTAACAAATATTCACTGAGACGATTATACCACATTCGTCCAGACTGTTTTAATCCATATAAAGATCTTTGTAATTTAATTGAATAAAGTTCCTAGGATTTTGAATTATATGCTTCAGGCATCTTAAATCCTTTTGGAATTTTCATATATATGTCACTATCAAGTGAGTCATATAAATAGGCTATAACAACATCCATAAGACGCATATCAAGTTTTTCATGTACTATCAGACTAATGAGATAACGAAATGTAATTGCATTTACCACAAGAGAATATGTAAAATTATAGTCAATTCCAGGTCTTTGTAAAAAACCTTGTGCAACAAGTCGTGCTTTGTACCTCACAATTTCATTTTTCTCATTTCTTTTACGTACAAATACCCATTTTTATCTAACGGGTATTATACCTTCAGGTGTTTGATCTATAGATCCAAATACTTCACGGTTTTTAAGTGAATTCAATTATGCTTGAATTGCGTCTTTCCATTTTGACCAATCACATCTACGTCGACACTCATCGATAGATGTAGGTTCATAATCATCATTATCATTCAAAATATTAAGAGCTACTGTATACACAAAAGTGTTGTCAACAACTGTTTCTTTTCGATTTAATCGTTTCCCCGTAGATATATAATTTATTGAGATCTCTTCATTTTCATCAATTTCAGGTACCTGAACTTCTTCTGGAAGTACTTTGTTTGTTATGTCTCTAGTCTCTTCAAGAGCATCTATTTCTTTAATAGGCTGATCTTGAATAACTGTTTCTTTCCTTTTACGGGGATTTTTGTCTTTTGAACCAATTGGTCTACCACGCTTTTGACGTGTTTTAGACTCGCTAGCAATTTTACTAACAGATTGTCCTTCGTGGACATCAATTCGTACAAGAGTATTTACAGCTGGTATATGTGACTTGGTCAATCTCTTTAAGTCAGTAAATACATCTGGCAGTTGATTTGCTATACTTTGTAAATGAATTATCTTTTGAACTTCAAGTTCACATTGTCTTGTTCGAGGATTAAGATATGATGAAGTATTCCACGTAATTTCTTTGACCAGTTGTTTTTCATTTTCTCCCCCTAATGTTAGGAAGACTTGTTCATCAAAATGACAATCGGCAAAATGTGCCGTAAAAATATCTCCTGTCATTGGCTCAAGATATCTTATAATAGAAGGAGAATCATATCCAACATATATTCCTAATCTCCTTTGAGGACCCATCTTAATGCGTTGTGGTGGGGCTATTGGAACATATACCGCACACCCAAAAATTCTAATATGGAAAATATTTGGTTCATGACCATAAGCCAATTGTAAAGGAGAATATTTATGATAACTTGTTGGTCTGATGAGTATTAGTGCTGTTGCATGTAAAATTGCATGTCCCCAAACTGAAATAGGGAGCTTTGTTCGCATAAGTAAGGGTCTAGCTATTAATTGAAGTTGCTTAATAAATGATTTAACTAACCCATTTTGGGTATGAACATAAGTTACAGGATGTTCTACATTTATGCCAATTGACATACAATAGTCATTGAAAGCTTGTGAAGAAAATTTACTAGTATTATCAAGGCGAATAGATTTAATTGTATAATCTAGAAATTGTGCTCTTAATCGAATTATTTGAGCAAGTAATCTTGCAAATGCTAGATTGCGGGTCGATAGTAAGCACACATGAGACCATCGACTGGATGCGTCTATTAATACTATAAAATATCTAAATGGCCCACATGTAGGATGAATAGGTCCACATATATCACCATGTATACGTTCCAGAAATGTTGGAGATTCAGTTCCAACTTTAGCTAGTGATGGCTTAACAATCAATTTACCTTGAGAACAAGTAGCACATAAAAATTCCTTAGATTGAAAAATCTTCAGGTTTTTCAATGGGTGCCTATGTGAATTTTCAATAATTTTCTGCATCATTATTGATCCAGGATGCCCCAATCGGTCATGCCAAATAGTGAAAGTTTTTGAATCAATAAACTTCTGGTTTATTGTAGCATGTATCTCAATTGTACTAATTCTTGTATAGTACAATCCAGAAGAGAAAGCAGATAATCTTTCTAATACACTTTTCTTACCTAAAACAATGCTTGTAATATGAATGTATTCATTATTCTCCTCACATACAGTCTTTCTGTGATATCCGTTACAATGAATATCTTTGAAACTCAACAAATTTCTTTGAGATTTAGAAGAGAATAAAACATTGTTTATGATAAATTTTGTTCCTTTCGGTAGTATGATTATAGCTCTTCCAGAACCTTCAATTAGTTTTGCACTACTAGAAATTGCAGTAATATAAGCTTCACCCATTTTTATTGGAGAAAAATATTTTCTGTCTTTAAGGATAGTGTGAGTTGTTGCACTGTCTACAAGACATATATCTTCATCCATATTTTCCTCAATTAAAGAAATGAAGAAATATAAGAAACATTACAAAGTAATCAAAGAAACATTAGATATAAATAGAAATCATATAAAATTGAAAAGTTTACATTAACTAAATTTGCAATCATATAAGTAATTCAAAATAAAATAAGTAAACTACAAGTAATTTCAAAATAAAACAAGTAAACTTATTTTAGATATTCCTCATCCCCAACAATACAAATATTTTCTTGCGGATTAGCAAAGAAATCTGATACATCTAAGTGTGTAGTATTTGTAGGATCATTGGCAAAATCATCATATAGATTAACAAAATTTGTCTCAACGGCTGTTTCTTTTTGTTTTATTGATGCTTGATAAAGATCAACAAGATGTTTAGCCGTGCGACAAGTACATGACCAATGTCCATTCATAACACAATGATAACATGAACTTTCCATATGTTTCCTTTTTCCACTTGTGTCTTCTTGTTTTTCTTCTTTCTTATTCCTCTTTTGGTGGTAAGGAACATATTTATGAAAATATTCATTATTTCTTCCTCGGCCACATCCACGACCTCGGTCACGACCACGACTACGTTCTCGTCCATTATTAATTATAGTCGCATTCACTTCAGGGAATGGAGCAGAACCAGTTGGACGAGCTTCATGGTTTTTCGTTAACAACTCATTATTTTGTTCAGCACAAGAAGGCATGAAATCAATTGTGAGTATTTTTCAAATCTTTTTTCTCGATACTGCTGCTGCAGGAGCACATTCGAGGCATGAAAAGTAGAGAAAGTTTTCTCTAACATATCCTTATCAGAAATTTCTTCTCCGCATAATTTTAATTGAGAGCTAATATGAAACATTGCGGAATTATATTCACTAACTGTTTTAAAATCTTGCAAACGTAAATGCATCCAGTCATAACGAGCTTTTGGAAGAATAACAGTTTTTTGGTGGTCATTCATTTCTTTTAAATTTTTCCAAAGAACAAGTGGATCTTTCACAGTAAGGTATTCAGATTTTAGTCCTTCGTGAAGGTGGTGACGAAGAAAGATCATCGCCTTAGCGCGATTTTGCATTGATTCACCATTTCCTTCTTTAATGGTGTCTCCAAGACCCATTGCATCAAGATGAATTTCAGCATCTAGTATCCAAGATAAATAGTTCTTGCCTAAAATATCAAGAGCCACAAACTCAAGTTTTGTAAGATTTGACATGATTTTAAAATCAAATATAATAAAACCAGTGAAAAATTTTCAAGCAAGTTATGAAAATCTTACCAACACAATCTCTTCCTTGTGATTTGAAAACTAATAGTTAAGAGCAAATTCGTGCTGATAAACGCGTTGTAAATGAAATTTACACAAGGAGAAAATATAATGTAAAGGCAATTAGAGAGGAATAATACATAGAGAGAAAGATGTCCTTCTTATCCCATTGATTCATAGGAGCCTCTATTTATAGGCATACAATCATAAAGGAAGATAACCCAAAAGTCAAAGAGCATAAATAAGATTCAATGGCTTTAGGAGTTGGAAAAATAAAAGGACACTCATAATAATAATAAATTTAATAATATTCATTATTTTGGGAGTTGATAAATCAAATATACATCCACAATAATAGATGATTTTATAACAGGTAAACAATTTTTGTGATTTTTTTCATGCACTAAATAATAACTTCTTTATATACAAAGAAAAGAATTTGTTTTTTTAATCTTTTTAAATTTTTTTTAAAAAAAGCTGAAGTACAGTAGGTTTATAATTTTCATTAGAATATAACTATAGATTACATTATGTTAAATTAGTTAATTAATTGTGTTAGCACTAAATTAGTCAATTAATTATGTTAGCACTATATTATATATATATATATATATATATATATATATATATATATATATATATATATTTAATTATTTATTAATATATAAATTAAATTATTATTTACTTATTTAATTATATATACGTAAGGTCACATAAAGTACTTATGTTAGAATCTTTATTAGTTTTTCTTCAACTTTTTTTTCACTTTCAGCTATAAAAACTTATTTTTATGCTCTGCAGTCTAAGTACAATCTTCACGTAGAAAATGTTTTCTGGATGGGACAAGTCATATATATGTGTGTGTGTGTAATTATATATATTTAATTTTTATTAATATATAAATTAAATTATTATTTACTTATTTAATTATATATAAGTTGGGTCCCGTAATCCAAAACTTTATTAGTTTCTCTCAACTTTTCTAGCTACAAAAATTGTGTACTTTTATGTTCTGCAAAGAGCAGTCTTCAGAATTGACTAGATGGGACAAATCAAGCTACAATTAGTTTAGACTCACCACAACGGATATATGAAGGCAAAACAAACTAACATACTACTAGTCAGATAAAATGGCCAAAGTTTCTTCTTTGCGGCAATCTTCCCCCCTTTCCTGAATGTCACTGTTTTCCCCAATCCCTCACATTTCCTAAATTAAACCCCTAACGTCATTGTTGCGTGAGACAACTTTCCAAAAACATTTCCTCTCCTCATTAGCACCTTGGATTCATCAAACGCAGTTGCATGAGACCCATCTTTCCCAAACTTTTTCCTCTCCTCGTTAGCACCTTGGAGTCATCAGAGCTTAACACAAGCACCTTTTCTGAGCTTCTCTGTTTTCTCCTCGTAATTTTTCACTTGTGGACATTTGCAAGAGGGCCAACATTTTTGCGAGACCCATTAAGTGGTTGCTTAAGGTTAGGTTTTATTGTCTGAGATTCATTTGATTTTATGCTACTCTGTAATGCATGGTAGGATTTGCTGCATTTTATGTCTGTAGATGTTATTTTCTTGGTGAGAAAATAGAAAAAGAAGAAGCTAATATCTAGTTGCAAATAGGGAATGGAGATAGTAGAGGAAGTGAGAGTAAGAAAGAGAAGCCAAGCCATGTGTTTATCGTTCCTCTTCCACTGATAGTTAGACCATTTACGAATGAGAAGCCAAGCCATGTATATATCTTTCCTCTTCATCACTTTCTTTTGCTTGCTTCTTCTTCTGGGGTTGAAATCAAAGTCCAAGAGATTCATTAAAAACTTACCCCCAGGACCACGGAAGCTCCCTCTGATAGGAAACATACACCAATTTTTTCGAGTCTCAACCACATCAATCCTTAACAAGCTTGGCAAACAAATATGAACCCTTGATGCATTTGCAACTTGGAGAAATATTCGCTCTTATAGTTTCTTCCCTAGTAGCAGCCAAAGAGATTATGAAAACCCATTATGCTATCTTTGCTAATCTATCGGCCCTCTTATCTTGCTTACCCAGTGTTCTCTTACAATGCCACCAACATTGCCTTTTCTTCATATGGAACCTACTGGTCAGAGCTACAAAAAATTTGCGGCCTAGAGCTACTTTCAACTAAAAGGGTCCAATCATGCATTTTAATTGTTATATATATATATATAAGGATGATTGATTTATTATACATTTTCTTTTCTATCTTAACTACAATTATTTTAATTGTTATATATATATATATATATATACAACAACATATCTTAATTGGAGTTGGTAACTGGGTTCACACACCCCTTACAATACTTTACAACAATCCACAAGGGTTCTCACACCCAAACTCATCAAGAAACCTTTACTTTACAAAATCCTCACGAAAGAAACAATATAGAAGGCACAAATACTCTCTTCTTGAGAGTATGAAATACAATGTCAGCCTACATTAGAAAAACTGAGAGAAAGAAGAGCTTAAAGATGAAACAAAATATGCTGGATGCTATAGGTTTTTGTTGGTCCTCTTAACCATTATTTTTCAAAATCCAAAGGCCAATAAACATCCAAAGCTATCAATAGGCTCCTGCTAAACTTAATAGGCTTCTATAGCACTTTGAAAAACATAGTTATGAGCAAATTTATAAACTAAACAACCAACAATACTTAAAGTTTTAAAAACTATGTTAAGAGCTCAAGTGTTCTATAAGTTTTTCTTTTAGATAAAAACTAAGACTAGGGAAACCTAAGAGATAAGACAACATTTAAGCATGGTTCCTTTGTCTTGATTCCATGTAAGCCTTTGATGCATTCCTTTGAAAAATTCCATGAAAGCTTGATGCGTCTTCTCCAAACTTGTTTATTTCCTGGAAAAAAAAAACTATTTTTACATGTTTGTTATCATTAAAACCATTGAATACACATCAATGGGATCAACATCTTGGTATATCTTAATTTATTAATTATATAACTCTTGCTATGCTTGCTACTACCTTATCTTATTTCATATTGATCTAAAATTATGTTTATATTTGTCTAGTAGCTTCTATAAATTCTCTTTTATCTGCTACGTATCAAGACTTGTTTCTTGTTCAAGTATTGAATCTCTGATTTGCTTAAAAAAGCATAAAATTTGTGTAACCCAATTCACCTACTTTTAGTAACCTATTTTTAATACAGAAAAATAATTTATCTTGGTTAATTTTATTATTTTGTTATGAAATAGTTGAAGATTTTTTATATTTATATACGACAATAATATTAAATTTTCTCATCATGAATTATCAAATCTTTGAAATTAATTTTCTCTAATGGTTACACACAAAAATAGCAAGTAAAAATAGAAAAAAATGGGATCTTATACAATTTTATGTCTAGATCTCATAACGTTATTTTTTTTAATTTAATATTATGTCTTTAAACATTTTTGAATAAATAGATTTGATATTTAATTTTTAATTATATATATATATATAGATGATTGATTTATTTTAATTTTCTTTTCTATCTTAACTACAATTATTTTAATTGTTCCATGGTCATGTGAAATTGGTTATGGGCTTTATATATATATATGTGTGTGTGTGTGTGTGTGTGTGTATCTATATATATGTATATACATAAATATATATGTATATATATACATGTATGTATGTATGTATATACATACATGTATATACATGTATCTATGTATATACATACATGTATATACATGTATATATGTATATATATATAAATGTATGTATACATATCTACACACACACACACACACACACACACACACACACACACACACACACACACATATATATATATATATATATATATATATATATATATATATATATATATATATATGTATGTATATATGTATATATGTATATATATGTATATATGTATATATATGTATATATGTATATATGTATATATGTATATATGTATGTATGTACATATACATACATACATACATACATATATACATATATACATATATATATATCTATAAAGCCCATAACCAATTTCACATGTACCAGGGAACAATTAAAATAATTGTCATTAAGATAGAAAAAAAAAGTATAATAAATCAATCATCCTTACACTATATACTTTTCAATCTCTATCTAAGACTACATATATACTTTATGTTCTTCATTTAATTTCTAAGCGATCAAAATTATACTCTTATGGATTATATTATTTTAAATGGCTTTGAGCTGAATTGTTTCTTTTGGAAATTGTTGTTTGACCAATCCATGTTGACTACAAACTTTCACAATTTTGGTGAAGTCAGGCACTCCTCTGAGTGTTTTACGACTTACGACATCCAAAACCTCCAAAATCATTTTCTTAATAAAAGGATCCAATATTGACAAATGCACTTTATCTTATCCAAGTACATTGTTCACTCTCTATTTTAATTGTCACTTCCACTTCAATCAATTTTGTAGGAAATATTATGGATAAAAGTTGATTGAATGTTGGAAATAGAGCTAATCCAAGATATATACAAGGGATGGATAATTTTCTTGAGTGGGCATACAGTAAGTTAAGAGCCGGTAGCAAACTTAGGTGCCCATGCAAAAAATGTAGAAACAAATTATTCAAAGTGAGACACGAAGTGCGGTTTGACTTGTTGCAAAATGGTTTTTGGCAGTCTTACAAGGTGTGAGATCTTCACGAAGAAGCCTTAGTGACGACTTCATATCTCCCTCATAGTAATAATATTGAAGAGGATGATATAACTGGAATGATACACAATGCATATGGAGTTGCTAACACAGAGGATATGAATACTGTTGTAGAAAATAACGAAGAGCCAAATTTGCAAGTAAAGAAGTTTTACCAATTATTGGAAGATGCCGAAACTAGGTTATATCCAAATTGTGATAAGGTGCCAAAGTTGTCATTTATTGTTAGACTACTTAATCTGAAGTGTCTTAATCACTGGAGCGATAAATCTATAGACATGTTGTTGTATTTATTTAAAGAAGTATTGCCAGATGGGGCTCAGGTACCAAATTCTTACTACGAAGCCAAGAGAATTATTCAAGACTTAAGGTTAGACTACACCAAAATATATGCATTTACAAACGATTGCATTCTTTACAGGAAAGAATATGCTAATGCACAATCGTGCCCTAAGTGTAATTTGTCTAGATGGAAATTAAACGGACAAAAAGGTAAGAAACAAGCACACAAAGTGTTGCAATATTTTCCAATAAAGCCTAGATTGCAAAGGTTATACGTGGCAAGACACACTGCTAAAGATATGAGGTGGAATAAATATAAACGTGTTGATGACAGTGTATTAAGACATCCAGCTGACTCCATTGCTTGAAAATCCTTCAATAAGGAATATCCTAATTTCTCAGTTGATCCTAAAAATATTAGGATGGGTTTAGCAAGCGATGGTTTCTAACCAAATGGAAACATGAGTGCCAACTATAGTATCTGGCCAATTATTCTTGTACCATATAACTTGGCCCATTGGAAATGCATGAAACAACCATACTTCATGATGACACTTCTTATTTCAGGCCCTAAGTCTCCAAGAGATGCTATAGATATCTATTTTGAACCAATGATTGAAGAGTTGAAAAAATTGTAGAAGTTGGGGACAGAGATATATGATGCTTATTCACACTTAAATTTCAATATACGGGCCTCTATTATGTGGACAATAAATGATTTTTCTGCATATGGAAATCTTTCAGGGTGGTTAACAAAAGGAAAATTAGCGTGTCCTTATTGTCACAAATATACTCACTTTATATCATTGAGAAGAAAATTATGCTATATTGGCCATCCTCGTTTATTACCAGCCAATCATCCATGGCGTCAAAATAAAAGGACTTTTGATGGTAAAGTGGAGAATAAAGTTGCACCTACATATCTGACAGGTGAAGAAGCACTTGAACAATTAGAACTCTTATCAAATGTGACATTTGGGAAAGGTCAAAAGCGAATGCGCAGCTAATCTAGTGTTGCTTACAATTGGAAGAAGAAGAGTATTTTCTTTCAATTGCCTTATTGGAAAACACATTTGCTTTGGCATAATCTTGATGTCATGCACATTGAGAGAAACATCTCGGATAATATTCTGTCTACAGTAATGGGAATGGCCAGAAAGACGAAGGATACAGTGAAGAGTTGATACAATTTAGTGGAATTGGAAATAAGGCTTGGCTTGCATCCTATTGATGATGGAAACAATATTTTGCTACCAGTAGCATCTTATGTGCTGTCGCCACAGGAAAAGTTAAAAGTGTGTACATTTTTGGCCCAATTAAAAGTTCCCCATGCATTTTCATCAAATATTTTGAGGTGTGTCAATGTCAAAGAAAGAAAGATATTTGGATTGAAGTGTCATAACCATTATATATTATTGCAAGAACTATTTCTAGTTGCAATATGTGGGTTGTTGCCTAAGGAAGTGAGTGATCCTATAATAATGTTGGCACAATTTTTCAAGATTCTTTGCTCAAAGTGTTTAACTATGGAAGATTTGAATTCTATAGAAAAACAAATTGCCATAACCTTGTGCAAACTGAAAACTGTGTTCCTTCTAGCATTCTTCGATATCATGGTTCATCTGTCGGTTCATTTGGGAAGAGAGGCAAGGATTGCTGGACTTATTCAATATCGATGGATGTATCCAATTGAAAGGTAACAATGTGACATATACTTGGGCTTTAGTTTCATTTTTTAGTAGATAACATAGTTATTTCAATTCACATTTATAGGTATCTACACACACTAAAATCATATGTCCATAATAAAACTTGTCCCAAGGGCTCAATCATTGAAGGCTATTTATCATATAAAAGTCTCATGTTCTGCTCAAGATATTTGAGCAATATCCCAACAAAGTTTAATAAAACTCCAAGGAATGATGATAGGAACATGACAGCTTATAGGGAGTCAATATTTGACTAGAGTAGGCAACTGAGAGGTGCTGCCAAATTGATTACTTTATCTAATAAAAAATTTGATCAAGCCTGTCTATATGTACTACAAAATTACGAAAAGGTTGGCCATTCATAGAGTAAGTATACAATATTTTACTAGCAATTAAATTGTTACTAGATTAAACTCATTTGATCAAATTATGTGTTGTAGAGAGAAAAAAAATGAGCTTCAAGCACGTATATCAAATGTTGATTCGAGACACATCTTAGAGTTTTCTCAACGGTTTAATCATCAAGTAAGTATCTTTCAATTACTCCTACAATGCAATATGTTATAAGCTGTGTCATAACCTCTAAATGTTTTATAATTTTCAATAGGTTATGAAGCCAAATTCACAATGGCGAGGACACAATGAGCTTGTTAGCTTAGCTATGGGTCCTCAAAGAGTTGTATGTAGGTACACAATATTTCTAATCAATGGATTTAGGTTCCATATAAGAGATCGAGAATCTCAAAGAAAAACTCAAAATAGTGAACTTTTAGTGAAGGGGAATGATTCAAATCTTGAGAAAGAATATTATGATGTCGTTGAGGATATCTATAAGCTTTCTTACATGGGAGAAAGGAGAATATATCTTTTTAAGTGTCATTGGTGGGATGTTGCTCGCTTAGGAAGAAGATATAAAGTTGACAGATATGGATATACAAGTGTGAATACTCGTTGTTCGTTGAATACAAATGAACCATTTGTCATGGCATCTCAAGTAGAACAAGTATTTTATTTAGATGACATGGTCGATCAAGATTGGCTTGTTGTTATGAAAATAAATCCCTGTGACCTTTTTAACATGCCTCGTCAAGATAATGAGGGTGAATCATTGTCTGCCGAAAATGCTTACCAACAAGAGGAGGTTGAACATAATTTATTTATTTACACTAAGGACATGAATGATATTGCAGTGGTGTTATATAGGGATGACATGCAACCTCAAAGCCTTAGCCATCAAAGTGAGGGCACAAGTGCTAGAGAGGTTAATTTCATCAATGACGATCAGGAAGATGAGACTATGGATGAAGAAAGCGATGAAGGAGAATTTTTATTTGGAGACTCAATGTGAAACATCATATAGTGTAAAATGTTTACATATGCTTAATTTCTTGTTGTTTTATATTATTCGCATGCAGTTATTATATTTCTATAATCGTTTATGTCATATTTAAGTGTGGAAATGACAACATGCTCTATTTATATGCAACAGGTGGGTTTGATGATAGTGGAAAGAGGGAGAGGTAGACAAGGTGGTCGTGGATATAAAGTAATCACGTGAGGCCCTTTAAACGAAGAACCCTCATAGCTATTTATACAGCCACACAATAAAGAGGCCCAAGAACTGCCCGTCACACCAATTTCTCGATGTCCGATTAGTAGTGCAAGTATAGATATAGAATACTCAACATGTGTTACTTAAGATTAATCATTGTAAAGGTAATAACAATCATCACTTGATTAATAGCTTTTTGCAGTGCATCTAGAAAGGTCAGGGGAAGTTATAAATGCCTTACCATGGATGAAAAGACAAAAAATGGACAGAAAATTGTAGTTGAAATCTCTGATGAGATCCTTTGAGCTGTAGGAGAAGGATCGAGGGATCTCGTCAACTACATTGGGTATATCACACAAAGTACATGTCCATTGAAAGTGAGAAAGTGGATCAATATTTGGAAAGGATATGGAGAATAGATTTTGATTAGAGTGAAGGTAATAATTAGTATATTTGTCTATAATACTATTGTTAGTATACATTTCATAAATTTATCACCTTAGGGTTTATTATTGTAGGAAAAATTTGAGGTCAGAAGAACTCCAGAGCGACGATTTGATGCATTTATTAATGCCACTGCACAAAGGTGTTACAGAACTTGGAGGACAAACTTGCATGAGCACTACTCTTTGTACGAAACTAACGAATAAAGACTTGTGAATCTTCCTCCTGGAGTCCATGATGATGATTTGAGGCATTTGATCAGTTATTTTGACTCAGATGATTTTAAGGTAGTTTGTATTAACACATTTTAGTAGCATGTACAATGCCAAATGTACTAAGCTCATTTTATGTTAAATGTAGGACAAAAGCTCAACACATGCATAGAATAGGGCTAAGCAAACAATAAAGCATACGTGCAGTTCTCGGTCATTTGCAAAAGTTGAGGAATCAACAGTGAAATTTTAGAGTAATGTACTTTCATGTATACATTTATGTGCATGTTGAGTAACAATAATGTTTTATAATAAAGAAATCCTAAAGAAGGCACCAATTGATCAAATATGGGAGCAGCAACATACACGTAAGACTAAAGAAGGCAATGTCGTATGGTCCGATGCAAAGTCTCAAGAAGTTCATGTATAAATACTGTAATGTTTATTACTATTTAGAAATTGTAATTTATATTCGTATTTTTATTTTAAATCTATGCTTTGTTTGATTATAGGGCCAACTTCAAGAGATTATAGCCAAGTAATCTCAAGAAGATGCCACGACACATTTAAGCAATGATAAAATCTTGACTCAAGTACTTGATCAAAGGTCAGGGTTCTTTCGCGGTAAAGTATGCAGTGTGAAACCTCCCTCTAAGAGAGTCATTGATTGAAGCACACCTCAACAAATTCAAAAGCAGAAAAGGAAATTATGTGAAGAAGTTGTTGCGAAGGTACGTGAAGAGATGAGAGTTCGAGAAGAGAGATTGCAGACACAGTTTGAAGAAAAGCTACAATTGCAGATGGTTCTCTTATCGCATCTCTCCAACAGGTATTCCTTGATAAGATTTTCTTGGTTCAATTACATTATGTAATTTTAACTACAAACTGTAAATCAAATATGCTTATAAATTAAACCCAAATATTTCATATACTAGCCAAACTTAATTTAACTAAAATTATCAATTTAGTTATTGAACATTCATGATTTGAACTTCATACAATATTTTATCCAAAAAATTTATTTTTATACATAATCTAAATTGTTATCACTCACAAGTCATAAACTTTAATTGTGGCAGAAGGACTTTCCCATATAAGCCATTTATTTTTATTTTTTTTGGGCATAGTATAATTGTACTGCCACACAGACAGATGATCGTGTGTAGACCCTACTTTCTTTCATGATAGAGGGTTATGATATTAAATCTTGACCACACACACTAGGCTATTAGCTAACTTAGCTTGTTATGCTTGTCAGTTGGAGAACATGATGAACAATAGAGACTAGGAACATCTAGAACTATTGTTTTTTGTAATTTGTAGATAATGGTTATTTAAATATCTTTAAATTGCCAAAAGTAAATATAATTAAGCATTAATAGAAATTAGTTATGTATATCTTCAAATTAAGTATACAATATATGAATTAACATTGTTATTATTTTTTTGTATTATTAGCCCTTTTTTCTATTATCTCGATTATTTCCCTGTTTGTAACTGCTCACAAGTATTGACTTAGCAATATAACCATAATTATATTATTAGCACTTCTAACCTTTTTGTGCTACTGTTACTAAGCTGGAAAGCTTGAAACTGATGAATCAATTATATTCTAGTGATTGCATGTCTGCATAAATATATAGTTTTAAACTTGTTGGTCCAATTGAATCCACCTTCATGTATGCTTTCACAGTATTATAAATAATTTTTTTATCCTAATTTGCTTAAATAATTTTATTGTTTATGAATAGGAAAAAATTTTGCTAAGTCTTATTGGTAGTGATGCACTGGGATCTACAACTAATATAACACAAACATCTCCAAGAGAACCACCTACTTGATTGATTCATGTCACTTTATTGTTATGTGTGTTGGTTTTTATTTATAGACGGTATTTGTCTCAAACATTTGTTAGATTTGAAATCATGTTAATGTATACTAAAGTAGAGAGACATTGTCTTGTCTATGTTTGTAATATTTCTAAAAATTGAACCTAAGTTTTATTATGGTATTTCTCATAGATCTTTTATATGTCAATTTTCTTGACAAATAATAGAAAAATAATGGAAAAGATGAACAAATCCTTCGAGAAAGTTAAGATACTAGTGGGAATGGAGGTAGAAGAAGATGAACAACAAGCTACGGCATTGCAGGAGAGTAACTCATTCGAATATTTGGAATTAATTTAGTCATAACTGCACCTGGTCCACCAACTTGGTGTTTGCTTTTATGGAATCTATTGTTAATCCTTTTCTTTTTGATATATTTGGTGACAAAAAAATTTTACAACCAGCATTTGTATCAGGTATTTTTTTTTTACCATGTTGTATTGCATGATATTAGCTACCACATATTTATTTTATATCTCTATATAGAGTAACCATTAAAGTGTTTACGTTATTTTGTGTGTGACTCCTTTATAACATATTATACGTTGATTGCTAATGTCTTACAAACTTAAAATTTTGCAACAATATTATTTATTGTTAGCCCAAGAACTATCATGTTTGGTTGTAGTAGAAGTAAACATACTAGATCCTTCTTGGTTGACACATGGAGAAGTTGGTAATCATGATTTGCAGGTAGTGTGGTTTAGTCTTAGTTAGTGCATCATACTTAGGTCTGGGTTTTGAGTCATGAATTTTGATGTAGGATGAAATATTTTAAAAAACATAACTGCTATTGATTTAGAAATCCTTTTTGGATGGACATATATGAGTTTCTAGACCTAGTAGTTCACTATGGTTTAGAGGGCTATTAGTTATTAGCTACTCCACTTTTGATCTAATATTGATGTCACTTTATTGAGATTTTGATACTTTCAAATAGTTGACTATATATTTCAAATGGTAAATCTTGTATGACATAGGAAATATAAAAAAATCCATCATGAGATATGATAATGTCTTACAACTAAATTTTTTAATTTTCTTCTATATTGGAAGGATTTTTTCATAATTTTTTGTTATTAAAATTTTTTCTTTGGCATAATTATGCCAATTGTAGTTTTATTTCCTCATGTGAGGTTTAAATATCTAAAATAAAGTTTGGTTCCCAAATTTAATATTAATTTTTCTTTTGCTTTCTTGATAATGATATTTGTTAAAGCCTTGAGTCTACTAAATTTCTTACTATCTTACATGGCAATGTTTAATTTACATTTTCTTCACCCTTAATTGCTAGCTAGAATATTTCTACTAGAACAGATGGTGAAGATCAACCGATTGTAAGTACTCATTCTAGCCCAAGGCCATCTTCTCATGCAACTAATGGGGAAGCTGTACCATCTCATAAGAGGTATGCAATCTAATGAACTGTGTAGTACTATATATTCTTACTTTGTTATTATCCTTTGACCTCTTGATGAGTATTTAATTTTTTTTTACTACACGAATGTTTCTAGTAACTATTGCTTAAATTATCAATTTTGGCTCTTCTTTATCTATCATTTATGTGAGTAGGACAAGAGATTGTGCATATCATTTTGAGCCTTGTCTAAGCTTGAGGACCTAAATTTGGATGTTAGAAAGAACTCCAATGACATTGAGGAAAGATTTCAAGTTGACAACTTTTCCCAGAGGTACTACCTATAGACAATTGTAATGGCATATCGTAATTTTATTTATTTATTTATTTTAAATTTTGAAAGAGAAAAGGCATAGGAGAAAAGGAGTTTCTACTTGGAGAAGAAAAAATTAGTCTAGTTCAAGATTTTACCATCTACTGACTCACATATTGTTAGATATATTAGCACTTTAAATGTTTTTGTTTATTGGCTAAAATTGTACTTTCCTAAGTGAAAATTACAGGTTGATTTAGAAAGTGCTATTGATATTAATGATGATAGCGACTTTAGCCTAACATATATTTTCCTAATTATGTGGCTAAAACATTTATTCATTTGCATACCTGTTTAACTCTTATAAGAACAAAAGGCTCAGCCCTTTTAAGACTTTTATTTATTGTTCCTACGCAAATCAAGTTAATGAAAGGGTAGGTCTTGTGAAGATGCAAATGTGCAAATGACTTATGCCTTAGAGCATACGATTCATTTTCCCTAGTGAGATTTGAGCTAATGAATTTGAAGTTACTCAATTAATTTCTTGTATGAGCAATTATGTTGTAATCTAATTGTTTGGAGTTGTTGATTAACCTTCTAGGTGTAGGAACTTGCTTCTACTGATGTTGCTCTTGGAAATTGTAACATTGCAAATTTTGTTTTTTCAATAAATGTGTCCTAGGTTAATACTACTGTACCTTTGCTTTGTCTCATTTAGATGTGACTCGCAGGGTTAAAGATATATCATCTGTGACAGTTAGAGTTCAACCTTATTGCCAGAGTGACACCCTTACATGGGCCTTCTAATCTTATGATTTATAAAATTTGGCTTTTATCAATATGTTTATTTAACCATACTGCTAATTAGTTCATTGCAAATGCCAAACGTTATCTAAATAATTAAATTTCTCTCACTTGTGCCATTTTGGTGGTAAATAAGTTAAACATTACATTGTATAATGCAGGTAACAACATTCAAGCATTCTAATTCATGAATTAATATTTACCTTTGTCGACAAGCCAAAGCTTCTAAGCCTGGTGTGTTTCCAAAGCATGTCCTAATAGTTTTGATGTGGATGGAAATAAGAAAGTTCACTATGTTTGTATGTTTTAGTTGTGAATTTGATTATGGATTTGCTAGGGCAATATATTATTTTCTAAAGGTCAACTAATAATTTCACTGCTTAGGACTTTTTTTGGCCATCCACCACACTTTATGTTCTTTTTATCGAATTACTCACAATTTTGGTTTATTTTTTTTAATAGAAAAAATTTTGTTATATAAATTAGGAAGATTAGGAGTCATGTTTAGGTCCTTGTAAAATTATAAATATTATGGTATTGTACAAAAGGTAAAATTTATGTAATTTGAATTTTGGTTATTGGTTTATGATTGATTTCTTCTGACAAATAATTATTTTGTTTTAGCTGTCTACTTTGTTGGTACACTACTACTTATAAAGTGTTTTATGGCATGTGTTATTCCTTGGAGATATTTACAATATTGTATCTTCAACTACTTTCATTGTTTATTATTGAGAAGGGTTTATTTGATAGAGGCATTTATGTTGTATTGTTGTTGTTTATGTTTGTAATCTCTTAAGTTTATACTATTATTTTTTATATACGCATTTTATCACATCTTTCATAATGGTTCAGTGGGTTCAACTCCATATTTTTTTTATGATCTGAACCTTTTTTTTTTGTTTAGAATAGGAGGTCTACAATCTTGGTTGGGGAATAGGGGGATAAGGCTCTATCCATGAGGAAAATGGAAAAATCACATGGCAAGTCCTGGTGGAATTTGAACACGGGACTTTGCAGAACCTTGAGCCTAATGGCACAGAGCTGCAGACAGTGACCATAAGTTACCATCCTCTAAACTTTGGTGACCCATTAGATATGACATAATTTTGGATGCCCCCTCAAATGTTGCATCAGCTTTTATCACAATAATTTCAATTTTACTAAAACAAAAAGTCACAGGAATTGAACTTGTAGATTATTAAGGAACATTGTTATTATATCTTTTATAATAGGAATCTGTGATCAGTGCAAATGTCACTGACTATGCAATGTTGTGTTCAGGAAACATATGGTTTGTATGAGGCTATGGAAAAAGCTATAGTGAAAAGTGAGGTATGTTGTGTCTCCTTAACCTTGTATTTTGAAGTTCATATGTTTGGTTTTATTTATGAAAAGCTGAAATTTTAGAGTTTTCTTAAACATAACTTGTGAGTATGGACTCTAGGGGAGGAGACACTAACTTTCCTGTTTCCTGATAAGTTAATTTTTTTTCATTTTGAGAAGATGATTGAGAGCCTGTTCCAACCAAATCTGAATTTAAACCTAAAACATAAGTTATAATCTAAAATCACCTATACCATCATTTGTATGATCTAAACGTATCTGAAAAGGGTAAGAAACTATTATACTATTATATGTTGCCACCCACTTATCTTTATATAGCCACTCTTGCTATGTTCTAACTTATGAGATAGTTTGCAAGCAATCACACATGGGTTTGATGGTTATGTGGTCAATTTTTAATTTACTTGTGTTTCTCAAAATTGTTTGCACATTGGCATATTGATTAATCTACCAAGTTGTGCTGACTGCTGACACTATTTGGTCAATGTGAAGACTGAGAACTCTTAATGACACAGTTTTTTTTCTTCTAAAGATTGTTTCCCAACATGAAAGATATTCTGGATTCCAGAACTAGATGTGGAGAGACTACTAGTTACTAGCTCAACAAACATCTGTTCTTGTCTTGTGATTTTCTTCTTGGGAAACCATTTGACTTCTAATTGTCCCTAGAATACTTAAGAGTGGTATTGCAGTTATCCCAGCCAATATTTATTTTGGAATAAAATAATTTAGGGTTAATTACATTTTTATACCATAATTTATTAATCAAATTTCACCCCTTTCTCCCATAAAGCATTACCCCTAATCTATTTATAATTTTATAGCAAAACAATACTAAGGTACTTCAAAATTGGGTACAAAATGACAAAATATAATAGCAAAAACTCACAAATTATTAATAGAAAACTTAGTCAAATGCCCTAAGATCTATGTCTTTAATATTGAACCAAATTCTCACTTATTTCTTCTATTTTTTTAGAGTCAAATAATATAGACTCATACAAAGTATTTGTTTTAAGCAATATTCTACAACTAACCCAAATTTTAATGGTGGGGGTGCCATTAGGGGGCATCACAAGTAACACGACTGGATCAGGGAATAATTAGCTCAAATGAAGAGATCAGGAGGGAAATTAAAATTGGATTGACTAAACAAGGGTGAGAAAGTGCAATTAGCCTAAGAATTTATTGAGAAAGAAGGGAAACATAAAGGAGCATAAGACAGCCTCCTGAACCTGTGCATTGTATTCCAGTAAATCTTCTTTGTAGTTCCTTACCCATTTTCCAAGTAAGGACAACTTTTTCTAATCACCTTCATTAGTGTAAGGTCCCCTTTAAGGTGCACTCCTTCATTTGGACTGTAGTACTTTATAGGATTGAAAAAAAGGACTTGATGGTTGTTGTAACTTCCCTGACCACACAAAACTCTCTCTCCTAATTATTATGTTATGTGTTTTTCTTATTAAGGCTACCAGGCATTTGTTTTCACATTTTACACTGTCCAGCTGCTACATACTTGTAGTGTAGGCTTTTTAGTATTTTTGTGAAATGTTGGATAGATCTGTCCAACAAGTTTAGAGAACCTTCTACGATGTCATTTCTGAGGTTTTAGGAGGAGTAGAGAGGGCTGGAATTGTCCAATTTATGCTGTCATTTGCTGCATATTATATGGAACCCATAAGCAACACAAAAACGGTGTAGAGGAGGAAATGTTTGGCTCTAACCATAAACACCAAAGCCCCACAAAAACATCACACTGCCAAAGATCTTTCACTCCTCCCTGCCACCAAAGCCTCCAAAAATGATAGTGAAAATAATGGTCTAAAGAGTTTTCTCATAAAAAAAATGACAAAAATCCTAGCCCAAAATTGTCAAGCAACTTTAGGGTGTAAAAATGATTATTGTTTGTCTCTGAACTAAGAAAACACATAACATAAACATTAGGATTCTGGAGAAATAGCCTTGTGAGGTCTATAATTCTGCAGCAGATAATTTGTTTCTATTCTATTGAGTATTGCTGTCTAAACAAAAAGTCTTCACTCTTAACTTTATTCCTGGTCAGTCTTTTAATTTGCAATTCATTGGTCCAATAGTGATTTTGAGATTTAATGGTAAACCTTCTTGCATGGTATGCAGTCATGGCCTATAAGATTGTAATTAATGCCTTCTCTACTATAGGGTTCATGGTCTCGTTCTTTGAATGCCCCTTCGTCTGTGGAGAAGGCCTTAGCTGCAGAATCAAAACCTGGAGATCAAAAAATAAATAGGAGGTTGTTGAAGATAGGAGAAAGAATAGCATCTGGATCTTGTGGAGATCTGTAAGTTAGATTGTGTTCTTTATTTCCTATTCTTGGTTGGGTTCTTTTCTCTTATCTCTTTTTATGCTATTTATCTTTCTTCTTGGTCTAAATGGATTTGTTGTTCATCCTCAGGTATCGTGGCATTTATCTTGGCTAAGATGTTACTATTAAGATTCAGAGATCTGAGCATTTGAATGATGCTTCAAAGGACGAGTTTGCTCAAGAAGTGGTAATTCTGAGGTCAGTATTTTTCTGTGCATGGTGTAAGATCCATACTCCAAAATTTTGTTGTTTCTTTCATACATCTTGCTAAATCATTCACTTGTCAAACATTATCAAACAAATTTTTTTGTAAGTTGTACATTACAATTTATCTACTTCAATGCCTGAATTATTATCTTCTCTTTTTCTCAAGCATTACTTATTTAAATCAAAATAGGAAGAAAGTGAAATATCAAAGTCACATACCAAGTCCGGCAGTAGTCTAAAATTTTCAAAAAGGTAAAAAAAGAAAAAAAAAAGTAGGCAATTTTTTTCATCCACCAATCATCTTCTATTTATTATCACATATGCAATACCTGTCGATAAACTATTTGGTGACTTGCCTTGAACTTTTCACTTATATGACAACTCTTCGAATTTAGAATGTCACTTTGCTATAAACTTTTTAGTTTCACAACTGAATTCAGTTTCTAAGGCCCTGACCGTCTTCATAATAAAAACATCCTTGTATTTTTTTTCTTTACATAATTTTGAAAAATGGATTATGAATTCAACATTCATTTTACTTGGGGTGACAAAATGCAGTCTGTACAAGTTTTCTATGTTTGAATTTTTCCATCTACTATCAATTTCACCTTGTCATTGCTTTTGCTTGCCTTATTTGAAGTCTTGCAAGGATTTTATGTCTTAAGGCTAAATTTCAGGGTCATTTACACCACTCATCTTTCTCATTTAGGTTCTGACCATCTTATTTTCTCTACCTTAAAAATTTTTTGACTTATTTTTTTGATTGCAGGTAGGTGCATCATAAAAATGTTGTTCATTTCATTGGTGCATGTACAAAGTCTCCGCATTTGAGCATAGTAACAGGTATTTGGTTATATATGCTTTAAACAAACATTCATTTGGATTTGTAAATATGTAGTAATGTATTATTCAATTTAATGTGTAATTGTTCATAAACCATCCTTTGTTGGGAGATGTTTTAAGGAAGTACTGTAACGTTGATACTTAGGGTTACACTTGTCTTGATGAATTAAGATAGAATTATTACTTAAGAGATACACAAGTTGGTTAGAAATGTTATGAAGTGACACACACAAGTTTATTTGACATGATAAATAGATGTAAAAAATCATGAGAGAAAAAGAAATAATCACCACACAAGTATTTTTGAGATGTCTTTTTTTAATATCAATATTAAAAATTAATGAAATAACTTACAATACTGAACAAAGAATAGTCCCCAAGTGATCCTGATTTTATTAGAACCAAGAAACCTTAATTTTATTGCAATTTTATAAATAAAAAAATGAAAGGAAAAGCCCATATTTGACTGGAACTTCTTGTCACCACTTTAATAGACATTCAAGATAATACCCCTCACATTTTGTTCAGGATTTACAACCTATGTAGCTGTGACTTCTAATGAATTTCCCTTTTAATTGTCTTTTAGACAGTGATGTGATAGAGCAAGAAATCTTGTTAATGAAACTTTTTGCTAATTATGCAGAATCAGCGAGATAATTATAATTATTGATTGCTATCTAATTTTTTGGGTTGCTGAGTGGTATTTTTTTTAATTCTAGCGAAATAATGTACCAACTCCTTCATTATCTAGCAAAATATTTTTTTCATATTTAATATTGCCATAATTAGGGTCCCATGTCTTACACTATCCATCTTGTGATGCAGGTTCCTATAAAAAATTCATGACACATTTGATCTCTCAACTTATCATGTCCCAGAAGATATTAACAACAACACTAATAGCAAGTGATTTGTACATAATACTACAGAATTGCTACTTTATTAGTGAAGAGAAGGAATATGTATGACCTTTAGTTTTGTAAATGCATTGTATATATGAAATTTGTATTGGATTTAGTCTCTTGTTTTATTTTCACAGAACTTGCATGTACTGTGTGCCTATTATCAAATTGTATTTAAACCATGTTTAATCTTGTTCTTATCTATGCTACAGCCATATTCCTGGCAAGTACGATAATTTCCTTGTTTTGTGCTCTTTATGTAATTCAGGGTGTATCTATACTCAATTTATTTTGTATAAAAAGATTTTTTTTATTTGTACATAGATGTTAAAGAAAAACATTTTATTGATTTCTACGTTTCTTTTAACTTCGTTATATATTATCAAATTTTTATTACAAAATATAGTGCAAATATAAAATAAAATAAAATAGAAATAATTTTATACTGTCAGTTTTAAAATTGTACAAATTTAAATAAAAAATTTTAAAAAAAGCTTTAGTGGCAACCTTTCTCTATCGCCACTAAAATTGGGATTTTCGTGGCGACATATGTAGCCACCATAAATTCTGTTGCCATGAAAAAACCATTTTTCGTGGCGACAAATATCGCAACTAAAACTCAATTTTTAGTGGCAATACAGAAAGGTCGCCACTGAAGCATTTTCAGTGCCAACCAAAAAAAGTCACCACGGAAAACACTTTAGTGGCGACTCAAAATTGTCGCCACTGAATAGCCTAAATTCAGCAGCGACTATAGAAGGTTGCCACTATTATTAGTTTTTAGTGTGATTTTTTTTGTTTTGGTGGCAATTTTTTTCCTTTGGTGGCGACTTATGTCGCCACTGAAAATAAGTTTCTGTGGCATTTAATGTTATCGCCATTAAAGATCTAATTTTTGGTGGCAACTTGTTTTTGTCGTCATACAAACCCTTTAGTGACGGTCGGAGAGGCGGTGACTTTTTTGTGACGAAATGTTGCCACTAAAAGGTATTTGTGGCGATTTGTTGACTTTCAGTGGCGAAAAAAGTCACTACTGAAAGTCAAATTTCTTGTAGTGATAAGAGGTAGAAAGTGATATGCATTCCAAATAACCTACTTGTTTGGATAATAAGGTTAGTTTTTGTGTGTGTCTGTATATATAAGCACACAAATTTTTGGCCTTAAATAAATACTTTATGTAAATGAAAGCATTTTAATAATATAAAAAAGTATAGGTTAAGTTATAGCATATGTTTTAGTTTTAAGGGTAGTTTTTGTATATTTTGACAATAAAGAGGAAAATCGTGTAACCAAATCAATACACAAGGAAGAGGATTATATTTTACTCTTTATTTATTTATTTATTTATTTTTTCTTTTCACTATTTATATTACTATTCATAAGAGATTTTGTGACTCTTTATTATTGCTATTATCTCTTTCTTTATTAATTTTCCCCTCTCTCTCTCTTTACAATTCTTCTCTTCTACAGTCTCAAATTCCACATATTCACAATATCTCTCGATCTCCTTCCTTTTTCATCTTCTCCCCATATCTCTTGTTTGTCAAACAATTACAAATTTCAAATTGACATTCCCATTATTCTATTCTCCTCTCAATTTTCATTTATTAGTTCTTTGCAAGCTCTTTCTTCTTAAGTCTTTGTTTATGTGTATTTCAAACTATAAATATGAGTAAGTATTTAGTCCACCAGTGATGGGCCAAAATTTATACAAATAGAGAACTAAGACTGCCACTTGTATTTGTTTCAATTAAAATATATATTTTATCTAAGTAGATTGATGGCAGCCTTTTTGTTACCTACTTGTGTAAATTTTGGTTATTTACTCTTTTTAATATCTCATCTTGACTCTCTTCCATCATCTCTTTTTTCCATTCTCAAACGGTCAAACCCTCTTTTTGTTTCTCTATTCCTCTCTTTCTCTCTCTTCTCTATGAAATTCTATCTTAAAAAAATTATTTGGCACAAAAATGTTTATATATGATTTGTTCGTATATTTAATACAATAAAATAATTAAATACTATTTTGGTAAAAAAAAATCAATGCTATTCAAATTTAGTAGAAAAGTTATACATGAAATTAATTGAATATGTTTTTATAATATTTGATAAACTAAATTTCTATTATAATTCTTCATAGAAAAAGTTTATAATAAATTTTTGAGAAAGAAAGCATAAATAATACTCTCGTTATTAGTTTAGAAAATATGTATATTATGTCCACTTAAGGTAAAATCAATTTCATTTTTTGTGACATAGGTCTTGGACTTCGAATACATATTAACTTCAATCTTTTTGGCCTTCATGAAATAATTTACGCTTTAGGAGTTAACGACGGAAGCTAGGACAAGACATTGAGGACTCTTGGACCCATTTAGAGATAATGAAGTATGTATATGCAAATCGGTTTTATCTCCTTCTTTTCTTTCGTTTGATTGTATGGTATGTAATATAATCTATGATTTAATACCATTGAACATAAAGCAAAACATCAAAATGAATGTTCGCTCTGATTCCCTTTTTTTTTCTTCTTTCTTTCTTTTTTTTTTTTTTTTTGAATCATTGTATGTTTGCTTTGAGCCTACTACAGGTGCATAAAGTGTTAACTAATGATGTTGCATGGGCCTTGAGCCTATTGAATGT
Organism: Gleditsia sinensis; assembly: GCA_037074535.1. Taxonomy (NCBI): domain Eukaryota; kingdom Viridiplantae; phylum Streptophyta; class Magnoliopsida; order Fabales; family Fabaceae; genus Gleditsia; species Gleditsia sinensis. The sequence goes on along the minus strand of CM073475.1, from coordinate 7,733,859 downwards.
ATCAACTCTAATAAGGTCACATATAATAAAAATTTGGCTCCAACATCCCTTTTTTTCTTTTGAGAATTCAAAAATATTTGAAAATCCAAAAAAACAAGGAATATATTTTCTTAAAAACTCCAAAAAGAAAAACTATAGAAAATCATTTTTCCAAAAGTCTAAAACAATCAAGAAAAACCAAAAATGAAAGACAAGGCAAAGGAAACTAATGGTTTTTCAAATAACTAAACACGCTGTAATATCCTGTAATTTTTATTTTTAAATAATATTTTACTTATAAACAAGTATTATTTTTTTTTTAAAATGATTATGCATGTTTTGCTAAAAGCAAGTACATTTTTAATTAAAATAATTATTGTTTTGCTTAAAATAATTATATTGGCCTATAATAAATTTTTGTTTTATTTTTAGCAATAATTTTCTTTTTATTATGCATAAAAATATTTATTTTATGATTTTTTTTAATAAAATTTTATCAAAAAAAGTCATGATGTAAGGGTGCAACTAAAATATTGCAATAATATAAATTTTTAGAAATTTTTGAGATGCTTTAGGATGAAAAACGATATTTATATGAATATATATTAAATAAAATAAATAATAATCCTAAATATTTAATTATTGAATAATAATAAATAAAGAGAAAAGAGAAAACGGGGAGGGGGAGACGGAACCGAGAGCGAGTTTGCAAAATTTCGATGAATAGTATGAATAATAACCTCCATATTTTCTCTCTAGATCTAGAATGCCTATTGGCTTCCGATCTCCAAACTAAGGGTACCATTAGATTGAGGATGGAGAATACTACAATTTTGACTGAATAATTTTTCAAATCAACCGCAAAATCGCCGCAGATCGAAAGTAAAAAGTTTTAGAAAAAGGTAAGTTCTGAAACTTCTACTTAGAGACTTCAAATTAAAAATCTGACACCGTATATAGATTCAGGAACTAAATAAATCTTAGTGTAATAACCGTAAAATTTAACAAAAATTCAAATTAAAGGAAATTTAGAATAAAAGAGAGAATTTTAAAAATAGAGATAAGAACCGGTGAAAATAAGTTTATTTATTACATGGATTAAAGAATTACAAAAGAAATATGAGAATTTATATTTTGGCGCGCTATAAGCAATTATATTTTTATTTATGTAGAAATGATTATGATTTGTTAAAAGTAAGTGGACTTTTAAGTAAAAGAAGTATTGTGTTGCTTAAAATAATTATACCGACCTCTATTGAATTTTTATGGTATTTTTAGAAATATTATTTCTTTTAATATGAATAAAGATATTTGTTTTGAAATTTGTTTTATTGAGATTTTTATCAAGAAAAATTATAATTTAAGAGTTCCACTAAAGGTAATTGAGAATGTAAATTTTTAAAAAATTTTGGGATATTTTTATATGCAAAACGGAATTTATATGAATTTATATAAAGAAAATCCTATTATTAATTATTTATTAATTAATATTATTATTAAAAAAAAACCATATAAGTGAAAGGAGGAAGCCGGGGGATGAAAACAGAGAAAACGAGAAAAGGTACTGTGCGCATAGTGATGAATAGTAATCTCTAATATTTTCTCTCGATCTGGAGTGCCTATAGGTTTCCAATCTAAAAACTGAGGGTATTTCTGGATTCAGGACGAAGAATACTTCAATTCTGACTGATCAGTTTTTCAAATTCACCGTTGAATCGCCGTAGATCTGAAGTAGAAAATCTCGGTAAAAGGTAATTCCTGAAACTCTTACTTAGAGACCTCAAATTAGAAATCTGACACCGTAGATGGGTTCAGAAGCTTGATAAACATTAGAATATGTAATTTTTTCGGTCATTTGGTAACTTTTTATGTGGCGGTAAATAGTAATTTTCGGCATGAATAGTGGCGGTGAATAGTATTTCTAGCGGTGAACAGTAACCGAGCTCATTTAAGATTTTTGGACCCTGCGGACACGTTTTTGAAGTTTATTTGGTCAAATTTAGACTAGAAAAGAGTATTTTAGGGCTGTCCAATTCGGAGCCCTTACACTGTGAGTAGATAATTCTTCCTATAGTTTGTTTTTACTCTTCTTGAACTTTTCATTGATAAATGAGTATGATTACATGTTATTTATATGTTCATATGTTTCTGAAATGGTTTGAAATATTTGAAATGATTGAGAAATGATATCTAGTTCAAGAAGAGTATGATTTCTGAAATAGATTTTGAAATGCTTTAAATACGTTATTTCTAAATGCATTTCGCATTACATGGCAAAGAAAATATGATATGCATGTGGCATTAATTTTACAATGTTATATTTGCCTTGGATATGAGCATGATTATATGATTCCCCTGATTGAAAAATTTATAATAAAAGATTTTGTATTGAGACTGAAAATTTTATTTTGAATGATATGTATAGTGATAAGTTGCTGAATATGATTGTATGGTGAATTGTTTGATAATGATTCATTGCATATGATGGATATGCACTTATATATATATATATATATATATATATATATATATATATATATATATATATATATATATATATATATATATATATATATATATATATATATATATATATATCTGTGTGTGTGTGTGTGTATGTATTGATGAGAAATGACGGGATTATATGGCTTGAGACGGTATTGTGAAAGTGGTATTAGTGGTAATGTGAGGAGGCAGTAGGGTGATGAACTCACATTCCCTAATTACCTATTGAGATGATGACAGTGGTAATGTGAGGAGGCAGAAGGGTGATGAACTCACATTTTCTGTTGATCTATTGAAGTTGTAGTCAGTGGTAATGTGAGGAAGCAGTAGGGTGATGAACTCACATTCCCTGATTACCGATTGTGATTGTGACTATGGTAATGTGAGGAGGTAGAAGGGTGATGAACTCACATTCCATGTTTATCTATTGAGTATATTGAAAGTTGTGACATACTTGAGCATTATATAAAAGAATTGATTTTTATTACATATCAAATTCGATTTAAGATCAATTTGTATCATATGTGGTTACAGATATTTGTATGTGATTTGAACTGAGATGTTTTGCAATGCGGGTCCCATATGAATGTACTCCTGAATGTAACTTTTCAATATGAGAAACTTTGAAATGAAAAGTACATCCATATGTTGACCTAAGAGGTTATAGGGGGTGTTATCTGCTCACTGAGTTGTAAAACTCACTACACGATGTGGATCTATTTTTCAGATAAAGACACAGAGTATGGTCCAGAAACCAAGAGATCGACTAGAGGTCGTACTTCAGTGGTGAGCCTAAATTGTTTCTAGGCTCTCAATGTTTTATATTGTAATATATTTGTACTCTAGAGTTGCTCTGAACGTCACAGGCAGGATCTTTGTTTCTGTTGTACTCTGATGTATATATACTTGATTTGTATATGGTATCTGTATGGGAAAAACTATATGTATCTGCTTCCTTGATAAAGGAGTGAGATATTTATGTTTATGGAAAATATATGTTCATGATATACGTGTTTCACGTACCCTAAAATTAGGGGCGTGACACTTAGGATATGAAATTTTTCAGCCATTTGACAACTTTTTGTTCATCGTAAATAGTGATTTTCGGTCGGCATAAACAGTATTTTCTGCCCGTAAATAGTGACCAAACTCCTGGAGTCATTTTTTAAGTTTTTGAACCCTCCGGACACGTTTTTAAGGTCTATTTAGTCAAATGTGGATTGGAAAAGTACATTTTAGGGCTGTCCAATCTAGAGCCCTTACCCTATGAGTGGATAATTCTTTCTATGACTTACTCTATACTCTTATTGATCTTTAAACGTGTATTTGATTATATTTATAAGATATTTACAATTTTATATGTTTCTGAAATGCATTAAATTATCTGAATTGCTTACAATTTGAAATATAGTTCAAAAAGAGTATAATTTTTAAAATAGATTTCTGAATTCATGGTATATCTGATTTCACATGTATTTCTCATTAAATGATAAAGTGAATATTTATGCATGTGGCATTGATTTATAAAGCTAGATGATTTCTTCGAGAAAGGGCATATAAATTTGAAAAACCTTGAATGAGTAATTATTGACAGATGATCTGTATTGAGACTGAGATTTTATATTATACTGAAAACTATGTTTTAAATGATATAGAATATGTGCATATAATAATTTTGTGGAGGAATCCTATTAGAAATACTGTTTGCTAACAGCAAGTGATGTTAGCCCTGGTGCACCTTGATACTTCAACTAGCAGGGGTGGTACTAATTTCGTGTGAGGGCCAACACACAAGATATAATATGTGATGGAGAGCGAGACACCTCCTATATGGGCGAAATGCTAACTATATGATTTGTGACTTGCCTCCCTTACCGTGTGCTTGGGAAATACCCATACTAGAGTCCCTTCACGTGTCCTCTTAAATGGTGGTAGGGCAAACCTCAACGGTGTAACATCCCCAATTTTTCCTTTATGTTACTAATTGGAATTTTTGTTCAGAGAGGAGAAAGCATTTTGGACTTCACGGGAGGATTAAATCGTTTTACAATTTTACTCAAGTAAAAGAAGATAGTAGGATGGTTAAAATGGCATTTATGTAATTTCATTGAAATGGCATTTTTATAATTAATGGAGGATGGCATTTATGAAATTAGGGATGGTGGCAAGGGTATTTTTGAGAAAGGGAGGAGGTAGGTAGGGGGTAAGAAGGGAAAGAAAAATATATAATATAATAATAAAAAATAAAAAAATTAAAGATAAGAAGGGGAAGGGGGAGGTGACGGAAGGAAAGAGAGAAAGAAAGAAAAGAAGAAAAAGAAGAGAAGAGAAAGAGGAAGAAGAAGGAAAAGAAAAAGGAAAACAAGTTTAAGGATCTATCTGAGGTAGGTTTAACATCTATTTAATAAATTTTGTACAAGATTATATATAAATTTTTAGATTTATTTGTATGTGATTTTGGATAACATTGTGGTCTGGATATTTATATGAAATTTTGTTTTGGATGTTTGGACATGCATATGGGTGTATGGGATTATATAAGCTGAATTTCGGAATAATTGGGGTAGCTTCGGTTTTTGGAATTCTGAGAAAATTCGGAAAGGATTTTAAAGAAATGATCAACATATGAATTGTAGATATATGTCTCACGGATTTATAGGCTTTAGAATCACCTCAATCAGAATTCATATGAGGGAGATATAGTTGATTAATTGCGCAAATGTCGGAATTCAGGATAGTAAAAATAAGTGTTTTATTTTTAATTTTCTGGGAATAAACCGTAAAGAATTTGAAGAAATGATAAACATAGAAGTTATACAAAATTGTCTTAGCTTTTTATAGGCTATGAAATCACCTCAATCGGAATTTATATGAGGGAGATATGGTTAATTAATTGAGCAAAGGTCGGAATTCAGGATAGTAAAAATAAGTGTTTAATTTTTAATTTTCTGTGAATAAACCGTAAAGAATTTGAAGAAATGATAAACATTGAAGTTGTAGATAATTGTCTTAGCTTTCTATAGGCTTTGAATTCACCTCAATCAAAATTCATATGAGGGAGATATTATTGAATAAGTGAACAAAGGTAACAAAACATTTCACTGTTTTTTTTACCTAAAAATAGTTTTATTTGTTGAAATATTTTTAGAAGACAAATGTACAAGAAAATTATCATTTTCTTTATTTGATTCAAAATTTATTATATTGGACATTTAATATGTGATGAATAATTATTAATTGTTGGATATGAAAATTATGCATGTTATTTTATGAAAGAAATTGAATGACAAGCGTAAAGCTCATGGCGAGTTGCTTGATAATTATGGTAAGCGTAAAACTCATGGCGAGTTGCTTGATAATTTTACATTCTATTTGATGAATATGCATTAATATATATATATATATATATGTATTTATATGTATGAATGAATATCGACGGGTTGTATGGCTTGTGATGGTACCGAGTAGGGGACGCCCTATTAGCCTGAGTGAGCCAAAGGAGGGCCGCTCCAACCGGGTGTCAGTGGTAATGTGAGGAGGCAAGAGGGTGATGTATTCACATTCCCTGATCACTTATTGTGACTGTAGTCGATCGGTCACTATGCATATAGTAAAAGAGTAAATTAAAAGCCGTGATAGGGTTGAGCATTAGAAAAAAAATGGACTTCTGGTGCGAGTGTAGTATGATAATTATGCATAAACAAAAATTATGATTTTTATCTCAAAATTTTGATATTTTTTTTTGTAGCTTATACAGCTGAACATAACTCATGTTTTCTCAGCATATTTTATTTATGTTAAGTCTACTGGGAACCTTTGTTCTCACTATTATTGTGGTGTTATGTTCAGATAAAAAGAAATGAGATACAACACAAAAGGGAGTTACTGATGGAGGTCTAGATGTCAGCACCACCTTCTCACCCTTTATATTTCAAGGGTGAAGTGCTGTATAAAAACTCTTATTTATGTACTAAAATGTTGTATTGTATAAATGTAACCTGTGTGAGGTTTGTAATATATATGTAAACATGTATAATGTGTTTTGAAATGTTGTATTGTATAATTATAACATGTATGAGGTTTGTAATAAATAAATAAATAAATATATATATATATATATATATATATATATATATATATATATATATATATAATGTGTTTTTACATATGGCGTATTTTAACATGCGTAATGTAAAAAAAAAACCGGACGTTACAAACGGGATGCTGAGTTTAGGCAAATCCTACACCAACAAAGTACGGAAGGGCCTGAACTCTGATATGGTGGTTCTGATATGAGATCCTCCTAATGTTTTCATATGAAATATTTTGATGCATAACAACTTTTGTTTAATGATCATATAGTACAGTATGTGGTTTTGAATATCTGAATATTCTTTAATTTGAGAATATTTGAAATAGAGGTCCCATATGGAAGTACTTCCGAATTGTATCTCCTATGTGACAAATTTTAAAATATGAGTACATCCATATGTTGACCTAAGAGGTCATAGGAGGTATTATCTACTCACTAAATTTTCAAACTCACTACACGATATTTATATGTTTTTCAGATAAGAATATAGAGTTTGGTCTTTTCCCCAGATAGTTGACCAGTTAGACGATATGATCTTAGGTCTATTTCTAAGTCAAATCCACTTTTGTAAATATTTTCTTTTCTCCTTTAGTAAATATTTTTTTCTTTTTAATTTTATTTTTATTTTCTTCTTTTGCATGTCTTTGATAATGCACAATTATCTTAGAGTAACCCTTATTAGTTCTAGACAGCACTTTCAAAAAAAAATTTCCAACATTTCTTGTTTTAAAATAAAGGTTGATGGCAACCCTATTAAAAAAGAATTTCTGAAATGTTTTTAAAATTTTTTTCTTTTTAATTCTACTATGTGTCACATAGTTCCTTTGCAGAAGGGGTGTGACACTCTCTCTTTCTGTGTGTTTGTAATGCCTTTATAAGGTGTCTTTGTATAAACATAGTAGTAATGAAATTCTATTTTAGCCCATTTTCATTCAGTCTTCTTCCTTATATTTTTTTTTTCTTCTTTTCAAAACTCTCAATAGTGTTTAATTTGTTTAATTATCTCTTTTAGTAATTACTTTTTAGTTTAGTTTTTCATTACATTTTTGAAATTTTAATGTATTTATATTTTTTATTTATCAATTTATATTCATGTTGCACTTACTAGAGTCATGTGGTCAAGTATTCCAATATTTAAGAACAATGGAGTTGTAGACATCTTAAAATTACTTTACCTAAATGTTACAATGATAAAGAGATAATATAGCTCGTTTTATAATAGATTTTAAGCTTTTAATTACTTTTAGTTACTTTACCTAAATGTTAAAATTACTTATAATTATATTGATTTATTTTTAATTTGTTCAATCATTGTAATTATCAATAAATTAAGATATTCTACAATATTAAAATTATGAATATTTTACATTATTTTTTAAATGGCATGGATCTCTAATTTTATCTAAAATAGTGAGTCCTTAATTATATTTTTAAATTAAACAAAAAAAATTATACATATTCTTTTGGTTAAAAGTTTAATACAAGTCTTTTAATAATGAAATTATAAACTTTTAATAAATACTTACCATCTTCTTAAATTTTATATTTTTATGCGGTGAAATAAATTTTAAACATTTTCTTATAAAAAACAATTTCTACATAGCCTGGAATATATATTTGGGCAAAATACACTTTGTCAACTTGAAGTATTAGTATAATTGTAACTTCTCCCATTTTCTTTCAATGTCCCTTTTGCTGTTTGTTTTCATTGCAATTTTTCTCCCATCGTTTATTTCTCACATATATGTCAAAAATTTGAAGAGACAAAATCATTGCTAGGTTTTTTTTATAGGCTTAAAATGACTATAAGCTTTTAGAAATCCTATTGCCTTAAGAAGCTAATTTCTGTGCAACATATATGTGACTTCAAAAAAACTATATGGAAGCTACGAAGATGTCAAGAATACTTTTATATGATTGTCTATGTTAACTGTTTTGTTCTACATACCTTATTAATCATGTGGAATGCAAATAGCATGGGATGGCTAAGAACGGTAATTAACTTAAGGTTATGAGTGTTTTATATAACTAGGACTTCTATGCATGGCTATATGTTGTTAGTTTTTAAACTACATAAGCTATTATGAATGCTATAAGCCTGCAACCAGGCTTATACCTTAGCATTTGACACCTCTCTTTGAATTATTTTATCTGTAGTGATTAAATACTTAACATTTATGAGAATAAAGTTGAACTAAAAATAATCCCTTCTAGATTTATGACTTTAGTGCTAGATAAGAAAATTTGTGTCTAGTTAGTATTTACTTGTATATTTATGATGTAGAATCATGGCACAAGTTGTTCATATGTCAAAAGTTTGGAGAGACAAAATCATGGCTAGGCTTTTTTTTATAAGCTTAAAATGACTGTAAACTTTTGGAAATCATGTTTCCTTAAGAAGCTAATTTATGTGCAACATATCTGTGACTTCAAAAACACTATGGAAGCTACGAAGATGTCATAAATATTTATGTATGATTTTCTGTGTTAATTTTTTTGTAATACCTTATTAATCATGTGGGATGGGAATAACTTATGATGGGTAAGAACAATAATTAACTTATGGCTATGAGTGTTTTATATAACTAGGACTTCTATGCATGGCTATATGTTGTTAGTTTTTAAACTACATAAGTTATTACGAATGATGCAAGCTTGCAACTAGGCTTATTCCTTAGCATTTAACACCTCTCTCTGAATTGTTTTATCTATCGTGATTAAACACTTAACATTTATGAGAATAAAGCTGAATTGAAAATAATCACTTCTAGGTTTATATCTTTAGTGCTAGATCTATGTTTATTCAGTATTTACTTGTATATTTATGATGTAGAATCATGGCACAAGTTGTTCATTTGTCAAAAATTTAAAGAGACAAGTCGTTCATATAACTTGATGTATGTATCTTTTTTGTATGTAGTGAACACAAAATCCTTAAGCTCTTGACCATGCATCCAAATAGCGGAACATGCATGTGGATATGGTATCTCATTCAAGTCTCATATTTGGTAGCTACACAATCACTGGCTCAAGTTTATAACAAATTTTTTTCCTTTACAAGACAATTAAAAATGGCAATCCCTAGTATAAGTAGTTTAACACTAAAAAGAATCATAATTAGCAATCTCCATCTTGGCCCTGATGATTTTTCATATATCAAGTTCATCTATCTTTATGTCATCCCTATTCAGCTAAAATCTTCTCATCAATCTCATCATAATCATCTCTATCATTATTATTAGCGGCTTGTCTCTTACATGTAAGATGTAGTTGTTGAAACTCTGATTAAGGTTATTCACCATCACATTTGGATTTTATGCTTAAAAATGTCCTACATTATGTTTTCAGGTCCACGTTTGCCAGATAATTGTAGCCACTAGTATCCAATTCCTTAGTTCTCTCCAAGGTGTTGTTGAATTCCCTTTTAGTCAGATAGGTTATAGCTCCCACAATAGAATTCTTAGCCTTTGGCCTTTGTGTCCCTAGTTCTTAGGGTTAGCATAGAGGTACTTAAGACTTATTTTGTAAGTGGTGTTTGGCTTAAGTAGCTAAAATGCTTGATTCAAGTGCTGCATAGAACAAAACAAGATACAAAATATGATAAAAAATTTCAATTGAACACTTTATGTAGAGCATGTATATAAGACCATAAAAAATAGTATTACCTTATCTTTGTTAGATATTAATGTCTAGTCAAATTTTGCAACTCCTCCAATATTGTGTAACAGTAGTTCTAAAAATCATACTATTATCCTTGTTCTCTATCTCAACAACAACATATGCTATTGGAAATATGTGTTTGTTCTTATCTCTCCCAATTACTGATAATTGTCTTCCAAATGAAGACTTTAAATGGTAACCATTTAGACCCACAAACCTACTACAACCAGCTAAAATCCTGACTTCATGGCTCCTAATAAGATATATATCCTCTTGAAAGTATGATTTTCTAATGCATCATAGTTGGTAACATGTACCTTTATTGTACTTCTTGGATTATAGTCAAGAAGAGTTTGATCATAGTCACATACTATCACAGCTCCAAATGATGGAACACATGACCAGCACGGTATAAGGGTTTCCCCCTAGCCGCAAGCCTAACGCATAGCACATACAAACATCCAGCACACAATCTATAGTACATAATAAATATAACTGGCCACATATGCCACATCCAATATAAGAAAATATTGTATATATATATATATATATATATATATATATATATATATATATATATCTCATGAATCCAACATCCTTGATTCAACTTGGCCCATGGCCTCATAATATAAACATAGTTGTAAAACATAAAACTATTTTCCAAACAACACATCAAAGTACACAAGAAGCGAGGATCTTGCCTGTAAGTTCATGGAGATACACTAGACATAAACTAAACTAGACAAACTATACAAAATAGTCTGGCCCAAACTGGAGCTCACCAACGCTATATTTAGCCTTCTACGGAGCTGTAGCTGGATCAAAGTTTCTTTGACTATCTGTGAGGAGGAAACAGAATAGGGGTGAGATTACCAAATCTTAGTGAATGGATAAATCATACTATAACTGAAACAGGGCAAACCAAGCACGAGTGTTTCGCAATGGGTTTAATAATTGAAATCCAAATGTAAAGATAATAATAGAAACATTAAGCATTTAACCATAATTTATTGAAAGAAAAGCTAAACAGTTCAAATGTATATTCAAAAGATAAATCTGGATTTAAATCAGTAACCGTAAAGCAAATCAATTATGCATGGTAAGTAATAAATGAAGTTATTTATGCAATAACAATGATGAATGAGCTTGTTTAGAAATATTTAATCTTTAAGAAAAATGCATCAGTTTATTGGAGTTCTTTCCTGACAGATCATCATCTTTCCCAAGCACATAGCAAGGATAGGGTAATCACTGTAGGCGTAGACATAAGTCCACTCTAAATTCCCCCAAGCACACAGCAAGGGTATGGCAATCACTGTAGGCGTAGACATAAGTCCACCCTAAATCCCTGTGTCTTAGGCAGTCATATGCCCGTCACAGTATCCTAAGCAGAAGCCTTCGCATGAAATCCTGTGTCTTAGGCAGACATATGCCCGTCACAGTATCCTAGGCCGAAGCCTTCGCATGACCATGGTGCACCAGGGCTAGCACTCCCTGTGGCTAGCTAACAGTGATCTAAAAGGGTCCCTCCAATAGAAAACATTTGAAATATGCTATTCAAAGAGTTTAAAGTAAAACATTTCAATAACATTATAATAAAGCTATAATTCTCCATCTAACTCTTTTCATGCATAAAATTCCGTTCTAAAATATGTTTCATCCATGTATTCCCATGGAGACCTTGATCATCATAAACTTTCCCTTTAAACATATCGTCCGTAGACGTCGCATAGATGTTTGCATGCATCAAATCATTTCATGGCTAACTTAGTTCATTTCTATGACTAAGTTCGCATTTCTATAAATCTAGCTCAAATGGAGAATTATCAGTCTAGATGCTTGCCTTGCATACCTAGGGTTCAACTAGGATTGAAATTTATAATTTCTAACATGGTTGGAACATATTGGTTTTCAAAGCGGTAAAACAATTTAGCATACATTCCAACTAGTTAAAATCATACGAAAGAGTTATAAACCGAATTCGTAAAACATGCGCTATAGTATGAAAAACCCACTCACCTTACTAGGAGTCCAACAACGAGAATTTCACCTCGTGATGGTTCAACAACCTAAAAAACATAGACATAACATGAGAATTAGAAAACTCTAAACGTCACTATTCATGCCAAAACACTATTCACGTCGGTCGAAAAACTAACCCTAAACCTAAAAACCTTATATTCTAGCATAGAAACTAATTTTAAGACTATCTATGGAAAGAATTTCAGAAGAACGAAGCTTAAAACGCGATTGGACGGAGTTTTACCTTGGAGGTTACTATTCATGCGATTTGCTGGCGACAATCTGGCAGTTTTCTGGCGAAACTGATCGGTGGGGTTTGTAGCTCTCCTTCCCACAAGTCCAACGGTACCTTGCTTGCTCAAATCGAACGTCCGGATGATGAGATATCTTAGAGAGAAGGTAGAGAAAATTTTAGAGAGAGAGGGGAAGGTTCAGCTATGAAGGAAATGAAGGAAAAAGGAAGGGGGGACTACTAAAAAATGCCTATCTGACGAATCTTGCTGCGGCGAGATTTCTGGTCCGCGATTTTCACCGACGGCGAGCCTAATTTCGCCGCGGCGAGATTTGAAACCAGAAAAACTCATGCTCTTGGAAAAATGCTGCAGCATTCTAGCTGCCGGCGAAATATTCTCGCCGCGGCAAACTCATTTAGTCGAATTTGACCAAACATCCAACATAAAAATTGTAGCCCTTTCCCTTAGCTTTCAGTAGCCACATGAATCACCTAATTTGGAGTTCATATGAAGGAGTTATGCATAAAATAGTGAGCAAAAGTCCAGACCATACTATGCTGCGATTTTTGCCTATTATCACTATAATATTCACGGAATTAGAAAAAATTTCCAACATCAAAGTTGTAGATATATGTCTTATCTTTCATTAGAAATTGGAATCACTTAATGTAGATTTCATATGAGAGAGTTATAGTTATATGAGTGACGAAAGGTCAGAAGAAAAGGTCAGAAACGCTCTAAAATTTTACATTGTTCTCAATTTACTTGTTTCAAATGATTTGTATTTAACCTTCAAAGGTTTTATTAGCTGAGGGTTATTACATATACCTTCTTGTACTGATGTCTCCACTCCCTATAAATGGCCTTCATGGCTTTTTCTTAACTTAAAACTTGGTGTAATGGCTTATCAGTCTGTAGATTAAGCAGTCATCACTACCATTAAATTGGTAACCTTCCAATCTAAGTTTCTTGTCAATTTCTCTAGGTATTTAAATGTTAAATCACCTTATTCCTATAGGCTTTAAGACAAAAGTGCTTTGAATACAAGGTTCTAATTTGAAATATACTTTCACCTTTTAACTTGATCCTATATATTCTAAACTCACAATTCTTTGTACGCTCAACTATGACTTTGTCAAGAATCTTCTTCCACTTTAAGTCTTTAATTTGTTGAATGTTCCATTCATGAATTGTATTGCTAAAAATAATCACTCTAGGGAAATTTTGACTTATGCTAAAGACTATATTGTCCATGTCCTTATCAAATCTGAACTCATCATACTTTGATGTAGCACAATTTTTATCACTGCTTACAAGTAGAGATATCAACTCATCAAAGGGTGTATACTTTAATTGGACATCGATGCCTAAACAATTGGTAGGTACGATTTCTATCATTGCTTATTGCCTTGGTACCAAACTTATTCTCTTCTAGGGATTTGCTTAAGCAGACTCTTCACCTACAAAATATAAATTAAGTATTATTTATGTACAACTACCTACATGGCTAAATATTATATATAATTTATCAACATATTCAAAATTATGTCAACGTAGTTAGATAATCAATTTACTTGGCAAATCATAAATCTCTTCATAACTAGCTACCACCTCTTTCCAACAATGGTCATACTCAGTATTGTTATTGTCTTCGTCACTTACAAAGTCACTATCTTCTCCTTCACTTATTTTCTCAATTTTATAATCTCCTTGCACTAACACATCATAAAGTTCACTTATTGTGTCTATCAAATATATTGAAACCTCTATATCTAGCTTGTAAATATCATATACATCCAACATGCTTTCAATCTCAATGTCTGACACAATGTGTACAAGCCTTATGTTCAAAGTTTGATTCAGGATGAGGTAGTAAACAAAGACGCTTGGTTTCAACATGGATTTTTATAACTCATGCATAAACTCGAAATATGACATCACATCCCTGTCCATAGGGTCTATGGTTACCACACTAACCTCTATGTAGATGGTCTCTTCTAGCTCCCTATGTATGCCACCATAGTGAACAATAAAATTTACATGTGATTTCTTTGACCTTGCATAAAAAAATTGTAAATTCGTAAGTACATAAGGCATTAATAAATAGTGAGTCCATTGTTCAAGTATGCTTATTTCGTGAGATAAACTAAGTAAAATGGGTTCATTAGTATATTATCATTATTTTTTATCAACTTATTTCAAGAATCTAAATTGCTTATCATAAAGTAAATTTTGTCCAAAATATTCTATTTTTAGGATCACAAGTTGCTTTAGTAATTTTTTTCCATTAGAAAATAGTATCTCTAATACTTTCATATGAATTTCCTCTAATTGTTCTTCCTTTTAAAACTTGTATTTTTAAAGCCTATCTTCAAAGTTTCTTTCTTAAAAATTTAGGACATGCTTGTTGTATCAGAGTCCTAAACATGATTTTAAACAAGTTAATTAGATGGTCCATTATGCATGTATAACTGTATTGGAATTTAATTTTATTTATTTTCCTTTGGTAGTAGGATTTCAATATGTTTGTATGAAATTTGCTACAATTCTTAAGTTGGTTCACTAGCATAAGCATGCTCTTCTTAAGCTTAGCACTTCTCAAGACATGTACATGTAAGAAATTAGCTACAATTAAGTAGATTTTATTGGTCAATAGGCATGTAAGGTAGAGTTAAATAGAAATTTTATAATCTTTATAACCAAATAAGTTTATTACTACAAATGATCCTTTTGATACAAAAGGCTTTGACTTTTACAAATTTGAGACACTAGTATGAAAAAATTACAAAATTATATCAGTATATTTCTCTGCTATGGCATAAACATAGTAGAACCACTCAAAATTACCATAATGGAAAGCAAAAGAACATTCAATCAACACATTAAATTACATAGGGGGACCATAAATAGAATCAATAGATCCATGAATTTGTGGCCAGAAGGACAATGTCAAATTTCATCATATGCTTCATGCTCTTTGTACAATCTGTGGTTCACATGCTATATACCTAAACCTTTCCCATCCATAGCAAGATATATAAAAGCTCAGTCACGGATGAATCAGAGGTTGTCTTCATGAAGGAGTGGCTACTCGTATTAAGTTACTTGCCTTGGCTCCTTCTGGTGGTTGGGTTACTCTTCAATCATTAGTTCTCTTTCAAAGAGGAAATGCTTGGTTTTTTATGGGAAGATTAGGGGAAATACGATGACTGTCGAAACTCGTGGTGGTTAGGGTAAAGGCATAACACATTGCTCGTGTCTCCTTCTAGTGGCTAAGATGCTTGTTGGTGGTGGGTTATCTTTCAGAGAGGAAGGACTTAGTTTGGGGAAGAATGGAGGAAAGGAAATGTTTTTCTGGTGTTGAGAAAAAAAAATGAATGGTTTTTTTAAAAAATGGAATTGGGTTTTTAAAAGAAAATGAGATTTCTGGTGTTAAAACAAAAATAATTTTTTTAAAAAAAAAATTAGGGATAGTTTGGTCTTTTCACCTTTCTAGAAGTTAGATTTGATGGTAGAAAAAGACAATAAAGGAGAATTGTGATGGAAACAAACATTAAGAGGAACATTGCAGCAATTGAAAGAAAATGGGAGGAGTTACAATTGCAACAATATTTCAAGGTGGAAAAATATATTTTTCCCTATATATTTTTCACTTTGAAATATGGCATAATTTTTTACTATATCAATTTTAAAATGTAATACAATATCCTTTTAATCTTTTACTAAAAGTAAATATCAAATTTCCATGACTTTTAGCATTTTAATTATATCTGAGAATATATGGTGTCTCTTACCTTATCAGTTACATATGAGAATTTGGTTTACATTTTTATCCTTTCCATCTATCAAAAATCAAATTTGAGAAAATTCCATAAAATTGAAGTGATTTCTTGAAAATTGATGATGATTATTTTTTTTAACAAAAGATATCAACTTTTTATTAAGAAACGAAAAAAAAGGCGAGTAAAACCTCAAAACATCCTAAGGGTCCATCACTAAGAGCCAAGAACACATACAACGAAAAAAAAACAATAACCAACTTTCTTGTACAGTTAAGGGACAGAAGATGGGATTAGGTGCTAGAGTCAAGCTTTGAGCGAGTTAAAGCAAACTTGAAAAGTTCTTCCTTTTGCTCAATAGGTTTTTGAATAACTTGTAAAAGGGTATTCTCCATAGCTAGAAAATAAGAAACTCAAGAGAGAAATTAAATCATAGGGTAGCCTTAAAACCTTGTTAAAGGCCTTTCCACTAAGACTAAAAATCTATCTTTAGAATACTTTTGAGAATCCAGTGTAACGAAGAAGCTCACCAAACCCGCACTGTAGATAGTATTAGAATTCTTGATATTGCTAGGGATAGAAGTTTCTTGACTTTTGGATTACTTTTTGGCTGATATGAATAGTACGTTCAAAATTTTGAATAGAAATTAATCTTTTGAAATTGTTTTCTAGGTGATTGAACCTTCTAAATACAAGATTGCAACTCGATTAGTTTGGAGTGGCCTTAGAAGTTAGCCTGAGGGTCACCTACCTTAGAGCCTTTGTTTGTGAGTAGAAAATATATACCATATTATATTTTCTATATCTTTAAAGTATTCATATTATGTTTTGTAAATAGATATTAGTCAATTATGATATTTGAGATAGCGTATGAGTTATAAATTGGATTGATTCTATATGTTATATATACGGTTGAATTTCTATTATTGATATATTTATTTGAACCATTAAGAAATGAAAAATATATAGAATGATATCTTCTTTGAAAGATGCTATTGATAATAGCTTTAGAACTCGCTTGACATGACAAAATGCATAATCATAATATAGCTTCATCGTTGAATTTGATTATCATTGTATTATGCTTGTTTAATTGAAAAATGTACCTTATTAGCTATCGTTAGACTTTATTTGGGAGGATACTCTTTCGAAACACTGTATACTAGCAACAATACATGCTAGTTATGGTGCACCTCAAAAAACCCTAACTAGCAAATGTGTTACTAATCTTATGTGTCGGCCAACACACATGATATTATAAAAGATTGATTGGGATGCCTTCTTAAATACATTGGAATTGATATGAATTGTGATTTTCCTTCCTTATTTATGCTTGGGGATAAAATTTTAGTTTTAATTAATGATCCTTCTATTTTTAATACAATTTATTTTACTTAAATTTATGGAAGTTATGGCTTTTTTTTTCAAAATCTAATTTATTTCCTCAAATTAAAAGATTATATTTGTTAATATCCTAATATATTATAGTATATGTTCTCTATTCTATAAACAAGCTAAAGCCTTACTGATGAGTAGAGCTGAGAGAGGGAAAATCTTTTGTGTATATTATCAAAAACTGACTTTGTACAATGAGTTAAGGCAAATATATATACAATGCCTTGGAGAGTTTAGAATAGTAACAGAATGTAACTAAATATAGATACAAAGCCCATCTTCGGTGGATTGGGCTCATCCCATTAGAATATGAATTCAATACCCCCATCAAGCTAGATGTGAAGACAATCCAAGCTTGCATAATAACTGATGAGTGCGTGGGTTGGGTAGAAGTTTGGTGAAGATGTCTGCGAGCTGATGATGTGTGGGCAGGTAGGACATAGATATGAGGCCATTAAGAAGTTGTTCACGAACGTCGTGGCAATCAATATCGATATGTTTGGTGCATTCATGGAAGATGGGATTCCGAACAATGTGGATAGCAGCCATATTATCACACTTGAGAGGAACAAGAGCAATATCGTTAACGCCAAGTTCATGCAACAACCTTGTTAACTAGGCTAGCTCAGTGGTGACTCATCGCATTGAGCGATGTTCTGCTTCAGCGGATGATAGTGACACTGTAGTTTGTTTCTTTAACTTTCAAGAAATAGGAGTGCCTCCAAAAGTGATGAAGAATCCATTAACAGATTTTCGTGATAAAGGGCAAGCTGCCTAATCTGAGTCACAATATGCAAGGAGTTTCTTGTCAGGGTTGGAGTTCATAATAAAGCCCTATATGGGGAATGAATGAAGATATTGTAGGACATGAATGGTAGCTTATAAATGAGCTGAACATGGTCGTTGGTTGAATTGACTGAGGTACTGTACAATATAGGAAATGTCGGGCCAAGTATAGAGAAGGAAGTTTAACTTGCTAATGAGATGCCAATAGATGGAAGGGTTTGGAAGGATGTCTATCATATCATATGTGAGAGACAAATGCTGTGCAAATGGGTCATCGACTTGTGGTAAGGTAGAGACATGAAACTCATCACAGAGTTCATTGGTATACTTTGTCTGACTTACTAATAATCCTTAAGAAGTTCTGTTGAATTCTTGGCCGAGGAAATAATGTAATTCACCAAGGTTTTTGATCTTAAAAGTTTCATCAAGATATTGTTTAAGAGATTAGATCTTGGACACATCATCTCTAGTGACAAGGAGGTCATCGAGGTAGACAGCAACAATAACAATTGAAGTGGATGTCCGTTTGAGAAATAATGAGTAATCATTTTCAGAATCTTTGTACCCTCGATGGATTAATGTAGCAGATAGCTTTGCATACCATTTTTGTGAAGCTTGCTTCAGCCCGTATAAAGACTTTTGTAATTTACAGACGATGGAAGAATCTGAAACAGAAAGTCCTTGAGGAACCTTCATATATATGTCTTCATGTAGGTCACCGTGGAGGAAGGCATTATTGACGTCAAACTAAAACATAGGCCAGCCATTTTTAACAGCAAGAGCAGTTATAATTCTGATGGTTGTGAATTTTACCACGGGGGAGAAGGTCTCATCATAGTCTTATCCTTCCTTCTGTGTGAATCTGCGAACTACCAACCTGGCTTTATAACGTTAGATGGATCTATCTGCCTTCCTCTTGACTTTGTATACCTATTTGTAATTGATGGGCTTTTTACCTTTAGGCAGTTTCACTAGAGTCCAAGTCTTATTCGCCTACAATGCCTCAAATTCTTTTGCCATAGCTTCCTGCCATAATGGGTTTTCTGCAGCTTGCTTATAATTTTGTGGCTCAGAGTCATTAAGAATGTGATGGATTGACCCCTGTTCAGAAGCATTAAAATATAGTGATCTTTGAGCAAGATAGTTATTTGTAATTGTGTGAAAACATGCATTATCCGGGATGTCATTTTTACTATAAGGTATGATGGAGCCACATACGTAGTCTGTGAGATGGGATGGAGGTTTGGAAAGTCTAGTGGATTTTCGGATAGGTTCGTTGTGATTAATTGGAATAGAAGGCTGTGGATCATGTAGAAGACTTTGCTAACAATTAGAGGGCTGTTCAATATGTTCTTCAAATATGGGTAAAGGACAGGATGGTGACAATGAATAACAATCAGAATTGTTTTTGAATGGAAACAGTGTTTCATGAAAAACAACATCACGAGAAAATATGATTTTATTATTTTTCAAATTAAGAACTTTATATCCCTTTTTTTCGAATGGATATCCGAGGAACACACTAGGAAAGGCTCGAGGCATGAACTTGTCGCTCTCGTGGGAAATAGTGGAGACAAAACAAAGATAGCCAAATGGCTTTAGATGGGAGTATGAAGGTGGAAATTTGAAGAGCCTCTGGTAAGGGGTTTGATTGTTAAAGACCGTGGAAGGCATTCTATTTATTAAGTAAGTAGCAGTGAGAAGACATTTTCCCCAGTATTGGGTTGGCAAACCAAATTGAAACAGCAAGGCTTGGGAAACTTCAAGTAGGTGTTTGTGCTTTCACTCAATGATACCGTTCTGTTGAGGTGTATATGGGCATGATCTTTGATGTATGATTCCTAAAGAAGAAAGGAAGGCTCGAGTAACCAAACTATTGCCAAGTTCAAGTGCATTGTCAGTGCAAATGGTTTTAACTGTTGTTTGAAACTAGTTTTGCACCAAATGTATGAATGACTTTAAAGCAGGGAATGCCAAAGCTTTGGTAGGAAGCAAATGGACCCACGTGTTTCTACTGAAATCATCTACATTTGTTAGAAAATAATGTTGCCCTATGTGTGTAGGTGTTTTATAAGGTCCCTATACATCTACATGTAAAAGATCAAAATTAGATGTAGTAGAAATATGACTTGCAGAAAAAGGGATTTTGTGTTGTCTAGATTGTGAATAGATTAAACACGGGCCAATATCTTTATTATTGTATTTCGGGAGATCAATTGGTAACAAGTGGAGCTTGTATATAGGCATATGTCCCATACGTAGATGCCATAAGGAAAGGGTATTATTTTTACATGGAAAATTATTAATATTGCAAGATACAGGAAGAGATATAGTAGGAGCTATGGTCTTGGTGGACAACTATTATAGGAGATATAAACTTCTGTGTCTCTTACCAAGGATCACTTCCTTCTTCATGGAAGGGGCCTGTATGTAACAGCGAAAGTTAGAAAAGAATATGTGGCATTGATATTGTGATATAAGCTTGGCAACGAAGAGAAGATTAAATTTGAAAGAAGGGATATAAAGAACGTTGAAAAGTGTGATGTATGGAGATAAAATGATTGTCCTAGTATAATGAACTGAGATACATTAACCATTTGGCAATGAAATGGAAAACGGAACTTGTATCTTGGTGATGTAAGAAAAAGTTGTGTTGTCAAAGAACATGTGATCAGATGCTCCTATGTCTATGATCCAGAAGGGCATTCTATTAAGATCGTGTTGGCACTTTCAGAAACTACGTTACCTGCAAAGCTAGTGACAGCCAATGCATTTGGCAAGTGGTATGTGTTAGGCATTTTCAGTTGATTCAGAAGATTCAGTATATGATTATATTGTTCCAAAGAGATCTGGGGAACACTTGTATTATCATCGACATGCACGTTCTCGGTTGATTCAACTTGGATAGAACCTAAGAACTTCTTTGGTCTTTGGAATTTAAAGTTTACAGGGTAGCCATGCAACCTATAACATTTGTCTTTGGTGTTCCTAAGCTTTTTACAGTAGTTGCATGTAACGGAAGCTTTTCTATTTTGATCAAATTTTTGTTTATGGCTAACATGAAAATTTCTCCCAGGATTGACATTCATGGCAACATTCTCATTGATGAAAGAAGATACTGATGCTGATATTTCTTTTTGTTTTTACTTATGTATTAGCAAAGCATATGCTTGATTGACGCTAGGAAGATGGGACATCATTAATACGTGACCCTTGACAGAAGCAAATGAATCATTGAGTCCCATGAGAAATTGGAAAAGCTTTTGATCTTCAAGATACTTGTCAAGTGCCTTTGTGGTATCACATGAACAATCTGGCATAGCCTGGAGGGCTCTCAATTCATCCCAAAGCCTTTTGACCTTGGTGTAATAGGTCGATATGCTGTCTAGACCTTGAACAACCAAAAACAACTCTTTTTAAGTTTGATAGATCAACGTACCATTGGCTTGCTTAAAACGTTCTATAAGCTCTCGCCAAATTTCATGTGTTGTAGAAATGTAAATGATGCTTTCGGCGATTTCTTTGCTTAAAGAATTGAGGATCCAACTTATCACTGTATGGTTGCATCGATTCCATGCCGCAAGCAAAGGAGAGTCAGATTCTGGTTTTGCAACTTCACCATTCACGATTCCTAACTTGTTTTTCGCAGAAAGAGCAATTTCAATGGCTCTTTTCCAGGCATTGAAGCCATTTCCATCAAACTATTTTGGAACCAGAACAATTCCAGGATTGTTAGATGAATGCAGAAACAGAGGGTTTGAAGAATCAAGAAGCAGATTTTTAGAAGCTCCATTAAGGAGATTTGTAGAAGACATTAACGATTGGCCACCTTCAGAATTATGGAAGAATCAAGATCAAGAAGTAATCAAGAATTGAAAAAAACAGAAGAAACAAGATCAGATGCCGTGAAGCTCTAATACCATGTAAACAGGCTAAAGCCTTACTAAGAGTAGAGCTGAGAGAGGGAAAATCTTTTGTGTATATTATCAAAAACTGACTTTGTACAATGAGCTAAGGCAAATATATATACAATGCTTCAAAGATTTTAGAATAATAACAGAATATAGCTAAATATAGATACAAAGCCGACTTCAGTGGATTGGGCTCAGCCCATTAGAATATGAATCCAATACTAAGTTTTCAAAACTCACTCATTTTTTTCATAAACATTTTGAATAGTAACAAGGATCCTAAACCAGATCTTCCAACACAGTAGCTAGAAGATCCAATAGTAAACTCAATTTGATTCTAGAGGCTCTTTTCTTTTGTTGTTGGTTGCCTTGTATTTTTGTATTCTAGATAGGCTCTAAGATTCATAGGCAAGGTTCATCTTCCTAGTGTATTTTGGAATGATTGTAGAATCTTGAACAAATGGATTTGAATTTAGATGATGATATTTTCTTTTATGAATAGACTGTAAGCAAAATAAACGAATGATATTTGAATTGGTCTTAAGTGTGCTAATAATCTATTATGATAAAGGCTTATAGGTTAGAGCTAACCCCTTGCTTATGTGGGGCACGTGCTCCTCCAATGGGGACCATGACACTCTAAGAGAGCACACAACGAGGGAAATGACAATTGTATTAGTTTTGAATTATAAGTGGAAATGGCAAAAATATAGTAAAATCTGCCCATAGATATTATGGTAAAATATCACTTATTCTATGTGTAATTAAGATGTTAAAGTCATAAAAATTTAAGACTAAAACTTTATTTTGGTTCTTAAAAAATTGGTGTAGTATTTATTTGCTTCCTTAAGGACTTTTTTTTTATCTTAATTTACTACCTTAAAGTTCAATTTTATATCACTATGGAGTGTTTTTTATGACACGTTTCTTTAACAAGTGACTTGACACTTTCAGCATGCTTTTTGTCACACCAAAGAAGCATCTAGTCACTAGGGTTCATAATATATATTAATTAAAATGCAATCGTTTAATGATTGTTTAAGGTATTTTCATAAACACCATTGTGTAATGGCTGGACAAAGGGGAAGCTTATTGAGAGGGCTACATTACCGATTAACATGGAATACTATGGAAAAAAAACTCAACATTGGCAACTTCGCAAATTGAGGCTAAATAAAGAGATTAACATAATACAAAATTTAACTTTAAGATAATAAAATGAGACAAAAAAAAAAAGAGAGAGCAAATTGATATTGCATAAATCTTTAGAGAATTAAAATATAGTTTTAGTCAAAATTTAATATTTTCACTTTGAGCAAAACCTTATTTTGGTTTTTCAAAGATAAGGTGTCGTTTGGTTGGTGACAAAGAAAAGAATGAAAATGAATAGAAAGGAGAATTGGGAATGGAATGGAATGGAATGAAATGTTGTAAAAAAAATTACGTTTAGTACGCAATGGAATGGAATGGAATAGAAAGCTGACAAAAAGACAGAAATACCCTTAAAATATAAAAATAGTAAAATAATATTATTTAATTTTAAAAAATTATTTAAAAATAATATAAATACAAAAATAATTAATAAATTTTTTTTAAAATATTAATAAAATTGAGAAATAGTTTAAATATTATTTTTTATTTTATTTATCAATAATAAATAGTTTGTAATTTGTAAAGAGAATAATACGATTTTATTTTATTTTTATTTTTAAATACTTTTAGGATTGTGTTTTTAATTATTTATTATTTGTAAATTTCTTTACAGACAACACTTCAACGAATCACACAAAATTCTGTACAAATTTTTTATGATTTATTTATTACTTTTTTAAAAAAATACTTATGTTATCTATTTAATTTAAATCCTTTTGTATGAATTGTAAATAAATATTATTCATATAAAAAAATTACATATGGTAGACAATTTGCTGATTTAATATAATATAACTTACCACATCTATTTTAGCATGAAAAAATAATATAATTTACAAACAATTTGTCCCTTCATCCATAAACAATACTAAAATAACCAAATACAAAAATTGAACAACTAGTAAACAGCAGAAATAATTAAGCACAAAAATAACATAATTAACAATCACATATAATGGTACTTATGATATATAATTCTTACAAACCAAATGTTTCGAGTGAAACAATTCTTGTCGGCAAAGTGATAATTTAATTTTTCATACTTTACAAAAAGTTAAATAATTGATCATCAACTATGGTCCACTAGTTGTGTTTTTTAATCACTATATCAATATTGCCACTTGCTTGTGTCCTAGTTTGATCAATTTTCAACATTATGCCATGATTAACAAGAGCTTAACGTTCCTCCTTGCCTTTTTCATCTTCATTGTAACATCCCGTAATTTTTAGATATTTTTCTTAGAAATTCTTCACCTTACATATATGCATAGAAATGTTCTAATATTAATGGAATAGGTAAAGAAAGAAAACTTAAGAGGAAATATTAGAAATAAACATGTTAAAAAAAGGTGAAATTCTTAGGTAAAGAAAGATAAATTTTTGTGAAGTAAAGGTCTTAAAATTTCAAGAAGATCGGATTAGGGTAATTTTTTCTTAATTTAAGAGCAAAAGTTACTAAGTTTAGTATCTCCACCCGTAATTAGGCTTTAACCTATAGACACTTCATATAGAGTTTTTCTACTTCACATGAATTTTTAGCAAGCCAATAGGATAGCCCAAGGAAGAAATAAAACATAGACTTGGACTAGGATATAGAAATTGGACCGGTAGCCCAAAAATCATGAAAATGTGACCAAGCCCATTATGAAAGGTAGAATTTTAACCAAAGTAAGGAAAATGGGCAAGAATGAGCCCAAACCCAAGAGGAAAAATAAAAATAAAAATAAAATTAAAGTGATGAAATATTGGTGTAATCAAGATTAAGTGACATGACATTAAGACAAAAATTTAGCAAGTGGTGTGATTCTACATTCATCATTTTGACAAGTGGCATAATAATACAAGGCTTTAGGACAAAAACATCTATATCCTACATTCATAACTTTAGCAAGTGGGTAATAATACATAGCGTTATGACAAAACATCATTATCCTACACAAATAATTTTAGTTAAGTAAGGAAAATTCAAGGGTTAGAAATTTGCCACTTAAAAAGGCAAATCTATCATACTTGATTGAGACAAAAGAAAAAAGAAATGAATCCCTAAATCAAAGGGATCTTGCCCCATATCTTAAGAACATATCATCATAATTTTCAAAATACAAATCTCCTTTTTCTATGCATATCTTGACTAAGGAAGAGGAAGACAAGAACATAAGTTGTTTGTTTTCCAAAAATTCAACAAAGTGTATCCTAATTGTGATAAGGTAGACCCATGATCATGAAAGGTGAATTATTTGGTGGTCTATATAAGAAAACCCACTCTTACAACATTAGAATTTCGTCCAAGTGAGGGAGAGGAAAAATAGAAGCAAGGTAGTGTGAGGAAAGGAGAGGAAGAAAGGAAGAAAGAGGAAGGAGAAGTCTAGGGGACTAAGTGCTCCAGATAAGTTTAACAATATTTCTTTTTGAAGAAAACCTTTGAAACTCATAATATTTATATGAGATTTTGATCTTAGAACTTTGATGATTGGTCATGGATGTTGCTATATCATGTTACATATTGATCTTGCATGTGATGTATGTTTGAATACTTAGGTTGGTGTAGATAGTTCTGCATGGGTATGGCTATGGTTGACAGAATTTTAAGCTTCGGTATTTTAATTTCTGGGAACAATCTATAAGGAATTAAAATAAATGGTTAACATAAGAATTAAAGATATATGTGTCACGGATTTTCACTCACTGGAATCATTCCATTTGGAGTCCATATGAGGTACCTATGGTCTGATTAGTAGTCGAAGGTCAGAAAATGAATCATCAGGGAAGAATATGTTAGGATAGCTTCGGTACTTTAATTTCTGGGAATTATTGATAGGGAATTAAAATAAATGGTTAACATAAGAATTAACGATATGTGTGTCATAGATTTTTAGCCACTGGAATCATTCAATTTGGAGTCCACATGTGGTAGATATGGTCTGATTAGTAAGCCAAGGTCAGAAAATGGTTCATTAGGGAAGATTATGTTAGGACAGCTTTTGTATTTTAATTTCTGGGAATTATCTGTATGGAATTAAAATAAATGATTAACATTAAAGTTATATATCTATGTCTCATGGAAATATACCCACTGTAATTATGCAATTTGGAGTTCATATGAGGTAGATATGATCCGATTAGTAAGCAGAGGTCAGAAAATGTTTATTCAGGGAAGAGTATGTTATTAATGCTTTAATTTTTGAATTTCTGGGAATATTCTGTAGGGAATTAAAATAGCGCGCCAACATAACAATTATAGATATATGGCTCATGGATTTTTACCAACTGGAATAATTCAATTTGGAGTTTCAATTTGGGAGATATGGTCTAATTAGTCAGTAAAGGTCAGAACCTATCCGAGAGGAACTATCCTGTACTTTGAGGGAGTAATATCACCTTCGTTTCTTAATTTTTCATTACAATGTTCAACATAATAGTTTTAGATAATTGTTTTATCTTGAAATGGACACCAAGATCACCTACATCAGAGTTAAATTGAGGGAGTTATGCTCTGATTAGTAAGAGAAGTTTAGATAGGATGAAAACCTGCATCAAGAAAATAAAGAAATAAAATTAGTATTTAAAAAAGAAGATGAATCTTAATAAATGACTAGTATAGCCATAGTCATTGCCATTGTATGAACTTTTTACCATCTTAAGTGTGAAATTTTGACATGGAAATATTTTATAAAGTGATATTTGAAATGGTTATGTTCATGGCATGATTACCAATGATTTTTGGTAATAATTATATTTTGATGAACATACTTGTTATTGAAAGCATATTTTTGGCTATCATTGTGAAAAGAAAAGAAATGAGCACAGTCACATGGCAATCCGTGTGGTGCACCAGTAGGGGACGCCCTACCAACGGTTATAATCATGATAATGAGAAAAGAAAGAGAAAGTGGGCCATGTCGGACGGAGCGAGAAAAGCCCGTACCGGAGAGTAGAGGATACTCACCTTGACCGGGGTAGCTTGAAATGAGAATAAGTTGATGGCCATCATATGATATTTTGAAAATAGTTAATCCTGTAATACATATCATTACAGTATGATTCTTATGTGCATAGATATAATGCATTCATGTGACCAAAGATATTTTCTATAGTTTATACTGCTGAACATGACGTGATGAGCTTTACTGATGATAATTTATTGTTGAATTTACTAGGATTTAATTCTCACTATATTTCCATATCATGTTCAGAAAATTATTTATGCAGCTTTTGTTTCTAAGGTTTTGGCTTTTAGTGCACATTGGATCGAGTTACTTTATGTTAGGAAGATTTCATAATCAAATAAGATGTTTGTGGTCGAGTTGGCTTAGATCTCGGTGAAGGTGCAACCACCCGCACCTGTATTTCCGGAATTGGTCAACCAAAATAAACAAGATGTAAATATCTATTTGTTTGATATGTTATACGTATGTTTTGATTAATGACATGTATGTGAACTCAATATTGTATAAAAATAAAGGAAAAAAAAGGTTATTACATTCATCATCCTCAGGGCCACTAAATCAGTTGCTTCAGTATTCAACGATGTCAACTACACAAGCAACATCAGTTTCACTCCCAATAGCACCTTCCAAATCAACCTTAACACCCTCCTTTCTTCCCTCGCCAACAACACATAAAATAGTGCAGAAAACCAGAGAAAATAAAGACCAGGAAACCAGAGAAAATAAAGACCAAGAAACCAGAGACAAATTCATAAAATAGTGCAGAGAAAAACGCATAATCATTGAAGACCAGGAAATGCAAATAAAAATGCAGAGAACAACCCGAAAAAATTGAAGATCAAACCCAAAAAACGGAGAGAAAAATGCAAAAAAATTGCAAAACATAATGCAAAGATCAGACCCAATCAACCCAGGAAATGCAAAATGCAGAACATAATTCACAGATTAGACCCAATCAAACAAATCAGAAAATCCAGCACAAATAGGTGAATATAGAATTCAGCACAAATAGGCCGAGAAAATTGTAGAAAATGCTTGATGCAGAGGAAAACCCAGCGACATTCAAGATCAGGGGAGGAGATGAAGATGCAAAGGGAACCCAGAAAATTGTAGAAAATGCTAACCTGTGCGTAGATCGGGATAACTTAATGCAGAACTTGTGAAATCCAAGCAACAATCTTGCAACCAGCTTACCAGGAGGCCGAGAGAGGGAGCACCGAACAAAGAGGCCGTACCGAACGAAGCAAGCGGCTGAGTGTTTGAAGCAGGAGGAACAAAGCCGAGAGAGAGAGAGAGAGAGAGGGAAGCAAAAGGTCGAGAGAGGGAGACAAGGAAGGAAGAGGCTTGAGGGAGAAGCAACGAAATGGAGAGGAAAAGGCGAGAGAGAAGAGAAGCCGAGAGAAAAATGTAGGGAGAGGAACGAAGAAGAAAAAGGCTGAGGGCAGTAAAGCAGGGGTGGAATGGTATTTTACACGGGATTCCCTGCCTTTTTGATCGTTTTCTTCACTTTTCAGAGGTAATAAACATTACCTTGCCTCACGCCTTCACTACGCCTTCGCTTTTCGGATGCTGCCAACCAAACATGATAGGTGATGGAATGGGAATCCAGATTCCTATTCCATCGCCCTGTTTTCGTGTACCAACCGGAACGTAAGTGTTAAGTCAATTTACTAACTCAAAGATATTTTATTTTAATTTAGTACCTCAATGTTCAATTCCATATCACTTTTATCTCTTCATTAAGTTTCTATTAAAAAAGTTACCATAGTTGATGATATAGAGTTTTTTTTTTTGGATGACATGGTACTCTTATAATATTTTCCCTCGCACAAAATAAGCATTCAACCACTGGATTCGTGGTTCATATTGATCAAAATGGCATTAGTTAATGACTTGTGAAAGGTATATATTGATAAAAGAAACTTTATTCAATTACTAGGGAGAGAAGTATATTAAGAGTGCTATATTGCTTATTAATATGACATAAAAAACCACAAGAAAACCCTACATAACATTTCCTTTCCCTCTCTCTTGCTCCAGCAGCGCCACAGTGCTTAGTGTGGATTGCCAATGTCCCCCCTTCCTTTATTCTTATTTTTTCTTTAATTTTTTTTTTCTGTCAGAGTTTTTCTCAGTTGTTTGTCTTCACGAGAGCATAATTATTTTGTTTGGAATTGTTTCTTCTTTTTAATATCTTTTTCTTTTAAGTTTTAGTCTTTATCTTTATTTTTTAATTAATGAATCACATTTTACTTTTTTTTTCAATGGCATTATAAAGTTAATTGTGTTTTTTAAATTTTATTGAAATTCTTTTTTTTTGAGGGGTTTTTTAGTAATATTTCAATAAAATAGATTAATCTTTTTTTTTTAAAACAGTCATTTTAGCAACAAAAAAAATTCAATGCGTATAACTCAAAAGATACTGAATTAAAAAAGAAATAAGAGATTTAAAATTTAATTTTAAAATAATAAAATGTAATAAAAAATTTGAAACAATAAATTGATATTACAAATAAATTTTGAAGGATAAAAACAAGGAATTTTAATACGTCACTTTCATAAAAAATTTAAAGAACTTTTTTATTTTATTTCAAACATATTTGCTTGACCCCGATATGTTACATAGATTTGGTCGTACGCGCCCGTCATTTCTGGCGTCTTGGCTTCATATCCCTCGGAATTACGCAAATTGCTAACGTCACCCTCGGCACGTGAACGCCCTATTCACAAATCATGTCGACCACGGCTGAAAGCCCGTTTGGTTCCGGGCTTTATTCTTGTCCCTTTAACCCCGCCCTTTCCAACCTTTTCCAATATCGTTGAACCTTAGGGTTTCTTTTCTGTTTTGCCCCCCTTCCACTTTGGGTAGGTTTCTGTTTTCCTTTCACTTTCCTGGATCTCATTGCGATGGACCTTGGAGGAGTTCGAAAGAGGGGAAGGCCTGAAGCTCCCTTCAATGGCAATGGCGGCGTGAAGAAATCTAGGCCAGGTTTGTCTTTACTTCCGACCCTCTTGAATACTTGGGTATAAGTATGTATAGAGTTGCTTGAATTTCTTAGTTGAAGTAAGCAAAAAGATAAGCAAAATGTGATTTTACTCTCTGAGCTTTGGCTGAGATGAGTTGGGAAAAAAGGAAGTTAAAATTATGCGAAATAATTGTAGTGGGGTCATGAAGAAAGGTCGCCGAGTGGATTTTCAAGTTTGATTGTCTTGAAATTGGGACTTTGGACTGGAAGAAGAAATAACACTTGGCAATTTGGAAGACGGGAAACTTCGAAAATATTTGAGCATCATTCCTTCTCTCCTTTTTTTTGTGGGTAATTTTTGCATTTACCCTTTCG
Organism: Gleditsia sinensis; assembly: GCA_037074535.1. Lineage (NCBI taxonomy): Eukaryota > Viridiplantae > Streptophyta > Magnoliopsida > Fabales > Fabaceae > Gleditsia > Gleditsia sinensis. The sequence continues at coordinate 7,703,056 of CM073475.1, read as the reverse complement.
GTATGTGCATGTGTTTTGCGTACTAGTGTAGTGTGCAGGAAAAACATTTTGGTCCTGTAGTACCTCTTCTCCCCTTAGAATTTTGGGCAGCGTGCAATTTCAGTGTCTGCGTTAACTGTCAAGCAAAAACCTTATTCTTTTGAGTAAATGAATTATCTATTTGCTACTCGTAATACAATTCTTTCTTTTTTGTTGATTGCTTTATTTGGTATTTCAATTATAAAAAACCGCATTTGTGAGGGCTCATCTTCATAGTTGGTTGTGACTTTTGAGTTCTTTCGCTAATTTCTGTCTATTGTTTCGTGTGCTCGTTGTTCTGCTAATATATTTTTAAGTTTACTGGTATTTTATAATTCCTTTTGTTTTGCTGCACGGGATACCTGCTGCTAATTTTTTTCAATAACTGTTGCTTCTTTGCTTCATCTATCGTTTAAGTCTTCCCCAGTGAATTAATTTTTCTTGTTAAATGTGGTGAATGTAATTTTGTTACAAATTTCTATAATCCTTGTGCTTGATGATGAGGAGGAAGGGGAAAATAGTGCGAAGTCATAAAATTTTAGTCAAATTCTTTCCTGGTAATTTTTCTTTTTATTGTTAAATTTGTCTGGGGATAAATATGAAAGAATATATATATTAGTGAGTAGAAGAAGGAGGTCCAAGATTTTAATATCTTTTTGGGTTTGTATTGTCATTTACCATACGAAAATATTAAATTAGGTAAAATTGTGTTGACCTTTTACTTCTTGAACATATCATAGCCCATACAAGTTTTTTCCATAATAATGATGTGAAATAGACATTGAAGTGGTGTTTGTCTATCTTGCTTTGAAAGCATGTTAGTATACTTAAATCTAAATGAGGTATATTTCTTTAATAGTAAGAAGAAATTAGTATTGGATATTATTTAAGTTGAAGAATAAAAGGTCAATGAAATTTTAACTGAGGGGACTTAATTAATGTTCTGCAACAGAAACGGAGTCCTTTCCAACTGGTTTAGGAAGCAAATCGAAGCCATGCACAAAGTTTTTCAGGTTCAAATCTTTAACCTATCTAAAATGAAATCTAATGCAATTTGATATATTTGTAAATTTATAAATTTTCTAATGTTTTAGAAAAATTTTGATACACAATCTGTGCAAGCAAAATCATGTTATTTGACTAATGAATTGGGTAGTAAAGCTGTGATACAGGTTCTACATTAGCTTCTAATATTGATAACAAGACTATTAACGGAAATTGTTGATTCTCAAGAACAGTTATGTTAAGTGTATGCTGGGCTATGTATAAATTGAAAGGGGTTCTTTGGGATGGAAAACTTGACCTTCATACATGGGTTGTGTACAATATTCTCAACAATCTTTGGAATTAAAGAGGTCTGATGCAGTCAGTGAAAGGGCTTAAGACATGTTCTATCTGTAGAACAAAACTGAGTGGGTGGATGCTTGGTAGCATTCTTGATATACTTGATGCTAACTTATGCTTGGAAATATTGAAATTATCCGGGGTTAAAAAGATCTCCATGATATGGTGATAATAATTTAAATATGTGCTTAGATTGTACTTTAATTAAATGTGTCTTCTGGTTGACTGTTTACATATTTGTAAGTTGTATTTCTAGTATTTGTGGTGCTTTAACTTACTTTAAAATTGCTGCTGAATATGTTAATATGAGGATTAACACAAGGTTGGAGGCGTGTTTTTAAAAGTAATAATATGCTTTAAAAGATGTCAAAATTTTTACATCAGGAGGGTACAGTTGACATATGCAAAATGCTGTGAGAGCAATGCTAAAGAAAAATACAAGTTGAGAAATAGACATCCTAGAGTTCCCAAATGAGTGTGGGTGAAGCCTTAAGTATAGATCTCTGCTTTTTTGTTGAAGCCTTATTGTCCCAACAAGTCCACAGTTTGGTTAATAATGTATACTGATTATTCCAACATACTCATGTCAGATCTCTCCAAACATTGCATCTTATAAAATTATTTAGAAATTGAATAAAATGTGAAAATGATTCCTTCAAAGAGTTGATCTGCAATCCACATAATTCATCTCACAGAATAACCTTTCTTTCTGACCAGAAATTTCATAAATACCTTAATCATTTGAATTGATTATAAAAGTTTTAACAAAGAGCCATTCCATGTTATTATTTAAATTGGGGAAGAGAATTCACCTAGGATACTTCAGAATATTGTCATACTTAGCTATTATTTTCTTCTGCAAATCGTCATATCTGTTTCCCTGGAAGGGTTTAAGCGGTTACCCATGATTTTTTAATGTCTAACTCCTTTGCTCAATATGCTTAGAAGTGTTATTTTTCTTTTTTGGATAGAAAGGCTTACAAGTATAATCGTATGGTGCCAAGTGGAACATAGCATTATCATTTTTCCAACCTGTTGTAGATCTTTACTTATGAACGGTAAAATTTGTTAATCTTTAATTTTTTTCTGAGAGACTCCTTGATTCCGCCTGATGTACTTTTACCTTATATCTTTAAGATACTTTAAGAGTAAATTTATATACAGTCTAGGATTGGAAGACACTTTTCATCCCAACACAGCTGCAAGATTACCACAATTCTCAAATGAACTATTCCGATAACCTTATTCTCTTCTCTTTGACCTTACCTATTTGCTGTTATATCTCTGATATGAAAAATTTCCCCTCAATTCTAACCTATTTCATTCATCATCCCTAGATTCCTCTCGTTTGGTGAGGAATTCAGAACAGTTCCTTTGTAGGCAATGAATGTTAAAAGGCCTAGAATTTTCTTCGTTCTTAATTCTTATTAGTCTATTGTGTAATGTTTTTTGACTAGTTTGGGTTCAAAATTTTTAATTTGATTTAATTACTACTTAGCTATGAAGCACAAACACTTAGTTTTAAGACGTGTCGACGTGTTGGACACTCTACGGACACTGACACTCCTCGGACACTATTAGGACACATGTTCGATGCTTGTCTCGTGTCCAACTTTAAAAAATAAAAAATAAAAAAAAAGACTCGTGCAGACACTTATTTCGGACATCTTAGGCACAAATCCTCAATCCCCTTTAGATTTTCCTTTGAAGTTTGAACCTGACATCAATGATCGCAGCTTGAATCCTAATCATTGCAATGTTTTACATTGAAGTTGGGTTCGTATCATCTATCGTAACTTGCATCTCGGACATCGCATCTCTATTGTTTGTTTTTGTGGACCATTGAGAGTAAGTTCTTTTATTTTCTCTTATTGGATTTGTCTGTACATGTGGCCATGTACATATTCTTTTTTAACAAGACTTCGAAGTTTGTTTTTATGCAAGCATATATACTTATTCAAAAGTTTGCTTTTGGGGTTCAAGCTTTTCTAGGGAGGAAAAGAAAGTAAAATTCTTCTGATTTTTGTGTTGTCTCTTAATATCTTACATAAACGCAGTGGCAAAGAATTGAAATGGCTTTTGTCTACGGTGGGGAAGTTGAATTATAATAATGCACATATAATTCTTTTTGGAGTTGTTCTCTTGCTTTTGTTCTTTGTTATTGCTATATGTGCACATAATTTTTGTATTCTTTGTTATTTCTTTTTGTTGCTGATGTTAGAGTTTTATCGGTTGTAAATCTATTTTTGTATAATCCAAAATTAGAAAATTCTTTTCATAGACGAATGAAATGAAAACAATAGCGGTGATGAAGAATATATTAAAGAAGAATAAATGTTGATTGTATTATAAATTTATGATAATTTTTTTGGGATTAAGTTATGAAGTGAATTGTAAATATTATTGTTTTTTGGTTCTACATAAATATATATATAATTTTTGTTTTTTAATTCATGTGTCATGTCCTACATTTTTTTTAAAATTTACGTGTCACGTGTCGTTTTCTGTATCCGTGTCCATGTCCATGTCCATGCTTCATAGCTACTTAGTGATGATTTGTAATGATCTTTCTTTCACGATGTGTACTGTATTACAGTCCCTTATCTTAGAAATTCTGTCTTTCTTCCCTTAGTTTTTTCTTTTTTCTCCATTTTTTCACTTATTGTGATTACTGAAATAATTATCATTTAGGATTTTAGAGTATATCTGTTCTTATAACTGTTTCTTGTGCTGTAGATGACAGTAATAATGAATCTACTGTGCATAATATGTTTGCTTGGTTATTCAGTTTATAATATCATATTTGTTTATTCATGTTGTGTTAATCTGTTTTTCTTGTTTCCATGTATTGCTCCCTTCTCTGGTTGAATTGTGAAGATGCTATCAAACCATTAAAATTGCAGAGTTGTATGCCTCTGCAATTCTATATCCTTCCATCCTGTTGGTTTGTTTTTTTAAGAGATGGGTTATATTTAACTTTTATAAAGGGTTTACAAATCCTATTGTAAACAGCCTAATATCCAGCCCATTCCATAGTTTAGCTGTTCCTTTGTGCACAGAACATGTTTGCATTTCTCTTCAAATGCTTGTATTAGTGTTCAATGTCCTATTGAAAATAAGGAATTATCTTTGTGAAGAAGCTGTAGTGTTTCAGCTTTTTTGTTTATCATTTTGACTAGTTTTCTGTGGATTATTTTCCCCCCTAATTGCCAATTAAGTTGATATTCATATATGGAGAATGTTATTGTTACTGTGGAGTAATAAAACACTAATAAGTGTTAATCAACTAGAAATGTTCAATTTGTGAAATAGGCGTGATATGTTTCCAATCAAGTTAAAGTGGGTGTTCATGTTCATTGATGCTGAAATCCTTTAGAAACTTTTACTCTGTAGTCAGATCAGTCTCAGGTAACCTATGGGTGCTTTTATTTTCTGTTTAGAATGCAGTTTTATACATGGTTGTTCAAATCATAATCTGACTTGTTGGAGAGAGATTCTCTCTCAAAGTAATGAGACTTAGATCCTATGTATGACACTGATGGGGTAGGGTTATGCTTAAATTGTGTTGATGTTATTGAACATTAAAATTGCGTTGAATGCCTCTACAACTCTATATTCTTCCAACCTGTTGGTTAGTTTTTTAAGACATGGGCTATATTTAACTTTCATAAAGGGCTAACAAATCTTAATGTAAACAGCCTAAAATCCAGTCCATTCCATAGTTTAGTTGTTCCTTTTGTGCACAGTATGGGTTGCATTTCGCTTCAAATGCTCGAATTAGGGTTCAATATCCTATTGAAAATAAGAAATTATCTTCTTTGTGAAGAAATTATGGTGTTTCAGCTTGTTTGGGTATCATTTTGACAGCTTTTCTTTGAATTATTTTTTCCCCTAATTTTCTGCCAATCAAGTTGATATGCATATATGAAGAATGTCATTGTTACTGGTGAAGTAGTAGAACACCTATAAGTGTTAATCAGCTAGAAATGTTGAATGAAATTGAGAAATAGGCGCAACATGTTTCCAACCTAGTTAATGTTGGTGGTCATGTTCATTGATGCTGAAATCCTTTAGAAGGTTTTTATTTTGGTAGTTAGATCTTTCTCAGAGAACTTTTTAGGTGCTTTTATTTTCTGTTTTGAAAGTAGTTTTGTGCACAGTTGACTAAATCATAATTTGACTGGTAGGAAAAAGATTCTGTCTCAAAATAATGAGACTTAAGATCCTATGTATGACACTGATGGGGCAGGGTTATGCTTGAATTGTGTTGATGCTATTGAACCATTATAATTGCAGAGTTGTATGCCTCTGCAATTCTGTACCCTTACAACCAGTTGGTTAGTTTTTTAAGACATGGGCTATATTTAACTTTTATAAAGGGCTTGCAAATCCTAATGTAAACAGCCTAAAATCTAGTCCATTCCATGGTTTAGCTGTTCCTTTTGTGCACAGAAAGGGTTGTATTTCACTTCAAATACTTGATAATGGTTCTGACTCACTTTGGAAACCCTGATTCTGCAACTCAATTGCAGTTGGCAATGGTCTTTCATCTTGTATGGGAGTGATAGGGCATTCATTACTGATGTTTTTTAATAGTGATACCCAGAAATTGTTTGTAATTACTTGGGTGTTTCTTTCTGTTGCTACACAGAAGCCTTGGGTGCTTTTGAGAAGTACCTTGGTGATGCTTTTTTGATTTTTTTTTATAGCTTAAAATTTGTAATTCCTAACATACTTTTAATGTCTATAAATTTTTTATAGTCATCTTTTAAAAATTATAATGGTATCCTCTTAATCTTATACGTAAACTATCTGTTTTTGTAATTTTAAATTCTTGTAACAATTCTCCAATATATTTTAAAAAACATTTTTGTAGTTCTGCAATCCATGTTAACTTCTGTCCTAACTTTCAGAAAATTATTTTATGAAACATTTTACAGCCATTGATAGCCCTTTCATATTGAGAACTTACAGCAACAGCTTTAGAAAAGTTTAGTTCCCACTTCTTGTCTTAGCACCTCGTTTCATTCTCTGCATCTTACAGTTTATGTACTCAAGTTACTTTTCTCACTTCTCTCCCAGAACTGGGATTGGTGTTCCTTCCTCACTCTTTGTGACTTCTGCTTTTTTTTTTTTTTGAACTTTGCAATTTTCCTCCAAATCATGAGCTGTATTTTTGTTAAAAGTGATATCTTTTTGTGTAATCAAACACATATTCCTATTTCAATCCGTTTTATCTATTTGTGTTCCAAATTCTAATCTTATTGTGCTTATGGAAGGCTTTTTTACATGTATACTTCCCAATCATTGTTCTTCCATAGAATTTATTAGTCAAATGGGTTGTGGATCTTGATATCATTTGGTCATATGATTTTTCTTTAGCCTTTAATTTTACAACAGCAAACACTTGTTTTAAGAAGCGGATTTAACACCTTATTACGTACAAGAGTGGGGGAGCAAACTCTTAAATAAATTTCTTCTTGATAAGGAAATCATATAAAAAATATTGTATAGATTGCAAAGTTATACTTGGAGAGAGTTTGGCTATTCAACACAGAGTTTTATTTATAGACGTATGAGTTAAGAGAAGAGTAGAAAGAAAGAGTAAAAAAAAAGTCTCGAGAGTGAGACGGTGGCTTTCAAAGGATAAACAACATAGGAGCTTTCCAAGAAGGGTGTGAGAAGAGGGGTTTTGGGAAGTACAAGGAAGTCCTAACGATATGTGGGTCGAGTTGACCAAAGAGATAAGGAAAATAGCAAAAGAGACACTTAGAGAATCAAGAAGTGTTGGACCAAAAGGTAGAGAATCTTGGTGGTGGGATGCAGAGGTACAAGATAGAATTAAGGTTAAAAGAGAGTGTTATAAAGCGTTGCATTTATGTAAAGATAATAAAAATTGAAAAAAATATAAAGATGCTAATAAAGATGTTAAGAAGGCTATAAGTAAAACGGGATATAGATCTTTTGAAGGGCTAAATCAATCTTTAGGAACTAAATATGATGAAATAAGAATTTTCAGACTTGCAAAAAGTATAGACCAAGTGAAATGTATTAAAGATGAAGAGGATAAGGTCTTGGTAAGAGGGCAAGATATCTAAGCACGATGGAGGAATTACTTTCAAGGGTGTTTTATCGAAAGACATGAGTTTTTCTGTTATTTTAATAGATTATACCTTTTATTGTATAATTCAGGAGTTTGAAGTAGAAATTTTTTTGAAAAAAATAGATAATGGCAAAGCAGTAGGAGCTGATAATATACCTATCAAGGTGTGGAAAGGTATAGGCAGGAAAGGTATAAGTTGGTTAATTAAGTTGTTTAATGAGATAATGAGATCTAAGAAAAGTTTAGATGAATAGAGGAGGGGTATTTTAATCCTATCTATAAAAATAAGGAGCCCATTTAGAACTGAGCCAACTATAGGGGGATTAAGCTCATGAGTCATACTATAAAATTATGAGAGAAGGTCATTGAACAGAGATTAAGAAAATAGACCCAAGTCACATAGAATCAATTTGGTTTCATGCCAAGAAGGTCTATTATAGAAACAATTTATTTTTTGCGGAGATTGGAGAGATATAAGAAGGGCGGCCTAGTGCATGAGGCTCCCACTTGGTAGAGTTTGGGGAGGTTAGATGTACGCAACCTTATTCCCACAAGTGGAGAGGTTGTTTTCAGAACTTGAACCCGTGACCTCCAGGTCACAAAACAGTAACCTTACCGTTGGAGAGATATCAAAGAAATAAAAAAGATTTACATATGGTTTTCATCGATTTGGAAAAAGGCATATGATAGATTGCTGATAGAGATTTTATGGAAGGTTTTAGAGAAGAAAATAATATGTATTGCTTATATGTGAGCAAACAAAGATATGTACAATAGGATTACGACTTATGTGAATACAGATTGGGGACATGAAGGACTTTCCCACAACTATAGGACTACATCAAGGTTCATCTCTAAGTTCATATCTTTTTAGCTTGATTTTGGATGCAATTACTGAACATATCCAAGATTTGGGACCACGTATGATTTTTGCAGATGATATAGTACTAGTTAGTGAATCAAAAGAGAAAATAAATATGAAGTTAGAGTCATGGAAACAAGTTTTAAAAACATATGGCTTTCGTATAAGTAGAAATAAAACATAATATATGGAATGTAATTTTAGTAGAAAACGAATAAATACAAATTTAAAAATAGAACTTGGAGATCATCTTATAAAACTAGTCACAAGCTTCAAATATGGGTTAATTATACAAAATGACGGAGAAGTAAAAGAGGACGTAAATTATAGAATTCAAACTGAATGGATGAAATAGAGGAAGGATTTGGGTATCATTTGTAATAGAAAAGTACTACACAAGGTTAAAGAAAAATTTTACCATACAGTTATAAGATCGGCAATTTTATGTCGTACTGAATGTTGAGCAGTTAAAAGACAACATAAAAATAAATTCAATGTCGTAGATATGAGAATATTGTGTTGGATGTGTGGATGCACTAGAAGAGATATGATTAGAAATAAGTGCATTAGAGGTAAAGTTGAGGTGACATCTATTGTGGAGAAAATGGTAAAATCTCACTTAAGGTGTTTTGGTAAGACTTGTAGAAGTCTTAGTGTCAAGAGTAGATTAGATGGAGAGCAGTTCAATAGTTAGAAGTAAAAGGGAGTTAAAGAAAACAATATGTGAAACTATTAAGAAGAATTTAACTATTAATAATATCTTTATTAACTTTATTTATAGTAGTAGGTTACTGTAGCATCATTTGATTTATGTAGTCGACCCATTTAGTGGAAAGAGGTTTAGTTGTTATTTTTGTTGTTGTTGGGTCATCTTAATTGATCCTAAGTAGGAACTAGAGTTTGGCTACCTCATGTTTTTTTAAAACAATTTGAAACTAAGCAAACCCATTCTATGTTGACACAATGGTTAGGCCATCATTGTATTCCTTTTATCCATCTTTGCTAGCAAGTGGAATATGCTGTATGGGTGACTTATATATGGTGTTAATTTCATTATTTAAAATATTTAATAAATTGCTTTATTTCAAAATGAGGAAAAATTTTATGCTCTTGGTTTATTATTCTGTTTATATTTGTACATTATGGGTTTTAAATCTTAAAAGGAATTCTTAATCATTGTTGATGGGGTCCTCTGGTGCGTTTGTTTATATTTTTTAGTTACTTAGTATAAAGACCTACATAAATCTTTAATTTAGTGATCCAAAATAGAATTTTATTCTTTTCTATATAAAGCTTTATTTTTTTGGCATGTGATATGGAATTTTATAAGATTCAGTGGCATGAAGTTGTGTCTGATTGTGATGAATAACTTTTTAGCTGTTCTGCATTGCATATTGATGGAAAAGTAGGTAGAGCACGAGATGATAGCTTATTGTTATCTAATTATGAATTTTATTGCGAATTATTGTGCCTTTTTTATTGAACTGTGAACCATAAGATTTTGTGATGAGATGAAAATCAACTCAAAATTTATGCTACGTAGTATTTATGTATTTGAATTTCTAAAATAATAAATGCTCAAAATACTAATACGGGACATGCTGGTAATTAATCAAGGATGTTGACATTGAAGTTCTTTTTCACCTAACAAAATGGAACTGTGTAAACAAATTTGCTATTTGATGATGTCACTTTAACTTGAGTGAAGTCGTTTTAGTATTGCCGCTTACAAATATTTAAGCTCACATTATTTATATTATATAAAATTATACTTGATTTTGAAATTTTTTTGACAATTATGGTTAACCTTACAGGCATGTGGCAATTAAGAAGCAGGTGTTGAGTGACTTGCTTAGTCACCCCACATATCCGTAGGTTCTATACTAAAATATGTGTTGTTGGATAAGTTTGTTCTAGTGTCTTGAACTACATATCTTAGATATTTTTTTTAAAAAATACCATGTGCATAGTTAATGAGTAGTTACTTGAAGTTTTGGAACAACTTTTTTTTTTTTTTTAAAATAATGTCAATAATTATTTGAAGTCTTAGAACTGCTTGATTATCTTTATTTTTAATTTAAAAAAATAAAAATAAAAAGTGGACTTGCATACACTTGCTTCTCAAGCTTCTAGTATTTAATTTAGTGTGGAGCAATCATTATTTATTCGATTGCCACAGGGAAAAAACAATAAATACATATCCCATTCAGTGTTTATTACATGATCAATTTTGTTATACTTGGTATGCTAATAATCATCTGCTGGACCTTCTCTGTTACTTTCTTTCCTTTGCCTCTTTTATCTCTCTGACACAGTTTAGCAAGTGATCTTGAGTTTGATTTCTAATATTTTTTCTTAGCTAAATATTTTTTTTTTGGGTTTTTAACTCGTAATTGGCAATAAGCTTATAAGATTTCGGTTGTAAAATAAAAAGAAAATGGTTGTGGGCAAGTCTGAATCAAATTCAGAAACTTCTTTAGTCTTTTTGAAGTATTATCTAAGATAACATTGCAAGACGGCTCCAAAGTTGTGGTTTTCTTAAATCTGGCTGTATCAGGATCAGGTGGTTGTTGCCACTGGACTGCTGCCTATTTATACAGTCAATTGCCATGGTTGACGGAATTGCTGTGATTCTTCACATTTTCAGTGTTCTGGTCTCAATGCTAGGCATTCCCAATTCATATCAGCTATTAATATTGCTGAGACTTAGAATTCAATCAAATCTCTCTATACTATTGCGCACTATCTAATACTGATAACCACTAAAAGCATTTATGGAAGGGTTAGTAGTTATTTGTTTTGACTTTAGAGTTGCTCTCTTTTCTTTATTGCTTTGTGCTATAGAAAATACTCATACTGGTTTATCCTGAAAGTTTTATCATAACTTTTTGTGTTACAACCCATACATGCTTGTGTGCTTTTGTACTCTGTTGCTGGCGAACATTGAGCAAATTTAATATTTAAAGTGTAGTTATCAATCTATTGCTAATTTTCAGCAAGTCTCAGTTGCTTGCATAGAAAGGTGAGTACTTGTGTGTTCTTCTCTCAGCCTTGGGAATTGTCACTGCTAGCTTCTTTGTTAATTTTTACATTAGTGGTAGCAATCTGAAGGTGCCATTATGTCTTTTATTTCTATGGTAGTTAAGTACTGAGAAATGTTTAAGCATATGTCAAAACTGTTTAAAAAGAAGGAACCAGGCTATGCCATGGGAACTTGGAATGAGATGAATGTATTATATTTTATGATTAAGTGCATAGGAATGCTTCCATATGTTCTATTAGAGATTATAATAAAATTATTTATGGGCTTTCATTCAACATTTTAAACTTGAGTTAAAATGATTTTTTTGACATGGTATTAGAGTTTCTATGACTAAGTTGTCAAGAATTTGATCCTTACTAACTGCAATTCTCTTAAATAAAAATTGTTTTAGCACAAGATATGGTTGGTCTGTGTTTTATCCACATTTCAAGTCTAAAAAGCTTTCGTGTGAGAAGTATGTTAGAGATTATAATAAAACCATTCGTGGTTTTCACTCAACAACTTGAACTTCTGAGTTGAAAAGATTCTTAACATATTCTTTCTAGGATGCCTTTTTACTTGTAATTTGAAGTCTATGCCTGGACTACTACTGTATCACCCAATGGTGACATTAGGAATTTGATATCAAAGCTCTCTAACTTTGATTATCATCGTTGCATCTTTGAAATAATTGTGATTTGTGCCTCTATTGAGTGCACACATGACATCCTATCGTTCTGCACTATTGCTTGAATAACTAGTCAGTGCTGGTAATCTTTCTGTTACCTTTGCCTCTTTAGTTTTGAGGCTTGTCCTTTCTTTCACTGCCGTTATTTTAGTAGTTTAACAAAATATGTCTTCTGATGCTGGGTATTTGTCTGCTGTTGTCATTTATTATATTTAATGTATCGACTAAAGAAATAAAAGCCATTAAGACGTTTTAAGGGAAAGTATTCCTGGCACATTTTAATGGGACCATCTTAAACTGTGCAGACGGCTGTAGAACTTTATTTTTTTTGTAATTCATACTAGTGACATAACAGGTGGGGTCTATGCCGAAAATTACAATTTTGTAAGCAGCGTTATAGTTTTTTATACATTGGAATGATGACATCTGGTTTCATCTATTATGCAGCACCTCTGGCTGTCCATTTGGTGAAGGATGCCATTTCTTGCATTATGTTCCTGGTGGCATAAAAGCTGTCTCTCAGATGAGTAATGTTGGTACCAATCCTTCACTTCCACAGGCTAGTAGAAATCCAACTGTTCCACCATCCTTCCCAGATGGCTCCTCTCCTCCAGCTGTAAAAACCCGATTGTGTAACAAGTATAATACCGCTGAAGGTTGCAAATTTGGTGATAAATGCCACTTTGCCCATGGTGAGTGGGAGCTTGGCAAGCCTACAGTCCCTTCATATGAAGATTCTCGTTCCTTGGGACAAATGCAAAGCAGGGTTGGTGTGCGGCTTGAGCCCCCGCCTCCAGCCCACGGGGTTGCAGCTAGCTTTGGAGCTTCTGCTACTGCTAAGATTAGTATCAATGCTTCGCTTGCTGGTGCTATTATTGGAAAAAATGGTGTCAACTCTAAGCAAATTTGTCGTGTGACTGGAGCAAAACTTTCTATCAGGGAACATGACTCAGATCCTAATCTCAAGAACATTGAGCTTGAGGGTAGTTTTGATCAGATCAAACAAGCTAGTGCTATGGTTCGGGAACTTATTGTAAATGTTGGTTCTGTCTCTGGCCCTCCAGTGAAAAACATTGCCGCACATGCTTCTGCCCCAGCTAACAATTTCAAGACTAAACTTTGTGAAAACTTCGCCAAAGGATCCTGCACATTTGGGGAAAGGTGCCACTTTGCACACGGAGCTGATGAATTACGCAAACCTGGAATGTGATGCTTCACTAGTGTTGTTTTCTTGACATCCTGAGGAGAAACTTACAGCTTAGTTGAAATTCTTGGGTATTAGTGAGGATTGAATTGTGCAGAATTTTCTAGTTTTTGAAATTTGTCTGCTAATTTGACACACGTTGATGGTGAGTCTTTTCTGGGTTTTTAAATATTCGCTCATGCGCTCTCACCATTTAATATGTAGAGTGCGTTTGTTTCAAAGTAAATTAACACTATGAGAATACAATTTCCAACGTGACATCGATTAGTTTTGCGTTACCAAAAAAAAAAAAATAGTCCACCTTTTTTTTTTTTTGGACTAAAAAAAAAAAGTAGTCCACCTAAATGCATACTATAACGAGTGGAAATGCCTATACTTTCAGCCCAGAGCAATTTAGGCTTTATAAAGTCGTAAGATGCTCTCTGCGGACAGTTTAGTTACTTGATGTGGACCCAGTCCAAAAGAAAAGTTACTGGATATGGACACAATACAATGTCACCTTGGAAGAAAATTTGGGGATGAGATGGTCCTCAACGTTTGAAGATGCATTCTTGGCTTGTTGTCCATAATTGGTTACTTAGTGCGTGTTTGATTTGAAAAATTAAAAAAAAAATTGAGATGAAAAGTAGAATTTTATCGTTTGATTTGATGAAATAGAACATTTGATGAAATGTTCTATTCTTTTGTAGAAGCGTAGAAATATGATATTTCTTAATGCATTTTTTCTCTTTTGACCATTGGTTTTTAGGAAAACAGAGCCACTCTTCCAAACTGTTCTTCTCACACATCTTTGTCCACATTGCTTCTACGTTCCACCTCCATCTTCATTCTCTACCGCTGCGTTCTATGTCTTCATCAATTTCTTCAGAAAAGCAAAGCCACTCCTCCAAACTGTTCTTCCCACACATCTTCGTTCACATTGCTTCTACGTTTTACTTTCGTCTTCATTCTCTGCTCATGTGTTCAACGTTTTCATCCACAATCAGAGAAAGTTAAAGGGAGAGCAATTCAGATGCTCTACACTCTGCAGTTTTCGGAGCTTCAATCAATTTCACCTCACTACTCAGCGCCAATTTTTGAAAAAATTTGGGAGGAAACTAAGAGAGCCTTTTGAGGAGTGATTACAATTGCAAATCATGATTCTAAAGATAAAAATAATGCTTGCAATTTGATAATTGCTTGCATCCGGGTTTGGAATTAGAACTGTGCAATTTGAATTTAGTTCTTAGAAGTGCAGTTTACATATGATAATCAGAACAAATGTATCTAATTTTTTTTTATTTTATTATATATATATATATATATATATATATATATATATATATATATATATATATTAGTTAAAACTAAAAATATAAGGTAATAAATTTTTTATTTTATTTATTTATTATACTGCTTTTCAAAATTTTATTTTAAAGTAAAAAATATTCTTTACCTTAATTTAAATATTTAAAAAATATTTTATAAAAAATAAACACCTCCTAAAAATAAAATTATATTATATTATATAATTGATTTTAAAATAAAAATATAATTTTTTATATTTTTTATTAATAAAAATATGAAAATATGATTTTTTACAATTTTTTATATCAAAGATAATCTAATCTTTATATATATATATTTCATTCTTTTAATTTATCCACTAATCAAACAATAAAATATTACATTACCTAATTTTTTTAATTACATATCAAATAAAATAATAAACATTTTATTTTCATTTTTTTCTCTTTTCATTTTATTAAAATTCATTCTACTCAACACAACGAACATTTACAAATCTCCAGCGTAGGAAATGGATTGGTGCTAGGATCGATGTGTAGTCCGAAGCGAGAACGAGTACGTAAGAAGAATGAGGAGACTTTGATGCTCACCGTGTGTGATTACAGAGGTGTTAGCAATTTGGAAAGTTCTATCTGGTGTTGATTCTGAAAATCGGATTTTTTTGGTATATCTGAAAATTGGACTAGACTGATTGGTGCAACTAAAAAATTAATGAATTCACATAATTGCTGCTCTGGTCATGTGTAGATTAGAGCTTACAGAACTGTTCAAAACTGATTAAAAACCAGTTTAATTCAGGGTGAATTGGATTTTTTTTTGGGGATAAAATATATTTTTTCACTGTTTTTTAGCAATTACAATTTCTCTTTTTTTGTCTTTCATTTAATTGCAACTTTTCTTTTCACCGTTAAATTTTTGTCAACTCTTTTTTGTGTGTAAAAAAAAAAAAAAATACTAAACTACCTTTTATTTTTTTTCAAAGAAATTCAATCAAAATTTTTTTTATCACTTCATTTAGTATCTTTTTGATTGAATAAAATAAATTTTAATAAAAAATAAATAAAAATTTATTATCTCATTTATTTGATATATGATAAAAAATAAAAAATAATATATTTTATTATTTAATATGTAAGTAAATTAAAAAAATAAAAAGATCGTATAAATAAAAAAGATTAAATTATTTTTAAACTTTAAATTATAAATTTTTTTATTTTAACGTTAATTAAATTAATTTTTAAAAAATATATTTTTTATTTAAATTTATTACTTCATTCATTTTTTTAATAAAATATAATAATTTTTTATCATAATTAATTAATTTAAAAAATTGTATAATGTTAAAATATAAAATTTAATAATTATATTAAATTACTATAATATAAATTTTTTATTACAAAAAAATAAAATTAAAAAAGAAGTACAATAATAAAATTTTAAATTTTAAATTTTTTTAAAATTAAATAATTTTTTTATTTTTTAATAAAATAGAACGTTATTTCATCCAACTAAAGTATGAAATCTCAAAATTTCATCCCCCGTTCTTTTTTCTATTTTTTTTTTTATAACATTTGACTGTAAAAAATTAAAAGCATCGAACTCCCAGTGAGGCACGATTGCACTATTCAACCAGCAACTATGCCGTTCACTCGAGCCACCGCGTTGTTCAACGTTGAGCCACTACTCCATTCGATTGACGAGGGGGTAGTTCCACACCAAGGGAAACATTGAAGAGCACTTGCAAGTTCGAGACCCTACGCAAGAAGAAGCCATCAGAAGAAGAAATTCTACAACAACAATGTGAGCATCCTCTGCTTTAGTGGTTTTAAGAGGCTATATAATCTATATTGTGAATTGTTTCTCTCTTTTTTCCTTAATTTATTTGGCATTTTGTGTGTTCTGCTTCTTTAGGTATAAAATTCATCGTCATCCATTGTGGCTTAAAAGGGCATTTTTGAATGCAACCTGTACAATATGTTCACTTTGTGGTTCGAAAATTTCATTTGTCTTTTGCATGCATACCCACAAACCAAAAAATGTAAAATTGGTATTAGGTTGATTTTGTTTTGATTTAGTAAACTTCAAAAGTAATTTTAGCAAAATGGATTAAGCTTTTCAATTTGAATACATGTCCAAGTTTACTTACAATTAATGTATACACATAACTGATCTAATTGTTTATTTTGCAATTTTATTGTCATTAATACTGTGGATTTGGCTTCTATAGTGTGCTAAAAGTGATAGGCATATATGTCGCCAATGAGTTTTTGTGGAAGTTTGGATATCTGTCTGACTATTACTATTTCAAGAATTAAAATGGCAATGCTGCTTGCTATCAATATTTATTTATATTTATTGCCCAACACCAGGTGTTAGATTAGAACACAAGTAATACTTGTATAAAAGTGAATCAGTTGTCATCTCATTGTATATGTAACAGTTGCCTTTCTTCGGTTCTCTGTGATGGGACTTCTTTCCTTCTTCAAATTTAACTGTTTCATACAAACATTAAAAATAATTGAGAAAAAAATGTCTACTAGAATTATTCAGCTTTAACACTGGCATTTGATGGATCTTTGTTCATATAGTTGAAAATTTTATCTCTGTTTTCCTTTGTGAGAAGTACACTGTTTAAAATTATAATTGTTATGCATATTGCACAACTTCTAAAAATTGTAATGCATAGAAGAACTTTTGTTTATTGAATGAAAGAAATTGAGGATCTTTTTTTTTTTTTAAATTGCAAATGACATTGCTGCTCCAATCTTCATTAATGACCAACAATACCTCTTAGTTTTGTTTCTAATCTGATAATGATCATTATGGTTACATCATTGTACTTCAATAAATTCCCTTGCACCAAAGATGGAAATCATACACTATCCTGAATATCCTTATCCAATTGTTGATAGACTCATCAATAACATGTGCCTCTTTTAGTTCCTGACTCGAGCATCACATAACCATATGTTATCTTAATTAAGTGTTCCTGCAACTACACCATCTTAGTGTCATCAGCTCTTCCATTAATACAACAATACCTATAGCATATTATACACTTCATTTTTATGCTGAGTTCTGATTTACAAGCTCATATTTTCTTCTTGAATGTATTATTGTGATATCTTTTGTAAGATTAAGCTATTAAATTATGTCATAAGATTTAAGCCATTAGAGTTCTACGAGCTTCCAAAGAAGCACTTCCTTATGTGATTATAGATAACAAGCCTGCTAACTCACTCCCTTCACAAATGACAACTTTAAAAGGAGATTCTTAATATATTCAAATTATCGGTCTATTGGGAGATGTAGTTTCTTCAAATGGATAGATCCATCCACGTGTGAACATGGAAGGTGCGTCTTGTTCAAATTCAGGCAACTATGAGATTTACTTACACCTATTAGGAAAAATGTGAAAAGAAATGCTGGTAATAGAGAAAACTTGTGAAAATTCATTTGCCTTGCATTATAGTGTATTTTGTTGGGTCTTGTCAGTAATTTTCGGATGAAAGACAGATTACAATTATGAGTTGAAAGATGAAGATGTTATGAGTGTATTTAATTTATAAACATTTGCTAATCTATATTGGAAGTGTTGTAACATCCCTAATTTCGTTTCATGTATTAATAAAAGTACATAAATATTTAATTAAGGAAATAAAATTTATTAGACAATATTTTAGATATCTAAAGAAATATAATCCTTAGAAAGTCTTCACCTTATGTATATGCATAGAAAATGTTTCTAACATTAAGAGAACAAATAAAGAGAGAAAACTTAATAGGAAAAAAAAATTAAAAATAACATACTAAAGAGATGCAAAATTCTTGGATAAGAAAGATAAATTTTTAGAAACAAGTAAAGGTCTTAAAATTTCAAGAACATTGGATTAGGGTAATTTTTCCTAATTCAAAAATTAGAGTTACTAATTTTAACATCTTTACCCATACATTGGGTTTTTACCTATGGATACTTCATATAGAGTTTTTCCACTTTACATAAATTTCTAACAAGCCCATTGGATAACCTAAATAAGAAATAAAACATAGATTTGGACTAGGATATAGTAATTGGACCGATAGCCCAAAAATTATGAAAAATGTGACCAAGCCCTCCAAGAAAGGTAGAATTTTATCCAAAGCAAAGAAAATGGGTAGGAATAAGCCCATAATGGGTAGGAATAAGCCCAAATCCAAGAGGAAAAATAAAATAAAATAAAATAGGTGATGATATAATAATGTAATAATAATAAAGATTAGGTTACATGGCATTAAGATAAAAATTTAGCAAGTGGTGTGATTCTACATTCATAATTTTGGCAAGTGGCATGATAATACAAGGTTTTAGGACAAAAACATTTATATCTTACACTCATAATTTTAGCAAGTGGTATGATAATACATGGTATTAGAACAAAACATTCATATCCCACACAAATAATATCAACCAAATAATGGAGATTCAATGGTTAGAAATTTGCCACCTAAAAAGGCAAACCTATCATACTTGTTTAAGACAAAAGAAAATGGAAATGAATCCCTAAATCAAAGGGACCTTGTCCCTTATCTTAAGAACATATTATCATAATTTTCAAAATACAAATCTCCTTTTCCTATTCATATCTTGACTAAGGAAGATGAAGAACATAAGTTGTTTGTTTTCCAAAAATTCAACAAAGTGTATCCTAATTGTGATAAGGTAGACCCATGATCATGAAAGGTGTATTATTTGGTGGTCTATTTAAGCAAAACCCACCCCTACAATATTTTAATTTCGTCCAAGTGAGGAAGAGAGAGAAATAGAAGCAAGGTAGAGTGAGAAAAGGAGAAAAAGAGAGGAGAAGAAAGGAAGGAAGAAGAAGGAGAAATTTAGAAGGCTAAGTACTCAAGGTAAGTTACCTTAATCTCCACTTGAATCTATTTTTCTTCTTCATCCTTGAGGTTCAAAAACTCACCCACCTTCTCTTACTTAAGCTGCTAGAAAAGCTAAGGGAAGAGAGAAATCTTGCTACTTCTTTCAAGAGGAAACGAGAAAACCAATTCACTAAGTGAGTTAGAGAGATTCTTAGGTAAGTTTAACAATATTTCTTCGAAGAAAAGTTTTGAAATTTGTAACATCTATATGGAAATTTGATTTTAGATCTTTGATGATTGGTCATGGATGTTGCTTTATCATGTTACATATTGATCTTGTATGTGATGTATGTTTGAATACTTAGGCTGGTTTAGATAATTCTGCATAGGTATGGCTATATGTGGTAAAACTTTAAACTTCTATTTTTAAAATTCTGGGAAGAATCGGTAAGGAATTAAAATAAATAGTTAACATAAAAAATGTAGATATATGTCTCACAGATATTTAGCAACTGGAATCACTCAATTTGGATTTCAAATGTGGGAGATATAATCAGATTAGTAAGTAAAGGTTAGAACATACCCGAGAAGAAATAATATTGAATTTAAGAGAGTAATAACACCAAGATTAATTACTATTTTGCTGATATGATTAACATAATAGTTTTAGATAATTGTCTTAGCTTTCCATAGACATCAAGATCACCTCAATCGGAGTTAAAATGAGGGAGTTATGCTCTGATTAGTGAGCAAAGGTCATAGAACACGGCCATGCCGTGTTCTGGGTGCTTCAAGCACGGGTTAGCCGTGTTCGGGGCTGTTTTTGAGTACATTTGAAGTATTTTTAAAGCATGGACGTGTCTTGGAACATGGCCAGACCGTGTTGGAAGCAGGTGAAGCCTATTTTCAACATTTTTCTACCATAGATGAACCTCTTTAACTATAGGGTACTAGTAGAAATCAAATTGGAGAAAAATGCTCTATAAATTTGTAAGAACATGTGTTAGAAATTATATAAAGGCCAAGCACAAAGAAAATGAAGAGATAAAATTAATATTTAAAAAGGAAGATGAATCTTATAAATGAAAATAATAAATAACTAATATATGCCATAGCCATTGCCATTGTATGAACTTCTTACCATCTTAAGTGTGAAATTTTGACATGGAAATATTTTATAAAGTGATATTTAAAATGGTTATGTTCATGGCATGATTACCAATGATTTTTGGTAATAGTTATATTTGGATGAACATACTTATTATTGAAAGTATATTTTTGGCTATCATTGTGAAAAGAAAAGAAATGAGCACGGTCACATGGCAATTTGTATGGTGCACCAGTAGGGGACGCCCTACCAACGGCTGTGATTATGATAATGTTAATAAGAAAAGAAAGAGAAAGTAAGCCATGTCGGACGGAGCGAGAAAAGCTCGTACCGGAGAGTAGAAAATACTCACAATGACCGGGGTAGCTCGATATGAGAATAAATTGATAGTCATCATATGATATCCTAAAAAAATAGTATTCATGCCATACATGTCATAATTGTACAATTTTCATGTGCATGGATAAAGTGCATTCATGTGACCTAAAGATATTTTCTGTAGTTTATACAGATGGACATGACATGATGAACTATATTGATGGTAAATTATGATTTATTATTAAACTTACTGGGATTTAATTCTCACTATATTTTCATATCATGTTCAGAAGAATAATTATGCAGATTTTCTCAATGACACTTATTATTTCTGTACGTTGGATCGAGGTACCCTACTTTGGGCAACTACTAGTTATATCATATGTATCTGTAGTAGATGTGATTGAGATTCTGTTGGAGGTGCCACCCGCACCAGTGTCTCCGGAAGTAGTCGACATAGATGATTAGAGCTAATATGTATCTTTGTACAAATGTTTGTAAAATAATGGTGTGTAGTTTGTAAAATAATGGTGTGTATGGAAACTCAGTATTGTATCACTGTTAATAACAATTATGCTTGGTTAAAGTGATTATTATTACGAGTTAAGTGGTTAGAATTAAAGTAGTAATAACTTCATAGAATTTTACAAATATAAAAAAAAAATTTCTTTGTTACATTTACATAAATGGAGTTGTTACATAATTGGTATCAGAGTAGGTCGATCCTAGATGGCCAGTGGGTGGATGGTTATCTGAATTGATATTATAGTGTTTTGAGTATGTTATGGTTGTGCTGTGTAGGGGATCAGTGATTCATATAGGTAAGAAATTACTAGTATTTCCTATCTATATGCCGATGTGGTGTTATGACTGCTATTAAATATTTTTGAACTAACTATTGGGTTTGATCACCTCAATAGCAGTATAACTTTGTTTTTGCCACAGTAGGAAATTGCACCACCAAGGAGGAATCCTGCAACCAATGCAGAGGAAACCCTGCACAACCTGGCCACGACAATTCAAGACCAAGTCATGACCACCAACCAAATTTTACAATATCTCCAGAATGCTAATAACCCAAATGGTGAGAATGGTGCTAACAACCGGATGGCTGGAAAAGATAATGGCATATCCGAGTTCCTGAGGACTAGACCACCTTGTTTCCAAGGTGGTTATGACCCAACGGTAGCCGAAAGGTGGATAAGGGAATTAGAGAAAATCTTTAAAGTGATGGGCTGTACGGAAGAGCAGCAAGTTATTTTTGCTACATATATGTTAAAGGATGAACCAAAATACTGGTGGCGTGGAGTTAGAGAAATTTTAGCTCATCAGGGAAGATAGATCACCTGACAAGTGTTCAAGGACATTTTTTTTGAAAAGTACTTTCCAAGTACTGTACGAGCAGAGAAAATGATCGAATTTCTCCAACTCAGGCAAGGCAGCATGACCGTGGACCAGTATATCGTAAGGTTCGAGGAGCTGTCTAAGTTCTCCTTTTATCTGCGATATAACCCAGATGAAGCATGGAAAGCAGTTAAGTTTGAAGCGGGACTAAACCCGGAGATAAAGAATGCTGTTATAGCTATGGAGATCAGGGAGTTTGTACCTCTGATAAATAAATGCAGACTCCTGGAAAAGATTTTAAGGGCAGTGGAGGACGAGAAGCAAAGGCGAAACCTATGGAAGAGGAAGAAAAATTTTCCCAACCCTAAAAAGAATGTGAGAAGAAGTTGATATAAAGCTGGTAAGAGGCCATTGACTGCGGGTCCTAGACCTTTTCAACAAGACCTCGCCCCAGTCAAGTGTGCTAAGTGCGGACACATGCATGGTAACCGGCCATGCTACATGGGACAAGATGTCTGCTTCAATTGCGGACAGAAGGGACATTTTGCGAGAAACTGCCCACAGAATGTGGGAAAGCAGCCAGAATAGAGGCCTCAGGTGAAAGGAAGGGTTTTCACCCTGAGCGGCCAAGAGGCAGCTCAATCTTCTGAAATGATTCAAGGTACATGCTATATCTATGGATTTTCCCTTATGGTGTTATTTAACTCTAGTGCTAGTCATTCATTTATATCGGAAGAATGTATTAGGAAGTTTCAGTTTCCTATTTCTGAAACTCCCTATGAGCTATCCGTAGTAACCCCTACAGGGGAAAGGGTATTAACTTCCTCTGTATGTAACGACTGTCAAGTCATCATCCCGGAGAAAACTTTTTCTGTAGACCTCGTCTGTTTACCTTTAAGAGGTATTGAAGTCATTCTAGAGTTAGACTGGATGTCTAGAAATCGAGTTTTGCTGAATTGTTGTAACAAAACCGTTGAATTTCTACCTCTTACTCCGAAAGAAGAGGTCCAGTTATTGATACTAAATGCCAATCAAGTTAATAGGGAGTTGAAGAATGGAGTACTTGGACACATTCTCTTGTATTTATCAAACCTAAAAGTCGAATCGAAGCTTGATGAAATCCCAATAGTCAACGAGTTTCCTGAAGTATTTCCATTAGATATTCCAGGCTTACCTCCCAAGAGAGAGATAGAATTCTCTATTGATTTCCTACCTGGGACAGGGCCTATCTCTATTGCACCAAATAGAATGGCCTCGAAGGAACTACAGGAACTCAAGAAACAGTTGGAGGAACTATTAACAAGCAATTTATTAGACCGAGTGTATCACCTTGGGGAGCTCCTGTATTGTTTGTTAAGAAGAAAGACGAGAGTTTGAGACTATGCATAGATTACAGACAGCTGAATAAGGTGACTATAAAAAACAAGTACCCTCTCCCTAGGATAGATGACTTATTGGATCAATTGAAGGGAGCCTCTATCTTTTCTAAAATTGACTTGAGGTCAGGATATCATCAAATTAGGATCAAGGAGGAGGACGTACCAAAAACTGCCTTCAGGACTATGTATGGGCACTATGAGTTTCTCGTAATGCCCTTCGGGTTGACGAATGCACTTGCAATTTTTATGGATTACATGAATCGCATTTTTCGACCCTACCTAGATCAATTTGTTGTAGTGTTCATTTATGACATCTTGATATATTCTAAGAGTGAGAAAGAATATGAACAACATCTCCGAATCGTGCTGCAAGTGCTGAAAGAGAAAAATTTATATGCCAAATTGGAGAAGTGTGAATTTTGGTTGTCAAAGGTGAATTTTTTCAGGCATGTCATCTCTAATAGAGGGGTAGCTGTAGATCCTAGCAAGACGGAAGCAGTGATTCAATGGGAGAGACCAAAGACGGTTACGGAAGTAAGAAGTTTTCTGGGTTTGGCAGGATACTACAGAAGGTTTATACAAAACTTCTCTTGTATAGCCTTGTCATTAACTAAATTGACTAAGGGAAGTCCTTTCAAATGGACTGATCAATGTGAAGCTAGTTTTCATGAGCTGAAGACAAGACTGAAAACTCCTCCTGTTTTAATTATTCCAGACCCCATAGGACATTTTGAAGTGTATAGTGACGCTTCAAAGAAAGGGCTAGGATGTGTGCTGATGCAAGATAAGAGAGTAGTTGCTTACGCCTCTAGGCAACTGAAACCCCACGAAGGAAACTATCCAACCCATGATCTTGAATTAACGGCAGTGGTGTTTGCCTTAAAGATTTGGTGACACTATTTGTACGGGGCAACCTTTGAAGTATATTGTGATCATAAGAGTCTTAAATACCTATTTGATCAAAAGGAGTTAAATATGAGGCAACGAAGATCGGTAGAATTCCACAATGACTACAAGTTTGAGATAAAATATCATCCCGGAAAGGTGAATGTTGTAGCAGATGCCTTGAGTCAAAAATCTCTAGACATGGGTCAGATGATGGTGTATGAGATGCAGATGCTAGAGGAGTTTCAAAATTTGAAGATAACCACTACTCTTACTCCAAAGAATTTAGTCATTAATGGTTTAAGTATAGGGTGTGACCTTAGAGCCCAGATCAAAGAGGCTTAAGCTCACGACCAATACTTACAGGATCATAAAGACCAAGGTAATTTTTCTGTCATGGAAGATGGAGCAATTATGTATCAGGGAAGGATTTGTGTTCCTTAAGAATGAGAGTTGAGGACTAAGATCCTGCAGGAAGCGCATCAGAGTAAATACACAATCCATCCTGGATGCACTAAAATGTACCAGGATTTAAAAACGATGTATTGGTAGCCAGGGATGAAAAATGACATTGCTGAGTTTGTGGCGAAATGTCTCATTTGTCAAAAGGTGAAGGTGGAGCATCAAAAGCCAGCGGGATTTCTACAAACTCTTGAGACCCCTAAATGGAAATGGGACAGTATCTCAATGGACTTTGTTGTGGGATTACCTAAGACTTCAGTGGGACATGACTCTATCTGGGTAATAATTGACAGATTAACCAAATTTGCTCACTTTTTGCCCATAAAAATTAACTATTCATTAGATAAATTAGCCCAATTGTACGTCCAGAAAATAGTTAGACTGCATGGAATTCCCTTAAATATCGTTTTGATAGAGATCCGTGGTTCACATCGAGGTTTTGGAAGGCGTTGCAGGAAGCTTTTAGTATTCAATTGCGGTTCAGTACTGCCTACCATCCTCAGACTGATGGGCAGACAGAACAAACCATTCAAACCCTAGAAGATATGTTGAGGGCCTGTGTGATAGAGCAAGGTAAAGGATAGGATAAATACCTACCTTTAGTAGAGTTTGCTTATAATAATAGTTATCACTCCAGTATTAAGATGGCCCCCTATGAAGCTTTATATGGTAGAAAGTGCCGATCTCCACTATGTTGGTTCGAGGTAGGAGAAAAGAACTTGTTGGGTCCTGATCTAGTTCAAAAAACCACTGAACAAATCAGGATGATACGAAACAAAATACTTACAGCTCAGAGTCGGCAAAAGAGTTACTATGATAAGAGACATAGACCTCTAGAGTTTGAGGAAGGAGGCCATGTATTTCTGAAACTTTCCCCGACTACTGGAGTTGGTAGGTCTCTCAAAACAAGAAAGTTAAGTCCGCGATTTTTGGGACCCTACCAAATTCTAAAGAAAGTAGAAACATTAGCATATCAAGTTGCTCTCCCATCTAATTTGTCCAACCTGCATAATGTTTTTCACGTATCACAGCTGCGGAAGTATCTTCCAAATTCATCACATGTAATACAGGATGAACCAATCCAAATAAAGGAGAACATGACATACTAGCTAGTACCTGCATCCATATTGGACACTGACGTGAAGCAACTGAGAAATAAAATCATTCCCCTTGTTAAGGTGTTCTGGGACGGTTTGACTCCAGAAGAAGCAACTTGGGAGTTGGAAGAAGTCATGAGGAAGAAATATCGGCAATTGTTCTTATTAGGTAATTTCTGAAATTTTGAGGACAAAATTTCTTTTAAGGAGAGAGAAATGTAACATCCTTCATGTATTAATAAAAGTACATAAATATTTAATTAAGGAAATAACATTTATTAGACAATATTTTAGATATCTAAGGAAATATAATCCTTAGAAATTCTTCACCTTATGTATATGCATAGAAAATGTTTCTAACATTAAGAGAACAAATAAAGAGGGAAAACCTAATAATAAAACAAATTAGAAATAACATACTAAAGAGATGCAAAATTCTTGGATAAGGAAGATAAATTTTTAGAAAAAAGTAAATGTCTTAAAATTTCAAGAACATTGGATTAGGGTAATTTTTTCTAATTCAAGAACTAGAGTTACTAAGTTTAACATCTTTACCCATACATTGGGCTTTTACCTATGGACACTTCATATAGAGTTTTTCTATTTCACATAAGTTTATAGCAAGCCCATTGGATAACCTAAGCAAGAAATAAAACATAGACTTGGACTAGGATATAGTAATTGGACCGATAGCCCAAAAATTATGAAAATGTGACCAAGCCCTCCAAGAAAGGTAGAATTTTATCCAAAGCAAAGAAAATGGGTAGGAATAAGCCCATAATGGGTAGGAATAAGCAAAAATCCAAGAGAAAAAATAAAATAAAATAAAATAAAATAGGTGATGATATAATAATGTAATAATAATAAAAATTAGGTTACATGGCATTAAGACAAAAATTTAGCAAGTGGTGTGATTCTACATTCATAATTTTGGCAAGTGGCATGATAATACAAGGCTTTAGGACAAAAACATCTATATCCTACACTCATAATTTTAGCAAGTGGTATGATAATACATGGCATTAGGACAAAAAATTCCTATCCCACACAAATAATATCAACCAAATAATGGAGATTCAAGGGCTAAAAATTTGCCACATAAAAAGGCAAACCTATCATACTTGTTTAAGACAAAAGAAAATGGAAATGAATCCCTAAATCAAAGGGACCTTGTCCCTTATCTTAAGAACATATTATCATAATTTTCAAAATACAAATCTCCTTTTCCTATGCATATCTTGACTAAGGAAGAGGAAGACAAGAACATAAGTTGTTTGTTTTCCAAAAATTCAACAAAGTGTATCCTAATTGTGATAAGGTAGACCCATGATCATGAAAGGTGTATTATTTGGTGGTCTATTTAAGCAAAACCCACCCCTACAACATTTTAATTTCGTCCAAGTGAGGAAGAGAGAGAAATAGAAGCAAGGTAGAGTGAGGAAAGGAGAGAAAGAGAGGAGAAGAAAGTAAGGAAGAAGAAGGAGAAGTTTTGAAGGCTAAGTACTCAAGGTAAGTTACCTTAATCTCCACTTGAATGCATTTTTCTTCTTCGTCCTTGAGGTTCAAAAACTCACCCTCCTTCTCTTACTTAAGCTGCTAGAAAAGCTAAGGGAAGGGAGGAATCTTGCTACTTCTTTCAAGAGGAAACGAGAAAACCAATTCACTAAGTGAGCTAGGGAGATTCTTAGGTAAGTTTAACAATATTTCTTTTCGAAGAAAAGTTTTGAAATTTGTAACATCTATATGGGAATTTGATTTTAGAACTTTGATGATTGGTCGTGGATGTTGCTTTATCATGTTACATATTGATCTTCCATGTGATGTATGTTTGAATACTTAGGCTGGTTTAGATAGTTCTGCATAGGTATGGCTATGGGTGGTAAAACTTTAAGCTTCTGTTTTTAAAATTCTGGGAATAATCGGTAAGGAATTAAAATAAATGGTTAACATAAAAAATGTATATATATGTCTCACGGATATTTAGCAACTAGAATCACTCAATTTGGATTTCAAATGTGGGAGATATAATCAGATTAGTAAGTAAAGGTTAGAACCTACCCGAGAAGAAATAATATTGAATTTAAGGGAGTAATAACACCAAGATTCATTACTATTTTGCTGATATGATTAACATAATAATTTTAGATAATTGTCTTAACTTTCCATAGACATCAAGATCACCTCAATCGTAGTTAAAATGAGGGAGTTATGCTTTGATTAGTGAGAAAAGGTCACAGAACACGGCCAGACCGTGTTCTGGTTGCTTCAAGCACGCGTTAGCCGTGTTCGAGGCTATTTTTGAGTACATTTGAAGTATTTTTAAAGCATGGCCGTGTCCTGTAATATGGCCAGAACGTGCTGGAAGCAGGTGAATCCTATTTTCAACATTTGTCTACCCTAGATGAACCTCTTTAACTATAGGGTACTAGTAGAAATCAAATTGGAGAAAAATGCTCTATAAATTTGTAAGAACATGTGTTAGTAATGATATAAAGGCCAAGCATAAAGAAAATGAAGAGATGAAATTAATATTTAAAAAAGAAGACGAATCTTATAAATGAAAATAATAAATAACTAGTATATGCCATAGCCATTGGCATTGTATGAATTTCTTATCATCTTAAGTGTGAAATTTTGACATGGAAATATTTTATAAAGTGATATTTAAAATGGTTATGTTCATGGCATGATTACCAATGATTTTTGGTAATAGTTATATTTGGATGAACTTACTTGTTATTGAAAGCATTTTTTTGGCTATCATTGTGAAAAGAAAAGAAATGAGCACGGTCACATGGCAATCCGTGTGGTGCACCAGTAGGGGACGCCCTACCAACGACTGTGATTATGATCATGTTAATAAGAAAAGAAAGTGAAAGTAAGCCATGTCGGACGAAGCGAGAAAAGCTCGTACCGGAGAGTAGAAAATACTCACCCTGATCGGGGTAGCTCGATATGAGAATAAATTGATAGTCATCATATGATATCCTTAAAAAAATAGTATTTATGCCATACATGTCATAATTGTACAATTTTTATGTGCATGGATAAAGTGCATTCATGTGACATAAAAATATTTTCTGTAGTTTATACAGATGGACATAACATGATGAACTATATTGATGATAAATTATGATTTATTGTTAAACTTGTTGGGATTTAATTCTCACTATATTTTCATTTCATGTTTAGAAGAATAATTATGTAGATTTTCTCAATAACACTTATTATTTCCGTATGTTGGATCGAGGTGCCCTACCTTGGGCAACTACCAGTTATATCAGATGTATCTGTAGTAGATGTGACTGAGATTCTGGTGGAGGTGCCACTCGCACCAGTGTCTCCGGAAGTAGTCGACATAGATGATTAGAGTTAATATGTATCTTTGTACAAATGTTTGTAAAATAATGGTGTGTAGTTTGTAAAATAATGGTGTGTATGGAAACTCAGTATTGTATCACTGTTAATAACAATTATGTTTGGTTAAAGTGATTATTATTATGAGTTAAGTGGTTAGAATTAAAGTAGTAATAACTTCATGAAATTTTACAAATATATAAAAAAAATTTTTTGTTACATTTACATAAATGGAGTTGTTACAATTGTTGTATCTCTTAGTTATCATGAATGTACTTATTAAAATGATAACTTTTTTTATTGTTAAAATTGTTATCCTGCAAATGTTCAAAATGTAAAATTATATAACTTGAACAGAAATACAAAAGGTACTCAATGCTATCTATTAAACATAAAAGCTAAAACATAGGTGGGGATATACCATCTATTAAATGTAAAAGCTAATACATATGAATTATATATTATCTATTAAATGCAAAAGCTATGATGCAAGAATTATATATCATTCATTAAATGTAAAAGTTATTACACATGAATTATATACTATCCATTAAAGACAAAAGTTAATACACATGAATTATATATCATTTATTAAGCAAAAGCTAATACATAATAATTATATACCATCCATTAAATAAAAAACTATTTATAAGGCTTCTTTTTTCTCACATTCTTTTGGAGACTACCCTTCTCTGAAATTCGTTTAATATAGTAGGCATAACCACAGGTTTCAATGGTTGGTTGTATTGTGCATCACTTTCACTTGCAAGTTGTGAAGGTATTTGTAGGCAAGACATGAGAAACTTTGTGTGAAGTCTTCCTTCCAAAGTAGTGGCTTTGCACCATCCCTCTTGAGCTAAAATCTTCTTATTAATTTCATCCTAATCATCTCCATCATTGTGATTAGTTGCTTGTCTCTTGCATGTAAGATATAATTGTTGAAACTCTCATTGAGGTTATTTACCAATAAATCATATTTGGATCATGTGCTTAAAAATGTCCTAAACCATGTTTTGGGATCAATGGTTGCCAAATAATAGTAGCTACCAGTATCTAGTGTCTTGATTCTGTCCAAGGTCTTTTTGGATTCACTCAAAGTCGAATAGAATGTAGCCTTCCATAAAAGATTTTTTAGACCCTGACCTTTGTATCCTTGATATCCAAAGATAGCATAAAGATACTTAAAACATATTATGTGATCTACGTTTAGCATAAACAATTTAAATGTTTCAGTCAGACCTTGCATGGAATGAAACATGACATATATGAGACCAAAATTGAGTTGAACACTTCATGCAGTATGTGTATACAATACCACAAAAAAATAATATTACGTTTTGTATATCAGATATAAATGTCTAGTCATATTTTAGAACTCTTTCAATATTGTTTAATAGTAATTATAAAAACTATACCCATGTATCCTTATTATCTATCTCAACAACAATATATGCTATTGAAAATAGATTTTTGTTTCTATTTTTCTCGATAGCTGATAGCAATTGACCTTCAAATAAAAACTTCAAGTAGTAACCATATAAACCCACAAACTTCCTACAACCAACCAAAAATTCCAATTTTATGGCTCTCAATGACATATACATCCTCTTGAACACTTGATTTCCTAAGCACCATGGTTGGTGATGTGTACTTTTACTGTACTTTTTGAATTATGGTCAAGAGGAGTTTGGGCATAATCATACACTCTCTTGTATTGATGACTTCACTCTCTATAAATGGCCTTCATGTCCTTCTTCTTTGTTCTACAAACTTGTGCACTAGTACATCACTCTTCAAATTAGTAGTAATCTTTATCATAATACTGACAACCTTTCAATTTGGATTTTTTCTTAATTTCTCTAGGTATTTTTCTACCAAATAACTTGATGCGATCTTTTTATTCCTATAGGCTTTAGAACAAGAGTGCTTCATATACAAGCTTATAGTTTGAAATGTACTTTCACAATTTAATTTGATCTCATATATTTAGAACCCGAAACTTTTTCCACATTCAACTATAACCTTATCGGGATCGTTCTTCTTCCATTTCAAGTCATTCCCTTATTGAATATTCTATTCACAGATAGCAGTTTTAAAAATAGTCACACTAGGGAACTTTGGCATATAGTGAAGATTATATTGTCCATGTCTTTGTCCGGTCTGAACTTAGTATATCTTGATGTGCCATAATCTTTGTCACTGCTCATAGGTGGAGATATCAACTCATCAGAGGGTGCATATTTTGATTGAACATCTATATCTAGATAAGTGACAGGTAGAGGTTTCGTCATGGTCAGTTGCCTTGGTACCAAATTAAGCTTCTTTTGTAGATTTTCTTGCATAGGTTTTATACCTACAAAATGCAAACTAAGTATTATTTATGTGCAAATACCTAATTAGCTAAGTGTTACATAGAAGTTATTAATGTATGTAGATAATTAATTTATCTGAAAAGTAATAAATCTCTTCATCACTATTTACTATCTTTTTAATAGGGGTCTTCCTCAGTGTTGTTGTCATCTTCATCTCTTTTGTAGTCCTTTTCTTCCCCTTCACTTACATCCACACCTTTATCATCTCCTTTTATTAACACATCATAAAGATAACTCATTGTCTCTATCAGGTATATTGAAACCTCAAATATTGTAAATCTCTAACATGCTTTTATTCTCAACGTCTGACACAATGTATACAAGTCCTATGTCCAAAGTTTGATAAGGGACAAGGCAGTGAGGAAAAATACTTGTTTTCGATATAAATTTTTATAACTCATGCATAAGCTTAAAGTATGGCATGACGTCCTTGTCCATAGGGTTTATAGTTGATACACTACTTCTTACATAAGTGGTCTTTTTTAAGCTACTATGTAGTTTGTCACCATAGTAAATAGTAAAATTTACATGTGATTTGTTTGACCCTGGATAAAAAAAATTTAATGAATTTATAAATACATATTAAATTAATAAGAAATTAAAAAGAATGATTTTATTAACTTGCATAACTCTAGATAATAAGTACAATTGAGGTAAGTTTACTTTAATTCAAATATAAAAGATAGTGTCAACTCCTCCAAATGCTCTTTCTAATGAAATCCACCAATAAGTCTTTGTCGGTGAGTAGACAAAGCAAGTTGTGTTTTATGGAGCCATGGTTGTGCAACTTCTTAGTATAAAACATAATTCCATTTTCCTTTTCACTTTGCTCATCATTTAGTTTTTCTTCTTTTTTTTCTAGGGACATTAAGGAGTAAAAGTCTCAAGAATGCACATAGAGTGAAATGTTTTGATCCCATAATTTTTTAAGGGACAAATTAAATGTGTGAAACTGTGAATCCACTTATGGTTAGTGCAAAGGTATGATAAAGTGTGAATCTACTTATTTTATAGTTAATAGCTTACCAATATAACAACAAAACAAACAACACTAAAGCTTTTTTTTACTAGGTGGGATTGGCTATATAGATCAAACGACGCCATAGTGGCTTATTTTAAATGAGATCAATAGATAGATTATTAATTATTAAATTTTTCTTAATAATTTCACTTATTATTTTCTTTGACTTCCTTCTACTTCTAACTATCGGATTATTTTTTACTATTTTCAATAGGACTTCTACAAGTCTTCTTCATATACATGTCCAAACTGTTTTAAGTGAAATTTTATCATATTTTTCACAATAGGTGTTATCTCAACTTTCTCTCTAATGTACACATTTTTAATTATATATCTTTTGGTGTGTCCACACATCCAACGCAATATTCTCATTTCTGCAATATAATAACAAGTTGAAAAAAACTATGAATCCACTTTTCAAATTTTGCTTTCTCTTGTTCTATTGACAAGTTGAAATATGGGTTGTGTGACAAATGAAAATGAATGAATTTATGTTATTCATTATCCAAGCCATTTAAGAATAATTGCCAACAAAAAAAATTCTATGAAAACACTATCAATTACATTGGCATACACATGTGGGGCCCATAAAAGGAATTTGTCAAACCCATGTGTTTGTAACCAAGGTAGACAATATCAATGTTTAGATCACATGCTTCACACTTTTTTTATGTAATCATTGGTGGACCAACCACTATAACATCTCCAACTTTATTAAGTAGGAAATATTTTTTAATGGTGAAGGGAAGGAAAGAGAATGGAATGGAACATTGAAGAAACCCTAAAAATTATAAAGTAACTAAATGACAAAAAAAGAGGAGAGAAATTATAATTTTTCTAACTCCTTGGGATTAGAACCGAACATTAAGAAATGAGTTAATGTTTTCAGTGTGATCTCAAAACCCATTGGCATCTTCTTAAAAGAGGAATTAAACCATTTGGGGAATTTGAAGAAGTCAAACAAGGCATTAGTCAAGGGATTAGTCACAATCTAATGGAGTGAAAAACTTATAAATATATATTTTTCGATTTTGGGATATAGTTGGAAGAGGGTTTGGCTTTCTAGAGGACATAATATTTTATTAATATATTTGGGATAAGGCACAAGGTGGTCGACCAAAGGGAGAGAGAGAGAAAAAGTTGTAGCCAAGAGAGAGAAGAGAGAGAGGAAGAAGAAGAAAAGTGAGAGAAAAAAGAAAGAAGAAGAACCTAAGGTACAACTAAGGTGATTTCTTGAACTTAAGGGTTTCTAAATCATTCTCCTTCTTGTTTTAAGTTCTTGAGCCTTTATCCATGGGTTTTGATATAGAAATTTGGAAGAAAAGTAGAGAAAAAAGTAGATTAAATCAAGGAGCTCTCAAGAAGATTTCCTTGAAAATAGTTGAAAAATGATTTATTAAGTAGGTTTAATATTAATTTTCTTTGAATTTCTATGTCTTTTGAAAGATCTAAAGTATTTCAAATCTCATATTTTGATGATGCATGATGCATATCTAGGATTATCCATGTACAATGAAAGTTTGAATATGTAATATCCCTTAATTTTTTTTAAATAATAATGTTTTGTTATAAACAAATATATTTTTAAATAAAAATGATTTCTGTTGTGTCTAAAATAATTATATTTATCTCTAATAATTTTTTTATTTTTAAAAATATTTTTTTATTATGTATAAAGATATTTTATTTTGTGATGATTTATTAAAATTTTTATTAAGAAAAGTTATGATTTAAGAGTTCAACTAAAATTTTATAAAAATGTAAATTTTTAAAAACTTTTGGGATATTTTGGGATAAAAAATAGTATTTATATGTAAATAATAAAAATAATAATATCAAATTTTAAATATTTAATTATTAAATAATAATTAAAAAAAGGAAAGAAAAAGAGGGAGGGGGAGACAGAAGTCGAAGAGAATGCAAAAATTCCGATTTCGTAATAGTATGAATAGTGTAAATAGTAACCTTCATTTTTCTCTCTAGATTTGGAGTTTCTATTAGCTTCCGATTTCAAAACTAAGGGTACCAATGGATTCAGGATGGAGTATACTACGATTTTGACCAAACAATTTTTCAAATCAGCCGCAGAATCACTGTAGATCGGAAGTAGAAAATCTTAGAAAAAGATAAGTTCTGAAACTTCTACTTAGAGACCTCAAATTAGAAATCTGACACCATAGATAGATTCAAAAGTTAGATAAACCATAAGATATATGTCACGCCCCTACTTTAAAAACGCGAATACCTCTATTATCCGTTAAACTTTATTATCATGCAATTGTAAATCGTTTCATAATACCACATATATGAATAATATCACACGTTTTCAAGTTAACAATACTAATAGTTATACATGCCAAGTCTATATATATCAGGTTTACAGCGGAAACAAAGATCCTGCCTGTGACGTTCAGAGCAACTCTAGAGTACAAATATATTACAATATAAAACACTGAGAGTCTAAAAACAATTTAGGCTCACTACCGAAGTACGACCCCTAGTCGATCACGTGGCTGCTGGACCAAACTTTGTGTCTTTATCTGAAAAATAGATCCACATTGTGTAGTGAGTTTTATAACTCAGTGAGCAGATAACACCTCCTATAACTTCTAAGGTCAACATATGGATGTACTTTTCATTTCAAAGTTTCTCATAAAGAAAAGTTACATTCAGAAGTACATTCATATGGGACCCGCATTTCAAAACATCTCTATTAACAATTCATATTCATATTCATATTAAAAATCATATACAAAACTGTAAAATCATTTATCAAATAATGTTATGCATCAAATATTTCTCATATAACTTATTCGGAGAATCCCATATCAGAACTACCATACCAGAGTTTGACCCCTTCCGTACTTTGGTGGTATAGAATTTGCCTAAATTCAGCATCCCGCTGAGGTTTACCCTACTACCATTCAAGAGGACACGGGAAGGGACTCTGTATGGGTCTTTCCCAAGCACACAGTAAGGGAAGGCAAATAACATCTCATATAACTGGCATCTCGCCCATATATAGGAGGTATTCCGCTCTCCTTCACATATAATCTCCCATGTGTTGGCCCTCACACGAGACTAGCACCACCTCCCCTGCTAACTGAGGCAATCAAGGTGCACACTAGGGCTAACATTACTTGCTGTTAGCAGACAGTGTTTCCAATAGGATTTCTCCACAGAAAATACCATATGCACATATACCATATAATCCAGTATAAAATTCTCAATATAAAACAGACTTTTCAGTCTCAGTATATTCATCTGTCAAAACTTCTCAATCAGGGGAAACATATAATCATGCCCATATCCTAGGCAAACGTATCACTTTATAAATCAACATCACATGCATAACATAATTTATTTGCCGTGTAATGCGAAATACATTTAAATATCACATGTTCAATGTGTATCAAAATTCATTTCAAAATTCATACTCTTCTTGAACTAAATATCATATTTCAACCATTTCAGATATTTCAAACCATTTTAAAAACATATAAAAGTATAAATAACATGAAATCATACTCATTTATTAATGTAAAGTTCAAGAAGAGTAAAAACAAGCCATAGGAAGAATTATCTACTCACAACATCAGGGTGCCAAGTTCGACAACCCTAAAATCCTCGTTTCTTGTCTGAATTCGGTAAAATAAACCCCAAAATCGAGTCCAGAACGTCCAAAAACCTAGAAAATGACTCCGGATTTGTAAAATTTGGCCTCTAGAAGCTCGGTCAACACATGTCAACGCAAGGAGGTCCGGCTGCCACGTGCTACACGCGCTGCCCAAGGAGCTGCGCGTGGGCTTCACTCGCCAAGAGAGATACAGTGCGTGGGGGCGCGTGTGGTGGTGGATCGACCTAAAATTTGAGATCCAAAGGTTTCGGTTCCTTCTGGATTGATCTACGGTGTTAGTTTTTGCGTTAGCCAGCCATAGATAGGAGTTTTGGGAATTACCTTTTTAGGCAATTTTTCCTTCACTTTTCCAGCCAATCTCCGGCCAATTCTTCAGAAACCAATTCAGATGGATTTGAAGAACTCTTCGTCCTAAGTCTGTTGGTGGTGGTGGTGTCGAAATCCAAAGTCCGGTTGCGGAGAAATCTTAGAGAGGAGTTAAAGGGTTTCGAGAGGAAATTTCTGAGAAGAGATGGAAAATTTTAGAAAATGATCGGCCTCTTGAGTGGCTGAGGTCCTTAAAATATCCCGAGGGACCTTTCTGCAAAAATTCACTTTTAGAGGGAGGTCCTTGCAAATTTTTCTTATTTACATTTTAACCCCGAAACTTTTTAGAAATTGCATTTTGGCCCCGAAACGTAAATTCTCATATTTCTTTTGTAATTCTTTAATCGATGTAAATTATAACTTATTTTCACCGGGTCTTAACTCCATTTTCGAAATCCTCTCTTTCATTCCAAATTTTCTTTAATTTGAATTTAATTAAATTTACGGCTATTACATTCTTCCCCCTTAAAGAAATTCGGTCCCCGAATTTCATCACCCTAGGTGCAAATAAACACTAACCTCATTGTTCAAACAAATGCGGATATCTGGCGCGGATGTCATCTTCTCTTTCCCACGTAGCTTCCTCAGATGAGTGGTTTTTTCATATCACTTTAACCATAGGAATTTCTCTTGACCGCAACTTTTTCACTTGTCGATCAGCAATGGACATCGGCTTTTCCTCATAGGTTAAATTTTTATCCAATTTAATTTCTTGGGGTTGAATGACATGAGTAGGATCCGGTAAGTATTTCCGTAACATAGACACATGAAATACTAGATGAACATCACTCAGTTCTGGTGGCAGAGCTATGCAATATGCCATTGCACCTATTCTATCCAATATTTCAAAAGGGCCTATAAACACGAGGGCTTAATTTTCCTTTCTTTCCAAATCTCATCACTCCTTTCATGGGTGATACTTTCAAGAACACTTGTTCACCCTTTGAAAATTCTAACTCCCTTCGCCTATTATCAGCATACGCCTTTTGTCTACTTTGAGCTACTTGTAGCCTTTCTCTAATCAGCTTTACCTTGTTCAAAGCTTCTTGTACAAGATCTGGCCCTTTAAGTTTAGCCTCACCCACTTCAAACTATCCAATAGGGGATCTGCACCGTCTACCATACAAAGCTTCAAATAGAGCCATCTGTATACTAGTCTGGTAACTATTATTATATGCAAATTCAGCCAAAGACAAATACATATCCCAACTTCCACCAAAATAAAAAATGCAGGCTCGGAGCATGTCTTCTAAAATCTGAATCGTACACTCAGACTGACCATCAGTTTTGGTTTAGGGTTTAGCTGTGCTCAAATCCAACTTTGTTCCTAATGCCTCTTGAAAAGCTTTCTAAAATTGTGCCGTGAACTGCGGCCCTCGATCAGATATAATAGATATATGAACTCCATGTAGCCTAACTATTTCATTTAAGTAGAGCCTTGCATATGAGCTATGTTATAGGTAGTTTTCACAGGTAGAAAGTGTGCTGACTTCGTCATGCGGTCTATAATGACCCAGATAAAATCATATCCTTTGGGAGTCTTTGGTAATCCCGTAATGAAATCCATAGTAATTCTCTCCCACTTCCATTCTGGTATTTCTATTCACTGATGTAACCCTACAGGTCGTTGATGTTCAGCTTTCACCTGTTGACATGTCAGACAATGGGAAACAAACTTCGCGATATCCCTCTTCATACCATCCCACCAATACAATTCCTTCATAGCTTGATACATTTTTGTCATTCCTGGGTGTATGGTATATGTAGATTGATGTGCTTCCTCCAATAATTATTTTCTCAAATCATTGACATTTGGGACATATAATCGTCTACCGTATCTTAATACCCTTTCAGTGTCCACTGAGAATTTAGAATCTTGGGTATCCTTTAATTCATTCTTAATCTTGAGCAAATTGACATCCTTATCTTGATTAGCTTTGATTTGTTCAACTAAAGAAGATTGAAGCTGCACATGAGCCAAAAATATCCCTGGTTCCTTTAATTCAAATTTTATCCCCTTACTTTCTAACTTATGGATTTCTTCCAACAAGGGTCGTCGAACCTCTGCTATATGGGCCAAGCTTCCCATAGATTTTCTGCACAGAGCATCAGCTACTACATTTGCTTTGCCTGGATGATACAAGATCATACAGTCATAATCCTTTAGTAGTTCCATCCACCTTCTTTGCCTCAAATTAAGATCCTTCTATTGAAAAATATACTTGAGGCTCTTGTGATCTGTATAAATCTCACAAGTTCTTCCATACAGGTAATGTCTCCAAATCTTTAAAGCAAATACTACAGCTGCCATCTCTAAATCATGGGTGGGATAATTCTATTCATGTTTCTTCAACTGTCTGGATGCATAAGCAACTACTCTTCTATTTTGCATTAACACACAGCCTAAGCCCACTCTAGATGCATCATAGTATACTACATAATATCCTGTATCCGTAGGAATAGAAAGGACTAGGGTTGTGGTCAAGCACTCCTTTAGTTTCTGAAAACTCTCTTCACAAGCATCAGACCACTCAAATTTTATTCCTTTCCTAGTCAACCTGGTCAAAGGAGCAGCTATTTTTGAAAAATCTTTAACAAATCTACGGTAATAGCCTGCTAACCCAAGAAAACTATGAATCTCAATTACTGTCGTAAGGCGTGGCCATTGCTGCACAGCTTCTATCATTTTGGGATCAACTTGAATACCATCTTCAGTAATCATATGCCCTAAGAACGTAACACTACTAAGTCAAAATTCACACTTTGAGAACTTAGCATACAACTGATGTTCTCTTAGGGTTTGCAAAGCTATCCTTAAATGCTGCTCATGCTTCTTTGAACTCTTTGAATAAACCAGAATATCATCGATAAATACAATGATAAACTGGTCCAGGAAAGGTTTAAATACCCTATTCATTAAGTCCATAAATGCAGCTGGGACATTCGTTAAACCAAATGGCATTACTAAGAACTCGTAGTGCCCATATCGAGTCATAAAAGCAGTTTTCGAAATATCTTTCTTAATCTTCAATTGATGATACCCAGATCTCAGATCAATTTTTGAAAAACATTGGGCACCCTGTAACTGATCAAACAAATAATCTATTCTGGGTAAAGGATATTTATTTCTTATAGTCACTTTGTTCAACTGCCTATAATCAATACATAGGCGTAAAGATCCATCCTTCTTCTTCACAAAGAGAACAGGAGCACCCCAGGGAGATGTACTGGATCGAATAAAATCTTTATCTAGTAAATCTTGCAGTTGCTCCTTTAATTCCTTAAGTTCTGCAGGTGCCATCCTATAAGGAGGTATGGATATTGGTTGTGTTCCAGGGAGAAGATCAATATTAAACTCAATCTCTCGGTCTGGTGGTAATCCTGGTAATTCTTCAGGAAATACATCAGAAAATTCTCTAACCACTGGAACCTGCTCTACACTTGTATACTTCATATCAACATCTTTGACTACTGCTAAATACCCCTGGCATCCTTTTCCTAACAGTTTATGAGCTGTTAAAGCTGAAATTAAATTACTAGACTCCTTACTACAATATCCTTGTATCATGAAGGAAGATTCTCCAAGGACATCAAACTTAATCACCTTTTGGTGACAATATAGAATGGCATGACATGATGACAACCAATCCATTCCTAGAATCACGTCAAAGTCTACCATATCTAGAACTATCAAATT
Source organism: Gleditsia sinensis (assembly GCA_037074535.1). Lineage (NCBI taxonomy): Eukaryota > Viridiplantae > Streptophyta > Magnoliopsida > Fabales > Fabaceae > Gleditsia > Gleditsia sinensis. The sequence goes on along the minus strand of CM073475.1, from coordinate 7,662,631 downwards.
TACAAGAGTCTCCTTATCCTCTATCGAAATTTCACACGATCTATATACATCTTTTACCAGCAAGAATTCTCCCATTAGAGTAGCAACCATAAAAGAACAATGCAAACTAGTAGAGTCTCTACTCAATTTCTTAGCAAAGCATGGTGATATATAAGAATGAGTAGAACTAGGATCGAACAGGACATATGCTTTATGAGAACATACTGATAATGTACCTGTCATAACTGTATTAGAAGCCTGAGCATCCTGTCGTGTCAAGGCAAAAACTCTAGCTTGATCTCGGCCTCGACTTCCTGATTCTCTTATAGTACCACCAATACTTGCTTGGACTGAATCTGCCCTACTAGGTCGTGTTGGTGCAGATGCAGGAGGTGAAACTGGTTGTACTGATGCTTGACTAAAACTTCACAGTTGTGGACAATTCCTCATCAAATGACCCATTTGTCCACACTTAAAACATGCATCTATTTCTCTGCGACATTGTCCAGTATGAGGCCTGCCACAATTTAGACATGGTGGAATTGATCTTGAGTCTTGTTGACTTGGGGGTCTCATATCTCTTTGGAACATTCTCTGCTTACTGATGTTAACTGAAGGCTGGTTAGAACTACCAGCTCCTGTTTGAGTAAAGCGCAGTGGATTTTGAAATCTTGATCCACTAACTGTAGGATTATATCTAGTTTGTACATTACTGTCTCGCTCTTTTTTTTTTCTTTTTAAACCTTCAATATCTGCTTGCTTTCGTGTTTCCATCATTCTAGCACAGTCCACCGTTGCTGAATAAGTTAAAAAATGATGCATTTGTGGGCCCACCAATTTAAACAATGGACGTATCAATCCCGAAACAAACCTCTTAATTCTATCTTTTTCAGTAAGGACCAGATATGGTGCATATCTGGACAACCGAGTAAAACGGATGTCATATTCAGAAACTGTCATATTCGGTGTCTGTCTTAATTCTTTAAATTCTCTGTCCCTCTTGTCTCTTTCACTCATTGGCAGGAAGCGATTCATAAATGCTTCCTTAAATTCATCCCACTTCATTGGGGGTAAAGTATCAGATCTTCCTAGTACCAGAGTTTCAAACTAAAATTGGGCCACATCTGATAATTGAAAGGCTACTAGTTCAACAGATCTACTAGAGGCACACCCTAAAACTCTAAGGACTCGTTCCACAGCATCAACGAATATCTGTGGGATTTCTCTAACATCCGACCTAGAAAAAGTCGAAGGTTTTAGCTTAAGGAACTGCGGTAATGACACCTCAATCCCTATAGTCTTGTCTTCTTGCTCAGTTGTTCTTCTCAGTTCTTGTACTTCAGGAGCATTTTCTGGTGGCTGGCCATCCCTTCTACCTTGATCCACTATAAATCTAGCCAACGTCTCTAAGCTTCTATGTATACCAGCAATCATATATACTGTCCTATCATGTGGCTCCTAAGGAGGTTATACTCTTTCCTCAGAGACTCTATCAGACACAGGGACTTGATCATCTTGTCTTGGAGTTATTATACCCCGTGCACGTCCTCTACCTCTTCCTCTAGGTCGGCCTCTTCCACGACCTCTTTGTACTGGAATTGTAGATTGTGCAGACTCTTCAGTAGAGGGTGCACGATCTACAGCTTCTTCTCTAGCGACCGCTCTAGTTCTTGGCGGCATCATTTACTATACAGAATAAAACACTTTTTAAGATACCATCACATTCGATCAACCTTATACTATGAGCTTTACAGACTTAAAATAGAATGGAAGATGATATTCTATAGAATCCCTCAGCAGCACCTGAAGTATAAATATGTCCGACTCATATCAATACTAAAGGTCTTTCTAAAGAATCCTTTTCTCTGATTGTCACAGGGAAACCTAATTCTCTGATACCAACTTGTCACGCCCCTACTATAGGAACGCGAATACCTCTATTATCCGTTAAACTTTATTATCATGCAATTGTAAATCGTTTCATAATACCATATATATGAATAATATCACACGTTTTCAAGTTAATAATACTAATAGTTATACATGCCAAGTCTATATATATCAGGTTTATAGCGGAAACAAGGATCCTGCCTGTGATGTTCAGAGCAACTCTAGAGTATAAATATATTACAATATAAAACACTGAGAGCCTAGAAAAAAATTAGGCTCACCACCGAAGTACGACCCCTAGTCGATCACGTGGCTGCTGAACCAAACTTTGTGTCTTTATCTGAAAAATAGATCCACATCGTATAGTGAGTTTTACAACTCAGTGAGCAGATAACACCTCCTATAACCTCTAAGGTCAACATATGGATGTACTTTTCATTTCAAAGTTTCTCATAAAGAAAAGTTACATTCAGAAGTACATTCATATAGGACCCGCATTTCAAAACATCTCTGTTAACAATTCATATTCATATTCATATTAAAAATCATATACAAAACTGTAAAATTATTTATCAAATAATGTTATGCATCAAATATTTCTCATATAACTTATTCGGAGGATCCCATATCAGAACCAACATACCAGAGTTTGACCCCTTCCATACTTTTGTGGTATAGGATTTGCCTAAACTCAGCATCCCGCTGAAGTTTGCCCTACTACCATTTAAGAGGACATGCGAAGGGGCTCTGTATGGGTCTTTCCCAAGCACATAGCAAGGGAAGGCAAATAACATATCAGATAACTGGCATCTCGTCATCATATAACTGGCATCTCGCCTATATATAGGAGGCATTCCGCTCTCCTTCACATATAATCTCCCGTGTGTTGGCCCTCATATGAGGCTAGCACCACCTCCCCTGCTAACTGAGGCAATCAAGGTGCGCACCAAGGCTAACATCACCTGTTGTTAGCAGACATTTTTTCCAATAAGATTCCTCCATAGAAAATACCATATGCACATATGCCACATAATTCAGTATAAAATTCTCAATATAAAACAGACTTTTCAGTCTCAGTATATTCATTTGTCAAAACTTTCCAATTAGAGGAAACATATAATCATGCCCATATCCGAGGCAAACATATCACTTTATAAATCAACTTCACATGCATAACATAATTTCTTTGCTGTGTAATGTGAAATACATTTAAATATCACATGTTCAATGTGTATCAAAATTCATTTCAAAATTCATACTCTTTTTGAACTAAATATCATATTTCAGCTATTTCAGATATTTCAAACCATTTCAGAAATATATAAAAGTATAAATAACATGTAATCATACTCATTTATCAATGTAAAGTTCAAGAAGAGTAAAAACAATTCATAAGAAGAATTATCTACTCACAAAATCAGGGTGCCAAGTTGGACTACCCTAAAATCCTCGTTTCTGGTCTGAATTCGGTAAAATAAACCCCCAAATCGAGTCCGAAACGTCCAAGAACCTTGAAAATGATTTCGAATTTGAAAAATTTGGCCTTTAGTAGCTCGGTCAATGCAGGTCAACGCAAGGAGGTCCGGTTACCATGCGCTACACACGCCGCCCAAGGAGCTGCGCGTGGGATTCACTCGCCGAGAGAGATGCGGTGCATGGGGGCGCGTGCGGTGGTGGATTTTCCTAAAATTTGAGATCCAAAGGTTTTGGGGCCTTCTGGATTGATCTAATGTGTTAGTTTTTGCGTTAGCTAGCCATAGATAGGAGTTTCGGGAGTTACCTTTTTAGGCAATTTTTCCTTCACTTTTTCGGCCAATCTCCGGCCAATTCTTCAGAAACCAATTTGGATGGATTTGAAGAACTCTTCGTCTTGAGTCCGTTGGTGGTGGTGGTGTCGAAATCCGAGTTCCGGTTGCAGAGAAATCTTAGAGAGAAGTTAGAGGGTTTCGAGAGGAAATTTCTGAGGAGAGATGGAAAATTCTAAAAAATGATCGGCCTCTTTAGTGGCTGAAGTTCTTAAAATATTCCGGGGGACCTTTCTGCAAAAATGCACTTTTAGAGGGAGGTCCTTGCAATTTTTTATTATTTACATTTTAACCCCGAAACTTTTAAGAAATTGCATTTTGGCCCCGAAACGTAAATTCTCATATTTCTTTTGTAATTCTTTAATCCTTGTAAATAATAACTTATTTTCACCGGGTTTTAACTCCATTTTTGAAATTCTCTCTTTCATTCCAAATTTTCTTTAATTTAAATTTAATTAAATTTACAGCTATTACAATATGAATTTTTTCGGCCATCTGCAACTTTTTGTGCATTGTGAATAGTAAATTTGGCGGGTATGAATAGTGATTTAAGGCAGTAAATAGTTTTTTTTGGCCATAAACAGTGACTAGCATTGACCAAACTCCCAGGGTCATTTCTTAAGTTTTTGGACGTTCTGGACTTGTTATTTAGATCCATTTGATCAGATATGACTTGAAAAATTACATTTGGGGCTGTCCAACTTAGAGCCCTTATCTGTGAATGGATAATTCTTTTTATGACTTGTCCTATACTCTTCTTGATATTTAAATGTGTATTTGATTATGTTTATAAGATATTTACACTTTTATATATTTATGAAATGTGTTAAAATATCTGTTTTACTTACGAACTAGCACATAGTTCAAGAAGAGTATGGTTTTATAAATAGATTTTGAAACTCATTGAATATGTGGTTTTAAATGTATTTATCATTATTTGATAAAGTGAATATTATGTGCATGAGGCATTGATTTGTAAAACTATAAAGTTTCTGATTATGATAATGGCAAGCGTAAAACTTATGGCTAGTTGTTTGATAATTATACATTGCATTTGATGAATATACATTTATATATATGTTTTTATATGTATGGATGAATATCGAAGGGTTGTATGACTTGTGACGGTACCGAATAGGGGACGCCCTATTAGCTTGAGTGAGCCGAAGGAAGGCTACTCCAACCAGGTGATAGTGGTGATGTGAGGAAGCAGATGGGTGATGAACTCACATTCCCTTATCACTATTGTGAATGTAGTCGATTGGTCACTATGCGTATAGCAAATGAGTGTATGGGTTGACCAGATCGCCGAATAAGACAGGTCATTTTAAAAGTTATAACTTTATCTCAAAATTTTATTATTTTACTATAGTTTATATAGCTGAGCGTAACAACATTTGTTTAATGATCATACCATGCTGAATATGGTTTGGATATCTGAATATCCTTTTATTTGAAAATATTTGAAATACGAGTCCCATATGGATGTACTTTTGAACTGTATTTTTTAAATGACAAATTTTAAAACATTAGTACATCCATATGCTGTAGGAGGTATTATCTGCTCACTGAGTTGTCAAACTCACTACACGATATTTTCATATTTTTTAGATAAGAATATAGAGTCTAATCTTGTAGATAGGTGATCAATTAGGTGACATATTCTCTAGGTGAGTCTACATTGCTTTCAAGGCTCACAATTTTGAATTATAATGTGTTTGTATTCTAGAGTGTACTCTGAACGCTACAGGTAGAATGTCGTCCATTCTATTTGAAACTGAGATAAGAATTCGTCGTGTTGAATATGGAATAAACCTCTGTTCCACAACTTGATCTAGAAAAGACAACAGACCATCAAAGAAGTTATTAACATTTAACAAACCTATCGGTTTGTGATGCATATTCAGTTGTGCCCAAGAGACTATTTAAAAAATCTCATTTAAAGTACTAAAATCATCTGGTAAGGCAATGAGGGCATCATCATTGCTCATCATTCTAGCCATGTGCTTATGGATGGAAACTACCCTAAATTCTTCCCCAATTGTCTTTCCTATAATGTTGGATGCAGTTAGAGCTGTAGGAATAATACTTAGAATTTGACATCCTCTTACATGTACAGTTGTAGACACACACCCTATTAACCCACAGTTACCTCCACTATACACTGAATGAAATTTTTTTCTGGCCAGCACCATGCCTAAATTTTGTGCAGCTTTCACATACTCTCCATCTTTTTTAGGACTAAAACCACAAAAGACACAAATATTTCGAAACTGACAGAATGCGATTTCCTCCATAGCTACACACACCTTAACTTTAAGTATGAAAGTAAAGATATTAATGTGAGCATTTATAGAACTAAGAGAAGAATATACTTACAATAACTATGCAAATAGGCCGAACATAATTAGAACAACTATGTGAGTGATTCGTGGATATTAACTAAATTGATAGTGAAAAATTTCAAAAATGATGACAAGCATGTATATGTACAGTAGTTGTGATCGTGGTTCATATTAAGTACATAAAGAGAATAAGGTTAAGATATCATCAGAAAGTTGTCTTTTCCTTAATGTCCTTGATGAAGCATTGATTTCTTGATTCTTGTAGGAAAGTTGTAGGTGATAGGCATAATTGTAAAAAAAAAGAGTGAAAATGTGAACAAGTTAATTGTTGAAGAGGGACAATCAAATGGTTTATTTTGTTTTCTCAATGTTTTTGCCAGTTAACTATCGGTATTATTAAGTCGACTAGCTATTTTGAGAATTTTTAATTTGGATTGGTTTATTTTACAGTTGATTGATTACATCTATTTTTAATCAATCAACTGCATCCTACCAGTTAACTATGTATTTTTTGTTTTACACAGACTTTTATAAGTTCAGAAATATTTTTTTTCCACCAAATACCAACAGATTTAAAGTAGATTTTGGCACATATATTCAAAGCTTGTGGCCACCAATTTTTGCTGAAATAATAGTTAAATTTTATTTATATATTTTCAAGAATTACGACTACCTATTTTAATTTTTTTCAATATTTTGTCTAAATTTTTGACTTTTTATTTTGGCACCATTCTTTATTATGTTTTTCGTCTGTTTTACTGCATTCTCCCTTATTAATATTTAGCATTAAATGAAAAGTTCTTTTTTCTCATTACAAGAAAAGTTAATTTCTTTTCTTTGAAACTCAATTATTATGGTGTCCAAATGGTTAGTAAGTTAAAGTATGAAGATTTTGAAAGAATTTATCTAATAAAGAACGCATTTTAAAATAAAAATCTTTATATCAAGTTGTACAACTGTGTAAGTTGGCAGATTATGTGCAAATTAGAAAGAATAATGAGTTTATAGTATATACTTTGTGTGTATTAAGGTATGAAGAACATGTAAGTTTACCTAATGTGGTTGAGAAAAAAAAGGAGAATAATTTGAGAACTATGTTAAAAAATAATGTAAAGTAATCAAAGTATTTGTGTTAAGGGTTTATATCATGCTAAGTTGAGTCTAGTATTTATATTTAGGATATATCAAGGATGTGAATTATGTTGAGATTAAAAATTTACGTATGAATAATTGTTGAGAAAGGAGATTTTAGAAAAGCCATAGATTGTGAATATAAATAACCCGAGACAATAAGGATATACTAAGATATAAAAAAATTGTACTAGTATAATGGTAAAAAGAAAATACAAGTGACATATTTTTTGTTGTTTGGTATGACAACAAGTAAGAATTGAATATATTGTTTCAAGAGAGCTAATTAAGAAGTTTAGGATTTTAGTTATATTATAGTATATCTGATAGTAAATTTAGATGATGTGTTTATACATTATAAATTATGCTTTAGGTATCTTTAAATAATTTTGGTGAAATTTTAGAGAAAATTATTTATCCTTAGTTGAATTTACTCATATCAGTAATTATTAGGCCAACATATAAATGGCACCATTTGAGGTTTTACATTAAATATCGTAGGCCTCCTAATAGGTGGATGAGTTGAATAACGTTAAGTTTTTGGAATTTAATTTGAAATATCATGAAATAGATAGAATATGACTAACCTAAATTGATGATGTTAATTTAGAGAGTATGCTTCAAGCATATGTCTTCGAGTTTGGAAAGAGATCCCTTAGCAGAATTTGCCTATAATAAAGTGTTATTGGATGACTTAAAGCCTTATGTAAGAGGTGTTACAAACTTTCTGTTAGATGATTTAGTGGAGTCAGACTTATAATAAGATGTCGTTAATAAAGTGAAATTGATTAGAAAAAATATATAATAAACTTAATACATGCTAAAAGTCTATAAAGACTATGAATGTTGAGCACTAGAAATTATCAATTGGTGATCAAATTTTCTTGAAGGACTCACCCATGAAAGAGGTAATGAGGTTTGGAAAGAAGGAAAACGTTAAGCTCTAATATATAGAAATTATCAATTGCCCCAAAGCCACGTTAACATCTTCATGCAACGAGGGTTGCACTTTTGCAATTATTATAATAAAAACTATAATATATATATATATATATATATATATATATATATATATATATATATATATATAATTAGAATAATATAATAAAAATAATAATAAAATGACAATAAGAGAATGTCTTCTTTATCAATAAATATTTTTAAAATTATTTTAAAATTTTAATTAATATTAATATCTGATTATTTTTAACCTAAATTAATTATTTATCAGTAGGTTATTCATTATATTTTTTATATTATATATAAAAAAAATATTTCTATCGGTTTGATTGTCATTTAAACATAGTTATACTAGTAAGCCTTGAATGTCTCTTCTTACTAATTCAATAGCTAATCTGTTTCTTAAAACAATGGTTCTAATTGCCTCGGATGAGCTGGTTTCCAATTTTTTCAAGTCTTTTCTTTAGATTATACTGGGGTATTGTTGGATAACAATTACTAGGTTGTTAAGTTTTAATAAGGTTTGTTGTTTCCTTATAGAGACCTGGTCCCCCGATAATATATAAACAATATTGTTGGATACACTGGGTATTATCAATAAAAATAAATATAAAATAAATAATATATAATATTAAAAAATTTAATATAATTCATCTTTAATTTTTGAATTATAGATAAATTTTAAATACTTTTTTTACTATCAAAATAATAAATACAGTAAAAAAGTCTTCTCTATATTAATTCCAAAAATTACAACTAAAATTTTATCAAAATAGTAATACTTAAAATGATTTTCAAAAAATGTTTTAAGAGTATTTCTTTATTATTTTATCATTTACCTTTTAAAAATATACACAACTCTCCATTATTATTTTCTCTCTTTAAAGATATTAACTTTCCTCTTTGCATTCTCCGCAAATGACTTTGTCTTTGTTTGATGTGTTTTTTCTTTTTATTTCTTATCTATTTATAAAAAAGAATTGTGCTGAAAATGTTGACAAAAATAATAAGATTTTGTTTTAAAATTTGACCCCGAATTGACACTAGGCGGTTGGTGATTGCATGGCCATAAATATTCAGTTTTATTTCCTTCTCTCTCTCTCTTTTTTTTTTTTTTTTTTAATTTGTGTGTAGTATCGGTAGGAGAGACCCACTTATGACTAACAAATATCTCAATAAACAAAGTAATTTCTTGATGTCTCAGGTTTTCTCGAAGTTTCTATTATGTCTATTTATATTCTTTGTTTCCTCTATTTGTATTCCGTGCTTCTAACAGTTAAACCATCATAGTTCAATTTTTGAAAATATTCAGGTAGGTGGGGATTTCTATTAAATCAAGATTTTTTTCCCTGAGTCGACTGGAACCCACATTTCTGCCAAAATGTATGAACTCCATATATATTTTGCTAGAAGATTTCGGTAGTCAGTGCCAAAGCTGCTTGTGTTGAGTGCTGAACCCACTTAAATCACCATGATTAATTATGATATTATTGTTAATTTGGTTGTTCCGTTCATGCAATGCCGTTAGCTTATATAACCTGTCTAGTGGCGAGGAGACTCAATATTTAAGAAAGAAGTTTTAAGTTAAAACTTTTACTATATTATTATACCAATATATATATAACGTGTTTTGGTTATTATTTTAAAAAAGAAAAAACGTGTTCTAGTTAGTTGACAGACTTTAATTAAATTACAGCGAATAAATAAATGAGTCAAAGTTATCAATTCGATTAAAAGAGTGAGACTAAAATTTAACTAAAAAACTTAATTACTTAAAAAATTTAAATTAAATTGAGCGATCAAATGAGCAGATTATATTGACCTCAGCTTGAATACTAGATAACTATTTCATCTCCTTCATTTGGAGTTCGACCGCTGGCACACGTGGAGGTTAATTTTTCAGGCCCTCTGCAGATAATTGGGAACCATGAAGGATGGCAAAGTCTGTCATAATAATTTAAAATCGTTCCGACAAAAACATGAAACTGAAAGTGACGTTATCATGAAAGAGATCACAGTGAAAACAATCTAATAGTAAGCCAAGCCTTTGGATTTCAGAATATCTCTTGCTTGAAAACCCAGCCGTAGTGTCAAGGTGAAAACTGAAAAATATGAAACGGATTCTGATTCTTTAATTATGTGATATGATGGTAATATGAAAAAGATGGACACAAAATAATTTATTATTAAATTATAAAAAAAATGATTTATCTTTTTTCTTACATTATCATCATATGGTATATTGACACGGGAAGATCAAATACCAAATTCAACCAAACAACAGCCGTTATCTTTGTAATTCCAAAATTGCCACATTATTTTACAATGTTTTCAGCTTCTTCTTCTTCTTTCCCCTAATTTTGAAGAGGAAAGAGCGGAAACGTCTTTTACATGTTCTCATTTTCTGACCCATTTTAAGATATGTTTTCATTGTATTCAGCTATATATGATTTTGGCGCATTTTTTTTTAAAGGACATAGGTAAACTAATTAAAAACAAAGTCAATCCTAATTTCGATGTTCTTTTTGCTTTTGTCTCTATTAAATGAATTTTCCACTCGATTAAATGGAAGGTTAATTCTCTTTGTGCAAAAAAAAAAAAGCTCTATTTAAGTTGACGTGTTTAAAAATATAATTTTTATCTTATTTTTAAAGTTTAAACAGTCACTTCTATTATAATCAGCCAATTATTTTCAATATTCTTTGCTTAATCTTGAAAGTTAAACTCAAATCTTGATTCTTGAACATTATTAATAAACTTTTAAACTGCAGTATATACTTGTGACTGCGATCCCCATATATTATGGTTGTGATGAGGGTTCCACTGATGAATTAGGCTGTCATTCTGACATGCAATAACCGCATTTATCCACATCATGCTCCAAAATGTAAGATAGTATTTGGATTCCAGAATTTTATGGGGAACTTCAGAATTTAGAAGGGTACTGCCATACTACTTTTTCTTTATGTACATGTTCAGAAAGTAGGCTATCTCCCTTCAAACCTAAGGCATGAGAATCAAAGCTTAAGACTACCCTATTTATTGGCAATAACCTTAACGCATTTTCAGCAATAATAGCTAAATGTCTCAGTTTACTCGACCAATATTTGACCAAGGAATCCTACCAGTTTACTCAATTTATTGGCAAATGGCAATCACTCCACCTATATCTTTTCAGTTCTCTCAAAATTGAGGTGGTCATGCCCGCTGCATCTAAAAAGGCTCATTCTTATAGGCCTTATTGCACTTAGGAAGTCAAACAAATTCCCCGAAGGAAAATAGAAAAACATCGACACCCTTCCACCAGACAATCTGAAACTCTCAAACTTCAGTCGACACTTCATCTGTATCTTGGCCTTTAATCTCACTATCTTCAACTTTAATGTTCCTGTACCACTTAGCACAGATTAAGTAAATGACGAAGTCCACGGCAGTAAGCACTGCAAGGAGGAAGAAAAACCTATCCAAGTGGCCTTCATTCAAGTCATCTGGAATCCAACCTGGTTTTTGGCCTCTTGCAGTGATTGCCATGACCATGTCCACCAACATGCTACTTACGAAGTTTCCAAGAGAAATTGAAGCCATGCAAAGGGAGCTCCCGAAACTTTTTATGCCATCTGGGGCTTGCCCATTAAAGAACTCCAATTGACCCACATACATGAAAACTTCTGAAGCACCAACCAGAACATACTGTGGGACTTGCCAAAATATTCTCAAAGAACTGGCTTTCTGCCCAGGAATAACATATTTTAGCCTTGCAATCTCTGTGGCACCAGCTGCAATCATAGCTAGCATTCCAATAATTAGGCCAATTCCCATTCTTTGAAGCTCAGAAAGTCCCTTGGGCTTACCAGTTAATCTTCTAGACACTGGAATGACGATAGCGCGCAAAATTCCGGTGCATATAAGGACGCTACAGATATTAAATGCAGACATGCTGGCAGCTGGCAAGTGAAACTTTCCAATGTAGGAGTTCATGACATCCCCTTGCTCCACAAAAAGAGAAGCCATTTGAGTAAACACAACCGAGTAAATTATGGTGCATAGCCAAACGGGTAACATTCTTAAGATGCATTTGACTTCCTCCACTTGAGTAACAGTGCAAAGTCTCCATGCATTCTTTGGGTCATCCTTATCACTCCCTGTTACTGTTGCTGCCTTGTCCAAGAACCTGCCCAACATCAACAACAATAAATGATACTACTTTTAATACATTACATAGTATTAGGTTATTGATGCTCATATTTAATATACCAAAGGGTTAAAGTTGCAACCGATATAATTATTTCTAAAGTAATTCGTAGCTCAATGTATCTTACTACGTATAGAAAATTTCAAATGGTAAATGAAGCCACAAATTAGAACTTTTTATTTATTTATTTATCACAAGTGTGCATTATAATCTTCTATATTTTATATTAAACAGTCGTTTGCAGATAAAACGCTCATCATTTTATTTCATCATACTGATCTAAAAGGAAAACATAACGGTATAATTTGTAATCAAATCTCAACACTTACTTAAATTTATCGCTGTGCATTATCTTCCTACTCCCTTTTATAGCAGATTCTTGACCTTCCACCTCATAAAGTTCGCCAGCCTTTTTTTTATCAACACCCCACTTCCTAGCAGCAGCCGTAAATACCTGAGCCACCCTAACTACCGGGTTCCCACTTGGCTTTACATACTTATACCTTGGAGTTCCTGACAAGAATGACAATAAAGCTACAACAGCAGAAGCCAGTGCCACCGAGAATCCCATTATCCACTTTCCCGAATCCTCATAATAGACTAAAATGGTGTTGGAGAACAGAGATCCAACATTGAGGGCAAAGTAAAAATAACAGAAGAAAGCTGATTTTGAGATCAAGTCTTTTGGATTTTTCTCATCATATTGGTCTGCACCAAAAGTTGCTAAGTTGGGTTGGTGCCCTCCATAACCAAATGCTACTAGATACATAGAACTGTAGAAAATACTAGTGCCCAGTGATGATGGGGGCATACACGCTATTTCTTCATTGCCACAACCAGCTGGTTTGATCAAGAAAAGCCAAGATGACAATGACAGTAGCCCCAAGCCCTATGAATACATAGATTCAACTTGTTAGCGGTCAACAAGTTGGGAATTTGGTCGACTAAAGATTGCACAAGAATGAACAGAGAATTATGGAATATTACCAGAACAAAAATGAGCTGACAAATTGTGCAGGTTAAGTATCTACCCCAGTAAGAATCACTAAGGAATGCTCCAACCAGTGAGAAAATGTAAACAGTTCCAGTCCACTTGCTGACATTGTTAGCAGCTTCGGCATTATCTTGACCAAGAACTCTGGTTAGAAACAGAACCAAGTTCACTCCAACTCCAAAGAAAGCTACATTTACTAGTGCTTGATTGACTGCATTCAGCAAACGATGAAAAATTGAGGGACATGATGTGATTTCAAGAACAATGGGGAGAAGCAGCAAAAGAAGAATTAATGAAGAAAGGAAAAAAAACAATTTCCAAGAGGCAATCAAACAAACATATGAAGGGCTCAATTTATCATCAACATATATGATTTATAATTCATAAAATTTAAAATAAGAATTGACCAATGATTTGATTGGTACCTAGCAAGAGGCCTGCAATTTTCGACCCTCCTGAACTCTTTCCATCCCCTTCGCTTTTTTCCACAACTGGCTGTTCTCTGTAGCTACCGTTTCCGTCTCCCGCCTGCGTAATTTTGAAATTGCGTAAGAAATTTTTGTCCGTGAAAATAAAAACTATGCATCGTATTCTTTGATTATGGTCAAATAATAAACGACCGTTTGAATTTTAAGATACGTTGAAATTTTAAGTCTCAGGACATTACTTTAAGAAGAGTTGTATCCTGCTTAAAGTGCTATAATTTGTGTGTTTAAAAATTCAAAATAATTAGTCTTTTACTTTTTAAGTAAAAAAATTTGTTAGTAAATTGTAACAAAAAATTAAAACAATGATATAGTCCATTGAAGGAAGAGACCCAAATTCCTTAAATACACATATACATGATTGAATGATCCACCCTATATTTTATTAGTATAAACTTGTACTTTATTATTCATTTTTAAAATTTGTGAAAATTACACATATATTCTATTTAATTCTAAATTGAAATAATAACTTGTAAATTTTATAAAATTTACATTCACATCTCTTTGAATTTTTTTAAAAATATATATTATCCTCCATTGTTTTAAATTTTCAAAAATATTGATTTGATCTTATGATAGTTCATAATATATTAAATTAAGTTAATTGTAAATTTTTATAAGAAAAATTTCATAAAATATAAATTTTATTTACAATTTTGTGAATAGAGAAATTTTTTATATAATTTAAAATTAAAGAAAACATAGATATAATTTTTTAAATTTTTTTCTTAAAAAAGTAATTTATTTTACTAATTAACATAGATCTGTGCATGGCACGTGTGTGCAAAACCAGTGATTTTATATATATAAAAAATGTATTTTGAAAATATAAAGAAAACTAATGGCTGTAGAAGGTTTGCATGATCGGGTTTACTTGAATGCTAATGGCAGGACCAGTACCAAGAACATCAACAGTACCGTCACCCCAGAAGCAAATTGGAACTTAACATCCAACCAATTCTTATGCATGAGTTTCGTCCAACAGAGTGAATGGTAGAATCTCTTCAAAGTTTTGTTTTTGTTTAAAAATTTCTAAAAAAATATTATATCTACAAAAAATAAATTATGTAAATCATGAAAAGACAAATACGTTCAAAGAAAATCTGATTAAAAAATATATTTGACATATTTATATGTCTTTTCATAATTAATTAAATAAATTATATTTAATTGGCTTAAAATTTTTGAAAATTATTTAATTATACAATTTTTTTAAAATTATAAATTTGTCAATAAAACTCATATTTTATGTTTTTTTTAATTCATAATTAGTCACAAAAAATTTATTTCAATATAATATAAATTATTAAAAAATAAAATTAATACATATGTAAATTTAAAATAAATAAAGTTAGTGTATTTTTTTTTAAAAAAAAGTATAAGTTTTATAACTTTAAGGAAGGTTATTTTTTAATTAATTTTTCAAATTTCAGAAAAATAAGTAATTTACTCTAATTAATTTAATCAAAATATTTTTTTTTAATTAATCATATCTACTCAAAAAAATTTTCCCAACAGAATACTAACCTCAGTTTCTGCAACATTTTCGGAGCTGATATTGAATGAAGTGGTCCTTTCTGGTTCCATCTGCAGTGTATCAAAAACTCTGTTAGAAACTACTTGCTCAATCAAGAAACAAATAATGAACACAAAAAGGTGATTCAGCCAAGATGGCAACATTTGGGCATTGGCAAAGATCAAAATACAAAAAAAAAAAAAAAAATACATGATTTTATACAAGGAAAATGATCTCATGAGCAAAATTCACTATTATTTTGAGATTTTGGAAGGGAAAGAATTAATGAGCAGACCAGGATGTGGTGAAACTAAACCAAAAACTTGCAAAGGGCAGAAAATAAGCACAAAGGAAAGAAAGAAGCATGATAAGGGTTGGATTATTGCGTGCAAAATATACGGAAATATGAGGAAGAATTATTATTTTCATACTGACCTTTTAGGTTGATATTGCTTAGCCAAAATCACTGGGGGGAGAAAGAATTTTTTTATTGGAAATGATAAGAAAAAGACAAGTTGGGAGAGATCGAACGGGGGTGAACATGAAAGAGTACAAGTCTTAAACTCTCAAAAGATGAGTATATCCCTCTACCATATAAAAGTGGGAGGGACGAATCTCAACTTTAACAGTTGGTTTCATGGATTTCTTGTTTATTTATATTTAAAAAAAAGTTGACAATGTCAATTTCATAAAGAGAAAAATAATATGTGGAGCCAACACATTACTAGTAGATCTGCTTGATTCTTAAAATACGGGTCTCTTGTAGAGGTGTCTCCATCTTTTTTTGAAATTGACATTGTCAATTAAAAAAATATATTTATAAAATGTACACTTATATTTTTTCAAATTTTGAAAAATTACACTAATTTTTTTTATTTTAAATTTTTATAAAAATTAATTTGACTTTTATTATTTTTATTCTATTGAATTATATTATTTATGAATAATTATGAGTTTTTAAAAGGAAAATATATAAAGTATAAATTTTATTAGTAATTTTATGATTTGATCTAGAAATTTTTTTTTTGTACAAATTAAAACTATTAAGAGAGTATGAGTATAATTTTTAAAAACCTTTGAGAAAATTAATGTAATTCACTTGTAATGTTATCAGTGTCGCAATGTGAAAGTTATCTTTTTATAATAAAAACCAATTAACAATATATTGTAGGATTATAACTCTAGAAACAAATTTGTGTCTCCATTTGTATTATATGGGCTTCTGTTAAATTGTTGCTATTGATTAATGAAAAGCTTCGTCTACTTCTAATATGCCACCACAAGCACTTGATTTCATTTGACAACATCACATTTTGTATTAATTATTTTAAAAAAATTTCATATTTTTTAAAAGATATGAAATTTATATTTTATCGTTAAAAATAATTTTGACCTAAATTTCTATTTTCTTTCTTATCCACCCAATCTTACATTTTCTATTTTTTTTAAGCTATTCCCTATATTTTCTTCTCTTCCTTGACCATTTCACACGTTTTTTGTTTTCGTTTTATTCTCTTTCACTAAACTTCACCGTTTTCCACGTGACCCTTTTCCTTTCTTTCTTCCCACCTGTACTCTCTGGAATCGTTTATTCATTCTTTCCTAACCTCACCTGTTTTAGCTTGTCTAGATTGAGTTTACCTATATAGGTTCATAGATTAGTATTTGTTACACAAACACTGAAGTCTACAGACCTTGAGACTAGCTCAGTTGGTGGGGAGGGATGGGGTTTGGGTTAGGGTGCGTGTGTTCGACTCTTTGATGTACCAAAATAAAAATTTTAATTTTACACAAAAATGTCTCTGATCTTATTTGCACCACCATACACATACTGCAACCAACTCTCCACACAACACAACGTTCAACAGCTTAGCTTAAGCCTCTTGCATCGTTTCACTAAACCCCACCAAAACAGCATAATCTTTATATTGACATAACACCACATACTGCAAGAATGTTTTTCACTCCCACTTTCATCGCTAAATGCTCACACTTAACACCTTATCAAAGTTCACGCAACTTTCATTAGTTAGTCTTTGAAGTTAGGCAATTTAAATACCAGACCATAATTCTAACAATCATAATCAAACAACAGAAATATAAAATTACTAACCTCCAACTATAGCAGAAGCAAGAAAAATCCAATTCAGAAATTAGTACGAAGGAAGATTCATAATCAACTTTTTGACTAATTATGCAATCATATGTGATAGTAAACAACATGAGAGAAGAGAGACTTTAGTAAGGAACCCTCTCAATGGCATACAGATAGAGAATTCTATCTCACCATCAAATATACAAAACTCCATAAAACATTCTATGGCCATATAATAATAACCACTATCTTAATTTGATTAAGAAACTGTCATAATAGAATAATTGTAAAATTGTGGGAAGTTGAGGACCACTTAACTATTTTAAATTTAAAGATATAGATAACTGTCAAATATAAAAATAAGTAAGTATCCGTTATTTAAAATTACGATTTAGAACAATCCAACATTCTCTCACTTGGTCCAAATACACTCTACTTAAACAACATATCCAGGAACATAAATAAATAAAATACATTACAAGGATAATGGTAGTAAGTTATTTAAATAATAAGTATTACTTTATGTGTATCACTTTGCAACATATATTTGAAATTTAATGGTGGTACCTGGCACATGATCTTTAAACTCCCTTATATGCATGCCTTTAGTTAAAGGATCAGTTTGCATTTGTTTAGTCTTTATGTGTTCTATGACCACTCGTTTAGCTTTAAGACGTTCTTTCAAGGGTAAATGCTTTAAGTTGATGTGCTTACTTTGACTTTACTCTTATTATTATTAGTTAAGAAAAAAGCAACTGTGTTATCATAGTACACCTCAATTGGCTTGGAAATTGAGTTTACAATTTGAAGCCAAATAATGAAATTCTTTAACCATACGTCCTTGAACTTGCCTCAAAACAAGATATGAATTCAATCTCCATAGTTAAAAGGAGTAATCAAAGATTGTTTTGATCTTCTCCATGATATGGCTCCTTTAATAAGCATAATGATGTATAAAAATGTTGACTTTCTAGAGTCAACACATCTAGTCATTATATGGATCTTTATGCTTATAACATAAAATCCCTCATTAATATATTCCATGTCAAAGTTCTTGAACAAAAATTGTTTCACCTCAAGTAATAGCCCCTGTTGAGCTTAAAATATTACAACCACACAAGCTCACATATTGCAAGCAATACAGTGATTACAAAACTAATAATTCTATATAAATAGATAATATGGTGATGGTTGAGAAAGGAAAAATAAAAATAGAAATCACACTAGTAGGTATAAAGGATGTTCTAGTGGAGAAAGGCTAGATAAATTAACTTCACCTAATATTTCACTAGATTGTTCCCTGTAATTTTATTTTATTTCAATATCCTTTCTATTAGCCAAAGCATTGAATCTTTTACTAGGCTTTTTCAAAACTAATAAAATTAATTTAATTTCAAGCAATTCCTAACATTATTGAAGCAAATGACAAAGTCATGAATTCAGATATTAAGATCAAGCCCTAACTGGCTTCATATGGCATGTAGATACATCACTATTTTCCACATAACTTAGTTACTTCACCAATTTAGTCACTATAACCAATCACATGCATGTTGCTTAATTTAGATCCAAACTAATTTAAATCTTCTTAAGAAGAGAATACTTATTCTAAAGACAATTGGTAATCAAGCAATTGTAACATCAAAGGAAACAATTGAGTAAATAAAATTGGTATTGAAATTTAAAAGAAAATTAACTAATTACATATTAAGATCTATCAATCTACTTAGATAAACTAATCTACTTCATAGAATAGTCTAAAATATCCCATAATTGAAGAAAGAAAACATAATAAACAAAATACAAAAGAAAAAAAAATATTGAAGGAATTTTACAAAGTCCTTTTCCTAAACCCTTCTCTTAAGGAAAAAGATGTTTTTCAACTTGGTGTCACTTCCAACCTATCACAACTCTGTAGGCTCTATTTCTCTCTTCTTTGGCCGAAGCCCTAAGTTGTCTTTATATACATATGCATTAATAAGGTCAATTGACAATTGAAATCCTAAGTTACAATAACCCCCAATGTTGCAACATTATTTACTAAAGGCATCTTTGTAATTTTTCTCTAATGTCTCAATGTTCATACAAGTGTCATGATGTTTTGCTGCATAATCTACTTTGGTAAACTTGTGTCAAATTTTGTCAAATATCTTCCCTTTGTGGCCTCTTTTGCTCCTAGATCTTCTAATCATCATATACTTGCATAAAAGGATAGAATTTGATCAACTTTCATCAAAATCTAAATGGAGGCATTTTATCCGAAAAACCCATGATTTATTCAAGAATAAGCCCCAAAATAGGATAGAATTATAGGTAAAATAACTCACTTATGGAGAGTTATCACACCCATAAACTTAAACTCTTACTTGTCCCTGAGGAAATGAGAATGAATCTAAAACAAAATTTGAAACAAGTATATGGTCTAATTAAACAATTCAAGGCTAAAAGCAAACAAGCAAGATTGAATCAAAGCAAGATATCATAGATGACCACTTCTCACATGTTTAAGAAATTACAACCATATTCTAACCAAATTAGCAAATAGATTTTACAATTACAAAACACAAATGGTATACTATCTTGAACAATTTTTTATTTCAATGATTCCTAACTAAACGCCAAGTAAAACATTTAGATTAATTTACGCTCTTTCACACATGAAATCTTAGAAGCTGCTCTTTCCGCCCTCTCCACTATTATTGTAGACTACACTAGCAAAAAATTATCAAGACTTTCTTTGGTTGTAATAGGGTCAATGTAATGGTAAGAAAAAAAGGATAAATTTGGCTCAATGCACCTTAGCCACTTAACCTATCAATTTTCTTTTATGTCTTCCATATGCCATCCTCTTTCTTCATTTATTTTTCTTTCCCTTTCTTTCTTTCTTTCTTTCTTTCTTTTTCTTTTTAAACATTTCCCTTCTTTATTTTTTTTTCTCTTTCTTCTTCTTTTCCATTTCATTAGTTACAACTTCAAACACTTGTCTAATAGGTGAAAAATATTTGGACAAATAAACACTTTTAGGGTAAGGATGACTTTTAGGCAATTTGAACATAAAGAAACATTTTACTTATCAGCTCACAAGGGTCACTATAAATAATTAAATTCAAGGAAGTCATGAAACGCTTAAACTTAAAAACAAAATTGGCTTAATCATGTGTCTAATTCATATAACCTAAGCATTCCTAGCTTCAGGGATGATTATAACAACTTTAGAATGAATGCATGCATTAAATATAAATCTTCTCTAAAAATGTAATGCCTATTTAGCAATTAACATACAGCTCAAAACTATCATATAATAGCATATACATGTGCATTATACTATCATAGTGAAGTATCTACAAGCTATTAAGGCCTAAATATGCTGCCATTAATGCCATAATAGATAAGGAAAATTAGCTACCTACTACTAATTTTCTAACTTACCAAGAATCTTTTGGTTTTTTAGAAAATAACTTAAAAATCTGCACCAGATCATGTATAATGCAGTAGAAAAATTATAAAATATAAAGTACATACTAGTAGAAAGAAAGAAACGAAAATTTATACCTAATTTTTTTAAAAGATTGAAACCATACCCCCAAACTTAAAATAAACATTGCCCTCAGTATTTTAACACTAAAAACTAAGGAACATAGATAATCCTTAATATATGTGGGTTGTTGTGGTTTAGTCTTCTAGGTCATCCTTCTTTGCATCAACATCACCATTCTTATTTGTCTCACTAGTTATATCCTCTATCTGTGCTTCTTCCTCCAAGCTAAAAAACTTTGGTGCTTTAGGATTCATTGCAAAGTTCATCATGTCCAATTTACTTTGACACCAATAGTCCTCATCATTAGCTCATGTTCGTTGGCTAAACTAACTTGGAAGTCTCAAAGCTTAGTCACAACTTTAATTAGCTTGCCGTGTTCTAGCCTCATATATGCAAGATCTGTTGCAACTAAGGTGATGTCCTATTACTCTCTAGGTATTTGTTTAGGTCTATAGGATGTTCTAGGGCTAGCTTTCTCTACTAGGTGCCAAGGAACATTTGTAATGCTTCTGAAGAGGTAGCTTTCAATGGAATTCCTTGTTGATATAATATTCTCTTAGGCAGCCTAAGTGACCCCTGCTCTCTTGTATAGATTAGTGATATAAGAGAGGTACCAAAATCCTTTTTTCCTTGCTCTAATAGCCCTATAGACTTTATTATAGATAAGCCTACTAGTGTCCATGCTCTTATCTTCTAGAATACAATAAAGGAGGGAACCTTTATCGTAATTATGGTGCTTATATGCTTGCCAAGAACTAGCTTGGGTATTAGGAAATAGAACCATGCATTTTCTTCTGACTTCATGAATTTCTTATCTATTTTTGTCAGCTATCCATTAGAAAACATGTCTTAACTGGTTCTAGGTAGGCACAAACTAGCTAGGATATTCTTACAAGTAACTTATCCACGCATGACATCTAAGAAATTGTCATCTTTAACCTCTGGTGCATTATAGTATTTATTGATGATGATTAGGGTGAGTGGCACTTATTTGACTTTCACATAAACTCCTTCACTAGGAGATAGTGTAAAATTCTTGGATCACTAATAAAACACTTAACTCGGGGTGGTTGTAGAACTTACCATTGTGCTTTTGTATAATCTTGGTGGTGATCTTAGTATAAGAAGGTGGTTGAATAAAAAAATCATTTTTTTGGGTATGAGGATCTTCTTCAGGAATTTGGTCCAATAGAATTTCTTATTTTACTCAGACGTAAGTTTAGACTTGTCAAAACTAACTGATGAAATAAAAGAACCTCTTCTATGCCTTTTAGGTGCCATCAAAATATCACAATTATAAAGCAAAAGTAAAATTAACTGGTACACCCAAGCTACCTCACAAATGGTGTAATCCCCCCAAACTTGTCAGATACAACCTCAAGTAAGTTTCTAAATCTAGTTATACAATATAGGAATATTGTCTATGCATGCACTTGACATAGTCAACATAAAGTATTCACATAATAGCAAATCAAGTGCCTATCCGAAGTCAAATTGTGATGTGATCTCAATATAGTGCAATTTTCACTCTTAAGTCATGCCAACAAGTCAATAACTCTTATGATACTAAAAATGTCCAAAGGTATGCCAAAATTAAGTTACTAATCTTCAAGACATTCCAATCAAATTTTAATTGCCTTTGTACATATTTGAACAAAAAAATTGTGATTAGGCACCTCTATTCGTAGTTTGGAAGGAATTAATCATGTGTTTGCTCTTGAATCTTGCTTGAAGGGTTAAATTTAGCCTAGAACACTCTAGGGGTTTCAAGTTGGGAAATAATTAGGGGTTTGAGATTTTTAAAATATCATATTTAAAATATCATGATGTTACAAAAAAAGGCGTCATAGTTACAAGTTTGGAGCATGTGCATTGTGACATTATAGGAAATGGATGTTGTTTACTCCATGCTCTAATGTCGTGATGTTAGAATCCAATGTTATGTTGCTACAAAACTATAATGTTTTGTTACTAGGCTTTGCTAATTATTTTTTTATTTTTTTTCATGTCATTTTAATCTCTTGTACCTGTAAGTGAGAGAAAATGACATTAAATCTAAAAAAAACTAACTGAAAATTTAATTAAACTAGAACTTGAAATTAAACTAAAAAAAATTCATGATAAAACTTAGGCTACCTCACAATTAGTGCCTTAGTTATAGTCTGGTATGACTATCTTTGATCTTGTCTTCATATTACTCAACCCACATATTTTAAGATGAGGTGGAATTGATATTTCTTCTTTATGGACCCTCGATGATTATTTTGAAGCAATTCTTGTGTAATCCCTTTGCTAGAATGCTTTCTTTTGCCTTAGTTCTTAACCATTCTCTTGACTTTTTATATTCTTTTATGTGATTATGCTAGGGTCTAGCCTCTAGTGATGGTGGCTCCATAAAAGATCATTTTGTTGCTTTTGGGAATCCTAGTGTGTCAATGGACTCCATTTGAGATACAACTTCCATTCGTTATGGAGGATTCGATGGTTTCACCTTCTCAATTAGTTTCTCGTTAGTGTTTTCGAAGATAGGAGACAAATATGGGTTTAAGTGCCTCCCTTCCAATTTCTTTCTAGACATTTTTTTTTCTAATTGCCCAATTCTCACTAGTTATTAGGTAGCTTCTTAGAATTAGTGATTTTATTTGCTACCTATCAATTTTTAAGGCTTTGAGGGAAAGGTGGTGATGGTGGTGGTATAATAATTAAGCATTTTCTTCTTAGCTCTTTTCCTTTTACTTCTTACCCTTTACCTCTTTCTTTAGCCTTCTTGAAGTGTTAAGCTTTGTAGCCACTTCAGTTACAACTACAACCTGTAAAATAACTTTATTTAATGGATAACACGTAATAAAAATTATACTCTTGTTCCATTTTCTTAATGTGAATTACCTAGTATTAATGTCCATTATAGCTTATCTTGCAATAAGGAATGGCCTTCCTAGAATTGGACATGGATTCCGAGCTATGCCCCCAAAACCCAACCTTTTGCCTGTGTTTTGTTTTTTTTTTCTTTTAAATTTAATTGTTTTCAATAAATTATTTAAAAATATATATTTTTTCTTTAACAAATTAAAAAAAAAAGTAAACTTTAACAATATAAGAATGTTTTAGTTTTTTAATATATTTTTAAAGTTTAAATTTTTTAACAGATTATTTAGAAAATTATTTTTTAAAAAATTAAAGAGAAAATAAACTTTAAAAAATAAGAATTTTTTGAAAATAATTTTTTTTGTTGAAAAAAGTTAAAAATTTGTTAATAAAACCAAATATAAGTTGTTGAAAATAATTTTTTTGTTCAAAAAATAAATATAAGAAATAAGAAGGTGCTATGCTTCCTTGCATTTTTTATTTTTAAAGTTTAGTTTTTTCAATGAAATACTTAGAAAAATGTCTTCTCTTTAAATATATTCTTATATTTGTTTTTTCGACAAAGTTTTAAATTTTTTCAATAAAAAAATTAATTTCAACAAATTTTTATATTTTTAAAGTTTATTTTCTCTTTAATTTTTTAAAATAATTTATTGAAAAAAATTAAATTTTAAAAATAAGGCACAGCAGGGTATCCTTGTCCCCTAGAATTAAGGTCAATTCCTCGTCATCATTTACCATATCCAATACTAAAAAATTAGTGGGAAATTTGAGAGTTTCAACTTGAACACAAATATTCTCAATGATTCTCCTTGGTCTACTAATAGATCTATCAGCTAATTGTAAGGTGATAGATGTAGGCTTTAAGTAACCTAAATTGAACTTTTTTAAAAAAATAGAAAAAGTCATACAATGCATTTGGAAATTCAATTTGAGAAATAGAATAAGAGACTAAAAAACTCCTTGAATTTACTAGTATTGCCTCCTTTATATTGTCTTTCTTTCCATCTTCCTTTGGGCCCTGATCAATTATCTTAGTTATGGTGATTGCTTGTTCTTTAGATTTTTCTTTATATCACTAGGCAATTAGCCTGAAAGCCGAGTTTTGACTAATTCAACCAATTGACAAAATTGAGTCTAAGTTTTGAATAGTTGTTTCTAGACTCTTAGCACTAGTTTCATACCAATTGACCAAATTGAGTCTTTATGTTTTGAATAGTTATTTCTTGACTCTTAGCGCTGGTTTCATCATTAGCTATTATTTAATCAAATGCTCATGTTCTTAATTCCTTTGAGGTATTAGGGCTCTTCATTGATTAGCAAACCCAGGTGGAATGGTTTACTTTTGGCCTTGTGTGTTACTTCAGGAGAAGTTAGGGTGATTTCTCTAATTAGGGTTATAGGTGTTGGAATAGGGGTTATTTTGTCATTTTAAGTTTCCCACAAAATTGATTGATTCATATACTAGTTGGCTTTGCTTAATTAAATGACCCTCTACACAATAATCACAATATATCATTGTGGCCTTACTGGTGGAGGTTTCAGCTTCATCTAACCTCCTTGTGATAACAATTGGTAGTATTCATATCAACTTCATAGACACATGCTTGTTTTCTTTTCATTTGGCTATTGATAATATTATTAGAACCTATATCTTTCAGAAGAGCATAGGCTTCATCAATAGGTTTAGCCATTAATGCACTACCACCCGTAATATCAATGGTGGTTCTAATAGTGACTAGCAACTCATTATAACAAGATTAAACTTTTAACCATTTGGGAAGTCCATGGTGTGGACATCTTCTCAATAAGTCCTTGTATCTCTCCAAGGTCTCAGAGTCATTCTAATTCTTTTTTATCAAATGAGGTGATATCATTCCTCATTCTGACTATCTTGTTAAAAATATTTGGCTACAATTTTTTTAGGCATTCATGTACTTGCACCATTATGCATCAGAGTATCACTTATATCCATTAAGAGTTGAGGCGGGCATTTAGGACTTCATCATGCGAACCTCCAAAGTAACACCCTATCTAAATCATTTGTATCATGGATGTCTTTGTTTCAAAGTTATTAACCTGAATTGAAGGTTTTCTCATGCTATTATGCAGACTTTCCACTAAGGGTTGAGCATAGTCCCTTAGTGCCTTATTTTGACTAGGTTGCTCTGCCATATCTATGTTCTGGTTAGCCACTCTTAATTCCCTTAACCTTCTTAAAGAATGTTCATTCAAGTTTAGGGTCTACAAGAGTAGTCTCTAGGCTCCTAACTCGATGCATAAACAAACAACAGTACCTGAAAAACAAACAAGTATACTTTAGCATCGGATAATAAATTTGATACTAATTCCTAATTTTCTTATAGTGACCAAATCATATTTGGGTTTTAAATAATGAGTGTGGCACCCAATGATCCATATTATTTCTCAAAATATTTTCCACATAAAGTATACGAATGGGTCAATTTTGATGTGCTTGCTTTCGGTAATATAGCTTCGCATACTAGCTGGTGGTGTTGTCAACCCACGAGGCCCTTTTCATTTCAAGTCATAGATGCCAAGCAAGTGTTGCAGCCTACAAGGTCGCTACCTTTTTTTTTTCCTTTACTCTTTCTTTGTTGTGGACAAAATAGTATTAATTGCAAGAAGGTTCATCTTATAATAAGAAAACCCTAGTTCATGTCAAGCCTTATGCCATTTAATGACCTTATAAGGACTGGAAAAATAAGTTTGGCTATTAGGTTTGACTTAGCCTAACCTTATAAAGAGGTTGGGTTGAGTTAACATATGAAAAATCCATTTTGATAAACAAAAAAACTTTTAATTTTGGCCATTTTGACAGTTAAGATTGTGCCAAACCAGTCTTTTTGGGCTGTCGATTCTTTTTCCTTTTCTCTTCAATTATTATAGGGTCCTTCTAAGAGGTCAAACCCCTCCATTATATTGTTTTTTTTTCAAGATTTTTTATGAATAAATTAAAAATGAAAAGAAAATTACACATTACTCTTTATGCACGTCACACAACTAAAAAGCTTTTTAACGCCAAAACCATTTCCTTACAAGAAAAAATAACAGGTGGCTCTTCCATTTGCTAATATTGTTTAATTATATTTTTTAAGTAAAAATAACATTTTTTGGGTGTAAATTTTAACAGATTATTTTTAACTTTCCATAAATAAATAATCTCTTTAACGAATTCTCATGAATTATTTTAATAAAATATTAAAAATATTAATTTTTAAATTATATAAATATTAAGTATACTAGAGAAGCAATAATATATTTCATTTAACATATAATTATGTCAAGTTATATTTATTAATATTTTAATTTAATTTTAAATTTTTTTATCAGAATTTCATTGTTCAATTTTTAAAAAAAATTTAGCATATTTAATACTTAGGTTTTTCAAAAAATTTAATATTTTATTAAAATAATTTATGAGAATTTATTAAAGGGATTATTTACTGATGCTAAGTTAAAAATAATCTATTAAAATTTATCCAAAAAAATTATTTTTAGATACTTAAAAAACAATATTTGTAAATTGAAGAGCCACTTGCTATTTTTTCTCATGAGAACATGGTTTTGGCATTAAAAAGCTTTTCCAATTGAGGGAGTCCCATGAAGATTGAAGAGTAGAATTTTTTTAAAAAAAATTCATGCACAAATGTGGTGTTAAGAAGAAAAAAGAATTCAGTTTATACGCACAACAATTTGATTCTTACCTTCAATTATCGTTTTTTGACCAGACACTAAAGGAAAACCACAGTGAATGAGATTAAATTAGAGGCATTTCAATTAATTTTTTATACACCACAAGAAAATAGACTTTTAGGTCTTAAAGTTGCCGCCATGAAAAAAATTTGTAATGACTTTTAAAGTTTCCAGTAAAAATAAATTTTGTCGCCTAGAAATTTTTCCTGGTTGCC
This sequence comes from Gleditsia sinensis, assembly GCA_037074535.1. NCBI lineage: Eukaryota > Viridiplantae > Streptophyta > Magnoliopsida > Fabales > Fabaceae > Gleditsia > Gleditsia sinensis. Next base: position 7,634,901 of record CM073475.1, on the reverse strand, counting down.
ACAGAAAGTCCACTGTCAGTGAAGACTTTAATCGCCATCAAAAGTAAGAAAATGAATATTTAATGACTTTTAGTGGTTATTTTAGTCACTACTAAAAGTCTAATGTATAATTTTTTTTACTTCATTTAATTTTTTTTTTATATTTGTATATTTAACTATAAACATAATAAAATAAATAAAAAATATAATTGAAAAATTAGTTATTTTGCCAAAATATAATAAAAAAATAATATAATTACTTAAAAGTATATTCAAATACAAATAATTCAAATATAAATATTTAATATAGCATAACTAGTTATATTTGAAAATAAAAAAGAATAGCTAATTACATATAAAATTAGTTAATCTTAATACAATAAAATCCACTATAAACACTTTTGTACATCGACAGATATGATCTCCACGCTGAATTCAACATAATGCAACAACAGTATCCTCTAATTAATTTCCTGCTTGATAAGAATAAAAAAGAAACATATTAAACGAGATAAGTTTTTTAAACTCTGAATATTTCTTAGGCTAAAATGCTACTTATATTACATATTAATTAATTTAAACTAGCATGTATATGAACTTCATATGATCATATTATAAAGATGTGAAAAGCTCAAGTTTCACTTGTTCTATGTGCAAACATAGACACACACACACATACTTATGGTAAGTGAAAAAAAAAACAACTTGCACTTCCTATTATCTAGATGCTGGACTTCAATGGCAAGGTATGTATTAAAATAATCTGCAATGACATGATAATTGGGTTGCTTTGCCCCTATATGTTTGTATACAAAAGTAATGGCTCAAGTCTTCATGTTAGGAAGGAACAAAAGGAGAACATAATCTCAAACAAGAGTAAGAAAATAACATCAATATAATTAACATATCCATCTTCCAAATACCAAATCAACTATCAATCCACTAAGACAAGAAGACCAAGGCACAGTCAAGTAAGTACAACAATTATCTAACATGACAAATGTTTTAGGTGATAAAGCAGCACAAAACAAGAAACAAGTTTCATATCACATAAAATGCACCTCAAAATTATAACTAGTGGTTCCATTGATAGAGTATCTGCATGCCTAAAGTTCCCTTCCTGGAAAGCCTTATCTTGAAATTTGTATACCCTCTATAGCTAGTAATGGATCATCATCTGCAGCTGCATAATGTACTTGTTCAATGAAAAATAGCCAAAAATAGTGCTTTGAATAATAAATTAAGCTTAAAAGACCATTAATTCTTACCCTCAAAAAAATGAAGAAGAAACTTTTTCAAGGACTAGAGATAGATAAGGAGAATAAGAGAGGAACTGGAATAATTAATAGTGATTGTATAAGGAGAGTTGACTAAACTCCAATTAATAGAAGTTTCTTTCCCATTCTGTTAGTCATTTCCTCTCCATAATGGGCATGAGGAGCACCAACCTAAGTAACTGGAAGCTAGGTTGGTATATCATGTGTTGTATTCCTATGAAAGATGTAATACAATTGAGCACAAATGCGCTTCTTTAAGATCAAATCAAAGACATTTACAACCTAATTAATGAAATTTTTTTATTAATCTTTAGCCATTATTGTTCACAAAGCTCAAATATTCATAATCCACCACCTTTAGGTGGTATGTATGAGCTTAACTAAAGGAACCAATAATATAGCAAAAGAAGTAAAAGAAATATCAATTATCTTTTTTGTTATAATTTTTATTACAAAATTACTAAATGTCAGAAACCTACAAAAGATTAGGGTGTTCTCAAATTGTAGGAGACAGAAACCAATTTATATGTATTTTCCCTCAATTAAACAGGATTTCATATATTCAAGTGATCTGAACAAAATTCCTTCCAAACAACCAATTACTTTTGCAAAGCAACATCAGACAAGAAAAAATGATTGGCAAGCTTTACTAGAGCATATTTTCTCCAACATGTATGCTCAACCCTTTTCCATAATAAGGAAATGAGATGCCAAAATCTTCATGCAACACGTTTTCATAAAAATTAAAGTTCTAGATCCACTTGAAACTTACAATTAGGAGACTGGTTATATTACCATTGGTTCAGGTAATGATGGGGTCATGGAAAAATACAAATCTTACATACTATATAAACAGAGAAATTAGAAAACAAATTCCATGTTTACTTTCTAAGATCTCCCCTCAGTTAAGGAAAGGTCCAAAAATATGGATTCCTGTAATTATAAATATGTAAAGCTCATCCATGTATCAAATGATGATGACAACATTACATGTATCATGACCACTTTAACAGAGATTCCATGAAATCAGAACCCACCAACACATTCAGTTCAAAGTAGCAGTCATTATTTGACTATGCTCACCTGCTTGCAAGAGGCAAATATCTCCCTAATTTATCATCTTCAACATTCTTTGCCGCACCACCACCCAAGCCACTTTGATGGTGACCTAATATATTCCCAATCAGTGCCAATTATAAGGCTAGAGCTTAGGAAAGTCAAAGGCTATATTCAGATAGGAGACACTGTATTGTTTAAAGTTGTAATGTAGTAGAGATTAGGGAAGAGAGAAAGAATATGAAATAAATATAAAGAAAAAGAAAGGAAAACAATTCAATCTACAAACTTTGAAAAAAAATGCTTAAATCAATTCTAAATTCTTAACTTTGTCATAGCCAAAAATTAGAAGGACATAGTTATGTTTAGAATTTAAAATTTAATAACCACATATACACTTGGAATTCCAAATTGAAAATTCATTGGTATTAGGAATAAGAGTCAACTTAATAAACCAAAGATCACATAAAGTCCTAATAACATAACAAAAGTAAGAAATAAATAATTGGATCAAAACAAGCAAAAAAAAAATTACAAAAACACCAAAGGACACTTTAACTTAATTAAACTAATGAATAACTAGAAATATTAACTATCCAATGTTTTTAATAAAATTTATCAAGATCCAAAAAAAAATTTTGAAATATATTTGGGCTTCCGAGGAGGTTGAAATTTGTGCAACAAGCCCTAGGCACTATTTTTCTTGCACATGTTAGAACACAATCACCTTTTCCTATCTCCTTAATAGTTAAGTAGATCATTCTCCCACAATGATGCCTTGGACTTTAGTGGATTTTTGTCCTACTTAATGGCTTTGCAGTCACTATATATACTAAAACTAGTGCCTACTAATTAATTGGATAATTCTATTCTAGTCTAGCAAAATCAACTTTTGTTTTCACCATAATTTTTCTTTCTTTGATGGCCCCACATGTGGAAGGAGGAGAGATGAAGGTGTTAAAATACATTATACATCATGTGCAATATATTTGTAGGTTATATTTTATATACTTACAGAAAGATACCAGCGTTAATTATTTCAAATAAAACTGAACAAGGTTGACCTTGACATTACTGATAATTGTCTGGGCATCAGGAACAGGGGGCTGCATGGAGTATTCCACAAGAAGAGACAAGGATGAAACAAACATTGATATTTCCTGTTGTGAGTCCTAATAGAATAAAATGATAAACTTAAAAATTCATTCCTAACATGAAGACTCGAGCCATTATTTTTGTGTCCAAATATATAGGGGCAAAACAACCCAAATTATCTTATTATTGCTGACGATATTGATACATAGCTTGCCATTGAAGTCCAACATCTGGATATCAAGAAGCCCAAGACGCAAAGGGCAAAGCATTTTATTTTCTACAAAACTCTGAGGTATCTAAAGAACCCTAACTTCACACCCTAATATTCTACAACTTTAATAACCTTTACAAACTTCAATAAAGGCTCAATTTCTTCTAATTTTGAGTGGCAAATTAAGGGTATATTGCCTAGTCCATGTGCAAGATTTGAGATGTTAGAGTTGTGTGCAATTAGGACAAAGATGGGCATGGGATTTGGAAGCAGAATCAGGACTTAGGAGTTTAAACATATTCAAATCAACAAAAAAGCATTGATGTTGCCTTAGAGATTCAAAATCTCACGCGGAAACCCCATGTACTTAGCAGACACACGCCATAACCACTCAGCCAATGTGATGTTGTCCTTGTTCCAAACCCACAAAGCACTTTGATAATGCTTCGTGATTTATTGTTACGCTTGCTCAGCTGGAGGGATTTATTGCACAAAAACATTGGTGGGAGAAAATGGTGGAGGGAGATTTGGGTGGGAAGGGAAAGAAAAAAGGTAAGTGAAAGTTTCGCATTGGTGGGGGAAAATGGGGGAAGGAGATTTGGGTTTAGGAGGGAAAGAAAAGGGGATGTGAAAGTTTGGGGGAAATGAGATTTTTGAGTCGTGGGTTCATTTCTAACTTTAGTGTATTTTTTAAATACATTCAGCGGTGACCCTGGTAGATTGCCACCGAAAGTATACATAAAAAAGGTATTGCTACAACTTTTTACTACTTTTAGTGGCGATCCTTCATGGTTGCCATAGAAAGGTACCTTTCAGTGATGATTATTTAAGGTCACCACTAAAAGTTACTCTTATAGTGACGAACTTTTAAGATTGCAACTAAAAAAGATTTTCAATGGTAACATTTTAGGTCACCACCAAAAAGTTGCCACTGAAAATTGATCAAAGGTATTAACTTGATTAGCCTATATATACTTACTCCAATTTATGCCTCCAAATCCAATAGGACACCTATGTTTCTTGTAACAAGCATCTACTATATGACCTAACATATTACAGAATGTACATAAAGGCCTTCATTCTTGATTAGCATAAAATCTTCTCTTAGTGTTTGAAGGATTAAAACTGAAAGGATTGGGGGATTGATAGATTAGAATAGCCTCTCTAAGAGTATAGTTGTGGCCCAAGATTATAAAATTTCTTGTTTTGAGGATTATTACTTGATCCCTAACTTAAGAACAGTGCTTATCTTCCACTTTATCTAAACTTACCGTGAATTGCCTTTCATGTTGTATAATTAGGAAAAATATCTTGTTAATATTAGGAAGTGGATCCATAAGTAGAATTTGAGACCTCACTGTTGAAAATTGATCATTTATCCCCCTTTAGGAATCTAATTGAACAGTCATTCTGTTGCCATCGCTTCACAGCCTTGAATGCAGCAAAATTATCTTATGGAGTGTAAGTGCAAATTGAAATACATCTAAGAACCAAACACTCATGGCATATAATTTTAAGCTGTGTAAAAGACTCAATAGCACTCAATGAATTCTGCTTAAAACTATAAACATCTTGTAATTCAGATAAATGAGAAGGAGAGTGATATGAAATGAGCAGATAAATATCATTTTCCTTCTTATGTAATCCAATCATCTTTCAAGTGTGAAGATCCTAGATGAAACAAAAATATTTTTGAATTATGAAATAATAACAGTTAAGAGATGTGAGTTTACTAATAGAAATCAAAATAACAAAGAAATGTGGAACATAGAGAAAATGATCTAGAGTAAGGGTTAGAGAACGAATGAAAGAACCTACATATGTGACTAGAACTTTCTATTTGTTTGATAGTATGACAAAAGAGTTAGAAATATATTTATAGGTCAAAAAAATAGAAAGGGAACAAGATATTTGACTAGTGTGAGAAGTATGAGCAAAAATATTAAGGTTTGGTGTTGCCTTATAACCATTCACATTATTATTATTATTGTTATCTTTAAATTGCTCAAAGGTATTAACTTGATTAGTTTGTATATGGTTACTCCTATTTCTGCCTCTAAATCCAATAGGACGCCTATGTTTCTTGTAACAAGTATATACTATATGACGTAACATATTGCAAAATGTACATAAAAGCCTTTAATCTTGATTAGCATAAAATCTTCTCTTAGTGTTTGAAGGATTAAAATCAAAAGGATTTGGGATTGATAGATTAGAATAGCTCCTCTGAGAGTATAGCTGTGGCCCAAAATTATAAAATTTATTATTCTAAGGATTATTACTTGATCCCCAGCTTAAGAACAGTGCTGCATCTTCAACTTTATCTAAACTTCCCATGAATTGTCTCTCATGTTGTATAATTAGGGAAAACAACTTGCTAATATTAGGAAGTGGATCCATAAGTAGAATTTGAGCTTCACTTTTGAAAATTTCTCATTTAACCTTGTTAAGAATATAATTGAATAGTCATTCTGTTGCCATCGCTTCACAGCCTTAAATGCATCACAATTACATTATGGAGTGCAAGTGCAAATCGAAATACTTCTTATAACCAAATATTCATCCCATAGAATTTTAAGTTATGTAAAGTAATTAATAGCACTCAATGAATTCTGCTTAAAACTATAAATCTCCTCTTGTAATTTAGATAAATGCGGAGAGTGATATGAATTGAGCAGATAAATATCATTTTCCCTCTTATGTAATCCAATCATCTTTTAGGTGTAAAGATCCTAGATGAAACAAAATCCTTTTTGAATTATGACATAATAAGAGTTAAGAAAGGTGAGTTTACTGATAGAAATTAAAATAAAAGAGAAATGTGGAACATAGAGAAAATGATCTACAGTTAAGGTCGGAGAATGAATGATAGAACCTACATGTGTGACTAAAACTTTCTATTTGTTTGGTAGTATGAAAAAAGTGTTAGGAATAGATTTATAGGTCAAAAAAATATAAAAGGAACAATATATATGATTAGTGGCTCTAGTGTCTAAAATTCAACTCATACAATGAGGTATGCTAGTATAAATGCAGGAAAGGGAGATACTACCTTAACCTTCGGCCACTAGAACAAAGTTCAAATGAGGAGGTTCACTTGTGTAGTAGAAAGACCTAGCTGAGCTTGCTATAAAAGAGAAATGGGATAATTATACTGGGCCTGAGTGATTGACAATTTAGTATCAGCTTCATCAAGTGCCATGAAGTCATTTGGAGAACCAGTGTGAGAAGTATGAGCAAAAATATTAAGGTTTGGTGTTGCCTCATGACCATTCACATTATTATTATTGTTGTTGTCTTCAAATTGCTCAGATGTATTAATTTGATTAGCTTGTATATGGTTACTCCTATTTTTTCCTTTGAATCCAATACGACACCTATATTTCTTGTAACAAGTATAAACTATATGACTTAACACATTGCAGAATGTACATAAAAGCCTTCAATTTTGATTAGCATAAAATCTTCTCTCATTTCGATGGATTAAAACTAGAAGGATTAGGAGATTGATAGATTAGAATAGCCTCTGTGAGAGTACGGCTATGGCCCAAGATTACAAAATTTCTTGTTCTGAGGATTATTACTTGATCCCTAGCTTAAGAACAATGCTACATCTTCCACTTTATCTAAACTTCCAATGGATTGCCTCTCATTTTGTATAATTAGGGAAAGTAGCTTGTTAATATTTGGAATTGGATCCATAACTAGAATTTGAGGCCTCACTGTTGAAAATTTCTTATTTAGCCCCCTTTAAGAATCTAATTGAATAGTCATTATGCTGCCATTGCTTCATAGCCTTGAATGCATCACAATTACATTGTGGTGTGCAAGTGCAAACCAAAATACCTCTAAAGACCAAATACTCATCTCACATAATTTTAAACTGTGTAAAATACTCAATAGCACTCAATGAGTTCTGCTTAAAACTATAAATCTCCTCTTGTAATTCAGAAATCTTGGTAGCATCACCTTGCAAGAACCTATCGTATAAATCCTTCCAAACTTCCATGGCATTATCAATCCACAATATGCTTTTTGCAATGGATGGAGAAAGAGAATGTACCAACCATGAATATATCATAGTATTGCATTGTTCCCATGCTTCATACGGCATATCGGTCTTTTTTGGAATTTCTATACTACCATCAACAAACTTAAGCTTATTCTTTGATCGCAAAGCCATTCTCATGGATTGATCTCATGAGTGGTAATTGAAACCTGATAATGATGGTGAAACAAGAACTAATGACATATTTTTGTTAGGATGAAGATGGAAGAGATTGGACAGATTGTCTTTAGGTCAGACGATGACCGTTTATCCATGCTTCTGGTTGTTGGGAGTGAGTTGATTAATTAGCGCATCTGAGTAAGACATTCTTTATGAATTTACTGATTTTCTACTTTGATTTACAAGAGAGAATTTTAATGTGTTGGGCTAGCCAGAAAACAATGGAAAGTAAAAGAAAATTCAAAGATAGTTGCTTTGATATAATGTTGAAATTGTGAAATGAAACAAATCAAAAACATTTCATTCAATCAGCAAATGCGTAGTACAAGGTCTTTTATACAAAGAGTTCCCAATGGAGTTGGAAAACTCCTAACTAACGCTACAACCAACTTGCTTGAGTGGCATCCTAGCTGGATTAAGTAATCTAGCTATTCAATAACCAACTAAAACTACCCTATCAGCTTAACAAGACAACAGCTACTCCAATAATGGTTGAGTTAACTCACCAAAATTGTTGGTGTCTTCAGTTATGTAATGGACTAGTTTTTATTTTAGTGAAGATTAAGATATAACAAATGGGTTTGTGATGGGATCAAATGTGATGGAAACCCAATAATAGTATAACTTATAGAAGCATCTAATATAGCCAGTAAGTGTGGTTTAGTGGTCAAGGGACTAGGCAGTTAAGTAAGAGATTTTAAGTTTAAAATTATGCTTTGTCATTGTAAAAAGAAAAGAAAGTAGATGCATATATATAATATGATAAAGTTTGGTGCACTGGAAGGGGCATAGACTACAATTAACGTAGTGGGCATTCAACTAAGAGATGATTTGTTATCTAGCAATTGTTTGCAACAGCATGCTACCATTATTGATTAGTCCTTACTCATTATCTTCGTTTCTACAATAACTCCCTTTTTAAGTGCTTGTCTACGTTTCTATGACTCATTTTTTGTGTTGACTTTTCAAAAAAAGGACTAAACTTGACTAGCATTTTAGTGACCCATCTTGTCACTACTTAGTGATTGAAATGTACAATCTTTTATTTCTGGTCAAATTCGAAAGGAAATCCCCCTTCTACGAAGGAGAAAAAGTTGCTTAATTAGAATAAGTTATTTATGGAAATTTATAATTCATAATTGTGTATATAAAAAAAAGTTTAAATGTGGGCTCTTGAATTTAGATGAAGCCTTTTAATGTTCCTTGTTCAACTCTTGCCAATAAATATTTTTAAATTTGTCAGTTCAAAATTTCAGTTGTTTTACATGGATTACAAAATCTAAGTGAGGTAGAAAGATTCATACCTTCAACAATAATAATCATATTCTAATTAAGTGAAAAACACAAAACACCAAACTATATAGAAAGGAATTCAATAAATTTTGTCTAGTCTATCCAAAACTTTAATCTATGTAATTGAAAGAAATATCACTTTTCTTATTAGACTAAAGATCCATTTTTTTAAAAAAAATGTTGTGTGTATTTTTTTTTATCTGAAGTCTTCTTCACATCAAAGAAAAGTGGTTATTATAATAGATGGGTGACTGCATTTTAATCTCTATATCTCACTTTCAACATTTAAGGAAGATAATTACCATTTATAAAAAATTTAAATAAATAATAATGGGCCACATTATTAAATTAACTAACGATAGTTTCATTGTACTGTAGCTGCTCTGATTTCTTAAATACATAGTATTCTTGGTACTAAGTAGGCATATATAATTGTATTTCATTTCAGTTTTATACTTTAAGGTGTTGGTTATTTTTTATGATCAATTAAAATACTTAGGCTTAACTATATTTTTTGTCTTTCTATTTTAACAAATAATTTAATTTAATTCATCCATTTAAAGCACACTGCTTTGGTTTTCATATTTTCTTAAACATTACAATCAAATTTCTTTATAAAAAAAATTATTTATATATAAATAATTTTCAATGACGTAGCCATTAAAAATTTTACATGAACTACTTTTAATGTCATTTTTTATTGATAATAATCAAAACATATGCCAATTAAACATAACAGTTAAATCATCCAAATTTGTAGATAAACATATGAATTTTTTTATACATTACTATCAAATTTCTTTATAAAAAAATTTATTTATATATAAATAGTTTTCAATGACGTAGCCATTAAAATTTTTACATGAACTACTTTTAATGTCATTTTTTATTGATAATAATAAAAACATATGCCAATTAAACATAACAGTTAAATCATCCAAATTTGTAGATAATCATATGAACTTTTTTATACATTACTATCAAATTTCTTTATAAAAAAATTTATTTATATATAAATAGTTTTCAATGACGTAGCCATTAAAAATTTTACATGAACTACTTTTAATGTCATTTTTTATTGATAATAATCAAAACATATGCCAATTAAACATAACAGTTAAATCATCCAAATTTGTAGATAAACATATGAATTTTTTTTATACATTACTATCAAATTTCTTTATAAAAAAATTTATTTATATATAAATAGTTTTCAATGACGTAGCCATTAAAAATTTTACATGAACTACTTTTAATGTCATTTTTTATTGATAATAATAAAAACATATGCCAATTAAACATAACAGTTAAATCATCCAAATTTGTAGATAAACATATGAACTTTTTTATACATTACTATCAAATTTCTTTATAAAAAAATTTATTTATATATAAATAGTTTTCAATGACGTAGCCATTAAAAATTTTACATGAACTACTTTTAATGTCATTTTTTATTGATAATAATCAAAACATATGCCAATTAAACATAACAGTTAAATCATCCAAATTTGTAGATAAACATATGAATTTTTTTATACATTACAATCAAATTTTTTTATAAAAAAATTATTTTTATATAAATAGTTTTCAATGACGTAGCCATTAAAATTTTACATGAACTACTTTTAATGTCATTTTTTGTTGATAATAATCAAAACATATGCCAATTAAACATAATAGTTAAATCATCCAAATTTGTAGATAAACATATGAATTTTTTTTTATAGAAAAAATTAATTGTGACATCTTAAAAAATGTAAAGTACTAAATTATTGCATTTGAAAATAGAGTGATTAAATTAAATCTTTTGATAAAATAAAGAGATTAAGAATACAAATTAAATTTTTACGTTGAATGCTTATGGAATTGTAGAGAGGGATCACAATGTCTGATTATATGGATTTTCTCGTTGAGCAAGTCAAGATGCTGACTGGAGACACTTCAGCACCAGCACTTTAAGGCGCTTGATGGAGCAATCTGTAGATGATTATGAAATCTTCAAAACCCAAGTAATCCGCCTTGTCTTTAAACTAACGCTCCACTTAATGCATTTTTATAGATTTAGAGAAGAGCTTCTGAGATTCTTGTTGCAGGGTTCACATTGGCAAAGAAATGTTGCTTTATAGGGTTAAAATACTAGTTAGGACTCTGCCAAACATCTCAAGGTGGAGTTAAAAATGACAAAAATGGTACTACAGCTAGAATTTGTTATTGCTCTCCACTTCTTTTTCCTTTTGTTTTTGATAGTACTAAACTGTTGTGCCTTGAAGGAAAAAGAAAAATTAATCTAGTGGGAGAAGGTGAAAAAGAAGAGACGTGAGAGTTTCTAGTGGATGCTATATGCTGAAGCTTGGAGAGTAAACAACTCCATGGAAGATGCTTATGAAGAAATGCCAGGAATTCTCCACCTCCCTCCATTTGTCTCTTCTCTTTTTTTCTAAATGATCTTATTTTTAGATAAAAGAGTGCGGCAGAAGACTACTTGAATTTTGTACTAAGACCATGTGAGAGAGCGACAAGACATAAATGTGTTGTCATTTAACTAAGACCATGTTATATATATGTGAGGACTTTTGACGCAAAGAGTTAAGTATAAAGATAAATCACACTCTAAAAGTGAAGAAAAATTATCTAAAATTTTATTAATTGATCAAAAGATTATGAACTATATATAAAATAACGATAGAACTCTTAGTAGACTCTTTACCAAAGTAAGAAACATAAACACACTAGGTAACTAAAACAAAAATTAATAAAAGACCCGAAACATAGCAAAAATGATGGCTTTTGGGCCCTGAAATGACTTTAATTGGGTAAATTCCATATGGACGGCACTAGTCTTAAAAAGAGTTTCCATTTATATACCACGGGCCCGTACCTCCACTTGGAGCAAAAGTTACGATTTGAAGTGTATTAAGTACTATGAGCTTGGTTCTGCACTGGATGAAGTGCTCTCTTCTAGGAGAGACTTCTTCCCTGGAGGCTATTTTCTCTTCTAGTAAGAGTTTTTTACTTGGGAGTGGCTCAAGATTTCCACAGGTTTCTATCTCCACTACAGGAGCTGAATGCAAGATTTGAAAGTAGCAAAATGGAGCTGAATGGAAGTAGCAGAATGCAAGATTTGGAGCCTGAGGATGACACAATACTACTGTTTGCTGACGAGAAACAATCTCTGAATATTGCTAACTGTAGCCTGGTGGGTAAACTAATAACAGACAAACCTCTAAACAAGAGGAACGTGAAGACAATGATATGCAAGGGATGGGGAGACCCTAAGGGAATGAGGATCATGGATGTAGGGGCAAACACTTTCCTTTTCAATTTTGAACAGGAAGGGGCAGCAAAGAAGGTCCTGGAAGACTCTCCCTGGAACATAATGGGGCATCTCCTCAATGTGCAAACTTGGAGACCCGACCAAACAATTCAAGAAATGGATTTCAATCATGCCCCATATTGGGTTCAGGCATATGGCTTAACCCTGGAAAACCTGAACATGAAGAATGGAATCATCATAGGCAAAAGGCTGGGAGATGTTATGGAGGTGAAGGATCCAGTAATAGACCAAAAAATTATGAGGCACTTCTTGAGAATCAGAATACTCAAGAACCTAAAGGAACCTTTCACCGCAGGTTTTTGGGTCCCAAGGAAAAACATTCCCCGAATGTGGATCAAGCTAAAGTATGAAAAACTGCAGGAGTATTGCTACAGATGCGGAACTTTGGGGCACGAACAAAAAGAATGCAAGGAAGATCCAGAATCTCACAAGAGCGAGGATGGAAAGTCGAAATATGGACTTGGATTAGGCACTCAACTAGCCAACCCTCTAAGCGCCATTATTAAAGAAAGCCAATGGAGGAGGGACCACGGTGGAGGAAGGTGGTGCTCAGATGAGGAGGAAGAACCAGGTAGAATCAGAGAAGTCAACGACACAAAGAACGATGGAGACAACAGCAGGGGAAAGCTGAAAATCTGGCGTGACGGCAACCAAAGCAGAGCAGAAGGAAAAAGTACCTTGGATCAAGAGAAAGGGGGAAAGACAAACCAAATAAACATAGAAATAGAACCTGGAAAAATCAACAAACAAAAAGCAGAGAGTCCGACACACAGGAATGGAAAACTTTGGGGAATGAAAGCAAGGATGCATGCAGAAAGGGAACAAGAGCAAGGAAGAGTTGAACACCTGGAGATGAGCTGGCAGAGCTTTATGGAGCAGGCAAAAAATTTGAATATGAGCCTGAATGATTTTAAATTTGGGCTTGAGAAACCCAACAACCAAATGGGCCGCTCGGGCCCAGAAATTCTTATGCCTATAGAAGCGTTGGGCCTTCAACAAACAGGGCTAGCAGAACTGAACACACACAAGAGGCTAGGAGATACAAAAGCCTGGGTGGACCTAGAGGAGGAAAGAACGAAGGGAGAAAAAACCACAATAAATGCAAAGGCTGCTAAGGGCCCGAAAGGCCACAAAAAGACTGAAAAACCAAATGGCAAGTTCTACAGCTGTGAGGAAATGGAAGAGGAGAGAAAGAAAAAAGGAGTACTTCCAGGAGTATTTTGTTGAATTGCCTAGTGAAGAAGAAATGGAAAAAAAGGAAGATAACAGAGAAAATTGGGCCTTAGTAACAAAGGAGCTGGCCATAGCAATTAAAACTCAATTAAATCTGAAGAGGGAAAGGGAAGAATCAGCAAACCAGAACCAGGGTCTCTCAACCCAGGGGGGATGGAGGGGGACAAGATGGGTGATGGTGGCAGAGCAAGGAAGATAGGATGCCAAGTTCTTGGCATTATTTCTACAGCTAGTAAAACTCTTAATGATGCTCAATTGAATTATTCTACGACAGAAAAAGAGTTACTAGCTGTGGTATTTGCTTTAGACAAGTTTAGATCTTATTTATTAGGATCTAAGGTTGTAATTTTTACAAATCATGCTGCACTTAAGTATCTTCTTTCTAAGAAAGATGCTAAAGCCCGATTGATAAGATAGATACTGCTGTTACAAGAATTTGATTTAGAAAATCGGGATAAGAAAGGATATGAAAATGTTGTGGCTAATCACTTGTCTAGGCTGATAGTTGAATCGAGTGAAAATAACTTGCCTATCAAAGACTCATTTCCAGATGAGCAACTCATGTCGGTTTCTCAACTACCTTGGTTTGCTGACATTGCTAATTACCTTATCACAGGTCAAATACCTACACATTGGAGTAAGCAAGATCGGATAAAAATTTTAGCTGAAGTAAAAAAATTCTTTTGGGAAGATCCATACTTGTTTAAGTATTGTCCTAATCAAATCATTAGGAGATGTGTTCCTGAGAGTGAGCAATCTAGTGTTATTCATTTTTGTCATGATCATGCTTGTGGAGGTCATTTTAGTGCTAAAAAACTACTGCAAAGGTTTTGCAATGTGGCTTTTATTGGCCATCACTATTCAAAGATGCCCATTTATACTGTAGTTCTTGTGAGCGTTGCCAAAAATTGGGTAGTATCTCACGCAGGAATATGATGCCTCTAACTCCCATTCTTATTGTTGAGATATTCGATGTCTGGGGAGTTGATTTCATGGGTCCTTTTCCTAATTCTTTTGGCAATTTATACATCCTTGTTGCTGTGGATTATGTGTCAAAATGGGTAGAGGTTGTTGCATGTAAAACAAATGATCACAAGATTGTGGTGAAATTCTTGAAAGAAAACATTTTTTCAAGGTTTGGCACACCACGAGCAATCATTAGTGATGGGAGGAAACATTTTTGTAATAGGCATTTTGAGCATTTGATGAAGAAATATGGCATCACGCACAAAGTGGCAACCCCATACCACCCACAAACTAGTGGTCAAGTTGAGATTTCAAATAGGGAAGTTAAAATTTTTTTGGAAAAAACGATTAACCCAAATAGGAAAGATTGGTCTTTGAAACTTTCTGATGCTTTATGGGCTTATCGTACTGCTTTTAAAACCCCTATTGGAATGTCTCCTTATCGGCTTGTGTATGGCAAGGCCTGTCATTTACCTGTTGAAATAGAGCATAAAGCTTATTGGGCCATCAAACAGTTTAACTTTGCTCTTGACAAAGCAGGTTCTCACAGGAAGCTTTAACTCAATGAATTGGAAGAAATACGGAATGATGCATATGAAAGTGCAAAGTTGTATAAGGATCGAATGAAAGTTTTTCATGACAAACATATTTTAAGAAAATTATTTAATGTAGGTCAAAAGGTCCTTCTATATAACTCTCGTTTGCACTTATTTCTAGGAAAACTATGTTCTCGGTGGACAGGCCCATTCATTGTTCGTACTGTTTATCCATATGGTGCAGTAGAGATCGAAAATCCCAAGAACAGTGATGTGTTTAAAGTAAATGGTCAAAAATTAAAAGCATTTTTGGAATTACATAACGCAGAGATAGAGGAGACACATTTGCGTGATCCTGTCTACCAGGATTGATTCGCCTCTGTTATTAAAGGTTGTCGTGCACACTATCTAGGTAAGATCTTTCTTTATTTAACTTGCATTAATTGGTTTTCTCACTGTAATCTTCTTTTGAATTTCTATTGTTTCCTTGCTTTTGTTGTTTTTTTCTCTTTCACAAAAAAAAATAAAATTTGAGTCGATAATGGAGGACATTCTCGCACAATTGAAAAATCATTTTCCTTCTCTTTCACCCAATGCATTGACAAAAATTTACAAAGCACGGGTTGAAAGATTGAGGTTAATGATGCTCATGAGAATACCTGCTGATATTCGTTGGCTAATTGAAGCTAAGGTATGGTTATCAGGTGAGTCTGCAAATGATTTCATCTCTTACATGCCTAATTTAGGAAAAAGTAGTTTTGCTAAAAAGCGCAGAGCTAAACGAATGGGTGTTTATTACAAATGTCGACGTGAAACTTGTAACAAACATTGTCGTTCTTTGGGTTGGGTGTCTATAAATCAGGAAGACAAAATTAAGTTCATTAAGGATGGCTTGAGTAAGGAGTCATTGGATGATTACTTTCATCCAACGTCTCTTGAGACACATCCTAGTGGATCTGTGCATATCGGTATTGTCGGTCTATGGCCCCATTTCAAAAAAGAACATAAACAGTACAGTCTTGGGAATCTGACGTTAAAAGACCCTGTTTGCCAATTTATAAGAAAATTGGATGGGAAGCATATCCTCGACCTATAGAGGGCGTTTAAGCCGTTACTGGACGTAAAACCAGAGAAAGATGTGAGTCACAATCACAACTACTGTACATATGCATGCGTGCCATCATTTTTGAATTTTTCACCTTTAATTTAGCTGACATTTTTCGGCCTACTCTTATAGATATGAAAATTATGCCCTCGGCCTATGTACATAGCTATTACAAGTATACCCTTATTTGAGTCTTATAAACGCACACCTCATTATCTTCATCTTCATAATCAAAGTCAAGGTGAGTGCAGATATAGAAGGAATCGCAGTTTGTCACTTTTGAAATATTTGTGTCTTTTGTGGTTCTAGTCCTGGGAAAAATGGAGAGTATGTAAAAGCAGTACAAACTTTGGGTATGGTACTAGCCAAGAGAAAGATTTATTTAGTGTATGGTGGAGGTTGTCGAGGGTTAATGGGGAGTGTGTCTGGATCTGCATATCTAGGAGGATGCCAAGTTCTTGGCATTATTTCTACAGCTCTAGCTGCATCAAACATAGTAGGAAAAACAATTGGGGAAGAATGTAGGGTATCCTCCATGCATAAACGAATTGCTAAAATGATGTGCAACGCTGACGCCTTCATTGCCTTACCTGGAGGTTTTGGTACTCTAGAGGAAATTTTTCAAGTCGTCTCTTGGGCATAATTGAACATGCACCATAAACCCATAGGTTTGTTGAATGTTAACAATTTTTTTGATGATTTGTTGTCTTTTCTTGATCATGCTGTAGAACAAAGGTTTATCTCGCACTCAGCACGTCGGATTCTCATCTCGGCCTCAAATACTGACGAGCTGATTGATGTGTTACAAGCATTTGTTCATGTACCTGATCCAGTTATAGCTCAAATAGATTGGACAACAAAACACCGCAGAAAGCGCAAACTGGACTTAGATCTTCATTTGTAATACCTTTTATTTGCTTGAATAAATTTTTATTTTCTGTTTAGTTTGTTGCAGGTTCATCTTTTCTTAGATCTCCTTCCAGGTAATATCTCTTTTAATCTTTATTGTTTATTTTGTGTTTCTTCATCTTTCAAAAAAAAAAAAAAAT
Organism: Gleditsia sinensis; assembly: GCA_037074535.1. Classification (NCBI taxonomy): domain Eukaryota; kingdom Viridiplantae; phylum Streptophyta; class Magnoliopsida; order Fabales; family Fabaceae; genus Gleditsia; species Gleditsia sinensis. The sequence goes on along the minus strand of CM073475.1, from coordinate 7,617,536 downwards.
TTTGAGTGATGTTTTGGGATTAGGCAAAGCTAGCACCAATGATGAAAATGGTTTAAAATGCTTGTAATCTTTGAAAAATTGATGAGTTCTGAGTATTATGTGTGAACTTGAACTCTAATGTAACTTGTGTTTTATTTGAGAATCCTAATATCTTGTGCACTTAATCTTTTTACATTTGACTGATTGTTTATTCAGAAAAGATTTATGTGATTCAGATATGTTAATTGATCTCATAAGACTTTAGAACTTATTTGATTGTCACTTGAGGCGAAATCCTAGACTACTCTCCATTTAAGAAATGAATTAGGCATTGTTGGAATCGTTTGAGCCTTTCAAACCAACCTATACATTTTGTTATCCGTAGCAACCTATTTTGTGCCTATATTTATCCTTTCTTGAACACCTATATTTTTATCTAGCCTTTAAATAAAAATATGTCTAACTCTTACCTTTCACTCACAGGAATGATCATTTGAAAAGTTATGATTCAAGGGTGGATGGTAGAAGTTTAAAAAAAAAAAGAGAAAAAAAAAGAAAGAAAAAAAGAAAGAAAGTTAATACTTCCTAAATAAATAAGTTTGGGGGTGTTTATATTCAAAAAAAAAATAGTATGAGAAAATAAATGTAAGAATGATGAAAAGTTTGCAGATAGAATTCACAGTATAATATCAAAAGTATTTGGGAGGTTTTAAATGATCATGTATATTGAAGAGTGAATTGAGCTTTCATTCATATCATTTTATCCACCTTTAACCTGTGCCATACATTACAAGTCTAATGAAAGTCCTAATGATCTTAAATGTTATGATTAGTCTACATTAGTGGAGAGTGACATGAAAAATAAGCTTCTGGAGTCTCAAATGCATATATCTAGAGATTTGTTTTAAATATTTGATTACATAAATTTATTTGAATGCAAAAAGTCCAATGTCATAAGACTACTACACACACACACTTGGGATTCAAGAGTAAACCATATGTTGTATTTGAATAAAAGTTCTACATAACCTTAGGATTCTGATATCTTTCTTAGTTGCACATTTTAGATCCTTGAGGAATGCTTAGTAAGTCAAAAACAATTCATCACTCACTCATCATTTGAATTTTGAAGTTTGTGTGTTTTGCTTGAGGACAAGCAAAATATTAAGTCTAGGGGTATTTGATGAGTGAGTTTTATACTCATAAATTAAATATTTTCATCTTATCTTTTGCCATAATTAAGCATAAATCTCCCTTACTTGTCTTTAGTTTTGTGTCTTTCTTACAGATGGAAAGAAGAGTAGAAAATGGACTTAATTGGAGGAATCAGAGCTAAATTGTGGTTCTTTGAGAATGATGTCTATAAATCAAGCAGATAAACCAAATTCATTAAGGATGGCTGAGTAAGGAGCATTATCATATTGTCTCTTGAGACGCATCCTAATGGATATATGCACAAATTTATTCTTGATTTATGATCACATTTCCAAAAAAACTAAAACATAAAGATTAAAGGCAAAGCACCCAATGTTGAGAATATGTTTGCTGGTTGTAGTCCAGCCCAACCTTGTTGCAGTACTTGGGCCATAGCTCCGAAAATGCATATCCAATATGTATGAAATTTGGTAGGTGTGTAGAGGACACAATTGGGTACAACGTTTATGTTCAAGTAGTCAGACAATTCGGAAACTAGAAGGGCCAAAAATGGGCTAGAAGAGAATCTTTCGACTGTTGCAGTCCAGCCCGACTTTGCTCTAGTATTTTGACCATAAGTCACCAATTACGTATCCAATTTGTCCACGATTTGTCTTGACGGAAAGCTAACGAAATTTTCTACAACTTTTATGTTGAAGGAGTCAACAAATTCGACAGATTTTAAGACGATATTCAAGGCTCAATTTCGGTGCACATGATGGAATCCAAATTGTCAACTTTGTACAACTTTCTACCTAACAATTTTGACAATTACCACACCTACCACACTTAATTGTATCTATAAATAGAGGGCTTGAGGGGTGAGTAGGGAAGTTTTTTTTTGGAGAGCTTTGGAGAGAGCTTCGGAAAGCTTTGTTGGAATTCTACAAACTTGTAATGTTATTCTCTCTTTAAACATCTTGTATTTTTCATTTTCTTTCGTAATCTTATCATGTTTCTTCATCTTTCATTTCACTTTCTTCTTGCCTTGATTTTGGAGAACTAATCTCCTAATGCTAAGGTGAAAGGGTGAAACTCTTGGTATGAGAATAATAATTTATCTAACTCTTAATCTTAATGTTTATCTTTGATATTGTATTTACCTTCCTATTTCTTTTCTCATAATTATTTCTTAATGGCTGGTTTTATCATACTGCTGATTTCTTGTTATCTTATTGGCTGGTTTTATTAGACCGCCTATCTCTTATTATTTTTGTGGTTGGCTTCGCCACATATCTCTTGTTATGTTTCTTCTTTGTATCTCTTTTCATTCTAATCTTGTAAACTTTAAATCTTGATACATTGTAGACAATCTTTGGTACAATAAATGCTTGAATCAATCTTGATTTATTGTAGAAAATATAATGATTGGCATAATGTACACTTGAATTTAGTTACAAGTTATCTTTTGTATCTTCGTATTTTTAATCTTGTGAAATGTGAATCTTGATATATCGTAGACAACATGACAATGGGCACAATATATACTTGAATCCATTTTACAAGAATGTTTTAATTATTAGAAAGGAGGTAAATATAATTCATGTATAAACAAAGTTGAGCTTAAATTAACATATCATCCGATTAGAACTTTATTCGTGTAAAGATTCTAATTGAGTAATAAAAGAGTTAAATTTATTTTTATTCGATATACCAAGAGTGGATCCTCTAACCTTAGCTTGCTTCTTTACCTTGAATACATCTTCATTTAATTTCAGTATATTAGTTCTTTGCATATTTTGTTCAATATTCCTCTCACAAAACAAGACATTGGGAACTAGGTTAGAAGTATTTAATTTGGATCTAAATTAGAATTTTCTCTCAATTGGCAATCCCTGTGGGATCGACCTTGCATACCACTAAATCTATACCCTAATAGATTCGTGCACTTGCGAGTTTTAATTAAAACAACAACAAAAGGGAAAGATGGTTTCAAGAAACTGTACATCATGTGAAATGTATGTGAAATTGCGTTCTAAGTCAAGAAGTTTGTAGCCTTTGTAACCAAAAGGATAACCAAAGAACACTGCATTGCGAGCATAAAGAGCAAATTTAGTGTGATGACTACAAAGAGTGGAACCATAACAGAGACATCCAAAGGTGCATAAATGTGTATAAGAAAGCTTTTATGGTTGAGCAACTCAAATGGGGTCTTATTGGATAATAAGGGAGAAGGTGTGCGATTAATTAAATAGACTGATGTGAGGATACAATCACCCCAATAACAAAGAGGAATACATGACTTAAAAAGAAGGGCATGAGCAATAGTGTGTCAACGCAAGAATGATAGGAGATGATGCCTTTGGAACGGAAAATTTTAGTGAAAATCAATTCAGGGGCATTATCGGAACGTATAGATTTGATGGATGTGTCATATTGAGTTTGGATGAGAGTGTAAAATTCTTGTAAGATTTAAAGAACATTAGATTTTGCGCGCAAGAGATAGACCCAAGTGGCTCTAATACAATCATCAACAATAGTAAGGAAAAATTTGTGTCTAGTAATGGTAGTAATATTGAAAGGTCCCCATGTATCGATATGAATTAAGTCAAAAGGTTTGGGTGATAGTTTATTGCGTGAGTGAAATGGGAGACGTTTTTGCTTAGCCATATGAAAAATGCGACAGTGAGGTGAGAAGTGAGAAAATGAACTGGGAAGTCGTAATTCATTATTGAGAATAAATTTTTTTACATTAGACGGATGTCCAAGGCGAAAATGCCAGAGATCACACTATGATATTACAGAAGAAGAAACTAAAGAGTTACAAAGTGAGTTTCTTAGGTCTAGTAAGTATAAATTGCTGTGTCTTCTACCCTTCCCAATCGTCAAGACATGCGTAAGGTCCTGAATAACACAGAGAGTATATGAGAAATTAACATGACATGAATAACTGGAAGTAAGAGCACTTACACTGAGAAGATTAAAGGAAAACAAATGAGAAAATAAGACATTGTGTAAAGTTAAGGATTCAGATAATTGGACTGTTCCAGTACAAGTAATAGCAACTACTTGACCAGTAGGAAGAGTGATGTTGGTGTTGTGAGTTTTTGTGGAATGTGAAAAGAGAGAAAAAGAACAGCAGACATGGTGTGTAGTACCTGTGTCAATTATTCATGTGTGTGAAGGAACAGAGGAATGTGAAATGGAAAAAATGGAAAGGATATTACCAGTAATATGATTAGCAGCTGGATCTGTAGTAGTTGAAGAATTAGAAGCAGGGGAATTGTGAACAAGAAGCTGTGAACTAAGGTAAGCAATAAGTTGATGGACTTGATATGGAGAGAGTTGATTTGACGAAGGAGATTGGGCCATAACTGTGGCAGCTGTAGGGGTAGAGTTGTATGAATCTGAGTTTTGGGCTTGTATCCACGTGGATAATTGTGGAGTTTGTAGAATTTGTCAATAGTATGACCGGTGAGACCACATTGAGAATAGATTGGTCGTTCATGGCGAGGACGAAACTATGATGAAGCAACTACTGCCAAGGGTGTATCTGGAGTTAGAAGAAGAGCTGGCTGAGAGGAAGCAACATTAAAGGCCAAGGAATCAGCTGGAACAATATTAGGGCTAATTGAATGTTGTCTTTCTTCCTGAAGAACCATATTAAACACCTTACCAACAGAAGGTAAAGGATCTATCATCAAAATCTAGTCGCGGATGCCAGCGTAAGACTCATTAAGGCCCATGAGAAACTACATAACATTCTCTTGCTATTGATACTCCATCCATGATTTCGTACCACCACATTGAAAAAGAAGAACCGGTTGAAAATTCTTAAGCTCATCCCAGAGAATTTTTAATCGAGTAAAATAAGTATTGACATCAAGAGATCCCTATGACAAACCTTGAAGTTGCTGCTTAAGTTGAAATATTCATGGAGCGTTACTTTGATGAAAGTGTTCATGTATATCTGTCCAGACGGCATGAGCACTGTCGAGGTAGAGAAGGCTATCAGCAATTTCTTTAGAAACAGCATTAAGAAGGCAAGAGGTAACTGTTGAGGATCCTCTGCCTTAATCTACATACTTCCATATGCGCATCCTTTGACCCTCAATTATAGGAGTTTATTTAGCTGATTCTTTCATTTATTTGTAATCAATATTTATATGCATTTACGCTACTTTACCATCTGTAAACTACTATATATATATGTAGAGTTCTCACCACTCAAGGTGTGGTTTTTCTGAACACTGCTATGGTATCAGATCTTTACTAGGGTTAAACATCCCACGATTCCAATGGCCTCTGATTCTTCTCCCACCCTCCTTCCCTTCAACACTATGATTCACATGGTCACAATCAAACTCTCCTCCTCCAACTATCTCTTATGGAAGAGCCAACTTCTTCCCCTTCTTGAGAGCCAAGGTCTTCTGGGTCACGTGGATGGCACTCTTGAGCCGCCCCCTCCATTTGATCCCCCTACATCTGAGATACCCAATGCCAAACACTTGGCATGGAAAGCCACTGATCAACACCTCCTCAGTCTTCTCCTCTCTTCTCTCACAGCCATGGCTGAAGCTGTTGGCCTCTCCACATCACGTGAAGTCTGGACTGCTCTTGAAAATACATTCAGCCACCGCTCCAAAGCTCATGAAATACGTCTCAAAGATGACCTCCATTTGATGAAGTGTGGCACCCGTCTAGTCACTACCTATGCCCGTGCCTTCAAAGCCATTTGCGATAAACTTCATGCAATTGGTCGCCCTGTTGATGGAACTGACAAAGTTCACTAGTTTCTTCGTGGTCTTGGGCTCGATTTCTCCAGTTTCTCTACTGCCCAGATGGCACAGACACCTCTTCCTTGCTTCCCAGATCTTGTATCCAAGGCTGAGAGCTTTGAACTATTTCAAAAATCTCTTGAGACTCCAGTGCCTTCAGTTGCAGCGTTCACTGCTCATCATGGATCTTCTCAACATGGAGGTGGCTCCTTTCGCTCCAAACGTGGTCGCGGCCATGGTTTTTCCCATGGGTCATCCAATCCCAGACACAGCCATGCTCCGTCCTCTCACGGTCGTCGTCCGCCATGGTGCCAGATCTGTCGCCTGGACGGTCACTATGCTGATACATGCAGGCAACACTATGATCGGCACCCACCTGCCCACTCGGCTCAACTAGCTGAAGCCTTCAACACTTCATGCTCTGTGTCTGGAAGTGAAGCTTCAGACTGGTTCTTGGACACAGGCGCTTCAGCATATATGACTCTATCCCACTCCACTTTGGACCACTCCACTAGCTACACGGGTAAGGATTGTGTGATTGTAGGCAATGGTGCGTCCCTACCCATTACCCACACTGGTAAAATTTCTCCTTCCCCAAATCTTCACCTGTTAGATGTCTTGGTTGTTCCTCATCTCACCAAAAATCTCTTGTCCATTAGAAAATTAACACATGATTTTCCCTTATCTGTTACTTTTACTAATGATTTGTTCTCTGTTCAGAATCGCCAAACAGGAAGGGTGGTGGCAACCGGTAAACGAGATGGAGGCTTATATGTGCTAGAGCGCGGCAATTCTGCTTTTCTTTCTGTTATTAAAAATAAATCCCTTCATGCTTCGTATGATTTATGGCATGCTCGACTTGGTCATGTAAACCATTCTGTTATCTCTCTTTTAAATAAAAAAGGATAGCTTTCTATTACCTCTTTATTACCGTCTCCTAAATTATGTGATACATGTCAACTTGCCAAAAATCATCGTTTGCCTTATTCTCCTAATGAACGTCGTTCATCCCATGTTTTAGATCTAATTCATTGTGACATATGGGGTCCTTCACCTGTTAAATCAAATTTGGGTTTTGCCTATTATGTTTTATTCATTGATGATTATTCTCGTTTCACTTGGCTTTATCCATTAAAATTTAAATCTGACTTTTATGCCACTTTTCTTCAATTTAAAAAATTTGTGGAAAATCAACATTCTACTACTATAAAAAATTTTCAAAGTGATGGTGGTGCAGAATTTACTAGCAACTGCTTTAAAACTCATCTTCATACTTCTGGGATTCATCATCAACTTTCTTGTCCATATACTCTTGCCCAAAATGGTCGTGCAGAAAGAAAACACCGTCATGTGACTGAAACTGGTTTGACCCTGCTTTTCCACTCTCATACTTCACCTCGCTTCTGGGTTGACGCTTTTAACACTACAGCCTACATTATGAACCGTTTACCAACACCACTTCTTAGAGGTAAGTCCACTTTTGAGCTTCTATATGGTTCTTCTCCAAATTATGAAAATTTTCATCCTTTTGGTTGTCATGTTTATCCTTGTTTACGTGATTGTATGCCTAACAAATTTTCCCCATGTAGCATTCCTTGCATTTTTATGGGTTACAGCCCCTCTTATAAAGGGTTTCATTGTCTTGACCCAGACACCTCTCGGATTTATTTCACTCGTCATGCTCAATTTGATGAGCCTTACTTCCCCTTTCTCGATACCTCTCAGGCTCAACCTATTTCATCCCTCCAATTTTCCAATTTTCTGGAACCCAGCCTTCTTCATACAGCCATGCTTCCATCTTCCTCTACGCCCCATGCCTCGCATATTACACAATCCGGTTCTACCTCGTGTGGTCTTTGTACTGATCCCGTGGATGAGTCTTTGCAGGCACCTGATTCTCTTGCAGGTCTATCTCTGCCATCGTCAGATCATAGCTCTACTTCTTTTTGAGCTCCCCACTACATCGCCAATTCCTGCTCCTCCTCCTGCTACTCCTATGGCTTCTCATCCCATGCTTACACGAGGCAAAGCTGGTATTTTCAAACCTCGTCACCCGGCAAATCTTGCTCTCTTGGGCTCCTCTGGTCTTCTCCCTGCTCTTTTGGCATCTACTGAGCCCAAAGGTTTCAAATCTGCTGCTAAGAATCCTGCTTGGCTCACTGCTATGGATGAAGAAGTTCAAGCCTTGCAACATAATCGTACTTGGATTTTAGTCCCACGGCCTGCCAACACCAACATTGTGGGTTCTAAATGGGTATTTCGAACAAAATACTTTCCTGATGGCTCCATTGAGCACCTTAAAGCCCGCCTTGTTGCCAAAGGCTATACACAGGTCCCTGGTCTTGACTACACTGATACTTTTAGCCCGGTTATCAAGGCTACCACTGTTCGTGTTGTACTCTCTCTTGCTGTGACCAATAAATGGCCTCTCCGCCAACTTGATGTGAAGAATTCCTTCCTTAATGGTAATCTTACCGAACCTGTCTTTATGGAACAGCCTCTTGGGTATATTGACCCTCGCTTTCCCAATCATGTTTGTCAGTTGAAGAAAGCTCTTTATGGCCTCAAACAGGCTCCTCGTGCCTGGTTTCAACGATTCAGTTCCTTTCTCATTCCACTTGGTTTTTCTTCCAGTCATGCCGATACATCACTTTTTGTCTTTCACAAACAATCTAACATTATCTATTTGCTCCTTTATGTTGATGACATCATTATTACTGGAAATAACTCTTCTCTTCTTGACAGCTTCATTCGTAAGCTTACTTCTGAATTTGCTACTAAGGATTTGGGTTCTCTCAGTTACTTTCTTGGTCTAGAAGCTACACCTACCACTGATGGTCTATTTATCAGTCAGCTCAAATATGCACGGGACATTCTCACAAGAGCTCAGTTACTTGACAGCAAGCCTGTTCACACCCCCATGGTTGTCTCTCAGCACCTATCTTCTGATGGTCCTTTATTTTTAGATCCCACTCTTTATCGCTCTCTCGTTGGTGCTCTCCAGTACTTGACTATCACGCGTCCCGATATTACTTATGTTGTAAACTCTGTCAGTCAATTTCTGCACTCTCCGACTGAAGATCATTTTCTTGCTGTGAAACGCATCCTTCGCTATGTTAAGGGCACTCTACACTTTGGTCTTACCTTCCGTGCATCTGTTGCTCCCAGTGCTTTAGTTGCTTACTCTGATGCTGATTGGGCAGGATGTCCTGACACTCGTCACTCTACTTCTGGTTATTCTATTTTTCTTGGCAACAACTTGATTTCTTGGAGTGCTAAGAAGCAACCTACCGTTTCTCGTTCTAGTTGTGAGTCTGAGTATCGCGCCTTTGCTCTCACTGCTGCTAAACTTCTTTGGCTCACGCATCTTCTTCGTGACCTTAGAATTTCCCTTCCACAGCAACCTCTTCTTCTTTGTGATAACAAAAGTGTAATTTTTTTGAGCTCCAACCCCGTCTCTCACAAGAAAGCCAAGCATGTTGAGTTAGACTACCATTTTCTTCGTGAACTTGTTACTGCTGGTAAACTTCGCACTCAGTATGTGCCCTCTCACTTACAGGTTGCCGATCTCTTCACCAAAAGTGTACCTCGACCTCTCTTTCAATTTTTCCGTTCCAAGCTTCACGTCTGCTCAAATCCAACGCTTAGCTTGTGGGGGGTGTTGAGGATCCTCTGCCTTAATCTACAGACTTCCATATGCGCATCCTTTGACCCTCAATTATAGGAGTTTATTTAGCTGATTCTTTCATTTATTTGTAATCAATATTTATATGCATTTACGCTACTTTACCATCTATAAACTACTATATATATATGTAAAGTTCTCACCACTCAAGGTGTGGTTTTTTTGAACACTGTTAGTAACCATGCTATTACAACGTGACTATATTCTAGCCAAGGGATCATCAGAAAAGGGTTGCTGAATTGTACCATCAACAAAGCTGAGTTTGTTTTTGGCATTGAGGGCCATAAGGATTGCACAGCTCCAGGTATTGTAATTCGAACCTATGAGAATATGAGAGACAAGAGTTAAACCCGAATGATCACCATTGTAAAGATAAAACAGACTGTGAATATTGTCAATCAGAGAAAGATCTGGAGTGGACTGGGTAGTAGGAGAGGTAGTGGGTGGTGTGAAAGGTTGAAAACGATTTGTGTTGGTATTTTGGCCTCCACGAGCCATGAGTCAGAAGGAAAAAAGAATAGTAGCAGGTTACTGCTCTGATACCATTTTACAGAAAGTGATGAATGAAAAATATTCTCATCGCATTAATTAAGAGAGAGAGTACAACCAGTATATATAAAATGAGTATCATGCATGTGACTCACGTACAGTGAGGTAATGAATGTGACTCATGTGTTCCATACCTCACGTTAGCTGGTATAACAAGAAGAACGAAAAAACAAAAAATACAAAAAATATGCTAAATCCTAATAACTTGTTAAAAAAATGCTAAATTAATATGAGAAATGCAAGAATGAGTTTGGAGTAATATTTCTAATTTTTTGAAGACAAAGCTAAAATAATTAAATATATTAAGTTTGGCAGAGTTTCCTAACTAGTATTTTAACCTTATGGAACAACACTTCTTGCCAATGTGGACAAGAGGCACCCCACCTAGGTTGGGTGTGTCATTTCTTTTTTTTTTCTTATGTTTTTTAAGCATTAAGGCCAGAGTTAAAAAATACTTAGCTAAATTTTGGGATATACTTTATTATATAACAAAATAAATATATATAAATGCTTTATGAATTGAATGGTTAAGGAGTTTTTATAATATCATATATTTAATTTTATAAAAAAAATTGTGAAGGGAAATAATTTCAACATTGAGAATAATTTTATATTTAAAATATATATAAAATATTAATGCCAGAAAAAAAAATCAATAAACTTTTAGACCAAAACCAACCTCTTTTCAATGATTCAAAAGCATAAAATGGGTAGAACTTCTAGCATCTTTAGATCACTTAAAATCTATTTAGATACCTTTAAGCAAGCATAATAAGCTCAATAATAAGTGAATAAATAAAATAATATATAATTAAAATTGTATGCACTAAAAATTCAACAATAATATGGATAAAATGAGTTAAATCAAAATATTTGTAGTTGACTTAAACTTATAACAAAACAAAAAATTAAACAACAATTTTATAGAAGTAAAGAGAAAAGAAAAAAAGTTTAAACATGCCTATTTATCTTGATTCGGCCAACCCTTAAGTTTACATCCATTTTCTTTAAAATCTAAGATTTTTAATATAAAACTTATTTTTGCTTATTTACAAGAAAATAATAGCTTTCATACGCTTACCACAAACAATATAGTTTTCATACGCACACAAAAAATGCTATTTACACTGACTTAACAGAAATGATATACAAATTAGTTTTAAATTGACTCATAAGACATGATTACTCTCTTATATTTCCATTTAATAGAAAATTAAGAGACGTGTTACACAATAATTAAGACAAAAAAAAAAAGAGCACTTAAACAATATAGGATACGCTCAATATCCATAGGAACTCTCAAAAGAGTAGATATGTCAATGTTTAAGCAATAAATTAGAGAAATATTTGACAAAATGATATTGCACTTACCACTTGAGGTCTTGCCTCCATATTGAGTTGGGCTCTATTTATAGGCATGAGAAACTTGTAGCTCTTGCAGAATTTTCTCCTTAAGGTGCTGAACCATTGAAAGATTATTGAACTGAATTTGTGCAAAATCAAAATATTGCTTAATTTGAGTTTACTAAAATTTTTTTGCAGGTGACTCTAAATTAGGACAACTCAAAAATTCTTCTTTCCCTCTATAATTCTTGCAACTAGCCATTACTTAGTCGTTGAGTCAATTTCTCTTTGATATAAATGTTGTGTTTTAAGTCTTTTAAATATTCTTCTTGAGTCATATAATAGTCATAAATTTAATAAAGTTCAAATTTAAAAAAAATTGTGAATTAAAGAGAGGATTTTGAAAATAGAGATAAGAACCGGTGAAAATAAATTTAGTTATTACATAGATTAAAGAATTACAAAAAAATATGAGAATTTATGTTTTGGGGTCAAAATGCAATTTATTAAAAGTTTCGGGATTAAAATGTAAATAAGAAAAATTTGCAAGGACCTCCCCTCTAAAAGTAATTTTTTGCAAAAAGATCCCCCATGATATTTTAAGGGCCTTCAGACACCGACGAGCTCATAATTTTTGGATTTTCTCTCTCTCCTCAAAAATTTCTCTCTTGAAACCCTCTAACTTCTCTCTAAGATTTTTTCGCTTCCTGACCTCGGATTTTGACACCACTACACCAACGGACTCAGAACGAAGATTTCTATAAATCCATCTGATTAGTTTTTGGAGAATTGGTCAGAGATTGACCAAAAAATTGAAGGAAAAATTGCCTAAAAAGATAATATCTGAAACTCTCATCTTTAATTCTCAAACGCAAAAACTAACACTGTAGATCGATCCAGAAGGTGTCAAAACCTTTGGATCTCAAATTTCAGGCCGATCCACCACCGCACGGGCTCCCACACACCGAATCTCCCTCGACAAGTAAAGCTCACGCACAGCTCCTTGGGCGGCGCATGTAGCGCATGACAGGCAGCCCTCCTCACGTTAACCTGTGTTGACCAAGCTTCCGGAGGTCAAATTTCACAAATTCATAGTCATTTTCAAAGTTTTTGACATTCTGGACTCGATTTTGGGGTTTATTTTGTCGAATTTGAACCAGAAACATAGATTTTAGGGTTGTCCAACTTGATACCTTAATTTTGTGAGTAGATGATTCTTTTTATGACTTGACTTTACTCTTCTTGAACTTTAAATTTATAAATGAGTATGTTTACAAGTTATTTATACTTTTATATATGCTTAAAATGGTTTAGAATATCTGAAACGGTTGCAATATGTAATAACTATAAAATTTAACGAAAATTTCAATTAAAGAAAATTTAGAATAAAAGAGAGAATTTCGAAAATAGGGATAAGAACCATAGAAAATATGTATATTTACTACATGGGTTAAAGAAGTACAAAGAAAATATGAAAATTTACGTTTTGGTGTATAAGTTTTATTTTTTAAAATGATAGTATTTTACTATAAATAAATATATTTTTATTTATTTAGAAATGATTATGTCTTGCTAAAAGTAAGTAGATTTTCAATTAAAATAAGTATTGTTTTGCTTAAAATAATTATATTGGCCTCTAATACATTTTTGTTATATTTTTAGAAATATTTTTTCTTTTATTATGTATAAAGATATTTATTTTTATATTTTTATTATTACGATTTTTATCAAGAAAAATCATGATTTAAGAGTTTAATTAAAGGTTTATGAGAATGTAAATTTTTAGAAATTTTTGAAATATTTTAGGATGAAAAATAGAATTTATATGAATTTATATAAAAGAAAATCATATTATTCAATTATTAAATTATTATTATTATTATTATAAAAAAAATAAAAGGAAAGGGGAGACAACGTAGAGGCAGAGGTGCGAATGTCTGAAAAATAGAAAATTGAGGAATAGTGAATAGTAACCTTCAACTTTTCTCTAGATCTGGAGTGCCTATGGGTCTCCGATCACAAAACTAAAGGTACTATTGAATTCAGGACGAAGAATACTACAGTTTTGACCGATCAATTTTTTAAATCAGCCGTTGAATCGCCGTAAATCTAAAATAGAAAATATCAGAAAAAGATAAATTCTGAAACTTTTCTTAGAGACCTCCAATTGAAATTATGATACCGTAAATGGATTCAGGAGCTAGATAAACCTTAAGATATATATATTTTTGGCCATCTAACAGCCTTTTTGTTCGTCATGAATAGTACTTTTCAGCGGTGAATAGTAACCAAGTTCCCGAAGTTACTTTCTTGATTTTTGGACCCTCCGAATACGTTTTTAAAGTCAATTTGATCAAATAGAAATTGAAAAAATATATTTTAGGGCTGTCCAATTTGGAGCCCTTACCCTGTGAGTAGATGATTCTTTCTATGGCTTGCCTTATACTTTTCTTGAAATTTGAGCATGTATATGATTATGTTTATGAGATATTTACACTTTGATATGTTTCTGGAATGCATAAAATGATCTGAATTGCTTACAATTTGAAATTTGATTCAAGAAGAGTATAGTATTTGAAAATAGATTTTTGAACTCATAATGTATCTGATTTCACATGTATTTCTCATTAAATGATAAAGTGAATATTTATGCATGTGGCATTATTTATAAAGCCATATGTTTGCCTCCGATATAGGCATGTATACATGATTCCTCTGAATGGGAAGTTTTGACAGATGAATATACAGAGACTGAAAGTCTGCATTATATTGAGAATTTTATACTGGATTATATGACATATATGCATATGATATTGATTTATACAGTAATATGTTTGCCTCAGATATGGGCATGTATACGTGATTCCCCTAATTGGAAAGTTTTGAAAGAGGAATATACTGAGAATGAAAATGATGTATTATAATAGAACATTTGTTTTGATAAATATAGAATATATGAAATTATGGTTTTATGGAGGAATCCTATTGGAAACACTGTCTGGTAAGAGCAGGTGATGTTAGCCCTGGTGTGCACCTTGATTGCCTCAGCTAGCAGGGGAGGTGGTGCTAGCCTCGTGTGAGGACCAACACATGGGAGATAATATGTGAAGGAGAGCGGAATGCCTCATATATATGGGCGAGATGCCAATTATATGAGATGTGATTTGCCTTCCATTGCCGTGTGCTTGGGAAATACCCATATAGAGTCCTTTCGCGTATCTTCTTGAATGGTAGTAGGGAAAACCTCAGCAGGATGCTGAGTTTAGGCAAATCCTATACCATCAAAGTACGGAAGGAGTCAAACTCTGATATGGTGGTTCTGATATGAGATCCTCCAGATGTTTTCACATGAATTATATTGATGCATACCATGATTTTATTAGTGTACTTACAACATTACTTATGAATATGAATTTGAACAGAGATGATTTTGAAATACGGGTCCCATATGGATGAAATTTTGACTTGTGATTTTCAATGTGATAAGTTTAAAACTAAAAAGTACATCCATATATTGACCTAAGAGGTCATAGGAGGTATTATCTGCTCACTGAGTTGTAAAACTCACTACACGTGGTTTATATGTTTTACAGATAAAGACCTAGAGTTTGGTCCTACAACATCTTGATCGACTAGGTGTCATACTTTCATGGTGAGCTTAAATTTTTTTTAGACTCTCAATATTTAAATTGTAATATAAATGTACTCTAGAGTTTCTCTGAACGCCACAGGCAGGATCCTTACTTCTGCTGTACTCTGATGTTTAATTGACTTGATTTGTATATGATATATGTATGGAAAAACCTATATGTATCTATTTCCTTGATAAAGGATTGGAATATTTGTGTTTATGGATAATATATGTTCATTGTATACATGTTTCACGTGCCCTAAAATTAGGGGCGTGTCACAATATGATATCTAGTTCAAGAAGAGTACGACTTTTGAAATGAATTTTGAAACACATTGAAGATGTTGTTCTTAAATGTATTTCTCATTATATGGCAAAGGAAATATGTTATACATATGACATTGATTTATACAGAGATATGCTTGCCTCAGATATAGGCATGTATACGTGATTCCCCTGATTGGAAAGTTTTGATAGAAGAATATATCGAGAATGAAAATACTGCATTATAATAGTACCTCTGTTTTGATTAATATGGAATATATGAGATTTTGGTTTTATGGACGAATTCTATTAGAAACACTATCTGCTAACAGCAGGTCATGTTAGCCCTAATGCACCTTGATTGCCTCAGTTAGCAGGGGGTGGTGCTGGCCTTGTGTGAGGGCCAACACACGGGAGATGATATGTGAAAGAGAGCGAAATGTCTCCTATATGGGCGAAATGCTAGTTATATGATATGTGATTTGCCTTCCCTTACTGTGTGCTTGAAAAATTTCCATATAGAGTCTTTTCGCGTGTCTTCTTGAATGGTAGTAGGGTAAAACTCAACAGGATGTTGAATTTAGGCAAATTCTATACCACCAAAGTACGGAAGGGGTTAAACTTTGATATGGCGGTTCTGATGTAGAATCTTGTAAATGTTTTCATAAGAATTATGTTAATGCATACCATGATTTTATTATCATTCTTATAACATTACTTATGAATTGAATATGAATATGAATTTGAACAGAAATTATTTGAAATGCAGGTCCCATATGGATGTACCTCTGAATTGTAATTTTCAATATAAAAAGTTTTAAAATAAAGAGTACATGTCTATGTTGACCTAAGAGGTCATAGGAGGTATTATCTGTTCACTGAGTTATAAAATTCACTACACGTAGTTGATATTTTTTTTTCAGATAAAGACCCAGAGTTTAGTTTTGCGGCTTCTTGATCGACTAGGTGTCGTACTTTCTTGGTGAGCCTAAATTATTTTTGGACTCTCAGTGTTTAAATTGTAATATAATTGTATTTTAGAGTTGCTCTGAACGCTACAGATAGAATTTTTGTTTCCGTTGTAATATTGTTAAGTGTAGCATTGGCATGTATAATTAGTTATATTGAGAACTTGCAAACGTATGATATTATTCTGATATGTTATCATATGAAGTTGATTGTAAATAGATAAAGATAAAGTTATCGAACAGTAGTGTTATTCGCGTTCCTAAAATTAAGAGTGTGACAAGTCATTTTAATTTCTTCAATAAGGCTTTCCCACATTTAAAGCTCTAAAAATTTTCACCTTTACCTTGAGACAACAATTAATTTGGAGATCATTAATATTGCACACAATCTGAATTAAATCTCCTAAATATTTTATTCACTAAAAATAAGAGATTTAACATTAATTGTTTAACATGTTATCTTAATTTGTTATCATCAAAATCCTTTTTAAAATAAATGCTTCAAACCTTGGAAGTTAACGTAAGTGCTAATTGTCATCAAAACTATATATGATAACAATATATTTGAAGCCAGCAAACACAATAAATCTGTTGTTTGATCAGTTTGGTTTTGAGTTGGCAAAGGAAACCTATAAATTTTTTTTGAACCAAGTGATTTATTTTTTCTTTTTTAGACAAGTGAAAAATTACTATTGAAAAAATTACACCAAGCACAGGGTTAGAAATATATAAGAAAATAAAGGCAGGTGAAGCATGCCTAACTACCTTACTCTTGTAGCTTTTAAAGATACAAAAATAAAATAAAAAGGTATTACAACTAAATAATACAGAAACAACACACCTTATAAATATTAATTTATCAAATATTATATTTTAAAATTTCAAAGACACAATAATATAATATATAAAAAATAAAGAAAACATATATATTTTTTTGGAAAAGTAACACACTTCTCAAACTCTCTAAGAATTAGTTCTCTTTAATTTTTTTATTCTAAATAAACAGAAAGTTGTATATTTTATTTTCTTCTATTAAGATTTGAGTATATGGTTGTAGATTTAAATTCAAAGTTATCAATCTATACATCAAATATGTAAAAACTTAAAACTCCACAATTTTTTTAACAAAAAAAAAACTCCTTTCTATAATAAGTAAAACACTCTCTTAACAAGATAAACAAATTTTCATGAAAAAAATTACAAAAAAGAAAAGAAAAGAAAAGGACGAGGTTTCTCGTCGCATTTCAGGCTTTGCTCTCTCCTGTAGCTAGGGATGTACAAAATTGAATTGGACTGATCTGGACTGACTGAACCAAATTAATCTATTTAAAAATCAAACAAAATCGATTTTAAGCAGTTTAGTTTTTTTAAAAAAAAAAAATCGATCGGTTTGGTTCAGTTTTCAGTTGGAACAAAATTCCAACTGAACCAATTAAATTATTTTAAATATATTAAATTTATTTTTAATTATATTTTAAAAATATTTTATAAGATTTTTTTTAAATTTTTTGAAATAGGTCCAAAAAAATTCAAGTAGGCCAAAAAAAATTGATCCAAAATTTTAAAAAAAAAATTGAAAAATTGAACCAATTTGTAAACGATTCGGTTTAATTTGATTTAATTTTACATATATAAATTGAATCGACTAAGTCCGATTTTCACTAAATTTTGCTGAATTAGTTCGATTCAGTTGATTCTTAAAAATTAAACCAAATTGACCTATATACACTTACCTGCGGTCAAAAGGGTCGTTCTTATTGTTCTTTCAAAAATTATAAATACAATTATAATAATCTTGAAAACAACGCCTCAAGGCTTTCTTTCTTGACCTTGTGCAAGTTAGAACAGCACAGGCTTCCTTTCTTGATCTTATGCAAGTTAGAACAGTACATTGCGATTTGGGACAATAAAAAGCAGACAAAAGGTCCCGAAGTTGGGGACACATATCCCCTGCTATGCCCCAAAATGTAGTTTTTTCCTGGGGTTTTTTTAAAATTCTTTTAATAAATTTTAAATTTTTAATAAATTATTTAAAAAATTTAAAGAAAAAATAAAATTTAAAAACACAAAAATATTTTGAAAATAATTTTTTATTAAAAAGCTTTAAAGATTTGTTAAAAAGTCAAATATAACAATTTATTGAAAAATATAGAAGATATTTTTTTAAATAATTTGTTAAAATTTAAACTTTAAAAATATATTAAAAAAATTAAAAAAAAAAAACCAAAGAAGCATAACACCTTCTTATTCTTATATTTAGCTTTTCAATAAATTTTTAAAATTTTTCAACAAAAAAATTTATTTTCAACAATTTATAATTGGTTTTTCAACAAATTTTTTAAGTTTTTCAACAAAAAATTATTTTCAACAAATTTTTTATTTTTAAAATTTTATTTTTTCTTTAATTTTTTAAAAATAATTTCCTAAATAATATGTTGAAAAACATAAACTTTAAAAATATATTTAAAAACCAAAACGTTTTTCTATTTTTTTTAAAATTTACTTTTAACTTAAATTTTTTAAAAAAAATTATAAAAAAGTTTCAAATTTTAAAATATATTAAAAAAAAAAAAACAAAAAAACTACCAAAACAAAGTCAAAGGGGCACAGCACACCCTGCTACAAGGCACGGCAGGAAACCGTGTCTTAAAAAAATTTATAAAAAAGTTTCAAATTTTAAAATATATTAAAAAAAATAAAAAAAAAATCACCAAAACACAGTCAAAGGGGCACAGCACACCCTGCTACAAGGCACGGCAGGAAACCGTGTCCCGAAGTTGGAGCTTACTTCTCATTCTTGCCAAGTATGCATACGGGTTTTCTTCTAAATTACAGATTAGAACTGACAATCTTTATAAGTCGGATTTATGTTTATATAGCTGATTGCATTTTGGAAGATTCTTAGAAAGGACGTATATGGTTGAGGAACACTGTAAATGTCGAGGTGTTGGTACCCTTCACGTTTTTAATGGTTTCTTTGTAATAGGCAGGCTTAAGAACTGTTGGTATTCATGAAAATATAGACTTTTTTTTTTATAATGGTTTCTTATATTTCTCTTATGGCTTCTTGGGTTTAATTATTTACCTAATGCTCTTAATTTAAATGTAAAAAATAAAAAAAGAAAGAAAAGGAATTCAAACTATGTGTATCAATGCAAAATCACTTATTACTCATAAGATACAGAGAGGCATTTACTGCAAATGAAGCTATTTTTTGGTAACTTGGTCAGTTCTACTTATATTTCCCATCAAAAAATGTGTATCAATGTTTTTTAGGTAACTTGGCACTCATAAAATATGATTTGGCACTTAAAAAAACTATAATGCTTTGTGACTGTTATAAAGTATAAACTACAGTGTAGACTTTAATTCTTTCTACATTCTAATGTACATATATATGCTTTCAAATTCCAAGTTTCCAATGAATTTATAATTATTGAAGATATATATATATATATATATATATATATATATATTACTTGATTTTAATTTTATTATTAAGAATCAATTGCTAGTGATATGTTCGAAATTTAGTTTCACATTCCTATCAAACTCACAACAACTATCTTCGACACTTTAACATAAGGATTATGTAAAGATAAATTTTATCGCGAAACAAATAAAGACTCACTTAAAAAACTGAGCATATGAGAAATTTACCTGTTTAGACATCAATTAGTTCTTAATATGGTCAAAACTTGAATGAAGTTTGTGTAAAACGGTACATCACACCAAGAAGTATGAAGTGGTATAAAATAATTTTTGTATTTTCAATAATTATTTATAGCAGTATGAAAATATGAATCAACCAACATCACCAGGTGAAATAAATAACTAGAAAGAGAAAGAAAAAGAAAAGTAGTTGAATTTGAATTCAGGAAAAAGTCAAATTTAATTTGGTAATTAAGGTGGATTATTACAGTGTCATGAGTTAAATTTTCTATAAAAGTTTGAAAATATTGAAGCTGTGTGATCAATCAGCATTATCATGTATGCATCTTTTTCCTTTTTTACGTTTTATTCCAGTTCATCCTAAGTCCCAATTAAGTTCCCAATTGATTTTTTTTAAAAAAATGAACACTTATTTCATTTAATATAAATACAGAATATTATTGAAATTTAGTTTAAAAAATTAGTATGTATATTAGGTAATTATACTACTTGATGCATCTATTTTATTGTATTTTTTTTGTTTAGGTTAAATTCTAATTCTAGCTATTAATACATTACATAATAAATACTATGCTTACCAAACTTTGCATTATCTTCTGTCGTAACAGTCTCCGTAACAAATGGTCATCAGTCCTCCTATACCCTTTTTTCTTATAACCTAATAAACCCCGTTGTAACTCTTTTCCTTAGGACCTTAAGTTTATTGTCACATAAATTTTTAATATCTAGCAACCCATTAGCCACATTCCAAATAATCATACTCCTGAATCATAATACCTTAAACATCATTCCTATATCTACGACTCATAATGTGCTTTCAAACCATTAATATGATTTCGTATCACTCATATAACCTATATTAAGAAGTATGGAAGTATTGCCTTCATTATCCCAAACACGAGCACAAAACTCCCCAACCAATTTTCTTATCTCGCTTTGCCAACTTCCAAGTCAATATAATATAACTCAAAATCCTCTAGTATACTAATTTCCTATCACTTGCTATCTCCAAGAAATTTTTCATTTGTTCACATATTCTTTCCCCAAGCCATCCAAAATCATGTATCATTCAAGACAATATTTTAGCATAAAAAAATAGCTGAGAATTTATATCACATGAACAGATTTAATAGCAATAAAAATTTAGAGTTAAACTATAGCTTTTCTTCATGCTATAATTTTTTTCTATTTACTTACTAATTTTGAGCTTCATCTAAGATAGCTTTTTCTTGCTTTTCCCCGAATAAAACTAGTTATCAACACTTCCAAATTATGTCTTTCAACTTGATAATTTTATATTGCATAAATACTAACTTCGGGCACTATTCATGCACTGTTCATTGAATAACATTTCACATGATTTAGCCACAAAATCATGTTATCTTGCCATAAAATTTATCATAAATTTAACACACTATGGTATCAACAAAACTCTTAACTTAGTAGCTCAAGAAAACACAAAAAATTGAAAGATTTCTGAAATTTATCTATGTTGGCCGCAGAATTACTGTACCTTCAATTTGCTACTATTTTCTTGCAATTTTGCTGCCATAAGTCCTCCAATCTTAATGTAAGTTACTTGGTAAGATGCCTTGATGCTTCGTTGTTTGAAGATTGAAGGCATGGAATGGAAGAGCAAGGGATTTGGGGCTAGAAAATGAAGAAGATGCTTCCTACATAGTCAAAGGGAGGGAAAGTTTTTATTCTTTGGATAGCTCAGCATCTTCCAGCATCCCTTATGTTTTTTTTTTTTTTTTCATTTTTTACCATTTTCCAATGTCTTCCTATGCGGTTAAAGGGAGGGGGAAAGAAAATTTTGTATTTTTTGGATAGCCCAGCATCTTCCAACATCATTCTATTTTTGTTTCATTTTTTTACTTTCTGTGGTGACCATTAGTCACCATAGAAAACTTTTAGTGGCGACTTCAACTAAGTCACCATTGAAAGTTGATTTTGCAGTGACGACTCAACTAGGTCTCCACTAAAAAAAGGTTTAAGTGGCAATTTTGTTAATCGCCACTGAAAAGTCGCTAATATAAAACTATTTTTTTGTAGTGCAAGAATTTGGGCTTTAGAGTTTAAAATGTTAAGGTTTAGGATTTAAGGTTTAGGGCTTTAAGTTTAGGAGTTTACATTTGTAGTTTGAGGTTTGAGATATTGAGTTTTGAGATTTAGAATTTAGAGTTTTAGAGTTTGGGATTTAAGATTTAAGATCTAGAGTTTAGAGATTTGATGTTTGAGATTTGAGATTTAGATTTTTTAAGTTTTAGAATTTAATATTTTGGTATTTTTAATTTGAAATTTGAAGTTTCAAATTTGGGGGTTTGGGAATTTTGGGTTTAAGGTTTGGGATTTGGTGTTTTGAGTTTTTGGTTTATGATTTAAGATTTAAAATTTAGATTTTATAGTTTTGAGATTTTAGGATTTTAGGAGCAATTCTTTTTTATTTGATTTAACAATGTTAGTGAAAAGGATATAAGTGACTATCTTTTTAAGAGTTAAGTATTTTAGAAGAACTTATTTTGGTTAAAGGATCAAAACAAAATCAAAAAATAAATGAAAGGACCAAAGAGCAATTATGCCAAGATTGTTAGTAAGGAAAAATAAGGAAGATAGGTATTTTATTCATTTTGGTTGGTTTTTACAATGGATTCATAGGTTTGAGAGACGTTGTAATAATTTTAGTTTAGGAGCAGCGACATTACATTTAGGTAGTGTTTGGTTCAGGAAAAAAAAATTTCCCAGAAAAGTTACATTCCCAGGTTTGGTTATCACTCACTTTCTTGGGTGTAGAAGGGTTATCACTCACTTTCCTGGGTGCAGAAGAGAAAAGAGGAAGAGCAAAACAGTGTTCCAGCTTCCTACATAGCCCCTGAATCTCTCAAACTTACGTGGTGGATTTTCCCTGTTCTGGTTGTTCTAGTTGTATCAACCCCTTCTAACCCAATCAAATCTTATACCAAAATTCACTTTATATTTTTCTTCCAAACTTTCCCTGTTCTCAATATATACCTCTACCCATCTGCAATTTGCATTAGTTTAGAGCTCAGTTTCCAGATATTCACTATCGTTTTTGAATTCAAAACAGACCCACCATGAGTTCCGATCCCACCACCACCGTCGTCGTTGACGGAAAGGTTTAGATCCACCAGACCCAGAGGCTATCAAACTTCTTGCAGAGTGTTAATCTCAAGCATGTAAAACTCAGGTACCATTACTTGATGACTGACCTTTTGACCCCTTGTTTGATCCCTCTCATGTCGGTCATCTTCATCCAAGCATCCCAGATGAACCCAGATGACATTCACCAACTATGGCTCCATCTGCAATACAATCTCGTCAGTGTCATTATCTTCTCCACTTTTCTGATTTTCGAATCCACCACATACATAATGACCCGCCCGAACTATTCTTGCTATCTTCCCCCTTCGCATCTCCAAGTCAGATTTAATTCATTCATGGAGCATTTGAGACTCACATGGGACTTCAACGAGTCACCCCTCGAGTTTCAGTGCAAGATTCTTGAACGCCCTGGGTTTGGAGAAGAAACTTATGTCCCTGAAGCCATGCATTACATTCCACCAATTCCTTACATGGTCGCTGCAAGAGAAGAAGTCAAGTAGGTGATGTTTGGTGATCTGGATAATCTATTTGCAAACACCAACATCAAACCCAAGGACATTGGAATCCTCGTTGTGAATTGCAACCTGGTCTTGCAAGGGGATAGGTTAGAATGCCTGCCCCCTTTGTAAATATAATTCCTGAGAATAAAAGTTTTCCAGGAATAAATTTACATTCTTGTTACCAAACGTGGGAATGTTTTTTTTCACCTAACTTCCCCAGGAATGATAAAATTATAACCTGAACCAAACACTACCTTATTTTAGTTAAAGGATCAAAACAAAATCAAAAACTAAATGAAAGGACCAAAGAGCAATTATGCCAAGATTGTTAGTAAGGAAAAAGAAGGAAGATGGGTATTTTATTCATTTTGGGTGGTTTTTACAATGGATTCATAGGTTTGAGAGACGTTGTAATGATTTTAGTTTAGGAGTAGCGACATTACATTTAGGAGTATAGATTAGAGTGAGTATTATTTCCCCTAATTTCTTTTATTAGATCTTTTCTAACTATGACCTTTTGCCTCTTTTTAAGTAGATGAATTTTCTGAATCACAAGAACGTCAAATTCTTATCAACCTTTTCTTTGTTGCTTGTATGATTGAAAAGTTATAGTCTATCTAGAACATTTTATTCAATCATGCTTTAATTTTTTTAACAAGGACAATCTCAAACAACTGTATCAAATCCCGTGAGTAATTCTACAACAAGCCTTCCAAAGGAAGAACCAAGAAGAATCAAGTTCTTGAAGATGCTTTTAGTGTTTTTGGGTTAACTAGGTCGATTTGTAATCAACTACTTTACATTAAATATTTTTTGTGTTTAAAAATATTCTATTGTTGAATTTGAGTTTAAGTAACACTATTATTCATTTCTTTAATTATGATTCTAGCAAGACAATTAATTGGTGAACTAATTTCTTGCTAACTTTTCATTATTATGTTTATAGTTATAGATAAATTTTTTTAATAATAACAAATTTATTAATTATGAGAGAAAAAAACTTTCAGCAGCAACTTTGTTTTGGTGACTCAAAGTACATTCAAATTCAACAACTTTTGCTACCAACAGTCTACCTTTAGTGGTGACAACAAAATATTGCCACCAAAAGTTCACTTTGGTGGAGTATTAAATAACCAACAACATAGATAATATAGTAACAAGCAATTAATCTCTTTATTGATTTTAACATTTTTTTTCTGTTGCCCCCCAAACCATCAACTTTTGAATTTGTAGAGGCAATAAAGAAGATTTTTTTTTTGTTATCGATAAAGTTGTTTTTGAACTAGGACTAATTGATACAAGTTCAATTTCTAGTTTTACAAATCATCAGAATACTATTGTTTTTGTAGGATCTATCTTCATATTTAGTTTTGGCATACTTGTATTGTTATGTTGAAGGATGCAGGACGAAGGATAGTGACTAGAGATATTATTGTGCGGACACCGCCTCAAATACACAAAATTATTATGTGGGGTGTAATGAGGAGATAGGTAGTTGGCTAAGGGTTTCAGCCGTAATTTGGGAGAATGCAGTATCATGAAGGCGAAGCTGTGGGCCATTCTCAGTCTTAAATTTGGCATGGGTTGAAGGATATAGGAATATTATTCTTGAAGCTGACTCTAAAGTGGCTACTGAATTGCGTAGGGAAGGATGAAGGAAGAAGCATCCATGTGCTAGCATTGTTGCTCAAATTAGATGCTTTTTGAACAAAGACTGGGTTGTGTGCAGCCAGTATATATTTAGAGAAGTCAACTTAGCGGCAGATGGTATGGCCAAGAAGGCTCATGAGTTGAGTTTGGGATAGCCTGTATTTGATGAACCTCCGAGTTCTACGGAATTCCTATTTTTGGATGATCTGAAGGATGGAACATCTCCGAAGATCTGATTTATTTGACCTTCAAGCTCAATATTTGCATGTCACATTGTATTGAGAACAACGTAATTATGACGATAAAAATATTTTACTGATTAAATATTTATTTATTATGTGCTGCAACACTTGACATTACACTCAAATTAAGTAGTTTTATTAATATGTAACACATATCTGTTAAGTAAATTTGTGTATTTAGCTCAATGGTAAATTTAGTTTCCTTTCATAAGATGCAGCACGAGTCTAATCTCTCTTAACTCTTAAGCTAAAAAAAATTTAAAATATTTTGGTCTCTCTTAATTTTTTTATTATATATATATATATATATATATATCAATTTTATATTTTAAATAATATTACCATTTAGTTTGAATTAATTTGATTAAGCTTCAAGCTTGACCCAAGCTTAATAAACTTTTTATTTTATCAAAATTAAATCTAAAAAAATTTTAAAATAAAAAATTAACCAATTTTTTCAAAAAAATACTTTATAAAATAAAACATACTTTCAAACACCAAAAGTTCTTAAAAACTACTAAATTATATATTCTTACAATAAAAAATGAATTAAATTGATGTATGATTAATTTTTTAAAATAATAAGTTATTTGAGTAGAGTCACTTTTCGGTTTTTTTTTTTTAAATTGAAGTCCAAGTTTGTCCTAAAAAATTTTAGTCCAGACAAAAAGTTTAGATTCAATTCAAGTTTCAAATTTAATGTCAAAATTCATTTTTTTAAGCTAGGTAAATTATTTAGTTCGTGATTAAATATATTTTAAATGTTTTTAATAACAATTATATTATATATTATATATATTTAAAAAATATAAATGATTATATTTTTAAAATATAAGAAAGATTTTTGTATATTTTTTAAAATATAAAAAGACAAATGTATTTGATATAAAATATAAATGAGACTTGTATATATTTTTAAAATAAAGATAAATAAACATATTTAATATAAAATCTAAAAAATAAAATATGTGTATAGATTAAAAAAAAAAGAAAATATATTTAATACAAAATTTAGAAAATGTCAGACTATTTTACTCTAACCATTGATATGAAAACCGTATAATTTTTCTTAGAAGTTTATAAAGTTATTGCCAACGTACCTATATGTCTTACCATAGCACATGTTATCAAGAAGACGAATGAAAGAAAATTGAATTATGTATTCAGTATCTTCCTCACGAGTACATGCATGTATATAATAGTTTTTCCCGGATCTTATGTGACTCACATTTACAACTAATTAATTTAACCAATTAACATAATATTCTACGTGTCTAATACTCTCCCTCAAGGTGGGAGATAAATGTCTAATACTCCCAGCTTGAATAATAAATAACGAAACTAAGTAGTTGATAATTGTTTGGTTAAAAGATCAGCGAGCTGGTGCTGAGAAGAAACATCAATGAGCTTGATGAATCCAGATAATACATGTTCTCAGATGAAGTGACAATCAATGTCTACATGTTTGGATCTCTCATGAGACATTGGATTGGAAGCTAAGTGAATGGTTGATTGGTTATTGCAGAAAACCATTATAGAAGGAATTGAAATTTCAAAAACGCTGCATATTTGCTTTAACTACAGTAGTTCACTAGTGATGCTAGCCAATGCTCTATATTCTGTTTCTGTAGAAGATCTAGACACTGTTGGCTGGTGTTTTGATTTCTAAACGAGGGGATAGTTACCAATGAAGATATAATAGCCTGTGGTAGATTTTATGGTGTCTAAATAGCTACCCCAATTAGCATCAGCAAACGCTGTGATTTTGAGAGATGAATTAGCTGGAAAAAATAATCCTTGTCCCAGATTGGTTTTTAGATATTGTAGAAGATGATGGACAGCAATGAGATGGTGAGTTCTCAGATTTGACATGTATTGACTGAGCTTATAAACTATGTACAAGATGTCGGGTCTGGAATAGTTAGATACATTAGTCAGCCAATTAACATTCTGTAAAGCGTAGCATCAGGTAACAATTCTCCATCCTGTTTACTAAGTTTTAATTGGGTTCCATAGGAACTGAGAGTGATTTTAAAGGTGAGAACCTTGTATCTTTCAATAGTTGCAAAGTGTACTTACGCTAAGAAAGATAAATGCCTTTTGCTGATTGAGTAATTTCTAATCTAAGAAAATATTGCAAATTACCCATAACTTTTAGTTTGAATAAGGTTTGGAGAAGTTTCTGTGTACGAAGAACCATTTCCGCATTAAGACTGGCTAAGATGATATCATCAACATATACAAGTAGAATAAGGTTGGGCCTTGACCAGTTGTGAATAACGAATATTCACTATGAGATTGAGTAAAGCCATGTTGTAACAATGTGCTAAAAAATTTATGAAACCACTGTCTTGAGGCTTGTCTTAATCCATAGAGAGACTTGTTTAATTTGAATATTAGATTCTCCCCCTTCGTGTGATAACTCAAAGGTAACTACATATAGACTTCTTCAAATAAATCATCGTTTAAAAATACATTATTGACATCTAACTGTACCATTGTCCATTTCCTTACTGTTGCAACCGAGAGGAGTTGTAACATCCCCGATTTTTCCTTATGTTACTAATTGAAATTTATTTCTTTCAAAGAGGAGAAAGGATTTTTGATCTCATGGGAAGATTAAATTATTTTACTCAAGTCAAACAAGATAGTAGGAATGGTTAAAATGACATTTATGTAATTTCATTAAAATGACATTTAATTTATGTAATTTATTGAGTATGGCATTTGTGTAATTAATGGATGATGACAATGGCATTTTGGTGATGAAGAGGTGGTAGGTAGGAAAAATAATTAAGAGGTGGTAGGTAGGAAAAAAAATGAGAAGTTAAGAAGGAGAAGGGGGAGTGTCGGTAGGAAGAGAAAGGAAAAAAAAGAGAAGAAAAGGAAGAGGAGAAAAAGAAAGGGGAAGGAAAAAAAGAAGAGAAAGAAGAGAAAGAGGAAGAAGAAGAAGAAGAGAAAGAAGAAGGAGAAGGAAGAGGAAAAGGAAATCAAGAATTTCTGATGGTAGGAATCAAGCACAAGTTTAAGGAGTTGTTTGAGGTAGGTTTAACATCTTCTAATAAATTTTGTACAAAATGATATATATGCTTTTAGATTTGTTTAAATGTCATTTTGAATAGCATGTGGTCTGGATATTTATATGAAATTATATTTTTGTTGTATGGACATGCATATGGGTGCATGTGATTACATAAAAGAAAAACAAGGGAGAAATTAGACTAAGCTGAATTTCGGAATAATCTGAGAATCCTCTATTTTTGAAATTTTGGGCACTTTTTACAAGGATTTAAAAGCAATGTTCAACATATGAATTCTATATATATGTCTCACGAATCTATAGGCTCTGAAATTACTTAATTTGGAGTTCATATGAGTGCGATATGGCTGATTAATTGAGCAGAGGTCGGAATCCAGGATAGTAAAAATAAGCGTTTTTATTTTAATTTTCTGGGAACAATCCGTACAAAATCTAAAGAAATGATAAACACAAAAGTTGTATATAATTGTCTTAGAATTTTATAGGATTTGAAATCACCTCAATCAGAGTTTTTATGAGGGAGATATGGTTGAATAAGTGAAGAAAGGTCACAGAACATGGTTTGGATTGCTTCAGCACAGGTAGGTCGTGTTCGGGGCATGCTTTTCCTTATGTTACTAATTGAAATTTATTTCTTTCAAAGAGGAGAAAGGATTTTTGATCTCATGGGAAGATTAAATTATTTTACTCAAGTCAAACAAGATAGTAGGAATGGTTAAAATGACATTTATGTAATTTCATTAAAATGACATTTAATTTATGTAATTTATTGAGGATGGCATTTGTGTAATTAATGGATGATGACAATGGCATTTTGGTGATGAAGAGGTGGTAGGTAGGAAAAATAATTAAGAGGTGGTAGGTAGGAAAAAAAATGAGAAGTTAAGAAGGAGAAGGGGGAGTGTCGGTAGGAAGAGAAAGGAAAAAAAAGAGAAGAAAAGGAAGAGGAGAAAAAGAAAGGGGAAGGAAAAAAAGAAGAGAAAGAAGAGAAAGAGGAAGAAGAAGAAGAAGAGAAAGAAGAAGGAGAAGGAAGAGGAAAAGGAAATCAAGAATTTCTGATGGTAGGAATCAAGCACAAGTTTAAGGAGTTGTTTGAGGTAGGTTTAACATCTTCTAATAAATTTTGTACAAAATGATATATATGCTTTTAGATTTGTTTAAATGTCATTTTGAATAGCATGTGGTCTGGATATTTATATGAAATTATATTTTTGTTGTATGGACATGCATATGGGTGCATGTGATTACATAAAAGAAAAACAAGGGAGAAATTAGACTAAGCTGAATTTCGGAATAATCTGAGAATCCTCTATTTTTGAAATTTTGGGCACTTTTTACAAGGATTTAAAAGCAATGTTCAACATATGAATTCTATATATATGTCTCACGAATCTATAGGCTCTGAAATTACTTAATTTGGAGTTCATATGAGTGCGATATGGCTGATTAACTGAGCAGAGGTCGGAATCCAGGATAGTAAAAATAAGCGTTTTTATTTTAATTTTCTGGGAACAATCCGTACAAAATCTAAAGAAATGATAAACACAAAAGTTGTATATAATTGTCTTAGAATTTTATAGGATTTGAAATCACCTCAATCAGAGTTTTTATGAGGGAGATATGGTTGAATAAGTGAAGAAAGGTCACAGAACATGGTTTGGATTGCTTCAGCACAGGTAGGTCGTGTTCGGGGCATGCTTTTCCTTATGTTACTAATTGAAATTTATTTCTTTCAAAGAGGAGAAAGGATTTTTGATCTCATGGGAAGATTAAATTATTTTACTCAAGTCAAACAAGATAGTAGGAATGGTTAAAATGACATTTATGTAATTTCATTAAAATGACATTTAATTTATGTAATTTATTGAGGATGGCATTTGTGTAATTAATGGATGATGACAATGGCATTTTGGTGATGAAGAGGTGGTAGGTAGGAAAAATAATTAAGAGGTGGTAGGTAGGAAAAAAAATGAGAAGTTAAGAAGGAGAAGGGGGAGTGTCGGTAGGAAGAGAAAGGAAAAAAAAGAGAAGAAAAGGAAGAGGAGAAAAAGA
The DNA here is from genome assembly GCA_037074535.1 of Gleditsia sinensis. Classification (NCBI taxonomy): domain Eukaryota; kingdom Viridiplantae; phylum Streptophyta; class Magnoliopsida; order Fabales; family Fabaceae; genus Gleditsia; species Gleditsia sinensis. The sequence continues at coordinate 7,586,925 of CM073475.1, read as the reverse complement.
AAGGGGAAGGAAAAAAAGAAGAGAAAGAAGAGAAAGAGGAAGAAGAAGAAGAAGAGAAAGAAGAAGGAGAAGGAAGGGGAAAAGGAAATCAAGAATTTCTGATGGTAGGAATCAAGCACAAGTTTAAGGAGTTGTTTGAGGTAGGTTTAACATCTTCTAATAAATTTTGTACAAAATGATATATATGCTTTTAGATTTGTTTAAATGTCATTTTGAATAGCATGTGGTCTGGATATTTATATGAAATTATATTTTTGTTGTATGGACATGCATATGGGTGCATGTGATTACATAAAAGAAAAACAAGGGAGAAATTAGACTAAGCTGAATTTCGGAATAATCTGAGAATCCTCTATTTTTGAAATTTTGGGCACTTTTTACAAGGATTTAAAAGCAATGTTCAACATATGAATTCTATATATATGTCTCACGAATCTATAGGCTCTGAAATTACTTAATTTGGAGTTCATATGAGTGCGATATGGCTGATTAATTGAGCAGAGGTCGGAATCCAGGATAGTAAAAATAAGCGTTTTTATTTTAATTTTCTGGGAACAATCCGTACAAAATCTAAAGAAATGATAAACACAAAAGTTGTATATAATTGTCTTAGAATTTTATAGGATTTGAAATCACCTCAATCAGAGTTTTTATGAGGGAGATATGGTTGAATAAGTGAAGAAAGGTCACAGAACATGGTTTGGATTGCTTCAGCACAGGTAGGTCGTGTTCGGGGCATGCTTTTCCTTATGTTACTAATTGAAATTTATTTCTTTCAAAGAGGAGAAAGGATTTTTGATCTCATGGGAAGATTAAATTATTTTACTCAAGTCAAACAAGATAGTAGGAATGGTTAAAATGACATTTATGTAATTTCATTAAAATGACATTTAATTTATGTAATTTATTGAGGATGGCATTTGTGTAATTAATGGATGATGACAATGGCATTTTGGTGATGAAGAGGTGGTAGGTAGGAAAAATAATTAAGAGGTGGTAGGTAGGAAAAAAAATGAGAAGTTAAGAAGGAGAAGGGGGAGTGTCGGTAGGAAGAGAAAGGAAAAAAAAGAGAAGAAAAGGAAGAGGAGAAAAAGAAAGGGGAAGGAAAAAAAGAAGAGAAAGAAGAGAAAGAGGAAGAAGAAGAAGAAGAGAAAGAAGAAGGAGAAGGAAGGGGAAAAGGAAATCAAGAATTTCTGATGGTAGGAATCAAGCACAAGTTTAAGGAGTTGTTTGAGGTAGGTTTAACATCTTCTAATAAATTTTGTACAAAATGATATATATGCTTTTAGATTTGTTTAAATGTCATTTTGAATAGCATGTGGTCTGGATATTTATATGAAATTATATTTTTGTTGTATGGACATGCATATGGGTGCATGTGATTACATAAAAGAAAAACAAGGGAGAAATTAGACTAAGCTGAATTTCGGAATAATCTGAGAATCCTCTATTTTTGAAATTTTGGGCACTTTTTACAAGGATTTAAAAGCAATGTTCAACATATGAATTCTATATATATGTCTCACGAATCTATAGGCTCTGAAATTACTTAATTTGGAGTTCATATGAGTGCGATATGGCTGATTAATTGAGCAGAGGTCGGAATCCAGGATAGTAAAAATAAGCGTTTTTATTTTAATTTTCTGGGAACAATCCGTACAAAATCTAAAGAAATGATAAACACAAAAGTTGTATATAATTGTCTTAGAATTTTATAGGATTTGAAATCACCTCAATCAGAGTTTTTATGAGGGAGATATGGTTGAATAAGTGAAGAAAGGTCACAGAACATGGTTTGGATTGCTTCAGCACAGGTAGGTCGTGTTCGGGGCATGCTTTTCCTTATGTTACTAATTGAAATTTATTTCTTTCAAAGAGGAGAAAGGATTTTTGATCTCATGGGAAGATTAAATTATTTTACTCAAGTCAAACAAGATAGTAGGAATGGTTAAAATGACATTTATGTAATTTCATTAAAATGACATTTAATTTATGTAATTTATTGAGGATGGCATTTGTGTAATTAATGGATGATGACAATGGCATTTTGGTGATGAAGAGGTGGTAGGTAGGAAAAATAATTAAGAGGTGGTAGGTAGGAAAAAAAATGAGAAGTTAAGAAGGAGAAGGGGGAGTGTCGGTAGGAAGAGAAAGGAAAAAAAAGAGAAGAAAAGGAAGAGGAGAAAAAGAAAGGGGAAGGAAAAAAAGAAGAGAAAGAAGAGAAAGAGGAAGAAGAAGAAGAAGAGAAAGAAGAAGGAGAAGGAAGGGGAAAAGGAAATCAAGAATTTCTGATGGTAGGAATCAAGCACAAGTTTAAGGAGTTGTTTGAGGTAGGTTTAACATCTTCTAATAAATTTTGTACAAAATGATATATATGCTTTTAGATTTGTTTAAATGTCATTTTGAATAGCATGTGGTCTGGATATTTATATGAAATTATATTTTTGTTGTATGGACATGCATATGGGTGCATGTGATTACATAAAAGAAAAACAAGGGAGAAATTAGACTAAGCTGAATTTCGGAATAATCTGAGAATCCTCTATTTTTGAAATTTTGGGCACTTTTTACAAGGATTTAAAAGCAATGTTCAACATATGAATTCTATATATATGTCTCACGAATCTATAGGCTCTGAAATTACTTAATTTGGAGTTCATATGAGTGCGATATGGCTGATTAATTGAGCAGAGGTCGGAATCCAGGATAGTAAAAATAAGCGTTTTTATTTTAATTTTCTGGGAACAATCCGTACAAAATCTAAAGAAATGATAAACACAAAAGTTGTATATAATTGTCTTAGAATTTTATAGGATTTGAAATCACCTCAATCAGAGTTTTTATGAGGGAGATATGGTTGAATAAGTGAAGAAAGGTCACAGAACATGGTTTGGATTGCTTCAGCACAGGTAGGTCGTGTTCGGGGCATGCTTTTCCTTATGTTACTAATTGAAATTTATTTCTTTCAAAGAGGAGAAAGGATTTTTGATCTCATGGGAAGATTAAATTATTTTACTCAAGTCAAACAAGATAGTAGGAATGGTTAAAATGACATTTATGTAATTTCATTAAAATGACATTTAATTTATGTAATTTATTGAGGATGGCATTTGTGTAATTAATGGATGATGACAATGGCATTTTGGTGATGAAGAGGTGGTAGGTAGGAAAAATAATTAAGAGGTGGTAGGTAGGAAAAAAAATGAGAAGTTAAGAAGGAGAAGGGGGAGTGTCGGTAGGAAGAGAAAGGAAAAAAAAGAGAAGAAAAGGAAGAGGAGAAAAAGAAAGGGGAAGGAAAAAAAGAAGAGAAAGAAGAGAAAGAGGAAGAAGAAGAAGAAGAGAAAGAAGAAGGAGAAGGAAGGGGAAAAGGAAATCAAGAATTTCTGATGGTAGGAATCAAGCACAAGTTTAAGGAGTTGTTTGAGGTAGGTTTAACATCTTCTAATAAATTTTGTACAAAATGATATATATGCTTTTAGATTTGTTTAAATGTCATTTTGAATAGCATGTGGTCTGGATATTTATATGAAATTATATTTTTGTTGTATGGACATGCATATGGGTGCATGTGATTACATAAAAGAAAAACAAGGGAGAAATTAGACTAAGCTGAATTTCGGAATAATCTGAGAATCCTCTATTTTTGAAATTTTGGGCACTTTTTACAAGGATTTAAAAGCAATGTTCAACATATGAATTCTATATATATGTCTCACGAATCTATAGGCTCTGAAATTACTTAATTTGGAGTTCATATGAGTGCGATATGGCTGATTAATTGAGCAGAGGTCGGAATCCAGGATAGTAAAAATAAGCGTTTTTATTTTAATTTTCTGGGAACAATCCGTACAAAATCTAAAGAAATGATAAACACAAAAGTTGTATATAATTGTCTTAGAATTTTATAGGATTTGAAATCACCTCAATCAGAGTTTTTATGAGGGAGATATGGTTGAATAAGTGAAGAAAGGTCACAGAACATGGTTTGGATTGCTTCAGCACAGGTAGGTCGTGTTCGGGGCATGCTTTTCCTTATGTTACTAATTGAAATTTATTTCTTTCAAAGAGGAGAAAGGATTTTTGATCTCATGGGAAGATTAAATTATTTTACTCAAGTCAAACAAGATAGTAGGAATGGTTAAAATGACATTTATGTAATTTCATTAAAATGACATTTAATTTATGTAATTTATTGAGGATGGCATTTGTGTAATTAATGGATGATGACAATGGCATTTTGGTGATGAAGAGGTGGTAGGTAGGAAAAATAATTAAGAGGTGGTAGGTAGGAAAAAAAATGAGAAGTTAAGAAGGAGAAGGGGGAGTGTCGGTAGGAAGAGAAAGGAAAAAAAAGAGAAGAAAAGGAAGAGGAGAAAAAGAAAGGGGAAGGAAAAAAAGAAGAGAAAGAAGAGAAAGAGGAAGAAGAAGAAGAAGAGAAAGAAGAAGGAGAAGGAAGAGGAAAAGGAAATCAAGAATTTCTGATGGTAGGAATCAAGCACAAGTTTAAGGAGTTGTTTGAGGTAGGTTTAACATCTTCTAATAAATTTTGTACAAAATGATATATATATGCTTTTAGATTTGTTTAAATGTCATTTTGAATAGCATGTGGTCTGGATATTTATATGAAATTATATTTTTGTTGTATGGACATGCATATGGGTGCATGTGATTACATAAAAGAAAAACAAGGGAGAAATTAGACTAAGCTGAATTTCGGAATAATCTGAGAATCCTCTATTTTTGAAATTTTGGGCACTTTTTACAAGGATTTAAAAGCAATGTTCAACATATGAATTCTATATATATGTCTCACGAATCTATAGGCTCTGAAATTACTTAATTTGGAGTTCATATGAGTGCGATATGGCTGATTAATTGAGCAGAGGTCGGAATCCAGGATAGTAAAAATAAGCGTTTTTATTTTAATTTTCTGGGAACAATCCGTACAAAATCTAAAGAAATGATAAACACAAAAGTTGTATATAATTGTCTTAGAATTTTATAGGATTTGAAATCACCTCAATCAGAGTTTTTATGAGGGAGATATGGTTGAATAAGTGAAGAAAGGTCACAGAACATGGTTTGGATTGCTTCAGCACAGGTAGGTCGTGTTCGGGGCATGCTTTTCCTTATGTTACTAATTGAAATTTATTTCTTTCAAAGAGGAGAAAGGATTTTTGATCTCATGGGAAGATTAAATTATTTTACTCAAGTCAAACAAGATAGTAGGAATGGTTAAAATGACATTTATGTAATTTCATTAAAATGACATTTAATTTATGTAATTTATTGAGGATGGCATTTGTGTAATTAATGGATGATGACAATGGCATTTTGGTGATGAAGAGGTGGTAGGTAGGAAAAATAATTAAGAGGTGGTAGGTAGGAAAAAAAATGAGAAGTTAAGAAGGAGAAGGGGGAGTGTCGGTAGGAAGAGAAAGGAAAAAAAAGAGAAGAAAAGGAAGAGGAGAAAAAGAAAGGGGAAGGAAAAAAAGAAGAGAAAGAAGAGAAAGAGGAAGAAGAAGAAGAAGAGAAAGAAGAAGGAGAAGGAAGAGGAAAAGGAAATCAAGAATTTCTGATGGTAGGAATCAAGCACAAGTTTAAGGAGTTGTTTGAGGTAGGTTTAACATCTTCTAATAAATTTTGTACAAAATGATATATATGCTTTTAGATTTGTTTAAATGTCATTTTGAATAGCATGTGGTCTGGATATTTATATGAAATTATATTTTTGTTGTATGGACATGCATATGGGTGCATGTGATTACATAAAAGAAAAACAAGGGAGAAATTAGACTAAGCTGAATTTCGGAATAATCTGAGAATCCTCTATTTTTGAAATTTTGGGCACTTTTTACAAGGATTTAAAAGCAATGTTCAACATATGAATTCTATATATATGTCTCACGAATCTATAGGCTCTGAAATTACTTAATTTGGAGTTCATATGAGTGCGATATGGCTGATTAATTGAGCAGAGGTCGGAATCCAGGATAGTAAAAATAAGCGTTTTTATTTTAATTTTCTGGGAACAATCCGTACAAAATCTAAAGAAATGATAAACACAAAAGTTGTATATAATTGTCTTAGAATTTTATAGGATTTGAAATCACCTCAATCAGAGTTTTTATGAGGGAGATATGGTTGAATAAGTGAAGAAAGGTCACAGAACATGGTTTGGATTGCTTCAGCACAGGTAGGTCGTGTTCGGGGCATGCTTTTCCTTATGTTACTAATTGAAATTTATTTCTTTCAAAGAGGAGAAAGGATTTTTGATCTCATGGGAAGATTAAATTATTTTACTCAAGTCAAACAAGATAGTAGGAATGGTTAAAATGACATTTATGTAATTTCATTAAAATGACATTTAATTTATGTAATTTATTGAGGATGGCATTTGTGTAATTAATGGATGATGACAATGGCATTTTGGTGATGAAGAGGTGGTAGGTAGGAAAAATAATTAAGAGGTGGTAGGTAGGAAAAAAAATGAGAAGTTAAGAAGGAGAAGGGGGAGTGTCGGTAGGAAGAGAAAGGAAAAAAAAGAGAAGAAAAGGAAGAGGAGAAAAAGAAAGGGGAAGGAAAAAAAGAAGAGAAAGAAGAGAAAGAGGAAGAAGAAGAAGAAGAGAAAGAAGAAGGAGAAGGAAGAGGAAAAGGAAATCAAGAATTTCTGATGGTAGGAATCAAGCACAAGTTTAAGGAGTTGTTTGAGGTAGGTTTAACATCTTCTAATAAATTTTGTACAAAATGATATATATGCTTTTAGATTTGTTTAAATGTCATTTTGAATAGCATGTGGTCTGGATATTTATATGAAATTATATTTTTGTTGTATGGACATGCATATGGGTGCATGTGATTACATAAAAGAAAAACAAGGGAGAAATTAGACTAAGCTGAATTTCGGAATAATCTGAGAATCCTCTATTTTTGAAATTTTGGGCACTTTTTACAAGGATTTAAAAGCAATGTTCAACATATGAATTCTATATATATGTCTCACGAATCTATAGGCTCTGAAATTACTTAATTTGGAGTTCATATGAGTGCGATATGGCTGATTAATTGAGCAGAGGTCGGAATCCAGGATAGTAAAAATAAGCGTTTTTATTTTAATTTTCTGGGAACAATCCGTACAAAATCTAAAGAAATGATAAACACAAAAGTTGTATATAATTGTCTTAGAATTTTATAGGATTTGAAATCACCTCAATCAGAGTTTTTATGAGGGAGATATGGTTGAATAAGTGAAGAAAGGTCACAGAACATGGTTTGGATTGCTTCAGCACAGGTAGGTCGTGTTCGGGGCATGCTTTTCCTTATGTTACTAATTGAAATTTATTTCTTTCAAAGAGGAGAAAGGATTTTTGATCTCATGGGAAGATTAAATTATTTTACTCAAGTCAAACAAGATAGTAGGAATGGTTAAAATGACATTTATGTAATTTCATTAAAATGACATTTAATTTATGTAATTTATTGAGGATGGCATTTGTGTAATTAATGGATGATGACAATGGCATTTTGGTGATGAAGAGGTGGTAGGTAGGAAAAATAATTAAGAGGTGGTAGGTAGGAAAAAAAATGAGAAGTTAAGAAGGAGAAGGGGGAGTGTCGGTAGGAAGAGAAAGGAAAAAAAAGAGAAGAAAAGGAAGAGGAGAAAAAGAAAGGGGAAGGAAAAAAAGAAGAGAAAGAAGAGAAAGAGGAAGAAGAAGAAGAAGAGAAAGAAGAAGGAGAAGGAAGAGGAAAAGGAAATCAAGAATTTCTGATGGTAGGAATCAAGCACAAGTTTAAGGAGTTGTTTGAGGTAGGTTTAACATCTTCTAATAAATTTTGTACAAAATGATATATATGCTTTTAGATTTGTTTAAATGTCATTTTGAATAGCATGTGGTCTGGATATTTATATGAAATTATATTTTTGTTGTATGGACATGCATATGGGTGCATGTGATTACATAAAAGAAAAACAAGGGAGAAATTAGACTAAGCTGAATTTCGGAATAATCTGAGAATCCTCTATTTTTGAAATTTTGGGCACTTTTTACAAGGATTTAAAAGCAATGTTCAACATATGAATTCTATATATATGTCTCACGAATCTATAGGCTCTGAAATTACTTAATTTGGAGTTCATATGAGTGCGATATGGCTGATTAACTGAGCAGAGGTCGGAATCCAGGATAGTAAAAATAAGCGTTTTTATTTTAATTTTCTGGGAACAATCCGTACAAAATCTAAAGAAATGATAAACACAAAAGTTGTATATAATTGTCTTAGAATTTTATAGGATTTGAAATCACCTCAATCAGAGTTTTTATGAGGGAGATATGGTTGAATAAGTGAAGAAAGGTCACAGAACATGGTTTGGATTGCTTCAGCACAGGTAGGTCGTGTTCGGGGCATGCTTTTCCTTATGTTACTAATTGAAATTTATTTCTTTCAAAGAGGAGAAAGGATTTTTGATCTCATGGGAAGATTAAATTATTTTACTCAAGTCAAACAAGATAGTAGGAATGGTTAAAATGACATTTATGTAATTTCATTAAAATGACATTTAATTTATGTAATTTATTGAGGATGGCATTTGTGTAATTAATGGATGATGACAATGGCATTTTGGTGATGAAGAGGTGGTAGGTAGGAAAAATAATTAAGAGGTGGTAGGTAGGAAAAAAAATGAGAAGTTAAGAAGGAGAAGGGGGAGTGTCGGTAGGAAGAGAAAGGAAAAAAAAGAGAAGAAAAGGAAGAGGAGAAAAAGAAAGGGGAAGGAAAAAAAGAAGAGAAAGAAGAGAAAGAGGAAGAAGAAGAAGAAGAGAAAGAAGAAGGAGAAGGAAGAGGAAAAGGAAATCAAGAATTTCTGATGGTAGGAATCAAGCACAAGTTTAAGGAGTTGTTTGAGGTAGGTTTAACATCTTCTAATAAATTTTGTACAAAATGATATATATGCTTTTAGATTTGTTTAAATGTCATTTTGAATAGCATGTGGTCTGGATATTTATATGAAATTATATTTTTGTTGTATGGACATGCATATGGGTGCATGTGATTACATAAAAGAAAAACAAGGGAGAAATTAGACTAAGCTGAATTTCGGAATAATCTGAGAATCCTCTATTTTTGAAATTTTGGGCACTTTTTACAAGGATTTAAAAGCAATGTTCAACATATGAATTCTATATATATGTCTCACGAATCTATAGGCTCTGAAATTACTTAATTTGGAGTTCATATGAGTGCGATATGGCTGATTAATTGAGCAGAGGTCGGAATCCAGGATAGTAAAAATAAGCGTTTTTATTTTAATTTTCTGGGAACAATCCGTACAAAATCTAAAGAAATGATAAACACAAAAGTTGTATATAATTGTCTTAGAATTTTATAGGATTTGAAATCACCTCAATCAGAGTTTTTATGAGGGAGATATGGTTGAATAAGTGAAGAAAGGTCACAGAACATGGTTTGGATTGCTTCAGCACAGGTAGGTCGTGTTCGGGGCATGCTTTTCCTTATGTTACTAATTGAAATTTATTTCTTTCAAAGAGGAGAAAGGATTTTTGATCTCATGGGAAGATTAAATTATTTTACTCAAGTCAAACAAGATAGTAGGAATGGTTAAAATGACATTTATGTAATTTCATTAAAATGACATTTAATTTATGTAATTTATTGAGGATGGCATTTGTGTAATTAATGGATGATGACAATGGCATTTTGGTGATGAAGAGGTGGTAGGTAGGAAAAATAATTAAGAGGTGGTAGGTAGGAAAAAAAATGAGAAGTTAAGAAGGAGAAGGGGGAGTGTCGGTAGGAAGAGAAAGGAAAAAAAAGAGAAGAAAAGGAAGAGGAGAAAAAGAAAGGGGAAGGAAAAAAAGAAGAGAAAGAAGAGAAAGAGGAAGAAGAAGAAGAAGAGAAAGAAGAAGGAGAAGGAAGAGGAAAAGGAAATCAAGAATTTCTGATGGTAGGAATCAAGCACAAGTTTAAGGAGTTGTTTGAGGTAGGTTTAACATCTTCTAATAAATTTTGTACAAAATGATATATATGCTTTTAGATTTGTTTAAATGTCATTTTGAATAGCATGTGGTCTGGATATTTATATGAAATTATATTTTTGTTGTATGGACATGCATATGGGTGCATGTGATTACATAAAAGAAAAACAAGGGAGAAATTAGACTAAGCTGAATTTCGGAATAATCTGAGAATCCTCTATTTTTGAAATTTTGGGCACTTTTTACAAGGATTTAAAAGCAATGTTCAACATATGAATTCTATATATATGTCTCACGAATCTATAGGCTCTGAAATTACTTAATTTGGAGTTCATATGAGTGCGATATGGCTGATTAACTGAGCAGAGGTCGGAATCCAGGATAGTAAAAATAAGCGTTTTTATTTTAATTTTCTGGGAACAATCCGTACAAAATCTAAAGAAATGATAAACACAAAAGTTGTATATAATTGTCTTAGAATTTTATAGGATTTGAAATCACCTCAATCAGAGTTTTTATGAGGGAGATATGGTTGAATAAGTGAAGAAAGGTCACAGAACATGGTTTGGATTGCTTCAGCACAGGTAGGTCGTGTTCGGGGCATGCTTTTCCTTATGTTACTAATTGAAATTTATTTCTTTCAAAGAGGAGAAAGGATTTTTGATCTCATGGGAAGATTAAATTATTTTACTCAAGTCAAACAAGATAGTAGGAATGGTTAAAATGACATTTATGTAATTTCATTAAAATGACATTTAATTTATGTAATTTATTGAGGATGGCATTTGTGTAATTAATGGATGATGACAATGGCATTTTGGTGATGAAGAGGTGGTAGGTAGGAAAAATAATTAAGAGGTGGTAGGTAGGAAAAAAAATGAGAAGTTAAGAAGGAGAAGGGGGAGTGTCGGTAGGAAGAGAAAGGAAAAAAAAGAGAAGAAAAGGAAGAGGAGAAAAAGAAAGGGGAAGGAAAAAAAGAAGAGAAAGAAGAGAAAGAGGAAGAAGAAGAAGAAGAGAAAGAAGAAGGAGAAGGAAGAGGAAAAGGAAATCAAGAATTTCTGATGGTAGGAATCAAGCACAAGTTTAAGGAGTTGTTTGAGGTAGGTTTAACATCTTCTAATAAATTTTGTACAAAATGATATATATGCTTTTAGATTTGTTTAAATGTCATTTTGAATAGCATGTGGTCTGGATATTTATATGAAATTATATTTTTGTTGTATGGACATGCATATGGGTGCATGTGATTACATAAAAGAAAAACAAGGGAGAAATTAGACTAAGCTGAATTTCGGAATAATCTGAGAATCCTCTATTTTTGAAATTTTGGGCACTTTTTACAAGGATTTAAAAGCAATGTTCAACATATGAATTCTATATATATGTCTCACGAATCTATAGGCTCTGAAATTACTTAATTTGGAGTTCATATGAGTGCGATATGGCTGATTAACTGAGCAGAGGTCGGAATCCAGGATAGTAAAAATAAGCGTTTTTATTTTAATTTTCTGGGAACAATCCGTACAAAATCTAAAGAAATGATAAACACAAAAGTTGTATATAATTGTCTTAGAATTTTATAGGATTTGAAATCACCTCAATCAGAGTTTTTATGAGGGAGATATGGTTGAATAAGTGAAGAAAGGTCACAGAACATGGTTTGGATTGCTTCAGCACAGGTAGGTCGTGTTCGGGGCATGCTTTTCCTTATGTTACTAATTGAAATTTATTTCTTTCAAAGAGGAGAAAGGATTTTTGATCTCATGGGAAGATTAAATTATTTTACTCAAGTCAAACAAGATAGTAGGAATGGTTAAAATGACATTTATGTAATTTCATTAAAATGACATTTAATTTATGTAATTTATTGAGGATGGCATTTGTGTAATTAATGGATGATGACAATGGCATTTTGGTGATGAAGAGGTGGTAGGTAGGAAAAATAATTAAGAGGTGGTAGGTAGGAAAAAAAATGAGAAGTTAAGAAGGAGAAGGGGGAGTGTCGGTAGGAAGAGAAAGGAAAAAAAAGAGAAGAAAAGGAAGAGGAGAAAAAGAAAGGGGAAGGAAAAAAAGAAGAGAAAGAGGAAGAAGAAGAAGAAGAGAAAGAAGAAGGAGAAGGAAGAGGAAAAGGAAATCAAGAATTTCTGATGGTAGGAATCAAGCACAAGTTTAAGGAGTTGTTTGAGGTAGGTTTAACATCTTCTAATAAATTTTGTACAAAATGATATATATGCTTTTAGATTTGTTTAAATGTCATTTTGAATAGCATGTGGTCTGGATATTTATATGAAATTATATTTTTGTTGTATGGACATGCATATGGGTGCATGTGATTACATAAAAGAAAAACAAGGGAGAAATTAGACTAAGCTGAATTTCGGAATAATCTGAGAATCCTCTATTTTTGAAATTTTGGGCACTTTTTACAAGGATTTAAAAGCAATGTTCAACATATGAATTCTATATATATGTCTCACGAATCTATAGGCTCTGAAATTACTTAATTTGGAGTTCATATGAGTGCGATATGGCTGATTAACTGAGCAGAGGTCGGAATCCAGGATAGTAAAAATAAGCGTTTTTATTTTAATTTTCTGGGAACAATCCGTACAAAATCTAAAGAAATGATAAACACAAAAGTTGTATATAATTGTCTTAGAATTTTATAGGATTTGAAATCACCTCAATCAGAGTTTTTATGAGGGAGATATGGTTGAATAAGTGAAGAAAGGTCACAGAACATGGTTTGGATTGCTTCAGCACAGGTAGGTCGTGTTCGGGGCATGCTTTTCCTTATGTTACTAATTGAAATTTATTTCTTTCAAAGAGGAGAAAGGATTTTTGATCTCATGGGAAGATTAAATTATTTTACTCAAGTCAAACAAGATAGTAGGAATGGTTAAAATGACATTTATGTAATTTCATTAAAATGACATTTAATTTATGTAATTTATTGAGGATGGCATTTGTGTAATTAATGGATGATGACAATGGCATTTTGGTGATGAAGAGGTGGTAGGTAGGAAAAATAATTAAGAGGTGGTAGGTAGGAAAAAAAATGAGAAGTTAAGAAGGAGAAGGGGGAGTGTCGGTAGGAAGAGAAAGGAAAAAAAAGAGAAGAAAAGGAAGAGGAGAAAAAGAAAGGGGAAGGAAAAAAAGAAGAGAAAGAGGAAGAAGAAGAAGAAGAGAAAGAAGAAGGAGAAGGAAGAGGAAAAGGAAATCAAGAATTTCTGATGGTAGGAATCAAGCACAAGTTTAAGGAGTTGTTTGAGGTAGGTTTAACATCTTCTAATAAATTTTGTACAAAATGATATATATGCTTTTAGATTTGTTTAAATGTCATTTTGAATAGCATGTGGTCTGGATATTTATATGAAATTATATTTTTGTTGTATGGACATGCATATGGGTGCATGTGATTACATAAAAGAAAAACAAGGGAGAAATTAGACTAAGCTGAATTTCGGAATAATCTGAGAATCCTCTATTTTTGAAATTTTGGGCACTTTTTACAAGGATTTAAAAGCAATGTTCAACATATGAATTCTATATATATGTCTCACGAATCTATAGGCTCTGAAATTACTTAATTTGGAGTTCATATGAGTGCGATATGGCTGATTAATTGAGCAGAGGTCGGAATCCAGGATAGTAAAAATAAGCGTTTTTATTTTAATTTTCTGGGAACAATCCGTACAAAATCTAAAGAAATGATAAACACAAAAGTTGTATATAATTGTCTTAGAATTTTATAGGATTTGAAATCACCTCAATCAGAGTTTTTATGAGGGAGATATGGTTGAATAAGTGAAGAAAGGTCACAGAACATGGTTTGGATTGCTTCAGCACAGGTAGGTCGTGTTCGGGGCTGTTTTTAAGCATGTTTGAAATATTTTTCAAGCATGACCGTGTTGGGTCCTGCATTATCATATTTTTCACTATTTTTTGCTTAAAAATAATCTTATTTGTTGAAATATTTTTAAGAAACATATGTCCAACAAAAATACTTTTACAATGATGATTTTGGTATCACAAATTACTCTTTTTCTTTATTTGATTTAAAATAAATCATATTGAATATTGGTATGTGATGAATGATTATTAATCATTTGGTATAAAAATGATGCATCATATTATGAAAGTAATTAAATGGCAAGTGTAAAACTCATGACGAGTTGCTTAATGGTTATATATTATATTTGATGAATATGAATTTATATATATACACATTTATATGTATGGATGAATATCGACGGGTTGTATGGCTTGAAACGGTACCGAGTAGGGGACACCCTATTAGCCTGAGTGAGTCAAGGGAGGACCGCTCCAACCGGGTGACAGTGGTAATGTGAGAGGGCAGGAGAGTGATGTACTCACATTCCCTGATAACTTATTATGACTGTAGTCGATCGGTCAATATGCGTATAGCAAAGTGCATTGACTAGATGCTGAGTGAGGCAGATCATTTTACATTGAATGTGAGGGTTGACCAGATCGCCGAATGAAGCAGGTCATTTCAAATTAAGTGTACTAGATCACCGAGTGAGGCAGGTGCATTAAAAGTGATATTTTTATCTTCAGATCTTAATATTTTCTATAGCTTATACAGCTGAACATAACTCCTGTTTTTCTCATTATATTTTATTTATGTTAAGTCTACTGGGAACCTTTGTTCTCACTATTATTGTGGTGTTATGTTCAGATAAAAAGAAAAGAAATGCAACACAAAATTGGCACTACTAATGAAGATCTAGATATCAGCACCACCTATTCACCCTTTGTATTTCAAGGGTGAGTGTTGTATAAATACTCTTATTTATGTACTGAAATGTTGTATTGTATAAATATAACATGTGTGAGGTTTGTAATATATAATGTAAACATGTATATTGTGTTTTGAAATGTTGTATTGTATAATTATAATATGTATGAGGTTTGTAATAAATATGTATATATATATATATACATTGTGTTTATACATATGGTGTATTTAAAATGCGTAATATGGAAAAAAATTAAATTAAATCGGATCTTACAAAGTTATTATAATAATAATAATTAAATTAAAAGAAAAAAACCAGACATTACAAAGTTGGTATCAAAGTCAGTCAATCTTAGGCGACCATGGGGTGGGTGGTCCCGGACGTTACAAAGTTGGTATCAGAGCTAGTCGATCTTAGGCAACCATGGGGTGGGTGGTCACCTAGATTGACGTAGAGGAGTCTTGAATAGTTATGTGGAAACGTTGTGTAAGGTAGCGGATAAATTCAGTAGGAAAGTATTAGTATTTCCTATTTATAATCTTGTGTAGTGTGATAACTACTGTAAAATTTTAAACTGCTGTTGAGCTTGATCACCTCAATAGTGACTAATATTTTGCTTTACTAATACAGTGAGATATGGCACCATCAAGAAGAAATCTGCCAGGCAGTGCAGATGCTACCTTAAATAACATAGCTGCAGCTATTCAAGCTCAGGCAACTGCTACAAATTAGATTTTGCAGCATCTTCAGAATATTAATAATAATGACGAGGCTAGGGAAAATGACAGAAACCGAAATGGAAACAGAACAGGAAATGGTAATAGATGGTCTGAATTTATGGGAACGCGACCTCTGTCTTTTGTGGGTGCATATGACCCGATAGTTGTTGAGAGATGGCTGACGGAACTCAAGAAGATTTTTGAAGTTCTAAATTGTTCTGATGAGCAGAAAGTTCATCTTGGGACGTATATGCTAAAGGGAGAAGCTGAATACTAGTGGAGAAGAGCCAAAGAGTTACTGATACATCAAGACAGGGAAATTACATGGAACTTGTTTCGAGAGACTTTTCTGAACAAATATTTTCTCAGTAATGTGAGAGCAGAGAAAGAGATTGAGTTTTTTCAGCTTAGACAAGGAAATGGGACCATTGAGCACTATATTACCAAGTTTGAAGAACTATCTAAGTTCTCAAGTACTCTGAAGAATAATCCAGATGAAGCTTGGAAGGCAATGAAATTTGAATCAGGACTGAACCCGGAGCTTAAAAATGTTGTGGTGGCATTAGAGATTCGGGAATATGCCCCGTTGGTAAATAAATGTCGGATGTTGGCGACAAGTCTAAAAGTAGTAGAGGATGAAAAGGAGAGGTGGACTCAATGGAAGCGGAAGAGAAAGTTTCCAGTTATAGATAGAAATACTAGAGGAAAGAATATCATGAGAGGTAAACAACTAGCAACTGTAGAACCCAGACCTTTTCTGAAGGATCCGGCAACGGGTCAGTGTGGGAAATATGGAAAATTCCATGGGGATAAACCATGTTATTTTGGCCTAGTTAATTGCTTCCGATGTTGACAGAAAGGGCACATGGCACGATATTGTCTACTGGGAAATGAGAAAGGTACTGCACGAACTTAACAAACGACAGGAAGAGTTTTCACTCTGAGCAGTGCTGAAGCAAAGACAACTCCTGATTTGATGCAAGGTACGTGCTGTATCAATAATTTGCCTCTGAATGTATTGTTTGATTCTGGTGCAAGCCATTCTTTTATAACAATAGAATGTGTGGGAAAATTACAACACTCTATTGCAGAGTTACCATACGAGTTAGCGGTGGTGACACCTACAGGAGAAAAAATAATTACCTCCTCAGTGTGTTTGAATTGTCCCATTGTATTGAATGACAGATCCTTTGTAATGGATCTGATCTGTCTACTTCTAGACGGTATAGATGTCATCTTGGGTATGGATTGGTTAAGTCAGAACCGAGTCCTACTGGATTGTTGCAATAAGACTTTTGAGTTTCTCTCGGACCCACCGGAGGACCAAAAGTATAGCATTATTAGTGCTCACCGACTCTATAAGGAGATGAAGGATGCAGATCTGAGATGTATTTTCCTATATACCATCAACCCGAGTATGAAACAGGAACTGCTTGAGATTCTAGTAGTCTGTGAATTTCCAGAGGTTTTTTCCCCTGAGATTTCTGAACCTCCACCGAAGAGAGAAGTAGAATTCTCCATCGATCTAGCACCAGAGGCAAGGCCTATTTCTATCACTCCCTATAGAATGTCTCCTGTAGAACTACAAGAGCTGAAGAAGTAGATCGAAGAGCTGTTAGAAAAGAACTTTATTAGACCTAGTGTATCACCTTGGGGAGCGCCTGTATTGTTTGTCAAGAAGAAAGATGGCAGTTTGAGATTGTGTATTGATTATAGGCAATTGAATAAGGCGACTATTAAGAATAAGTATCCATTGCCTAGAATAGACGATCTATTAGATAAATTAAAGGGAGCTATTATTTTCTCTAAGATAGACTTGAGGTCAGGATATCATCATATCGGAATTAAAGAAGAAGACATTCCAAAAATAGCTTTCAGAACTCGGTATGGACACTACAAATTTTTAGTCATGCCTTTTGGGGTCACAAATGCACCTGTAGTCTTTATGGACTATATGAATTGCATTTTTAGACCCTACTCGTATCAATTCGTAGTAGTGTTCATAGATGATATTTTAACCTACTCTGAGAGTGAAGAAGAACATAACCAACATCTGCGATTAGTACTTCAGGTCTTGAAAGAAAAGAAATTTTTCGCTAAGTTGGAAAAATGTGAATTTTGGTTGGAAGAAGTGAAGTTTTTGGGTCACGTATTTTCTAAAGATAGTGTGTCGGTGGATCCCAGTAAAACTGAAGCAGTACTAAAATGGGAGAGACCTAAAATTGTGACTGAAGTTAGAAGTTTCTTAGGTTTAACAGGATATTACAGAAGGTTTATACAAGGATTCTCTCAAATAGCTTTGCCTTTGAGTCGATTGACTAAAAAAGGAAATCTCTTTAATTGGATTGAAGAATGCGAAAATAGTTTTCAAGAGCTTAAAGTCAAATTGACTTCTCCACCTATTCTAGTTGTTCCTAACCCTTCTGGATGCTTTATAGTCTATACAGATGCTTGCAAGAAAGGTTTAGGTTGTGTTTTGATGCAAGAAGGTAGAGTGGTTGCATGTGCGTCTCGACAATTGAGACTGCATGAGGAGAATTATCCACTCATGATTTAGAATTGGCTACGATAGTTTTTTGCCCTGAAGATGTGGAGACATTATTTATATAGAGCTGTATTTGAAATATACAGTGATCACAAGAGTTTAAAATATTCTTTGACCAAAAAGAATTGAATATAAGGCAAAGAAAGTGAATGGAATTCATTAATGATTACAAATTTGAATTAAAGTATCACCCAGGGAAAGCAAATGTAGTAGTTGATGCGTTGAGCCGGAAGTCATTACATTTAAGTCAAATACTGATAAAAGAAATAGAACTAATTGAGGAATTCGGAAATTTGAAATTATCAGTTATGACTGTCTCTGGAAGTTTGATTATTAGTGAATTAAGAATTGAAAGTGACTTGAAGACACATGATCAATTTTTACAAGATCAAAGAGATCAGCCTGGCTTTGCAATGTCAGAGGATAGAATTATTATGTACCATGGTAGAACATGTATACCACACGGAGAGAATTTGAAGGCTAAGATTCTGGAAGAAGCTCATCAAAGTAAGTATACAATCCATCCAGGATCTACAAAAATGTATCAAGATTTGAAAAGATTATACTGGTGGCTAGGAATGAAGAGAGACATTGCTGAATACGTGTCTAAGTGTTTGGTTTGTCAAAAGGTGAAGATAGAACATCAAAAACCTTCTGGGATGTTACAACCTTTAGAAATATCTGAGTGGAAGTGGGATAGTATATCTATGGATTTTATTGTTGGATTACCTAAGACTCAGACATGTCATGATGCGATATGGGTAATAGTTGATAGACTGACAAAATCTGTGCACTTTCTACCCATTAATAAAAATTACTCGTTGAATAAGTTGGCCTAGTTGTATATGAAGGAAATTGTACGGTTGCATGGAATTCCTAATAGTATCATTTCAGATCGAGATCCTCAATTTACTTTCAAATTTTGGAGAGCGCTACAAGAAGCTTTTGGTACTCGTTTGTGTTTTAGTATTGCATATCATCTTCAAACAGACTGTAAAACAGAGAGAACTATACAGATTTTAGAGGATATGCTAAGAGCGTGCATACTAGAGAAAAGAAAAGGATGGGATGGATATCTGTCATTGGCTGAATTTGCGTATAATAACAGCTATCATTCTAGTATCAGAATGGCACCTTATGAAGCTTTGTATAGTAAGAGATGTAAATCGCCATTATGTTGGAATGAAGTGGGGGAGAAAAGGTTATTAGGGCCCGAGTTAATGCAACATACATATGAGCAAATACAAATAATTCAGGATAAAATGCGAATAACTTAGAGTCATCAAAAGAGCTATTTCGATAGGAGAAAGAGACCAATACAATTCCAAGAAGGGGAGCATGTGTTCTTGAAAATTTCTCCTACTACCGGAATTGGCCGAGCAATGAAAATTAAGAAATTGAGTCCGAGATATTTAGGACCTTATCAAATTCTGAAAATGATAGGGTCATCAGCGTATCAGATTGTACTTCCTCCGCATTTGTCAAATTTGCATGATGTGTTCCATGTTTCTCAACTTCAGAAGTATCTACCAGATCCGTCGCACATAATTCAAGAAGAAATAGAAGAAATAATAGCTATAGACGAGAATCAAACCTACCGACTGAAGCCGATAGTAATTCTAGACAAAGATGTGAAACAGTTGAGAAATAAAACTATTCCATTGGTGAAGGTAGGTTAAGAGAGTTTGACAATGGAAGAAGCCACATGAGAAAGGGAAGATGACATGAGACAGAAATATCCACAACTATTTGAAGACAGGTAAACCTTAAATTTTGAGGACAAAATTCTTTTTAGGGTGGGAGAGCTGTAACATCCTCGATTTTTTCTTATGTTACTAATTGAAATTTATTTCTTTCAGAAAGGAGAAAGGATTTTGGATTTCGTGGGAGGATTAAATTATTTTACCCAAGTCAAACAAGATAGTAGGAATGGTTAAAATGGCATTTATGTAATTTCATTAAAATGAGATTTAATTTATGTAATTTATGGAGGATGGCATTTGTGTAATTAATGGATGATGGTATTTGTGTAATTAATGGATGATAGCAATGACATTTTGGTGATGAAGAGGTGGTAGGTAGGAAAAAAAATGAGAAGTTAAGAAGGAAAAGGGGGAGTGTCGATAGGAAGAGAAAGGAAAAAAAAGAGAAGAAAAGGAAGAGGAGAAAAAGAAAGGGGAAGGAAAAAAAGAAGAGAAAGAGAAAGAAGAGAAAGAGGAAGAAGAAGAAGAGAAAGAAGAAGGAGAAGGAAGAGAAAAAGAAAATCAAGGATTTCTGGGTGGTAGGAATCAAGCACAAGTTTAAGGAGTTGTTTGAGGTAGGTTTAACATCTTTTAATAAATTTTGTACAAAATGATATATATGCTTTTAGATTTGTTTAAATGTAATTTTGAATAGCATGTGGTCTGGATATTTATATAAAATTATATTTTGGTTGTATGGACATGCATACGGGTGCATGGGATTACATAAAAGAAAAACGAGAAATTAGACTAAGCTGAATTTCGGAATAATCTGGGAAGCCTATATTTTTGAAATTTTTGGAACTTTTGACAAGGATTTTAAAGAAATGTTCAACATATTAATTGTAGATATATGTCTCACGGATCTATAGGCTCTGAAATTACTTAATTTTGAGTTCATATAAGTGAGATATGACTGATTAATTGAGCAGATATCGGAATCCAGGATAGTAAAAATAAGCATTTTTATTTTAATTTTTTGGGAACAATACGTAAAGAATCTAAAGAAATAATAAAAACAAAAGTTGTAGATAATTTCTTAGCTTTTTATAGGATTTAAAATCACCTCAATCGGAGTTTGTATGAGGGAGATATGGTTGAATAAGTGAAGAAAGGTCACAGAACACGGCCTGGCCGTGTTCTGAGTTGCTTCGGCACGGGTAGACTATGTTCAGGACTGTTTTTAAGCATGTTTAAAGTATTTTTCAAGTATGGCTGTGTTGGGTGCTGCATTATCATATTTTTCATTGTTTTCTTCTTAAAAATAATCTTATTTGTTGAAATATTTTTAAGAAACATATGTCCAAGAAAAATACTTTTACAATGATGATTTTGGTATCACAAATTACTCTTTTTCTTTATTTGATTTAAAATAAATCATATTGAATATTGGTATGTGATAAATGATTATTAATCATTTGGTATAAAAATGATGCATCATATTATGAAAGTGATTAAATGGCAAGCGTAAAACTCATGACGAGTTGCTTGATAGTTATATATTGTATTTGATGAATATGAATTTATATATATACACATTTATATGTATGGATGAATATCGACGAGTTGTATGGCTTGAGACGATACCAAGTAGGGGACGCCCTATTAGCCTGAGTGAGTCAAGGGAGAGCTGCTCGAACCGGGTGACAGTAGTAATATGATGGGGCAGGAGGGTGATGTACTCACATTCCCTGATCACTTATTATGACTATAGTCGATCGATCAATATGCGCATAGCAAAGTGCATTGACCAGACGCCGAGTGAGGCAGGTCATTTTACATTGAATGTGAGGGTTGACCAGATCGCTAAGTGAGGCAGGTCATTTCAAATTAATTGTACCAGATCATCGAGTGAGGCAGGTGCATTAAAAGTGATAATTTTATCTCCAGATCTTAATATTTTCTGTTGCTTTTACAGCTGAACATAACTCTTATTTTTCTCATTATATGTTATTTATGTTAAGTCTACTGGGAACCTTTGTTCTCGCTATTATTGTGGTGTTATGTTCAGATAAAAAGAAAAGAAATGCAACACAAAATAGCGCTACTGATGGAGATCTAGATGTCAGCACCACCTACTCACCCTTTGTAGTTCAAGGGTGAAGTGCTGTATAAATACTCTTATTTATGTATTGAAATGTTGTATTGTATAAATATAATATGTGTGAGGTTTGTAATATATATGTAAACATGTATATTGTGTTTTGTAATGTTGTATTGTATAATTATAACATGTATGAGGTTTGTAATAAATATGTATATATATACATTGTGTTTATACATATGGTGTATTTAAAATGCGTAATGTGAAAAAAAAAATTAAAGTAAATCGGATCTTACAAAGTTGTTATAATAATAATAATTAAATTAAAAGACCAGACATTACAGGAGTAACATGACAGAAGTGATTTTTGCCACGGGGAAGAAAGTGTCTAGAAATCAATGCCTGCTTGTTGAGTATAGCCTTTTGCAATCAATCTAACTTTGTATCTATCAAGAGAACCGTTAGATTTGTACTTGACCTTATATATCCATCTGCAGCCAATTGTTTTTCTATCTTTTGGAAGAGGTACTACTGTCTAGGTATTGCTTGCTTCTAATGCTTTCAACTCTTCCTGCATGGCAGTTTACCATTTTGGACACTTAACTACTTGATGATAATATTGAGGTTCATAAACAGTAGTAATCTGCATGATGAATTCTCTATATTTCGGTGATAGCTTGTCATAGACCATAACCTATTGTATCGGATATAGGATGATATTATAATCAGACGTTGAGCATATATATTCTTGTAGATAAGAGGGTTGTTTAATTGATTTATTGGATTTTCTGAGAGATGGCCATTGAGACACTCCATGAGTGCCCTTTGTTTCAGTATTAGTTTCCGGATTGATTGAAATTTCATTGTTCTCATCTAGTGACTGAGCTGGAATGGTTTTTGTAGGTATTAATACTGCATAATCATAATCTGTTTGAAACGTAGGAACGACTAAATCTTTAAACAAATCAACTGTTTCATTGATTTTTGGTAATATTTGAAATGAAAAAGTATTCTCATGGAAGATGACATCACAAGATATAACAAACTTCTTGATTTTGAGATTGTATACTCGGTATCCTTTATATCCCAATGGATAACCAATGAAGACAACAGGAATTGATCAAGGAGTAAACTTATTACGTTCATGTATTGGATTTGAGACAAAACAAAGGCACCTAAAGACCTTTAAAGCTGCATTGGTAGGCTCTTTCTGATAAAGTAGTTTATATGGAGATTGGTTGAGAAGTGGAGATGGAGTTTTATTGATTATAAATACCACAATAATAATGCATTCACCCCAGAACCATATATAGGCATATTGGCTTGGAACATTAAGGCTCTTGGTACATTCAAAAGGTGCTGATGCTTCCTTTCCACTACTGAATTTTTTTTTGGTCTATAAGGACATGAAAACTGATGCAGAACTCATTGTTGCAAAAAAATTGTCAAAGCCAATTCTTCAGTATTATCAGATCGTAACTTTTAAATTTTTCTACCAAACTGATTTTGAACCATGGCAAAAAAATTCATAATGGAAGTAGTAGCTTCTCACTTGTGTTTTAACATATATATCCAAGTAAAATGTGTATAGTTATCAACGATTGTGAGAAAATAATTCTTACCATCATGCGTGGGATTATGATATGGTCCCCAAATGTCATAGTGTACTAAATCAAATGATTTTTCAGATAAATTATTGAACGAAGTGAAGGATAATCTTCTCATTTTTTAAAGAGGACAAATTTGACAAGTTCTAGAAGAATAGTGTGATGGAAGATCAAAAGGAACTTTATTACTCATTATCCTCAACACTTTATCAAACAAATGACCTAACCTACCATGCCATAGATATGCATTAATAGGATTAGGTGGAATCGAATTACAATGTGAAATTTGCACAGAAGGAAAAACATGTGGATTTATTACAATGGAGGATTTATTTTGCATAACATGGATAGATCCTATATCAGTAGATTTATGTTGACAATCTTCATCCTCTCAGTAAATGTATAATCCCTCATACAGCTTACCCTTGCCAATCATCTTTGATATGTGTGGATCCTGAATTTGGAATGAGTATTCATGAAAAGTGACATGATAATGAGAATTCTTTAACAATGCTGATATTGATATAAGATTGATGCGAAATAAGGGAATATACAACACTTCAAGTAATATAAAAGTGGATGAAAGATGAACGGTACCAATGGCAGCAACTGAAACTTTTGACCCATTTGGAAGATTGAAAAAATGATTTTTTAAAGATTTATAAGAAGTAAAGAATTTCAAAGAATGACAAACATGAGATATGGCTCCTGAATCAAGAATCCATGAGTTAGAGAGATTGTGACTTGGTGAAATACTTGTTGAAAAAATCATACAAGTGGGAACTAATTCTACCGAGATGTCTGTATCAGGGATTGCAGCATGTGACAATTGGGCTTGGAGTAAGTGAATCAATTGTTAGTATTGATTAGATGTTATTTGCATAGGTGATTCTTTAGAATCGACTACACTGGAAACTTGATTCACATTACCAGTTTATCTCCCTTTCTTCTAAAATGTCTCTTTCTTGTATCCAGGGGGATAACCATGAACTTTGTAGCACTTATCTTTGGTGTGTCCAAGAATGCCACAATGAGCACAAAGCGACCTTTCTTTCTTGACATTCCATTGCTTTCTATCATAGCTAGTTTTGGAGTTTGATTGCATGAGTGCATATGTAGCTTGTATATCAGATTGGCTTATTGAATTCCCAACTTCTCTCTGTTTCTCCTCTTGAACTATTAATGAGAAGACTTTGTTAATAGGTGGGAGAGGATCCATTAACAAAATTTGCCTTCTTTACTTGTGAAAAAGATTCATTCAATCCCATGAGAAAGCATAATACATATTCTTGCACTATATGCTCAGTCAACGGTCTGACTCATCCATAGTTACACATACTGACCGGTTGATATTCACCAAGCTCTTCCAAAACTCCTTTTAGCTTTGTGAAATATTGCTCCACTGTCATGGATCCTTGAGACATGACCAATTCTTTTTTTAATGAAAGATTCGAGGCTCATTTTTTTTGTTGATATCATTCTTGAAGATCACTCTATATTTTTGCAGCTGACACTGAGTAGATCACACTAGCAATGATTTCTTTTGAGATAGAATTGAGTAGCCAAGAAGCTACAATGTTATTGTTCCATTGCTAAGTAAAATAAAGTTGAGTATTGCTTGGATCAGGAATATGAATTGAACCATCTACGAAGGCAAATTTGTTTTTGGCCATTAGCGCAATACTCATTACACAACGCTATGAATGATAGTTGCTTCCAGTGAGCAATTGGGAGGCCAGAATTAATCCTGTTGAATTTGAAGAATGAAGAGAAAAGGATTCAAAATTTCATCCATGGCAACATTTGCCATTAACGAACGAGAAAAAAAATACTTCAGTGCACATGGATATAGCTCTTTGATACCATATCAAGAAGACGAATAAAAGAAAATTGAATTTTGTATTCAGTATCTTCCTCACGAGTACATGCATGTATATAATAGTTCTTCCCGAATCTCATGTGACATCCGTGTACAACTGATTAATTTAACCAACTAACAGAATATGCTACGTGTTTAATACATGTTTACTTGAAAATGATTTCTTCCTATATCCATTAATTTTGATCTTCCCAATTCCATAAAATTAAATATTTCTAGGGTAAGTCCATTTATTGAAGGAAGACTAACGCCTTGTCATGCCAGCTTTTTCATTGTTTTCTTCGACCCCACCATTTACTAATTGATTCTTCAATCTTACTTTTCAGTGTCAAGCAATTGGTATTCCAGCTGAGCCGCCCCTTACTTTTCAAACTAAATGTCTTTGAACTAAATAATAAATATAGATCATATATATAATTAATTTCAAAATTTTAATTCATACCAAAGGATTCAAAAAGATGTACTCTTTATTTTTATTACTTGAATGTTGAAGTTAACATTTAAAAGAATTTGTTTTTTTGAATGTACCAAGTTGATACAGATAAGTGCATTTTTAAAATATCTAAAGAGATATCTTGTCTAAGTTTACATGTAAATTAGCCTAAATATACGTTTACCACCAAAAGAATTTCATTTAAATGTAAAAATTTAATTTTGTCCTATAAATTTTGTTTTCCTTCCCCAATTAAACTATATATTTTCAAATTGATCTGGAATCAACCTTTAATTCCATACACTCTTTTTTTTTTGTTGAGAAAAATACCATCTCATCTTTTCTGCATTTTTCTTTATTAGATAGTCCCTGTTTTTAAAAAATTATACAAATTTTTCTTAAAATATAAAGTTGTACTACAACTAAATTTATTTTAACTATTTCGTTAGTTGACTATTAGTTTATCGTTATATTATTATTTTATTATATTCTTTTTACTAAAATAACTGAATAAAAATTATATTTTAACAATACTTAACATAATTACACCTATCAAATATACATAATGTTTTTATAAAATAATTTAATAAATGTACTAAACACTTTATTTTTTAATTACTTTAATTTTAATGTAATCAAACGATAATTTTAATATTTTTATACTATTTTTTGGATAGATAATTTAAATACAGATCACATTATTAATATTAAATGATAATTAAAGTAAAAAAAGTCATAAATTATTTTGATTGGCAAAATAAGAATCAAACAATAATTAAATTACATTAAAATTTTAAGTCTTATTGCTAATATTACACTCATATTGGTTTTTTTTAAAAACAAATAAATATAATTTTAATAACAACAAAAAGTAGTCTGCACAATGGTCAACTTTTCATTTTTTTAAATAATTTTTGTTTTTGCTTTTTGTTTTATTTTACTATCACTTAATATTAATAGTAAGATCGGTATATAAATTATTTATAAAACAATAATATTAAAATATTTAAAGCATTGTTTGATTGCATTGAACGCAATTGAAATATATATATTTTTTAAATAAAGTGTTTGGTACATCTGTTAAACTATTTTATAAGTATTATTTATGTATTCTAAGAGGTGCAGTTTTGTAAATATACTATTAAATATTGTTAAAATATAATTTTTTATGAGAATAAATAATTTGAGTGTAATATTAAAAAATTAATATAATTTAATTATTGTTTCATTCTTATTTTGGTATTTGTATTTTTTTTCTTAATTATTACCTAATATTAATGATATGATCTTTATTTAAGTGATTCATAAAAAAATATAAAAATTAAAAATTATCATTTTTTTGCATTAAAAATAATTCGAATATATTTAAAAATAATTAATTTGGTATATTTTTAAAACTGTATTATAAGAATTATTTATATATTTTAAGATGTGTAGTTATATAAAAATATTGTTAAAATATAATTTTTACGAAATTATTTAAAAAAACCGTAATATAAATTATTAACTAATAGTGAACTAATAAAATAGTTAAAATTATATTAGTTGTAATACAATTTTTAATTTTAAAATAAATTTATTTAATTTTTTAAAAAAAGGGCCGTGTAACAAGAGTAAAATATAAAAAATGAGAAGTATTTTTATTTATTTCTTTTTCCATCTATTGGAAATTAAAATGTAGTTATAAATATTATTCTCTTTCATATTCAATAGTATATAGGTATTTTCCTGTCTCAATTTTTGCTTTCATGTTAATGCCAATTTTTTTTTTTTTTGAGTGAAAAAAAAGGATTCAAACTATTAACTCTTTGCATAAATTTTCACCCTCCAACCACTTTCAGCTAGTCTCTGATTATGTTAGATTTGTTTCTTTCTTTCTTTAACGTTCCCCTCACGTGATACATACGTGTGTGCGCGCGTGTCTATATATACATATATATATATATATATATATATATATATATATATATATATATATATATATATATATATATATATATATATATATATATATATATATATATATATATATATATTTTACTGTATTTCGAATTCAGGCTGGAACCATCGCATAATCAAGTTGGCCAATTGCCGACATTGATCGTACCTGGATGCCTTAGAATATTAAAAAATAAAAACAGAATGACAGAGTGGCCCATAGTTTGACGCCGAAATTTTGGAAGATGGAAAGAGAAAATTCAGCTTTGAGCATTAGTGCCTTATGACCCTTGAACCTTTTATTTAATTTAGTTTTTAAGCGATTAAATTAAAACTTCTATTTTATTTATATATTAGTGTGAATCAGACAATTTGACGTAAGATTTCTTATCCCTCCAACTATTCCATCAAGCATAGTTTTAGAATTGAGACGGAGACTTTTTAAATTGGCCATCAAATTAGTCTAATTTTAATTAAATTAACTTAATGGTCCAATTGGTGATCCAGTGATTGAAAAACAATTGTACTGAAACAAATTTTATTTTATTTTTTATAAAATTAATTTTATATTATTATTTTCTATACATTTAATAATATTTTTTTTCAATAAGTATATGTTTATTATTTATCAAGATGAAGTATATTATATTTAATTTAATTTAAAAAGTATATTAAATTTTAATTATATATCAAAGGGACATTATTGCAACCATTGTGAAATCTTATATAACTGCTCCTTCACCCATCCGCTCTATTTAACCAAAACCCTGTAAACGAAGGTGCAAAATTGATTCTGGCAATGGTTTTCCCTTTGTTTCCCCTTATGTTCTACTTAATGACTCTGCCACCAATTTGTGTTTTTGCCGAAACCAGAAGTAATATAATTGTGGGTGATTTTCTCACCGCAGGAAGTGGATACTCCACCTGGCTGGTTTCACCTTCTGGGGATTTTGCCTTTGGCTTTCATCCACTCGATGACAATGATCTTCTATTGCTTTCCATCTGGTATGCCAAGATACCGGATAAAACCATAGTCTGGTATGCCAATGGCGATAAACCTGTATCAAAGGGGTCAAAAGTGCGGCTTACTGCTGATCGTGGGCTTGTGCTTACTTCTCCTGATGGAGTGGAGTTATGGAAATCACACGACTTTATTGGTACTGTTGCTCTTGCTGTCTTGAACGACACCGGAAACTTTTTACTTGAAGATGAGAAGCTTAGTATTCTCTGGGAGAGCTTCAAGGATCCAAGAGATACCTTGTTGCCCACCCAGATTCTGGAAAAGGGAGGAAAGCTTTCTTCTCGAAGATCGGAGACAAAGTTTTCCATGGGAAGGTTCCAGATCTTTCTTCAATACGATGGTAATCTTGTTTTTTATTCTATAAACTTACCATCTGAGTATGCTAATGAAAACTATTTTGAAAGTGGCACCGCTGCAACCAAATCAGCTAGTGCGGGCTATCAACTGGTATTTGACATATCAGGAGACTTGTATATTTTGCTAGAGAACAATGAAAAAGTCAACCTCTCTCCAGGAAAAAGTTCCTCTTCTGCCACACAATTTTATCTACGGGCAACTCTCAATTTTGATGGGGTTTTCGTCCTCTATCAACATCCAAAGAGTTCCTTGGGCAATCAAAGTTGGACCCCTCTTTGGTCTCAACCAGATAATATCTGCACTAGTAGCCTGGTTAGTGCAGGTAGTGGCGTTTGTGGATATAATAGCATCTGTGATCTGAATAAAAATCAGAGGCCAATTTGTCAATGCCCAAAAGGGTATTCTCTACTTGATCCTAATGACCAGTATGGTAGCTGTAAACCAGATTTCATACAGGGCTGTGAGGAAGACAGGCTTAGCAAGAGGACAGATCTGTACGAGTTTGAGGTGCTAATAAACACTGATTGGCCTCTTTCAGATTATGTGCTTCAAAGGCCTTTTACTGAGGAAGAATGTAAACAGTCTTGTATGGAAGATTGTTTTTGCTCGGTTGCTATATTCAGACTAGGTGATAGCTGCTGGAAGAAGAAGATACCACTTTCAAATGGCAGAGTTGATGTGACTCTTAATGGTGCTAAAGCTTTTATCAAAGTGAGGAAGGATAATTCCTCCCTACCTGGTCCTCCACTTTGAGACAACCTAGCTAGTGGACAATTAAGTCATAAAGAATAATTATTGTTGGAGCTGTACCGGCCGGCCAATTGAAAGGTGAACTGGCAACCTAATATGAATCAGTAAAGAGATAGTTGGAAATAAAGAATGCCAAGTTGGCAAGTTAACATAACTCTAACAGGAAGCAAGTAGAAATCTAGGGGGGGTTATCTATCGCCTGAATTCTGATGTGAGCTAATTGGAGCTTCCCATTTGTTTCTTGATTCAAGAAAGATTTTCTCACATGTTATACTTTTTTTGGTTATTATTGTGTAAGATAAAATTGATCTATCATATGAATTTAGAACACCTAATAAGTTTTAATAAATTAGAACCATACATACATTAACCATTAAAACTAATGTCACGTGTGTCTAAGAAAACACTTTAAACTAGGCTATTTTTTTCTATCTTCCTCGGAATAGGCGGCTTTTCGGTTAATTAAATTACAGTTCTAACCAAAGTCAAAGAGGAGAAGAGATATAATGTTTTCTATATTTAACCTTAAAAGCCTTTCTATCACAATCTTAATAGGGTCAAAGGTCTGCACTACCCAATCATTTCAACTTAAAATAAGATGTACATGACCCATACAATAGAGATAATATAAATAATTAGATCTCATGAATGTCTATTAACTCGAATTATATAACTGCTAGTTTTTTATAAAACATAAAATATAAATAATGGAAACCCATGATTAAGAAAACTCTTAAATATTTGTCTTTCTCTTCTCATGTTTTTTCAAGTTCCATAATTGATTCATCCTTCCTTGTAGCTATGGAGGGAAGCTTCGTAGAAATTTTCTGAGGGAAGCTTCGTAGAAATTTTCTGAGGGAATCTTCGTAGAAATTTTCTGAGGGAAGCTTCGTAGAAATTTTATGCAATAAGATAGTGTATTAGCGTATGCGGATGATTTTTGGGTTATATCACAACCAAATCAGTTCCATTCTGCGAGTAGACCTCCTTTAAAATTAATCTGGCCAATATCCAGACAAATTTAATTTTTAACATTTTTGTCACGTTCTGTGATTAAGGATGAAGTTAACATGGTACACATTATTCACACCCTTCATCAATAAATCACAATAGCTCAACTTACTTTTTCGCTTAACTGTGCACAAAATTGTTATATTTTCTCAAAAAGTCGGAAAGTACAATAGCAACTGGGGCTTTCCCATAATGGTCATGAGTTACAAAAGCATAAACAAAGCTTATTTAGCTAACTATATACCAAACACTGCTCCCCCATTGCTAGCCATTTTGTGCTTTCATTTTGCTTTCATATACCTAAACATGAAACAAACCTAGAAAACAATGAGAATATAATACAAGTCGCTATATTGCTGTCGCAATACTTGCACTTACGTAATTGTATTTAACAGCAAGTCATTGACAGATTTTTGGCAAATACTATGTGGCTCTCATCTTTTGGCACTGGTTTGGTTGATCATTTGGAAAGGATTGGGTCTGATCATTCCCCAATCCTTCTCCAAATGACTGGCCAAGACAAGAATCCTAAGAAATATTTTATATTTGATGCAAGGTGGAAAAATAACGAAGAGGTTAAAAGCATTATTGAACAGGTAAGGAGAGAAGAATGTTTTGGCTAAAATGTTTATTGTTTTCTCCAAATTAAAAGCTACCAGGCATGCTCTTGTGGAGAAGAGTAGAAGAAACAAAAGAAATTCCCTGCAAGATATTATGCAGCTCAAAGATGATCTTAAAAAAGTTAATAATGTTATTCCCTTTTATAGTGAGAAAGCAAAAAATTTACACCACAAAAAAATTACATTTAATTCCGCTAATTTAATAAAATGAATTGCATTTTAAAATAAAGATGACAACCAGGAACCAATTTTGGCAGCATAAGAAATTCAGTAAATAGACAATTTGTAGACAGTATCCTCTATATCACAAGTTAACAAGAACTACTATACTAGAATCATCAAAACAACACCCTTCAATCACTTTGACACCTGTAATAGATAATCCCCTAAAAAGAACACAAGATGAACGCCAAAAGCAAGCTAAGTGGCCATTTCTGTTTTTTGAAAATTCTGACATTCCTCATACTTAATACTTTAGGTTCACATATGTTGAAATCAAGATTTTTTCTAGGTACTCCTAATCTAAAGAACCTATAGTCATGATGCTAGTAGTTAGCTGTTTTAGTAAAATATGTGGCTATCCTGACATTGAGTAAGATATTTTGTTGTAGTTGTTAATGTGTATCATTAAGCAGTATGGGTCATTCCAAAAATCAAGGACTCCATTTTGATTTTTCTAATCTTTTATGAATATGTATATATAGCTATCAAATGAAATAGAAACAACACTGAATAAAGCATTTTGTAATTCACTTCATTTCTTGACTCTACATTTCTGTTATTATTGCATTTGGAACTTCAATTTCAAGCAGCTAAAAGTTAACAAATGATATCAGAGCTTTCTTCTTAAGGACTAGTGAAGAATCAACAGAAGGTGCTGCAAAAGTAAAAGGCAAAAGTTGGTGCAGAACAAAAGACAGAAGGTGCTGTTGGAAAGGGTAAGGAATGGCTTTAACAAATTTCCTAGGAACTAAACCTTTAGTATTTGTAGGGAAAAACTACCATATATGGATGATAAAGATGAAGGCTTACCTTAAGGCTCTGAACCTATGAGAGGCAGTGGAAGATGGTACTGATCATCCACCTCTGGGACAAGATCCAACCTTGACCCAGATAAAAAATCATGAAGAACAGAAGGCCAGAAAGCCAAGGGCCCTCACCTGCATTCACTTTGCTTTCTCATATTCTATCTTTACTAGGATAATGGCATGTGAATCCCTTAAGGAGGCATAGGAAAAGTTGAAACAAGAGTTTGAAGGAAGCGACAAAGTGAGGGGCATTAAGCTCTTGAATTTAAAAAGAGAGTTTGAAGTATTAACAATAAAGAAGGATGAAGCAGTAAAGGAGTATTCAGCAAAATTCATGGAGCTTGTGAACAAGATAAGGCTGCTTGGAGAACCTATGGAGGACAAAAGGGTGGTAGAAAAAAATTTTAATTAGCCTGCCAGCAAAGTTTTAGTCCAAAGTTTTAGCAATAAAAGAATCATATGATCTAAACTCTTTGACTTTTGTTGAGTTAATCAGCAAACTTCAGGCTGAGGAGCAGAGAACTAGTATAAGGGAGGAGGAGATAGTTGAAGGAGCCTTTCATGTCAAACATAAAGAAAAGCAACTTGCAAAAACCTTCAAGAAGCAAGGTTCATCAAAAGGTGATAAGAACAAAAAATGGAGCTCATGCAACAAAGGAATATACAAAAAGGGTAATTTTCCACCTTGCAATACTTGCCTTCAAACCAACCATTTAGAGAAGGATTGATGGTATAAAGGGAAGCCTCTAATAGAATGTAAATTTTGCAAAAGTCTTGGTCACATTGAAAAAAATTGTAGGATTAAGAAGAAGAAACAGCAGAGCCAAGCAGTACAGTAGGCAAACTTCTCAGATGAGATGGAGAAGGCATTAGCCAGCCTATTAATGGCTGTCCACGAGATGCAAAACAATGTTGAGCATATCTGGATTATTGATAGTGGTTGTACGAGCCACATGTCCAAGGATGAGCACACTTTCTCAAGGTTGGATATGTTAGTTAAAACAAAGGTGAAACTTGGCAACAGTTAAGAGCTGTAGGCTGAAGGAAAAGGGTCAACAACAGTAAAAACCGACCAAGGTGTAAGGTACATTTATTTATTCCATGCTTAGCTCAAAACTTACTAAGTGTAGCACATATACTCATAAATAGCTACTCACTGTCATTTAAAGAAAATTCTTGGTATATTTATGATATATATGATTGTCTAATTGCAAAGGTTTCAATGGTTACATTTTTTTTTCTTGGAATGTTTATGGTGATAGAGTTAACTTTGTAAAGAAGGATGAGTCTACAGTATGGCATAAGAGATATGGGTACTTTAATTTGGCAGCCTTGAGATTCATGTAGATAAATGGCATGACAAGGGATCTTCCTAAAATTCAAGAGTCAAATGAAGTGAGTGGAGCATGCCAATTAGGTTAGATGCATAAGCAAAATTTTCTAACAAGTTCAAGCTGGAAAATTGAAGAAAAATTGGGTCTGGTGCACATGGATATATGTGGACCCATGAGAATAGAATCATTAAACCAAAACAAATATTTTGTATTGTTTATTGATGACTTTAGTAGAATGTGTTAGGTCTATTTTTTGAAAAACAAAGGATATGTTTTACATGAATTCAAGAAGTTCAAGGCTTTGGTGGAGACACAAAGTGGGTGCAAAATAAAGGCCTTAAGATCAGACAATGGGATGGAGTTTACTTCACTGGCGTTTGAAAAATTATGTGAAGAATCTGGTGTAAATCACCAGCTGATAGTAATTTATACCCCACAACAGAATGAGGTCTCAGAAAGGAAGAAAAGAACCATGATGGAGATGGCTAGATGTATGTTGGCTGAGAAAAATCTTCCATAGTTTCTGGGCTGAAGTAGTAAACACTACGATCTACTTGCTCAACCGTTTGCCAACAAGAGCATTGAAGAGAAGGACAATAATTGAAGCCTGGACATGATCAAAACCCTTAGCCAAGCACTTGAGAGTACTTGGCTCAATTTTCTATAGTCATGTGCCATATGTTAAACGAAGGAAGCTAGAAAACAGAGCAAAAATGAGAATTTGTCTAGGCTATTCCACCATGTCCAAATGATATAAAATTTACAATGTGGAGAATAAAAGGAGCTTCATTAGTAGGGATGTAGTAGTAGATGAATCTATGTATTGGAATTGGGATAAAGTTCATCCAAAGAAGGATGATTTATTTCTACAAAATTTTGAAAGCTAACTTGATTTTTGAAGGTTGTCAATCTAGATCCGAGAAAAAATTTCAGAAGATGCAGACTAATCTCCAGACTCTCCCATTCTTAAGACAAAACCTCTATCAGAGATATATGAAAGATGCAATTATGCAAAAGCCTTCCACTTATGAAGAAGCTGAGAAATATGAAGTATTGGGGACAACCATGTAGGAAGAGATTGATGCAATAAATAAAAACAAAACCTGGGAACTTGTAGATCGATTAGAGGTAAGAAAAGTAATTAGGTTGAAGTAGATATTTAGAACTAAAATAAATCTTGATGGATCCATATATAGGCACAAGGCAAGACTTGTGGTTAAAGGTTCCTCTTAACAAGAAAGAGTGGACTATGAAGATACCTTTGCCCCTGTAGCTCGACATGAAACAATAAGGATGCTTCTTGCTTTGGCGACTCAATAAAGATGGCATGTGTACCACTTAGATGTAAAGTTTGCTTTCTTGAATGGAGAGTTGAAGGAAGAGGCATATGTCAAACAACCAGATGGTTTCTGTGTCCCACGTAAAGAAGGCAAAGTTTATAAGTTATATAAATCCTTGTATGGCTTAAAGCAAGCCTCTAGATCCTGGTATAGCAAAATTAACTCTTATTTACAGAACTGAGGATTTGCAAAAATTAAAAATGAGGCCACCCTATATGTTTAATAGCTTACCACTCAAGAGTTAGTGATTATATCTCTTTATGTTGATGACATATTGATAATGGGCAGTGATCCTAAGTTGGTTGCCGAGGTGAAAAAAGAAATGGAAGTTGTATTTGAGATGTAAGATTTGGGACTTATTAATTATTTTCTTGGAATAGAAATAAGTCAAACTCCTGCAAGTGTCTTTATTTCTTAAAGGGAATATGCACTTGATTTACTAAAAAAATTCAATATGGAAGATTACAAACTGATTTTCACTCCCTTGCCACAAAATATGAAGCTAAGAAAAGCTGATAAAAGGGAAGATACCGATTCTCCCCTGTATAGAAGTCTAGTAGGCAGCCTTCTTTATCTTACTGCCACTAGATCGGATATTATGGTTACAGTAAGTATATTGTCCAGGTTTATACAATACCTAGGCCAAGTTCGTTTTGGAGCAGTCAAGAGAGTTTTAAGATATATTAAGGGGATACAAAGGGTCTTCTTCATTCTCCTTTAGGGCTTCTAAAAAGGCTATTGACATTATCTCATATAGCTTCTTTTTCAATTCTTGAGCTATTTTGACTAAATCTAGGTAGGACATAATCTAAGTTTTCTCTATGACAAACTATTGATCTTCTTTAGATAATACTTGTTCATTATTGACAACTTTTGGATTTTGAGAGAGACATTTCTTGATGGAATCAGTGGTGCAATAATTTAAAACATATTTTGGCCACCATTTGAATTTGAAGATATGAACCAATTGTTGAAGAGCTATATTATTTGTTCTTCTTTGAATATTGTAATCCCAATAGACTATCTATAGGACTTTGAAATAATCAAAAAGAAAAATGGTTTGAGATCTTTTAAGAATTTTGTTGAACTTTTGAAGAGATAATATGCTTCCTAGATGGGTTTAGGAAGAATATTTTTGACAAAACCAAAGAATTCAAATTGTCAATAAAACAATTTGAAAAAAATTTTAAACAATTTTTATGGAAGTGGATAAACCATGAATGTGAATAATTTTAAAGAAGAAAAGCATTGTACCAGGCTTCATAGTAATCAATGTAATTAAAACCTAAAGGTTAAAAATTTATTGAAAGTTTTTTTGTTTAAATAGACATTTTGATTCCAATTTTCCTTTGGAAGGACTTTGAGAATTTGAACTTAAGAAAACATATTGCCATCAAACCCTTTTTTTAAGAGATGACTATTGATTTTGTATGTTCAAAGATAAGTTAATAGAACATTCTTGATTTTTGAATGTTTGATGGGATAAAGTGCCATTGACCTTCATTTTTTGTGTAAGGAAAACTAAGGTGACTGACTCCATTAGCTCATCTTTGATTTGATCATTGTTTAGAGTATAAATTTGTTGGACAAGATACTTTTAAACATATAAAGGATTAAATTTCACTATGTTTGTTAAAAGTGTTCAAGCAAAGGACTTTGAAGGGTTTAATGTGTTTGAAATAGGTTTGGTTTAAGAAGTTGACTACGAAGAGGTAGTTGAAAAAATTTGGATTGCATAGTCTTGGACTGTAAGGGCCTTGACCTTTTGAGGGGATTTTGGTTAAGATGGTTGCCCTTGGATTTGGGATTTGAGCTTTTGCTTTAGAGTTTGAGATTCTTAATTTAGATTTGATAGTGGGATTTTCCCCTATTCATTTTTTGTGCAAAAAATTTCTTGTAAGGAAATCAAGTAGAGAATTTACTTTTCCTTTGATAAATTCAATGTCAAAATAAAATGAAGATAGTAAAGCTTTCCATTTTGCAAAAAATTGTTTTGAAATAATGTTTTGAAGAACCTCTTTAGCAGCTTTTCAATCAATTCATAATAAAAACTTTTGATTGTTCCAATCATCTTGAAATTTTGTGATACATAACACTACAGTAAAAATATCTTTCTTTATAGTACTATAATTTTGTTGAGATTGTATCCAAGATCCTTAGTGATACTTAACAACTTGTTCTCTAAGATTATCTAGGTCTTGTTGTTCAAGAGTTCCACTGAGTCCTAACTGAGGCATCGGTTTCTACAATCTTGAAAGTTTTAGGATTTGAGATTCCTAAACATGGAAGAATCTTGACTTGTTGTTTCAATCTTTTAACTACTTGGGTCATTTCCTAATTCTAAGCATGAGGGTTTTTCTTGAGCTTATGGAATAATAGTTTACAAATTATCCTAAGTTTTGGGATGAAATCTAAGACATAATCGAGGCATCTTAAAAACCTTTGAAGTTAAGTTATATTCCTAAGTTCATCAGGAAATTTACCAACATATTCTATTGATCTACTAATTGAAACTATTGAACTTTGATATATTTTGAAACCTAGGAATCTAACCTTAGTTTGAAATATTTTTTTTTTAAACTAAAATTGCTAAACCATTCTTTTTGATAATATTGAAGAATTGATCTAAATTGTTAAAGTGTTGCACTATTATTTTTTTTGGACTAAGTGTTGCATTATTGAATTGGAAAAGACTAACACATCATCTATATAGAAAATGGTGAATTTTGAATAAGGATTGAATATATCATTCATGATATTTTGAAACTACGGAATTTTGGAGTCCAAAGGGCACACTGTATTCCATTTATAATGTCCAAAAGGAATTGCGAAGGCCATTTTATAACCATCTTCTTCTACCATCTCAATTAAGGTCAAAATGGAAACTAAGAAAATTTTCAATCTTACATATTTACAATTCTTCTTAGGTTCCTATTATACCCAATTTTTCTTTATTTGGCCCGAAGAAGCACTAATAGGAACTTAATGATTCTAGAGCAAGGGTGGCGAGATGAGAATAAGGTGAGCATTTTGCTTCGAACCAAGGTAGCAAAAATGGTATTGAAGACCTATATTAGAGATGAATATGACAAATTAACTTAGCATTATACCAAATCTCACAAGTGCATGGTGTCGTTGGCCTACAACGTTATAATGGAACTTTTGTAGGACTATAATGAATTCATCTTAACCCAATAGTGTCGAATTACAGCATTAACAACAATAAAATGAAGAAGAGAGAAAAAAGAAGAAAAGAAAAAAAATAAGAGAGAATTCATAATTGAATTGTATTGCCTTAGATTACACAATGCCCAGATTACACTATATATAGAAAGCTGTCTATAACTACTAAGTAACTAGCTACTATATATAAGAAATTACTCAACTACCCTTTAAATATATTCTCATTTACACCATCTCACATCCCTTCTCAAACTCAGGGTTGCCACATTAACAATTCTTAGTTTGGACCCTAAAAATGGAAAATGGTTTTAAAGTAAAGGGTTTATGAGTACATTAGTCAGTTTGTTTTGGGAAGAAATATGTAGTATAATGATTTCTTCTCTTATCATCTTTTCCCTGACAAAGTATAAATCCAACTAAAGGTGCTTTGTCCTTGAGTGCAAAATTAGGTTTAAACTGAGTAAGACAATGCCAAGGTTGTCATAGTGTAAATTTAGACATACAACTTGAACTTTGAGCTCATGAAGCAGTAATTGAATCCAAACAGCTTCAGCTACTAAGTTTGCAAGGCTTTTATACTTAGCCTTAATAGAAGATTTAGATATTGTAGGCTGCTTCTTTACAGACCAAGAGATCTAAGAAAACACAAGCACTATAAGTGCTTCTTCAATCATATAATTCATTGGCCCAATTAACATCATAAAAGGCGACTAAGTCAAAGGAGGCAAACTTGATAAATGTTAGTCCATATGCCATATAAGTATCTTAGGAGTCTTTTAACTGCAGACTAGAATTCACTCATTAGAGTTTGCATAAATTGACATAATCTATTTACTAAGTATGCAATTTTTGGTTTAGTGATAATAATGTATTACAGTGCACTATGTTTTTATAAAGAGAAGGATTCTTAAATGGTTTTGAACCTGTTGTAGTTAATTTTGTACTTGTGGCCATAAGACTAGGGAATAGTTTAGCATACTGCATTCCTACTTTCACCAATAGGTCCTTATTGTATTTTTCTTGAGAAAGAATAAAAGAGCCATTTGCTTCATATTTGACGATAATCCTTATAAAATAGTTAAGTTTCCTAAGATCTTTAAGCAGAAAAACTGAATTAAGTTGTTGAATTACCTAAGCAACGGAATTAGCACAATCTCAAATTATATTAATATCATCTACATACACTAATACTAGCAAAGTTGTGTTTCCACTTTTGGTAAACAGAGAATTATTACACTTTAAAGTAAGAAAACCAAGGGAGACAAAGGTTTGGCTAAGTTTTTCAAACCAAGCTTGAGGTGCTTGCTTAAGGCCATATAAAAGACTTATGTAACTTATAAACCAGCCTTTTATTAAAGGATTCAAACCATTATGGTTAAGACATGTAGACCTCCTCATTCAAAATTCCATTCAAGAAGGGATTGTTTACATTTACTTTATGCAATAGCCAGCCTTTGGTAAGATCTAGGCTAAGCACAACCCTCACAGTAATATGCTTAACTACAAGATTAAATGTCTCTATGAAATCATAACCTGCTTTCTCATGGAATCCATTTGCAACTAATCTAACCTTGTACTTTTAAAGTGAACCATCTGGATTGGTCTTTACATTGAACACCCATTTACATCCAATGGCATTTCTATCTTTAGGAAGCTTAATTAAAGACTAGGTGATGTTTCTGATCAAGGCTTCATACTCCTCTGTCATTGTAGCATACCATTATGGACTTTGTAAAGATTCTTTCACATATTTAGATTTTGCAATAACTAGTAATTGATGTGAACCTCTTATATGAACTTCACCATGAGTAGTGAGGCACAAAATTACTATGCGATTCGATTTGAAAGATCGTGTTCTATTTCATATTCATAACAAAAAAATAAAAGTAAAATACCTTGATCAATTATCTATAAAGAGATAAGAATTAAAGATATAAAAAAATATTGCAGATTCCATGTAATGATCTCATAATTTTTTTATTCTATTAGGTATGAGATTCCTATGGTATTTCTGATGACATTACATTTTCTTTTATCTCAATTGTATTAATGACGGAATTCAATTTCTAATTAAATCTTTAACTGATCAAAGTAAAGCAATAATTAGTAAAGCAAACTTTCATTCATATTATTATATTAAGGATGGCATCTAAACTATTACATCAGAGTAACCTCCCAGGAAGATGTTTATACATAGATTATGTCAACATGGTACAAATTGTATCACAAAAAGTAGGCAAGTACCCAGTCTCTATACAAAAAGGAAAATCTTTCCTGAGGTTAAGTTAATACAAAAGTATTTAACTTCTACACGAGACCATCATAATCATCTGGTTTCCTAGGTGCTACCGATGGTGGTGGTGGTTCGAGTACTAGAAACTTAGATAAGTGGAGTATGTTCAACTCCTGAACAACGGGGATGTGCCCTAGATAGGGTAGCTTGACCTAATGTATTACGAACACCAGAGTCATAAAGTATACAGGCATGATATTTCGCTAATCTGAACATAATAAGAGACAATAATGAGAATAAAAATTCTTAATAGATTTTATAGTGAACATGATGCATATATATTTTAGCTGTTTACTAGATCTGAAACTTACGTGAGTATCAACCCACTGTGAGCACCAGCCCATTATTATTATTGATTAAATAAGCAACCAGCTCACCCCTGAATGTGTTTGATTCACACTATCTAGGCATGGCATAAATTATATTTTCATTCAATGAATCCCTATTTTGGTACCAATATGGAGGCCATGAAACATAGGGTTACCTTGCGCTACCAAAGATCGTTCCCCTTATAAAGTGTTCAATTCTTTCCTTGAAATCAATCCAGTTATGATATTGACTCTTTCAATCATATTGCATTATCTTAAAATAGTCACATATTTGTTTTTAACATTATGCATATCACATATTTACTCAAAATATTTCTATGCAAATATTAGTGCCATCAATCAATCATTATGGATTATTTTTAAAATCAAGAATCTAAAATATGCATACTATATCCATGGTGTCATATGTAATAAGGTTAGGAATGGAGATAGCTTTGGAAAGGGGCTTGGCCCTACATCTCTTCATACAATCACCCTTTTAGTAATCTTTTAAGTTTTCACTTACATATTTATGCAATGTTTTTCTTATATTTCCCTTTACCCTTAATGAAGCTTGTTTTAATCTTATAAATTGTATTCATACTATCCAATCTATAGAGAAGTTTGGTTAATACTATATTCCTTGATTTTATTCTATACTTCTACTTTTATGGTTACACTTACTTTCTATTAAACTTCTAATTCATCCTTTACATATGACATGCAAATATATTCATAATGTTCACCTATTTTTTTAAATCATATCCCTTACCTACTATTTATGCCTTAATCGAGCTCAAATTAGAACACCTTACACACACACACACACACACACGAACACTACAAAAATAAGCTTAGAATTCGGCCTAATTACTTCCACACACATTCCCTTGTCTTGCATCATAACTTACATGTTTTTCTCTCAAAATATTTTATTTTAGCACGAAAACCAAACTTAAACATGACCTGGCTTCAAACCCAACATTCGTGCTCAAAAATCCACAAGGCACCACGGAACATGGCCTGACTGTGTTCTAGGACACAGTCGTGTTTCGTGTCCAAGCATGCATGTCTTGGACCTCACGCAACACTACTTGGCTGTACTCTATAGCACGGCCATGCTGTGGGTTCATGATGCCCTATTTCCCTTTTGTAATCCCAAAAAACAAGTTTGTAACTTCCACAATCAATCTTTAAACCTCAAAGCTCTTACACTTTGATCCATCATACTATATGGTTATATACAATCCTACCATTTCATCCCACAAAATGGCAATATCTTTTCTAAAATTTGCATCATATCACACTTATTTTCAAATAAGATCACTATGAAAATATACCTCAATACTTCTCTGAGATACTTACACCTTTTGCTCCACTTTAGACTTCCTTCCTTGCCTCTCTTATCCCCTAATTACACCTTGATCTACTCTCCTTCAAGGCAATAATAGATCACTCAAGGAATGAAGAAAGAAGCCAAGATAATAGAAAGTGGCTAATACTCACCTTGAACCCCCACTTCCTTTCTCTCTTCTTCTTCTTCCCTTCTTTTTTGTTTCTGCCGATGCCTATGTTTTTATTCTTTCTGATTTCTTCCATCAAAATATCCTCTTATGCTGGCCATGAATACCCATTGAGCTGCCACTTTACTCTTTTATTACTACCCAAGTGAAGTGTCAAGCCTTAGCCTACCATAAATGATGGCTTCTCCTGATATTTTGTTTCATTTCATCATTTTCCATTTCATTTCTTTTTTTTTTCTAAATGTTATTATTTATTTACTTCCCCATTTTACTTAGTTATAATAATAATGAAATTTACATATGTAGTTGAAAGAATTTTCTCACATCTTAATTTTCCTATTCTAAATTATTTTTCATTTCTTTAGTTGAATATTATAGTATTCTTGATTATTTTCAATAAATAAATATTTCCTTAAGCAAAAATAGGATTAATATACTTATCCACACAAAAAATGCACCTTTATTTCATCATCTAGTAAATTCTTATTCTTCCTTAATTTCCTTTTCTATATTTCCTAGAATATTTTTAGTGTAAATTTTGCAATAATTAAAATTCAATGATGTTACATGCCATACTCAAGAAATGAGAAGAAAACTGTTAGTGATAAGTCATGCTTGAACGCTACAATAAAATATTGATAAGTTCATAAAAGTTCTTTGGAGAACCAAAGATAAAACACTTTCAATAATAATATGAATTGTTCAAGAGTATACATGCCTATTTATATGCCAATTACCTAAGCAGAAAAGGAAAAATAAATAAGAAACTCTTACACAGTAAGAAAAAATTGAAAATAAGAAACTATAAAATAGAAAACCTTACTAGTCAAACAAACTAAAAAAAAATTGTAGCCTAAATTGGGCCACTAAATAACTCCTTGATGTTGGGCTTATATTCAGTTTGTAGTCTTCATTCTTCTTGTACTTTAAGTCCATATTTAGATTGACTAGTCTT
This sequence comes from Gleditsia sinensis, assembly GCA_037074535.1. Taxonomy (NCBI): domain Eukaryota; kingdom Viridiplantae; phylum Streptophyta; class Magnoliopsida; order Fabales; family Fabaceae; genus Gleditsia; species Gleditsia sinensis. The sequence goes on along the minus strand of CM073475.1, from coordinate 7,543,540 downwards.
GACCCATATGTAAGTGAGTTTTAATGGCATAGACTAGTCTTGACTCTTCTTTAGTAATAATACATTTTTCTCCTTGATGGGCCTCTAAAATTTGACTATTAAGTTCTTTTTAAAATATTTTAGCCCGAGCTTGTGATAGGTCTAATTGGGACTTGAAATGGGTTTGTATCCATTTTCGTTTGTCAATCATAACTATAATATCATCATTCCCCTCCTTTTAAAAAGAATTTGTTCTCAAATCATCAACTACATCAAAAGGAGAAAATTTTAAAACATTAAAAGTTACACAACATTATACTTACCTAGAAGATCTAGCTTATAGGCATTATCATCAATCCTTTCAATCACTTGAAATTAATCATCCTCTCTTGGACGTAATTTAGAATACATTAGAGCTGAAAATTTTTCCTTCCTCATATGCAACCAAACCCAATCACCGGACTCAAATACAACTTTCTTGTGCCTCTTATTTGCTTGCTTGACATATTGCTCAGTTTTTCTCTCAATGTTTTGTCGAGCCTTTTCATGAATTTGCCTAAGAAAATCAACTTTCTTCTTTCTATCTAAATTAACACACTCAGCCATAGGTAAAAGAGTTAATGGATTAAACCCATACAATTTCAAAAGTTGAAAACTTAGTTGCAGAATGTATGCTCCTATGATTTTATATTCTTTTGTATTGTTGCACACAACAAAGTAGATAAAGTCATATTAATTACTTTAGTTTGACCGTCGGTTTGTGGGTGACAAGTAGTAGAAAATAAAAGTTTATTCCATAACTTATTCCACAAAGTCTTCCAAAAATATGTTTAAGAATTTTGCATCTCTATTAGGCACAATACTCCTAGGCATGCCATGCAACCTCACAATTTTTTTGAAAAATAAATCAACAATATGTGATGCATCATAATTTTTATGACATATGTGCCATTTTAGAAAATCTATTAACAACCACATATATAGATTCCCTACCCCTTTTTGACGTAGGTAAACCTAACACAAATTCCATAGATATGTCAATCAAAGGTTCACTAAGTATAAGCAAAGGAGTATATAACCCATGAGGCCTAGTTGTAGACTTAGCTTGTCTACAAGTAATACATTTTTCGCATATCCATTCTACATCACATTTCATATAAGGCCAAAAGAAATGTTCATTCAAAACACTCGAAGTCTTAGATATGCCAAAATGTTCCATTAAACCACCTCCATCACCTTTTCTATCAAGCAAGTCATTTGATGAACATTAGGCACACACAATTTATTTTCTCTAAACAGAAATCCATTATGCCTAAAGGACTTATCAAACACTACTATCTCATATGCATTGAATATATTACCAAAATTAGAATCATCAATATACACATCTTTAATGTATTCAAAACCAAGAAATTTTGCATTTAAGGTAGAAAGTAAAACATTCATTCGAGAAAATGCATTAACCAAAATGTTTTTCTTACCTTTCTTATACTTAATCACATAAAGAAATGTTTCAATAAATTTCACCCGCTTGGCATGTCGCTTGTTTAACTTATTTTGACCCTTCAAATGCTTCAAAGATTTGTGATTAGTGTGAATCACAAACTCTTTTGGTCAAAGATAGTGCTGCCAAGTTTTCAATGCTCTAACTAATGCATACATCTCATTGTCATATGTTGGGTAGTTTAGAGCCGTGCCACTTAGTTTCTCACTAAAGTAGGCAATGAGGTGCCCTTCTTGCATTAAAACAGCTCCAATGCGTATTCCTAAAGCATCACACTCAATTTCAAAAGATTTTGTGAAGTTAGATAAAATAAGTAAAAGGGCACGGGAACTAGTAAATTTTTCTTTGATAAAATTAAATGTCTTTTCTTGTTCATCACTCCATTTAAAATTCACATTCTTTTTTATAACTTCAGTCAAAGGTACGGCTAAAATATTTCACAAACCTTATATAAAAGCTAATCAACTCATGGAAACTTCTAACATTACCCACACTTGTAGGATTTGGCTAATCTTGAATTACTTTTAACTTTTCTTCATAAACATCAATTCTGTAATAACCGTAAAATTTAATGAAAAGGAAATTTAAAATAAAAGAGAGAATTTTGACAATAGAGATAAGAACCGTAGAAAATATATATATTTATTACATAGATTAAAGAAATAGGAGAAATTATGTTTTGGCGCGCTATAAGCAAATATATTTTTATTATGTAGAAATAATTATGATTTGTTAAAAGTAAGTGGATTTTTAAGTAAAAGAAGTATTGTGTTGTTTAAAATAATTATACCGGCTTCTATTGAATTTTTATGGTATTTTTAGAAATACTCTTTCTTTTAATATAAATAAAGATATTTGTTTAGAAATTTGTTTTATTACTATTTTTATCAAGAAAAATTATTATGTGAGAGTTTAACTAAAGATTTATGAGAAAGGAAATTTTTAGAAATTTTTAGGATATTTTATGATGAAAAACGGAATTTATATGAATTTTTATAAAAGAAAATCTTATTATTAATTATTTAATAATTATTAAAAAAAAATATTTTTTTACTGTAGCATCAGCACATATATGTGCATATGGAACCAGAAGCAGAGAGCAGAAAAAACCTGCAGCCCCCATTTTCCCATTTTCCCCTTCGATTTTCAAACCTTCATATCTGGAGCTACGGACCTCTGATTGACGAACCGTCTGGACCATTGGACTCGTGGCAACGAGTACTTCAAAACCCACCGATCAATTTCGCCGGAAAGTCGCCGGAAGGTCGCCGGAAAATCGCGTGAATAGTACCTTCAAAGGTAAAACTCCGTCCAATTACATTTTAGGCTTCGTTTTTACCGAAATTCTCCCCGTAGATAGTCTTAGAATTAATTTCTATGCTCAAATATAGGGTTTTTAGGTTTCGGCATGAATAGTATTTTCCAGCGAGTGAATAGTGTTTTCCGGCATGAATAGTGACGTTTAGAATTTATCTCATTTTCATATTATGTCTATATTTTCTAGGTTGTTGAGCCACCACGAAGTGAAATTCTCGTTGTTGTACTTCTAGTACGGTGAGTGGATTTTTCATACTATAGCGCATGTTTTAGGAATTTGATTTATAACTCTCTCGTATGATTTTAACTAGTTGGAATGTATGTTAAATTGTTTTACCGCTTTGAAAACCAATATGTTCCAACCATGTTAGAAATTGTAAATTTTAATCCTAGTTGAACCTTAGGTATGCAGGGCAAGCATCTAGACTATTAATTCTCCATTTGAGTTTGCTTTATAGACATGCGAACTTAGTCATAAAAATGAACTAAGTTAGCCATGAAGTGATTTGATGCACGATAAGTATCTATGTAACGTCTACGGACGATCTATGTTTAAAAAGGGAAAGTTTATGATTTTAAAGGTCTCCATGGGAATTCATGGATGAGATATATTTTAGAATAGAGTTTTATGCATGAAAAGAGCTAGATGGAGAATTATAGCTTTATTGTAAAGTTATTGAAATGTTTTACTTTAAACTCTCTGAATAGCATATTTCAAATGTTTTCTATTGGAGGGACCCTTTTAGATCACTGTTAGCTAGCCGCAGGTAGTGCTAGCCCTGGTGCACCTTGATCATGTTACGGCTTCGGCCTAGGATATTGTGACGGGTATATGACTGCCTAAGACACAAAATTTAGGGTGGACTTATGTCTACGCCTACAGTGATTACCCTACCCTTGCTGTGTGCTTGGGGGAGATGATAGATCTGTTAGGAAAGACCTCCAATAAATTAGTGCATTTTTCTTAAAGATTAAATATTTCTAAAATACCTCATTCATCATTGTTCTTGCATATGTATCTTCATTTATTACTTACATGCATAATTGATTTGCTTACAGTTATTGATTTAATCCTGATTTATCATTTGAACTGTTTAGTATTCTTTCAATAATTTGTGGTTAAATGTTTAATGTTTTCTATACTTTGATTTCAATTATTTAATTAATTGCAAAATATTCGTGCTTAGTTTGCCCTGTTTCTGTTATAGTATGATTTACCCATTCACTGAGATGTGGTAATCTCACCCCTCTTCTGTTTTCTCCCCACAGATAGTCAAAGAAACACTGATCCAGCTACAGCTCCATAGGAGGCTAAATATAGTATTGGTGAGCCCCAGTTTGGGCACTCCGTTGTATTGGTTGTATAGTTTAAGTGTATGTCTAGTGTATCTCCATGAACTTACAGGCAGGATCCTCGCTTCTTGTGTTGTTTGAAAAATGATTTTAAGTTTTACAATAATGTTTGTACTATGAGGCCATGGGCCAAGTTGAATCAAGGATGTTGGATTCATGAAATATATATATATATACAGTATTTTCTTATATTGGTTGTGGCGTATGTGGCCAGTTATATTTACTATGTACTCTGGATTGTGTGCTGGATATTTGTGCATGCTATGTGTTAGGCTTGCGGCTAGGGGGAAACCCTTATGCCGTGCCGGTCATGTGTTCCATCATTTGGGGCCGTGACAAAGTTGGTATCAGAGGATTAGGTTTCCCTGTGTTCATGGAGTAACGGACCTTTAGGTAGGACTTTGAGTATGGGTATGAATCCGGACATGCTTATACTCACGGTGCTGCTAAAGTGGTTCGATAGGATGTTGTCTTTTTGTTTAAGTAAGTCAGTTTATAGTATGCTATGTTGGTATGGTTAAGTGATGGTTGGGCTATTTCTGTTTTATAGCGAAATGCCACCAAGAACAAGATCAAAGGTTAGGCAACCCGCGGTTCAAGAGCAGATGGCTGAAGAGTCTGCTCAGTCTGCAGTACCCGTGCCTAGAGGCCGAGGTAGAGGTCGTGGCAGAGGCCGAGGTAGAGGTCGTGGCAGAGGCCGACCTAGAGGCAGTGGCAGGGGTGTAAGGGCTGCTGAAGCAGCCGAACAAGCTGAGTTAAGAAGTGAGCAAGCTGAGACTCTCAGGACGGGGGAAATGTCTTCTCACCTCCGGGATGATGTGATAGCCCAGATGCTGGTAACCATGCAGGGTATGCAGCGGGCAATAGAAAATCTAGCTGAGAGAAGGGATGGGCAAGATAGAAGGGACCCGCAACAGCCCGAAACAACTACCTCCGTTCCAGAACCAGTTAGGTCCGTGGAGCAGCATGCGAGACCCGCTGAGAGGGAAGTGGAACTATCTGAGTTCCTAAAGCTGAAACCGCCAATCTTTAAGGGGTTGTTGGCTAGTGAAGATCCCCAGGAGTTTATAGAGGCTACTGAGAAGATCTGCGAGGTTCTTAAGTGTCCAGAGATTCACTCAGTAGAATTGGCAGCCTTCCAGTTGTCTGGTGTAGCGCAGGTATGGTTCAAAACCATGATACGCAGAAGGGGAGCTACAACGCCACCTTTGAGATGGCCAGAGTTCAAGGAAGTTTTCATGGAGAGGTTTGTGCCTCAGAGTATACGAGATGCCAAGTGTCAGGAATTTGTGGAATTGAAGCAAACTCCTGGTATGTCAGTCACGGAGTATGACTACCGCTTCACACAGCTGATGCCGTATGCACCGCACATGGTCCCTACTGAAAGGGACATGATCAGGAAATTTATCCAGGGGTTGATGCCAGCATTGTTTAAATCAGTGGCACCCCAGATGAAGCAATTCCCGAACTATGCAGAGGTTGTGGACTGTGCAAGAATGATGGAGACTAGGCATTTGGCCAATGTCGAGAGTGCCAAGCTGAGGAAGAGAGATAGAGACGGGAGCTCCAAAGGAGGGCAAATTTCTCATGCCCAAGGACTCCGATTCCAGAGCCAGCAGCGCTCAGCACCACAGAATGTTGGGAACCCCAACCAGAGACCAGATGCGAGTGGTAAGCTAGGTCTTAGCCAAGGAAACACCAGGTATCCAGGACAACCAGGACCAAGAGTCATTCAGCAGAACAGGCCACAATGCCCTATTTGTGGCAACCATCATTTTGGTCAGTGCCGCAGGGAGATGATTGTTTGCTATCATTGCCACCAACCTGGACATATGAAGAGGGACTGTCCTCAGTTGTATGGCTCAAGCCAAGGGCCAACTCGACCGACTTTACTACCAACTCCAATGGCAGCTCAGCCTATAAGGACTATACCGGGCCAAGCAAGTAGCAGAGGTACTGGTAGAGGGATGATGGGCCGAGGTCAAAACCAAGCAGGCCGAGGTGAACCGAAGATTTTTGCTCTTACCAGGCAGGATGCACAAGCTTCAAATGCGGTCATGACAGGTACTCTTTCAGTTTGCCTACATGAAGCATATGTTTTGTTTGACCCCGGGTCTACATATTCCTATGTTTTCCCTAGTTTTGCTAAGAGTTTGGGTAAAGATCCGATTAGGATGGATGCCCCTTTCTTTGTAACCACCCCGGTCGGTGATTATTTGCCAGTAGAGCATGTATGCAAGTCATGTAAAGTATCAGTAGGTGATAGAAAGACATCTGCTGATTTGATCATCCTAGACATGGTCGACTTTGATGTAATCCTAGGAATGGATTGGTTGGCAGCATGCTATGCTACCTTGGATTGCTATGAGAAGGCAATCAAGTTCAACCTTCCAAGTGAAGTTCCTTTTCGGTTCCAGTGTGATCGAAGTAAAGCTCCAAATAACCTGATTTCAGTCTTGGGTGCTCAGAAGATGTTGAAGAAGGGATGCCAGGAATATTTGGCATATGTTAGAGACGTGGATGGGAAGGTACCGAATGTAGACAAGATGGTAGTGGTAAGAGAATTCCTGGATGTCTTCTCAGAAGAGTTGCCAGGCTTACCTCCTGAACGAGAGATAGAGTTTGGTATCGACCTTATTCAAGAGGCTCGACCAATTTTTATACCGCCTTACAGGATGGCACCCACAGAGCTTAAGGAGCTAAAGAGTCAGTTGCAGGATTTGTTAGATAAGGGTTTCATCAGGCCGAGTACCTCTCCATAGGGTGCTCCAGTTCTTTTTGTGAAGAAGAAAGATGGGTCTTTGCGTCTTTGCATTGACTATCGGCAACTGAATAAGCTAACAGTGCGCAACAACTACCCTTTACCCAAGATTGATGATCTGTTCGATCAACTTCAAGGAGCGAAATGTTTCTCCAAGATTGATCTGAGGTCAGGGTATCATCAGTTGAGGATCAAGAAGGAAGATATTTTCAAGACGGCTTTTAGGACCCGTTATGGTCATTATGAGTTTTTAGTTATGTCTTTTGGACTAACTAATGCACCAGCTGCTTTTATGGACTTGATGAACAGGGTGTTCAAGCCATTCTTAGATCAGTTTGTCATCGTGTTCATTGATGACATATTGGTTTATTCTAAAGACCATGAGGAGCATGAACAGCACCTACGGGTCATTCTGCAGATTTTGAGGGATCAGCAATTATATGCTAAGCTCTCTAAGTGTGAGTTCTGGTTGGACAGTGTTATGTTTCTGGGGCATGTAGTCACGAAGGACGGCATTCAAGTAGACCCCGAGAAGGTAGAGGCAGTACAGCAGTGGCCTCGCCCAGCTAGTGTGACGGAGATCCGAAGTTTCTTGGGTCTAGCAGGGTATTACCGGAGGTTCATCAAGGATTTCTCCAGAATTGCTGCTCCTTTGACCAGATTAACCAGGAAGGGAGTTAAGTTTGAGTGGTCGGATGTATGCGAAGAAAGTTTCCAGACCTTGAAGAAGTGTCTAACCACAACCCCAGTTCTAACTATCCCAACGGGCACTGGAGGATACTCAGTATACTGTGACGCCTCAAGGGTGGGCTTGGGTTGTGTGTTAATGCAGAATGGTCATGTTGTAGCCTATGCATCTAGGCAGCTCAGGAAGCACGAACAGAACTATCCTACACATGATCTGGAGATGGCGGCAGTGGTCTTTGCCTTGAAGATTTGGAGGCACTATCTCTATGGTGAACCTTGTGAGATTTACACGGACCACAAGAGCCTCAAGTACATCTTTCAACAAAGGGATCTTAACTTGAGACAGAGAAGGTGGATGGAGTTGGTGAAGGACTATGACTGCACTATCTTGTACCACCTAGGCAAGGCCAATGTGGTAGCAGATGCTTTGAGCAGAAAGTCAATGGGGAGTCTAGCCCATATTACCCTACTCCGGAGGCCGTTGGTAAGGGATATTCATCGGCTAGAAGGTGAGGGGATGCACTTTGAAATAAAGGAGCCAGGGGTGTTGTTAGCCCACATGCAACTACACTCTCCACTGGTTGAGCAGATTAAGGCAGATCAGGACAAGGATGCCAAGCTGTGCAAGCTCAAGGATGAATCCAGGAATAATCAGACTTCTGAATTCAGCGTGGATGCTGAAGGAGTGTTAAGATATGGGAAGCGCTTGTGTGTACCCGATGTGGATAGCTTGAGGAAGCAGATTTTGGAGGAGGCACATCAATCAGCCTATACTATCCACCCAGGAACAAATAAGATGTACAGTGACCTCAAGGACTTGTATTGGTGGAATGGGATGAAGAAGGATGTAGCAAATTTTGTGGCTCAATGCTTGGTTTGTCAGCAGGTGAAAGCTGAACACCAGAAGCCTGCTGGTTTGCACCAGCAGATTGAGATACCGGAGTGAAAGTGGGAAAGGATTACTATGGACTTCGTTACAGGGTTACCGAGGACCCCTAAGGGTTATGACTCAGTATGGGTGATAGTGGATCGAATGACCAAGTCATCCCACTTCTTACCAGTGAAGACTACCTTTAATGCGGCTCAGTATGCAAGCCTGTATTTGAGTGAAATTGTCAGATTGCATGGAGTCCCTGTATCCATCATATCTGATCGAGGTCCACAGTTTACAGCAAGGTTTTGGAAAGCTTTTCAAGAAGCTTTGGGGACGAGGTTAGATCTAAGCACCGCTTTTCATCCCCAAACAGATGGCCAGTCAGAACGCACGATTCAAATTCTTGAGGATATGCTTAGAGCATGTATATTAGATTTTGGTGGCATTTGGGAAGGATACCTGCCATTAGCTGAGTTTGCATACAACAACAGTTATCAAGCCAGTATTCAGATGGCACCTTTTGAAGCTCTTTATAGGAGAAGATGCCGATCTCCCGTTGGATGGTTTGAAGTTGGAGAAGCCAAGCTGCTAGGGCCAGACTTGGTGCAAGATGCCATAGAGAAGGTTAAGCTGATAAAGGAACGGCTTTTAACTGCACAAAGTCGTCAGAAGTCTTATGTGGACCATAGGCGTCGGGAATTGGAATTTTCTCTAGGCGATCACGTGTTCCTCAGAGTTTCACCCATGAAGGGAATCATGCGGTTTGGTAAGAAAGGGAAGTTAAGCCCAAGGTATATTGGACCTTTTGAAGTTCTGGATAGGGTAGGAGCAGTGGCATACCGCCTAGCCCTACCACCTGGGTTGAGTGAAGTGCATCCAGTCTTCCATGTCTCGATGTTGAGGAAGTATCTACCCGACCCATCTCATGTGATTCAACCGCAGGAAATCCTTTTAGATGACAAGTTGGCCTACGAAGAGAAACCCGTGGCCATTGTTGATAGACAAGTGAAAAAGTTAAGATCTAAGGATATCCCTACAGTGAAGGTGATTTGGTAGAATCATTCCAAAGAGGAAGCTACGTGGGAAGTAGAGGATGTCATGAGAGAAAAGTATCCACAGCTGTTCCAAGAGTAGTCATATGTTTTCATGCTGTTGGTTTTTGTAAACTTCGGGGATCGAATTTCTTTAAGGGGGGAAGAATGTAATAACCGTAAAATTTAATGAAAAGGAAATTTAAAATAAAAGAGAGAATTTTGACAATAGAGATAAGAACCGTAGAAAATATGTATATTTATTACATAGATTAAAGAAATAGGAGAAATTATGTTTTGGCGCGCTATAAGCAAATATATTTTTATTATGTAGAAATAATTATGATTTGTTAAAAGTAAGTGGATTTTTAAGTAAAAGAAGTATTGTGTTGCTTAAAATAATTATACCGGCTTCTATTGAATTTTTATGGTATTTTTAGAAATACTCTTTCTTTTAATATAAATAAAGATATTTGTTTAGAAATTTGTTTTATTACTATTTTTATCAAGAAAAATTATGATGTGAGAGTTTAACTAAAGATTTATGAAAAAGGAAATTTTTAGAAATTTTTAGGATATTTTATGATGAAAAACGGAATTTATATGAATTTTTATAAAAGAAAATCTTATTATTAATTATTTAATAATTATTAAAAAAAAATATTTTTTTACTGTAGCATCAGCACATATATGTGCATATGGAACCAGAAGCAGAGAGCAGAAAAAACCCGCAGCCCCCATTTTCCCCTTTTCTCCTTCGATTTTCAAACCTTCATATCTGGAGCTACGGACCTCTGATTGACGAACTGTCTGGACCATTGGACTCGTGGCAACAAGTACTTCAAAACCCACCGATCAATTTCGCCGGAAATTCGCCGGAAGGTCGTCGAAAAATCGCGTGAATAGTACCTCCAAAGGTAAAACTCCGTCCAATTGCATTTTAGACTTCGTTTTTATCGAAATTCTCCCCGTAGATAGTCTTAAAATTAGTTTCTATCCTCAAATATAGGGTTTTTAGGTTTCGGCATGAATAGTATTTTCCGGCGAGTGAATAGTGTTTTCCGGCATGAATAGTGACGTTTAGAATTTATCTCATTTTCATATTATGTCTATATTTTCTAGGTTGTTGAGCCACCACAAGGTGGAATTCTCGTTGTTGTACTTCTAGTACGGTGAGTGGGTTTTTCATACTATAGTGCATGTTTTAGGAATTTGATTTATAACTCTCTCGTATGATTTTAACTAGTTGGAATGTATGTTAAATTGTTTTACCGCTTTGAAAACCAATATGTTCCAACCATGTTAGAAATTGTAAATTTCAATCCTAGTTGAACCTTAGGTATGCAGGGCAAGCATCTAGACTATTAATTTTCCATTTGAGTTTGCTTTATAGACATGCAAACTTAGTCATAAAAATGAACTAAGTTAGCCATGAAGTGATTTGATGCACGATAAGTATCTATGTAACGTCTACGGACGATCTATGTTTAAAAAGGGAAAGTTTATGATTTTAAAGGTCTCCATGGGAATTCATGGATGAGATATATTTTAGAATAGAGTTTTATGCATGAAAAGAGCTAGATGGAGAATTATAGCTTTATTGTAAAGTTATTGAAATATTTTACTTTAAACTCTCTGAATAGCATATTTCAAATGTTTTCTATTGGAGGGACCCTTTTAGATCACTGTTAGCTAGCTGCAGGTAGTGCTAGCCCTGGTGCACCTTGATCATGTTACGGCTTCGGCCTAGGATATTGTGACGGGCATATGACTGCCTAAGACACAAAATTTAGAGTGGACTTATGTCTACGCCTACAATGATTACCCTACCCTTGCTGTGTGCTTGGGGGAGATGATAGATCTGTTAGGAAAGACCTCCAATAAATTAATGCATTTTTCTTAAAGATTAAATATTTCTAAAATACCTCATTCATCATTGTTCTTGCATATGTATCTTCATTTATTACTTACATGCATAATTGATTTGCTTACAGTTATTGATTTAATCCTGATTTATCATTTGAACTATTTAGTATTCTTTCAATAATTTGTGGTTAAATGTTTAATGTTTTCTATACTTTGATTTCAATTATTTAATTAATTGCGAAATATTCGTGCTTAGTTTGCCCTGTTTCTGTTATAGTATGATTTACTCATTCACTGAGATGTGGTAATCTCACCCCTCTTCTGTTTTCTCCCCACAGATAGTCAAAGAAACACTGATCCAGCTACAGCTCCATAGGAGGCTAAATATAGTATTGGTGAGCCCCAGTTTGGGCACTCCGTTGTATTGGTTGTATAGTTTAAGTGTATGTCTAGTGTATCTCCATGAACTTACAGGCAGGATCCTCGCTTCTTGTGTTGTTTGAAAAATGATTTTAAGTTTTACAATAATGTTTGTACTATGAGGCCATGGGCCAAGTTGAATCAAGGATGTTGGATTCATGAAATATATATATATACAGTATTTTCTTATATTGGTTGTGGCGTATGTGGCCAGTTATATTTACTATGTACTCTGGATTGTGTGCTGGATATTTGTGCATGCTATGTGTTAGGCTTGCGGCTAGGGGGAAACCCTTATGCCGTGCTGGTCATGTGTTCCATCATTTGGGGCCGTGACAAATTCTTTTAGCACTAATAACAAATCTAAGAAATACAAGTTTATTTATACAAAAGGTACACTTCTTGAGGTTAACAAACAACTTTTGTTTTTTTAAAATATCTAAAACAAGTTTTAAATACTCAACATGTTCATCTAAGTTTTTGCTATAAATTAGAATATCATCAAAGTATACAACCACAAATTTGCTAATAAAAGTATGCAAAACATGATTCATCAATTGTACATTAGTTAACCCAAATAGTATAACTAACCACTCATATAAACCATATTTTGTTTTAAATGCAGTTTTTCATTCATCACATTCTTTCATTCTAATTCGATGATATCCACTTTTAAGATCAATTTTTGTAAAAACTCAAAAACCAAGCAATTCATCAACCATATAATCTAATGTAGGAATGTGATGTCTATACTTTACAATGATATTATTAATGGCAAGAAAGTCAACATACATCCTCCACGCCCATCCTTCTTAAGCACAAGTAACTCTAAAACTGTACAAGGACTCATGCTCTCCTACACATACCCTTTCTCCATGAGCTCTCCAACCTTCCTTTGAAGTTCTTTTGTTTCCTCAAGATTGCTTGTATAGGCTGGTCTATTTGGAATTGATATTCTAGGTATAAAATCTATTTAATGATCAATTCTCCTAATTAGTGGTAAGCCATTAGGTATTTCATTAGGGAATATATCCTTATCGTCCTTTAAAAGAAAAATTACAACACTAGACAAAAAATATTTAAGTTCATTAATATTTAAACAAGACTCTTTGTACAAAAGCACAATTAAAGGCTTATTTAAACACAAAGATCTTTTGACTCCGCTCTCTTTTGTATAAAAATTCACGTATTTTCTCTCTTTTGTTTACTTACTAGCTGAATTTTCTTTTTCTTTTTCACCATTTCTTTCTCTTTCTCTTGAAACATCGCTCACTTTTTTTATATAACTCTTTTTTAAAATTGACTTGATCTTTAAACACTTTCTTTGGGGTTAATGGCACAAGAGTGATTTTGCTTTTATCATGTATGAAGGAGTATCTATTGGTATAACCATAATAAATTACATGTCTATCAAACTTCCATGGTCTTCCTAAAAGAATATGTCTCGCCTGTATTGGCACCACATCACACAAAATTTTATCTTTATACTTTTCAATGGATATTGACACCAACACTTTCCTAGTCACCTTAATTTCTCCACAATCATTTAACCATTGTAGCTTTTATGGATTTGGATGCTTTAAAGTGGCCAAATTCAAAATTTTAAGCAAATTAGTGCTAGCTACATTAGTGCAACTTACCACAGTAATAATCATGCTACATACTTTATTATTAACATGACATCTAGTATGAAAGATATTTTCACGTTGTACCTCTTCATCTTGCTTGATTTGCATACTAAGGGTTCTTCTTGTAACCAAAAGCTCTCCATCAATCGGATACTCAATGTTACTTGCATCCTCCAAAATGGGTATAGGCTCATTATTGCACTCATCTTTGGTCTTAATGTCACCATCATCTTTCAATATCATTACTCTTTTATTTGGATAAGACTAGCAATATGACCAATTCCCAAACACTTAAACCATTTAACATCTTTATTTCTAGAAGGTTGGAAAATAGTTTTACCTTGGTTTGGTGTGCCTCCATTTTTATTTTCTTTGGAAGGTTCGGCCTTAGGTTTGTCATCCCTCTTACTCCAATTCGACTTCCATGTTAAAGAAGAGCTCAAATTTTGTCCCATTCATGAAGATCCATTCCTTTTTAGTTGTTTCTCCAACTTTATGGTTATGTGCACCATGTCATCCAACCACATAATGTTGCAACTCTACCACATTTGCTATATCACAATTTAAGCCAATTAAGAATCTCATCATTGTAGCTTCTCAGTCTTTGTCCATATTTGCTCAAATTATGGCTATCTCCATCTCCTTGTGGTAGTCTTCAATACTTTTAGACCCTTAAGTAATACTTTACAATTTCTTAAATAAGTCCCTATGGTAGTAACTTGGAATAAATCACCTCCTCATAATTTCTTTCATCGCCTCCCACTTCTTAATAGGTATTTCTCTATTTTGTCTCATGCTTAAAACCAATTGATCCCACCAAATAATATCATAGTCAGTAAATTCAATGGCAGCTAACTTTACCTTTCTCAACTCAGAATAATTGTGACAATCAAACATCAACTCCATCTTTTTTTTCCTATTCTAAATAAACTTCTGGATTATTTTTACCTTGGAAGGGTAGAATTTTCATTTTAATACTACCTAAATTATTATTAACCAGATTCCTAATTTCTCTAAACTTCTCACCATATCTTTTATTGTTAACACTGAAACCCATATCATCTTTATCAAAACCATATATATAATACTCTTAATCTTCAACATTCTCCATCAATTAAATTCCCCCCCTTATGCATATTGGGAGTATTTTGTGACTCCTCCACGCGTGTATTCTCTACTTGATCTATCCATTTATGAACTTACTCCATCTCCACTCTAAACAATCTCCTCATCTCACTTACAAAAACTTTCATCATAAACTTTGGATTCACCATTCCTAACACACCTTCAGAAGTTTTTTGGTCTTTGTTGTGTGACATGATTTTTCTACAAAAATAATGTTAGACTAAAAAAATCTCACAACATTAGCTCACGTGTTTCTTTCAAGATTATGGAACTCACACTTGTGTTTACTCAAATTTCACTTTTACTTTCTTATAAGCTCATGCTCTCTTACCTTTTTTCTCTCTTAGTCTCCTATTACAATTTTTTATTGAACTCAAACAAATTCAAACAAAAAAATTTCTTACAACAACCCAAACTCAACTAATAGAATGCAAAGAGTAAAAAAAAACATAAGGCTTGTTTGATTTTATTTTTTTTAAATTCGTTTGATAAATTGTTTAAATTTTTTTTTCTTTTTTGTGTTCTGAAAACAAAAACAGGAAACAAAAATAAATTTTTCTTATTTTGATTTTTCTGTTTTAAAAATAACGTTTCCAGAACTTGTTTTTGAAACAACAACAAAAAAAATTATCAAAAAAAAATTTTTGTTCTGAAAACATACAAAAATTTTAAAAACAGAAAACAAACAGACCCATAATTTTAAGAGGCGAATGGAATAAAGCAATAGAACTTTAGAAAAATATGAAGACAAGATAAGAAATTGAATAAGAAAATCACAACAAGAAAGCAATTAGAATAGAAAGAAATCAAAGATTAGAGGAAAGAAAACAACTGAGATAGGAAAATAATTATAGTAATAAAAGCAAATGAAATAAAAGATCAAAATAAGAAGAAAAAGACAACTAATGCAATTAGAATTATTGGTTCTCTTTTTTTTAAGATAGATTGCAAAAACTAGGTGAAAAACTTGAATTTCAATAATATTGAATTCTAACTATTTTTTCAAATTTCTTTTTTCTATTTTCAAAATTATTCACTCTTTTTTTAATTTCAAAATTTTATTTCTCTTTTTTTATATTTTCAATTTTTTTTCATATCTAAATTTAAACTAAATGAAACATAAGAAAATCAAAAGAAGATAAGAATAATGAAGAAACAAGAAATCATAAGATAGCAAGATGAAATAATAACAAGAAAACAAGGAAATAAGATATATTAAACCTAATTTAGAACTTAAGATCTGATACTAAATGACGTAAATCCCTGATATGAACCTCACCAAGAGTAGTGAGAGCTGAAATCAATATAAGATCCAATTTGAAAGATCGTGTTCTAACTCAAATTCATAACAAAAAAATAAAAGTAAAAGACCTTGACCCAGTATTTATAAAGAGATAAGAATCAAGGTATAAGAAAATATTATAGATACTACACTTAAGAAAGGGAAAGAAGATTGTGAATAATAAGTTTTTTTTGAACACCATAATAAAATCTTGATAAATTCATAAAAGTTCCTTAAAAAAACTAAAGAGAAAATACTCTCAATAATATCAATAATAATTTGAATTGTTCATGAGTGTACATGCCTATTTATAGGTCAATTACCTAAATAGACAAGAAAAACTAAATAAGAAACTCTTACACAATAAGAAAAAATTGAAAGATAGGAAACTCTTCTATCCAGATAAGGAAACCATAAAATAAGAAACATTACTAGTCAAACAAACTAAAAATAAAAACACATAAAAAAACGTAGCCTAAATTGGTCCACTAAATAACTCCTTGATGTTGGGCTTATATTTAATTTTTAACCTTCATTATTCTTGTACTTTAGGTCTATAGACCCATATTTATGTGAGTTTTAGTGACATAAATCAACATTGGCTCTTCTTTAGTAATAATGTAGTTTTCACCTTAATGGGCCTCTAGAATTAGACCATTAAGTGCTTCTTTAAATATTTTAACTTGAGCTCTTGTGATAGATTCAACTAAGACTTGAAGCGGGTCTACATTTTGTTTATGTTTGTCAAGTCTAGCTGTTATCTCATAAGTAATGTTTAGGTTCCCCTGCTTTAGCCTTGGACCTTGTGATCATAAGGTGATGTTGTTTGGACTTATAAGAGTAGTGTTTGAGGTATTAGGGATAGTATTTGGATTTGGGACAACGTATGAATGACTAGGGACAATGTTGAGGTTGTATGAGACAGTGTTTGTGACTAGAGGAATGGGAACTTGTGGCTTAGATTGATATGGTAAAGGAGCTTGTGGAGTAGCAACAAAGGTAGAATATTTAAATGAAAAATCAAACTCATTAAAGACAAGTTTGGGGATGTAAATTCTACTAGAAGGATCTAAGCAATTAAATCCCTTGTGATTAGGGGTATAGCCAAGAAAAGTGCACTTGGAAGATCTAAAACTTAGTTTATGCTAGCGGTAACCCTAAGTTCTAAATAGTTAGGCAAAGATTGAAATAGTACCCTATAAAGAAACGTTAAGGAAAGAAGAGGAATGGAAAATCTGTTTATGATGTAAGTAGTAGTTTTGAATGTATCATCCCAAAATTTGAAAGGCATAAATGCCAGTAGCTAGAAGCAAAAGCGCTATTTTAGTGATGCATTTATGCTTCCTCTCAACTTTTTCATTTTGTTCTGAAGTATAAGGACATTAGATTCTATGAAGAATATCATTTTGAGTGAAATAGGGTGTCAATGCAGTAAATTCACCTCTATCATCAGACTGCACCAGTTTAATTTTGTAACTAAATTGTAACTATACCATTTGTTTAAATTTGACAAATATGGCCACAACTTTTAACTTTTGTTTTAGAAAATAAATTCAGCTAAAACTGGAGAATATATCTTCAAACATTACATAGTACATGAATCCATTTGCAGATGAAGGACCCTATACATGAGTGAAAATCAATTCTAAGGGCTTGGAGTAAATTGTTCTAGAGGAAAAAAAAGGCAGCTTTTGGGCTTTGCCTAAATAACAATTTTCACAAAATGGTAATGCACTTTTATTCATAGTAGGAAGATTACACTTGCTTAGAATCTGATTTAAAATAGGTAAATAATAATGGCTAAATACAATGTGCCACATTGCAAAAGACTTATTTTCAATAACTATATTAACAAAATGTTGAGTCTTTGGCAGTAGTTGCAGCTTATCAAATGCATACAGTCCATTTTCCTTAATTATTCCTTGCAACAAACCCTGTCTAGCAATCATGATGCCATGGCATCCCATGTAGTGATGGATCCCACTAGTAATGAATTCAACCAACTCTTTGCTTTATCTCGTAAAGAAAACAAAAAGAGCCCCAAGTAGATTGCATCATATGTTAACTTGTTATGCTTAAAAGTGTAACACATCTCCAGGAAATTTGCAATGATGGCATAATCATCAATAAGTGAACTACTAAATTCAACTGATTGTTGAATTATTTGTATAATAGCAGACTTGGTCTCAAAATTAACTAGTTGAATCACTAGCTTCCTAAACCTTGATTGTGCCTCAATTAAATAGGACATGGCATAATCTTTCATAAGTCATGGCTCTTGGTTCCTGTGGTATTATATCTTGGAACAACCAATTTCTTCTATTACTTCCTCAATCAACAAAATGTGTGCTTAATCTTTGGATCAAACGGTTCGAGCTTTCTAACCATCTTACATGTCATGCACCAGGTGCATCCACCTAAAACAATATAAAGTAACATAAAAATAAGAAATAAAGTAATTAAAATATGAAAGAATAAATGAAATTGTCAAATTAACACTAAAATTTGATGATATAAAAAAATGCAATCCCCACCAATGACGCCAAAAACTGTGAATTTTCTACCATTAGCAAATGCACTTGATTAACAAGTAATATAGTCAGTCAAAAGTAGTGTTAAATCACACAATGATTGGTTTTTAAACTAGTTATTGATTATCACTAAACCCTGTGCTAATTAAACTAACAATCATTTATGAAAAAGAAACTAATAAAAATGAAATTGAACATATAAAAGAAATAAAAAAGAATTAGAAATTTATAGGAAATATGATTCAAGATATGTTAAGGTTGGAGTCTTATATTTCACCAAATCCAAATCAATATAAATTCCAAAATAAATTCAATCTAAAGTGGTGTTTAATATTCATGAGATAGCCAAAATTCCTATTTTATTAAATATCATCTCAAGATATATTCAATCTACATAAAATTTATCAATTTACCATATCTATGTGTAAATTTAAATAAATCAAAAGCGAATATATCTCTATGAAATACCCTTTACTAAAATTTTAATTCTCATTAAAAAAAATTAACAAGCTACACAAATATGGGGGCTTCTCTTAATTTTTCAATTAATTTATGGAATGTATTAAGATATAATTTCTCCTCTTGGTTTCTACTATACTTAAAAAAATGAATTTTTTTTAATAGAGATGATTTTTCATTAAACGAGGAGAGAAACTCCTTACAACTAGAAGTGGGTTTTCATCAATACACAATATCACATTTCCTTCTAGAAAAATAGAGCGCAACTAAGAAGAGGAGAAAATTGCAACAAAAAAATGACAAAGTATGTCAGCATCACAACCTCAGTTCAAACTCTATGGCTTTCCAAAAATCATACTCCAAATTGTCTATTCTTTACACTGTTTGGAAGGGACTCCAAATTCTGTTATTAAACACTATCATTCCTTGTCTTCCAAATTATACAAGAAAGATAAGCTGCATGCTATGAACCCATTTGATTGAGGACTTGACTCCACCATCTCACAAAATCCTTACGCCACTCATCAAACGATGAAATCATGAAATTTATGAACTATAATTTTAAAGGAGAAAATGCCCAAGCTACTTAGGCATGGGAACACAATGTCAACGTATGCTCTCCCCATTCACTTAGTAGAAAAGGCAAGAATCTTGAATCAGAACACCCCTTTGTATCAAATTCTCCTTTATGGCAAGCCTATTCAATCTTCCCCTCCATAGGAATAAATTCACTTTCTCTTAGGTCTTCATTTTCTAGAAATTCCTCTAAGCTATTTGCTCTTGTTTGTGAGATAATGTCAATGATAATAGAGTTAAAGGGAAGTTAAGTAATTTTTCATATATAATAGCCGGTTAGTTAGTTGTTAAAAACTGCTTTCTATATATAGTGTAACCGTCGCATTATTCAATCTAAGGCAATACCATTTAGTTCTAATTTCTTTCTTCTCTTCTTTCCCTTCTTCTCTTTCTCTCTTCTTTATGTTACTACTATCAATGTTGTAGTCCAACATTGTATAAGAGCACTCTTCAATGGAGGCTCACCATCTTCAAGCAATGGTTCCACAAAGGAAAAGAAAGAATTGGTAACCTTCAATCACTTTTTTTTTTTTTTATAAAACTAGATTAGTCAATTTTTTTAGTTTGGAAGCCACAAATCTATTCTGCCATATTTGATCAGTCTTGAGAACTTTCTTGAATATTCAAGAAGTATTCCATGGAAATACAGATCACATAAGGACACAATTCTAGAAATTATAAATATTGAATACATTAACTATATGAGACAAGATACGCCATTGATGAGTTGGCTACTATCCTCTATGTTCGAGGGCAGGCAATAAGACTTCATTTCATATTTAGAGTAAAATAGCAACATTTTTCTCCGCATAAACCTAAGCAAAGGTGAGGTATCTTCAGTTTTAATTGAGATCCATCAAGAAAGGTAATAATTACATTATTAAATTTAGGATTCAAATCAAGAAAATATCTGATTCTTTAGAAGCAGTGGGTGAATTAGTTAGTGAATTTGAGAGAATAAATGAAATTTTTGAGTCACTCTCTTGTTTAGGTTTATTCTCCAAATGTTAAACAATTGCCATTGGTTCTTCCTCTATTGATTATCATTGGTACCTTAACCAAGATGCTACTGCTCATGTAGCTTAAGATATTGGAAACTTAAAAATTAGTGATGACTTCATGGATCAAGAGCAGCTATATGTGGTGGATGGTTCAGGTTTTCCAATCAAGCATATTGGCTCTTCCCTCATTCAAATGTCATATACTTCCTTTATTAACTTGAAATGATTTGTTGCATGTCCCTAATATCTCAGTTTGCCAAAGATAATTTTGTTTATTTTGAGATTCATCCTCATAAGTGTTTTGTAACTTGGTTAGCTTTTTTTTTTCTCAACCTCTTTTCCCTAAAGCACTGCCTATTACAACCTTCATACTCCACATTCAAACCAAATGGATAGGGTATTATAACACCAACTATAAAGTTAACAAAATATTTTTGACAAATTACAGAATAAACCATGGAATTATTGACAAAAATGTATATGAATGACATAAACCGAATTGACTACTATAAACAATAAGAATGGCCTCTAAAATCAGTGAAATCTACTATAAATAGAAGGCATACATTAAGGAATTAAAAGCAAAGTATGGATCATTTTGTCAAACATGTCTTACCTGAATATATTCAAAGTTGTTGCAGCTCAGAATCATCAAGAAAGAGTGCCTGCTTAGTAACAAGTTCAGCTAAAATTGAGGTGAAAAAATATTAATACCCTTGCTAAATAAACAAATAGTACTTGGTTGAATATTTTAAGAATCCCTTATTTATACCAAATATGCAGCCAACAAACCACACATCCACTGCCATTGAGTAATGTGTAGCTCCCAAGAAAACTTCAAGAGCTCTATAGTCTATACCACAAGGTTAGAATTTGGAATAGAGATCACAAGTAGGTATATTGACTACAGATTATGCTAAAGAAGAAAAATAAATAAAAAGGGAGAATCAAGGCAACACCTCATGAGTGTATTTCTTAATTGGCATGGTGAATGCGTAAGCTAGTCCATGATCAGCTATTTTAAGCATAACCATTTTTTGGTTGATCAAGAGGTTATGAGGCTTCAAATCCTTTCATAATCCATTAGAAAAGAGAGGCAATATTTACCACTAAAATTTCCAATCTATATGTAAAATTATAACAATGAGGGGGAGTAAGAAAGAAGAATAAGAAAAGGTAACCTGTGCAAGATTCCATGACCGTTATAGAAAGCAATGCCCTTGCAAAAGATAAAGATGAACATTTAGGGTTTTAAGTCGTTCAATGAAATTAATCCATTACAGCATATAAAGCAATCATAAGCTAACAATTCCTAAAACCTCACCAGAAATATGACTAAAAGTTCAATTCAATTTCCAAGAAAACATCCATGCTACAACCCTAAAACAAAAATCCCTATCCCCCAGATGAAATAAAAAAAATAGAGAACCTGATGACATGGGGATCCTAAGATAGCATCTATAGAATGGAAACCTCACGAAAAATGGTGGGAGTAATGCCTTCATCCTCGTGGATGTGAGTCTACTTGAGAGCAACAATCTTCCATGTTGCTTTCTTTCTTGACCTCCATACCTTTCGGTAAGTCCTTTCTCTAACATTCTCTAACAACAAGGGGCTCAATGGAGTTATATAGTTTTAGATTTACTAAATACATATAGGGGCGACTTACAAAAATCACCAGTAATTTTTCAGTTGCGACTTTTGTACCACGAAAAGTTCCTTCTGTGCTACCAAAACCAGTTTTCTTCTCTTCTTTTTTCTTACATTACCCACAAAATGTCTTTCAAGTTGAAATTTTTTTATGGCAATCTCATGGGCAGGGAGTTACTCTTTTTTTCTTTTTCATTGAAATGGTCGAAACATTTCTGTTTTCGGAGTCACCGATATGAAACGGAGTTATCGAAATGAAACAAAGTGTTTGTTAAAAAATTATGTCATTTCAATTGAAATTACAATGTTGTGGAATGTTTTAGTAAAAGTATTTTTATTTCGAATTTTTTCGGTGGAAATATTCTTATTTTGAGTTGTTTCGACAAAAATACTTTTGTTTCGAGATGTTTTGATGAAAATACTCTTATTTCGAGTTGTTTCGATGGAAAAATACCAAACAATTTGAAAAATGAAAAAAATTGATAATATGAAAGTAGATAAAAGTAGCATCACATCACATCTAACACCTAGTTATTTTCTTCCACAAATTATAACATCTTTATCAACTTCCTACTCTCCTCTTTTATTCTCATGACATTGCTTTCATTCATTGTCTTTATTTTAAAGAAGAAACTACGAAAATAATAAAAAACAGATTGAGAAATAAAGAGAGAGGAAGATACCTCAAGATAAAGACATAATTATAGTCAAAAGAGAGAAACTTAAAGATAGAGATTACAAAAGAGGTAAGAAGATGGAGAAATAGATGTAAGAAAGAGGTTGTTGTTGAATGATGCTGAAATTTGAGTCGGAGTTCTCACTGTAGTAGTATGTTTACTTATTATTCAACTATAGATATTAATTCAAATTAATTTTAACATAATACTATATATATATATATATATATATATATATATATATATATATATATATATATATCATTAAAATTATGTTAAAACATTTTAAAATTAAAAAAAAATATTAGTTGAAATTATTTGAAACGTTTTTTAAAAAAATTTCTGTTTCAACGATATTTTCAAAATGTTTCGAAATATTTTTATTTTTAGAGTCACCGAAACAGTATTTCGAATCGAAATTTAGTACCTTGCTTGTGGGATAACCACTGAAATATATTGAACAAATATCTTTTGTGATGGCTATAGAAGGTCATCGTCAAAAGACAATTTTTAATAACAAATTTTTTATCAACAACAACTAAGACTTTTCCCACTAAGTGGAGTCGGCTACATGGATCAAACGGCACCATAGTGACCTATCATGGATGAGATCAATAGATAAGTTATTAACTATTAAATCATTTTTAATAGTTTCACTTATTGTTTTCTTTGGCCTCCCTCTACCTCTAATTATTGGACTATTCTCCATCCGATCAACTCTTCTCACTAGGGCTTCTGCAGGTCTTCTCCACACATGGCCAAACCAGTTTCAACCATCTTCTCCACAATAGGTGCTATCCCAACCTTCTCTCTAATGCACTCATTTCTAATCATATCTCTTCTGGTGTGTCCACACATCCATCGCAACATTCTCATTTCTGCAACGTTGAGTTTATCTTCATGTTGTCTTTTAACCGCCCAACATTCCGTATCATACAATATAGCAGGTCTTATAGCCGTACGGTAGAATTTTTCTTTAACTTTGAGCGGCACTTTTTTATCACAAATGACACTCGAAGCTTTCCTCCATTTCATCCATCCAGCTTGAATCCTGTGGTTTACGTCCTCCTTTACTTCACCGTCATTTTGTATAATGGACCCAAGATATTTAAAACTTGTAACTTGTTTTAATATATAGTCTCCAAATTTCACGTCGACATTCGCATTTGTTCGTCTCTTACTAAAACTACATTCCATATATTCTGTTTTATTTCTACTTATCCGGAAACCATGTGTTTCTAAAACTAGTCTCCATGACTCTAACTTCATATTTATTTCCTCTTTCCATTCACAAACTAAGACTATATCATCTGCAAAAATCATGCATTGAGGCCCCAACTCTTGTATATGTTCAGTAACTGCGTCCAAAATCAAGTTAAAAAGATACGAACTCAGAGAAGACCCTTGATGTAGTCCAATAGTTGTGAGAAAATCCTTTGTATCCCCGTTTTGTGTTCTCACGCAAGTCGTTATCCCGTCGTACATGTCTTTGATTGCTCGAATGTACGCAATACGTACTCTTTTCTTTTCTAAAGCCTTCCATAGGATCTCTCTTAACAATCTGTCATATGCATTTTCCAGATCAATAAAAATCATGTGCAAATCTTTCCGTCTGCTTTGATACATTTCCATCAATCTCCGTAGTAAATAAATTGCTTCCATAGTTGACATTCCTGGCATAAATCCAAACTGGTTCTCTGTAACTTGAGTCTCTTGTCTTAATCTTTGCTCAATGATCTTCTCCCATAACTTCATAGTGTGACTCATGAGTTTAATCCCCCGATAGTTGGAACAATTCTGTATGTCTCCTTTATTTTTATATATAGGAATTAAAGTATTTTTCCTCCATTCATCCGGCATTTTCTTAAATTTCATTATCACATTAAATAACTTAGTGAGCCAACTTATACCCTTCCTTCCTAAACTTTTCCACACCTCAATAGGTATATTATCAGGTCCTACTGCTTTGCCATTTTCCATTTTTTTCAGAGCTTTCTCTACTTCAAACTCTTGGATTCTACGATAAAAAATATAATTACGGTCTTCTTCTGCAGTATTAAGTCTGTTAGAGTTGTAGGTCAACTCATGCCTTTCGTTAAAAAGTCCTTGAAAGTAACTCCTCCATCGTGCTTGGATATCATGCTCCCTTACCAAAACCTTACCCTCTTCATCTTTAATACATTTCACTTGATCTAGGTCCCTTGTCTTTCTTTCCCTACCCTTCGCAAGCTTGTAAATTTTTCTTTCTCCCTCCTTAGTTCCTAAAAATTGATATAATCCCTCAAAAGCTCTAGTTCTTGCTTCACTCACAGCCTTCTTAGCGTCTTTCTTAGCCGCTTTATATTTATCCCAAATTGCCTTATCTTTACATAAGTGCCACTCCTTATAACACTCTCTTTTAAACTTAATCATATCTTGCACCTCCGCATCCCACCACCAAAATTCTTTACCTTTAGGTCCAACGCCTCTTGATTCTCTAAGTGTCTCTCTTGCTATATTCCTAATCCCTTTGGCCATCTCGTCCCACATATCATTAGCATTTCCTTGGACCTCCCAAAGCCTTTCTTCCTCCACTCTTCTTTGAAAATTCCTTTGTTGCTCATTCTTCAAAGACCACCACCTAATTCTAGGAATTGTTTTCTTATTCTTTCTTTCTACTCTTCTCATAACTCGTACGTCCAAAACTAAAACTCTGTGTTGGGTAGCCAAGCTCTCACCGGGTATGACTTTACAATTTGTGCAGAACTTTCTATCTGATTTCTTTACCAAGAAAAAATCTATTTGAGTACTTGCTCCTCCACTCTTGTATGTGATAAGATGTTCAATCCGCTTTCTAAAGCAAGTATTTGCTATGGTAAAATTATAGGCTAAGGAAAAATCTAAGATAGTTTTACCCTCTTCGTTCGCATCTCCTAATCCAAAACCTCCATGTATACCCTCGTATCCTTTTGATTCCCTCCCTACATGACCATTCAAATCCCCTCCTAGGAAAATCTTCTCCCCCAAAGGTATTTCTTAAATCAAACTTTCTAGATCCTCCCAAAAAGTTCTCTTATGATGCTCCTCTAATCTAACTTGGGGTGCATATACACTAAACACATTAAAAGTGTCTCGCTCAACCACAATATTTAAAGCTATAATCCTATCTCCTAATCTTTCCACATTTACGACATTGTTTCTCCACTCCTTATCAATTATTATACCTACACCATTACTAGTTCTCGTCTTGCCGGTGTACCAAAGTTTAAAACCTGAAGAATCTAATTCTTTTGCCTTTTCTCCTACCCATTAAGTTTCTTGCAGACACAAGATATTGATCATTCTCCTAATCATGGTATCAACTATTTCCATTGATTTTCCTATGAGTGTGCCTACATTCCAAGTTCCAAAACGGATCCTACCCTCATGAACTAACTTCTTTGCCCACACCCGTTCATTAAAGTGTGGGGACCCTTGCCTATTTTTCACTGCATCCGGGCGCCGATGCAGCGGCCCTTGCTCTTTTGACACTGCACGCGAGCCATACAGCGCGTTGCTTCCGGGCAATGACCTAGCTTTAACACTATTGCTTCGTTTGTCCATATTCATGCGGTTACGACAAAATTTTGCGTTGGCTGTCGCACGCCTAACACAACCCTCCTCTTTTATCCGGGCTTGGGACCGGCTATACGAATATAGGCAGAGAGAATATAGCTGCTATTACTTTGAAGGGAACCATAAATGAATTGGTAGCCTCCAAATCGTGAATAAGCAGCTCATAATATATAGGCACCATGCAAAAGGTGGCTTGTTTGGAGGTGAATCAACAAGCACCCGTGTCTGACTAGCAGTAGCATGTGCCAACAATAAATTTTTTATCACAATTAAAAAATTATTATTAAAAATCTATTTTCTTATAGTAAATCTCACTTAAGTTTTTTTTTTTCAAAATGAAAAATGAATAACCTCGCACATGTTGAACTTCAGTCAACTTGAGAAAAAAGTCAAAGAAATCATGCAATGGTCTAAGTGCAGGGATGACACAATATTTTCCTGTTTGGGTGTTCACTAGGATTGCCCCGCATAATAGTTAGATTAGGAATTTGGTCAAGATAAAGTGACTATTTAATGGTGTTTTAATTTTATTTTTTAATTATTTTTTAGATAGATTTAAAAAAAAAGCATTATAATAAAGAAAAAAAATAGTATTTGATCAAAGATATGACTTAGGTAGGTGTTTTTTTAGATGTTTACTACGAGATTCTATGATAAAATCATAAACATATGAATATATTTTAGATTTTAACGTTACATGATTGGCTTTTAAAAAAAAATAAAAATTCACATGTTATGTTTTAATTGCAGAACTTCGTAGCAAACACTTAAAAAGAATCTTGCCTATGTTGCTTCTATTCATCAGGTCATCTCATAAGCACTTTTATCAACGCCGTCTATGTTCAACCAATCTTAAAAAAAATGCTTTTTATTGTTAAATTACATACAAGAACATAGAAATAATTTTGTAATTGATAATATTTGAATAAAAATTTTAATCTTAAATATTAAATATAATTAACTTAATTATTTTTAACTTTTTTACGTAATTAAAAAATAAAATAAAATAAAATAAAATCACAACATACATATAGAATTTCTTTACTCAAAATAAATTTATGCAATTATATTAAAATATATAATCAAAATTTTAATTATAAATTTTTTTTATCAATCAAAACAATACAATTTTGTAATAAAATATTTTAATTAAAAAAAATTAAGGGGTTTAGTTACTAATAGGTGAGGGTATTTAACAAGATAAGGTTTGATAGTTTTGTGATTTTAAATCTTAGGTGTGGGTATTTTTGTCTATAAAAAGTAATTTTTTGCTTCTCCTTCTACTTCAATGGAGATGTTCCAAATTCATGCTTCTCATCTCACTCAAACAAAAAAAAATATTCTTGACATTAAAAAGTAGTTTTGTGTGAAGTATTTTTTTTTTTAAAAGTAAGCATTTTTTTCAAAAAACAAATAAGCCAAACAGACTTAGAGTTGGAAATAGATTTTTTTTTTTTACATTGGAATTTAATATGACATTATTTTAATTTTAAAAATTATACTTAATTTTAATAAAAATTGCAAAAATTTATATGTACACAGATTTTTGTATTCTGCAGCAAATAAGATGGAAAAATTTTTATCTCGCACAAAAGGTAAATAACTGGCGGGAAAGGAGAACATAGTAGATGTTACAATTTTAGTATAAAATAATAGCATGCATGACGTGCATACAGCATGCATGCATGAGCATGTTGAAGTCACGTGTAGTTGTGCTGATTTGGACGTACATGCCGCATGCATGTATGAGTTTGTTGAAGTCACGTGTAATTGTGCTGATCTGAGTGTAGATGAGCTGGAAATTAGTTTTGTTATTTTGGGTTACGTTATATAAAACCATCCTCTGTATTTTGGTTTGTAATCCAGTTTTTCAGAGAATGAATGAAATTTTCTTCTAACATGGTATTAGAGCAGATTTTCTCTGCGTATTCTCTTATGTAGTTTCTATCTTAATTTTTCATGATCAATGGCTCGTGGTGGCCAAAATAGCAGGGTTGTAGTTGGAACCTCTGCTTCGACTACTACAGAGGACACTGCTAGTCCTTACTTTCTTCACAGCGCCGATCATCCAGGTTTAGTTTTAGTCTCACATCATCTCACGGGACCTAATTACAATACATGGAGCCGACCCATGATTATGGCTCTTACAGCAAAGAACAAGGTTAGTTTCGTTGATGGAAGCATTAACAAACCTGATTCTGCTGATCTGATTTATGGTGCCTGGACGAGATGTAATAGCATGGTAATTTCATGGATTCTTAACTCAGTTCTTCAAGATATTGCCGATAGTCTGCTTTACATTGATACAGCTTTTGAAATTTGGGAAGATCTTCGCGACCGTTTTCATCAAAGTAATGGACCACGAATTTTTCAGATTAAACAACAGTTAGTGGCTCTTCATCAAGGTGCGATGGATGTTAGTAGTTATTACACTCGATTGAAGATTATCTGGGATGAACTCAAACTATATCAGCCTGTGTTGGCTTGTCAGTGTGGAGGTATGAAACCATGGCTAGATTATCAGCATCAAGAGTATGTGATGCAGTTTCTTATGGGATTAAATGAATCCTATGCTCAAGTCCGAGCTCAGGTGCTCATGATGGATCCGATTCCCTCAATTAACAAAGTTTTTTCTATAGTTGTTCAAGAAGAAAGGCAGCGAGCAATTAATCATAATTCTCTCGATCCTAATTCCTTAAACAATTCTCTAAATGATTCCTTACTGAATTCTACTAATGCTAATATGTCTGTGAATCAGAATTTTTCCAGATTTAGACGCGATCGTCCTCTTTGCACTCATTGTGGGTTTTCAGGACATACTGTGGATAAATGTTATAAACTTCATGGGTATCCACCAGGCTATAAGTTCAAAGGCTCACAAAACAAGCCAAATGCTCCTCAAGTACATCAAAATTCCTTTGTTATTGAAGAGTCTGTTGTTGCCAATTCATCCAATACATCTCAGTTGAATCTACTTAGTCCAAGTCAGTGTCAACAATTAATTGCTCTTCTCAGTTCTCAACTACAGAGTACTGATTGCGCAAAACCTGAGCAGCAGCAGCAGCCTGGTCCTTTCGTTTCCAGCTTCAGTGGTATACTCTGTTCTTTCAACTCTTTTGTTTCTAAAAATTCATGGGTGTTAGATACTGGAGCCACCCATCATGTTTGATGCATGTTGTCCTTGTTTCATTCTTCTCAGCATGTTCAAAATTCTTTTGTTACTCTGCCAAATGGTGTGTCAGTGCCCATCCTTCTTATAGGAACTGTTTTAATCAATGATCATCTTACATTAGAAAATGTGTTATATGTGCCTGATTTTCGGTTCAATTTGCTTTCCATTAGTACGCTTGCTCAGAGTCACCAGTGTTCTATTCATTTTTCTTTTGATTCTTGTGTCATTCAAGACCATATGCAAACCAAGACGATTGGGATGGGTAAAAGGCTAAACAACCTCTATATTCTTGATTCAACTACTGTTTCTGTTGCTTCTTCCTGCTGTGTCGAAGTTTCAAATCCCACGTTGCCTCAAGATGTTTGGCATTTTCGTTTGGGACATCCTTCACATATTAAGTTTGATAAAGTTTGTAATGATTTACGTTTTAATAAAGATGGCAAAAGTCTACTTTCTCATTGTTCTATTTGTCCTTTAGCCAAACAACGACGTTTGCCTTTTTCTTCCTCAAGTACTGTGTCTCAATCAATCTTTGATTTAATTCATTATGATGTCTGGGGCCCATTTATGCCTATTAGCACAAGTGGTTTTCGCTATTTTCTCACTATTGTTGATGATTGCAGCCGGTTTACCTGGATTTATTTTCTTAAAACCAAGTCTGAAGTTGCTCAGCATTTATCACACTTTTATAATCTCATTCTAACCCAATTCAATAAAAAGATCAAATCGGTTAGATCATATAATCCTCCTGAATTCAATCTTTATCATTTTTTTCATACTAAGGGAATTGTTAGTTACCACTCATGCGTTGACACACCACAGCAGAATGCTATTGTGGAACGCAAACATCAACATATACTTAGTGTTGCTCGAGCCTTACATTTTCAGTCTAACATTCCCTTAGTCTACTGGGATGATTGCATTTCCACATCAGTTTATCTCATTAATCGATTGCCTTCTTTTTTATTGTCTCATAAAACGCCTTTTGAGATGTTGATGCAACAAAAACCCCAGTATTCACATTTACGTGTTTTTGGGTGTTTGTGTTGTGGAGCTACTCTAAATAGACATCGGCATAAGTTTTCTCCTCGTGCTAAAGCTTCTGTTTTTCTAGGATATCCACCTGGGTACAAATGATATAAGCTCTTGGATTTATCATCAAATACTGTCTACATTTCTCGGAATGTTGTTTTTTATGAATCTATTTTCCCATTTCATAATAAAGTGTCTAATAGTAATGTGTTTGATTTCTTTTCTAATCGAGTTTTGCCAAAAGTCGTGCCTTCTCTTCCTGAGCATGTTTCTTCTACCCCTACTGTTCCTGATCCTGTTTCTTCCATTTCTCCGGCTCAAAATTCTCTAGTTCCCAAGTCAACTCGTCTTCGAAAACCTCCATCATATCTTCAAGATTTTCATTGCTCTTCGGTGCATCATAAATCTAGTTCTTCCACTATTCATTCACTTTGTAGCGTTCTTGGTTATCAGCGTTTGTCTCCATCCCACAAAGCTTTTGTCTCATCTCTTTCTTCTCATTTCGAACCTCAGTCATATTCTCAGGCTGCTGCTATTCCTGAATGGTGTGAAGCTATGCAAGCTGAG
Organism: Gleditsia sinensis; assembly: GCA_037074535.1. Lineage (NCBI taxonomy): Eukaryota > Viridiplantae > Streptophyta > Magnoliopsida > Fabales > Fabaceae > Gleditsia > Gleditsia sinensis. The sequence goes on along the minus strand of CM073475.1, from coordinate 7,512,454 downwards.
TTAAAAGCCCTTGAACAAAACTGTACTTGGTCTCTTACCACACTTTCACCTAACAAACATGTGGTTGGTTGTAAGTGGGTTTACAAGCTTAAGTTTAAAGCTGATGGATCTCTTGAGAGGCATAAAGCCCGGCTTGTTGCAAAAGGGTATACACAGCAAGAGGGGATTGATTATCTAGACACCTTTTCTCCGGTTGCCAAGCTTACCACTGTTAAAGTTCTTCTTGCTCTTGCAGCAGTATTTGGATGGACCCTCATTCAACTTGATGTTAATAATGCCTTTCTCCATGGGGAGCTCACCGAAGAAGTCTACATGTCTCTGCCTCCTGGGTTTCAGTGTGAAGGGAAGGATTTGCCCAAAAATACAGTTTGCAGGTTGCATAAGTCGTTATATGGTCTTAAGCAAGCATCGAGACAATGGTTTTCAAAGTTTTCTGCCACATTGCTTCAACAAGGTTTCCATCAATCTGCATCTGATCATTCTCTTTTCTTCAAAAACCATCATAATGTTTTTACTGCCCTCCTTGTATACGTTGATGACATTGTTATTGCTAGTAATAGTACAGCATATGTGGAGGAACTCAAGTCATCTTTAGATCATTGTTTCAAACTCAAGGATCTTGGTCCTCTGAAGTTTTTTCTGGGTTTAGAGGTGGCTCGTTCCAAGGCTGGCATTTCTCTTTCTCAACGTCATTATGCTTTGCAGCTTCTTTCTGATACAGGTTATTTAGGGAGTAAGCCCCGTACTACTCCTATGGATCCAAATTTGAGGTTGTCTCAAGAGGATGTGGATCTTTTGGAAGATCCATCGCAGTATCGACGCTTAATAGGCAGGCTACTTTACCTGACCATCACGAGGCCCGACTTGTCTTACACTGTCAATCGTCTTAGCCAATTTGTTAGCAAACCTCGAGTCTCTCATTTACAAGCTGTCCATCATTTACTACAGTGTATTAAGGGTACCGTTGGGCAAGGTCTTCTATTTTCTTCTGCTTCTTCCATTGATCTCAAGGCCTTTGCAGATTCTAATTGGGCCTCTTGTCCTGATACACGGAAGTCCATCAGTGGTTATTGTGTTTTCCTTGGAGATTCCTTAATCTCTTGGAAGTTTAAGAAACAGCCCACTGTGTCTCGATCTTCAGCAAAGGCTGAGTACAGGGCTTTGGCCAATGTTACATGTGAACTCATGTGGCTGATATCTTTGCTTCGAGATTTTAATGTAACCTCTTCCAAACCTACTTTGCTATTCTGTGACAATGAGGCTGCTCTCCATATTGCAGCCAACCCAGTTTTCCACGAGCGGACAAAGCACATAGAGATAGATTGCCATCTAGTTCGTGAGCAAGTTCAGAAGGGTTGGTTGAAGACTTTACATATTGCTAGCCAACACCAGGATGCAGATATCATGACGAAGGCCCTTTTTCCTACTCAGCTCAAGTTTCTTCTTGGCAAGATGGGTGTTCATAACATTCACTGTCCATCTTGAGGGGGTGTGTTACAATTTTAGTATAAAATAATAGCATGCATGACGTGCATACAGCATGCATGCATGAGCATGTTGAAGTCACGTGTAGTTGTGCTGATTTGGACGTACATGCCACATGCATGTATGAGTTTGTTGAAGTCACGTGTAATTGTGCTGATCTGAGTGTAGATGAGCTAGAAATTAGTTTTGTTATTTTGGGTTACGTTATATAAAACCATCCTCTGTATTTTGGTTTGTAATCCAGTTTTTCAGAGAATGAATGAAATTTTCTTCTAACAGTAGACGATGCCGAAATTGTGTTGCCAAATCCCTTCTGTTGGGTAAAGATAAGTTTGCACAACTTGCGTCACTAAAATCTAAACCTGAGAATTTTGGCATAAATACTAGTAGTTGGTGTGGTCCCTTAAGTGCTTTAAAATAATTTGATGCTCTAATGGAGAAATAACCCTGTTCGTTTTCTGGATTTTCTTATAAATGATTTAGCCCTATCATTACCACATTATAAGCATTGGAAAGGGACTCAAGCTTCCTTCATTTTCTTATTAACTTATTCCGATCTCCCTAAATGTATGCCACCACCTTGTTTTTCTCTCTTTCTAGCTATTTTCTAGCCCACCACATTTATATCTCTATGGCCATCACATTCATAACATGAAAGCCAAAATTGGTTTTTATACAAATATCAAATCAAATTAAGATGGGTTTGTTTTCCCTCAACCCCAACAACTATATATCACAAAATTTTGATGATGTATGCATATCAGTGGTGTTTTATTATTACACGGCATTGACTGAAAAGCAAAGAGAGAAATAGGAAACATAGAGACAAAGATGGCCTTAGAAATTTGGGACGAAGTAGGTTCACGTGAGGAAGACGTCCATGCACAATTTGTAATCTGTGAGGTAATTTTGATTAATAGGGGCACATAAACTATAGTGAATTTCATTGCTAATGCTAGAGTTGAGAACTGCAAGGCTACGTTCAGTTGTTAGAAAAAAAAAAAGAATAAAAATAAAAATTTAAAATAAATTGAAATAAAATATAATACTGTTATTAATATTATATTTGATATGATATAAAAAATAAAATTTTTATTATTTGATATATTTGATAAATTTTAAATAATATAAAAATAAAATTAAAAATTTACAAAAAATTAAAAATAAAATTAAAAAATAATATTATTAAAATAATATTTTTTTTATCTTCAAATTATACAAATAAAAAAATAATTAGTAATATAAAATTTTTATTAAAAATATAAAAAATATTAAAAAATAATTTAAATATTATTTTTTTATTTTTTTTATTTTTTTATTTTTTTATTTTAAAAAAATATTTTAACTTTTTTTAATATTATTTCATTTAATTTTTTTATATTAATTTTTAAAAATAATATATATTTCATCATACAATAAAATGTACATTCATAATAACTATATTACACCAACTAAACATTATATTATTTTTTTCGACTGGGAACCAAACATCATATCTGATCATCCCTCATTTTTTCTTTCAAGTAGTTCATAGCGAAAGTGAGATTAAACATGATCTCAAGTTTATTTTTTCTTTTTGTCTTGATACGGAAGTGTGTGTATACATATATGTTGTATAAAATTATTTTTATTTGAAGTATTAAAATTATTTATGTTTATAAATATTTTTTTATAACTTAAACTTTTAACGTTATAGAATATTATTAATTATTTAATTCAAATTTACTTATTATTTAAATAAAAAATAAGTGAGTTTATCATGTTATTAAAAATTATTTACTTAATAATGATGGAGTCTAATTATATGAAATCCATTGTCTTTTATTTGTAGAGAATATAATGAGGTTATATATAGAGAGAGAGAAATCTTGACTCACAACAATAAAATCTTGATTCGTTCAGGTACAGTGTCGAAATTGCACCTTAATTATTTCCTTCTTTTTAGTGGGTGAAGAGCTAAATTTTATTTGTAATTGCCTAGTTGTCAAATTATATTAAATTATAGTCTAAAGTATTATTTTATAAGAGCAATAGTGTACACGTTTCATTTTCTGGAATAAATTGCATGCTGTGTTGCGAAGCCGACACCTCAATTACTAAAACCTATGCATAGAGCAAACGACACTATTTCAGTTTCTCTGATGCGTTCAGAGATTATACAAACTCTCAGCGTTAAAAATAATGTAATAAATAATTCTATTACATTGTCAACACGTACAAAATATATAATTATATGATTTTTTAAAAAGAAATTAAGTGAAAATAGTATTTAAATATAACTGCAACAATTATGTTTATATATATAAGTAATAATAATAACTTAATATTGGAATAATTCTATTATGCACTACAAAACCGACATTTACTAGTTAAAATTAATGTTGTAAAAATTGAATCCATCATATAACAAAAAATCAGTGAATGAGGGATCAATTCATAAGTTTAGTATAGTCAAATAAATTAAAAATTGATAAATTACAACAATTTAAATAATTTTTTTTGTTATTAAAATAACATTATTTTGACTATTTTTAAAATTATTTCATCTAAAAAAATACTATTTTAATTAATTTCTCGTATTAATGATAATAAAACTTGTATTTTAATTATTATTTTTTTGATTAAAATTGAAATTACTATATTGACTATTAAATACTATATCATGAATTTTTTTATATATAATACAGTTATTAATAAAATTTTAAATGTATTAGTATATATTATTTAATTATTTATATTTAAATGACATATTTAATTGATTTTATAAATTTATTTTTTAATATATTATATTTATAATATAAAAAATAACAAATATATTATATATTGTACTTGTACATTCTACTGGCAGAACTATTCCTTTCATCAATTTAACCACTTGGTAAGCATCAAAGCTGATAGGAAAAAAGACCAAATAGGGGGAACATATATATATATATATATATATATATATATATATATATATATATATATATATATATATATATATATATATATATATATATATATATATATATAATGTACTAATTATGATCACGGGTGGTCCAGAAATTGCTTCAAGAATGTCATTATCCCGAAGAATAACGACATGACTGAAGTTCAAAGTGGAAGCAGACTTCAATAATTATTTCTTGCACGCAATGAAATTAAACTGGAAATAACTATTTTCTTTTTCTCTTCTTAGTTATTTCTCCTTTGTCCTCCTCCTGTGTTTGTGCATCTAAAATTATCTGTAAAAGTTGCAATGTCGACTTGATGGTGTGTTCACAACTATCACATGCTGTTCTCATAATTGAGAAATCACATGGCCGAAAAATTTCTTAAAGAAACCAAAGGCAAAAAAGAAAAGGAAAGAAAGAATGATAGAGAGTAAACCAGGGAGGAAGATGAACTCGCACTCCCCAGAGCAATTCTTCTCATCCTGTCTCCTCTTCGTCACGTTTCTTCACCCCACTAAATCTTGTATTTTATGTATAGTCAGTTACTAATTTAGCTGTATAATTATACTACAAAAGAGTATCTAAATGATAAAGTATATGGAAAACAATTGTCTAATATTGTAAGGTTATTTGCATTCCAAGCCTCTTAAATGGATGTGCGCATGTTTAATTTAGTAATAAACTTCTCGATTATTTCTGATAATAAATAAATAAAAGTTTCATAAATAAATGGATCAAGCAAGTGTGACATAATAATGAATAGTCCAATATAAGTAGCTATCAAGAGATTTTATATTCATACCTTGGCTAAGTCATTTAAAACAAATGCATATTTGGTTATTTTTATAATAAACTGCCAAAAGCTTTAATACAAAAAAGAATAGAAAAAGAAATCAAGAAAAGTCATAAATCTTCATATTCCTACGAAACGGGTTTAATCCAAAGGTTGCAATTGCTGCCACAACGGACTTGAATCATAATCATAACCACTGAACCAAGTTATCAACTCCTCACTTTCTATTTATTTTTCTACAAAACAAGAATTGAAAAATAATTAAAAAAAGAAAAAGAAAAAGAAAAGAAAAAGCAATTTTGGAGTTTCTTCTTCGTCAAGATAGGCAGATAGAAAGGAAATGATAAATCAATGATAGTAGTTTGGTAACTTTTGTTCAATACTGGATAGTACAGAAGCTGATTAACATAATTATATGAGTGGTTGAAATGAAGACTAGTTCTAGCCATTTGGAGGATATAAACCAAAAAGAATTAACAAGCAGTGCTCAAAAAAGTCACAGGCCAGCTGGGGAAACTTCATTTTATTGCATTAAAATGAAAACCAGACCAATTGGATTTTTTGAAATGGTCCCTCACGAGAGCTCCCTTTTAACGACTCCCTCTCACTATAAATACAAGGTGTTTCATGCACTTTGCTCAGTCATCACCAGTAAAGGTCCTCTCTCTCCTTGCCTAATTTCTTAATCCACTTGCAGAAACATTAGTGAGACTCTTATCAGAAGCATTGGAAGGAGGTGGAGAGTTTGTAAATCTGCCCATGACTGCTAGGGGTAGTGGCCCCAGAAGGGGTCGTCTTTGGCCACAAATGGCCATGGCAATGGCCATTTATCTGATTTCCACTAATGTGGGTTTGGTGGCTGCTGGTTACCCTTACTATTCTCCTCCACCACCACTTCCTTATGAATACAAGTCATCACCTCCTCCTTCCCCATCACCTCCACCCTCATATGCGCACAAGTCACCTCCTTCATCATCACACCCCCCTCCTTACGTGTACAAGTCTCCACCTCCCCTGCCACCCTCACCATCTCCCCCACCACCTTACTACGATAAGTCCCCACCATCACCCTTACCATCTCCCCCACTAACTTACTACTACAACTCTCCACCTCCGCCTAAAAAGTCTCTATCACCAAATCCTTATTATTACAAACCTCCGCCACCACCTTCTCCATCTCCTCCTTCACCCCTTCCACCTTACCATTACAAGTCTCCTCCACCACCTTCACCTTTTGCCCCAAACTACTATTATGAGTCTCCACCCCCGCCAGTAAAGTCTCCACCTCTGAAACCTTACTACAACAAATCTCCACCACCACCTTCACCATCTTCTCCACTGCCATACTACTACAAATCTCCTCCTCCATCTCCTTCACCCCCTCCACCTTACTATTACAAGTCTCCTCCGCCGCCGCCACCATCTCCTCCCCCACCCTACTATTATGAGTCTCCACCCCCACAAGTAAAGTCTCCACCTCTGAAACCTTACTACTACAAATCTCCACCACCACCTTCTCCATCTCCTCCACTGCCATACTATTACAAATCTCCTCCTCCTCCATCTCCTTCACCCCCTCCACCTTATTATTACAAGTCTCCACCACCACCTTCACCATCTCCTCCCCCACCCTACTATTACGAGTCTCCACCCCCACCACTAATGTCTCCACCTCTGAAACCTTACTACTACAAATCTCCACCACCACCTTCTCCATCTCCTCCACTGCCATACTACTACAAATCTCCTCCTCCTCCATCTCCTTCACCCCCTCCACCTTATTATTACAAGTCTCCACCACCACCTTCACCATCTCCTCCCCCACCCTACTATTACGAGTCTCCACCCCCACCACTAATGTCTCCACCTCTGAAACCTTATTACTACAAATCTCCACCACCACCTTCTCCATCTCCTCCACTGCCATACTACTACAAATCTCCTCCTCCTCCATCTCCTTCACCCCATCCACCTTACTATAACAAGTCTCCGCCACCACCTTCACCATCTCCTCCCCCACCCTACTATTACGAGTCTCCACCACCACCAGTAATGTCTCCACCTCTGAAACCTTACTACTACAAATCTCCACCACCTCCTTCTCCATCTCTTCCACCATCATACTACTACAAATCTCCTCCTCCTCCATCTCCTTCACCTTCACCACTTTACTATTATAAATCTCCGCCACCACCTTTGCCATCTCCTCCCCCACCCTACTATTATAAGTCTCCACCCCCATTAGTAAAATCTCCGGCTCCAAAACCTTACTACTACAAATCTCCACCACCACCATACCACTACAAATCTCCTCCTCCTCCATCTCCTCTACCCCACCCACCTTATTACTACAAGTCACCACCTCCACCATCCCCTTACTACTATATATCTCCACCACCACCTAAGCACCTTCCTCCTCCATATTACTATCAATCTCCTCCTCCACCTGCTGTGTATCTTCCGCATCCTCACCTTCACCCTTACCATCATCCATTAATTGTGAAGGTAGTGGGTAAAGTCTATTGCTATAGATGTTATGATTGGAAATATCCTGAAAAGTCACGTGATAAAAAACACCTCAAAGGTAAAATAATTTTTCTTTCTTTGATTTTAATCCTTTCATCTACATTGACATCAAAAGAAGTATTCATCACAGTTATATTGCTCTGGGTTTCATTTATATTTAGGGCTCTTTGGATGAAATTTTTTTGGTAAAAAACTTAACAGTTCTTTTAATCTAAAAAGAAAATTTTGAGGAAATTAAGTTTAGATTGAACTGAAAATAACTTTTTTCTGATATAGTGTTCTTAAGCTAAAATTTTTTCTTGAAAAAGAAATAACAAAGAAATTGCCCTCTCAATTTTGAATACTTTTATTTGTATGCCTTTGTCTCATAGAATTTGAACCCAAGCATTTATTCTTAGTTACCTTATCTTTATCCAAATGTCAATTTGGTAAAGATGCTGAGTCCTTTCTATTTCCTTTCTATTTTTTTATGTTGTGGAAGACCAAAATTTAGAAATAACTGATTTGGAATTGTTACTTATAGTTATAATTGTCTTTAATGTTTGAGGAAATATTGAAGTATTTAACTTGAAGGCCTTGACTTGATCAATCCCCAAATCAAGTAAAGTGAATAGGATTATGTTTTATATACCAAAAGAAAAAACACAAATCAAATATCTAAATTTTCCCTTGTTAGCATTTTATAAGGAAGTTTAAACAGACATTTCAACCCAAGGGATGCATCTGTTATCTAATAATTATTCAAGAACAACTTTCAACAACTGTCTAATAATACAAAATGTTTATTTGTTTTTTTATTCTTTAAAAGCCATCTACTGCCAGATGTCTAACGAAATTATTAATATGAAACACACATTACTTTTAGTCACAATTTTTTAAATGACGCAATCTAATACAATATTCTCTTATTTGGTTGAGAGTCACTTGGTCCTAACAAGCACAATTTGTGCATTATATGCAATTATTGCATTATGGGGCAGGTGCTGTTGTGGAAGTGAAATGCAAAGCAGGAAAAAAGATCATCAAGGCATATGGTAAAACCAAGAGCAATGGAAAGTATAGCATCATAGTTGAGGATTTTGACTATGTCAAATATGGACCCACAGTTTGCAAAGCCAAGCTCCATGCCTCCCCTAAGGACTCCCCCTGCAACATTCCCACCAGGTTAAACAAGGGAACCAACTTGAAGGTGAAGTCCAAGGACAAGTATGAAGTTGTGCTCAAAGCTAAGCCATTTGCTTATGCTCCAAAGATGCCATACTTGGAATGTGAAAAACCCAACCCCTCACCAACTCCTTATGTATACAAGTCTCCACCACCACCACCTCCAACCCCAATACCTTATTATTATATATCCCCTCCTCCTCCCTCACCACATCCTCACCCTCCTTACATTTATAAGTCTCCACCGCCTCCATCACCAGCTGTAACACCACCCTACTATTACAAATCTCCTCCTCCTCCATTTTATTATTACAAGAGTCCTCCTCCACCATCATCATCCCCTCCTCCTCTATACTACTACAAATCTCCTCCACCTCCATACTATTACAAGAGTCCTCCACCATCACCCTTTCCTTCTCCTCTATACTTTTATAAGTCTCCTCCACCACCATCACCATCCTCTCCCCCACCTTATTATTATCAATCTCCTCCTCCACCCAAGAAATTGCCACACCCATACCCTCCTTACTACTATAAATCTCCACCACCATCATCACCATCTCCTCCACCTCCGTACTACTACAAATCTCCTCCACCACCATCACCATCTCCACCTCCATCCTACTACTATCAATCTCCCCCTCCACCCAAAAAATTGCCACATCCACACCCTCCTTACTATTACAAATCACCACCGCCCCCATCACCATCTCCTCCACCACCACCCTCCCCTCCTCCTCCATACTATTATAAGTCTCCTCCTCCACCATCACCAACCCCACAACCACCTTACTATTACCAATCTCCTCCACCCCCCAAGAAATTGGCACACCCATACCCTCCTTACCATTATAATTCTCCACCTCCACCATCCCGATCTCTACTACCTCCATACTACTACAAGAGTCCCCCTCCACCATCAACTTCCCCAGCTCCTCCATACTATTATAAGTCCCCTCCACCTCCATCACCATCTCCACTACCACCTTACTATTATCAATCTCCTCCACCACCCAAGAAATTACCATACCCATACCCTCCTTACTATTATAAATCTCCACCTCCAACATTCCCATCTCCACCACCTCCATACTACTACAAGAGTCCCCCTCCACCATCCCCCTCACCTCCTCCTACATACTACTACAAATCTCCACCACCTCCCTATTATTACCAACCACATCCACGACCATTCCCATCACTCCCACCTACTTACTATTACAAATCTCCCCCACCTCCATCACCCTATCCATCACCTCCTTATTACTACAAGAGTCCCCCTCCACCATCTCCCACTCCTCATCATCACTACTACTACAAATCCCCTCCACCACCATTGCTTTCTCCTCCACTTTATCACTATGTGAATCCTCCTCCACCAACCCCATCTCCCCTTCCACCATATCACTATAAATCTCGGCCCCCACCTTTATCACCTCCCCTCCCTCCTTACCACTACAAATTTTCCCCACCACCATCGCCATCTCCTCCACAACCATACCATTATACATCACCACCTCCTCCATCCCAATCTCCCCCTCCCACATACATCTATGAATCACCTCCACCATCAGTCTACATCTATGCTTCTCCACCACCACCAATCTATAAGTAAGCTTGCAATGTAGAAGCACCAACTAAGATAAATCATGTAAGTTAGTTATTTTCACATTGATGAAGACTTCTTTGGTTTTCATGTATAAATATATGTTGAAGTATTGAAGTGTTTATCTTTAGGTTCTAGTTTTTGCCGTGGAATAAAGGTGGGTTCCATTTGGAGCAAAGTTAAACATGTTGCTTCCTATCCAAGTTCTTACAATATCAGTCTCGATGCATCATCTTTAATTTACAACCTTCATGATTCAGAGGGGGGTTCCTTCTATTTCTATGGTGGCATCTTACATGTCCTATTTTTATCATGTTCAAGTGATAGAAAAAGCCAAGCAAGGAAGCAAGATTGGAAATGTATACACCAATTAAAACTGAAACGTACAGTCCACTATTAGTGATCTCTTTAATTTATTCCTAGTATAGTTTATTAAGCCCGTGTATGAATGGAAATCTATTTATTGTGTATTTTTTTAATTGTACCTTCTTGTGTTGTTTGCAATAAGAGAGTTAACAATAAAGCATCAAATTTCTGTCCTCTAGTTCATTTGACACTTTATATTAATTAGTCTAAGGGTGATTATATCATTTTTTTTAAATATTTCATACATGATAGGTTCAAGTATCAAAATTGTTGTAGATACTTTTGGCAACAATTTTTCAACTGTTATTGCTATCTGTTTGAAGCCAGTTTAAAAGGCAACTGCAATGACTGCTTGCAATGTATTTCAACAATCCTTTTTAAACACTTTGCAACCTTTGACATTCAATTTTGTAAGGTTTAAATAATGGGTTGTTTTACTACTTCAGCAACACTTTTAACCATTTAGGCAATGGCTTTGATTGTGATTTGCAACATTTTTTGTACTTTAGGCAACACTTTAATGCTCTAGAGGATTTTTGGCAATGGTTATGCAATACATTTTACACATTTTAAGCAATCCTTTTTATGTATTTTAGGCAACATTTTATGAGCCTGCAACGGTTTATAAAGATTTTAGGCCTCTTTTAACTTTTGCATTGACAACGCTTTTCACATATGTAATAATTACATTCTAACATCCAGTAACAACACTAATTCATGAAAAACAAAGGAAACAACTCTGATATATTAATTTAGTCCATCCAAACGAAATAATATCCACTACCAACACTAATGGATTTCTTCAAAACTAAGTATGAATTTAATATCCTAAACCAATAAAAAATATTTATAAAACAAATTTATAAAATATTCCAATCACAATCAACAATATTCATAAAATCCATCATAACCCTTTTCTCCACTATCCACTTGATTTTTTTTTCCATTGATTCCTCTAAGCAAGCATAAAATTAATAATGACTATAAGGATATGCAATTAGAACTCAGTTTTAAGAGAAAACTTCAATTTAAATTTATATAGCACAGCTGAACATAGAATATAAGGATTTATAAAATTCCAAGTGAAACAATGCTTTTTGCTGGAATCTAAGAGTTTTCAGCTATGCCTCAATCATGGCAGCTAGAAACAAAATCTTACTAGGAAATAAGGGGGGCTTTAGAGTTGTACATAAGGTGCTATCATTTGAAACCCTTTTAAACTTTTCATATCGACTATTATCAACACAATTATTAAAAAAAATTTACTATCTCTTTGAAAGGGCATGAAATAAGCATTCTGATTACAGTGTCTGGCTTAAAAATATTTTCTAGATGAATCGTGAACCATCCGAAAAAAAATTTTAGAAAATCTAGGCATTCAGGCAAAAATTTCAAGAAATGAGACATTTTTGGCAAAATGTAAAAAATAATATAGGGATTAATGTTAACACAAATTTTAGCAATTTAGAAATACGGGAAAATTTTAAAATAATTTAAGGAATTAAATGAAAGTTTAGTCACAAATTTTATGTCATTAATCAGTTAAATTTATTCATGCTTTAATTTAAAATATGGCTTAGAGATAGATTGATACCTCACTAAATTTAGCTACTGATTGATCTATCAATTTTTTAAAAAACAAGCTAATGATTTTGCTTCACTGACAATTTAGGACGTCATGAAGTAGCTCTATTTTGACTATATCAAAACAAGAGAAACGCCATAGCTTATTGGTCCTTTATAATATCTAATAATATCAAGAAATAGTCATAAATAATGATAGATAAAGTAGTAGAGTTGTACTTACCAGGATAGCCAAAGTTGTAATTCTGTACTATTGTAAATTCCTCCTAAGTCAAATTATGATAAATATAAAATACCTGTCAAATTATTAAATAGTTCAGTTATCATGGTAAAAGTATAAACATCAGCCCAAATTTGAAACACAATTCCTGGAAAAGGAGAAAAGAAAGAAAAAGCAAGAGAGGACTAAATAAAATAATCAACACAAATAAGAAAAGGAAAAAATAACGAATGGCATAAATGACAAAGGAAAGACATCCAGCGTGGTTTTGGTTTATATCATCAAAACAGTGGTTATTTCATCTTAAAAATGATAACATTTTGAGGAAAGAAGTTGAAAGAAAAATGTCAATGTTTATAAAAGAAGAGGAAGTGACAAGGAACGATGATAGAATATCAAATCTAATTGAGGAAAGAAACAGAGGTAAAGGATTTTTGGAGTGGACAATGTTAGATGACAAAAAAGGAGGTTGCATATGTTTAAAGATGAAATTATAGAATGCTGAAAAACCCATTCCCCTAAATTCTTTGAATATTAAAACAGAATAAAACCCCAAGGGAATTCAGAAAAAGGAGAGCAAGATGCTGATGATAGCTTATCCCGAGTAATACAGCAAAGAAATGCTTAGCACCCAGACTCATAATAAGCATATCCAACTAAAGAAAGCCCCTGTTGTACCTATCCCATAGTCTAATTTTATCATTTGTAGCTTTAGTGAGGCTTAACAGTTTTCCCAGTTGCAGAATATAAGTTTGATATTCACAGCAATGGGAATGTGCGTCAAGCAAGATGAAGACTTCCCTGAGTAACCTGGGGCTTTATTAGGTTCGAGGAAATAGAAAAATAGTGCAGCAATGGAGATTTGAGAGGAAGTGTAGGGTCAAATATATAAATCAAACATAGGCACACAAAAATGATAAAGAAAGATGTAAGAAGTGGAATCGGGAAATTTAAACGGACATAGATACAGAACGAAAGTATATAAGCATAATGCAAGACGATGAGAGAAATTCGGATAAGAACGAATCAAAATGACATGAAAAGGGAGTTTCATTTAGCAGCAAAAATTGAAGACGCCTAATTTTGCTATCTTCAAAAGAAATTCCCAATACCTAATATCGAACCTTGCGTAAAATAGTTCCATTTCCTGGTAACAACTGTCCAATACCCAATCATTAAATCCCGAAATCCATGGAAAGCGCCCAGCGAAAATTTTTTGATGGCCACTTTGAGGCCGTAGGATAACCGCGCGTCCGCGCCTTGTGTACGAGTCCGAAGCGTGATGGAACAGAGCATCGGACTCGTCAAGGATAAGGTTGTAGAGACGAGGATCAAAACTAACCGAGAAACGCTCCAAGCATAAGGTCCATCAGGGTTTTCTGCGTTTCTGGAGACATGAGCAACGGCCTACATTGCGTAGCACAGGCGTTCCAATGCGAGAGCACATTGTTCATTATAAATACTAGAATATTTTGCTATAGTTTTGGGATTCTTTGAATAATTTTTAAAAATTAAATCAATAATGTTTTACATATTTGCACTTATTTGACTTTTTTTATCATTTAAAATTTTGTATGTCATTATAGTTTAATATTTTTATTAATTCTTCTTTTTTTTAATTTTATATATTGAATATTAGATTTCATTTATATTTATTTGTTTATTAAATAATCTTTAATTTTTTGTATTATATTTTAGTATTTATCATAATTTTATATAAAAATAATTTTTTTACTCCTTAATTTTTTATTTTTACATATGAAAAGCTTAGAATGAAGAAACACTATAAATTTTAAAGTCAAAATATATCACAAATTTTAACAAAAATTTAAAGTAAAACTTACAAAATTATCTATCAAGAAAATTACTAATAGTAAAAATTAAACTCATGTCTTTCTAAACAAATATTTTGATCATTACTAGTTGAATCAACTTCTCTTGTCTTACTTCTTAAATTTTATTAAAGTTTATTTTTGTAATAAAAGTAATTTTCATTCCATTAATATCTTACAAGTTCATATTTTGGTACAATTTTTTTTCTTTCTTTTTTGTTAAAACTTATAAAATTATCTATTAAGATAACTACTGACAACAAAAATTAAACTCATGCCTTACAAAAAAAAAAAATTATTTTGATCATTACCAGTTGAATCAACTCCTGCTGTCTTACTTCTTAAATTTTATTAAAGTTCATTTTTGCCTTAAAAGTAATTTTCATTCCATTCATATCTTACATGTTCATATTTTGATACAATTTCTTTCCTTATTTTTTGTTAAAATTTATAAAATTATTTATCGAGAGAACTATTTACAGTAAAAATTGAACTCATACCTTACAAAAAAAAATATTTTAATCATTACCAATTAAATCGACTCCTGTTGTCTTACTTCTTAGATTTTATTAAAGTTCATTTTTGCAGTAAAAGTAATTTTCATTCCTAACATATCTTAGATGTTCATATTTTGGTACAATTTCTTTCTTTCATTTTTGTTAAAACTTGTAAAATTATATATCAAGAGAATTGCTGACAGTAAAAATTGAACTCATACCTTACAAAAAAAAATATTTTAATCACTATCAATTGAATCAATTCATGTCTTACTTCTTAAATTTTATTAAAGTTCATTTTTGCCGTAAAAGTAATTTTCATTCCTAACATATTTTACATGTTCATATTTTGGTACAATTTCTTTCCTTCATTTTTGTTAAAACTTATAAAATTATATATCAAGAGAACTGCAGACAGTAAAAATTGAACTCATGCCTTACAAAACAAAATATTTTAATTACTACCAATTGAATCAAGTCATGTTGTCTTACTTCTTAAATTTTATTAAAGTTCATTTTTGCCTTAAAAGTAATTTTCATTCCATTCATATCTTACATGTTCATATTTTGGTACGATTTCTTTTCTTACTTTTTGTTACCTACATCTAAAATTGATTAATTTAGAGGTAACTAGCATAAATTTTCTATAGTGCACAATTCTTCTTAAATCACTCAAAACAAAAGGAATAAAAACACAACCAATTTTCCTCTCAAATTTAGCTTTGAAGTGAGGCTTCGCGAAATTTTGAGATCAAATTTTTCCAACACAGTTTTTACCTTAAAGAAATTTGGTATAGATTAGTTAGTGCATTTTGGTTTCATGGATGCCCCTAAGAAGGAATTCAGTTACATAATCAATACATATGATAATTGACTTTGTAGAAGATGTAAATAAATAAACAAAAAGATGTAAATAAATTAATAAAATCAACGAGACAGGTTGATTGAAAAATATAAGCCAGTATTAGCATGCACAGGTCCGTCAATGAAAGAGCAAGGTGGTAAAGAAGCTGACCGCAATGTTTGGAATACCCAATGTGGAAACAAAACATGGCCACATTAGACCAATCACTAACACATGTATTTTGATTAATTTATAAGTATCTCGCATAAATTTTCCTTAGTGCACAATCCTTCTTAAATCACTAAAAAAAACATTACTAATTTTCTCTCAAATAGGAAATCTCACAAGGCTTAGTTTTGAATTAAGGCTTTTTGAAATTTTGAGATCAAATTTTGCCAATATAGTTTTTACCTTGAAGAAACTAGGTATATATGAGATAGTGCATTTTGATTTCATGGACACCCCAAGAGGGACTTCAATTACATGGTCGACACATATGATAATTGACTTTGTAGAAGATGCAAATAAATTAAAATAATTAACGAGACAAGTCAATTGAAAGATATGAGTTAATATTAATGAACACCAAAGGTCTGTCAATGAAAGAGCAACTTGGTAAAGAAGCCAACTACAACATTTGGAATACCAAATGCGAGAACAAAATGTGGCTACGCTAGCTAAACCATCCCTAGTGCACATAGACTAAGCAATAAGTAGCTCAAGGATATGGCAAGACACTGACAACTTACCCCTAAACATCAGGGAAGTGGAAAGACATTTAAAAAGTAACTAATCAACTGTCTCATTTATAAAAGGATGTCACTACTATTGTAGAGGGACCTTTAATCATAAAGCAGAAAACTCTATTTTTTTTTATTGGCACTTTTATTTTACTTGTATTTTTTATGTTTTGAGAGTTCCATACTTTTAAATTTCAAACTTAGGAACCGATCTTTTCTTCTTGGAGTTTTGGTCACAATTGTAAGCATAATATATTAGTATTGTCCTTTTCATTTAATCATTAAATACCAATAATACGTTCTGTTTTTGTTTTATTTTGGTATTCTATGTTTCATTTATCTCTGCACTTTAGAGAATCTAGTATAGAGTTATTCCTACCGCCAAAGCAACAATTAAAAAAAGCATAGATTATGTAATTTCCATCATCAATAAAATGATAATTATGAGTTTTGTGGGAATATTGCAATTCTAGGGATGCAATATTTTGAGAAATATATTTCTAAAATATGTACTAAGCTTTCTATTCTACCTGGTAATCCTTGCTCAACAAAAGCACAGTTGGAATGTGTCCTTGCAATGACACTCAAATGCTTAATTCAGTTTTAGAGTGAAGCAAGGATATAGAGGCCGAAAGATCCATGCTTGAGATAGTATAAGGCTATTTATAAGAAAGATATATGGGTATTTTGGTAATTGGTTCGACCAATAAATGTTAGGGCATATCATCATATGACATCATTTGATTGGCTCCAGGTTCTCTGCTTATGTTTTTTTACCCTTAATGACATAGTGTTCTATTACCTTTATGGGTAATGAAGTGTGGTTGTGTCCTTCCTGAATGCAGATTATAGGTTATTAGGTTGAACCTTGCTTACCTATTAGCCTAGGTTTGGCCCAATGACAATGGGGCCTAAAAGATGCATCATCACTAGCCCTCAAACCCTCTACATACACCAAGGTTAGCTAAGGCTTTCGCCTATATAGAATAGGCCTATGCATGCATATGTGTCTCCCACATGCCCTTGTCCTTCTGCTTAATGAAAACGCCAAGCGTACTTTCCTATATAAGCATTTTCCTTTTTCTTCTCTTCCACATTTAATTTTCGAAAACTCTTTATTGTTCTATGCACTTCTCGTTCCCCTTGTTTTTTTTCCCTTAATTTCCTTCCTTTTTCCAAAACATTCTAAGCATTTAGAGTTGTGATTTGGGATTATTTCATCATAAGTTTCTTTTTTCACTAAATATTTCTTTTCTTTTTTTACTTTTCTTTCATTGTTACTATCATTTTTCCACACATTTTAGTTGATGATCCCTTTCCCTTTTCATCCTTTGGCTGAATGAAGAATTGATAAGGGAAATGAAGCATTATTGGTGAAGTTTAACTTTGTTAAGGATCCAAGAGACTATTGATAGTCAGAAAAATATTGCAAAAGAGGACCATAATTATACCTTTTATCGTAGAATTTATGACTTGAAGTGGAGAGAACTTTGAAGATAATGAAAAATAACAAATTAGTAGGACTCGATAATATATTTATTGAAGTATGAAAAAGTTTAGGAAGGAAAGGTATAAGTTGACTTACTAAGTTGTTTAATGTGATAATAAAATATAAGAAAATGTCGGATGAATGGAGGAAAAGTATTTTAATCCCTATCTATAAAAATAAGGGGACACATACAGAATTGTACTAATTATTGGGAGATTAAGATCATGAGCTATACTATGAAGTTATAGGAGAAAATCATTGAGCAAAGATTAAGAAAATAGACTCAAATCACAAAAAATCAATTTGATTTCATATCAAAAAAGTCAACTATAGAAATAATTTATTTATTGCAAAGATTGATGAAAAGTTATCAAATGAGGCAAAAAGATTTGCATATGGTTTTTATTGATCTAGAAAAGGCATATGACAAAGTGCTAAAAGAAATTTTATAGAAGGTTTTAGAGAAGAAAAAAATACGTATTACGTATATTCGAGCAATCAAAGACACATACGATATGATCATAACTTGCGTGAGAATACATAATGGAGACACGAAAGATTTTTTTCACAAATAAATATGAAGTTGGAGTCATGGAGACAAGTTTTGAAAACACATGAATTTTATATAAGTAAAAATAAAACAGAATATATGAAATGTATTTTTAATAAAAGACGAATAAATATGAATTTAGAAGTAAAACTTGAAGACCATATATTAAAACAAGTTACAATCTTTAAATATCTTGAATCCATTATACAAAATAACAACAAAGTAAAGGAGGACATAAATCATAGGATTCAAGCAAGATTGATGAAATGAAGGAAGGCTTCGAGTGTCATTTGTGATAGAAAAGTGCTACTCAAAGTTAAAGAAAAATTCTACCGCACAACTATAAGACCTGCTATATTATATGTTACTGAATGTTGGACGGTTAAAAAACAACATGAAGATAAACTTAATGTTGCAGAGATAAGAATGTTACACTAGATGTGTGAACAAACGAGAAGAGATATGATTAGAAATGAGTGCATTAAAGAGAAAGTTAGGGTAACACCTATTGTGGAGAAGATGGTGAAATATCGCTGAAGGTGGTTTGGACATGTGTAGAGAAGACTATAGAAGCCCTATTGAGAAAAGTAGATCAGATAAAGAATAGTCCAATAGTTAGAGATAGAGAGAGGCCAAAGAAAACAATAGGTAAAACTATGAAGAAGAATTTAATAGTTAATAATCTATCTATTGATCTCATTTATAATAGGTCACTGTGGCGTAATTTGATCCATGTAGCCGATTCTGCCTAGTGAAAAAAGGTTTAGTTGTTATTGTTGTTGTATAGATAATTATTTTTCCCCTTTAACTGTTTAATTGTTTTCCTTTACCAACAACATGTCAAATATGTTTTTAACCAATCCCTTTATAGTTTATTTGTTATTTTTTTTAGCATGGGTGATTGTTTTGGAAGTAGTTTTGGGAGTAAGAGCTCGATCTACATTTCTTTTCTCAAAGTCAATGATATGGGACCTCTCTTCCCCACTTGCCTTCCCTACCACTGAGCCTATGTGATTGATGATTAAGAAAATGAGGAGACTTCAACATTGATCACATATGTAGAAGAAATAGAGGTGGAAATGGTTGAAGTTGTGAATCAACTAATGAAGGAAGCACAGAGCACTAATTATCCCACCTTTCAGCGACCACTGACCATGCAACCTTGCCCACCTAATCGTGGGCATTAGTAAGGTGAACATCTTGTGGGACGACTATGATATTACTACGGTAAGACCATTCTATAATGTGCTTTACTGATGCTAATACTTTTTAGAAGAGTCAATTTGTGGTATAAGTTATCCTTACTATACTTAATTGTCTCCATTCTATAATGGAAATATCCTATCACATAATCATAACTAGTTTAGGTTGTACTAGCATATGATTGAAACAACCATGGTGATTTTATCGTTTACCGAGTTCAAGATAGATGTGTTAAACACCATAAACGTTTGTCCCTCCTAACTCATGTTGAATGCATAGATCATGGTGTTAACATTCTAAGTTTATGCGACCAGTTCAAGCTTATCCTAATTGTTGATGTGTTCTTTTACTTCTTTGGCCTAAATAACACTATAAGAAACAAATATGTACACATATAGAGTATATTGTAGTGACTGGAGCTATTTTTTGGCATGTCTACCTATGATAAAGATTTGAAGGATCGCTACTTTAAAGTGATGTCTAGGGAAGGAAAAGAGCTATTCCATATCAATTTGGAAGGGAAGCCCATCTTCCCAACACATTAGACTTAGTCTGTAGCAAAGCTATAATATAAGGATTTTTTGAAACTAATGACTGAAGGAGAAGCTACTGTGAAGAAGTTAATTAAGGTTGATCGTTCATATGACATTTAAGAGATTTTAAGTGGGAAATCGACCATCTATGAGGACATGATGCATTAGTCTATGTCTTGTGTTCATGTTTTTTGAATACACTACTTCTAGTATAGGTGGTTATGCTAATTTAACGCAAATAATGTCCAACACTCTGAAAGTAGGTAAAAATGATAATGCATGTCTTCAACTACTTCAACAAGCTAGGTCTACAGTCAAAGAAGACCAAACACTAACTCCCACCTTACCTTTAAAAAATAAAAGAAAAGGGGTTACTATAAAGACATTAAAGGTACAAAAAGATTAACAAGACCAGTCAAAAAGGCCATAAAGGTAGAGGAAAGAACCCTTATAGAAGGAAAGAGGGATCGACCAAACCCATTTAGATATGCCAAAGAAAAAGCACACATATAGTAGGTAAGTTATAGGGACACCTATCTTGAGCTAGGCCAAATCAATTATGACTTGATTCCTTGATATGCTATAGCTTATGCTAAACAGTGGGTTATAAAGCCTAACATAGGTTAGTGGAGTCCCATAAGTAATAGATAGGACATGATGTCATTGGTTGCGACCTTCTTTAGTTATACTTCATATATGTAACCTTATGAGAGGTAGCCTTCAACTACTGTAAAAAGTTGGCAGGGGTACTAGATGAATCTAAGGTTATAGAGCTCTAACACCATATGCACTCAACATTTGAAGCAAAGATAAAAAGGCTGAAGGCTGCTTATGGTGAGTTATAATCTTGAAAGAAGGTCACTTGAGATCTTGAGTTAAAAATGGATACACAAAAGGCTAAAGTGTAGAGCTTATGGGATGCATTGTTACAAGCTCAGAGTGAAGCAAAGTAGAACGTACAAAAATTTGAGAAGTTGTACTTGATGCTAATTGTATCCAAAGACAAGCTTATCGAAGCTAAGAAAGATCTAGTGATAGCAACTTTATTCTTTGAATAAATTTCTAAAACATAACAAGTGATTTGAATGATCTATTTTACTTGAAAACTTTTTCTTTAAATATATTTCATGAATCTAACCAATTAATAAAACTTGCAAAAAAATTTGTGAGTAAACCAAGTAAAAGTAGTTAATAGATTGAGTTATGATTCATATGCAATTTGGACCTTTAGATTTGGTGACTTTATTACTTGACACATAATGTATTTCTTTTTTCTTGCTTTCTTTCTCGGGTTATTGCTATTAAAGTGGTTTCCCATGGCGTTCACACTTTTTGGTTGTCATTATGTTAGTTTATTGGCTTTTCTCATTTAGTATGTTACCTTATATTGTTTGATGTTGAGCAGCTTGTGCCTTTTTAGACTAACTCGATTGGTTTACTTAGTACCAATAGGGAGAAGGCCCCTATTCTATTTAGGTTATGGCTCGCTTAACCACTTCGTACCAATAAGGGGAAAGCCATGTTAGGTTAAGGTGGTTTGTTTGACCATTTACTATCAATAAATGGAAAGCCTTTATTGGGTTTAGGTCATGGCTTGCTTGGCCACTTAATACTAATAAGGGAAAGACCTCTATTAGGTTTGGGATATGGCTTGCTTAGCCACTTAGCACCAATTGGGGGAAAATCCCTATTAGGTCTAGTGTACGAGTTTTTTGGGTACTTATTACCAAGAAAGGCAAGGCCCTTAACTAAGAGGGAAGACAATTTTTTTTGAATATGTCATTTCATTAGTGTATGCCCTATAAGTTCATTAAATTTTCACTTTTGGGTTTCGAGGTGACCCTTTTATATAAAATGCTTCTTTAAACTAGCTATGTTAACTTCTTGTTATTTTTCCACCATTGATTATCTCAAGTTTATAGGAACCCCTTAACACACTCTACTTTTTGCTATGTTATTGCAAATTTTCCCTCACTCGATTTCTTATGACCTTGTAAATTTTTCCAAAGCACTAAGTTGTCTTTCACTACAATTTTCTTTTTAACCACTTTTCATGGCAACATGTAATATTTGTTTATATGTGGCCATTTTAGTCTTCGCTTATAGCCTTTTTTCCTTAGTTAGGTCAAGTTTCTCCTTTATGTTCATTTGGAAAGACTCCATATCTCAACTACTATCATCGCCTCATAGTCAAAAGTCAATCCAGAAGGTGTCTCCCCTATGGATATTTACACAATTGTTTAGTACAATCAAAATACTGAAGAAAGCTTTTCCACCCACCTTGTAAATTTTTCCAGAGCACTAAGTCGCCTTTCACTACAATTTTCATTTTAACCACTTTTCATGGCAACATGTAATATTTGTTTATATGCGGCCATTTTAGTCTTCGCTTATAGCATTTTTTCCTTAGTTAGGTTAAGTTTCTCCTTTATGTTCATTTGAAAAGACTCCATATCTCAACTATTATCATTGCCTCATAGTCAAAAGTCAATCCAAAAGGTGTCTCCCCTATGGATGTTTACACAATTGTTTAGTACAACCAAAATACTGAAGAAAGCTTTTCCACCCATCTTCCATTTGCTTTTCCTATCCTTTTCTTTAGTCTGTTAAGGATATTCTTATTAGTAATCTTGATTTTGCTATTGGTGGCAGGGTTTTTAACAAAGGTCACTTTTAATTTAATCTCGAGCTCTTAACAAAAGCTTTTGAATCATTTACTCACGAATTGCTTACCATTATCTATTTCAAGCATGCATAATATTTTAGACCTATAAACAACAAAGTTTTAGAAGAATTTTTTTAGCATTGTTAGTTGTAATAAAGGCAAGGGCTTGTGTACTTGTATAACTTCCACAAATCTCTTCATGGATTTTTCTCAAAACATAGTTAGCCTCCCTCAATGTTATGCATCTAAGTTAAGAAATGGAGAATCCATTTTCTATACAATAGTTTTCTTCCAAGTAGTATAAGGTCGACCATAGAATAATTCTTCTTTCTTCTTTATGATCAGTTAGCAATTGTCCTTTGTTTATATAAGATTTTCTAGGCATGATCCAACAATGTTCCTCTTCAAGTTCGCTAACCTTTAGGTCATTTATACTTGGATTGTCCAACTTGACCTTAATCATTAATCTTTTCTCTCATTAGGCTATAGCACTTGCCAATGTAAAAGAAGAGTTAGGCTCGCTCATTCTTCACCCATAAGATCCTTTTGGATAAGTAAGATTCAAATTTTGACAAAATTGCTTTGGCATTCTACATGTACTTAGCCATCAAAGATTCATTGGGATCATACATTCCTTTGATCTGGCTTACAACTAACTAGGAATCACTATAAGATTTATCCTTCCTTACTCTTAATTCATAGGAAAAGATTGAGTCTTGTTGTGGTTTCATTCTCTACCTTAGTGTTAGATTATTTGAATTTTAATTATAGGCTTGTTGCGCTATTAAGCTACTTAAATTGTATAATATCAAACTTTCTCTACTACTCTTCTTACTTGACAAGTTATCCACATTTATGGTCCATAATAATTGATACCCTAGTTTTTTCTCATTTTCCTTCTTGATTGTCCTTATGATCTTAGCTATAAAATTAGCTAATATTAAGCTTTAATGGCCTTATTTGTCTCATACCATAGTTTAAACTCTAATAGATTTACTAACTAATCTATTATTCATCCTACCGCATTTATTTTTTATAATACTTGCCTTAGTGGTTGTTAGGTGTGAACGATTATTTCAAACTATTGATAATACGGATGGAGTCTTCTTCACGAAGTTAATAAGTCTATGGCCACATTTTCAATCTTTTTATATCGAAGTTTAAACACTTAAAATTCTTGAAAATCCAATCAAAGACAAGCACTAGTGTTCTTGAAAATCCCTCTAGTGACTATTAACTTAATTTCCTCAACGAGTACTAATGTTCTTGAAAATCCAATCAAAGTTCATGTGAATGGTTTAACCTCGAAGTTTGAAAGGTCGAGCTTTTTAAAGGCATCATATAAGAAGATATAAGCCAAAATACCCTTATCCACCAAGATTCTTTTGACCATGTAGTGGAAAATTGTAGCCATTTTAACTATTAGGTCATTATGTTCGAGTCGCTCCTATGAAAATCCTTGTCTATGAAGGTTATGGGTTGACTTGTTTCTTTAGTCTTGAGCTTTTTCTATGGCTCATAATTCTAATTTCATTGTAGATTTTTTGACTTGCTTCTTTGTTTATGATCCTTTTTTCAAGACTCCTTTATATATGACATATTGACATGTATCATCCCTATTACTTCTTTATTTAGAGGATTAGACTAGTTATCTTGATTGTTTCTTAATTTTATACGTGTTAAAGGTCCTCCATTCATTATCTCTTCTCTAACTTTTAATTACTAATTTTGGTACAACCTATCCACCATCTTTGTTCTCTCTCTATATTTGTGTTAGACATATTTTCTTAGATTGTGTAATCTTTGGTATTGTGTTCCTAATCCTTACAAAACTAGCAATGCCTTACTCTATCAATTAGGCCCATTATCTCTCCAATTAAAGGGAATTTAAAGAGTTCAAAGTTAAACACTTCCTCGAATATTTATGCTCTGGGTTCTATTGAAGGAATGTACAATGGTTATCAACTACTTGATAGGCTCTTTAGTTAGAATCTTTTTTGTTGTTGCCCTCTTTTTCCTTTAGCTCCAATCTTCCTTAATTCATCCTTGAGTTATCCTTTTTTCTTTCATGGCTCTCCAAAAAATCCATATTTCCTCCATGTTAACATACTTTGTCGACCATGTCAATAGGTCGTTAAGGTATATAGATGGCTTTTTGGCAAAAAAAAATGAGATAAATGATTCATTATTAGCTTCGTCTTAATCTCATGAACTGCTACTCTATCTTTTAAATCTCATATTTGTAGGGAATTGTTGTAAAATGAACCAAGTGCATCTGTGTTTCATTCCTTCCTTGTTTGATGTTTGCTATGGTTATAGATGTCTTTTGGACTATAGAGCTTATGGCAAAGTCAACCACAGAGGTTTTAGGGAGATCCTTGAAACACTTAATGTTATGTCTTGAAAGGCTAGTGAGCCATTATAGAGCAACCTTTTTTAATATTAAAGGAAATGCTTGACATAGCACATATTCAATTACTTGAGTTACATTATAGCCAAGGTGAAACCATGAAGATGCTCTTGAGAGTTTGTCACCCTTATGTAATGCTCTACATTTGATGGGGATTTGAAATTGGTGCGTCTCTAACTTCATTATCAGTGGCTCAAATGGTGTATTCAACAAACATGTTATAGCATTAGGCATAGGGTCAAGGACTAGCAATTGTTGTTATTGAGCTTTGCTAATAGTATTATTATCGATCTTCTACCCCCTATATTAATATAAGAGTATCTTATTATTATGTAACAAGATCATTCGACAGCTAATGCATTGATGTCAATTGTTGGAAATGAGCTACATAATTTGAAGAATAAGATGTTGGGTAAAAGGAAAGAAAAATTATGATGAAGGTGGTAGTGGTTGTTCAAAGCAAGATTTGTTAAATCCTAAAAGGATTAATTTTGGATGTCCATTGGCCGTCCCTTAAAGACAAAAGTTGATTCTTCACTTGCATTTTTTCTATCTTAGGTTTTTTAGGAAAACTTTATATTTGAAGGGATGGTGACCTTAAAGTTAGTATTAGGCCTCCCTTTAAGTTCTATTGGTACACTTATGAGGGTCTAGATAAACTTACTTACCTTTCCTCAACCCTTTCCATTTTAATATTTAACATTTATACATTTACTAATAGTACTTAAGAACGACTACGTGGATTAATTTGGGGTCATATAAGAAAATTCATATTTAGCAATGAATTTTGGAAACGACTTTGAAAATTAGTTGTTAAAATACCATTTCAATGTACAAAAGAAGGCATAAGAAAGAATATTTAGATCATGGATTTTTGAAATATTCAACCAAGTAATATCTCTTGACTTTTGCAAACCAATTTGAAGAAGGCACAAGAAAGAATGAAGATCCAAGCAGATAAGCATAGATCATAACATGAATTCAAGGTGTGAGACTTTGTCTTTACAAAGCTCTAACCTTATCACCATTCTTCAATCCCTAATAGGCATTTTTATAAGCTGGCAGCCATCTACTATGGCCCTTTTGAAATCATAGAGAAGGTAGGATCAATGGCTTATAAACTAGACCTTCTCCCCAAAACTAAAATACATAACGTCTTCCATGTGTCCGTTCTTAAGTGGAACCATGGGATTAGACTAGTGTTAGCCACTTTACCTCCCTTGGATGAAGGCAATATGCCTTTAATGCCACTTAAGGTGTTGGGTAAGCGATTAAAAAAGAAAAAAGGAACAATTATTACGAGATGTTAGTACAGTGAGCTCACATTAATGCAAAAGATGCAACTTGGATTGATTTACAACAGTTTACATCTTACACTGCAACTCTAGGGCTAACTGTTCCTTGAGGACAAGGAACATTTTATTGAGGGCCTCTTGTTATAATTGATATTAGCTAAAGTAAAATGTTGCGTTTACTTAAAGGAGGAAACACCAATAATACTGATGCTTAGGTTTATGTGGCATTTGGCTGGTTTTTAGTTGGCTAGGTGGTTAGTAGACAACTAGAGGAAGTTAGTCAAGTTGATTGGCATAGGAGTTAAATCGAGAAGGGAAGGTGTGAGAAAATATCTTTAAAATATTTTGTAATTATAACTGGAACCCAGTTGGGTATCCTTTTAGCAATAAGAGAATTTCCTTGTTCTAGATCTCTTAGTTTGTTGTGATTGTTCTGTAGAATTTTTTTGTTTCAAGGGAGTTCTATAAGCAACCAAAATGATGTGGGCTCAGTAGCTTTTATGCCTACAAAGTGAATATTCAACTTCAGAAGAATTGTTAGAAGAATATGAGTTTGAGGATAAACATGAGGACCACTTATTGAGGAGTTAAAGAAGAAACAATCCTTTTATCAATCTTTTAATGATAATTTTTCTCATGAGTAGGACTCTGATATTGCTCATCATTTTAAAGGGTGTGAAATTGGAGAAAAATAATAGAAAACAGAATTATAAAATATAGTATGCAAAAAATGCTTACATTAATCCATGATATTTATAAAAAAGAGTATAAAAATATTACAAACAAAACATTAATTATAGATTTAAAAGACTTATAATTACAATCTCCTGAATTAAGGGATATGACCATTATCTCCTAATCACATATTATTATAATTAACACATAATCTATTTACATTAATTATAACACTCTTCCTCAAACTCTAGTATATTGGTCATATGCACTAAACTTCTTACAAATATAATTTATTTGTGGATTTTTAATCTACTTTGTGAAAATGTCAACTAATTGATTATTAGAATTGATAAACCTTGTGGTAAGGGTATTGATAAAGTCTTCTCTCTAATAAAATGATAATCAACTTCTATATACTTAGTCCATTTATGAAACACGAAATTAGAGGCAATAGGTAATGTAGCTTGATTATCACAAATGAATGCTATTTTGTCAAATTCTTCAAATTGCCATTACTAAAGCAATTGTCTAATCCAAACTAGCTTACATATAGCTAGAACCCTAGCCTGATATTTAGACTTTGCATTAGATCTAGCCACTACTTCTTATTTCTTGCTTTTCCAACAAATAGGTTTCCTCCAACAAATACACAATAACCTGTGGTGGATCGCCAATTTGAGGAGTCTAATCCAAACTAGCTCACATGTAGCTAGAACCGTAGTATGATATTCAGCCTTTGCACTAATCTATCCACTGCTTCTTATTTCTTGCTTTTCCAACAAACAAGTTTCCTTCAACAAAAAAATAATAACCTGTGGTGGGTCATTGATCTAAGGGTTTCCTTCCCAATCTGCATCTGTATACCCAATTATTCGATTATGTTGCTTCTTATTTCTTGCTTTTCCAACAAACAAGTTTCCTTCAACAAACAAATAATAGCCTGTGGTGGGTCATTGATCTAAGGGTTTCCTTCCCAATCTGCATCTGTATACCCAATTATTCGATTATGTTGATAATTTTTATACAATAGTCCTTTTCCAAGAGCACTTTTGATATATCTTAAAATACAATCATCGCATCCCAATGAATTATGTGTGGAGATTGGAGGAATTAACTTACAACACTTATTGCAAAAGAAATATCTGGTCGAATGATCATGAGATAGTTTAATTTTTTGGTATTTATCAAGATCAAATAAAGGCTCTCCCTATTTATATAGAAGTTTAATATTTGGGTTTATCAAACTTTCAGTTGGTTTACAGTTCAACATACTAGTCTTTTCGAGAAGATCTAAGACATACTTTCTCTGAGAAATAAAATACCAAGTTTTAAGAAAAGATGAGGGTAACCAAAGATATAATCAAAATACTAGAGTCTAGAATCCAAGGTCGAAGAGAGAAAGACTGTGACATGATTATCAATTTGAGCAACAGAAACCATAGGACTAGTCGCATTTATAGGAGAGAGAATACTTTATTTTTGGATGGTGAGAACACTGATGAAAGTCATCACGTCTAAAAAAGGGGGGAGACAACCAAAAATGAAAACAAGAAAATGGACCAGTTAAAAGAACATACCATGAACAAAGAATAGTGGCTAGGTAGGGGCCTAGGTAATGGTTGTTGGTTTTTGACTGAAATAGATGATGTCGCAATTTGGTTAGCTAGAAATGGATAGCATAATCTAGGATAACACTTTTTGAACTAGTGGTGGTACGCGAGATGTTGGGATAACACATTCTGAACTAGCCAAAAACGTTGTCCAAAAATAGTGGACGAAGATGGCATTCGGCTGGATGCATCTATTTATGGTGGTCTAGTGCCATTGTGCCTCAAATCATCTTTGATAGAGGCTGTTTGATGCATAGCCTCTAAAACACGATGTTTTGTTCTTTTTTTTCATTATACTTAGAAAGATGCACAACTAGTTAGGAAGGACTATAAGAGTTATTTTTCTCAAGACTCTAATACCACATGAAGTCAGAGAAAATATGAGAAAAATAAGAGAATAAAATATAATCTATGATAGGCCTATGTTAGTCCTTGATATTTATAGGAAGGATTACAAATAAGATACTAATTACAAATATAAATAATCCATAATTACAATCCTAATTAGTCCCCAAATCAATGGATATAACAACTACTCCTAATCACATTAACTCATAATCTATTTATATTAATTTTAACAAGTTCTTGTACTTGAGTTTGATGTTGTATTCTTCAATGGAGTTTAATTTGTAACAAGTTAAAGCTAGAATATACCTCAACTTGAGGAGGAGAGGGTTGAAATAGTAAAACTATGTAAGTGCCACATTGGTTATATCTCAACAACCTTCGCTTTACTATAAATATATGTAAGTAATGTAACAAAAGACTCCCAATATATCAAGGCTCTTCAAAGAATTCTTTCTCTTTTATTCTTTACAAATAAAGTTGACTTAGAAAGAAATACAAAGACAATCAACTTTCTTATCTTTAGAAATCTAGATAATAATCTTTAGAGATGACTCTTAAGACTCCTAGACAATAACAAACTCCTAATCTTATAGTATTCTTACTTTATTGGTATCACTTATCCTAAACTAATTGATAACTATTTCAACAATCTCTAACAAATTATGAAATTTGTCACATCCTTTAAAATCATGACTGTCCTTGCATATTAAGAAATTTATCTTGTATGTTATAAGCACTCAACGTTTATAATACTCTCTTGGAATGCAACTATCATTTTATTTATATGTTGATTGTTGAGTTACACAGCCTTTGATAGTTTTAGAGTGCTTGGTGGCTCATGGATTAGAGCCAGTCATAGATGAGATCAGAGAACATGCCTATCAAATTTCGGTAATTTTCATTTATTCAATCATATTTAAAGTTATTTACTGTTAATTAAGTCATGTAGGTCCCTAGTCCTATTAAAATTTGAAATGATTTTAAAAACTAGAATCCAAATTAATAAGATTGTAACCACCATGTGAACAAACATTGTCCGATTTTCAATATATTGATTCTAGTGGAAGAGACCAGACAAACAATGTCAGGAGAAAATCTTAGAGTCTTGTTCTCCTTGTGAATAAAAAAGAAAGAATAATAGAAGTTAGACAGAAGGCTGCAAAAAGAGACAAGTAAACCTTCTCTTATTGATTGATATTTAAAATTTTGTAATTGATTGTTTTGCTGTCTTATTAAAAATGTTATGTCTATTGCCTTGTTTAAGCTTCAAGCATTGTATGGGCATATATTTTTTCTTGAATATTAGAAGATTGCCATTTTGCAATTTGTATTTGAGCTATTTTGGGGTTCTAGATATAAATACAAAATCACGTTGCATAGTTATTAATAGTGTGTTATAGCTCATAGCTTCATGGCATGAGCAATGGCACTATGGCATGTGCTTAACTTTGCAACTTTTATTTAGCTCTGTTATAGCTACATTAATGGCGCCATTTTTGCTATAGGCTCTATATATAAATAGGACAACAAGCCTACAATAACAACAATAACTAAACATTTTTTTACTAAATGGAGTCAATTACATAGATCAAATGACTCTATAATAACATATTATAAATAATATTAATAAAGAGATTATTAATTGTTAAATCATTTTTAATGGTTTTACCTATTGTTTTATTTAACCTCTATCTTTCTCTAACTATCGGACTGCTCTCCATATTATCTACTTTTAGCAGTAAGGTTTCTATAAGTTTTTTCCACACATGGCCAAATCACCTTAAGCAAAATTTTACCATTCTTTTCACAATAAGTGTTACTCAAACTTTTTCTCCAATAAACTCATACTTAATCATGTTGCTTCTAGTATGTCCACATATCTAATACAATATTTTTATATTTTTAATATTAAATTTATCTTTATATTATTTTTTAACCGCTGAATATTTAGTATCATACTATATTGCCGCAAATAAAACAACAAGCATAATTTAAATTATTTTCAAAGGCTGTAGATAAGAACCTTTGGTCTTTTCTTGGACCACTGAACACTTTGCGCCTCATTTGACCATCTATTAAACTTTTCAGCCATTAGACACTATTGAAATCATGTAAACCTTCTCTCTTCTTCCTCTTTTCTTCAGTTTTTTTCTTCTTTCCCTTGTTCGGTGAAGTCTGCCTTACCATCACTCCCCACTTCAAAAACTACTTTTTTTTCGTCTCGTTACTTCTGATTTAAAATCTCTTTTGGTGGCCTTATTTCCTTCTTACCCATCACTTTACTCCCAATTAATCTGCACTTTTTAGTGGCAGATAGAGGCATATGTGTCTAAATTCGAATAGAATTAGATAGAGCTGGTTGTTTCAAATGACTAGATTTTGACAAGACTATCATATGCCCAACAATGATTTACAGCATTATTGTCAAATTGCCAGTGCAGTAGATACACTAGATATATTAATAACAAGTCACTAAAAGCCTATGAAAAAAAATTACTAAAAATTGGATACTTTATGTTATAATTGTTTAATTGTTTCACACAGTATATAATCATATCTTATAGATAGTAGTATAAATACAGTTTCTAATATCTTAGGATAAAGCTTAGACTTGAAAAAGCGTTAAACATTAACGAATTTTGAGATTTAAAAACTTGATATTGTGATTTAAGGATGATTATTATGTGGTTACGAGTTTTTTCAAAGTGAGTTTGGTTTTCTATATATATTAATCATTATGAATTGTATTATAAGATTTTTTAAGTTTTGCGTTACATTTTCATGTAGCTCACACAATGCTATGCGTTATAGTGGAGTACTTGGCACTACAGGTGCACTACGCGCTATTAATAACTATATCACGTAGTGGAATAGATTAATTTATATCTGTATATGTATGTGTGTTTCTCATTTTGGAGGATATATAGTTCTCCTATATGATTCACCAGGTTTCGCAATACTTCAACAGGTGGAATCTATAATCTTAGTTCATATTCAAGCTTTGTAGCTTATGGTGATAGATACGATGATGATCGTTATGGAAGCAAGGATGAAGATAGAAATGGTTATGGATCTAAAGATAGATCGAGAAAGTGGCTTTAGAGATGATGATCATAGTCGTGATGGAGATCGTTTTGGCAGAGACTATGGGGAACACTATAGCAAAGATGGTTACAGGGATGATGAGTGGGGGGGAAGAAGTCAAAGTGTTGATTACCAAACTGGCTCAAGAAGCAAGAGCTCTGACAGAGAAAGAGATAGTAATTATGATGATGGTGGCCAGCATTCATCTTGGTATGAGCCTATACCTGAGTGAGATAATGCCTTCTGACAAATTCTTTTATCTAAAAAATCTGAATGAGATAAAGTCTTTTATGGGTTCATTTATTTAAGGTAACTAGCCTTCGTGTCATCATCTGTATTTACGTTGTTGCTTCAAGTTGATGAGTTGATTGTAGCTTGTTCATTAGCTGCCTTTGGATATTTAAATATTTTTAACTAAGGATAATGAGTCTAGGACTAGTTCTTTAACCTTTTTAGTTCAAATATTTTGACTGATAGCTTTTATCCTTTACCTTTGTAATTAGCTACTCTTCTCTATTCAAATCTTAAAAATAATCTATCCGTTTGTGACAGTAAGACTGCGTATATCTATCCTCCTAAACTCCACTAAATGAGAGTTTTGTGCACTAAACTGTCCTTATTTAAAGAAAAAAATAATATGATTGATGGCTTGGAGATCTCAAACCAATTAGAACTAATTGGTATGGTTCGAATCAGTATCTTTAATTGGCTCAGAGGGAATATAATTTGCACAATTTAGTATTGTTGTTATATGGGTACTTCCTCCATCTTGTTTAAATGTGTTTCTTTGATCTAAATTCATGTTTAAGGAATGTAATAATTATGCCAACTCTAATTTCAATGAAGACTAATGTTTATGAGAAATTCAGAATTGATGTTAGCTTGAATTTCTAAGTTCATGGTTAATTTATGAAAATGAAGAATTTAGTGCTATTGGCATTTCCAATACTTATGATTTTTTCGGGGGCATGATAGTAAAAGGGAGATAAGTTATGAAGTATATGTATAGACTAGAGGGAATTGCAATATAATCAAACTTCAAATGGTGGGAGAAACAATGGGAAACAAAAACTGAATTTTCTAGCATAGTACAATGAATGAGGTCTTGTGCTGTGAGATCTATGGAGAAATCCCAGTAAGTTTAGATCTGTGGCTGTCTAAATTTTGGATTTGTGTGTAATGGAGAAATAGTGCTGCAAACCAAGCATTTATAGAATGCTTCAATTTTCATGAAAAGAACAGGAATTTTCTGGGCAATGAAATTTTCTTGAAGAAGCTATGCTTAATTGTTTTTAATTTTCTTCTCATTTATCATGAAATCAAGGGGAATGTATGCTGTCATTGCCATATGACATATTTTGTCATCCATCTGACTTCCATCTTTTATGTAATTTTCTTTGAGGTAGCAGTGCTAAAGCTGAGGACCCTTCTCTGGAAGGAAGGTAAATTTTTGCTAGGAATACTGTGTGTGTGTGTGTTTGTATTGTTGATGAATCTCAAAGCCCTGTACACAGTGAAAAGTATGAATTTTAATTTTATACTACAAACATCACTTATTCACAACAGAATCTGTCACTAATATTATCTTGATTGCAGGGATGGAGAAACTTCAGTAGCATCTGCTCCAAGAGGCTCTTGTGTAAATGATAATCTAAGCTAAACCTATGCTCCTACAGGATCTTCTCGTGTAAGCTATCATTCAGTCCAAGTTGCTACCATTAGTGCTACACCAGCTAACCAGGAAGTTAAAGGTTCTGATGAATTTAACCCACATGGTCCTTTATCAGGTAAGAAATTTTCTATAGATATTTGTTGGTCATTAAGCTTGTAAGTGTCCTCCTTGTTTCTTGTTATTGAAAGAACCTTGGGCTTGATAGGGTGCTTATGAAATTGCTGATATTATGAGGCAGCGTATGCCTTTGCTATCCAGATTTTCAAGTAACAAGGACAATGAGTGAGACAGGTGCTGTCATACTCATGGTTAATTCTGCTGTGTCTGTAAATTTTTATTATAAGGCTGAGTGCCAAACCTATTGTGGAGGGTTTGTAGACAGCAGTTTGTACGGAAATTATGAAGGCTTCTGAAAATAATCTTCCCTAGATGCAGTAATAAGGTGACTTTCCCTGAATTAATTAGGGTTGAAAGTTTCCCATTCACTAGTAAATCTCATAGTTTCATTTGTTTTCAGAAGTATAAATTGTGAGTTATTAGTAGTATACTTACTGTTGACCAGTTAAAAGTGCTTTCAAGGAATGTACCACCCGTGGTTTGTGGCAAGACAGCAGCACTCAATTCATACATCTCTTTGCGTATGTACTATAAATTCACTGGCACGCCCCTAGTCTTAATTTGATGAACTATCAATGACAGTCATTTCAGATTTAATTTATATTTAACCTTGTGATTGTCAGGCAATTGATGCTACTTTCCTTGCAAGTAATATCAGCTAGAGTTTAATACTCATATCTTTTTGTTTCTTCTCAGCTGCCCCTGCTACCTCTAATAATGTTGAAATGGATTTGCTTGGCTCCCTGTCAGAGTCATTCTCTGCAAATGCATTGGATCTCACCCCAGCTACAACCTCAACCAAAACTCCTGAAGCCAACTTAAACAGTGGTTCATCAACTTCATTTGCACCAGCATCATCTGGGTCCTGCGATATCAGTCAAGTAGGAATGGTGTTTGACTCTCTACATTCTAGTTTAAAGAAAGTACTAGAATCTTGCTTGTCCTTTATTTGTGACACATAAAAGTAAAAAGAATGGATTGTTTATATGACTTGGAATTCATCTAATTTTCTACCTGGACTCCTAATTGCTTTTCTTGCCGATCTACGATACTTCACTCTATATTATTTGATAAGAGAGTTCTTATAAGAAATATAGCATTGTAATATTATTTTTTTTATGAACTACAACAACAACTAAATTTTTTCTCACTAAATGGGATCGGCTACATAGATCAAACGGCACCACAGTGACCTATCATGAATGTGATCAATAGATAAGTTATTAACTATTAAATCATTTTTAATAGTTTCACTTATTATTTTTTTTGACCTCCCTCTACCTCTAACTATTGAACTATTCTCCATCTAATCTACTCTTCTCACTAGGGCTTCTACAAGTCTTCTCCACAATAGGTGCTATCCCAACCTTCTCTCTAATGCACTCATTTCTAATCATATCTCTTCTGGTATGTCCATACATCCAGCGCAACATTCTCATCTCTGCAACGTTGAGTTTATCCTCATATTATTTTTTGACCGCTCAACATTCAATACCATACAATATAGCAGGTCTTATAGTCGTACGGTAGAATAACTTTGAACGGCACTTTTTTATCACAAATGACACTCGAAACTTTCTTTCATTTCATCCATCCAGGTTGAATTCTATAGTTTACGTCTTCCTTTACTTCGCCATCATTTTGTATAATGGACTCAAGATATTTAAAACTTATAATTTATTTTAATATATAGTCTCTAAATTTTACATCTACACTCGTATTTGTTCGTCTCTTATTAAAAATCTTTTATAGACCACAATGTTTGAATCTTTCAAAATTGAAAATGCTTGTTTCTAAATATGGCATATCTTTTACAGCATTTATGCTGTGAATAATATTTTAGATGATTCTGCATCTAGTGTATACATTATTCCTTCTCATCACTTTTTTTGAGTATCAGTCTCTAGTTGTGATCCTTTTTGAACTGAAAGTCACTGGATATGACTTTTGTCAGCCTTTCGGAGACCCTTTCGGTGATTCGCCTTTCAAGGCTATTCCCTCTGCTGAAACTACACCATCTCAACCACAGACATATCAGAGCGTTGAACCAACCCAAGCAAGTGGTCTTAATGGAGAACAGCCTCTAACTTTGGGTTTGGGGACTCCTTTTCTGTTGTACCCTACTCTGCATCTAAAACTCAACCTTTCTCATCAAACTCATAGTTTTTGTCTCAAGATTTTTCAACTCCACAGCAGGAAACTGATTTTCTTGCAGACATTCTTCCTCCTGCACCACTTCCTGCTATGATTTCACAGCACAACATGTCAGCTGCTGCTGCTGCTGCTGAGTCTTCACCTTCCTTTTCAGCTTCATCTGGGCAAACTGCATCACAGTCCTTTTCAAGAACAACTGGCCATCTTACACAGCAAGGTTTCTCGGCCACAACCAGTCAACCTGCACAGGCTTTTTCTGTTCCCACCAGCCAACTTGCGCAGCAAGCCTTTTCAGCCCCTTCTGGCCAACTGGTACAATAACCTTTTTCAGCTCCTCAGCAACCCTTTTCAGATCATGCTGATCAACCTGCTCAGAAAACATTTTTATCTCCTACTGACCAATCTATGAACCCATCTTTTTCTGTTAATGGTGGTCAACCTTCTCAGTCAAGTCATATATATGGTGAATTATACTCTCAGGGAGGATCTCTGACTCCAAGAGCTCCTAACATATCTCGTCAATCTCAAAATGGAGAGATCAGCGGGGCGGGGGGAGCTTCCTGCCACTAGGACATACAGCACCTATTCCTTCACACATGGCTCCTCAAGCTCCAACAGAACAGATGTCACAGAAGGCTAACTATTTTTCCCAGCAGGGAGGATTGACTCACTCTGCTCCCCATATGGCTTCTCAGTTTCCAATTGATCATGTGTCACAGTTTAACAGTGGGAGTTCCATTGGACAACTGGGGAATGCAGCTCCCTTTAGCTCACTAATTTCCCATCAACTACTTGGTGTGCCTAGTGGAAGTCAAAATGATGTTTTGGGTAGCTCACTTGGTCAAGCAGGCACAAATGCTCCTAGTGCTTCACAATCTGCTGTTTCTTCCACTGGATCAAATTCTATTGTTCCCTAACCTTCCAGAGACAAGTTCAAGACAAAATCAACAGTTTGGGCAGATACACTAGGCAGAGGACTGGTTAATTTGAATATATCTGGACGCGAGTGATTATAGTAAGCTAAGCTCTACTGTTTTTAAGATATCAGCTGCTATATCATATTTCGCTTAAAATGTTGATCTTCTTAGAGAATTATTGATTTTAAGCTTTTTTTATGCAGCTAAAATAAACCCTTTAGCAGATATTGGAGTTGGCTTCGATGCCATTAATAGAAAAGAAAAGAGGATGGAGAAGGCCACCTCCACCAGCCATGGGTAAAGCTATGAGATCTGGTTCAAGAATAGGCCGTGCTGGTGCTCGTGCTCGTGCTCTCAGACCTTCAACAATCCCACTGATGGGTTGTGGCATGGGTATGGGAATGGGTATGGGTATGGGCATGGGCAATGGTCCTAGTGCTAATATGGGTATGGGAGGTTATGGAGGCATGAATACATCGATGGATTTGGGGAATGGAATAGGGATGAGCATGGGAGTGGGGCAAGGAGTCCACATACAACTACCTACTGGATTGCCTCCTGGGTCCAACATACCAGGTAATTATAACTCAATGTTAGGTAGAGGTGGTTATGCTCAACAGCCCTACGGTAATGGCTACCGATGAGATTGAGCATCACTCCTAAATAGCAATGTAAAGTAATATTTCTCGATTATTGTTGTTACAAGGTGAGAGATGTCATTCTATAGTCATACCAGTTCATTATGCTTGTCAATACCAGATGCAACTACCTTAGTGTTTCATATTTTGACATTTTAATTTTAAGCCATGTATTTCTAATAGTTGTAAGTTTCTGTAAAGTGACCTAGTGTGATATATGTTCATTCTTTTACATTTGCTAATGTCATTCATTTTTGGGTCAACTTCTGTAGGTACTTTGTTCATCGGCATTTGTACCAATGACTCATGAGAATAACCTTGGGTTATTGCTTTCTTTCCCCTGCTTTTACACCAATCATTGGCATGAAATTATTATACGCTTTTCCCATGTATAATTATTAATATTACGTGCGCTGTGTCCAATTTTTTTTTTAATAGTGCGCCAAAATATGTCATCGGTTTATTTTACTATTTTAAAATTAAAATATGATTTTTATTAAACAAACTTAATTTAGTTTAAAAAATTTGACTCTTTTTATTTTTTATCAAATCAAACCAGTAATTTATCTTTAAAATTTTATGAGATTTAATTTGAAGTTTAATTTAACAAAATCTTAATTTTTATACATGAAAAAAAATTATTTTTAAATGATAAAAATAAAATTAATGAAATAGGATGTAAATTTGAACTTTCTTATTATTTTAATCATTTAGAAAGAATTTTTTTTGATATTCTTGAATTAAACTTCGAATTAAATCTCATAAAATTTTAAAGATAAATTATTGGTTTTGTTTGATTAAAATAAGAAGAGCCACACTTTTTTTTTAAAATTGAGTTAAGTGTATTAATGTTTTAATTTAAAAATAAAATAAAATGAACAATTAATATATTTTGATGTACTGTTAATAAAAATTTAGATTTCACTGACAATGCGTATAATATTAATTTTATATATAACGTCAATATTGCATTAAATTTAGGAATTTCAATTTAATGTTTACATGTTTTATTTATTTATTTATTTATTTTCCAAAAACTTCATTTACACATGAAAAAAAGTGACAAACTACCTATATTGGTGATGCTGACTACAAATTATGCACGTGTAGTCTTTGTTAAGCATTCTAGATAACCCTGCAGTTGAGGGCTGGCCAATCATTTTCTTCTTTGTTCCCGAAAACACGAACTTAAAATAGTTGTAGTAGCAGTACAGACAGTCACAAGAAATCAGTAGTCATCCCTCGGTGTTCAAACGTCAAACCACTTGACCAAGTCTAGAAGAGTCAAGAAGGATAATACCACCTTTGCCGTTAGTCAAAATTTGATAATGATTGTGCTAAACATTGAACCAGTCCCACTGACGAATGACCCTCTTGCAAATCGTAGTCGGCATTGTGAAACAATGCACATATAATGTTGGACAAGCTGAAATAACTGACTGAATGATAAGGTTAGCATGTCCACTCATCTTGCAACTCAGTTGACTTTGTTCGACCAAGCTTGAGTCCACAAAGAAGCCTATTTACTCACCACGGTCCAGTAACCTATTTTTAGCCCATAAAAAGTTTTATATAGTAAATTATTTAATTTTGATGATGGATCACCAAATCTGATATTTGAATCTGATTATTAGAAAGTTTTATCCATCTTAGAGGACTTTATCCAATGGGCTTTATAGTTTCTAAAAAGTTAAAAACACTGTATCTTCAATTTGTGGGCACTTAAAAATTAAAGTACTGTATCTGTGCTGTTGCTTTTTAGTGACTGTTTCAAATGTTTATGGCTGCAAACATTGAGTTTTTTGGATCAAAAAGCAGTTGGCATAAGCAAAGCTCCTCTTTTTCCAAAATTAAATGGACAAGCTTCTATAAATTTTAGGAACCCTAACAGTTATCAAAGAGGAGTGTCTGGAAGTTTATCAAACTATTGCATGCACTCCAGCAGCTATATTTTTAAACCTCCTTGGAAAATTGATGTAAGAAGAAGACTAGAGCCACTACAAGCCGAAATACTTTCTCTTTTTTCATTTCTATTATGCAAGTTATCAATGGATAAATCTACACTTTAGGAGTGAATTTTTCTAAGGGGCTATTATGAGCGTTTATTCTTTTCACTTGTTATTGTGCTAATTTCTTGTTGAAAGACTTACTATAGAGTTTGGCTGTGTTCTTGGAAGAAAAGCAGCCAAAGAAGATTGCCTTGGGTAAGGTTGTAAAGGCCTTAGTGTCTCTCGGTTTTAGAGAGTTTGGCTAGATTCTTGGTGAAGATCAACTCAGTGTTGTGAGTTTGTAAAACCTTAGTGAATCTATCCCTAAGTTTAGTTAGTAAAGGCTGGGTTACTTCCTATTGTATATATGGTGATTACTTTTGATATAAAAATTCTCTTGCTTCACGCTTTGGGGGAGGATGTAGGATCTAATTTTTAGATTTGAACCTCTATAAATAGTGGTGTCATATTTATGCTCTCCTCACTCTTTATTTCCCAAACGTTTTAGTTCTTCAATTTTTTTTTAATCATTTTTTGTGATATTCTGGTTTGAGAAAATTTTGATTTCGCAAAGATTTTGCTGATTCTAATGAGCAAACAAATTCTCAGTTAAAAAAAAAGTTTTAAATACTAGTATTTTTTTCTAGAGCTTTTCTTTCAAATGATCCAATATATGTTCTGTCTTGAAGTATTTTGAAACTTGCGTCTCTATATAAATCTATCTTTAAGAAGAGCTTGGTTTTAAAACTTGTGCTTTGATAAAAGATCTTATGTTTTAAATCAGCATGCGGAAGCACTAGGTTTAAAAGAGCAAGCACTTGCTATAAAAGGAAAATAATATTAAAACTTCCTTTTACGTGCAATGAATTATAAAATGTCTTTGACCTATTAATGGATGTTTCCAAGAAAGTTATCGTCAAATATTCTTCTCTTAGAAATACTCATCTCAAAGTCTTGAGTGATTTTGAAATTTGAGAAAGTGTTTTTTAGAAAAAGAAAAAAGCTTGTTGGTTTATAAAATTAATCTTTCTTATTCTGTTTTCAAAATAGAAAGTTAGGACTTTAAAAAATGATCATGCAAAATTTAGTCAAAGAGGAAGAAAATCTGGAAATACTTTTGACAACACAAAGATGCTCATTTGATTTAACTAGATTAAGAATTAATGAATCCAAATCTAAGAAGCATTATAAAAACTTCTTTGTGAAGGCTATTAATATGTCAAGTCATTATCAATTATGTATTTATCAATCAATCATTAATGTGTTACCTGAAAATATCATCATATTTTGTATAGAAAGATGTGGGCTCCAAAAGGAATTGACGTGCCTAAAGAAGCAAGTACTAATTTGAAAGGACAAAAAAAAAAAAAAAAATCCTTTGGTACTAAAAGCAAGATGAATTCTATTTATAGGCATATCTAAGGTCGAGGTTGAAGAAAGACCATTTGTTTGTTGACTCTAGTTACTCATAACACATGACTAGTGATGCACCTATATTCATTACCCAGATCTAAATTAAGAAATTAGGATGTCCCTTTTAAGTTAATAGTATGGGTAGAATCATTGATATAGGTAAGATAAGTAAGAATTCATATGTTACTAATGATGATGTTTATATATAGTTGATTATTTAAAGCATAACCTGTTGAGCATAATTCAATAGTACGATAGAGGGAATAAGGTAATTGTTAGTTCATCAAAATCTATCGTACATCACAACAATAATGACAGCATACGTTTTTGTTAGCCAAGGACACGAAAATGTCTATACTTTGCAACTAGATGTCCTTTCATGAAAATCACTGAAATATCTTACAAATTGGTTATGGCATAAAAGATTGGATTATTCAAACATGCATTTGATTTCAAAATTATCAAAACATGACCTAGTTTGTTGGTTTATCATTGGAAATGATTATATATTTTTAAGCTTATTAAAAGTGGAAGCAAACTGGGTCATCATTTAAACTCAATGATTTTGTTTCCACTTCTATTCCTTTGATACTCATGCATACGAATTTATTTTATCCTATTAATATACAAAGTATTGAAAGAAAAAAGTATAGAGTAGTTATTGTTGATAATTCAGGGTCATAACGATAAATTTTTTGAAAATTTTGAAATATGGTGCAAACATGTTCAAAATGAGAAATTCTATTTGAAAACATATCTTTTTGATTTTTTTTTTTTTTTATGAAAACTCCATATGTTTTATGGAAGGGCGAAATATCCAACGTTGGTTATTTTCATGCATTCTGGTGCAAATGTTTTATCTTGATCAACATCAAGCAAAACTTGGGTAGCGGTTATGTTTATTTTAATGAAATTAATCAATCTATCTGGAGCAAAGAAAATATGGTGGATGGTAAGGAATACAAGCATCAGACCCGCACTAAACTAGCAATCAGCAAATGAGCAGCTAGGCTAGAAAGGAAAATTGTTCCAAATGATTATGCTAGACCAAGCAGTATACAAAATACAAATGATCAAGTTGGAGAACCTAAAAGGATTAACTAGCTTCTTGAGAATGGAGAGACTCCACTGAATACCTAATGAAATATATCATTGGAGATCTAACTTGAGGAATGAGAATTAGTTCATCATATAAGATTGTGAACATTACTAATGCCTTAGATAATGAAGCATGGATTTTGGACATACAGAAGGAACTAAACCAGATTGAGAGGAACTGGGTTTAGACCCTTTGTACTTGCACTAAAGGAGTAACGGGTATTAAAAAAAATTAAAAAGGGCTCAATTAAGCAGAGAATGTTGTGTGAAACAACGAAAGATTAGCTACCCAAGGTTTCAATTTCATAAAGTTATTGATTTTGGGAAAGCTTTGCACTAATTGCTGGATTAGAAAGTCTTAGAATGTTCCTTGCATTCACATGATTTAAAGGTTTTCAACTTCACTAAATAGTAAAAAGTGCATCTTTGAATGGTTTTTTAAAATGGGAAGTCTATGTTAAACAACATCTTGATTTTGAAAATTTAGAAAAACCGTATCAAATCATATTTTCAAACTCAAATTATCATAAATTGTTTGGAGCAAGAGAATAATGTAAAATGATTAAGCAGACGTTGCATTGAAAACGATTTTATAGATATCACTTTGATTACCATGA
Organism: Gleditsia sinensis; assembly: GCA_037074535.1. Classification (NCBI taxonomy): domain Eukaryota; kingdom Viridiplantae; phylum Streptophyta; class Magnoliopsida; order Fabales; family Fabaceae; genus Gleditsia; species Gleditsia sinensis. The sequence goes on along the minus strand of CM073475.1, from coordinate 7,469,385 downwards.
CCATCAAACATAACATGTTTATTGTGTAAATTTTGTAGATCATGTTGTATTTGGATATGCTAAAGAGAACTTGTGCAAAGAACTTTCTAAGTTTATAATGAATGATATCCACAAAAGAATTACAAAGCTGGAATCTTAATCAACCAATCCAAATACACCAAAGAGCTACTACAAAAGACTTGGAGTAAATAATGCCAACACTTCCACAAAGATTGACAAGAAAAAACGTGGTGAGCCGGTTTATCAAAATGGATGAGAGGTATGATTGAATCTATTCTTTCTTCATAGCAACTATACCAGATTATATGCTTGATTGATGGCCGTAAGTAAATATCTTTTTGATATTTTAAAAAATGCCATATATTTTGTCTCTTCTTAATTACTATATAATTTTTACATTGCCTAATCATTTACCTTCTCTATTTGACTTTGCAATTGATTATTTATAACATGGCAAAGAATCATACATATTATCTCTGCTTAATTATTGAATGGTTTCTTTGCATGATCGACTGTGACTATGCTTTAAACGTTTACACTTTGTATGTGAGTCTCTACTCAGTTATTTACTTTGAACTTTAAGTGATCGATATCTATATGCTAAAATTTAAAATTTAAAATACCCCTCCAAAGCAGTTTTTGATAATCATTTTCAAAATAATCAATGGCACATGTTGGAGAAAAGTAAAGCTTATTTTTCTTTTAAATATATGACATAAACTTTTCTATGAAATATCTACTTTTAAGAAGACAAACCATACATCAAGTTTTCAAGTATCTCTTCAATTAATTTTGTGTTACTCTCTTGATCTCTACAAAGGATTATGTGCAATATTCATAAAATAATTTTTAGACTCACTACTTTCTCTGCTATATGGGTAATGATTCTAAAAGTGGGTGACTTTGTCCTTATTCTCATTAAAATGGGTTTTGGGTTTCGAAATTTTGTTACACATCAAACAAATTCTCCACCTTATTATAACTATTTTTTTTTTGGAACTACTATTTTTCAAAATACCATATCCACATTCCTTAATATGCTTAACAAAAAATGGAGAAACGTATTGTAGGAAGAAAAACGTAAAATGAGCAATCAAAAGATGAAAATACCCAAGCTACTTCCATTGTTAAGAAAAGAACAACCTTCCATCCTTCAATAAAATTGTATGGGTTGTCGACACTAAAGGCAAAGGGTAAGAAAGTAGTTGATAAAGTACACTACAAAAAAAAAGAGTTTTAGCGACAATTTTTAAATAGTTTTAGTGACGACTTTAACTGTAGCGACAATAGTTGCAAAAACCATAGTCAAATTATCATCTTAGTTATGGTTTTCAAAAAATCGTAGCTAAACCGATATTTAGTGACGATTTTTAAAATCGTCGCTAAAGATTTTTATTTATTTTTAATTTTTTATTTGTTAAAATTATTTTAAAATGGTATACATCCAATCGCAAGTTTCAAAATAAAAATTTGTTTAAGTATAACTAAATATCATTTATTCATCATGAGACAATATTTACAAAATCATGAATAACCAGTATTACAAAATAAATATTAAAATCTTTTACTCCTTAATCACTACAACAAATCACTTTTCTTGTCCTATCCAAAATCTTCTTGCTATAAAGTTTTATTTGTTGAAGTTTCAAGTCCACTGAAATGCAAAAATCTGAATCTCCATTGCTAATGTAAACATAGGAAGAACCTAGATATGACCAAAAATAACAAGAAAAAATGAATAAAAATGAAATGCAAATATATACCAAAATGTAAGAAAGAAACTTATTGGTTCACAAGAAAAGGATGGGTATAAGTGAAGCACTTTGATGGAGAACAAATATCCACAAAAGAAGTAGCTTGGTTGGTTGAGAAGCTAAAAAGTTAAGGGAGAAAGAAAGAAAATGAAGAGAGAAGGTGGAGAAAAATGAAGAAAAAAAGGAAAAAAGAAGAGTGGAGCAAAATGGTAGAGGAAAGAAAGAAAAGGGAAACAGAACCACATGCAGGAAAAAAAAATGAAATTTAGTGATGATTTTCTAAAAAATCGTCACTAAAAATTGAGGGTATGAGGAAAATAATGAGATTTAGTTACGGTTTTTTTAAAAAAAAAAATCGTCACTATTTAGCAACAGTTTTTTAAAACCGTCACTAAAAATTGATAATGGTATAAAATGTATAGGAAATAATGACATTTAGTGATAGTTTTCTAAAAAACCATTGCAAAGTAACTATGGTTACAAAAACCGCGTTATTTTATGTTTTAAAGACAATTTTTACAAATGTCTCTAAAACTCTGTCGTTAAATTATCATTTTGTTGTAGTGATAAAAAAAAACATTTGACATAACAAATGATGGTTATGAAGAAACAACAAGCTAAGGGTCCTTTAGCTTTAGAAAAGTGATGAAGTTGCTTTACATTAAAAAGATGAAGGATCAAAATGTTTAGACGTGGAAGTGAGGTAATGTGCTGGTACATCTGATAGGAAATAATCCAATTCATCTATAATGAAAAGAACATCTCTCCTAAACAGATTAAGAAGACTACTACAAAAAGAGCAAACATTACAAAAAAATGAAGAGTTTTGCCAATGAAATCAATTTCGTTGACTGATATGAAGGTGAAAGATAGTGATCTATTGTACAAAATGAAGAAGATATCACTGATATATCTTATTCATAAACAAAAAGCAAAGTTTCCTCTAGTTCCAAGAAAGATGAAACTACTAAAAGGAGGAATCAAAGTTGTATACTACAGTTAGCTTGGATCAATATTCAAGTGATAGTTCCAATGCTCCTTCAATGAAATTATTTGAATCCAAATCCAAGGGTGACAGACTTAAGGAAAGTATTGAGAAAAATACTAAGAAGGAGCAAGCAGAAATAGCTAGAAATGATTTTAACATACTTGCCACTCAAACCTCTCTACCATCCCTTGAGCTAGTTATGCAAGGGATTGAAATTCTTCTTAATGGTATTCTCAGTCTTATATGCTTTTAATGAAGATTGAAATTCCTAACACAAATGGAGTATTTTGAAATTTGGCTATTTACCATTATATCTCTCAAGCAAGATTTATTCAAAATGCTCTTACCAACAGTAAAAATCATGATACCAAAGCTTTACAAGAATCTGTTAAAAAGTCTCTATTGAAAAGAATGAATTTGTGGTATAAAAGAAATTTTAGGTTGTAAATGAGAAAATATGCCTTTGGGAGAACTTTAGGCTGATGGAAAAAATGCCAGCTACCACCACTCCAAAAAATAGGAATCAAAGGGCCTGTTTGTTTCTGATTTTAAAAAAATGTTTTCTGTTTTTAAAACAAAAAAACTCGTTTGGTAACTATTTTCTGTTATTATTTTGGAAACAAATTTTAAAAAAAAGTTATTTTTAAAACAGAAAAACAGAAAAAAGAAATTTTTTTTATTTTTTGTTTTTGTTTTCAGAATACAAAAAACCAAAAAATAACATATTTTCAAAACAGTTTATCAAACGGATTTTTTTTATTTTTGTTCTGCAGAATATTTTTAAACATAATTTTCAAAAACAGTTTTTAAAAACAAAAATAGAATCAAACAAGCTCAAAATCTTTTTATAAGGCTAAGAAAGTAAAAGGAAAGAAGGCAAGATCCATACTCTCTCAACAATAAAGCACGCACAAAGTCTTCAAATGAAAAATGAAGAAGCCCATTGAGAAAGAAGAGAAGGAAATCATCTCTTTGACTAATCAAGAAGCAAGAGGCCCTCAAATAAGAATGAGCAACAATAATAATTTAGTATGGTATGCACTAATGAAACGAAAATTCTCGAGCTAGAAATAAGTGAATTCATTGGCAATCACAAAGGGAAATATGAATGACTCTTGTCTGAGAAAATGATTGTGAAAAAACAATTAGAACAAAAGATTGAAAAATCTGATAAAGGAGGTTGGTCTAAATAAAACTAACATGCCTCCACAAATAAGATAAAAGACTGGGGAATTATAACCCAAAATTTGAATTAAAATATGTTGGAGAAATTATCCTATATGCTCTTAGTGTTCTTGTGCTTGCTCTTACTAATCATTCTCTTAAATGAGGTTGCTCAACCTTTTTCTGCCACCCAGTTTGATTGCCTAAAATCTCTGCCAATATAAGTATTTCCTTCATGAGTTCCAAATTTTGGCATTCCGAATAACATATTTTGGATATATGCTTGTTTTGATGCTTTTGGGATGTTATTGACTCTAATCATGATGGGTGCTTACTTGGATCATGATGGGATGCTATGCTATTTGCTATTGCTCTCCTTAACTATTATTCTTTAATGTGATAATTATGTTGAAGGGGTTAATGTGTGTTTTTTTGTGGTTCATTGTGTTTTGATGATGTCAAAGAGGAAGAAGATTGGTTGATTGATAAATGCTGTGCTGCTATTTTGTGAAATAGTGACCGATAAATGTTGTATTGTGAAATCTGTGAATGTTGTGCAGTGTTTCCATTGTGCAAATATTTTCTGTTTAAATGATATGTTTATAGAGAAAGGACTAAAGGAGGTATATTTTTTAGGAAAGTACTTTTCACTAAGGAGCTAATATTTGTCCAATTTGTAATATTCCCCAAGTGAAATTTTTGGCTAATTTATAATATTCTGTTATCTAATTTATGATCTTTTGGCAATGTAATATAGGGATTTGGACGTGGTGGATGGTGTGAAGGACTGGACGGCACGAAGAAGTAATGGTCGAAAGAGAAGCACTGGTGCAAAGCAGAAGTAGTCATGAGAACCAGATGCAATCACACGAAGAAGAGAGAAGCGACGCAAAGATCCAAACACAATGGCACGAAGGAAGGCATGAAGGGGATCCGTGAGAAATGGGTTTGTTTAGGAAGAGAAGCGTGAATGGGTCAAATTTGAAAAGGGATCCAGAGATCTAGAGATCTAGATGCGAGTGTAATGAAGGCATGAAGGGGTTCCATGAAAAAATAGGCTCTATTTAGGAAGGAATATCATATTAGCATTCCATGGAATGCTTTATTCCATTTAATCAAACAATGCAATCTTACTTTCCATCTCCCATTTTATTTCCATTCAACTGAATCAAATGTGGCCTAGTTTTTTTGGCCTATTTAGGTGTTGGTGACTCCACAGCTTAGTAGATCATCTTGTTCTGGTTCTAAGGGTATTTGAAAACATAGATCTAAAAGTGCATGAATTAGAAATATTCTATTTGAGTGCGTTTTGGTTGTTAGTGTCGATATATGGCGTGATCAAGCTTTTATGACGAAGATTCTTTATTTTATTTTTTTGGTACAAAGGGAAAAAGGCTAAAAGGCTACACAATAATTTAACTTTTAGAGTTCATTTGGATTAACCATTCAAAATTCCCTTCTTATATAGCAAAATATTTCTTTAGATAAAGGCTTAGTAAAGATATCTACCAATTGAAAATTATTTTAAATAAACTCAAAAGAAATATCTTTCTTTTGCATATGATCCCTTATGAAATAATGTCTAGTTTCGATGTGTTTAGTCCTTGAATGCATGATGAGATTTTTAGATAGACTTATAGCACTAGTATTGTAACACATTATAGATATGTCTTCAAGATACATAGCAAGATCTTAAAGTTGTTGTTTCATCCAAAGAATTTTAGCACAATAGCATCTAGCTACTATATACACAGTTTAATCTGTGGATAAAGCAACACTATTTTATTTCTTATTAAACTAAGAAACAAAAGAACTTCCAAAGAATTGGCATGCCCCACTAGTGTTTTTTCAATATGTTTTGCTACCAGCAAAATCAGCATCATAGTATCCTATTAACGTACTTGAAGTTCCTTTAGGATATCACAAACACATGTTTATTGTGCCAACAAGTTTGATAATTCTTTTAACAACTATGAATTGTGATTCTTTTGGACATGTATGAAATCTTATCCACATGAATATATTAAACATTTTATCAAGCCTACTAGCAGTTAAGTAGAAGAGTGAGCCAATTATGCCTCTATATTTGGTTATGTCAAAGGGTTTACCTCTTTCATCCTTGTCCATTTTTACCAAAGTGCTTATAGGAGTTACCACTTGGTTTGAAATACTCCATTCTAAACGTCTTGAGCAATTCCTTTGCACAATTTGTTTGGCTAAAAAAAATACCATTCTTTTCTTACTTGATTTGCAGACCAAGGAAGTAGTTAAGTTCACCCATCATTCACATATCAAATTCTCCTTGCATAGTCTTGGAAAATTCCTTACATAGAGATTCATTAGTAGCACCAAATATAATGTCATCTACATAAATTTAAACAATTATCATTTCATAGTCTTTTTGTTTGAAAATTAAGGTTGCATCAACCTTTCCTCTTGAAAAACCATTCTCAATTAAACATGATTTGGCTTGGAAGAGTTTTCAAAATTAGAATATTGTTAAAAATAGACCTCTTCCATTATAAAACCATCCAAAAAAGAACTTTTGAAACCCATTTAATAAATTTTGAAATCTTTAATGCATACATATGCCAACAGCATCCTAATAATTTCTAATCTAGATAGGGCTGCAAAGGTTTCATCATAGTCTATGACTTCTTGGTTTTTACCTTTAGCAATTAATCTATCCTTATTTCTTACCACAATACCTTATTCATTAGTTTATTCCTAAAAACCCATTTAGTGCCAATAATAGGATGATCATTGGGTCTAGGCATAAGTTCCCAAACTTGATTTCTCTCAAATTAGTTTAGTTGTTCTTGCATAACTAAGAACCAATATTCATCACTTATGGCCTCATTTAAGCTTTTAGGTTCAACTTGAGAGAGAAAAGCAAGATAATTACAAATATTTCTTAAAGAATTTGTAATTGTTACCCTTTAATTCACATCACCTATGACTTGATCGATTGAATGATTCCTCACAAATTTCTACTCTCTTGGAAGGTCTTGGGCATTGCTAGGTTCCTCCTCTTGAAGCTTGTTTTCTTTAATCACATTTTTTTTGGTCTCCTCTTCTTTGTGTTCTTTGGTAGGGGTTGTATTTTCCATCATTTCTACAATGTCATCACAACATACCTTTCTTGCCTTAAGAAGATTAGATTTATCAAAAGCAACATGTATAGATTCTTCTACTACTAACGTTCTTTTGTTATAAAATCTAAAAGCTTTGCTGGAGCTAGCATAGCCTAAAAAGATAGCTTCATCAAATTTGCATCAAATTTTACTAAGTTTTCTTTTCCATTGTTTAGCACAAAACATTTGCAACAAAAAATGAAGATAAGAAATGTTAGGCTTCCTTCCTTTGTATAATTCATATGGAATTCTCATTAAAATTGGTCTTTCATAGCTTTATTCATAACAAAACAAGTTATATTTACAGCATCAGCTCAAAAATATTTAGGAAGGTTGCCTTCATTGAGCATAGCTATTGCCATATCCTCTAAAATTCTATTTTTCTTTTCAACTACACCATTTTGATGTGGTGTTCTAAGAGCATAAAAAAGTATGCTCAATGCCATTTGTATCACAAAACATATTGAAATAATAGCTTTCAAATTCTCTAACATGGTCACTTCTAATTCCCACTATGGTCACCATTTTTTCATTTTGAATAAATTTTGCAAGTCTTCTAAAATTTCAAAGGCTTAATCCTTGTGAGATAGAAAAAAGTGTCCAAGTAAATCTTGAAAAGTCATCTACAACAACAAGCACATAGACATTTTCCCCAAAGATTATAGTTCTAGATGGACCAAACAAGTCCATATGCAAGAGTTGCTAAGGTCTAGAGGTGGAAACAACATTTTTGGATATAAATGACTTTTTACTTGTTTCCCCTTTTAACATGCTTCAGAAATTTTGTCCTTCTCAAATTTAATTTTAAGCAAACCAATAATAAGATCTATTTTAGCAAACTTATCTAAAACACCCATGCTTACATGAGCCAATCTTCTATGCCATAATCAATTATCATCACTAACTAACTAACTATTTAGAGTATAAATGAGATTTTTCATCAAGATTAATTACATAGACATTGTTGATCTTATAGCCCTTTAACTTAACTTGATTATTATCTTTATTTTTAACTAAGCAACAATTTGAGGAAAAATTGACTCTATTTTTTTTGTTACACAATTAACTAATACTAAGTTATGCTTTAGACCATCCACCAGCAAGACATTGTCAATAGAAAATGGTATGTTCTTACCCATTTTACCTTCTCCTATGATGTTTCCTTTGTTATTATCTCCACATGTTATTTTTCCTTTATTTCTTGGTTCAAGGGTAGATAAACTTGGACTTGTCTCTGGTCATGTGTTTTGAGCATCCACTGTCCAAGTATCACTTTCCACTACTTGGCTTAAAGCATACCTACAAGGTAATTTAATCCTTTTTCTTAGGTACTCAAACCATCTTGGGCCCTTGTGAGTTAGATACACTTATGGTACCCTTGGGCACCCATTTCTTCTAGCTCACAATATAAGATTTTTTATTGTAAGCACAAATTTCATAGTAATGTCCCTTTTTGTAGCAATATATGCATATGGTGAAAGGACTACTTGACATTGTTACTGGAACAAAGAAACTTTTGTAGTATTTTTGCCTAGCTTTCGTCTTATAGCCAGTGATGGCTTTGTCAAATACATATGTTTGTTCCCTAGTAATATGATCAAGGTGTCTATTCCTTTTGTAAATTTTGAAAGAGTATTAGTTAAATCCTTCTTTTCTTTTTTTAATTTCTTACATTTGGAGCATGAAGAGGAAATAAGTGCATTTTCCTTTAGAAATAAGTTTTCAACCCTTAGAGAAATGTTTTTGTTCCTCAAACCAAAATTTTCTTCCTTTAAAGAAGCATTTTCTTCATTTAGTTTTAAAATTTCTTCTTCAAATACTGGAAATTTGTTCTTTGAAAGAGTGAGCATATTAGCAATTTTCAACTATTCAGCATGTAATTCTTCAAAAGCTTCTTAAAGTTCATCATAGGTAGGTTGAGAATCATTTACTTCTTTTTTAAGCAAAGGTTAGCATCTTCTTCTTCTTTATCAGAATCCAAATCACTTTCTTCCCAAGTTGCCACATATCCCTTTTTCTCTTTCTCTTTATATGCTCATCTTATTTTCTCAAAGATTTCTTATTTCTTTATGAATTAGGGGTATTCCCATTTCATGTGACCAAGTTTCTAGCATTCATAACATGTGGGTTGATCTTTGCTTCCTCGCTCTTGATATCTTCTTGGAAATGGTTTTCTTTCTCTTTGTCCTTTTTCTCATAAATTTGTCAAATTTTCTGACAAAGAAAACAAGATTATCTTAAGTTAGTTCAAATCCTTCAATAGAATGTTCATTACCTTTTCCGCTCTCTTCTTCTTCCTCTTAGCAGGATGATGATAATGCTTTGAAAACTATAATTTTATTTTTCTTATCTTGCTCTTCCTCACGGTGATACTCAACAACGTCGGCTTTATGTTTTTAAAGATTTTTGAATCATGCAGAGATGGATTGAGTTGAAGCTCTTTGAACTTCTTGTATAGCTGTCACCTTAGGTTGTTATGCTTTGGTGAGAGACCTTAGGATTTTATTCACTTGTTCCTTGATTTGGTATGTTTTGCTAAGAGCTGCCAAACAATGGACAATGTGAGTAAATCTTATTTGCATATCTTTAAAAGATTCACCACTTTTCATTCTAAATAATTTGTATTGGTGAGTGAGAATATTGATTCTTGATTATTTTACTTCACTAGTTTCCTCATAAGCTATTTCCAAAGCCTTCCACATTTCTTTTGCACTACTACAATTAGAATATCTAAAACATTCATCTTGGCTTAAGGCACTTGTAATAATATTTTTTGCTTTGGTATTTAGCAGACTTTTCTTCAATTTATATCACCCCAATCAATTTTGGGTTTTGACATTGTTTGGTACTCAACCACTATGGTAAGAATAGTGGAACCATTTTCAATTACCTCACATAAATCAATGTCAACAATTTCTATAAAGATTTTCATTCTTAGCTTCTTGTAAGTATAATTTTGTCTATTAAAACCAGGCAGTTTGTTAATGTAGTAACCTTCAAGCAACACATTGTCACTCATATCAGCTATATTCCGCTTGAGACTGTTAAGTCCTTAATCAAGAGTCCGAGTTCTAATACCAATTGTTAAAAATGGCTATACAACAAAGAAGGGGGTGAATTGAGTGTTTACAAAAATTAAGCCTAAAGTTTTTTCTCAAAATACAAGCCAACAAGTTTTTAAGGATACCAAAGGAAAAATATATAATAGAGCAACTGAATATTCAAGGGATTTTTCATTTTACCCATTCATCCACTATGATATTTTTTTCATAATATTTTGTTTGGGTCTTGTGTTAATTTGTTTTTGTAGGGTTACATTTTAGTACTTGGGTTTAAGGGTTCTACAAATTTTGTAGAGATCAATGTATAAATTTAAATATCTCTGGAGTTACAGTATGGTTCACCAAAATATTTTTCAAGTTAATGTGTAAATATATATTTGCTTAGGTCCTATTTATAAATTTTCTAGGGTCAAATTATAAATACTTGCAAATTTTAATTTGATAATTACCAATTGTTAACTAATTTTGTTGTTCCCACCACTACAAGAAAAAATGCAAATAACTACGGTTCTCTAGTGGCTTTAGCAACTGCTTTATCCATTGCTAAAGCTCTTAATGACGATTCATAAAACAGTCGTCGAACCATAGGGATTACGACGGTTTCAACCACTTGTGGGAATAGTGTTGTTAGGTCCAGTCATAACAACGGTTATTTAACCGTTGTTATGACACAAAGTCATTGTCATTAATTACTTTATGATTAAACAACATTTCAAAAATCATTGTCATGACATGAAATAACGACAGTTTTTAAACCGTTGTAATTTTGGGACAACGATGGTTGTTGAACTATCATTATACCAATTTAATTTGCATTCTTAAGTCTTTTAGGTTTTTTTAAATCCCATTTAATTTACATTCTTAAAAAATTTGTATTCCTTCTTTAGTTGACTAATTAATTTGAAATTTTTTTTTATACTTTTAGTAAATTATTTTGTAATATTCAATTGGTTTAAAATTTTATCGGTATTTTAAATATAAAAAATCTTCAAATGAATTAAAATCAAATATATTAACAAATAAATTTTTTTATAAAAATTATTATTCATTGAAAAATTAAAATTACAATGTACATCCTAGAAAAATTACATAAAACCATACAATAGACAATAAAATTATGTTCACGGGCTATGAGGGCATTGATCAGGAGGCTGGTATCCATTGACACGATCAATATGGACTTAAAAAATAATTACATTATGTAAATATTTTGAGATTAAATAAAATTATATCAACAATTTTTTACATAATTCAATTGTTATATATTGCAAAATTACCTTAGGACTTGGACTGTGGGTGAGCACAATCTCAAGTGGGACATGGCCCTAAAAATTTTGAAGCAAGAAAGCTATAGCTACCTCCATCTATCATTGTCATGTTGCTATGTCAGCATCACGTGCTGCTCACTCGACCTCTCACCATTGCTACTCAACATCCTACTCCTCTATATTCTCTTTAAGGCATGCCACATCAGACTACAACTCTTCATAAGAGGGCTCATAATGTGAACTCGACCCAACTAAGCCACAACCAAAAACTTGTCTTGGGCAAACACCCAACCCAAGTCCTTGAACACGACTCGAGTGCTCATTAGTTTTCAGAGTTCTCGCTAGTGAATCAGCAGTTGAGAACTCTTGGGAAGAGTTGTCATCTTGCTAAATCGAGACAATTTTTTTCACAAAATTGAAAAATAAACAATAAATCATGTTAAAAATTAATAGAAAACCAAATAAAATCATAACACTAACTCTTTAGTTTAATTAAATATAAATACTTACACCGACTACTTTAGTTTGGTCGTTGATGTATAATTTACCAGCTTTTTTATAAGTTGTCGTCCATACATCGCCGAAGGTCATCAGGCCCAAGCCTGGCCCCAACTAGAAGCCAACAAAGCAAGGGCTTTAGGCCTCTTAAAAAAAATTTAATAATTATTTTTTAAAAGAAATATTTTTACAATTTGAAGAGTTTTAATTTTTTCAATACATTTACTTTTCCAATTTTCAAGCCACGTTTTATTTTTTTACTTTTCCAATACATCACTCATTTACTATTTTTTGGGTCCATAGAGATGAAAAGGTGAGACTTTTCAAAACCAAAACCATGGTCTTATTCTTTTTGGATGCCAGCGCTGAATGTTAGCCACGTTTTCTTTTCCAATACATCAATTATTTACTTTTTTGTGGGTCCAAGGAGATAGAAAGTGAGTTTCAAAACCCTGGACTTATTTTCTTTAGGTGCTAGCGCCGAAAGCTTGTATGTTGCATTTCCCACCACCGAAGTTTTTTGTGTTGTTGCTACTATGTGTTGCATTGATCTTAAATGTTGGAGACGTGATACAGGAAAGCATTTTAACTGAGGAGGCTTATTTCATCTGGCTGTAGTTTTCTATTTGGTGTGCTACTATTTGGTGTAAAATATGCATTTGGCTCAACAAGCAAGCATATAAATCAGAAGAATTTTTTTAACAATCAGGTTCTATTGTTCTAACTTTTTTCTTTAGTTTTAATTTATAGTCGTTTAATTTAATTTTATGAAACATACATTGCTTTTTTTATTTTAACATATAGAAATGTCAACTAGAAAATTTGAATCAGGTTATTCGAAATTAAAAAAAAAAAGAAAAAAGTTGAAGCTTTAATTGAATCACAAAGGGGGGCTATCGAGAAATTTTTTGAAACAAATAAGAAAGTTAAAAATATAGGTGATTGCTCATTGAATGAACAAGTTAATAATATAAACATGGATGAAAATAAAAATAGAGAAGAAATATTAGTTAATGAACAAGAAATAGAAATTAATAAATTAGAAGAATCCACTACTAAAATTATATATGATCCAAGTCAATGGACAAATATTGATATAAGTTTGAGAGATTTACTAGTAGAAAAAGGTCCTGTTAGACTTACTAATATAGATTTTTCTAAAGATGAATTTTCAAGACACTTTTCTTCATCACTTTACATTCAAAAGTTAACTAATGGTGAAAAACGTGAAAGAAAATGGCTGATTTATTCTTAAGATTTGGATAGAGTATTTTGTTTTTGTTGCAAATTGCTTAAAATTCTTCTTAGTACAAGTAGTTTAGCCAATGAAGGTAGTAGGGATTGGAGAAATATTAGTAAAAAATTAAAGAGTCATGAGATAAGTAATGAGCACATTGTTAATATGAGTTCATGGATTGATTTAGAAATGAGATTGTTAAAAAATAAAACAATTGACAAACATGTTCAAGAACAAATAAATAGAGATCGAGAACATTGGAGAAATGTGTTATTTAGAATTATTGCAGTTGTTAAAACTCTTGGAAAAAGTAACTTAGCTTTCCGTGGAACAAACGAAAAGATTTATCAAGAAAATAATAGAAATTTTTTAAATCTAATTGAAATGATTGCAGAATTTGATCATATAATGCAAGAACACATTCGTCAAATTAAAGATAATGAAATTCATAATCATTACCTTGGACATAGAATACAAAATGAATTGATAAATTTGCTAGCAAATGAAATTAAAACAAAAATTATATAAAAAAAATTATCAACGCAAAATATTTTTCAATCATACTTGATTGTACTCCTAATGTAAGTCATCAAGAGCAAATGTCTTTTATATTACGATGTGTAGATATTTCTTCAACCCCAATTCAAATATTTGAATATTTTTTTAAAATTTTAAAAGTAGATGATACAATCGGAAAAGGTCTTTTTGATGCTATTATGAATGAAATAAATATTATTGAACTTGATATTAGTAACTTAAGAGGACAAGGTTATGATAATGGGTCTAATATGAAAGGAAAACATCAAGGTGTGCAAAAAAGGTTTTTAGATATTAATCCTATATCATTTTATACTCCATGTAGTTGTCATAGTCTAAATTTGATACTTTGTGATATAGCTAATTGTTGTCCTAAAGCTATATCTTTTTTGGGAGTGCTACAACGTATATATACTATAATTTCTTCATCTACTAAAAGATGAAAAATTCTACAAGATCATATTCCTAACTTAACTCTTAAATCATTGTCACAGACACATTGAGAAAGTTGTATTGAAAGTGTAAAAGTTTTAAGATTTCAAACTTCACAAATAAGAGATGCTTTATTGAAATTAGGTGAAGTTAATGACGAACCTAAAATAAAAAATGAAGCTGATTGTTTACCATCTTATGAGTTAAAAAATTTTAAATTTTTATTAGGCATGATTATTTGGTATGAGATATTATTTGCGGTAAACTCGGTTAGTAAAAATATGCAATCAAAGGATATGTGTATTGATATTGCTATACAACAATTAAAAGGTCTTATTTTATTTTTTGAAAAATATAGAGAAGACAGATTTGAAAATGCTATAATTTCTGCCAAAAAAATTGCTATAGAAATGAATATAGAACCTAAATTCTATGAAAAACGTACTATTCGTAGAAAGAAACAAATTGATGAAATTATTGACAATGAAGTTGTAAAATATCCTGAAAATTCATTTAAAGTTGATTATTTTTTGTACATAATAGATAAAGCAATCACTTCATTTCAAAGTAGATTTGAACAATTTAAAATGTATCAAGATATTTTTGGTTTTTTATTTAGCATTGAGAAATTAAAGTCATTAGATAATAACAATTTAAAAGAAAATTGTCTTAACCTTGAACGTTCGTTAAAACATAATGACAACTCTGATATTGATGGATTAGATTTATTTATAGAATTAACAATTTTAAGAGAAATTATACAAGTGGAAAATGATACACCAATTGATATACTTAATTATATAACAAGATTTGATTCTTTTCTAAATACATATATTGCTTATAGAATAATGTTAACAATTCCCATAACTATTACTTCGGCAGAAAGAAGTTTTTCAAAACTAAAATTAATAAAATCTTATCTAAGATCGATAATGTCTCAATAAAGATTAAGTGGATTAGCTTTATTATCGATTGAAAAAAAATTGTTAAATGAAATCGATTACAATAATTTAATAAACGATTTTGCATCCCAAAAAAGCACGAAAGATAAATTTTAAATAAAAATATAATAATTTTAATAAAATTTAATTATTTATTTTAAAAGGCATCACTTTAAAATTTGCTTTAGGCCTTTGTAAGTGTTGGGCTAGCCCTGATCAGGCCCCCAACCTTAACCTCTTGAAAATTTGAACAATTAATGAAGTGTTTAATATATAAATTAGTGTATTATTAAAATTTAGACATAATGTTGAGAAATGAAAACTTACCATATCAGTCTTCTTACATGCACGACTCTTCGATATAGTGGTATACGGTATTGTCTAACGTCTTCTACTTCATCTGTTCTTGGTAAGCACATCTTAGTCAATAGCATAAACATATTAGTTAGTTACATTATGTAAAAACTACAATGTATGAATATATCAATATAGTTAATTAGCTTAGACTTTGCCTCAAGGCGATAGTCAATGAAAGTCATACATTGATCACGTGGGATGCCAACTAGTATGCCATTCCACAATTCTTTTATGATCGTAGTCCCATCGTACTTCAACTTAAACACATTGTAATGTATGGCTCTCCACTTTGCCTTAGGTGACTGTAATACTAGCTTCTTGTGGAGGCCTGACACAGTAAATTTAACCTACAAACAAAAGACAAATGTCAGTGAAATTTTAAAAATAAGATTTCATAATTAATAAAAATAAATGTTTGTACCTATAAGGTGTTTATGAAGATGTTCGTCTTGTAATCTTCTGAAATAAATCTCCAGTCTCTATAGGAGATTAGGAAGAAGCGAAAATTATCTCCTATAGTGCCAACGAAAACACATAGTAGACCATCGTTGTCTCTGATGGACTTGTGGGTGTCGTTGAACTAGACAACAACCTTATGCCTACGGGATAGCACCCAAAATTCGTGGACTATCAACTAGGAGGGCATCACCTACCCGATTCTTTTTGGCACAAATAAAATTAGAAGGTTAGATCAATAGGAGGAAGTTATTATAAACAAAAGAGTTTTATGATACTTACTGGTGACGTCAATTGTCGAACTCCTCATGCGTCTACGCTCCTATTGAGCAGGCTGATGTTTCTCCTCCACGTCGGCAAACATATCATCAATGTTAATGTCAATGTCGTCCTCCAGTGACTGAGCATCAAGAGATGGAGTTTGGATGGGACATCCTCAAACTCCACAATATTGACCTAACTAGGTTGTTCACTCTCACTGATCATTAGGCAGGGCCTAGGAGTACCTGAACTAGATGCAGTTACCTTGCCCATAAACAATGATTTAGCCCTCCTCATCCTCCCAATTCCTGTAAGAACAAGAAAATAATAAGATGAATTCTTGTGACAAGCTATAACAAGCAAAACACTTATACCTAAAAATAATAAGATCAGCTATAATAACATGTAACAATCATAGATTAATGGTAAAAAAATCATTCTTGGTCGTGGAATACCATATCATATATTTAGTAATTTTAGAAAACATGAATAGCCTTTGCAACTATGGCATAAGTAGAAAATATCTCAGAATTTTATTAAGCACTTTCTTTCACTTCTCACCTTTCTTTTTCGATTTCCACCTAAGTGCATTGCACTTATTACAAGCTTCTCTATTTTTATTCTTCCCATAGTATAACATATAATCATTCAGACATGTATGGATTATTTTATAATTCAATTCCAACTTATTAATAATTTTCTTAACCTCGTAAAATTAAGATGGGATCTTTGCATCTAAGAATACATCAACCAACAACTCCAATATTATTGACATGGCCTTGTCACTTATCCTGCACAAACACTTGATGTGATACAATTTACCAGAAAAGATAATTTTGAGTATTTCTCATACCCTTCATATAGTTGCTATTAACTATCCTTAAGTAACTCATAAAAATCCTTGTCACCTTCATTCACCATTTCTCCTGATAGTGGAAATGACATGTCCACAGAATCAATACTTTCATTTTTACAATGAATCTCGAATGCATCACGGACTATGTCCCGCATAGGTTCATCTCAACTAATGGGTTCTGCAATGCCATGTGGTATTATATGATGTTCTACACTAGGATCTTTTGTACATACTCCAAAAATCATATCCTTGTAAAAAAGGTTTAACAATCAAGTATTGGTGCACAACTCTTGTAGCTCACCATTTTTTGAATCTACACTTAGGGCATATGCATATTATTCTACCTTTTACAACCGAGTTAGCAATTACAAAATTCAAAAAACCCTCTAGACCATACAAATATTTAGGGGTGTGTCGAAGTTTATAGATTCAAGACTTATCCATGTCTGAAACCATTATAAAATTAAATAATTAAATATTACATCTACCAATTAATGCGTTAATGAACTAATTAATTCATTTTCCAACTATTCTCTGAGGATTAACTAATATAGCGAAAATCTTTTTCCAAACTTCTATTTTATTTAATATACTCATAACTTATGATATTTGTATTATTTTTTTTTGTAATTTTGGTTCACTAACACACAGTCTTTCCATTTATAATCTAACCTCTTAAAAAATTTTAACAAATAATTATGATTATATAATTTGCATAATTACACTTAATTAATTACATTTAACTTAATCTAAGTACATAAAAGTCAATTTTAATATTTTTTTTCAATTTAAAAAATTATGATACATGTATAAAATTATTCAAATTTATGCATATCATATCATTTTTTCCACTCTCCTTTCTCTAATAATATTTTGTGTACATTGATTTATTACATTTACAAATATAATTATCATTTTCCTTTCTTCTGAATTTATTTTAACAATATGAAAACAACACTAAATAACTTTTGTCTCAAATGTTTTAACTATTATTTTTTGCTAATAATTATATGTTATTATTTTTCTATTTTAAATTTTTTATAACAATTTTGAATAATGACTATTTATGTAACTCAAACTCCGCAATTAATTTATTATGTTTCATCTAATAATTATTAATGTTCATTTTTTTATTATTATTTATTAATGTCTTTTCTAAATAATCATATCATCTGTATGAGAACTACTCTAAATAATTGCCCCTATATAAACTCTTACCTCTGAATTAGGTCTTCCTCATTTTCTTTTACTAATAATTATATATTCCCAATCGTTGATGGATTATTTTATTATGACAACATCCTCACATTAAATATTTATTTCTCCTAATTTTACTATATAAATGTAATATATTCAACACATATAATATAATTAAACAATTTAACAAAATTAATAAGAACACATATACATTGCAAAAAAATATAATCAAAAATTACTTTTAGAACAATATATTATACCACAAAACATATAATTTTTAAACTAAATATGCAACATCTACAGTAAATATCATCAACTATTTTAGATAAATATTCTCATACACTCATTAAAACATATACTATATGAAAAATATTAATTGACAAAAATAATTTTTTAGAATAATACCTTCAATGAGAGTAAATAGTTATGAATTGCAAATATGAGTCGACGAATGAAATTTTTTCGCAAAGAGAAAAGAATTGTTTGAGCACGTGGTGAAAATGAGAGGAGTGAAGAGATTTATAGGAGTTTCGTAGATTAATGACAGTCACAAAAACAATCATTAAACCAAGTTTTACAAACGGTTAACAACAAAATCGTCATTAAATCGTATTTTAACGACAGTTTTCACATAAACCATCGTAAAAATGACACGTGTTCCTACAACGATTAAAATAAACCGCCATTAAATCTGTCATTTAATTTCTCCACTTTCAATGAACAGTCAATTTATTGCGACGATTCATAAATAACTGTCATTGTATGAAGATGATTTTTAGAACCGTCGTTAGATAACGAGGGTTCTTTTGCAAACTAACGATGGTTCTTTTGCAAATCATCGTTAAATTTCATTGACTTTCATAAACGATAACATTATGCATGATGGTTCTAAATTAACCATCGTTATATGACAACGATTTTTTGTGAAACTTCATTAATTTACAACAATTTTTTTTCAAATGTCATTAAACCACAATAAACCCACTTCAATAATCTATTTATCCTAACGATTCGTTAAAACCGTCGTTACGTAATAACGGTTCATATATAACTGTCATTAAGATCTTTAGTATGACAAATATTTACAAACCGTTGTTGTACCTAGCTTTGGAGACGATTTTGTTTGACTATCGTTAAATCTCGCCTCACACGTAGTGCACAATGCTACCACATGTGAACCATCCATTGATCCACATGGACTCCATGCTAGTCATAAAAGGTTATACCATTCCTCTGTTTGGAGAGAGGCACCAATGAGAACCAAAAAACATAAATTATCCAAATATATTTTTTTAAATATTTGTTTATAGATCCATGTATCAAAACAATTTCTTTTATTCTTCAAAATTATATTTAAAATTATTTTATAAAATATTTTTAAAAATAATAAAATAAAATAAAAACATACTCTAAATCTCTAAACTCGAAAAATAACGAAAGAAAGCTTCAAGGAGTCCTCTGTTGCCTTACGGCCATAACCAGCTCAAAGAGTCATCAATCAAACTCCTATAGATCGAAACAGGGAAAACTACTCCTAGCTCCTTGTGCTTTCCCATGTTACAAAGGTACCGAAAGCCCAACACCTGGAGAACAACTTATTTATCTAACAAAAAGAAAGAACAAAAAAAGACAGAACAACTTATTTTGGTGCTGTTTGATAGAAAAAAAAAATTAGTTTTCTAAGTATTTAAAAATTTATTTTTAAGATATTTAAGTAGAATAAATATGAAAATTTTAAAATTTGTGCCTGAATAATATAAAAAATTAATTTTTTATTGATTTAATGTTCAAATATTTTATGTATAAGTTTTCATCTTCTAATTATATGAAAAAATAGAATACTTGTATATCAAACGCTCCGTAATTGCTTTCCTCACTTGATGACAAAGGAAATCCAAAGAAGAGGAACACTGAGAGAAATCCAAGAATTCCCCATCCAAGCTTTATCAGAAGAGGAAATTTTTTGGTTCCTCTTGTGCCCAAAACCGAAAAGGGGAAACAACCACCCAAATGTATGTTTACGTAAATAGGCCTCCTCTTTCATATTTTCTTTACTTTTAAGTGTAGGAATCGGTAAAATACGAGTACCTACAAATTTTACTCACTTCAAGGCTTGGTACATAGATGATAGATCACAAAATGAGTATCACTTCAGATATGGAGATTTCGTAGTGTATTTTTAAGGGGTTTGGTACTATAGTACCCAACCCATCCCGGACTCTAGTATATAAATAAATATAATTTAATACATTGAATAATTTTTTTATTTTTTTATTTTTTTATCATAATTTCCTTCAAATAAATTTACTTACTTCTTTTTGAAATGATAATATTGTCTTTTCATCAATCAACCGTAATCTAAGTAAATTGCAACTCTAGCCTTGGCTCCCCATTCAACCATTCTTTGGCTCTACCCCTAACTATCAATCCTTCATATTGAACTTCACATGCTCACCCCTAAATTCAACAAGCATGTAAACGAAGATCTTTATATTGTAATCTCACAAGGAGTTATTGTTTTTAGGACATATATTTAAAAATAATTTATAATGTATTAAATAACTATTTAAAAACTATTTTGTTGAAAATTGTGTACCTTAAAATTTTATGGCTGTTTTTTTGAATTGTAATTTTTTTTATGTTCTTTATTTTTATTTTATATGAAAGATTTCATGTAAATAAATTGAGAAAAAAAATTATTTAAAATTTTTTTCAAATAATGGATCCACTTTTGAAAATTTGAAGATTCAATAAGGAAGAGAATGGATCTTGAATTTACTATCCGTCCTAATATGGGTCTAGAGATTGAAATGAAATATTTTTCGAATGTCCGAATTTGAATACTATAATACTCTATCCATGATCATCCCTATTTAATCATGTCGTGTTAGGCACTAAGTGGGAATGAGAGTGTGTACTATGTGGGAGATAGATTTTGATCTAGGTTGTCTAAAAGCTATCCCAAGCAAGTGTCTAAAGATAATAAGGGCCATGGCCGTCGAATATACCTATAAAGTGACACTATAATTGCGGGAATTGTAACTCTAGCATGAGTTCATACGATCAAATTAGGTATCCGGTGGTAGAGAATGTGATTGGGCGATAAACTAACCAAGAGTCCACATCTAATGGCAGGTCTAACCTATTTATAGATAAGCCTTTTATATTTTATTAGATAGATAATGAAATCCATACATCAAGCATTTGGCATATGTTTACATTCAGTGGTTTCATTTTGTTGGTTAAAACCACTCACGTTTCCAACATTTTGATAAGAACATGAAAAATTTAAAAAAGATTTTTTTAATATATAAGAAAATTATTTTTATCAAAATTGTGGATGTGTGGAAAGTTTTGTTATGTAGCATGTGTTAATAAAGGTGTGCCGAGCTTCTAATAGACGAATTTTGTCATCTATCTTGCAAAATATGAATGAAAACGTATATTGCCTACTTTCCTGTACAAGAATCTAATTTCCCAATTTGAATATTATGGGGAATCTGCATTTTACCCTAAAACTTATACCCTATGATCTTTTCTTCCTAACAAATCAAAAAAAGCCTAATTTGTTAGTCTAAATCACCTAAAGACCAATTTTATACTTATACAAAATTTTAAAATAAAAAAAACTTAATATAACTTTTATAAAATAGAGGGAGTATAATTGTAAGTTTTACAAAATTGAAGAGAGACTCTCATAATAAATTAAAATTAAAAGGGATATGATTATAATTTCAAAAATTTTAACAATAGTGAATATAATTTACACTAAAAATAAAAATGTCCACTTACTAAGCACGATCTAAATTAAAGGCAGTTTAAGCTGCCCTAGTTGAATATGTCTACCTTTCTAGTGATTATGTGTTAAGAATGCATCTAGTCAGAGGTCCTGGAAAACAGTAAAGCATTCAAAAAATATAATTGATGCCCCCATCTGCAATATTTATTTGTTAAAACTGACAAACTTATTCACAACCAGGATTGTGTATGAAGTGTAAAAGAACTATCAGAGGATAGTACGATAATGTGGATCCTTTTTACATGGAAAAAGAAAATAAAGCATTGGATATCAATTGAAGGATCATGGTGCGATCAGGGCGCGAAATATTCTGCCAGACATAATTTACATACCTCGGACCTTATTTATCATCAATATCACCACCATACTGCGTTGAGTTACCATTCCAAAAGGAATTTCTATCACGGAATTGGCTATCATCCTCATCGTGTTTAAGGGTATGAATATTGCTCCCAAAACGAGATGATGATGTTGGTTGCCTGTTCCTGCTGCTTTCTCTGTTATCAGTATGGTTATTTTGATTCGGTTGGTAAAGGGAGTAAGGTCTGGCTGCTCCCCTCGAGTTATTCTGAAGGGCAGGATTAGGACCTACAAGAGCAATTGTCTTAATTAGTCACCCAGAATTTTTGCCACAATGTTTACCATATGCACCACAGCTAAACATAATTTTCCACAGTGCAAAAACATTTACAAAAAATAAAAAAATGAATAAGTATAATATACTCATACAATCTCTAGTTTCAATCTATATAGAAAGCTCCCCTCTAAGAACAGAATTATTGACAGAGATTATACCCTCCTAACACTTTTCCTCCGACGAATTCCCACTAGCTTGATTCAATGCACCACATATTACCAAAAGGCCAGGTTAATACTTATGGAAACTTAGGAAGGAAAGGAAATGTGGAATTTTTTAAAATTGAGAGGGCTGTGTGTTTGGCTCCCTGTTTATCAGTTTACAGTCGGAGGAATAAAAGTGCAGCTATGGAAAAGGCTGATATGGAGGCAGTTATGGAAAAGAATGAAACAGTTAAGAGGAGAAATAAAGAGTGGGAAGGTGGTCAGAGGAAGGCAGGAAGAATCTAAGGGAGTTTGGGGGACGCATCTAATAGCATGGAGGTGTACTAGAAACTATCCTTTCATTTTATATTGCTGCAATTTCATTTTTTTCAATAGTGGAAGCAGAATACTGGTTTGGCTAACATTCAGAGGTAATTCACACTCCTTACTGGGTGTTAGTTTCCAGTAGAATAGTTGTAAATGGAGGAATACCCTATCATTTGGCATCATTGAGTTGTGATGCTAGCGCATGACGAGTAGGAAGATGGATTCCAGAATTGATAGTCTCGAAAAGGAGGTGAAAGGAGGTGAATGGGGTGAAGGAGAGGTGGGAGGAATTGAAATAGATATGAAAAACGTTGATGGAAGTAATGACAGAAATTTGGGAATCAATGGCAAGGAGAAGATGTAAATCTCCTATGTATGGCGCCACAACGTTGCTAGAAAATCCTAGCAATTCACTGAATGGGCTCGATAAAGGAGCCAGTAATGCTGAGCAAAGGTCTCAAAACCAGTCCAACCCACTAGGTTAGCCCGTTTAACCCGTTTAAAAAGTGAATTGGGATAGCAGCCTCAGGTGGTTGGGGGGTGGAGAATTGGGTAAAGGGTGGCTAGTTCAACTCTCCTCTCATGTACTAAAAAAAAAGTGATTTTTTTTTTGGACAACGAAAAAAAAAAGTGAATTGAGTTGGCAAAATGTCAATCTGTTTAGATGATAGTCATTTTGTCCCAAGCCCATTTTGACTCGCAGATTGACCAACATTTTTTTTTTCAAATCCTTTATCCATAATAGTCAAATCGTATAGAATAATTTATTTTTAAATGGTAAATTGTAAATCGTATCGAATTTTAAAATTTATATACACATTAAAAAATAATTTAAAATATATAGTACAAAATATAAATAAATAGATAATATAAATAAAATTTTTAAAATAATATATTTATTTCAATAATTTTAAATATAATTATCTATAAGTTTTAAAAATTATAAAAAAGAATAGATAATTAGCTATTTAAATGAGTTTGAATATATTTAAAAAAAAGTGTATTTTTAAGTCTGAATAGATTTAAAATTATAAAAACAAAATAAATATTTAAAAGTTATTTTTTGTAATTTTTTAAAATAAATATTAAAACGAACAAATGCAGTATAGCAAAGAACTCACGCAATTGTGTGACGACAAAGGATGAGACCAGAGTTTTGAGAAGAAGAAACAAAACATCACCCAACCATGATAGAAACTCGCACAAGTGTGTGAAGGAAACAGACGTGAGCCAGAATCGCATCGATCTATGCGATTCTGATAACGATTCTGACCACATCGTGATTTGAACACCGATTTATATCAGTGGCTATTTGAATATAAACGAACTGCACAGTTCACAACATGAACCATGTGTGTTCGACTACTATGCCGTTACCTAGTTCCCTTCAATGTCCCATCCCAACCCACTATAAGTCATCCTTAGTATTCCTAGCAATCTTAAAATATTAAAAAATTATATATAGCATAAAATTTACATATTACTTGTTAGTATTATATATATTATGATGACTTATTTTGTACAATGTACATAGTAATTTCTAAAATCTAGATATCTCTTCGCCATAATATCAATAAAATCAATTAAATTATTTAATAAAAAAACTCAATTAAAACAATAATAAAAACATTAATTTCACTCACAAATTTTTCTTCAAGATGAATTATGTTCATTCATTCTCATTTTATCTTGT
This sequence comes from Gleditsia sinensis, assembly GCA_037074535.1. NCBI lineage: Eukaryota > Viridiplantae > Streptophyta > Magnoliopsida > Fabales > Fabaceae > Gleditsia > Gleditsia sinensis. The sequence continues at coordinate 7,444,644 of CM073475.1, read as the reverse complement.
AAAAATTTAAAAAGTTTTAATTTTAACAATTGTATAATAATAAAGAGTCACACATTTTTAAATTTAAATTATAAAGAGTATCATAATTCTAAATATGCTTATAAAAATACAATTTTTAAAAATTATTTTTTTATTAATTATTAGTTAAAATATTATTATTTTTTCTAATATTTTTATATATTTTTGTAAGTATTTAAGGTTAAGTGGGCCAACCCACCTAAGTGGACTGAATTCTAAAAATCTCAACCTGAATGAAAAACGAGCCAAACTGCCCTCATTTTGGGCCAACCTGCTGTGCGTCAACTCAAGTGGGCCAAGTTGGCCCATTTTGACAGCTTTGGGTGGAAGTCTCGAGATGGATCCAGGGGAATTTTTGCACAAAAATCTTAACAGTTATCAGTGTCAATCGGCGATGATCGTTGCAGATGGATATTTTGAACAAAGGCGTGACATTCTAGTTAATGGTATTGGGGAGTAAGATTAGATGGCATAAGCCACCGTCTACATGAAGGGATAAGCGCTAAGTTGTGTGCAATCAATGGAGACACATTTTTACCCACGGGTTGTGGTTCAGTTGGCTGTGCAGGCTGAATTTGTGAGAAGAGCCAAAGGTTCGATCCCCACAAAACACACCTTTGGAGAGGGGCGAGGAGCCTTAACTGTGACTAAGCCCCGAACAAGATTAGTCCCATACCGATAATGGGGTGGGGATACCTGGGTTCACACCAAAAAAAAAATGGAGACCCATTTTCTAATGACAAGTTGGCCAATTTTCAAGATGGATCTTCTTAATAGGTTTCGCTCCAATCACGGAAAAATCACAAACGAAGAGCTCTTATCCAACGCAGTAGGCTGGTGTAGATGAGTACCGAGAAAGGTACAAAATGCTATTAGCTCCGTTAATAGATATGTTGGAGGAGCTTCCAAAGGGAGCCTTCAATAATGGGCTTAATGAAGTGATTAAAGCATAATTAATGGGATAAACCACTTCGGCCCCAACCATGTCCATGGCTCAGAGGGGAACATTGCATTGGAGAGGAGCAAGGCCCCAAAAAGATTACAAGCAGAGGGGAAATTTTGGCTAAATTCTTTCAGTATCAACAACTCTACATCAATGGGCTCAAGTGAGTTCACCAAAGCTCAGCCATTGTCAGCAGTACTAAACTTCCTAAAGGACCCAAATCCTACACTGAATTTAGGCAAGGTTCTTTCTTGAGGACTAATCCTAGAGAAGCGTACAGGAGAAAGGGAAATTTTATGAAATTAACTATGTTAAATATCAGACAAAGACGGAGAAGGGTTTGTGTTTTAAATGCGACGAACAAATGCAAGGATAAACAACTTATTTTATTGATTGAGGCAAAGGACGAGAGAAATGATGAAGAACAAGCACCGTCAAACTATTACTTAAGATTACTCTCGTTGCACTTAATTGAGTTTAATGAGAGATTGGTCTAAATTATTCACTAATTTCAAAAAAAAATTGTGCTAAAATTTGTACCCAATTTGATATGTCTATTAAAATTTTGTAAAGTGGTAATAATAACAACAACAACTAAATATTTTTTCATCAAGTGAGATCACTTATATGAATCAAACGACGTAACGATTACTTATTATAAATGAATTGAATAAAAAAATTGTTAATTGTTAAATCTTTCTTAATAATTTTATCTATTGTTCTTTTTTTATCTTCTTTTATCTCTAACTATTATGATGCTCTCCATCTGATCTACTCTTCTCAGTGAGGCTTCTACAAGTCTCTTTTACATATGACCAAATTACATTAAATGAGATTTCACCATCTTTTTTACAATAAGTGCTACTCCAACTTTATCTTTAATATATTTATTCTTAATCATATCTCTTCTAATATATCCACACATCCAACACAATATTTTTATCTCTGCGACATTGAGTTTATCTTCATGTTGTTTTTTAACCACCCAACATTCAATACCATACCATATTGCAAATCTTATAACTGTACAATAAAATTATTCTTTAACTTTAAACAACACTTTTTTATTACAAATAACACCTGAAACCTTCTTCCATTTCATCTATCCCGCTTGAATCTTATAATTTACGTCATCCTTTACTTCTCCGTCATTTTATATAATGGACTCAAAATATTTAAAACTTGTGACTTGTTTTATAAGATAATCTCCAATTTTTACTTCCAAATTTATATTGGTTCGCCTTTAACTAAAATTACATTATATATATTCTATTTTATTTTTATTTGTACAAAAACCATATGTTTTCAAAACTTGTTTCCATAACTCTAACTTTATATTTATTTTTCTTTTAGATTCAAGTCTATATAATCTACAAAAATCATTTATCGATGCCTCAAATCTTGGATATGATTAGCAACTGCATTCAAAATCAAGTTAAAAAGATATGGACTCAGAGATGAGCTTTGATGTAGTACTATAATTGTAGAAAAATCATTTGTGCCCTCATTTTGTATTCTCATGTAAGTCGTAATTCTATCATACATATATTTGATTACTCGAATATAAATAATACGTACTCCTTTTTTCTTTAAAACATTCCATAAAATCTCTCTCAGCACTTTATCATGCATCTTTTTCAAATTAATGAAAACCATATGTAAACTTTTTTTCTTCCTTTGATATCTCTCCATCAATCTCCGCAGTAAATAATTTGTTTGGAAGATTGACGTTCTTACCATAAAACCAAATTGATTCTATATAACTTGAGTCTCATCATAATCTCTGCTCAATAATATTCTCCCATAACTTCATATTATGGCTCATTAGCTTAATCTCCTTATAATTGGTACAGTTTTGTATGTCCATATTATTTTTTTAGATAAAGATCAAAGTACTCATCCTCCATTCATCCGACATTTTCTTATATCTCATTATCTCATTTAACAATTTAATGAGTCAACGTATGCCCTTCATGTCTAAATTTTTTCATACCTCAATAGATATATTATCATGTCCTATTGTTTTGCTATTATCCATTCTCTTTAAAACTTTCTCTACTTCAAACTCTTAAACTCTACAATAAAATTTATAATTCTGTAGGGGTGTAAGCGAGTTGGGTTCAATCAGATTTATGTATAAATTTAACCCGACCAAACAGTTGCAAAAAATCGATCCAGATCCAACCGGTGTTTCAGGTCACCCGATGTATGCGGGTTAGGTTGATTTTGTTCTTTAATCGGGTTCAAACATGTTGCCCAACAGAGACTGAATCATAGCACAAACTTGAAATTTGTACACGAATGAACAGTAACTGATAGGGAAAGGAAAAGTAAGAGAAGACAAAGTGAAGCAACTAAAATCAAAAAGCTAATCTTTATCAAATTATCAAAAAGATTACCTTTACAAAAATGGGAAGGCACAAACATATACCACCTTTTGACTAAAGGAACTTAAATTCTCATGCATTTGTGAAACCAACCTTCAGATGTTTGGAAAAGCAAATGAAACATATTGACTCAGTGCTTTGTTGCTGAACATGAGAAAGATCAAGACTAGTAAGCTACTGGAGACGAGGAAGAAGATGGCTTTATTACATGGTGCCAGACTGCCAGAAACCAACTCAATCTAGGTGAGAATTGTAACATCCCATAATTTTTATTTTTAAATAATAATGTTTTGTTATAAATAAATATATTTTTATTTGTTTAAAAAAGATTATATTTTGCTAAAATAAGTGAATTTTTAAGTAAATAAGTATTGATTTGCTTAAAATAATTATATTGACTTCTACTGAATTTTTATAGTATTTTTAGAAATATTCTTTCTTTTAATATGAATAAAGATATTCATTTCAAGATTTATTTTATAACAATTTTTATCAAGAAAAATCATGATTTAAGAGCTTAACTAAAAATTTATGAGAATGAAAATTTTTAGAAATTTTTGGGCTATTTTATGATGAAAAACGAAATTTATATAAATTTATATAAAAAAAATCTAATTATTTATTTATTAAATAATTATTAAATATAATAAAAATAAAAATAAAAATAAAATAAAAGGGGAGAAGGAACGGGGGAGACGACAGAAAACGAAAAAAAAAAAAAAGGAGAAAGTGAATAATGAGTGAATAGTAAGCTTCAACTTTTTCTCTAGATTTGGAGTGCATGTTGGCTTTCAATCTCAAAACTAAAGGTGTTACTGGATTCAGAACGAAGAGTACTACGGTTTTGACCGATCAGTTTTTCAAATCAGCCGTTAAATCGCCGTAGATTTAAAGTAGAAAATCTCGGTGAAAGGTAAGTTTTGAAAAATCTTACTTAGAGACCTCTAATTGAAATTCTGACACCGTAGATGAATTCAGAAGTTAGATAAACCTTAGGATAGGTATATTTTCAGCCATCTAACAGCCTTTTTGTTCGTCGTGAATAGTATTTTTCCAGCGAGTAAATAGTATTTTTCGGCGAGTGAATAGTGCACAAGCTCTCGGAGTCATTTTCTAAGTCCTTGGACCCTCCGGACACGTTTTTTAAGTCTAATTGGTTAAATTCAGTTTGGAAAAGTACACTTTAGGGCTGTCCAATCTGGAGCCCTTACTAGGTGAGTAGATACTTCTTTCTATAACTTGCCTTATACTCTTCTTGAATTATAAATTTATTATTGTTTCTAATTATAAATTATTTACTATTATAAATTTCTGAAATGTGTTAAAATATCTGTTATACTTACGAACTGACACATAATTCAAGAAGAGTATGGTTTTAGAAATGGATTTTGAAACTCATTGAATATGTGATTCTAAATGTATTTATCATTATTTGATAAAGTGAATATTATGTGCACGATGCATTGATTTGTAAAGTTATATACTTGTGAAAATGATGCATGTCATATTATAAATGAGATTGAATGGCGTAAAACTCATGGCGAGTTGCTTGATATTTTATATGTATATATATGTATTGATACATATCGGCTGATTGTATGGCTTGTGACGGTACCGAATAGGGGACGCCTTATTAGCCTGAGTGAGCCGAGGGAGGGCCGCTCCAACCGGGTGACAGTGGTAATGTGAAGTGACAGTTGGGTGATGTACTCACATTCTCTGATCACTTATTGTGACTAGGGTCGAGGTCACTATGCGTATAGCATATTTTCAACCGGGTGACAGTGGTAATGTGAGGAGGCAGTTGGGTGATGTACTCACATTCCCTAATCACTTATTGTGACTAGGGTCGAGGTCACTATGCGTATAGCAAATGAGTTATATTTTCATTGCATTGAGCAGATTGCCGAGTGAGGCAGGTGCATTAAAAGTGATGATTTTATCCTCAAATCATAATATTTTACTATAGCTTATACAGCTGAGCATAACATTTGTTTAATGATCATACCATGGTGCATATGGTTTTGGATATCTGAATATCCTTTAATTTGAGAATATTTGAAATACAAGTCTCATATGAATGTACTTCTGAACTGTATTTTCTATGTAACAAATTTTAAAATATAAGTACATCCATATGCTGACCTAAGAGGTCATAGGAGGAATTATTTGCTCACTGAGTTGTCAAACTCACTACACGATATTTTCACATTTTTTAGATAAGAATATCATAGTCTGATTCGGCAGATAGGTGATATATTCTCTGGGTGAGTCTACGTTGCTTCCAAAACTCACAGTTTTTGAATTATACTATATTTGTATTCTAGAGTGCTCTGAACGCTACAGGCAGAATCTTCATTTTTATTGTACTTTAATATTTATAGACTTGGTCTATATTTTGTGTATACATGAGAGATCCTATATGTATTTGTTTCCTTGATAAAGAATTAAATTATATTTCTTTCTAGGAAATATCTAATTGCGAAAATAATTGTAAGAAAAAAAATATTTATTTTACGTAACGTAAATTAGGGGCGTTACAAGTTGGTATCAGAACATTAGGTTTCCCTGTGGCCAACAGAGCAAAGAATCCTGCAGTAGGACTTTGAGTATGGGTATGTAACTGCAGGCATATTTATACTCACGGTGCTGTTGTGAAATTCTATAGGGTGTCGTTCTCTTCTTCCTTCTGACTCTTTTCCTTAGATATGCAATGTTTAAGAACCAATAAGTATGTCCTAGACAATGTTTCTTGAGTATGGACTACCAATTCAGCTTTTGAACTCGTGTTGATAAACAATGATAAAGAGAACACTCTTGGATATAAAGAAAAAGAATTAGCTGAAAATAAGAAAATTTCATCCAGAAAAAAAGATAATGGCTTGTTTGGATGTCAAGAAGGTTTGAATTGATTGTTTGATTTGCTTATGTGAAACAATATGATGAATAACTAACATAATGTTGATAGTGGATTATGATGTGATCAATGTTGTTAGCTCCAAGATAACAATTTGTAATTAAGTGAGTGTTTTGGAAATGGATATAAATCTCTTCTTGAATGGATGAGTTGGAATCTGTGTATATAAATAAATTTGGCAAGTTGTGGAGTGGATTGAATTTGAGAGCAGAGAATCTATGAAGATAATATTTTTAATGATATATTCTGTTGATATAAAGAATTCGATGACAATTTAGTTTTCAATAATATTATGTATAAGTATTATGATAAAGAAATATGGATCACTATGATTATGCATAAATTATAGACAGTTGAATAAAGTGACAGTGTAGAATAAATACCCATTACCTCAAATAAATGATCTGTTTGATCAGTTACAAGGTGCTCAATGTTTTTCAAAAGGAGGTACAAAAATTTTCTTTTAGAACTCATTATGGGCATTATGAGTCCTAGATTATGTTATTTAGTTTAACAAATATCCTAACTGCAATCATAGATTTAATGAATAGTAATTAAATCATCCCTGGATCAGCTTGTTATTATATTTATTGATGATATACTAGAATATTCCAAGAGTTCAGAGGATCATAAGCAATATTTAAAGAAAGTTTTACCAACTCTAAGGAAGTATGGTTGGTAAATATGGTATCCAAGTAGACTCTAAGACAATTGCTACGTTTTACTACTTCTAAAGATAAAGATTCAAATCCAATTTTCGCTTCCTGCGGTTGTCTGCCGTCCATTCTATTTGAGCTATAGTTGGATCAGGTACATGAACATATGCTTGTAAAACATCAATCAACTCCTCAGCATTTGAAGCTGAGATAAGAATTCGTCGTGCTGAGTGTGAGATGAACTTTTGTTTCACAGCATGATCAAGGAAAGACAACAAACCATCAAAGAAGTGGTTAACATTTAACAAACCTATCGGTTTGTAATGCATATTTAGTTGTGTCCAAGAGACTATTTGAAAAATTTCTTCTAATGTACCAAAACTCCCTAGTAAGGCAATGAAGGCATCAGCATTGCTCATCATTCTAGTCATGCGCTCATGCATGGAAGCTACCCTAAACTCTTCCCCAATTGTCTTTCCTACGATGTTAGATGCAGCTAGAGCTGTAGGAATAATACCTAGAACTTGACATCCTCTTACTTGTACAGCTGTAGACACACACCTCATTAATCCACGGTTACCTCCACCATAGACTAAATGAATTTTCTCCTGGCCAGTACCATACCCAGGTTTTGTGCAGCTTTCACATACTCTCCATCTTTTCCAGAACTGGAACCACAAAAGACACAAATATTTTGAAATTGACGAAATGTAATTCCCTCCATAGCTGCACACACCTTAACTTGAAATATGAAAGTAAAGAAATTAACGTGTGCATTTATAGAACTCAGAGAATGGCACACTTATGATAGCTATGAGAATAAGCCGGGAATAATTAGAACAGTATGTGAGTGATTGGTGGATATTAACTAAATTGAAGGTAAAATTTTTAAAAAATACGGCAAGCATGTATATGTACAGTAGTTGTGATAGTCGCTCATATTAGGCATATAAAGAGAATAAGATTAAGATATTACTAGAAATTTGTCTTTTCCTAGTTGTTTTCGATGCAACATTGATGTCTTGATTCTTGTAGAAAAGTTGTAAGTGATAGGCGTAATTGTGAAAAAAAGAAGAAGTGAAAATACAAATAAGTTAGTTGTTGAAGAAAGACAATCAAATGATTTATTTTGTTTTCCCAATATTTTTGCCAGTCGACTCTCGGTATTATTAAGTCGACTAGCTATTTTAAGAAATTTTAATTTGGACTGATTATTTTACAGTTGATTGATTACATCTATTTTGAAGCAATTAATTACATCCTATCAGTTAATTATGTATTCTTTGATTTTCACATACTTTTATAAGCTCAGAAATGTTTCTTTTTCCATGTGCTATCTTTCCACCGAATACCAACAGATTTAAAATAAATTTTTGGCACATATATTCAAACTTTGCGGCCATCGATTTTTGCCAATATGGCAGCTAAATTTGTTTACAGATTTTCAAGAATTACGACCACCGATTTTAATTTTATTTCAATGTTTTATCCAAATTTTTGACTTCCTATTTTGGAATCATGCTCTATTATGTAATCCACATTTTCTGCTGCATTGTCCTACATTCATGTTTGGCATTAAATGCAAAGTTATTTTCCCTCATTACAAGAAAATTTAATTTATTTTGGGGGAGACAGTAGAAAACGAAAAAAAAAAATGAAGAAAGTGAATAGTAAGCTTCAACTTTTTCTCTAAATTTGGAGTGCCGGTTGGCTTCCAATCTCAAAATTGAAGGTGTTACTGGATTCAGGACGAAGAATACTACGATTTTGACTGATCAGTTTTTTAAATCAACCGTTGAATCGCCGTAGATCTGAAGTATAAAATCTCGGTAAAAGGTAAGTTCTGAAACTCTTACTTAGAGGTCTCAAATTAGAAATCTGACTCCGTAGATGGATTCAAAAGTTAGATAAACATTAGAATATGAATTCATTTCGGTGATTTGGTAACTTTTTATGTGGCGGTAAATAGTGATTTTCGGAATGAATAGTGACAGTGAATAGTATTTTTCCGATGATGAATAGTATTTTCCGGCAGTAAATAGTGACCAAACTCCCGGAGTCATTTTCCAAGTCTTTAGACCTTCCAGACTCGATTTTTGGGTTTATTTTATCGAATTCAGACCAGAAACGAGGATTTTAGGGCTATCCAATCTGGAGCCCTTACCAGGTGTGTAGATAATTTTTTCTATAATTTGCCACATGCTCTTCTTGAACTATAAATGTATTATTGTTTCTGTTTATAAATTATTTATACTATTATAAGCTTTTGAAATGTGTTAAAATATCTGTTATACTTACGAACTTGCACATAGTTCAAGAAGAGTATGGTTTTAAAAATGTATTTTGAAACTCATTGAATATGTGGTTCTAAATGTATTTATCATTATTTGATAAAGTGAATATTATGTGCACGATGCATTTATTTGTAAAGCTATATACTTGTGAAAATGATGCATGTCATATTATAAATGAAATTGAATGACAAGCGTAAAATTCATGGCAAGTTGCTTGCTATTTTTACATGTATTTATATGTATTGATGAATATCAGCTGGTTGTATGACTTGTGACGATACCGAATAGGGGACGCCCTATTAGCCTGAGTAAGCCAGGAGAGGGCCGCTCCAACCGGGTGACAGTGGTAATGTGAGGAGGCAGTTGGGTGATCTACTCACATTCCCTGATCACTTATTGTGACTAGGGTCAAGGCCACTATGCGTATAGCATATTTTCATCCGGGTGACAGTGGTAATGTGAGGAGGCAGTTGGGTGATGTACTCACATTCCCTAATCACTTATTGTGACTAAAGGGTCACTATGCGTATAACAAATGAGTTATATTTTCATTGCATTGATCAGATTGCCGAGTGGAGCAAGTGCATTAAATATTTTCATTGCCTTAAAGATGACTTGATAAAAGACTAGAATAAGAAAAGATAGTTACCCCACTATGGATGTGAATATGTTCTTTTATGAGTGTGTTTTCTAATATCGATCCATAGATATATTCATGCAAACTTGAGAATATAAAGGAAGGAGATACTGAATAGTTAAAGAGTTCCTTATATGTATATATATATATACAATATGTTGAATATTTTGCCTAAAGTGAAATTGATTAGAAAATGAATATAAATAATTCAATACAGGCCAAAAGTCTAAAAGAATCATGAATGTTGAGCACTAGAAATTATCAGTTGGTGACCACATATTTTTGAAGAAATCACCAATGAAAGAGGTAATGAGGTTTCGAAAGAAGTACATGTTAGATTCTTCTTATGTTACCTAATTTTAAAAAAATTCAATTGGACAAAAATTTGGCTTAACTATGGGTACAGTTAATGATTATTGTTGATCGACAAGTGAAGAACTTATGGATAAAAGAAATCCATATGGTTAAGTTATATAGCAAAATCACTTAAGTGAAGAGACATTTTAAAAGTTAAAGATGTTTTACAGAAAACAAATCCCCAATTATTTGAGTAATAAGGTTGGTAACTCTAAATTATGCCTTGATTTTATTTCCTACATGTGGTAGGATGGGCTGAAATTCGAGGGCCGAATTTCTTAAGGGGGGAAGAATGTAACATCCCATAATTTTTATTTTTAAATAATAATGTTTTGTTATAAATGTATATATTTTTATTTGTTTAAAAAATGATTATATTTTGCTAAAATAAGTGAATTTTTAAGTAAATAAGTATTGATTTGTTTAAAATAATTATATTGACTTCTAATGAATTTTTATAGTATTTTTTGAAATATTCTTTCTTTTAATATGAATAAAGATATTCATTTCAAGATTTATTTACAACTCAGTTATTTTGGTGTCCAAGTGGTTAGTAGATTAAAGTAATAAAAAGTTTGTAAGGAATGGACAGATGATGGCCTTATGGTATTTTGACAAATGTAATCAAAAGAATTAGTAGTGTTAAAGTTCTTGAGGAATAAAATATGAAAAATATGATTTAAATTAATTTTTGAACTCTTAATTTGAAAATATGGAGAATATTCTGATAATCATGTCCGAAAATAATGTAAGTGATCAAGATATTTGTGTTAAAAGTTTATACTATGTTAAATCGAATATAGTATTTAAGATATGAATTATGTTGAAATTGAGAATTTATGTATAAGTAATTCTTGGAAAAAAAATCTTCTTGAAATAATTGAGTGAATTAAACGGGATTAATATAAATTAAAATGAGGTACTTTTAAATATGATAGAGAAAATGTTTGATATTTTTGATAATGAATTTAATGGTGTTAATAAGATGGTATAGAATTACTGTGATGACGTAAGTTGAAATTATTAGACATGTGTCAATAGTACATAAACATTGTAAAGGTTTGGTGGATTTATTGCTACGTATGTTTAACATATTGATTAATGGATTTTAGGATAAAAATAGATGATAGATTCAGATGATGCTATTCATGGGATGATGTTGACAAGTGAGAATTAAAGATGACTTGATAGAAGACTAGAATAAGAAAAGATAGTTACCCCACTATGGATGTGAATATGTTCTTTTATGAGTATGTTTTCTAATATCGATCCATAAATATATTCATGCGAACTTGAGAATATAAAGGAAGGAGATACTGAATAGTTTAAGAGTTCTTTATATGTATATATATATATACAATATGTTGAATATTTTGTCTAAAGTGAAATTGATTAGAAAATGAATACAAATAATTCAATATAGGCCAAAAGTCTAAAGGAATCATGAATGTTGAGCACTAGAAATTATCAGTTGGTGATCACATATTTTTGAAGAAATCACCAATGAAAGAGATAATGAGGTTTCGAAAAAAATACATGTTAGATTCTTCTTATGTTACCTAATTTTAAAAAAATTCAATTGGACAAAAATTTGGCTTAACTATGAGTACAGTTGATGATTATTGTTGATCGACAAGTGAAGAACTTATGGATAAAAGAAATCCATATGGTTAAGTTATATAGCAAAATCGCTCAAGTGAAGAGACATTTTAAAAGTTAAAGATGTTTTACAGAAAACATATCCCCAATTATTTGAGTAATAAGGTTGGTAACCCCAAATTATGCCTTTATTTTATTCCCTATATGCGGTAGGATGGGCTAAAATTCGAGGACCGAATTTCTTAAAGGGGAAAGAATGTAACATCCCATAATTTTTATTTTTAAATAATAATGTTTTGTTATAAATAAATATATTTTTATTTGTTTAAAAATAATTATATTTTGCTAAAATAAGTGAATTTTTAAGTAAATAAGTATTGATTTATTTAAAATAATTATATTGACTTCTAATGAATTTTTATAGTATTTTTAGAAATATTCTTTCTTTTAATATGAATAAAGATATTCATTTCAAGATTTATTTTATAACAATTTTTATCAAGAAAAATCATGATTTAAGAGTTTAACTAAAGATTTATAAGAATGGAAAATTTTAGAAATTTTTGGGCTATTTTATGATGAAAAACGGAATTTATATGAATTTATATAAAAGAAAATCTAATTATTTATTTATTAAATAATTATTAAATATAATAAAAATAAAAATAAAAATAAAATAAAAGGGGAGAAGGAACGGGGGAGACGACAGAAAACGAAAAAAAAATGGAGAAAGTGAATAGTGAGTTAATAGTAAACTTCAACTCTTTTTCTAGATTTGGAATGCTTGTTGGCTTCCAATCTCAAAACTGAAGGTGTTACTGGATTCAGGACGAAGAGTACTACGGTTTTGACCGATCAGTTTTTCAAATCAACCGTTAAATCGCCGTAAATCTAAAATAGAAAATCTTGGTAAAAGGTAAGTTCTGAAAAATTTTACTTAGAGACCTCCAATTGAAATTCTGACAACGTAGATGGATTCAGAAGCTAGATAAACCTTAGAATAGGTATATTTTCGGCCATCTAACAGCCTTTTTGTTCGTCGTGAATAGTATTTTCCGGCGGTAAATAATACACAAGCTCCCGGAGTCATTTTCTAAGTCCTTGGACCCTCCGAACACGTTTTTTAAGTCTAATTGGTCAAATTCAGCTTGAAAAAATACACTTTAGGGCTGTCCAATCTGAAACCCTTACCAGGTGAGTAGATACTTCTTTCTATGACTTGCCCTATGCTCTTTTTGAATTATAAATTTATTATTGTTTCTGATTATAAATTATTTACTATTATAAATTTTTGAAATGTGTTAAAATATCTGTTATACTTACGAACTGACACATAGTTCAAGAAGAGTATGATTTTAGAAATGGATTTTGAAACTCATTGAATATGTGGTTTTAAATGTATTTATCATTAAAGTGAATATTATGTGCACGATGCATTGATTTGTAAAGTTATATACTTGTGAAAATGATGCATGTCATATTATAAATGAGATTGAATGGCAAGCGTAAAACTCATGGCGAGTTACTTGATATTTTACATGTATATATATGTATTGACGCATATCGGCTAGTTGTATGGCTTGTGACGGTACCAAATAGGGGACGCCCTATTAGCTTGAGTGAGCTGGGGGAGGGCCGCTCCAACCGGGTGACAGTGGTAATGTGAGGAGGCAGTTGGGTGATGTACTCACATTCCCTGATCACTTATTGTGACTAGGGTCGAGGTCACTATGCGTATAACATATTTTCAATCAGGTGACAGTGGTAATGTGATGAGGTAGTTGGGTGATGTACTCACATTCTCTGATCACTTATTGTGACTAGGGTCGAGGTCACTATGCGTATAGCAAATGAGTTATATTTTCATTGCATTGACTAAATTGCCGAGTGAGGCAGGTGCATTAAATATTTTCATTACATTGACTAGATTACCGAGTGAGGCAGATGCATTAAAAGTGATGATTTTATCCTCAAATCATAATATTTTACTATAACTTATACAGCTGAGCATAACAACATTTGTTTAATGATCATACCATGGTGCATATAGTTTTGAATATCTGAATATCCTTTGATTTGAGAATATTTGAAATACGGGTCCCATATGAATGTACTTCTGAACTGTATTTTCTATGTAACAAATTTTAAAATATAAGTACATTCATATGCTGACCTAAGAGGTCATATGAGGAATTATTTGCTCACTGAGTTGTCAAACTCACTACACGATATTTCCACATTTTTCAGATAAGAATATCAGAGTCTGATTCGGCAAATAGGTGATATATTCTCTGGGTGAGTCTACTTTGCTTCCAAGACTCACAGTTTTTGAATTATACTGTGTTTGTATTCTAGAGTGCTCTGAACGCTACAGGCCGGATCTTCGTTTCTGTTGTACTTTAATGTTTATAGACTTGGTCTGTATTTTGTGTATACATGAGAAATCCTATATGTATTTGTTTCCTTGATAAAGAATTAAATTATGTATCTTTTTGGGAAATATCTGATTGCGAAAATAATTGTAGGAAAAAAAATGTTTATTTTACGTAACGTAAAAGAATGAAGACGTCGTCTTCAGATAGTGCCAACAAACATGGAGAGAGAAAATAAGGAGATGGAGAGGATGCCACAAGCGAGGATGAAGCCGCCATGACGCCACATCCAAAATTTGAACTAGATATGGATTTGGAAGTAAGGTTTGAGAAGTGATGGAATCGGGAGGTGAAGAGGCAATCATGAATTTCTATATGAGGAGTGAAGGGAGGGGAAGAAAAAGGCTCGGGCTTCTGAGGAGTCATTATATACACCCACCCACAAACAACGTCATTTTGATGTTTATTTTTTTTTTTTGAAAAAAAAATATTTTTGATGCAAAATCTGAGGGGAACCCAAACTAATGCTGGATTTGAACTCGGGTCTCCTCAATCATGCGTAGTGTAACATCCCCGATTTTAGTAAATGAAAAATAATTCTCAACGATGAAAGGAAGGAAAGAGAATGAAATGGAACATCGAAGAAACCTTAAAAAATGATAACATGGTTATATGGCAACAAAAAAATTAGAAGAGGAAAAAGTGTAATATTCTAATTCTTTGAGTTAAAACCGAACATCAAGAAGTAAGTTAAAGATATGTTTTGGATATAACTTCAAAAGCCTATTAATATCTTCCTAAAACAGGAATTAAAGCATTTGGAAAATTTGAGGAAGTCAAACAAGGACTTAGTCAAAGATCTAATCACAATGTAATGGAGTGACAATCTTGTAATAGTTAAACTTTTGGGATGCATTAATTAGGAAATGGATAGCTTGTTGGAGAAGTTTGGATTAAACAAATATTTTCACTTGACTTGGAGGAGAAGTCGACTAAGTCAAGGGGAAGCTGCGACCAAAGGAGAAGAGAAAAAAGAGAGGCCGAAAGAAGAAGATGAAGGAAAAGAAGAGAGGAAGCCAGCAAGGTGAAAATCTAAGGTGAGTTTTATTCTTCTCTTCATCTTGGATGCTTCAAGAACTATTTTCTTATGGTGAAAGCGCAGGAATTTGTAAAAAAAGGAAAAAAGAGAAGTGATCAAAAAGAAGAAAATCCAAGGAGGGTTTGAGAATAGAAAGGATCTCTAATTTTTGGTAGGTTTAATATTAATATTTTCATGGAATTTCATGTACTTTGAATGATCTAAAATTGTTGCAAATATCATATTTTGATGATACACGATGAATATTTAGATTTAGCCATGAAAAATGAGAGTTTGGATGCATAGACCATATATGTATTTGTTGAAATTGGCTTGAAAAGGGTGAAAATCGATGTTCTGAATGGTTGGTTCTCGAGCTTATGATTTATATCAAATTTAGAAATCGATTCAACACATTAGTTATAGTCATATTTCTTAGCTTTTTAATGCCTCTAAAATCACCTTAATCAGATTTGAAATGAAAGAGATATGCTTGGATGAGTGAAGAAAGATCAGATTTAACGCACAAAGCCACAACACTGTTTCTAAAAACCTTTTTCACCTGTTTCTGTTTCTAATTTGTTAAAGTGGTAAACATAAAAGCTGTAGATAATTGTTTTAACTTTCCATAGACACCGAAATCATCTCAATCGAAATTGAAATGAGTGAGCTATGGCCTGAAGAGTGATGGAATGTCAGGTTGGTCGCAAGTCTGCAGCGCGAAACACGGCCATGTTTCAGACTGTTTTGTGATTCTGCTGCATGGTTTGCACAACTTCAAGCACGGCCATGCTCAAGGCTGAAATTACTCTGTTTTACTTTTTGAAGGCTCTAAATGAACTCTAATGAATGGATAATGATAAGGGAAACCAAAATACAAATAAATACCTTTTTAATTATGCATTATAGTGTGAATTCTATCTTTTTATTATGAGAAATTAAATCACATATTGCATATTGATGATATGTATGTTTAATGTATGGATAAAAATGCATATTAATGAGACCTATGCAAGTGAATTTGTTATGTATTAATGAGATATATGTAAATGAATTGCATATGAGATATATGTACAATGTATGGATGAAATGCATGTTGATTTGATGCCTATGCTAGTATATCACTGTATGAGGATTATAAAATATGATGTATGCCTTGTTACATTATGGTGAGTGTATTAATACATATTTGTTAAATGATATAGTGATGATATTATGCATGATATAAGTTATGTACTTGGTTAATGCATAATACTATTGTAATGGTCATGATGATTAAAGAATATGATGTGTACATTATTATATGACGATAGAGGAATTATTACATAGTGATTATATGAAGAGACGAAATTGATTGTGAATGGCAAGCATGATAATAAAGGTGAGTTGTTTGATGTATACATGGTTATATCATGTTAATGTATATGGTTGAATTCGTGGCTACAGACAATTAGTCACTGTTTGTTGAACTCGAGGCTACAGACGATTAATCACTGAGTGTTGAGACGTGGCTACAGACGATTAGTCACTGAATGTTGAGATGTGACTACAAATGATAAGTCACTGGTTATGGAACTTGTGGCTGCAATGATCAGTCACCGTGCATAAAAGCATTGTAATGATATATATATATATATATATATATATATATATATATATATATATATATATATATATATATATATATATATATATATATATACACACACACACACACATACACACAAATACATATATAATATTGAAGTATAACCTGGTTATTATACATGTCTAATATTGATGTATAACTTGTCTATCAAACATGAAAGCATGCTATACATTCTTATTCTTTTATCATATATAAAGAGAAAAGATTTTCTATAGTCTATACAGCTGAACATAACATTGTGGTTTTCTTATTTACTGTATAATGCTTTTAATGTTAAACCTATTGAAAACTTTTGTTCTCATTATTGTTGGTGTTATGTTCAAATAAGAGCAAACGATATGCTAACTGCTTCCGTGCACTTGATCATAGAGATCCAGTAAATGGCGATGCCTTATACAAATCCCGATGTCAGCACCACCTCCTCCACTCTTTACACCCACAAGAGATGTGTGGTATAGGGTTTAATATTAAGTTGATGTAATTATGTGACTCAGTGTCGTTTATGTATAAATATTAATCTCTAATATAGTTTGGATATGATGGTGATAGAATATTAACTGCTTATATAAATGTGTATGGTTTGCTACTTGAATATGTTATCGGTTGCTATACATATATAAAAAATGGTCGTTACACATAGAATTCTTTCCGCTAAGTTATAGCCTCATTGAAATTCTAAATGCGAAAAATGTAATTTAAAGTAAGTCTACAGTCGGGTCGGTTTTAGCGGATTTGTTTAACCCAGACCCGACCTGACCGCATAAAATCAAAAATTTTTAAATTTTCAACCATTAAAACCCAAAAATTCGAAATGATTCACCCAAATATGTATTATTTTGTCGGTTTAAAATGGATTAGTCGGGTTACTAACACCCCTATAATTCTAATCCTCCTCTACAATATTTAATCTATCAGAGTAATAAAAAAAACTCGCGTCCTTCATTAAAAAACCCTTGAAAGTAACTATTTCGTCGTACTTAAATATCTTGCTCCCTTACCAAGACATTACCCTTTTCATCTTTGATACATTTCACTTAGTCTAAATCTCTTGTCTTTCTTTTCCCACCCGTCACAAGCTTGAAAATTTTTCTTTCACCATCTTTAGTTCATAGGGATTGGTATAGTCCTTCAAAAGTTCTAATTCTCGCTTCAGTCATAACCTTCTTAACATCTTTTTTAATAACTTTATTTTTTTTAATTTTCATTATCTTTACATTGTGAAGTGCTAATGCATGTGAATTTTTTTTTGTTGCCTTTTTTCAAAATTTTATGATTGCTAAGAGTATTCTTCATCAATGTTATTGTGCTCATACACCACAACAAAATGACATGGTTGAATGCAGAAATCGTTACTTAATTGGGATAGTCTGTACTTTGCTATTACGTCAACATGTTCCTCTTTTTTTATGAAATGATGCTATCCTTATAACATGTTACTTAAGCCATCTTCAATGCTCAAGAATTAGGTCCCTCATTTTTTCATATTTCTTAGTCAACAAATGTATTATCTCCCTCCTCATATCTTTGGATGTATTTGTTTTGTTCATAATCTTACACCAAGTCATGACAAGCTTTCAACTAAATCTTTTAAATGCATACTTTTAGAATATTCTAAACTCCAAAAAGGGTATAGGTGTTATTCTCTCACAATTTATCAGTTCTTTATGTCCACAAACATTACCTTTTTTGTCAAGTCTTCTTTTTACTCACTATATGCTCTTGTTGATCAGTCCACTGTTACGAATGCTCTTCCTATCCTTAGTCTCGATTGTCCCTAGTCTCAACTTGTCTATTGTTTCATTATTCGAGGCACTAGTCAATTCCACTTCATACTTAGCGCCATCTCTTTAAGTATATCGTCATCATATCTCTAACACTCATCCCACAGACTATGTGATGTTTTTACTTATTTGTACTCAACTCTAACCTCTGACCCTACTCCAAGCTAGTCTTCTGTTGATGGTTTTCCCATTGTCATTCAAAACGGTGCTCGTACTTCTTGTAATCCTCATCCAGTCTATAATTTTTTTAGTTATCATCTTTCTATTATTCTTTTGTCTTGTTTTTGTCTTCCATTTATATTCTTAAAACAACTCGAGCTCTTTCTCACCTTGAATCGCGACAAGCAATAGTTAATAAAATGACTGCATTACAATCAAATGGCATTTGGAAATTAACACGTCCCCCACCTAGCAGGTCTACCACTGGATGTCACTAGGTCTATACAGTTAAGGTTAACCCTAATGCCACTATTGATCATCTTAAAACTCAACTAGTTGTCAAAAGTTACACACAAATTTTTGATTTGAACTATGGTGATAACTTTTCTCCAATCCATTCGGCGTCTGTTATACATTGCTGCCACGCAATATTAACCTCTCTATCAACTTGACATAAAAAATAACTCCCTTCACGTTGATCTTAAGGAAGAAATATATATGGAGCAATCGCTGACCTTTTTAACTTACAGAGAGTATAGACTAGTATGCAAGCTATGCCAGACTATTTGTGGATTAATACAGTCCCTCCAAGCTTGGTTCAACCAATTTGACAGTGCGATTCAACAATTCAAGTTAACACATAGTAAGACTGACCACTCAGTTTTTTACATACACTACTCTTCTGATTGATGCATTTTATCTAGTTTATGTGAATAACATTTTGAGAAAAGTAGATCAGATGAAGAATAGTCTGATAGTTAGAGGTAGAGGGAGGCCAAAAAAAATAATAAGTAAAACTATTAAAAAAGATTTAATAGTTAATAATCTATCTATTGATCTCATTTATAACAAGCCGCTGTGACGTCGTTTGATCCATGTAGCCAACCCTACCTAGTAAAAAAAGACTTAGTTATTGTTGTTATTGTCTATGTGAATAACATTGTCATCACAAGGAACAATCAAAAAGGAATTTTTCAACTTAAGTAACATCTCCTCAAGCATCCAAACTAAAGAATTGAGAAAGTTGAAGTACTTTTTATGCATTAAGGTGGCACAATCCAACACTGGTATTGTAACATCTCAAAGAAAATATGTATTAGACCTTCTTGAAGAAACAGTATTTTAGATTGTAAACCAATTGAAAGTCCTAAAGACCCAAATGTCAAACTCCTACATGGAGAGGGGGAACCTTTACCTAATCCTATTAGGGCTATAGTTATGAGTCATTTATATTTGTAATTAGTGTCTCGTCTGTGATCTTTTCTATACATATCAAAGACTAGTGTATGCCTCTCACAAGGACTACATCTCATTCTTTTGTGTGTCTCCTATTCTCTTTGATTTCAGTTATTAAGAATATTTCGAGAGATCTGTGATTGTTTTATGATTTCCCGTCCTATCCCACATCAAGTTGGCATCAAAGGCCAACTTCAAAAATTTCTCTGCCACCATTGTGCCCAAAATTATGTGTTTCTATAACCTCAGATCTATCCAAATTTTGTGTCCTTGTCACTTGGATATATCCAAAGGTTATGGAATCTCCCTGAAATAGCTTGAACAGCAGCTGCCATTGCATATTTGACTATCTAGGAACCCTTGTTCAAGACACCGCTAGCACCTCTCATCCTTCAAGGGTGGTGCTGATCTGCTAGCACCACAAAGCTTATTCCCAAAGTCGTCATCGTGCACCCCACATAGCACTTGAAGGTTGGCCCATGACAGTCCTCCTTGCTATATGTCTGCACCTAGAACATTTATCTGACCTACCACAAACCCGAACAAAACCTAAATGTGATACGTGGACTGTTGACTTAGATTTTATTAATTTTTAGATGAATTTAACAGTTTTGAAAATCGATCATGAATTTAAAGGCATATTTCTAAATCACGAATAATATCTCGTATCGAATTATAAGATTTAAAAATACATTGAAAAATAACTTAAAATATATAATATAAAATACGTACAAAAACAACAATATTTGAAATAATATATATTCCTCTGAAAGTTAAAATAAAAATTTATAGCAATTTTATAGACTAAGAGGGGTTATGGTTGAAAGCAATTCACCTTTGCTGACTAAAGAAAGTGAAGGTCGAGAGGAAAAAGCTTTGTTTGTGGAGAAAGTCCAGCAAGGGGCATGCAGCAGTTTATGTCAAAGGAACAGAGAAACTATTTTGATATCTGCTTTTGACCTGTTTTAGAAGTCTAAATGACTTCTTATTAACCTACAGCCTAAAAGGTACCGTTTGGGTCTTCCTAACTAAAAACAAAAAACAAAGTGATTTATCTTCTAGGTTTTGTAGGGTCACCAAGGACCCACTGAAAACCATGACGGGGTTGGCATTTGGGAATTGCAGAATTGTTATATTCTGCAATTCTAGAAATGATTTGGCGCAAGAGATACAAATCACATTATTTCATTCGATTTCAATCACATTGGTTTTGAACTTTGAGCTATTAAGGTTCTAAACATTCTGTGGATTATTATTATCTGACTAATCAGCATTATAGAAGGTAGGATGAAAAAAAAATGTATGTATGGTCTTCGACAACCACAACAAAGATCTCACAAGGCTAATTATTCTTCTCAAAATTATTATTGGAATTCTTATTATTCAGGTAACAAATGTGTTAATAATGATGAACCTTCTTTTCTAGAAAAGATATGTGCTTTTCAAAAGGAAATGATAAAAGAATGAGAAGAATTTCAAGATAAAGTTATGCACTAAATGAAGCTGTAAAGATAGTCAATAAAGAACCTCAACAAAAAAACTACAGTTGATCCTATCATTGAAGATATTATCATTGATCAAGTAAATGGATGTTCTTCAGACATAGATGAAGAGGGTAATTTTATCATGGATTATTACGATCCTGTTGGCCATTCAAATGATAAGATGGATATAGAACCTAAAAAGATAGAACCTGTGTATGATGATGTTGAAGAGGATAACAATATTGCTACTGACTGAATAAATCAACATTACTGAGATTGATGATAAGCAGCGTATGGATATCAAATTACTTGATCAAGTTGAGATTGGGGTCCCTAAAGATTTTTGCCAATCCAATACTACAACACCACTCGGTTCCACTTGTATTTTTCTCTTACTTCCTCATTTCAAAACTCAAAGTCAAGATTATTATTTATTTTGTTATTTAATGATCAATAATTATTTGGGATTTATGAATTTTTAATTAAACAATTGGGGTAATTTTAAAAGTTGTCAGTAAAGGCATTTGAACCTAAGGAGATGTCATCCTTTCATGATAATTTATTAAGATTAGGTTTTTTCAGTTAGGTTGCCTATAAATAACCTATAGTTGAATAAAATAGTAACCCTTATGTTTATGCTAAAATGATATTGATAATATTTTGAGAAATTTTCTTTTATTTCCCTTCCTGTCCTACATGACCTAAATCGATTGTCATTCCAATGCATCAACAAACATAATATTCAGCAGCCTAAGGTAATCATTACTTAAAAAAGGAGAAAAAAAATTTAGTTCAAATGGAAGTTATGTAACGGAAGTTCTCATAGCAAAGCATTCAGCATAAGAAAACATCAGAACCAAGAGAGAGTAGCAAAACTCACTGTAGTCCGAAATGCCATTTTGAGATTCCTGTGCAGTAGATGTGTTGGTCCCAAGATAGGAGAGAGGATTAAAGTAAGATAAAATCCTTCTCAGATATGAAAAATATCCCCCCTCATCTTGAACTGAGGAATCATCTATCGTGTAAGTTGTCTTTTGAGAGAGAGAAATCCCATTGTTACAATCTGGTTTCTGATGTGGAATTAATATTAGGGCTTGTCTATCAGACAGTCCCAGCTCCAATAGAGATTTGCTTAAATCTATGAACATTTACAATAAATAGTGAGTGGCTAACTCATAAATTTAACTTGCATCTATATGGAGAAACGGTTATGGAAGCAACATCTATTTTAAGAATAAACCAGAGTCATAATGCGATATTCTATATGTGAATAATTAGATGATTGCCTTGGAGTTCTATCGAGTGACAATGGAGAATTATTTTATCACATATTAAACATTTAATACATACCAAAAGCTAAGTAGGGTTGAACTATAATATTATTGGAGACTACTTGACATTTGATGTCTGCTCAGGGATTGTAATAGCCAGAAGAAAGATGGAGAATGAAAGAATTAATATTTTCATTAGGCTACAAATATTGTTAAGGATGGAACTAAACCAATGATCATTTACCCATTATTAAATGGAAGCATTTGTCCACTTGATTAAAACAAAAAACAAAAAAATAGCATGAGGAAAAAACAGTCAATAAACAAGACCCCACTTGGGGGAAGGGGCAAAGGCAAAGCATCTGACAAAGCTAATAAGCCAGAGGGGTAGTACATACAGGCCTTGCGACCCAATTAGGCACGTCATCCATTTTTTTTAAATTTTCATATAAAAAGCTAAGACAATAACTCAAAACAACAGGGCTCATGATAGTTTCACATTGGTTAGAAATTTATTCTTTCGTTCTAGCTCTCTATAACAGAATCTGATACAGAATTTAAAATGTTAATAAATTTTATAGTATATACTACTTGCAATTGAAGTAATAATCAAAGATAACAGGTGAAATGACTCGAACTATGCCTTAGCTTTGTTTTGTCATCAGAAGCAAGCTTGAACACAAATGGGAGGCAGTCATACCTTGGTTATTGAATACCTTGCGAGGGTAAGGAATGGCTAAATCATAAGATCCAATTCCACTAGCTTCACTCCCATCCACATAGTCTTTAACCATTCTCAAAGTACTTGTCACAGGAAATTTTGCCTGGAGACTGACACCACTAGGCAGTCGGATGTTTAAAAGAGCATCACTTAATTTGTTGACTTCCACATGATTTTCAATTGCATCTACCCTGACATCGTGAGCTTCATATTTCTCATCTGGCACACATGTATTTGCTTCAGGATCACTTGGCTTGGACCCTCCACTTGCAAGACCTATATGATTATCAGTACTTGTGGCTTCAGCAGAAGTACTAACAGTTCTAGAGTTCTCCATGTGTGATATGATAGGATATGATACTTCTTTGGCTGCTCCGCTGTAAGAAGTTGACTGTTCAGCCCTAACACTACCTTGCTCACTGGCATCAAATAACTTGGATGGTGTCATCTCATTTGCTACTGCACAGTCAGGAGCTTTACTCTCCTCTTTCATCTCTGAGACAACCTCTCTACTGGGCTCTGCGATTGTGCCAGGAGAATTCTCTTGATTGCACAAGACAGCATTAGAATCCCCAGACGTAGTCATTTCAGGTATCCTTGAAGAAAGTGCTGCAGAAAGAATAGTTGCTGTTTGCTGCAATACAATCAGATTTTTTTATAGAAAAAGAAATATTATTAGACAGAAATAAAGAACATGTGAAATCAGATAAGAATAGAAGAAAAACAAAATAGTAAGAATATAGTCTACTAATTAGACCTACATTAGTCTATGATATATATAGAAAAAATTACAAATAAGTCATTAATTATACTATAATTACAATCCTCTAAAACAGGAAATATAGCGGCTACAGTAATCCCTTACATCAAGGGATATTACCGATACTCCCTAATCACACATAATCTATTTATATTAATTCAAACACTCCCCCTCAAGCTAGAGCAAGTAAGTTATATGTGCCAAACTTGTTACAAATATAATTTATTCGTGAACTCCTTAAAAATTTGATAAAAATATCAGTTAATTAGTCATTGGAATTGACAAAACTTGTAGAAAGAATATCTGATAAAATCTTCTCTCTAATGAAGTGGTAATCAACTTCTATATGCTTGATCCGTTCATGAAACACAAGATTAGAAGCAATGTGTAGAGCAACTTGATTGTCACAAATGAGTGTCATTTTGTTAAGTTTTCGAAACTACAATTCTTCAAGCAATTGTTTAATTCATACTAGCTCGCACTTAGTAGGGCCATAGCTCAATATTTAGCCTCTACACTAGATCTAGCCACTACTTCTTGTTTCTTTCTTTTTCAAGAAACCAAATTTCATCTAACAAACACACAATAGCTTATAGTGGACCGTCGATCTAAAAGAGATCTTGCCCAATCTGCATCTACAGATCTTGTTATTTGAGCATGTTGATAATTTTCATACAATAGTCCTTTTCCACGAACACTATATATTTTAGAATGTGCACCACCACATCCCAGTGACTCATCCGAGGAGATTGTAGGAATTAACTTACAACATTCACTACAAACGAGATATCTAGCCGAGTGATTATTAGATAGTTTAATTTTTCCACAAGTCTCCTGTATCTACAAGGATCAGATAAACACTCTCCCTATTCAGATAAAAGTTTAATATTTGGATCTATCAACTGGTTTACAGTCCAACATAGCTATTTCTTTAAAAAGATTTAAGACATTTTTTTTAGAGATTACAATATCAATATTAGACTGTGCCACCTCAATCCCTACGAAATATTTCAACTTCCTTAAGTCTTTAGTTTGAAAATTCTTGAGAAGATGTTCTGGGAAATCCCTTCTTGATCATTTCCAATGATAACAATGTCATCCACATAGACTATTAGATAAATGCAGCGGCCAAACGACCGGTGTACATAAAATACTGAGTGATCTGCCTTGCTACAAGCCATCCCAAATTGTTAAACAACACTATTAAACCGGCTAAACCAAGCTCAGGGATGCTTCAAACCGCATATAGATCGTGGCAGTTTACATACTAGTCCAAACTCCCCTGAGCAACAAAACTAGGTGGTTGTTCCATATACACCTCCTCCTCAAGATCGCCATGAAAGAAAGCATTCTTAATATCCAACTAATAAAAAGACCAATGTCGCATTGCAGCAATAAATAGCATAAGCTGAATGGAAGCCATTTTAACAACCGGAGAGAAAGTATTACTGTAATCCAACACAAAAATTTGTGTATAGCCTTTGACAACCAGACGAGCCTTAAAACGATTAATAGTACTATCAAGCCCACTTTTAATAGTATAAACCCAACTACAACCAATAGTAGATTTGTCAAGAGACAGATGTGTCAGTTCCTAAATGCCATAGGACTGCAATGCAGTCATTTCATCAACCATTACTTGTCGTCACTTAGGGTGAGAAAGAGCTTCTTGTATTGTCTGAGGAATAGAAATAGAAAACAAAGACAGCACAAAAGCATAATAGGAAGAAGATATAACTCACAAAATTGTATACAGGATGAGGATTACGAGAAGTGTGAATATCTTTCGAATGGCAATAGGAAAACTATCAACAAGAGACAGGTTCGAAATAGGTTTTAAAGTTGGAATCGAGGGTGAATCATCAGAAATATCCACAGAGTTTGCAAGATGGAGATAGACACAAGGCAACTGATAAACCTGGAGACGTGAAACAAACTGTGAAGGTGAGACTGAAGTGTCTAACAAAGGAACAATAGAAAAATCAAAACAGAAAAAAGGAAGAGTATCAGTAACAATAGACTTATCAACAGAATGAGATTGTGAGTAATAAGACTGCTCAAAAAATGTAACATCTGTAGATACAAAGAACTGACGAGTTAAATGAGAGTAACACTTGTACCCTTTTTACAGTCTAGAATAGCCTAAGAAAATGCATTTAAAAGCCTTAATAGCAAACTTATCATGACTTGAGCTACGATTATGAACAAAACAAACACATTCAAACACACGATGAGAGAAATGATACAATGGTTGACTTGGGAATATGAGAGAATGAGGGACTTGACCGTTAAGCACGAAGGAAGACATACGGTTGATTAAATAACAGGCAATAAAAACCGCATCACTCTAAAAAGAGAGGAACATAGTGATGAAGCAACATAGTGCAAGCTGTCTCAATTAAATGGCGATTCTTGCGTTCAGTTACACATTTTGTTGTGGTGTGTAAACACAAGAAGATTGATGAAGCATACCTATGCAATCATAAAATTTTGAAAAGAGGTAGAAAAATGTTCACAGACATTATCACTTTGCAAAATTTTAAGAGATGTATTAAATTGAGTACGAATGTCAATGCAAAAAATTTTAAAAATAGAAAATAATTCAGATCGATCCTTCATTAAAAATAACCAAGTCCATCGAGAGTAATCATCAATAAAAGTCACAAAATACTTAAAACCCAAAATAGAACTGACGACTGAGTCCCCAAACATCAGTATAAACTGAAGAAAAAGAGGATTTAACTTTATTTTGACTCTGCTTAAGGAAAGATATATGGATATGTTTACTCAACTGAAATGATTCACACTCTAAAGAAGAAAGACTAGGCACCATCTGTTACAATTTATGAAGGTTAAAGTGTCCCAAATAATGATGAAGCATAGCTAGAGAGGGAGAAGTAGTGTAGACTACTGGAGACGTGGGCATAGTGAAATATATAGCCCATATGATTCACACTCAATTTCAATCATCTAACTAGTGCTCCGATCCTATATAAATACAAAACAACAACAACAACAACAACAACTAAGCATTTTCCCACTAGGTGGGGTCGGCTACATGGATCAAACGGCGCCATAGTGGCCTATCATGGATGAGATCAAAAGATAATTTATTAACTATTAAATCATTTTTAATAGTTTCACTTATTGTTTTCTTTGACCTCCCTCTACCTCTAATTATTGGACTATTCTCCATCCGATCAACTCTTCTCACTAGGGCTTCTGCAGGTCTTCTTCACACATGGCCAAACCACCTTAAGCGAGTTTCAACCATCTTCTCCACAAAAGGTGCTATCCCAACTTTCTCTCTAATGCACTCATTTCTAATCATATCTCTTCTGGTGTGTCCACACATCCAACGCAACATTCTCATCTCTGCAACGTTGAGTTTATCTTCATGTTGTCTTTTAACCGCCCAACATTCCGTACCATACAATATAGCAGGTCTTATAGCCGTACGGTAGAATTTTCCTTTAACTTTGAGCGGCACTTTTTTATCACAAATGACACTCGAAACTTTCCTCCATTTCATCCATCCAGCTTGAATCCTGTGGTTTACGTCCTCCTTTACTTCACCGTCATTTTGTATAATGGACCCAAGATATTTAAAACTTGTAACTTGTTTTAATATATAGTCTCCAAGTTTCACGTCGACATTCGTATTTGTTCGTCTCTTACTAAAACTACATTCCATATATTCTGTTTTATTTCTACTTATCCGGAAATCGTGTGTTTCTAAAACTTGTCTCCATGACTCTAACTTCATATTTATTTCCTCTTTCGATTCACCAACTAAGACTATATCATCTGCAAAAATCATGCATTGAGGCCCCAACTCTTGTGTATGTTCAGTAACTGCGTCCAAAATCAAATTAAAAAGATACGGACTCAGAGAAGACCCTTGATGTAGTCCAATAGTTGTGGGAAAATCTTTTGTATCCCCATTTTGTGTTCTCACGCAAGTCGTTATCCCGTCGTACATGTCTTTGATTGCTCGAATGTACGCAATACGTACTCCTTTCTTTTCTAAAGCCTTCCATAGGATCTCTCTTAACACTCTGTCATATGCCTTTTCCAGATCAATAAAAACCATGTGCAAATCTTTCCGTCTGCTTTGATACCTTTCCATCAATCTCCGCAGTAAATAAATTGCTTCCATAGTTGACCTTCCTGGCATAAATCCAAACTGGTTCTCTGTAACTTGAGTCTCTTGTCTTAATCTTTGCTCAATGATCTTCTCCCATAACTTCATAGTGTGACTCATGAGTTTAATCCCCCGATAGTTGGAACAATTCTGTATGTCTCCTTTATTTTTATATATAGGAATTAAAGTACTTCTCCTCCATTCATCCGGCATTTTCTTAGATTTCATTATCATATTAAACAATTTAGTGAGCCAACTTATACCTTTCCTTCCTAAACTTTTCCACACCTCAATAGGTATATTATCAGGTCCTACTGCTTTGCCATTTTCCATTCTCTTCAGAGCTTTCTCTACTTCAAACTCTTGGATTCTACGATAACAAGTATAATTACGGTCTTCTTCTGCAGTATTAAGTCTGTCAGAGTTGTAGGTCAACTCATGCCCTACAACTCAGAGTTTAAAAAATTAAAAAAAGTCAAAGAGCAATTCAGAGTTTAAATAAACTTACTAACAAAGATGAGATTGAAAGGATAGTTAAGAATGTAAAGAACAAACTCAAAAGACAAGGAGGGAAGTGGTCGTACTTAACCAATACTTTTGGTAACAACGTTAGAACCATCAGCAAGAATAACAGGAAGAGAAGATGAAATATCTAATTTTGAGAAAAGATTAAAATTACCAGATATATGATTGAAAGCACCTAAATTTAAGATCCAAGACCCTAAGGAAAAAAACTGTGTCAGACAAGCAACAGAAGCAACGGTACCAGTATTTTTAGTGGCCTAATATTGTAAAAATTATTGATAATCAGCCTCTGACATTGAAATTACTGTAGATAGTGGGACAATGTCAAGATTATCTATCTAAACAATATGAGCAACTTTATGAGGACAATCATACAAAGAATAACATTTGTTACGAGTATGACCAAGTTTATGACAATAAGTGCATTGAGGGCGTTAACCTCGATTACGTCCACCACTCCAGCCAACATTATTTGTTTTGCTAGGATTAGTAACATGGGAAACAAGACCTCAGGGCTCAAAAAGAATACCTTCTGCCTTTAGAGGAACTGGCCCTGAGACATGCAATACGCAAACAAACAAATTGTCTAAAGATGGAAGCTTGGATGGATATGCGATGTTGTCTGGGCAGCACAAGCCAAGAAACTGCAAATGAAAGATGAGTATCGGCATTATCTGGGTTGATGGGACACCAACGACGCCGTCAATGGTGGCCGGAGGTGCTCTAACAATGGTGGTTGGCCGGTTGTTGGGTTCTGAACATAACCCAACTTTGGTGCAAGTAGAAACACTCTTTGTAGAGGCTAGACCTCTAATGCAACATTCTGTTGGAGAAATTTTTTTTTCCTCTTTGATAAATGAAAATAGGAAGCTGGATAAAGACACAGCAAAGAGATTACTAACCTTTTGTGCTTTTTTCAAGGCTATGATACTATGTAAAATCAGAGAAGAATAGGAGAAAAACAAAATAGTAAGAATGTATTCTATTAATTAGACGTACATTAGCCTCTGATATATATAAAAAAAATTACAGACAAGTTAATTATTCCATAATTACAATCCCCTAAAACAGAAAATATGGCGATTACTATAATCTCTTACATCAAGGGATATTATCGATACTCCTTAATCACACATAATTTATTTATATTAATTACAACAAAATACAACTAGGAAGAGGATAAGATATCCTCGAAAACAAAAAAACGACAACTCAAAACACAAATACATAGGGCCCATTTGGCTGTGCTTCTAATTTTGCTTCTTTTCAAACTACTCTTTTCTAAATGGAGTTTCAAAAAAAGTGATGTAACAAAGAAGCAACAAGTGTTTAACCAAATCATCTCATAACTGCTTTTATAAATGTCATTAATGTTCGACCAATCTAAAAAAAGGTGCTTTTACTATCAAATTACTAAAGGACATGCTTAGAAATTATTTTGTAAGTAATATCAATTTTGCCCATTTTGTTCTTGTAAGATTTTTTTTTTTGGTTTATCCAAAACATTTTTTTACAAAAAAGAGTACTATTATAATTTTCAAAATGTAAAATGTATTTTAATTTTTTTTAACAATATAGTGTTTCTTTTTCTTTTATTAAAAAGGAAAACTTCAGTTTCAAAAATAAAATTAGCAAAATTATATCCTACAATGGCACAAATGATAATGGTGGTCACGAGGAGAGAGAAAAAGAGAGGGATAAAGAGAGAATGGGAAGAGTTTTTAAAAAAAATGTTGGATAGGTTCGTTATCTTTTATTTTAAGTGAGGATTTGTTGTCCATAATAAAATTAATCTTTTGTTTCTACTTCAATGGAGAAGCTCCAAATTGCTGCTTCTCTATTTCAGCAAAAAAAAAAAATTGCTTTTATTGACATTTAAAAGCAAGTTTGAGTCTTAGCAAAACAGGATGAAAATGAAAAAAAAAGTGCTTTTTCTAAAAATAAGCTAGGCCAAACAGGCTAACAGACCCTATAAGACCTAACAGTGCAAAAGGGTTATCCAATCTCTTTCCATGTCCATTAAAGTGATTCTAGTTAAAAAAAAAAAAAAAAAAAACCCTTGAGCAGAACACCAAAGAGAGACCATATACATAGTTTTATCTCATAACACATCCAAATGAGAAGATAAGCCTTCAAAACTGCGAGTATTCCTCTCCAACCAAAGAATCCCATAACCGGCGCATTGCCACAAAGTTTTGTTGTCCTTCTTAGTACCAAAACCTTTAAAACAAGTAAGAAAAAACTGTTCCAAAGTATTAGGACACACCCAACTCTCACATGAAATAACACAGAGTTTATTCCAAAGATAAGGCACTGCTGGGCAGTGAAGAAATAAATGAACCACATTTTATTAACTCAATCTACACATCATACAAATGTCAGGAGATAAAACCAAATGAGGCCAGCACACTTGCAACATGTCATTTGTGTTTATCCTTTCGAGTATTGCACTCCAAACAAAAGATTTGACCCTAGAAGGAACTTGAGACTTCCAAATTGGGTTATCAAGAAGAAATCTTTCCCTAGTGGGGTGATAAGACACCATTGCAAACATACACCAGAAGGAGGACACGTCAGAAGCTCACTTGATAATAATTATTTTATTGCATTATTTTTCTGTTTGAATTATTTTTATTTTTCTGAGTTATATGAGCAGAGAAATTAGGAAGAAGTTAGCTTAATAATAGGTATGTTAGCAACGTTCCATTAGTTGCCAACGTCATAGTTGTTGAGTCAAATCTGTTCAAATAGTTAGTCAAATCTGTTTAGATAGTTTAGGGATTTTCTGATATTATATTGTTACCATGCATTATAAATAGGATTGACAGCCATTATTGCTAGGTACGAAGAATAAATAAAAGAACTCTCTCTTTAATTCCTGGAGATTCTCCATCTTTGGCTATTGAGAAAAATTGGAGTGAGATACTTTCCCTTTTTCTTTTCTCAATAGAATTATTTCTTGTCTAATTTTTTCTATCTTCCTTGTTCCTACCAATTTGGTATTAGAGCCCTTGATCCAATATGGTTTCCACTCGTACTTCTGCTAATGCCTCTGACCCCAATAATCCTCCCAAACCTCCTGCTGATCCATTAGCTGTTATAGCTTCTAAACTTGTAACCCTTGATGTGTTGACTGCTAAGGTGGCTGCCCTTGAAGCTGCCTCAACTACTATAGCACAGGATAAAAGGAAAAGCACCAACTGATAGTTCCAGGCGGCCTTCTCATTGGGAAGAAGACAGTGAGGATGATCCCGACACCTCTTGGTGGTATAAGCGCACAAGATTACCCCACACCAAAATTGAATTTCCTAAATTCAGTGGAGGTGACCCTCGAGGTTGGATCCTTAAAGCGGAAAAATATTTTCGATATTACCAAACGCCTAATGATTTTAAGGTGGACGTGGCATCAATGTACTTGGAAGGAGATGCTCTAGATCTATTTGCATGGGTCAATAATGAGCGTACAATTTTATATTGGGACAAAGTGGTGAAGGCTTTGTAAGAAAATTATGGGCCTCCAGAGTACCAAAACCCAGACAAATTTTTGTGCAGTGTTAAACAAACAGGATCTGTACAAGAATACCACCAGGAATTTGCTAAGCGGACCGTTCGTGTCAAGAATTGGCCAGAACATTGCTTATTGGGTGTCTTCGTAAATGGGCTGAAAGAGGAATTGAAATCTGATGTGAGGATCCATAAGCCCAGAACTGTTTATAAAGCCACAAGTTTGGCTTTAGAATTTGAGAATAAAGCCCAATCCTCACGTGGGTCCAAGGCTGGTCAGCAACCTAGTCAAAATAAATTTTTTCCATCTAGCAATTTGGCTACCCGTGCACCGCCAGACTCCAGTTTCCCTCGCCTCTCGCATACTCCAGCGAACCCAACGCCACCTGCATCATCGCACGCGACATCCACGGAAGCTGAACGACAGCGCCGCCGAGACAAGGGCCTCTGTTTCAGGTGTGGTGCTCCATTCATGCCTGGACATCGCTACAAATCCTCATTTTCACTCATGGAGATCACCGAGGAAGGGGGGAAATTATTCCTCCCGTCAACGAAGCGAACAACGCAGAATTCGAACCAGAGGGTGCGGAAATCTCCTTCAACACTATTTTGGGAAGGAATGCCGGTGCCACCATGAAGTTACAAGGGACTTTACTTTCTCGTGAGGTATTGTTGTTAGTTGACAGTGGGTCGACCCACAATTTCATCTCTGAATCATTGGTTCATGAACTCAATCTCCCTACACGGTCCATCGCCTCTTTTGGTGTTCAAATTGGGAATGGCAGTATAGTACGTTGCAGCAAAATTTGCAAGGATGTGGAAGTTAAGCTCTCTGGGTTAACTATTAAAGAAGACTACTATCCATTTTCCTTGGGTGGTGCCGATCTAGTCCTTGGGATTAAGTGGTTGGCTTCCTTAAACACTGTGCAAGCCAATTGGAATCAGATGTTCATGGTGTTTTAACTTAACGGAAAACGTTACAAGCTACAGGGAGTCCCCTATGAAGAAAAACATGAGGCTCAGCTTCATTCTATGCGCCAAACGGACAATACAGGTTCTTATTCTCCTACTTTTCTGGATTTAGAACAATTATTCATTGAATTTCATGTTGTGTTTGAGGAGCCCACATCGGTGCCTCCATTTCGAAAGCACTACCATGCTATTCCTTTGCTACCCAACTCCAAACCTCCAAATATTCGACCATACCGTTACCCTTACTACCAGAAGTCAGAAATTGAAAAGCAAGTTGATGAATTGCTGCAACGAGGATTTATTAGGCCCAGCTCAAGTCCGTATGCAAGCCCAATTTTGCTAGTCAAGAAGAAGGATGACTCTTGGCGCTTCTGCGTGGATTATAGGGGGCTCAATAGCATCACTGTACCAGATAAGTACCCAATCCCTAATGTGGATGAATTATTAGATGAATTGCATGGGGCTGCCTATTTTTCAAAAATTGATCTTCGCTCGGGTTATCATCAGATTCGGGTACTTCCTGCTGATATTCATAAGACAGCATTTCGCACTCACTCTGGGCATTACGAATTTATGGTTATGCCTTTCGGCTTAACTAATGCCCCTGCAACTTTTCAGGCAGCTATGAATGACTTATTTCGACCCTATTTGAGGAAATTTGTTCTCATATTTTTTGACGATATTTTTATTTTCAGCCACACTCCTCAACAACACCAAGACCATTTGCGTACTGTTTTGGGAGTTTTGCAGGATCATTTTTATTATGCCAACACAAAGAAATGCCCTCTAGCTAAGACTAGAATTCAGTTCTTGGGACATATTGTATCTTCACAAGGTGCTGAAGGTGATTCAGAAAAGGTGACAGCAGTGATTGATTGGCCTATTCCCCAGAATGTCAAACAGCTATGTGGATTCTTAGGACTTATCGGATATTATCGGCACTTTGTAAAGGATTATGGAATTATTGCAAGGCCCTTACCAGAGTTAACCAAGAACAATGCCTTCTCATGGTCAGAAACAGCACAAAGAGCCTTCGACTGTCTGAAGCTAACCTTGACAACTACTCCAGTTTTACAACTGCCGGACTTTAAGGCTGAATTTACAGTTGAGTGTGATGCTTCTATGGATGGAATTGGCGCTATATTGATGCAGCATAATCATCCAATCGCCTACTATAGTAAAGGATTCTCTTTCTCTAATTGTTATAAATCTGCTTATGATAGAGAATTACTTGCTTTAGTACTTGCATTGCAAAAGTGGCGACACTACCTTTTGGGTCGACACTTCTTTGTTAAAACGGATCATGCTAGCTTGAAGCATTTGCTACAGCAGCGCATTACTACTAATTCTCAACAGAGGTTGATTATGAAGCTTTTTCTATTTGATTTTACTATAATTTACAAAGCTGGAAGTGAAAATAAAGGAGCTGATGCATTGTCAAGGTGCCCTCAATATGCTGATTTATTCCAATTAGTGATGCCCCTATCTGATGAGTTGCTAGATCTTTCCCAAGATTTAGTCCAAGATCCCTTCACCAATACCATTATGTTAGACTTACAACAAAATTCTTCTTCTCGGCCTGGTTTTCAATTGGTTGACAAGAGATTGTTTTTCAACAATCGCTTGGTCATACCTCATAACCTTCAACTCTGATCTAAGCTGCTAGCTGAGGCTCATTCTTCTCTTACCGGAGGTCATGGAAGATATTTAAAGACATTAAAAAGACTTATTGAGAACTTCTATTGGCCTTCCATGAAAACAGATGTGAAAACTTTTGTGCAACATTGTGCCACTTGTCAACAAAATAAATACCGGACTTTGGCCCCTGCGGGTCTTCTCCATCCTTTACCTATTCCTTCACAAATTTGGGAAGATATATCACTTGACTTCATCATAGGTCTTCCAAAATCTGGAGGGTATGATGTTATCTTAGTGGTTGTTGATCGTCTGAGTAAATATGCACATTTTATTGCTCTTGCTCATCCATACACAGCAAAGACAGTAGCTGCTCTTTTTTGTCGAGAGATTGTTCGCTTACATGGTATGCCACACTCCATTGTTTCAGATCGTGATTCCTTGTTTATGAGTATGTTTTGGCAAGAATTGTTCAGATTAAGCCAAACCCGGTTAAAAATGAGTACTGCCTACCATCCACAAACGGATGGGCAGACGGAAGTTGTGAACAGATGTTTGGAAGCTTACTTGCGTTGCTTTACTCATGAACAACCCAAACAATGGAGTAAATTTTTATGCTGGGCAGAATATTCCTATAATACAGGATATCACAGTTCCATTAATGCCACTCCATTCAAGGTAGTGTATGGTCGTGATCCACCTCTGCTACAACCATATGTAAAGGGGGAAACACTTGTTGCTGAATTAGAAGAGCAATTAGAGACTAGAGATGCTATGCTGAGGCTACTCAAGGAGAATTTACTAAAGGCCCAAAACCGTATGAAAGTCCAAGCTAATCAACATAGAAGGGAGCTCCAACTTCAAGAAGGAGAAGCAGTTTGGCTGCGTGTGCAACCATTTCGCCAACACTCTCTCACCAAAAGAAGGTTTGAGAAACTGTCACCAAGGTTTTTTGGGCCCTACAAGGTTCTTCGGAAAGTGGGGCAGGTTGCTTATGAATTATAGTTTCCCCCTGACTCCAAAATCCACCCAATCTTCCATGTATCTCTCCTCCGCCCAGCCTATGGTCAACAACCTTCCTCTCCGCCAGCCAATTTACCCCTCTCTATAGATTTAGAGTTGACTGTGAAGCCTGCACAAGTATTAGCTCACCGCTGGACAAAGCATAATACTCTGGAATTACTGATACAGTGGCAGCACAGACCCCCAGAAGAAGCCAATTGGGAAGATTATGACCTCTTGAAGGCTCAATTTCCTTATTTTCAACTTGAGGACAAGTTGAGTTTCCAAAGGGGGGGTAATGATAAGACACCATTGCAAACATACACCAGAAGGAGGACACGTCAGAAGCTCACTTAATAATAATTATTTTATTGCATTATTTTTCTGTTTGAATTATTTCTATTTTTCTGAGTTATATGAGCAGAGAAATTAGGAAGAAGTTAGCTTAATAATAGGTATGTTAGCAACGTTCCATTAGTTGCCAACGTCATAGTTGTTGAGTTAAATCTATTCAGATAGTTTAGGGATTTTCTGATATTATATTGTTACTATGCATTATAAATAGGATGGGCAGCCATTATTGCTAGGTACGAAGAATAAATAAAAGCTAGCCGTTAAGGGGGAAGAACCAAACCACTTAAATACCCCATCAAGCATCCCATACTACTCAATGTGGGACTCAAACATCCCATACTACCCAAGTCCCTATCATAGCACCGCCCCTGAGAGCCGACGTCCCGGCGGCTGCACTCTACAATACTTCACTCGGCATTGCTTCACTCGGCCTTTCCAGTTAGCCCCTCCGCAGGTAGCCCTTTCCGTGGTGTCGACAACCAGCTCTGATACCAATTGTTAGGTACCTAAGCAACTTGGGGAACCCACCCTTAAAAGCTAGCCGTTAAGGGAGAAGAATCAAGCCACTTAAATACCCCATCAAGCATCCCATACTATTCAATGTGGGACTTAGACATCCCATACTACCCAATGGGGTATTTAAGTAGCTTGGTTCTTCCCCCTTAACGGCTAGCTTTTAAGGGTGGGTTCCCCAAGTTGCTTAGGTACCTATCAATTAGGAATAAGGAAGATAGAAAAAATTAGACAAGAAATAATTCTATTGAGAAAAGAAAAAGGGAAAGTATCTCACTCCAATTTTTCTCAATAGCCAAAGATGGAGAATCTCCAGGAATTAAAGAGAGTTCTTTTATTTATTCTTCGTACTTAGCAATAATGGCTGCCCATCCTATTTATAATGCATGGTAACAATATAATATCAGAAAATCCCTAAACTATCTGAACAGATTTGACTAACTATCTGAATAGATTTGACTCAACAACTATGACGTTGGCAACTAATGGAACGTTGCTAACATACCTATTATTAAGCTAACTTCTTCCTAATTTCTCTGCTCATATAACTCAGAAAAATAGAAATAATTCAAACAGAAAAATAATGCAATAAAATAATTATTATTAAGTGAGCTTCTGATGTGTCCTCCTTCTGGTGTATGTTTGCAATGGTGTCTTATCATGGGGGAATGAGTTAGGAACTGAAAAAAAAGGTTTACAAGAAAAAATGCCAGAAGGATCCAAATTCCAAACTCTCAAATCTTGACTAGAAGAAAAAGGAGCACATCCAATTAAGTTCAAAAGGGACTGAAGCTCATTAATTTCTCTATCGTTTAAATTTCTAAAAGCATGAAAATTCCAAGAACGATTGGAGTTTTTAAAGTTAAAAAAATTAGAGGTGGGTGAATTATGCAAAGTAAGAAGTCAAAAGAGACGAGGAAATGCTTCATTGAAAGGAAAATTTCTCCCCCAAGCATCTTCCCAAAACCTAAATTTTGAGCCTCCCCCAATTTCAAGGAAAGCAGTGGCATAAAAGATACCTTTGTGAAATAAGTTTCCAAGGGTTCACGAGTCACTTTCAACTGCGGCATTGGCATCCCACCCATCGACTGAGAAATAGCATAAAATAAAAATCTAAAATTCTGTTTACTTCAAAGAGTAAATTGCTGCTTGTTTTCCATTTTCAGTGTGTGATGTTATTGTTAGCAAAAACATGTTTTGGTCCACTGAAAAGAACTTATTGTAGGATGGAAAAAAAAAACCCAATAGACAATCATTAGCCAGATCATAACAATAAAAGCTCCAATAAGATCTCTTTCATTGACTATACACCTTAAAATAACCCCCTCACTAAACCTCCAAATTATTCTCCAACAAAGTCGCCCAAATTCCCATCATACCCTAAAGCTAGATAACAACAGTAGAAAAGTCAAAGATCTGGTGCCCTTAGGACAAGTTGGTCCCTTTCTAGCAATCATTATGGCTATTGACTCAATTGATTTTATTGTGTTTAGAGGTGCACATTGTTTTCACCTCAATTAAACAAGTGATCCACATAATCATAAGTAACAAGAATATGTGGCAGATTAGGAGTAACTAAACGTGAAAGTGCAATATCTACTCAATATATATCTGTTTAATTATGATGTGTAGGATAGGAAGAAAGAAGAGCAAAGCGTGTACACTTGACAAAGGGCAAGGACAACCTCAGTCAACTCAATGGGCAACAACAATGATATGAAGTTTCTAGAGAACTATGACTAATGGCCTAGAGGCGTCTCCCCAACCCAGTTGATGAAGTGGAGTTTCAGATCACTATCTATATATATATATATATATATATATATATATATATATATATATATATATATATACGTGCCAGGTGGATCGGTGTGTGTGCTGCTTCGCAGATGGGCATTTGCACAAATGGATCAGTTGATGCATGTGATCAACCATTGCTAAAAATGATTGCTATGGAAAAATCAACACAGGGCAGGTGAATCCAAGTGCTATATTAAAGGGGGGAAAGTATGAAAAATACACATTGCCAGCAAAGCTTAATAGTGTTCTAATCAGATCTCCAGCCTGACTCTACTACTGGCCAATATATGGAGGAAACAAAGGGTAATGTACACTCAGAGTACAAATAATGAGTTCTGATGCCATGATAAGAAGTTTAACTAAAATCCAAATGCTGAGTCTAAAAACAAACTCCAATAAAATGTACCTGGATATGAAGGCTCAGCCATGCCTTCTCTAAACTGGATGCCAGAACTTCAGCACTTACAAACCCCTCTGCGGATCCATAGAAAAAAAAATATAAAAAATTGTTTAATTTTAAAGTGACATTTTACATAATTTCCCTGTAACGAAGGAATTCCCAATATATTTATGTATATATACACACACAAATACACATATACATACACATACCATTCTGCCATAGTTGAACACCATTATAACCAATTGCAGTTATGCATGGGATGGATTTTTGTGGATCTGTTGCAGGTTGTTAAAGGAAACATTTGAATTTAAACAAATAAATTAGATACTTTATAAGAATATTTACTAAGAAATGATAGCATAAGTTTCAAGTCGAGCCAATATGTCCAGCACTCTGACAAACTTAATTAGAAAATGGAAAGAAAAGAAGTCGCCAAAATTGGAAAAAATTAACAAGTGAACAACTCTCTACAAAAATCCACAATTTTTGTGTTAGCTACTCAACGTGAAATGTAAAGATATTAAATGAACAAAACCCTATTTTAGTCCTCAAAAGATGATGTGATCATCAATTTGATACTCTGAAGATTTTTTGTATCACTTTAGTACCCAAAAGTATGATTTCATTCCAATTTCACCCTTCCAAAGGTACTCAGAGGTACTAAATTCATAATATACAATCTTTCAAAGACCAATTATTCTATGACAATAGAACAAAATCATACTTTCAAGAAGTAAAATGATAAAAAATTCTTTAGAGTATTAAACTGATAATGACACAATATATTTATTTTTTAGGAACAACATAGGGATTCATCAATTAAAAGCTATAATGAAAATTTGGTGATCATTCATGCAATTGTATCGAGGTTTCTTCAAATCTTAAATCCTTCATGATACTGAAAAAAATGTCAATCCAGAACCCTTCTGTGAAGAAACATGTGGGTGGGCTGGGGGTAGGACCGCAAGGGTATTGAATGTACATGATCTATAAACAGAATAAGTATCAGGTATTATCATTGATATATCAATGTATGGAATTTAGAGAAGTTCCTCCTTATATGGTTCAAAGGTTTTCAACAGAACAACGAGGGCAAAAACAATGCATGGTTTTTGCTATTATTTAGAACATTTGGTTAGAAATGAATGATGATATCTACAGGTGTTTCTCTGGCTTTCAGATGGCTTAGGGGATAAAATAACTTTTGTGGCCTCTCTTCGGTGTTCGGCGCACAGATGTTTTAAAGGAGTCAATTTATTAGATAATAGATATGCATGGAGATTGGACAGCTTTGCTGCATAATTAAGTTTCTATCTTTTATTATTTTCTTTTCTTGTTTTGATTCTAGTTCTTTAGCATAGGAAGATACCACATCCTGGCCTTATGTTTTTTGTCCTTCCTTTTTAATAAAATTTATTCTTCTATCTAAAGAAAAATTTCTATAGCAGTGAAGAAGGATACAAATTGCAGAAAATTGAATAGCATCAGCACTTCCTTCAGGGATATGCAAGAGTACGCAGTACTTTGAGACTGACTCTTCCACCTGAATCCAGAATGTGATCATAGAAGTCAGACATACCATAATGCATTGAAGAATATTGTTATCTTTGTATATGAACAAACTTACTTTAATGTGGGTCCATGTGGACTGCTGCAAATCACTTGATGCAGCATTTTCACCTGATGATAAAAAAACAAAAACAAAAATTAAAAAAAAAATTACAAGGTCATATTATTCAAAATGCAAAATCACGTAAAGTGAAACATAATGTACATCTTAAAACTGACAGCACAAGGGTTTTCAATTCACTAACAAAAGAACACAGTTGGCTTGAGATGTGGCAAACAGTTACCTATCACTAACCCTATTTTAAATTGAAATTTTAGTTAAGCAACTAAGATTAAATTCTAGATGACTTGGTCAACCAACCTCTAATACCATGTCAAACAATGCAACCAAAAATCTTAAACTGCCAAGGGAAGGACAAAGAACACTTTTTCCTTAATATAATTCTAACACAGCAAAATTAGACAATATAATTTCAAACGGAACCAGATTTTTAAAGCCAAGGCTTATTGTAAATCAATCAAATACTGATTGCAACACAGTGAATGGTACTATTTTATTAAACTGATATTTCTTGATACCTGTAAAAAAGTAATATGAGTACAAATTACTTAATCTATGACAACTATTGTAGAATAAGAAAAGAAAATTACAAATATTAAGTGAAGCAACTTGACATTACTATTTCAGAGGCATGCAAATTTGTTACTGAGACACAAAAGCTATTGTTGCCAGGCCATAAACATTTCTTGGACCTTTCTTTAAGCATTGATATTTCATTTGACGAACCAAGGCCTTGATTGTAGGGGTGTAAACGGGTCGGGTTCGGTCGGGTTTGATCTAAAAATCAATCCGACCGAACTTTGTTCGGGTGAAGAAATGACCATCCGTATCCGACCAACTTTTCAAGTCATCCGAAAAAATCGGATTCATTAGGTTTAAGGTCGGGTCGGTCGGATGTGCGGGTCACGGATCTAGATACAAAGAAACCAGAAGAAACCAAATATCAAATTTTTCTACTAAGAAGAGAGAAGATTGATGAGAATAACAGAAGCTAAACCTTAATTTAAATGTGAAGATTGAAATATTGAAAGAAAGAACTACCATACAAAAAAGAAAAGAAATTTTGTTGCAAATATGCTATGGATTCCAGATCCGAAGATCAAAGCGTCCTGACGAAGTTTTCACCTTTACCTTGCGAATTCCAAAACTTCTAAGAGAATGCTTGATTCCGTGTATTGTGGGTATGAGCTTCAGCCAAATTTCGAATCTAGCTTATGAGATCGTCGCCGACAAGGAGCCAGGAATGGGAAGGTGAGAAATTGTAAGTCATGAGAGAAGAGAGATGGTGCCATGGCGGTAAGTGAATGGACAAAAGAAGAGGTATAATGGCGTGAAAGAAGAGAGAAAGGAAGGTGGAGAGTGAAGGGGAAATAGGAGGAAATGAAATGCCGTGTGAAAGTGTGATGGTGAAGAGATGAGATGATGGGAAAAAGACAAATTGTAATTATGATAGGTGGGTGGGGAAAAGAAAAGTAATAATGATGGTAGGTATATATTAAATGTGAGAAAGAGAAAGAAGATGGCTTGCTTTCAAAATATTTGTATTTTATATAGTTGGTCAGGTCGGTTTTTCTTTTTTTTCCCTAAACCCGACCCGACCGACTTTACCCGATTTTTTTATTTTTTTAATCCGTTATAATCCAAAAATCCAATATATTTCACCCGATATGGCATGTTTTGGATGGGTTTAGGCGGTTTGGTTCGGGTTCCTCTGTTTGCTTACACCCCTACTTGATTGGGAGTTTTGAAGAGAGTGGAATGGGGAGGGGTGGGCAGACTGGGAAGGGAGAGTTCCCATTCCATTGCTTGAAAGTTCCCAATCCATCCTAACCCACTCCACCCCATTATTGTTTAACACCCAAATGATGGTTTGGATATTAAACCCACCCCAGGAGATCAAGTTGTAAATGTTTAACAAAAGCTCTAGCAAGGAAAATGTTCGAAAAACAGATTGACAAGCTGAGCATGTTTAATCTTGGAAACCTAGCTTGTGGGGGGGGAGTGTTGCCAATTCTGACATCCTGATTATGGCCAATCAGTTCTGATCGGCCTATCCCTAATTTCTAGGGATTTTATTTCCTGCAGTATTTGCCTTTATTTATGGGATTACCAAGAATTAACTTCATGAAATCTTTCTGTTTTTATCTAAGGTTCTGTTTCTTATTTTTAGGAATTTATCATTGCTTAAGTCTAGGGATTGTCCAGTGCTTGATTTTAGAAAACTCATTGTCAGACTTGTTGTCAAGTTTTCCTACAAATTTTCCCTGAATAAAATTATAAGAGAGGAATTTCTTTTACTCTATTTTCTACAGTTATCACAAGGGATCATCAAGAAGGCATTTGTCAGCTGAAACAGCATCTTTTCGACCACTTTCAAACAAAAGATTTGGGTAGACTAAAATATTTCTGGACATAGTAGTAGAAATCGTGCAATTCACAATGCAAATCGCACGATTCGATCCAATACAGATGCCCAGCGATTCTAATCGCTGGGTGAATCGTAGGCTGGCATGAATTGCAGCTTGAATCACCAGAATCGTGCGATTCATGCCGGAAATCATGAATTGCACGATTTTGGCGATTCTAGAACTTGTTCATGGATGGGTTGTCTTCTCTGCCTCTTTGGTTGTTAATCACATCGCTGTTGTTCATGGCTGTGTTGTCCTCGTTGCATATTGATAATGTTGCAGTGTTCTGTTTAGTTAGCTTCACCTCATGTTGCATTAGCAAAGCTGTGTTGTCTTCACTTTCTCATGGCCGATTTGTTAACTTCGTCTCTTCGGAGTCATATCACAGCTTTGCTCATGGCTGGTTTTCATATCATAGAGTTTGTTTTATTAGGTCTCTTTTCTGCTTTTTTTTTATTATTTTAAATCATAATAATGAGATAGAATGAGACAGAATGCTGCATTTCATGGTTTTGTCTCCTTCCATCTTATTAATACTCTTTTCTACTTTTTTTATTTTATTAAGTCTTCAAAGTTTAAGTATAGACAAACTTAGCAATCTTTTAAGTTTGAAAAGTAAGTAGTTCTCAGATCTTATTATTACATTTTTAAGACTTAATAGTTAATTAATTTTTTAAATTATTAGAGTTAATATATTATCTTAAGTATTTTATTTATATTATTTGTTTATATATTTTTTATATTATATATTTTAAATTATTTTTTAATGTATTTTTGAATCATATGATTTGATACGATTTATGATTTACAATTCAAAAATATACTATTCGATTCACGACTTGAATCACGATTTGATAACTATTTTTGGGGTATTAAAGTAGCTCAATCAAATGAATGTGTGACAAAATCTCAAGGGAAATATACCCTAGACATACTTGAAGAGTCAAGCATGCGAGATTGCAAGCCTGTTATCATCAATCAGCCATTTGTTAGCTTTTCAGCCACTTTCAGACAAAAGGCTTGGGTAGACTAAAATATTTTTAGGGTATTGAAGTAGCTCAATCAAATGCATGTGTGACAACATCTCAAAAGAAATATACCCTAGACATACTTGAAGAGACAAGCTTGCTAGATTGCAAGCCAGTTGACACATCCATGAACCCAAATGTTAAACTTCTTCCAGGGTTAGGGGAGCCTCTTTCAAATCCCGGTAGAAATTGTAAACTTGTTGGAAAGTTGAATTATCTCAATTTCTGCAATACTATGTGACAGTCACTAGGAGACTGTAGTTCACATCCTTAGATACATCAAGTGAGCTCCAAGCATGGGACTACTCTATAAGGACCAGAAGCATGCCCAAGTAGTCAGCCAAATGTAGATTGGGCAGGCTCTCCTACAAATAGAAGATCCACTTCAAGCTACTATATTGTTGTTGGTGGAAATTTGGGGCCATGGAAAAGCAAGGAACA
This sequence comes from Gleditsia sinensis, assembly GCA_037074535.1. Classification (NCBI taxonomy): domain Eukaryota; kingdom Viridiplantae; phylum Streptophyta; class Magnoliopsida; order Fabales; family Fabaceae; genus Gleditsia; species Gleditsia sinensis. The sequence continues at coordinate 7,399,967 of CM073475.1, read as the reverse complement.
AGATGTTGTTGCCAAGTCAAGTGCAGAAGCTAAATATCTTGCCATGGCCTTGGCCACTTGCAATTAATTAGAGAATTGAGGTTTGAAGAAATACGCAAAAAAGAACTGATTTGCAATAATCAAGCAACTCTACATATCGCTTCCAACCCAATCTCATGTGCAAACCAAACACAGAGAAGTTGATTGTCACTTTATTAAAGAGAAGAGACTTTCTAGATGCATCACAACTAGACTTGTCAACTCCAATGATCAATTAGCAAACATTCTCACTTTAAGTCCTCGAGAGATCCCTACATCACATATATTTGTAACAAACTTGGTGCAAATGACATGTATGCCCCAACTTGACGGGGTGTGATAGAATATGTGCAAATGCTAGTTATTTCTTGGTGTAAACATGAGGCATATGTAGCTATAATGTAGTTAATGTAATTTAATGTCTTGTCTTGTATCAAGTCTCTACTTACTCTAATTCTTAAATCTTCTCAAATCTAATCCTTTGGCAGACCAAAGGATTAGACAATGTCTTGTCTTGTATCAAGTCTATATTTACTCTAATTTTTAAATTTTCTAATCTTCTCAAATTTAATACTTTGGCAGACAACACTAAAAATCCATTACATCACAACCCTAGTTGATCCTTGCTTAAATATACCCTACTGACATCTATTTGACCCTTACTAAAGCACCCTTATCCTGTAATTAAAAAAAGAAAAAAAAAAAGCACCATTACCCTTATATAGTCCCAGTAACCCTTCACTCCACAATAATTCTACCCTTGATTCACTAAAGATAACTCTAACCTATTAAAACCTTTCGCATTCCTATGTCACAAACCTAGATAGACAAAGAAATTCATATATGACCAAGCACTCTTGTAATAAACATATAATATCTAAACAAATCCAACATGTCAATGCATGCATGCATGCAAAATCAGAGACAATATATCCAACATAAACATAAAGCTTGTGTGTAACATGTAAGAACTTGCTCAGATAATGTAATAAAACTTTCTCAACAAATTGGAAATATTGATGCTTCCTAGAAAGCAGATTCATATAAATATCAAACAATCCAATCATGAATGAAATGCCGTAAACCACCATATATTGCTCCTCTATGTAACCCACAGCATGTTCTACACATTAGATATAACATGGCAAGCTAAGTTAAAAATCAACTTACCTGAAATATAGACAACAAAGAGTTTCCTCTGCTTTTTAGCTTCAGAAATTGCTTCAGGAACAGAACCCTTAAAGGTCAGTGACGATAAGGAGTGCTGCATCTGTCTCAATGATGGCCAAGCATTAAACATTGAATATCTCCGTTGACTCAAAAGTCAACAGTAAATACCAAAAATGTTAAGTGACATAAATCCATCCTTTTGGTTTTGTGTGCCTTTTAATAACTGATTTAATTTACACAAATGCTATTGACATTAAAATACAATTCATTCACAAAAAGGTAACTCAAACAACATATAACAACAATATACATAGATCAAACGACGCTACAGTTATTATAAACGAAATCAATAGATAGATTATTAATTGTTAAAATTTTCTTAATTCGTCTATTTTTTTTTTACCTCCCTTTGCCTCTAACTATCGAACTATCTTCCATCTGATCTACTCTTCTCGCTTTTGTGAGTTTTCTCTTCGCATAATCAAACCACTTTAAGCAAAATTCTACTATTTTTTTCATAATTGATGCTACCCACTCATTTCTGATCATATCTCTTCTAATGTATCTATACATTCAACACAACATTCTCGTCTCTCTGTGACACAACTCAAACAACATAATGTGGAAAAACTTTAATTGAGAAAGCCCAAAAGTACTTTGGGAGTAAAAAGCTCATCAGTACAGCTTAACTTTTTTGCTTTCTCATGTCTTTTTTTACAGAAAGATATACTAGTTTCACCCAAAAAAAAAACTCTTCCAAACAAATTCTTGCACCATAAAGCTGTATTATATTTACATTATGAGATAGAAGACACTTTCTCCTTTGAAGAAAATCCCTTTGAAAACAGACACGCACCACCAATAATGAAGGGGGGGAAAGTAATAATTCTATTCCACAGGAAGATCCTCCGGCAAGCAAATAAGCTATAGAACAGAAAAAAGAGACTAAAAGTATACACACTGCTTTCTATAAAAGAATATTATACTAAGTTCCCAATACTATGCTTGCAATAATAGATAATTAACAACAAGGAAATCAACTGTAAATGAAGGAACCTAATTAACAAGATACTCAATTTCCGACTTGCTACCCATCAAACGTGCAGGTGTTCTTTCTGCTCAATCTTTCAAAAAAAAAATTAGTGTATTACTCAGAGACTTAGAATAACAAATACACCACACATCATCAAACTAAATAGTAATAAACCAATATAGATGTTTCAAAAACAAATTTTGATTCTAAGACAGCAGAACACATAGTTAATGGGTCGCGCAATATGCCCCATCTGAACAATAGAAACAGTTAAGATATTAATAATTGCAGTTTCAAATAGAAAGACAGAAAATTTCAAATTACTTGAACGGAAACGAAATCCAGACAAAAGATGCCCATCAATTCGAGCAACAAAAGTCAAATTATGCTGAAGAGGACTTTCCACTAAATTTAGTTGATTGGTTTAAACAAAAATAGAATCAACTTGAGGGAAATCTACCTCAGATGCTACTAGGGCTCCAAAGTAGCGAAACACAGACGAAGACCAGAAGAGGCGAGAATGTAAATGAGATCAATTCGTTCCACTAATCTTTCCTTTATCAAAATACATATTATATATAAAAATATACATATGTATTAACACTATCTTTTGACTGGTGCATTATTTGTGAATTAATCCTGATGTTTTGGCATGTTAATAAAAATAATACTAATTTCCAAACCTAACAAAATAATATGATCAAAGAACAACCTAAAAGAATAATCAGTATATTTGACTCTTAATATTAAAAAATATATAAATTTAGTCTTTTTATAATTTTATAAAAGTAATAGGTAGTTATTTAATAATGACTAACTTTTCAATAACTCTTTTTCTTATGTTCTATAATTTGTCTTTTAGTATAAATTATGTATCAATGTTCTATAAGTAAACTCTGAGTTGGAAAGTCTATTTGGATTTTGAATTAAAACGTCTCTTCTTGATCTAAATTTTTTTTTATAAACAAAATTTTAAACTTTTATTTTGAAAATAAAACAGAATTATAATTAAAAGTACTATTTAAATTTTAAAATTATCTTAGTTTGTAAAAAACAAATTAAATTGACATTTATGTTAACCCATCTCATGCAACTACTATTAGTGTTAAATATATATAATAAGTCATCATAAACGAATTTATTTTTAACTCTTTAAAATTTAAAAATAATACTCATACATGTGATACTTGGCAAGACATTAGTATAGAGCAAATGTTAGAAAAATTTTGTGAGTAAGAAAGATGACTCTTCACAGATAGAGTCTTGTTCTGATATTACCTCTCTATTTGACTCTCTTTTTTTACTCTCTTTATTAAAATTTCAATTTTTTTCTATACTTAAATCTCGCACAATGTAAATCCATCTAAAATAGAAAATTTTGTAATAAATTCTTATATTCTAAAAAATACAGAAGTTTAAGGAATTGTCCTTAATTCTTACAATATTATCACTATAACTCAGTGTTAAAAATCTTACCCACATAAATAGACTCTTCATTGTCAAAGAATATGTTCATATTTTCAAAATGAATAGCATATTACTCAACCAGACTCATAAATTGATTATTTATCCCATTAAGTCTAAACTTTGTATCAAAACTTGCAAATCAACATGCAACACATAGATGCTAAACTAAAATATCTGCTTCAATAAAGAAATTTTGGTCCAATTTTATTCCATAAGGAAGCTGAAATAAATTCCCTTAAAAGCCTAGATCAAACAAGTTGAGGATGATATGGCTTGAAAAACTCAATCTCAACCTTTCTTTGAAACTCTTTATTCTTTTTCAACATATATTCCACCATATCTATCTATATATGTTTATTTTCAACCTAATTATTCTTAATATTTTAAAATAATTTTATGAACCTTTCTCTTAAATCCTTTATCTAAGAAAAACCTCAATATCCATATAAAAATATATCCTCGTCCTGTGTCTCAAAACTTGACGAACCTCCTAAGAAAAGCACTAAAAGAAGTAAAAATAAGCAACATGATTATCCTCTACAACATATGGTCTGTTTGGCATATTCTCTATATAATACCGAAGATGAACCATCATGAATTTGAAGAAACAAACTTAGACCTTGATGAAGATAATGGTGTTGCAGACATTATAGATTTACTGATGGCTAACTATGCTAATTCTCCATAAGATCATATCATCCTATAACAAATGATCTTTTTTCACGAGCTGCCAACACATATCAATTCAATAAATTAACTTTTAGCCCTCAATTTACTTTTGATATTGTTCCACCTGTTGAATGGAGAAATAAAATTCAAGAGTTTAATGCGTGGATACATTTTCAAATGACAAAACTTGATATAAATCCTAGTCTTGTTCTTACTAAGTGTGCTTTAAGAATGATTGAAACTCTAAGAAAATGTTTCTAGAGTCTTAGCCTTTATAGACAAATTTAATTCACTCGAGTACTAACACTAAGTGAAGTTCTTGGTGTTATACACCAAGAATTCATTAGAGATTACAACTTGACTAATAAGTATACCAGGTAAGATTATTTTGAAATAAGATGTTGTTCATTCGATAAAAAAATATATTGAAATCCACTATCAATGCATGTTAAAAAGATATTACACTCTAAATAATTTCAATAATCCTAATATCTATGTGTGTGTGTGTGTGTAGCGTCTCTGCCCTGAGAATTATAGTTTGAACTGTAAAAATCAATTTTTGCTTTGAAAAAAGATATGATCACTTCACCATATTACACTTGTGGCAGTTGACAAAATTTGTGAATAACAAAAACTCTTCATCAATATGCTTGATGATTGAAACAATTACAGATCAAATGTAAAGATAATGACTGTAGCTGTTATAACAAAAGAATGGGTCATAATCCTACATTTCAAAAGAACTTTGCAAAAAGAAGAAGAAATAAAACACTCTTCAAATTCTTTTAGAAAATATTCAAAAGAGAAAGATAAAAATCCAACATATACTAAATCTGCAAAAAAAGGACATTTTGCAAAAACTTACCCCAATAAATCTACCATAGCAGCAAAAATGTTTCAACATATTTATTTCCTTGTTCTATATGAAGATGCTGATATTAAATTACTATTTTCAAAGCAAAGTGAATTAAATGATGAAACTACACTTGTCCTCTTTTATTTCTCTCAAGAAGATCCATAAGAATGCTATCCAAAACTTACAGAATAAGAAGATATTTTTTATTATCTTATAATATTTTTAATTCAAGAATGCTTAAAGGCAACCTCACCTTTAAATCCTTATCTCATACCACATGCAGAAATTCAAATTTTATTGTCCAAGTTTGCTAAACCAATCAAAGTTAGATAAGGCATGCCAATCATTCTATGTTGAAAAGAGATTAGAAAAAAATCTGAGGAAAAAAGAGGTTAGTCATTTATTATAAATCTCTTGATTATCTTTTTGAAAGTTAATAAATTTTCTCTCCCAAAAATCAATTCTCTTTTCACCTACTTGAAAGATAGTAGAGTATATTCAAAATTTGATCTTAAAGCAGCATTTTGGCAAATCAGTCTTAATACTAAAAATCAATAAAAAACAACCTTTTGCATCTCAAATATGTGCAACTTTATTTCAAAAATCCATGATTAAATTATTTGAATCCGTTCTCTATAGGGTATTGATCTATATTGATAACATCTTATTATTCTCAAAGGACGAGCAAACCCATTAACATTTCTTAGACCAATTTTTTGAGCTCACAAAGAAATATGAAATCATAGAATCTAAAAAAAAACCAAGTGGCTAGACCCAGTTTGATTTTATGGGAATGCACTTTTCTTGTGGAAACTATCAACTTGAATCTCATATAGTACAAAATCCGTTCGTGATGAAGGTCTGAACAAAAAGAAATTCAACAGTCTAAGGTATTGTTAATTATTTCAGAGATTTTATTCCATATATCTCAAAACATACCAGTTAGCTATCAAAATTATTAAAGAAAAATTATCTCATTTTTGGTCGTGAATAAGCAAAAGTAATAAAAGTTTTAAAGTAAGTTGCACAAAATCCATCAACTCTTAAATTTCCTAGTATGTTTGAAAAAAAATCCTATAGATAGATGCTAGTAATCACTGCTAAATAGTAGTGTTAATTAAAGATATCGACGAGAAAAAATATTATTGTGATCACCTAAGCTAACAATTCAAAGAATTTGAATAACACTATCACATAATTTACAAAGACATTTTTGCAGTAAAATATGAAACTAACAAAATTTAATTTTCATCTTAAAGGACATGATTTCACTATGTAGATAGACAATTCATCATTTTTCAAGGTCCTAAAATTAAAAAATAAAACCCTTCTTGAACCACAATTATTGAGATTAAATAATTGGTTCTCTAAGTATGACTTCAATGTTCAATAGATAAAAGTATATTATAATCTCATTATAAACTCACTCTCAAGAAGAAAGTCCACTCATGTCATCACCTCAGCTTCAATTTTTCCTCTAATCATGACTTCTATTCCACTCCTACCTTTGAGTACCAAAAGCCATTTTCTTTAGGATTGCAACTTCCTTTTACTTTTGCTATTATCAAAACATTTGCAAAAGATAACCTATTTCACTACCTCTACAAAGTACTCATCAAAAGAAAACTCAATCCATAAAAATCAGTGTTCCATTTTGACTATCCATTTGTAATCATTTTCTATATCAAACTCTATGAGCCTTTGCTTGAAGAAGAAATATGGTATCTTTAGTGTCTTATAATTCTCTATGTTACATCTATTGAATTTCCTATCATATCAATAAAATACCATCTCTATAATCTTCAAAATAAACACACAAAACTGTGGACATTCATAGAATGGTATGCTCCATTAATATGTGGAGAACAGAGCTCCAAAAAAATATTGGTAAACTTAACCTTTGAAATTTGACCATAAAAGACCTTTCTAAGGTCTCATCAATATTTATCCTTCACAGGTTTTATCTTAAAAATCTTAATAAATTATTATGGTTACAAAACTAAATTTACCAATGAAAAATTACCCAGGACATGAAAAACGGATATTGCTCATCCTCAGGCTCCTTTTTGTGAAATCAATAATTTCACTCAACCTCCAAAATTAATGGCTTGCATTCATACTTAAAAAGCCTCAATAATTGAAAGTATTATTAGATAATTACTATTATGATATTAATTCTACTCTTAATCCTGTTTCTACATATAATTCTAATTTTGATATAAGTTAAGATAACGGAAAAGTTCCAAAAACTAAACCCAAGATATTCCCATATAATCTTAGGATATTTGCATGGACTCTTTAAGATCCATATGAAAAATACTATAGCCAACGACGATGGTATAATCTCTATAGAAACATAAGTTTCAATGACTTAAATTATAAAAATTTAAATTTATCTTTTAGTTAGAATTCAAGATAAGGCCACCAACTATCCTGCCACATCACTCTTATATTTTTCATGTGTAAAATATGGTAGATCAGGTTTCTAGAGTACTTGTCCTACATGACAACATGATCCACGAATTTAGGATGACTCGTTGTACTTTTGATGTCATTGTATCTATTTTGGGTAGTAATTGTACCACTTTCATTTTTTGTGGGTCATGGTACCATATAAAGCTTAGTCACCATATGACTCATCATATTTTAGGCTTGGTCATTTTTGTTTACTTGTATTCTATTTTGGCTATAAATACTTTTATCCATTTATGTTGTAACCAAATTGAAAGATTAACAAAAAAAATATCCTTGTATCCTCAAAAACATGTCTTCTTTCTAAGTTTTTTCGAGAAAGAGTTCTATAATATTTGTTTGATAATCATAACTAAAATTGAGATATAAATATATTTTACATTTATTTCACTAGAACGCTTGTTTTGTAGATCCTAGTGGGGGGATTGATGGGGGAAAAAAAGAGGATAGGTGAAACCAAAAGGGAGAGGGTTCCATTAAAAAAAAAGAAAGGGTTTTATTTATGGTTTTAAGTTTCCTTGTGGTTTAAAATATTATTAATGTAGCAGCTTGAGAAAAACCCTTTCCTTCGAAAAGACAGGGAATGGATTTTACAAATGTGTTATTTTTTAAGATTGATTATTTTGATTCTACAAATACTATGGTTTCTTAAGCAACCTCACCTGTGACGATTAAAACGCTAGATGTAGGAACTCTTGTATTGTTGCAAACTCTGGTTGATGCTTAATATATTTCCCTTTTGACCCAAAAAACAAAAGGAAATAAAGAAATAGAAATAAAAGATGAATAAGTAGATGACCAAGGAGACAATTGAAGCTTAAATATCAAGAAAAAAAAAAATCAGGAGTATCCGCTTAACAAACCTCAATTATTTGAACGGAAATAAAAATGTCCATTTAGTGCAGTTTTTTGCATGTATAATTAACTCTTAATATATAAAATATTATAGGATTTCTTAGCTCTGGGTGATACCTGTACGTCTCCAACTTTATCTTTGGTAAGAGTACACAAAAATAAAAAACGAAAAAGAAAACTCATTTACCAAAATATTTTTTAATTTTAATTTTATTTTTTAATTTTTATATTTTAAAAAAATGCCTTTCGTTTCTATTTTTATTTTTATTATTTTATAATTATATAAATAATAAAATATTGTGTATATAATTTAAAATAATTATAAAATTATTATCGTTAAAATGTGTTATAGAACTAACAATTCTGAAAATATTTTTTTAGTATTTTCAGAATTTTTAAAAATTTTAAAAATATTTTCTAAAAAATAAAATAAACAAACACATTTTTATACTTAATTTTAATTTTAAATAAAAAAAATTAAAAATAAATAAATAAAAGGTACCCTTAACTATTTTTGGACTTTTGTCCGCCTTTGTATTTACACTAGAAGCCATTATTCTCGCCTCGGTGCCTCTACCCGGAAGGTCTCAATTGTTTCCGCTCTTTACCATTTTCAAGCATTGTCTAAAAAATGTGAAAACAGGACAATTTAATTTAGATGATTTTAATTTTTTTTTATTAAAAATTAAAAATAATTATAAAAATATATTTCATTATTTTTTTTATAAAATATTTTTAAAATTTATAAAAATAAAAAAAATTTAAAAATGTTTTAAAATTTTTTAACATTATAACAAACTGTAAAAATAGTATTTTTTTAAGTATTTCAAATTATATATATAATATTTTATTATTTATATAATTTAAAAGTGGTAAAAATAAAAATAAAGTAAAAATATAATAAAAAAAATTAAACGTATTTTTAAAAATATAAAAAATAAAAAATATTTAAAAAAATAAAAAAAATATTTTCACATATTAATTTTGGAATGATATTCCCGGCTGGGTCTTTGATTTCCATTTTTCATTTTTATTTTTATTAAAATTTGAAAATGATCATAAAAATATATTTATTTATTGTTTTTTATTTTTATTTTAAAAGTTTCTTAAACTTTCAAAATTTGGGAAATCATAAAAAAATATTATCAAAATTTTTAATATTTTAACTTATTGTGATAATAATATTTTTATAATTATTTTAAATTCATGTATAAAATATTTTGTTGTTTATATAATTAAAAATTAATAAAAATGAAAAGTAGAAAATTATAACAACTTATGAATCTGATCAATTACATCATTTAATGTAACAACAAAGTTTGAAACGGCCAACTAGTACAAACTAACGACTGGCTAATGCTTCGCTTCCCAAACATCACTTAGCAACCATCAAGATTATTCGTTGATCTAGAAGGCCATGAAGCTGTTGCCGACAAAGGATTTAATATAAATGACTGAGTGACAAATTTTCTTGTTTAAAATGAAAATCAAGCCAACTATTAATTTGAAGATGAAACGTGATAAAGACAGCGCATGCGGAAAACATGAAAGAATTGGAAAACATGATAAAACTGAGAGAGCAGGAAAAAAACAAAATAAGACTGAAGTTGTAGAGGTTTAGAAATTGTATACTCTCCCTTTTATTAGTCTAGGCATGTGACTTGACCAAGGAGATAAGTTACATTGATTTGGAACCAAGTATGTATGTTAGTTTTTTTTGAGTAAATTATATTTATATGTACATTAATACTTTATTTTATTTTAAATTATATAATTATTTTATATTCATAAAATTGTTAATAAAATTTATATTTATGAATTTTTTTCATAAATTTTTTAAATAATCTGATTTAATGTATTATAAATTATCAACAATTTAAATTAATGTTATAAATGTTTAAAATATAATATGTTAATATAATTATGTTTATGACGTAAGTAAGTGTGAGAGTAAATTTTATTAATTTTTTTTAAAATATTTCAATTTAAAATTAGAAAGTGTGAGTATATTTTTATAAATTTTAAGAAATTTGAATATAGTATATTTATTTATTTTTTAAAAATATTTTAAGTATAATTTAGCTCAAAATAATAATACTATATTTTTTTATAAATATTTTTTTGGGGGTGAATTCAAACTTTTGATACTAGAACGGAAACCTCGTTAAAATAAATCTTTTCTACTTAATTAGATAATATATTATAAAAAAATAGATAATAGATTTTATTTTCTGGATCAGTCTACCTAAAAATCAAACGCCGCCACTCGTAAATATTGGCGCACTTATTACCCTGGTTCCATGGCTCTGGCCAACGAACGCCGCCACTTACTGTAATATTCCGCAGTCTCTCCCTTAGTCCTAATTTCATTCAAACTCTACAACGATAAAATCAACACTCGAACCTCATCAAACATCGTTCTCTAGGGTTTGATCCATGGCGACTGTGTTCCGTAACCCTGTTCTGTTTCCCACACACACTTCCATTTTCTCCAAGAACTACCCAAACCACATTCTCCTCCACTTCCCTCAATCGACAAACTCCACGTTTCATTTTCATTCCAAGACTCTTACCCAAAAAACTAGTTCCATTTCTTGTTCTCAATCCTCAAACTTCACTCCCTCTTCCGCTTCTCGCCGCCCTGCATACATTCCCAACCACATTCCCGATCCCTTCTATGTCAGAATCTTCGATACAACTCTCCGCGACGGCGAGCAATCCCCAGGAGCTTCCATGACCTCCAAGGAGAAATTGGATATTGCCCGCCAGCTCGCAAAGCTTGGTGTGGACATTATTGAAGCGGGTTTCCCTGCTGCTTCCAAGGATGACTTCGAGGCCGTGAAGACAATAGCCAAAGAGGTTGGCACTGCTGTAGACGTTGATGGGTATGTGCCCGTCATTTGTGGTCTTTCCAGGTGCAATGAGAAAGATATTAGGACCGCATGGGAGGCTGTGAAGTATGCTCAAAGGCCAAGGATTCATACTTTTATAGCTACCAGCGCTATTCACATGGAGTATAAGTTGAGAAAGACTAAAGACCAGGTAATTGAGATTGCCCGGAATATGGTGAAGTTCGCCCGGAGTTTAGGCTGCGATGACGTCGAGTTCAGTCCAGAAGATGCTGGGAGGTTTCCCCTGCGCTTTCTTTTCGTAATTCATTTTTATCTTTTGGTCTTTTCCTACTTTACCTAGCTTACGACTACATAATTAAGTACGGAATTTTTTACTGGTGGATATATAATATTTAATGCTATTAAAGAATTTCACATCTATGTTTGAGGAAGGTCATCCTATTGAAATTCGTTCAATCAAATTTGTAGTTAATATATGCTTTTTTTTTTCATTGCAAACGTTGGTTCATGAATTCTGAGTGTTGGTATGATTCAGCAACCTTGAACATGTTTATATAGTTGTTATGATGTCAGTTTGTTTTTCTTGTGTTATTTATGGCGTCATGGCTGCATTTTCAAATTTGAGATTTCCGACTAGTGAAGAATATAGGAGTCAACTCCTGCTTTTGTTACTGGCTTAGATGGGTCTCTTTCTCTGTGGCATGTCTTTCCCAATCTTAATTTAAACATAATATTCAAGTTTATGCCTTCACTCTGCCAGATCAGACAGGGAGTTTCTTTATCAAATTTTAGGGGAAGTTATCAAGGCTGGGGCAACAACTCTGAACATACCTGACACTGTGGGTATAACTATGCCAAGTGAGTTTGGAAAACTGATTGCTGACATAAAGGCCAATACCCCTGGAATTGAAAATGTTATTATTTCGACCCACTGCCAAAATGATCTTGGGCTTTCTACTGCTAATACCATAGAGGTATACCTAGATTTCTGTGACTTTATGCAGACGCCAAACATAAATTGCATTTTTTATCTGAGCTTGGCTGCTTTCAGGGTGCACGTGCTGGTGCAAGGCAGTTGGAAGTAACAATAAATGGGATTGGCGAAAGGGCTGGTAATGCATCGTTAGAAGAGGTAATTGTTGATCTTGTCTTGTGTATTTGATGTAGTGACCATTACTGAAGCATAGTCATTTAAAGTTTATTTGAATTTAAGTTTTCTTTGTGTAATTTATATGAGTAGTCATTACTGTTTGTTAGACTTGTTACTGCTAATTCATACTCAGCCGCCAAATGAAATGACCTTGCATTTCACCAGATCTCTAGCCTTAAAATCTACATCCTTAGCAGTTCTATGAACCTTAATAATCAACATTAGGATGCTTCTATATTGTAATATGTTATGAATTTGCTTCTTCTCTTAATAGGAATCTTTTTTTTCTTGAGAAGCTAATCTGGAAATCTAAAGCTCCTCTAAAGGTTAAGCCCTTTGTGTGGAAAGCAGCGCTCAATAGGATTAATAGGATTAACACTAATGACATGTTGCAGCTTTGAAGGCCAAATTTGGCAATTTCCCCTAACATTTGCTTCATGTGTAGGGCTGATTCAGAAAGTAATTGGCATTTTTTCTTACATTTAGTATGATGACTTTTCTTTAGGATAAATTATTCAGCATCTCTGGTCAGAGTTGGGTCTGCCTGGAGAATCTGGATCAATTTTTACTGATTCAGTATAATCAATTGGTACGTAACAAGGATGTAAAAGTTTTGTGGCATTATGCTGATTTTACTATGACGACAAAGTTCTTGGGTCTATTATACAGAATGACGGTGAAATAAAAGAGGACGCAAACTATAGGATTTAAGCGGAATGGATGAAATGAAGAAGGTTTCGGGTGTCATTTGTGATAGAAAAGTGCCGTTCAAAGTTAAAGAAAAATTTTACCGTACAGCTATAAGACTTGCTATATTATATGGTACTGAATGGTAGGCGGTTAAAAGATAATATGAAGATAAACTCAATGACGCAGATATGAGAATGTTGCGTTAGATGTGTGGACACACTAGAAGATGTATGATTAAAAATGAGTGCATTAGAGAGAAAATTGGAGGAGCACTTATTGTGAAAAAAATAATAGAATCTCGCTTAAGGTGATTTAGTCATGTGTGGAGAAGATTGGTAGAAGTCCTACTGAGTGGAGTAGATCAGATGAAAAATAATAGTTAAAGGTAGAGGAAGGTCAAAGAAAATAATTGGTAAAATTATTAAGAAAAATTTAACAATTAACAATCTATCTATTGATCTCACTTATAATAGGTCTCTGTGGCAGCGTTGAATTCATTTAGCCGATCCTACCTAATGGGAAAATGTTTGGTTGTTGTTGCTATTGTTGGTGTATATGGTTGGAGAGAAATGTTTGGATTTTTAAAGGAGTGTCGCTGCCTTTGAATGCTTTATGGTATAGGGTCATTTCTCTCATTTCTCTGACAGTGTTCTGTTTGGGGTCACTTTAAGGACTTTTCTTTGTAAGATTTAACTAGGGATTGCGCAGCTTTGTTATTTAACTAATTTAGATTTCTTTTCCATATTTTGGCATCTTTGTTGTTCTTTCTTTTAGGAGGCTGTTTTATTCTCCTTTCTTGTATTTCTCTTTCTCTCTAATAAAGTTTATTTTTCTATTTTAAAAAAGTTATGATTTGATACGGGGTATTTAAAAGAAACAATATTTTGATATGCAAAGAGATTGAAAAGCTCTCTTACACTAATTGTTGTTATAGAGTTTTTGCTACTGTTTTCTATTTTGTTCTTTTTATTTTATGTTCTAGTTTGAGAATATCTGATATCTTATTCTCCATCAAGTTGTACTATCTTTTACTTCTAATAAAATTTCTTCTTTTATAAAAAAAGATTGTTATGAATTTGAATCCTCTGGCTTCTGATTATTTCTTTATTGGTTTTTCATTTACCCGTTCTTTTTATTAGTAATGTAGATTTTGACTAAATAAATCGAGTAATCCATCTGAGTTTTGCTTTGTACTTGTAATTTTGTTATTACGGGAATGATAGTCATTTTTGTTTCTTACTGAGATTATACCATGAGAGTTATTTATGTGATCACATTAATAATATGAAAATAATTAAAATACTTCAGATACAATTAGACCTGATTTAAGGGGAAATTATGGAAATTTTGAAAATTGAAAGTCAAGAAACCTTGGCTCTCTTCTGTGCCCAAACATAACAATGAACAGATATATCCTTGATGGGGGGACAATTATGCAATCTGTTCAGTTTAGCATTGGGTTGTTTATTTATTTTGTCATGCTCTTTGGCAGAATTAAATATTCTGTAGAAATATATTCCTTTCTCCACACCATATTCTATTTCCCCTATACCTTTGTACATTGTTGCTCTGTCCTTATTTCAATCTGTGCAACTCAGTTATGCCTTTGGATCTTCAATAGGTCATGAACTTATGCTCATACTCAGGTATTGAGCGTATGCTTAACTTCCTATTTAGAAGTCTGCAGTCATTCTGTTACCAAGTACATTTCATAATGTTATACAAAGCCATGAACCGATAGAGTGATAGTTATAGCCACTGTACAGTAATGCTGTTCACTACCTTGGGATGGTTCTAGGTGTAGAGATTTTAGAGAATTCCCATGTAACTAGAGCCTTGTTCTATTAAAAACTGTGTAATTTTCCACAGCCCTAAAAGCAATGTATGGAAATCTTTTCTTAACACTCTGTCGTAGAGGCTTTGATATCATGTCACATACCATTCTGATCCCAAAAGCTTAAGGCAACCAGGTTTGCAGGGCACAAAATCCAAGGATGAAGAGTGTAAGGGCTGAGCTTTTCGAGTACCTTTAGCTACTGTTTTGAAACCATTAGCGCTAATAGGAAGGGGTGAAACATTAATATGTGAGGATCAGGCATGTGATTGGATGCACTAGAGTCTAGAACCCCATTTTTTGTAAACTTTTCAGAAGTAATAATGGGAGACCAAAGGTGACAATACCAAATTTGAATGTAGTAGAGGTTATCTCAACTTGAGCCATGAAGATTTGGATTGAAGGGAACCCTGCAGAGGATAGAATTCATAGGTTGGCCTGTCAAAGCTCTCTAAAATGGCTAGATGGGTGGTTGGAGTGACAAGAAGCTTGAGGAAATCACAGCTAGTTTGACACACTGTAGGGCTGAATGAAAATACCAAATATGGACAGAAGTGTACCGAACAGGAATTGAAACATACTAGAGGTGAAGAGTATTGAACAGGGACTGAAACACTCTAAACAACAGCAGGTCACCATGTTTGAGGGTCAAAAGGGAGCATGGATGCTTGGGCTAGATCAGGGAAAACTGGTTGGTTGGTTCTGGGCTGGCCATGGGTGGTAGGTCCAACACACCTTCACATGCTAGCTCGTGGATATCTGGCCTGAAATATAGATCTATATGTGGCATGCTTGGAGGTGATTAAACTTGGTAGTTTGGCTGGCTGGCAAACTTTGAGTGGGTTTCTAGGGGTGGTGTTCCAAAACTGCACTATGCACAGTGACTAGAAAGATGTGTTGTCAGTGGAAAATGAAGAAATAAGACACCACTTACAATGGGTCCCTAGGGTCTTCCTCCCTTGACTTTGATACCATGTTGACAACTCTTTTATTTTAGAAGCTTAAGCTTTGGAAAGAAGGCCCATGAATGACTTTATTAACAACTCTAATGTCGTTGTTACCTTTCAAAAACTGGTGGATATATATTTATTTATATATTGAAAAACAGCCTTGAAACAGTTCTCTCTCTGGTCATTGTGCTTGTTAAATACTAAATAGTTTGTCATTGAATTTCTTTTATCTCTACATTCTATCTTTCATTTATGGTGTTGAAAAACCTTGTCTAATTTCTTTTTAAGGTTGTGATGGCCCTAAAATGCAGTGGAGATCATGTCTTTGGCGGACTATATACAAGAATTAATACAAGACACATCTTCATGACAAGCAAAATGGTTTGATATTTAAAACTACTCTTTTTCCTTTTCTTTTTGCCTCTTAATGACCTTTATATATTGTTTGAATTTTCATAATGCTTTTTATTAGGTCGAAGAGTACACTGGTATGCATGTACAGCCGCACAAGGCTCTTGTCGGAGCTAATGCTTTTGCTCATGAAAGTGGCATTCACCAGGTTGGTGGTGTTAAATATATAGATACATGTATATCTATAATAGGCCCGGCATTTATCATTGCATGGTACAAAACCATGTTGCAACTATATTATAGTTTTCACTAGTATCTAAGGTTGTCAAGATTGAGATCTTACATAGGATTAGTGAAGGGGCATAATTGAGGATTACAAGATCCTACTGCTATGATAAAAAATAATTAAGATGTGTATATAGTTATATAAAATTCACAAAAGGTCAATACTATTTTCTTAGATAGAAAAATAATTTATTGATGAGAACAGAAGAAAACTATACGACCAGAGGACAAGGAGTCCTCCCAATACCTTAGTAAACCTCCCTTGAAAGCTGTTGGTTTTTGCAGCCAAGAGACAATAAAGAACACTCATTAGCAAGACAAGTTGTTGGAAATCACGATATTAATCCCTAGAATCAAGGGATATTTGATTCATCTTAATTATATTTATTTGTATTTATTAGGATAGCTGTACATGGATAATTATCATAAATAAAATCTTTTAGAATAGGCTAGAGCTGAATTTTAGGGATTGATTGTTATTATTAATCCACTGTTTATGTACAGTCCGGATTATTAATGAAAGTTTGAAAATTATTTTTCCATTTTTTAATAGTATCAAAGCAGCCATGGAAATTCCAAGAAAAATCGGTGGCAAGCCTAGTTCACTCACTCCAGCTATCCTTTCTCTCCGTGAAAACTTCTCTCTAGTCATCACGAATCATAGGCTAGAGGGGAATAATTTTCTCCATTGTTCTTTATGTACTGAATTTAACTTGTAACTTTGTTTCTATTAGCAAGTTAACTAGGGATCCCAAATGCCTAATCAAATTTATCCCTGATTGTTGCATTTTAGAGGAGCAAATTACGGAGAAGATGATTGGTAGTGCTAGTATGCCAGAAGGCCTTTATATCTAGAAAAACAGTGAACATCCTAATAAACAAGCTCTTGCTATAACCGAGTCTAGATTTGACCAAATCATGATGTGGCACCGTAGGTTATGGCATCTTAATATCTTGTATTTCAAGCAATTGTTTCCAAAATTGTTCATCAATGAAAATTTGAATTCCTTATCTCGTGAGGTGTGCAAGTTAGCTAAACAAACCCGTTCTCAATATAATGTTAAACCTTATATTGCATCCAGATGTTTTGCTCTTGTTCATATAGATATTTGGGACCTTCACATGTTAAAAATATTTTCGAGACTAAGTGGTTCATAACTTTTATACATGATCACACTAGAATTTGTTGGATTTATCTCCTATAAGAAAGCCTCTCAAACCTTCAAAAAATTTCATTCCATGATTCAAAATCAATTCAAAATAACTATACAGATTTTTCGGACTAATAATGAAAATAAATACTTTAACTCCATTTTTGGAGAGTATCTTGCTTCTCGGGTGATATGAATCCGCCTAACTCTACCTCAAAAATTAGCTTGTAAAGGGAGAATTGCGAACTCATATATATAACACCCAAGACCTCCCTCGCTAACCGATGTAGGACTTTGTCGATATTCAGTCGATAATCATTCTCACCATTGCATGGTTCACATTATTCGTCCACTCTTTAGCTTGCACATACTCGTGCAAGTTGTACACAGGCTACACCATGAGCTACCACTACGGCGCAATTTTTGACGACTTGTCTCGGTTAGCGATCTGGTCAATCCACTCGACCAGTTAAGCTTTGATACCATATGATACGAACCCGCCTAACTTCACCTCAAAAACTAGCTCGTAAGGGGAGGATTGTAAACTCATATATATAACACCCAAGACTTCTCTCACTAACTGATGTGGGATTTTGTCGATATTCAATCGATAATCACCCTCACTATTGCACGTTTCACATCATTCGTTCACTCTTTGGCTTGCACATCCTCGTGCAAGGTGTACGCGGGTTACACCACGAGTTACCACTACGACGTAGTTTTTGACAACCTACCTTGGTCGGCGATCTGGCCAACCCACCCGACCAGTCAAGGGTAGGCTATGATATCATATGATACGAACTCGTTTAACTCCACCTCAAAAACTAGCTCGTAAGGGGAGGATTGCGAACCCATATATATAACACTCAGGACTTCTCTCGCTAACCGATGTGGGATTTTATCGATATTCAGTCAATAATCACCCTCATCATTGCACGGTTTACATCACTGGGGTATAATCCATCAAAGTTCTTGTGCAAATACCCTATAATAGAATGGTATCTGAGAGAGAAAAAACTGTCATTTATTAAAGGTGGCTATATCCCTTGTGTTCACGATGAATATTCCTATATACGTATGGTGTGATGTTGTTTTAACCTCAGCCTATCTCATAATTGGATGCCTTCTAAAGTTCTAAGCTTCCAAACCTTTATTTCTGTCCTTTAGCAGTGTTTTTCACATTTCAAGCCTTCTACTCTTCCTCCAAAAATTTTTAGTTGTAAAGTCTTTGTTCATTCTCAATTTCCTAGTCAATCCAAACTTGATCCTAAGGCACATAAATGTGATTTTGTTGGATACTTACCCACTCAAAAAGGGTATAAGTGTTACTCACCAACTCTTAAATGTCTTTTTGTATCTAAAGATGTTACTTTTATTGAAAAAGAATCTTTTTTTTCCCTTCCACCCCTCTTCATGGGCAGTGTATAAGTGAATATATGTGTTAGAAATTAGAGAGTGACCATGAAATTATCCAACCCGAAACTAGACCTACCACTCTATCTCCTTTACCCATTCCTAAAATCATTGCTATTGAACCTACCATAGCCATTGAACCAGTCATCAGTTCTAAGCAGACTAAAAATACTGGTGCTAAAGATTCTCAGGGACCCCCAAAGTTGCTTGTTTATTCTAGGAGAAATCAGACCTCAAATCACAATATATCTAACATATAGCAAGGTCAAGTATTAGGACCTCAAAAGAGGGGTAAGAGCATGTACAAAACACCATATTTCAAAACTTGTGTCATATGGCTAGTTATCTCCCAACTTTCATACTTTCACTACTAACCTCTCCAATACAGTAATTCTTAAAAACATACATGAAGCTCTCTCTAAACCTGAATGGAAACATGCTATTTTGGAAGAGATGCAAGCTCTTAAAAGGAATTGCACTTGGGAATTCAGAAGTCTACTGGTAAGAAGATAATTGGATGTAAATGGGTTTTAAATGTTAAATACAAAAGTGATGGCAGCATATACAGGTATAAAGTTAAATTGGTTGCAAAAGAGTTTATCCAAACTTATGGCACTGATTACTTTTGCACCTGTTGCAAAACTCAATACTGCAAGGGTGATGTTTTCATTGGTAGTAAACTTGGACTGGCCTCTTCATCAGCTGGGTGTAAAAAATGCTTTCCATAATTGAGTTTTGAACGATGAAGTTTATATAGATATTTTCCTTGGGTTTAAAGGACACCAGTAGGGAAGGTGTGCAAACTGGGAAAGGCCTTTTATAGGCCTAAAAAGTCTCCAAGAGCATGGTTTGAGAAATTTGTAAGAGTTGTGAAGGATAAAGTGTATTGCCAAGTTCAAACCAATAATACCATGTTTTTTAAACACTCATCTAGAGGTAAAATTACTATTCTCATTATGTACGTAGATGATATGATTATAACGGAAAATAATTTTTCTAAAATACTTTTATTAAAGAATGATCTCAGTAAGGTATTTGAAATGAAGGACCTAGGATCACTAAAATATTACCTAGGTATGAAGGTTGCAAGGAATCACACTGGAATTTCAATTTTTCAAATAAAATATGTATTAGATATATTATAGGAGATGTGAATGTTGGGTTGTAAACCATCAAACATCCCAATGGAACCAAATAAGAAGTTAGGGTGAGAAGAAGATGGAAAAGATATTGATAGAGAGATATCAAAGGCTTGTGAAAAAGCTCATCTACCTTTCATACACAAGACCGGACATTGCTTTTACTGTAAGCGTAGTAAGCCATTTCATGCATTCACCTAAGAAAGGTCACATGGATATGGTTTATAGAATTTTGATATACTTAAAGGGCACTGCAGGGAGGGGGCTATATTTTAGAAAATGAGGACAAAGGCATATTGAAATATTCACTGATGCAAATTGGGTAGGATCCACATCTGATAGATGCTCAACTTCTGACTATTGTACTTATGTTTTGGGGGAACCTAGTAACTTGGAGGAGTAAGAAACAGTCAGCTATAGCCAGAAGTACAACAGAAGTAGAATTTTGGGCCTTGGCGCATGGAGTCTGTGAAGGTATTTAGGTTTAGGAGAATATTAAGTGAACTTTAGATTCCTATTACTCATCCCTTGATAGTGTATAATATAGTCCACAATATGGTCCACCATAGCATAACAAAGCATGCAAAGATGACCAAAACTTTATTAAAGAAAAGATTGATAATGGGCTCATTAATATGAAACATCTACCCACAGAACAGCAAGTAACTGATCTATTTACTAAGAGTCTTCCTGGACCTCGGGTTGAAGAGTTAGCAAGCAAATTGGGCATGATCAATATCTATGCCTCAACTTGAGGAGAAGTGTTGGAAATCACAATATTAATCCCCAGAATCAAGAGATATTTGACTCATCTTAATTGTATTTATTTGTATTTATTAGAATAGCTGTACAGGGATAATTATCATAAATAAAATTCCTTAGAATAGGCTAGAGCTGATTTTTAGGGATTGATTGTTATCATCAATCCTCTATTTATGTACATTCTAGATTATCAATGAAAGTGTGGAAATTATTTTCCCATTTTTTCATCTTTTATCATTAGATTTACCATAATTTGCATTAGTGACCTTTTGAAAAATAAAGGAAAGTGAAATATTTAAATGTGTCTTATAACAAATTAAAATTTGCTTTGATTTCCTGCATGTGAAATACAGAAAAGCTTCCATTTCTCATTCTTTTATTTAAGAGCACCACATTTTTTTTTTGTCTTTTGCTGGAACTGGTGCATTTTAATATTTTAGGAGGCTTAAGCCTAAGCCCATCCCAAAAGCAGTCCTTTAATTTCATACCTTATTATCTCTTTTCTTTCATTTTATTTTCCCTGTTTTGTAGGATGGCATGCTAAAACACAAAGGTACATATGAAATTATATCTCCTGAGGATATTGGGTTTGAAAGATCCAACGAAGCTGGTATTGTACTGGGGAAGCTTAGGTATGCCATTTTCTAATGTTAGTTTCAGACGTGATGTCTGAGTGGATCTTTTACACCATGCACCCTTCTTATCCCTACATATATTGCACTTCAAATTTAGAGTGGTCATCTTCTAAAATTTGAGTGCTGTATCTAGCCCCAATATTTGCTATCTGGATGACAAGAAATAAGTTCTAATAACATTTTATTGCATCCTTCTGCTTGGTTGATATGATAATTAATTCTTGAGGTTAGTATTGCTTCTTTAACCATTGTATGTGTAGCACAACTCCGTAATTTGATTTAATGTGAACTGAATTTTATTTGTCTGGAGATGTGAGAATTTTAATGTACCAATCAATCCTCTTCCTTTTAGATTTATGTACCCAGTTTCAAAATATAGCAACGTATTCTTCCAGATGTTTACAAGAAGTTCTCTTCTACTATTATATTTATGTGTAAAATAATATATGAGCCATAGGCAAATGGACATCCTTTTATAATTTATTGTAAATTTCTGGGGGAAATAGGTCATATGTTCCTTACTGAACAAGAAATTAACATTATCATCAACACACTACGTTTCTGGGTTGCTCATAATGCATGCTAGTCAGTTTGATTAAAATAAAATGGTAAGCCATATCATAGTAGCAGAAAATAGAATAGAATAGTTTCTAAATGCATGAATAAAATTGTTTTAGGTAGTTCACTAGTTTGTATGCAACAAAACGCTTTTTGAGGTTAATGTTGTCCATGTGCTTGCTTCGTGACAATTATAATGCTGCTAGTGCTAGGTTATTTAACATTTACTATTGGAATCGCTTGTTTGAGGTTGAGGCTTTATAACTTTTAAGTTCTATGTTAATACGTATGTTTATCAGTATTAACTGAAGTTCCTTTTTTTTTTTTGGTGTGTAGTTTTGTTAATAATTTCATTTCTTGTATCCTCTAAGATCTTGTGCAATTGATATGTTTGCTCTTTTATCTTCTCCTTCACTACATTTGTGCTTATTTTGATGCAGTGGACGCCATGCTTTGAGAAAGCGACTTGAAGAGGTATACATTTTTTTTGTGCATGAGGAAATATTGATTGAACATTTTCCTGCTTGTTGAGTCATTATCTGTCGTTTCAGCTTGGTTATGAACTTAAAGATGAGCAAGTTGAGAGTATGTTTTGGCGTTTCAAAGCAGTGGCTGAGAAAAAAAAGGTAAATAATAACTACTTTTTTTATCTTTCCCTTGCAAGAGATGCTGATTATATAGCATTAACCCAGTCAAGAAATCTTTCTGGTTGTTTTTCTTGCTATTTGATTTTTTATATCAAACAAGTAAATATGACCAAGTCAATAATAGTTGACTTTAGTGTTCTTATGTTCTTCCCTTGTCTTACATGTGGTGGGTTCCATGTGAAGGCCAATCACCATTATATAGAGAGAAGAAAAGAGCATATTGGAAAGTGAGAGGATTCTGATCCACCACTACTGCAACTACAGTGGTATCACTTGCATAATGCTCTTTGTTAGAGTTTGAGTTGAAATTGTCTTTTAACACTTCTGAAACCAACAAGTGTACTGGTAAAGGGAGAGGGATTAAGAGTTTGTTTGGCCAACTCCAAAATCACTTTCAAATGGCAGCATAATCTATTTCCATTTGGGAGAGAAGCAAGGAATTGAAGCTTCTTTGTTACAATGCTTTTTTGCCCCACGGCTGAACAGGCTTGAGGGTTAGAGGTTCAATCAAGGTCAATAATTGCATTGTAATTTAAAATTGTAGTAGAGTTAGTTTTGCTCTTAGCTGTTTACTTCTTTCCTCTCAATATGTATCTTTTATTTTTTGTTTTCCTTTTCAGTCAGAAGTACTTTCCAAGTTTTATGCTTCTCAAATAGGCGTGTGCTAAGGTATTTACTGAGCCTTTGTTTAGCATGGTTAACATACAAGAGTTTATGCACAACAATGAATATCTTATTAAACAATAGGAAGAAACATAATGTTAAATCCAAAGAAAGAGAGACTAGTTTGGGAAGCCTGAGTTAGAAAATCTCACAATGTATTTGATTTAAAGCAAGGAAAAAACTGTAAAACATAAGAAACAAGCAATGGGGGACCAACATAACCTACTATTTACACTATATTCTAACACAACCCCTCAAGCTGAAGCATATAAATCATATGCACCAAGCTTTTTACAAATATGAGGACCTCTAAGGGATTTGGTAAATATATTTGCCAGATTATTTGAGTTGACAAAGCTTATAGTAATGCAACTAGATGAGAGTTTCTTTCTAATAAAGTGACAATCAATCTCTATGTCCTTAGTCCTTTCATGGAAAACGGGATGAGAGGCTATATGTAAGGCATCTTGTTTATTGCAATCAACTGAGTGATTATGTCAAATTTCAATTCTTGAATTAATTATTTCAAACAAATAAATTCACATGTCGTTAGAACCATAGTGCGATACTAAGCTTCTGTACTAGATCTAGTAAAAACATCTTGTTTCTTACTTTTGTAGGAAACCAAATTCTCCCCAATAAGAACACAATGTCGTGGAATGCCTATAAGTTATAGATCCTATCCAATTAGCATAAGTGTAACCTATGTTACCCTTGTTTTCATATAGCAGTCCTTGGCTTGGCACTCCCTTGGGGCATATGAGAATGCGAATCACAACATTCCAATGATTGTCATAGAGGTTGTAAAAATTGACTAACCACACTAACTACAATGAGATCTCTATTGGATTAATTGTTTTCAATTTTCTAACAACTTCGATAGCTATCTAGATTTGTCTAAGGCTTCCTCTATCCTGGTAATGGTTTGACATTTGAATCCATTAGTGTGTCAACGGGTCTACAATCTGTCATGCTAATCTCTTCCAAAATATTCAGAGCATACTTCCAATATGAAATAGCAACACCAAAATTAGACTAAGCTATCTCAATACCTAACAAATACTTAGGTTTTCCAAGGTCGATAGTTTAAAAGTTCAAAGAGATGATGCTTTAATGATTGGGTGTTGTCTTGGTTAATACCTGTTATAACAATATTTTCTACATAGACCACCAAATAGATGCAACTACCATGAGAAGTATATTAGTAAAGTATTAAATGATCTAACTCACTCCGAATCATTCCCAATTTCTGAACAATTGTGCTAAATTTGTTAAACCATGTTCTAGGAGATTGCTTTAGGCCAAAAAGCAAGCGATGTAATCTACATACTAACCTAGACTCCTCGGAGCAACGAACTTACATATACACCATGTCAATAAGTTCACTATGAATGAAGGCATTCTTAATTTCCAACTATAAAGAGGGCAATGACGAATAGCATCCATGGAGAGAAAGTGAATTGAATTAATCTTAGCCATTGGAGAGAAGTGATCATCATAGTCCAAACCAAAGATTTGAATATAGACTTCACAAACAAGGCCAGTCTTAAGGCGATCAATCTAACTATTAGGGCTTATTTTTACTGTGTACGCCTAGTGACAACCCACAATGGTCTTCCCAGGTAGGAGAGGTGCTAAATCCCAAGTACCTATTGAATGTAGAGCATTGATCTCATAAATCATAGGCTGGCACCACTCGAGATGTGAAAGGGTTTCAGTGGTGGTTTTAGACACGAAAACAAAAGATAAGGAGGATACAAAATTATAATAGGATAAAGACAAATGATGATTTCTTAAGAAATTATTACTAAGATGAGGTTTTCAATTAGAACAAATACCTTTCTAAAGAGCAAGTACCAGAATGCCATTTGGAGGTAGATTTGGGGTATATAGTGGCCTTGGAGCAAGATGTGAGTCATCAAGTGCTGTAACTAATTGCATTGGAGGATTGAGACATAAACAATGTAGATATGTCTGGAGGGGTAGAGGAGAAGAAACAATAGGAGGACCAATGTAAGGAATAGGAAGTACCTAATTCAATTGAAGAGAGTCAACTGATTTGGGGAAGAAAGGAGAATGCTCAAAGAAAGTAACATTAACAAAGATAAAGAAGTGGTTGGTAGCTGGAAAGTAATCGTGATACCCTTTCTAAAGTCGCGAATAGCCAAGAAAAATATATTATGCCTTTGGAAAAAGGTTTATCTTGTCCAGTAAATAAAAAAGAATGGGGTATACGATGACGCAACATAGATGAACGCATACAATGAATCAAATAATATGCAGTAAGAATAACATCCCTTTAAAACAAAAGGACACATTATTATGCTCTTAAACGGTAACAAAGTTTGAGTGGTTTCATTAAGATGACAATTCTTATGTTCATCAACCCTATTTTTATTGAGAGATATGTGCACAAGATGCTTGGTGAAGAACTCCATGTGAAGTCATAAAATTTTAAAACGCTATAGAGAAATAGTCACGAGGATTATCACTGTGTAAAATACTAACATGAGTCCCAAATTGTGTTTGAATCTCGTCACAAAACTTTTTGAATTTTATAAAAAATTAACCTAGTGCAATGAGAATAATTATCAATGAAAGTGACAAAGTATTGAAAACCAAGAATAGAATTAACATGGCTTGTCCCAAACATCAGAATGAACAAGTTCAAAAGGAGACATGAAATTATCAATCTGCTTTGGAAATGAAACTCTAGTATGCTTATCAAGCTGGCATGACTCACGATCAAAAGATTCTAAGGCAGATAAATTAGGAATCATCTTTTGTAGCTTTGAAAGGCTAGGATTGCCCAAGTGACTATGAATAAAGGCTGGTGAATTTGTAAAGGTGCATGCAATTGTCGATGAAAGTTGATACAACCCTGGTGACTCATGACCTGTGCCAATTGTCTATTGCGTAACTCAATTCTGCACTATGATAAATTTATCAGAGAAAGTAACGGAACGATTAAGGGTATGAGTTAATCGATTAATAGAAATCTAATTAATTAGGCACTCAAGAACATAAAGAACAAAATTCAAAAGCATAGAAGAAAGGACGAGCTTGGTCAATGCCTTTAGCTATTGTTTGGGATCCATTTGCTTAGGTAACAATAGGAAGGGGTTGAACAATAGTATTAAGATTAGTGAAGAGAAGCTTGTTATTAGAAACATTATTAGATGCACCTGAGTCAAGAAACCAATAGAATTACTTGTCTAAGCCATAGAAGTAGTAATAACAGAAGAAAGAAAATACCATATTTTGAACTAGAAGTAGATATATAGACTGGTGCAAAAGTCTCATGATAACCAACTCCATACGATATGTTTGGGTATATTTTTTGGCTACCAATTGTACTTTATACCTCTCAAGAGATCCATCAGCTTTGCATTTTAGTGTGAAAATCCATTTACAATCAATAATGTTTTTCCCTTTTAGTCTATCTCATAGTAATGGAATCACGATTCAAATCGTGAATCGGATAACTTATTTTTGAATCGTGAATCATATCGAATCGTAAGATTCATAAATACATAAAAAAATAATTTAAAAAATATAATATAAAATATAAATAATTAAATAAAATATTTATCTCAATAATTTTAAACATAATTAACCATAAGCTTTAAAAAGATATAATTATTAAGAAAAAAATATTTAAAGACTGTTTATTGAATATATTTAAAATTGAAAAAAAAATTATTTAAAGATTGCCCATTGAATAAGCATAAAATTATTAAGAGAAAAGACTTTTTTTATTAATTAAAAAAATAAATATTATTTTTTTGTGTACGGGAAATAAATATTTTAAAAATGAAAGGCTTGGATGCTTCTTCACTGTTTCGGATATCAACTAAAGGCAACGTGGTTCTTTTAGGGGAAGTTGAAAAATTTTCAGCCATTACTTGAAACACTACGTTTTGGCCTTGTATTTAAAAAAAAAAAGAAGGTTGCAAAAAGTTTTGGGAAAAAGATGAAGACGCCACGCAACCATGGAAAAGTTGCAGATTTAGAAAGGAGATGAACAGACTGACGTTGCACAGCCATGGAAAAGTTGTAGATTCAAAAAGGAGATGAACAAATGGACGTTGCGTAGCCATGGCAGAGACTGGGTTGTGTGACGTCCATGCTCAAATTCGGAATCGCACCGATCTGTGCGATTTCAACCATGATTTAGGTTTACCCACGATTTGGTTATCGATTTGTATTGGTGGCCATATGAATCAGATCGAGACACACGATTCACAACATGAATCGTGCGTCTTCAACTACTATGGTCTATCTACAATTTGCCATGTTTTATTTCTTTCTAAAGCTGTTATCTCTCTCATATAATCTCTCCGTTCCCTTTCTTACAATGCCTCAAAAATAGTATTAGGTATGACAATAGTGTCTAGGCTAACAACATAGTAGGTGAAGATGAATCGTGCGTTCCGGTTCGGTTCATACGGCCACCAATACAAATCGGTGTTCAAATTGTGCGTGTACCTGAATCGTGGTCGAAATCACACAGATCAGTGCAATGCCTTTAAGAATTGCAGAATTGGACGATTTTGCGATTCCAACTTTGAGCATCGACCCTCAAATGTCGCACAGCAGCAAGTCCTGTTCATTGTAGAAATTCTTGTTCATCCTATCCCCTGAATGTTCTGCAATCTTTTGTGTTGTTTTTTTTAAAAGAGCTCGGGGCCAAAACGCTGCGTTTGGCTCATGGGCTCCCATTTTGCCAAAACCTACAACGTCTTATTAAGGAACAATGAAATTCCTTCTTGGTTATGCAACGTGGAAGTCATTGGATTGTTTTAAATAATTTTTTTTTAAAATTATAGAAACAAATTTTTCCACAGCTAATTTTAATCTTATTCAAATAATATTTGAATAAATCTTTTCTTTTCACAATTTTATTTTAATTTTGAAGAATGAGAAAAATTATTAGAGTTAACTAATTTATTTTAATTTTCTAAGTTTAAAAATATATGATTTTCGAGTTAATTATATTTAAAATTATTAAAATAAGTATATTATTTTAAGTATTTTGTCTACTTATTTATATTTTATATTATATTTTTTAAATTATTTTTTAATGTGTTCGTGAATCTTACGATTCAATACGATTTAGAATTTAAAAATATATCATTCAATTCACGATTTAAATTGCGATTTGACTACTAGGGCTAACAATGAACATTTTGTTGGCTGGGGATAGGTGTTTAAGGGAGACATAATTGGATAGAGTGGTTGTTGAGTGCACTCTCTAGTACCCTTTCTAACAGCAATAGGAAGTTCTCAGTTATCTATCGGGGTAATAGAGGTTTCAACAGATTGTGTGTATAAGGGTCAGAACTTTCCGTGATTTCATTTTTAGAGCTTGTGTTGGATTCCTAGACTTGTGACAATTCTGAAACAACCTTTCTTCTTGAATATAGTAGAGAGAATCTTGGGAAATTGTCAGGAACACTAGTTGGGACAGCATATGTCTCATGTGGCGGGGTCAAAAGACTTGGGTTCGGCCATACAGTTTGAAACATTATGAAGGTCAAGGGTTTTAAGAAGTTCAAAAGACATGAGCATATTATTTCTTGAAATCTCTCCTTGAAGAGTATTTTTGGAGAAAAATGGAGTATTTTTTTCAAATGTGATATATGCAAAATGTAAATTTTTCATGGATGAGGAATTGTAACACTCATAGTCCTTTTGAGTCAGTGAGTAACTAAGGGAGACACATTTAATGGCTTGAGGATCAAGCTTGCTTCTATGCTGATTGTGGACATGAACAAAGGGAATACACCCAAAAACCCGAGGTATGAGCCCATTAGAGGTTCTGAAGTGAGCATAGAAACTATTAAGGATTTCTATGGGGATTTTATTATCTAACACTTGTGATGGAAGTCTGTCTATCATGCAGATGGCAGTAAGGACTCCGTCTCCCCAATAGGACTTAGGAACATTCCCTTGGAAGAGAAGAGCCCGGGTGGTATTGAGTAAATGCCTATTTTTTCTTTGAACTACCCCATTTTGTTGGGGTGTGTTAACACATGATGAATCATGAATAATGCCTTGTGATTGGAAGTAGGGTGATAGAATCTGGTTGAAGTAATCTCTAGCATTATTTGTCCTGAACTTTCTTATTTTTACCCCAAATTAATTTTGAGTATAATAGAACTAACATCAGACTTTTGTTTAAGAAGAAATATCCATGTAACCCAAGTGGCATCATCAATTGGAGATACTAACCAACGTGCCCTAGAGATATTAGGTATAGTAGAAGGTCTCCATATGTCACTATGGATTAGATAAAAAGGATGAGAACTTCTTGAATTGCTAATTGAAAAAGGTGCACGAGTGTGTTTTACTAATTCACATATATCACAATAAACTCAGAAACATGTAATCCACGGAATAGCTAAGGAAACATGACTCTTAAACTCAAAAGAATGGATGACTTAGGCCTAAGTGATACAGCTAGATGGTATCTTTATTTGTAGAGATGAGAAAAGACAAAGACAAGTTGCTTCTATTGTTTTGGGATGATTCAAGATAGTAAAGGCAGTTTCTTTCCTTAGCAAGTCCAATCTTCTTCCTTGAGCCCTGATCTTGAAAAACACAATAAGAAGGGAAAAAAGTAGCATAACATTAAAGGTTATGTGTAAGTCTTTGAATGGAAACAAGCCTGGTCATCAGTTTTGGTACATGGAAGACATTTTTAAGGGTAAATGTAGGAGTAATATGTATATCTCCAAACCCTACAACTATAGCTAAAGATCCATTGGCCATTACAATTTTTCTGTTACTTGAGCATGGGTTATAGGTGTGAAAGTCTGAAAGAGTTGCTATGTGTGAGTCATATGGTCAATGGCACCGGAATTTATTATCTAGAAATTGTCATAGTTTTTCTGAGGCATTCAAGGAAAGATGAAATGAAGATTTGCCTGAAAGAGTCAAGAACAAGTTCCAGAAAGTTTTTCTAGAGATCCTAACAAGCTTCTTAGCTATTCAATTTCTTCATTGTTGAATTCCCTTGTTACATAGTGTTCACCCGTTTTGGACTGTTTTGCCACATGTGATTGAGCTCTCTACTGCCCTCCGTGGGTTCCCCATTGTCAAGACATTATCATAGAATCCTCCTCATCCCATCCTTCAAATGTAGGATCATCCTTTGTTGGTCTTGTTCCAAGAATGTGATTAAGTCTTCCTTTGCCCTTGTGGTATGTGTGGACAAATTGAGACCATTTGAGGTAGTTCTTCCCTTTGAGCCTATAGGAGACCCGAATATTCTACAATTCTTTGATTTTCAGAATGGAGTTGGAATTTTCATATGGATTAGGGTTGCTAGTGATAGTAGTTTCAGAGGTAGACATGGTGAGGGAAGGGAAAAGGCAGCAATTAAGGTTGCAAGGTTAAAGGAAGAAGGGAAAAATAGCAATGAAGGCTGTTTGACTAGAAATCCCTATGAATGTCCTAGGGCTTTGATACCATGAAACGAAATATGAGGAAAAATCCTCTATATTCTCATTCTTGGGAGATGATATTACATGGTATATATGGCAGATTACAAGCAAGAAAAAGAAACTAAATCTCTCCTTGGATCTCTCTGAATCCCTCCATTTAAGGAATTTAAAAGACCTAATTAAATCCCTTAAATTAAGGGATTTGATATGGCTTAGGAGGGTTGAATATAGATAGTCACTCACTTCTGCTTTGCCTCCATGGATGGGTTTCAGATTCTACGGTGGCCTATCATCTACTTGGAAGGGGGCCTGGACTCTGGACAGTTGGAAGGGGGCCTTTTTGTTTTCCTTTAGGTGGCTGCACTACCCTGATTCAAAGTTGCCTTTCCAATATGCTCCATTATTACCTCTGTTTTTAGAGTACGTATGGGAGTGGAGAACAGATTAGAGAAGATTATGAGGGATTTTCTTTGGTCAGAGAGGACAAAGAGAGTTGAAAAGGGATCACCTCATTGTGTGAGGGAAATATTGTGGGTCTAAGAGTGAAGGGGGATTGGCTCTTGGGAATTTGGTTTCTGAAAATATTTCTTTGGTTGATAAATGGCAATAGATCTTTCCATTTGAACCTTCATCCTTATGGCACCATCTTATCTGTTTTATGTTTTACAAAGTCCTTAGAAATTAATTTCTCAAGGCTATGAATCGTTAGGTAACTTCTTCTATACTGAGGGAGATGGACTTCGCATTTGATTTTGAGAGGATACTTGGGTTGGAAAAGTTATAGAGGCTTTTCCTTGTCTATATAATCTTTCATCATTACATAATTAGAAATTCTATACCACTCAAGGACTACATATTTTTTGGAATTTTCATTTTTGTAGGAACATTAGTAGTAGAAATCCTAGAGACTTATAGTTTCTCTTTCTTCCCTTAGACCTTGTTCATGTTTCTTCTGTTATGGATATGAGAACTTGGAATTTTAAGACTCCTTCTAAGGTCAATTCTTTTATCTGGACAGTGGTAGTTAATAGGATCAACCATAATGACATGTTGCAGATCTGAAGACCTCACGTAGCGCTTTCTTCTAAGGTCTAATTCAGGATCAGCGGCACATATATTTCTTCATTGTCTAGTGGTTTCCTTCCTCTGGAACAGACTGTTAGGAATTTTAAGCAAGTAGTGGATGTGCTCTTTGGTTTTGGTAGAGATAAGAAGGCTAAAGTACTGTGGCAGGGTGCAGTCTTTGCAGTCTCATGGTGTATTTGGTTAAAGAGACACATTTATAAAGGAGTTTCATGGTCTCTGCAGGTAGTGTGGGATAGGATTGTGTTCTTATCTTCCCTCTAGTATTCTTCATATGGTTTCATTAAAGGGTGTCCTTTTAGGGTGTACAAAGAGATTGGAGGGCTTTGTTGTTATCATGATTTCCTGATTTTCTTCTAGTCTTGTATTTTCAAAGAGGATACGCTATCCTCCCACCTTGTGTTCTTTCCTTCTTACAACATTTTCAATGAAAATAGGAAAAAGTTACTTATAGTGCACCCAAAGGATATAAGTGTCTTTGTGTGTCATGTATTAATATAAGTCAAGATTGAGTGATTAGTTATATGTATACCATCATTGAGTTTTCTTTAATAATATATTTGTTTGGTCCCTTCTGTGTTCCCTAACTTTTCCTAATTTCTCAACATGGCATCAAAGAACAGGTAGTTTTTTTTTCTTCTATGTCTTTCTCATTGTTTTATGATTAGATCTAGCGTTTCAATAGTTAGATTGCATAGTCAGTAGTTTTTTTTTCTGAATATGGAGGCAATGATTTAAGTTCACGCTAGAGATGGTGGTATTCTATATAGATTTTAGTGTAATGTTAGGTCTATGTTTAAGGTCTGTGTTGTGGTGATTTTTCTGTGTTTCAATTGGTGTATGGCTTGGCTTGGTTTTTGTTGATTCAGGGTAAATCACAGGTGGCTGATTATGGTGCTTCTCTTGTTTCTTGTGAGCTATGTGATGAGTTGGTACCAAGATGGCTGCAGGGTACTTATTTGCGATTGATTTCAGGATGGTTTGATATTGGCACTTGGTATTTTGAATTTGATGCTTCCGTGTTTGATGTTTGGTATTTTGGATGTCATGGAATGAAGACTTGGCACTAGTGAAGAGTTTTGTGTTGTTAAGTGCCATGGGGAGCAACCCAAGCAGTGAAGACCAGCTAAGAGATGTGTCATTGTGTTGGATAATGTGGCTGGGGAGAGCAGCCAGCAGGATGTTGATAGGGGCTTCCATGGGAAGTTGGTCAACGAATTATGGGAGCTATTTGTTGGCCAAGCACATTAGGCAGGATGCTAGCTGCTTAAGTTCTTGGCCAATGGTTGAATTCTTTTATTTGAGTTGGTTATTATGCTTTGTTTTTCTCTTGAATTAGGTTTTATCTATAACAACATTCAATCTTAGTTAGCTTCAACTTGAGGGGGAGTGAGGTATTAAGAATTTAGGAAAAGCCTTGTTGGTTAAAAGAGTTACTTGAAGTAAAGATTATAAATGTAACAATTTTTATGTGGTCATAATATGAATGAGTAGAAACACACGGTTTCCGGATAAGTAGAAATAAAACAGAATATATGGAATGTAGTTTTAGTAAGAGACGAACAAATACGAATGTCGACGTGAAACTTGGAGACTATATATTAAAACAAGTTACAAGTTTTAAATATCTTGGGTCCATTATTCAAAATGACGGTGAAGTAAAGGAGGACGTAAACCACAGGATTCAAGCTGGATGGATGAAATGGAGGAAAGTTTCGAGTGTCATTTGTGATAAAAAAGTGCCGCTCAAAGTTAAAGGAAAATTTTACCGTACGGCTATAAGACCTGCTATATTGTATGGTACGGAATGTTGGGCGGTTAAAAGACAACATGAAGATAAACTCAACGTTGCAGAGATGAGAATGTTGCGATGGATGTGTGGACACACCAGAAGAGATATGATTAGAAATGAGTGCATTAGAGAGAAAGTTGGGATAGCACCTATTGTGGAGAAGATGGTTGAAACTCGCTTAAGGTGGTTTGGCCATGTGTGGAGAAGACTTGCAGAAGCCCTAGTGAGAAGAGTTGATCGGATGGAGAATAATCCAATAATTAGAGGTAGAGGGAGGCCAAAGAAAACAATAAGTGAAACTATTAAAAATGATTTAATAGTTAATAACTTATCTATTGATCTCATCCATGATAGGCCACTATGGCGCCGTTTGATCCATGTAGCCGACCCCACTTAGTGGGAAAAAGCTTAGTTGTTGTTGTTGTTGTATAATATGAATGAGTAGAGGTTGAGGGTCCATTTTACGTATATCATAATTTGGTCTTCAAATATTTTATTTTTGGTCCCTTTTTTTCCCCCCATATTTTTTCTCAACAAAATCCTAATTCTATGTTATTATATAATGTCTTTTATCCCTTGAGTGTCTTGGAGTCATTGAAATTTTATTATCAATAAATAACCTATTTAATTATGAAATTTCTATATTTCTCCCAAGAGTTTGTTATAACTTCTCACTATGTGTCAGTGTTATTAGCATCATGTAATTTGCATGATTCCCTTACCTAACAATATAGGTCATAGGGTGAATCACAAATAGCTGCAACTTGTGAAAATAATTGCCTTCGACACTGAATCGGAGGGGTTTGCAATTTAGAAATCCTTCAAATTGAAGAATTTCAACCGAGTTGTGAAGTTCCATTGTGGCCCGATGCAGCCTGCTTTAGAAAATGCTGTTTTTTGGCTAAACAATTAATAAAAAGGACTGTTGAAAGGTGTTGAAGCCCTAAACCCTAAACGAGAAGGTATGTATACATTTAGGTTAACAAATGCTAAAACCTTTCATCATAACAAAGGGAATAAAATATTTTTTTTGTTATGATGAATTTATAATTTTGATGAGGCTAGTTAAGACTTCTTTAAAAATTCTACTTAATTACTTTTGTTAAATCCTGGGTTAAAGTTTTTTATTTTTGAGTATTTGGTTCATGTTATATGTATATACATGTCCTTTTATATATTTCAAGTTATTTTTTCATTTTGTTATTGAATCTTATAATTCTATTCGATTCGTGATACGTATCACAATTTGATAACTATTGTTAGAATTAATGTAAATATTAATGTAAATAAATTGTGTATCATTAAGAGTATCAGTTTTATCCCTTTATTTAAGGGATTGTAGTATTCCTTGATTTAGGGAATCATAATATCCCTTGATTTGAGAGATCATAATTATCCTTGTAGATAATGGTTATCTGTATTTTCTCCTATATATGTATCAATGACTAATGTAGGTCTTACACATGGACTACATTCTACAATTATGTTTTTCTCCTATTTTCTTTTATTTAACATGGTATCAGGCCCTTGGGAAAAACGTAGATCAGTAGGCCTCTTCTTTTTGCTATCAGTTTCTTTTTATTTGTTTCTTCAACAATAACTGAATATTTTTTTCACATAGGGGTTGACTATATAGATTAAACAACACTGCAGTAGTAATAGTAAGCGTTGCGTTATAGAAGGGCTGTACGCCTCTTTGCCAAAGACGCTGACCACCGACCCCTGACCACTCAACCACTGTATCGGACCACCATAGACAAGTGTGTCCAGCCTGTCCGTCGGTCGTCCTCTGGTGTACCTCCGACCATTGCAGGTGGAAGCTTTTTCTCCTACCCTATTGTTGCTCCACTTCTCATCCACCAGAAAGCGTCGAAATTCATCCCAACTACCCATAAAGTGTTTTTTTTTTTTATCCTAGGCACATACCCAGTTGTTGCTTCTGCCACTTTCTCTCTGTTCGTGTTACAAGATCGTTTTTGGTTGCTACTTTGCTCTGTTCGTGTGACAGGTTATTTTTGGGCTATTTTCTTTGTCCTATTGTGATAACTGCTCCCTCTGTGGTGTCTACAACTCAAAAATCAAGTATTCTCTCTCCTGTTATATCTATGTCTCGTCGTAATTACAGAAAAATTAAATGGCTCAAATTATTTTTTATGGACTACTTATGTTGAACTATGGTTTCTTGGTCAAGTTCACAAAGACCATTTAATAAAGGAATTGAATGATATTCTCAAAATTGATTGACCTACCTGAAAAATAATTGGACCACTAGTTATGTGATCTGTTATGACCCTAAGTTGTTGCCTCTTCTTTATGCTTATAAAACTTGTCATTCTTTTTAGAAAAAAAAGTTAAGTCTCTCTATACTAATTATGCACACCAATCATCTAGTCATTGTATTTATCTAATTGTCTATGTAAATGACATCGTCATTACAGGAAATTATCAAGAAGAGATTTCCCAACTCAAACAACATTTCCTTAAGAATTTTCATACTAAAGACCTAGGGAAGTTGAAATATTTTCTAGGAATTGAAGTAGCACAATCCAGTGCGGGTATTGTAATCTCTTATAGAAAATATGTTTTAGATCTTCTTTAAGAGACAGGTATTTTGGATTGTAAATCAGTTGAAAGTCTAATGGATTTAAATGCAAAACTTGTACCTGAACAAGGAGACTGTTATTTGATCTTGGTAGGTATAGGAGACTAGTGGAAAAATTGAACTATCTCATGATCATTCGACTATATATCTCTTTTGTAGTGAGTGTTGTAAATCAATTTCTATAATCTCCACGCATAAGTCACTGTGATGCAGTAATGCACATTCTAAGATATATCAAGGGTGCTCTTGAAAAGGACTATTATAGGAGAACCATCAACATGCTCGAATAACTAGATATGCATATGCAAATTGGGCAGGATATCCCTCAAATTGACAATCCACTACAGACTATTGTGTGTTTGTTTGAGGAAATTTAGTATCTTGGTAAAACAAGAAATAAGAAGTAGTGGTTAGTTCCAATATAGAACCTGAATATCAGGCTATCGCCTTAGCTACGTGTGAGCTTATATGGGTTAGACAATTGTTTCAAGAATTGCAGTTTGGTGAACTCGACAAAATGAAACTCATTTGTGACAATCAAACTGCTTTACACATTGTCTCTAATCTGTGTTTTATGAACAGACTAAGCATATAGCAGTTGATTTCCACTTCATTAAAGAGAAAATTTTATCAAAGATCCTTACCACATGTTACGTTAATTCTAATGATCAATTAGTTGACATTTTCTCCAAGTCAGAAGTCTACGAATATATTATATTTGTAACAAGTTTGGTGCATATGACTTATATGCTCTAATTTGAGGAAGTGTTAGAATTAATGTAAATAGATTGTGTGTGATTAGGAGTATCAGTTTTATCCCTTTATTAAGGGATTGCATTGTCCCTTGATTTAAGGGATCATAATATCCTTTGATTTGGTGGATTGTAATTATCCTTGTAGCTAATGATTATCTGTATTTTCTCCTGTATATATCAGTGACTAATGTAGGCCTTACTTATGGACTACATTCTACAATTATATTTTTCTCCTACTTTTCTCTGATTTAACAACTATGTTATGTGTAATTATAACTTATTACTATGTGCATTTATAACTTCTCACCTCTCATTTATTCAACTACTGCATTCACCTATACTAGTCCAAAATTCATCCTTTTTATTATAACTTTTTGCTTTAAAGTGAATTGACATCTGCATTAAAGCATGTCAAGTCACTAGTAGATAGTATATGCCTTATATAGGAGACTCAAACAATCCTAATTCAACTATATCAAGCAACCCAAAGAACTAAATTCTAAAATGCCAAATTACTAATAAATAAAACCCTAAATCCTCAGTTTCAAACATGTCATAAATTAATACAATAATCATAAATATCATCTCCTCATATTGCATGACCTTGTACCTCTATTACTTTCATAGTTCCATGTCATGTTTAGATTCTCCCCTTTTTATAGTACTCAGC
Organism: Gleditsia sinensis; assembly: GCA_037074535.1. Lineage (NCBI taxonomy): Eukaryota > Viridiplantae > Streptophyta > Magnoliopsida > Fabales > Fabaceae > Gleditsia > Gleditsia sinensis. The sequence continues at coordinate 7,361,997 of CM073475.1, read as the reverse complement.
ACATAAAAGAGGGATGTCATGGTAGAAGCAATACCAGAGTCAGTAAGTCAACCAAGACAATACATGAGAACTATGTTTGCTTCAAGAAACTCAAATGATAAAAGGCTGCTACTTTTTGAGAACAACAGTAATTATACTTGAAAGAGAATACAAAATGCCAGTTAGAATCATTGGAGTCTCTATGTTCATCGTGAATTTGTGATCCATGTTATCTGGCTACTTGTATATGTGCCAATGAAATTTGATGGACATTTCTATGACGATGCTACATTATGAAGTGTATGCTTGTTAGAATTGCCTTCCTAGTTGTGTGGTTTCATTTGTTCATTTTTTACTGGTTACTAAAATCAAGGCCTTATCTAAGTAGTAATTCTGGATAGGCTGAGTAAACTTCTTGTTGAAATAGTATTAATTTGTCTTTCTTTTGTATTTATTTAGACTATACAAGTCCCATATCGGTTGTATCTTAAACTAAAGCACCTTTATACTAGTATAAAATATAAATATATGTAACACAAGCAGCCCTTTATCAAGGGTTTCCGAAGAACTCTCACTCTTTCTTTTATTCTTTACTTGCTACCAGAGCTTAGGGAGAGAGAAGACTAAGCTTAGTGGTGTAGTTTTTGGGGCCGGAGCTTTGCCCACTTCTTTGAGAGAGCTTTGCCCACTTCTTTGAGAGAGCTTTGGCCACCCTTCTATGGCGATGGCGGTCACTTTTCAAATGGCTTCCCAACAAGTCTCCAGCCTTTTTTGGCAGAAATCTGATGGTTTGGTGACTATCCTGATGGTTGTCCTGCCACTTTTTGATAGAACTCTAGCGCATTTTTCAGTGGTTTCCTGGCTTCTGGTAGTCTCCAACCACTTCTTTGTCATTCATCTGAAAATTTTCCTGACAACTTTTCTTGCCACTTCTGACCATTCTCGCATCATACCAGCAAAACCTTTCTTTGTTAGCATGTCACTCCAGCCACTCTACCTACTATGCATCAAACTAGTGGTTTTTCTCTGGCTGCACATCATTCCAGCCGCTCTTTCTTCTGTGCATTATGGAAGTGTGTTAATCATTTTACCTGCTTTTAAGTAGTGTTGTTTTTTGGCCTCATTGGTGATGTTCCAAACTGGCTTGTGGTGACATTTTTTGTGTTTAAGCCATTTTTAGATTTCTGTTCCTTACTCCTGGTCATCTCTTGGGATGTCTTTGTCTGAAAAGTCAACATGATGCTCAGAATTTTGTCATTAGGGGGAGTGCTAATTATTTTCTAATATTAGCTAGTTTCAATTATTGAGCTCTATTTGGGTGTGTTGTTTTTCTTAGGTTGTTTGTAACAAGTTGAAACTTGAATATGCTCTAGCTTGAAGGGGGGGGGGGGGGAGGGCGGTGGTGCTGAAATAGTATTAGTTTATCTTTCTTCTTTATTTAGTTAGGAGGCATAATAGTCGATAAGGAGTGGAGAAACAATATGGTAGATGTAAAAAGATTAGGGGATAAGATTATAACTTTAAAGCTTGTAGTGGAGCGAGGAATTTTTAATGTGATTAGTGTATATGCACCACAAGTGGAATTAGAAGAGTAGCATAAGATAATTTTCTGGGAGGATATAGAAGGTTTGGTTCAGGGAATACTTTTGGGAGAAAAACTTTTCTTAGGAAGGGATTTAAATGGACATGTAGGGAGTGAATTTAAAAGATACAAGAGTATACATGAAGGTTTTGAGTTAGGGGAAGCAAATGAAGAGAGTAAAATTATCTTGAATTTTTTTTTAGCCTTTAACTTTACTATAGCAAACACTTGCTTTAGGAAGCGAGTAGAACATCTTATCACGTACAAGAGTGGAGGATCAAGTTCTCAAATAGATTTCTTCTTGGTACAGAAATCAAATAGAAAGTTTTGCACAGATTTCAAAATCATATCTAGAGAGATTTTTGTTACTCAACACAAAGTGTTAGTTTTGGACGTACGGGTTAAGAGAAGAGTTGAAAAAAAGAGTTAGAAAATGACCTTGAGAATTAGGTGGTGGCATTTGAAAAATGAACAACAAAAGAGTTTTCAAAGACGAGTGGAGGAAGAGGGGTCTTGAGAGGTTCAAGGAAATACTAATGATATGTAAAACGAGGTGGCTAAAGGGATAAGAAAAATAGCAAAAAAGATTCTTGGAGAATCAAGAGGCGTTAGACCAAAAGGTAAAAAATCTTGGTGGTGAGATGCAGAGGTGCAAAATATGATTAAGGTTAAAAGGGAGTGTTATAAAGCGTGACACTTATGTAAAGATAATGAAAATTAAGAAAAATATAAAATTGCTAAGAAAGACGCTAAGAAGGCTGTGAGTGAAATAAGATCTAAAGTTTTTTAAAAGGTTATATCAATCTTTAGGATATAAGGATGGAAAAAGAAAAATTTTCAGACTTGCGAAGGGTAGGAAAAGAAAGATAAGAGATTTAGATCAAGTGAAATGTATTAAAGGTGAAGAAGGTAATGTCTTGATAAGAGAGTAAGATATCTAAGAAAGTTGAAAGAGTTACTTTCAAAGGCTTTTTAATAAAGGATATGAGTTTTCCTGTTATTCTGATATATTAAATATTGTAGAAGAGGACTATAATTATATTTTTTATTGTAGAATTCAGGAGTTTGAAGTAGAGAAAATTTTGAAGAGAATGAAAAATAGCAAAGAAGTAAGACTTGATAATATACTTATTGAGGTGTAAAAATGTCTAGATAGGAAAAGTATAAGGTGGCTTATTAAGTTTAATGTGATAATGAAATATAAAAAAATGTCGGATGAATAGAAAAGTATTTTAATTCCCATATATAAAATTAAGGAAGACAGACAAAACTGTGCCAACTATACAGGGAGATTAAGCTCACAAGTCATACTATGAAATTATGAGAAAAGGTCATTAAGCAGAGATTAAGACAAGAGACTCAAGTCACAGAGAATCAATTTGGTTTTATGGCAAGAATGTCAACCATGAAAGCAATTTACTTATTGCGGAGATTAATGGAAAGATATCGAAGGAAGCAAAAAGATCTATACATGATTTTTATTAATTTGAAAAAAGTATATGATAGAGTACTAAAAAATGTTTTATGGAAGGCTTTAGAAAAGAAAAGAGTACGTTTTACGTATATTCGAGCAATCAAAGATATGTATGATAGGATCATGATTTGTGTGAAAACATAAAAATAGTCACAGAATTTTCTCATAACTATCGGACTACATCAAAGGTCATATTTGAGCTTATATATTTTTAACTTGATTTTGGACGCAGTTACTAAACATATACAAAATTTGAGGCCTCGATATATTATTTTTCAGATGATATAGTCTTAGTTGGTGAATCAAAAGAGAAAATAAATAGAAAATTAGAGTCATGGAGACAAATTTTAAAAATACATGGCTTTTGTATAAGTAGAAATAAAACAAAATATATAGAATGTAATTTTAGTAAAAAATAAATAAATACGAATTTTGAAGTAAAACTTGAAGAACATCTATTAAAACAAATTACAAGTTTCAAATATTTTGAATTTATTATACAAAATGATGAAAAAATAAAGGACGATGTAAATCATAGGATTCAAGTGGGGAGGAAGGCTTTGGGTGTCATTTGTGATAGAAAAATGTTAGTCAAAGTTAAAGGAAAATTCTATCGTACAACTATAAAATCTGCTATATTGTATGATATTAGATATTGGATGGTTAAAAGACAATATGAAGATAAATTCAATGTTGTAGAGATGAGAATGTTGCACTGGATGTGTTAACATATTAGAAAAGATATAATTAGAAATAAGTGCCTTAGAGATAAAGCTGGAGTAGCACCTATTATGGAGAAAATGATAAAATCTCGTTTAAGGTAATTTAGTCATACGTGGAGAAGAGCTGTATAAGCCCTTCTTAAAATAGTAAATCAGATGAAGAGTAGTCTAATAGTTAGAGGTAGAGAGAGGCTAAAAAAAATAATTAATAAAACTATTAAGAGAAATTTAATAATTAATAATCTAATTAATGTATCTATTGATCTCATTTATAATAGGCTACTATGACGGCGTTTAATTTATGTAACCGACCCCATATAGTGAAAAAAAACTTAATTGTTGTTGTTGTTATTTAGTTAGAACTATACAAGTTCCACATTGGTTGTATATCACAAGCTAAACAACCTTCACTCTAGTGAAAATGTACGTAATACAAGCCTCCGTTAATCAAGGATTTCCAAAGCATTCTTTCTCTTTCTTTTATTCTTTACATTTTTAGAATTGTTAGTAAGTAAACTCTCAGACCATATAATTATACTTGTGTACACTTGATATCTCCTAAGCTGTCTATGCATGACCTCTTGTTCTACCTTGTCGAAAACTTTTTTTTCTTACTTTCTAACGTCAATGCTTTGTGTCCTCAGAGAGTTACTGATGCTGACCTCAGAGCATTGGTATCAGATGAGGTTTTTCAGGCAGAACCTGTCTGGAAGCTTTGTGATTTACAGGTAAATTGGGATTTGCTTTGAAGTTTTGTTTTCTTGATATTATAGTTTGAGTCACTTGACTATCAGAAACACAAACTAATCAATATTTAACCTGTGCAGGTGACTTGTGGAACTCTTGGTCTTTCGACGGCGACTGTCAAACTTGTTAGTACTGATGGTACCACACATGTTGCTTGTTCTGTTGGTACAGGACCAGTGGATTCATCTTATAGGGCTGTTAATCTGATTGTGAAGGTCTGAAGCTGTATACATTGCCTCCTGTTGTTTCCTTTTGATTTTAAAAGCTTATTGGAGTACTCCTAGTATATGTATTTTATAGCCATTTCTGTGGTTCAGTGATCCGAGTGTCTTGTAACAGTGCAATGGTATCTAGCTCACTCTTTTAAACAGATGATTGTTCAAGATTATTATAGATTTTTACTTTCTTTTCCCTGGGATTGTGGTATTCATATAAGAAAACCTTGAAGTTAAAAATAAACAAACTTTTGGGTCAATAATGTCAGTCTTTGCTTTACGTAGAAGCATAATAATGGAAAGTTTTTATCAAAATTTTAATGTTTTCTTGGTAATACTGTTTATCACACTCAAAATGCTACTTGGACTGTCAATCTTAAGTTTTTTTCAAATTGCCCTTGTTCTGTACTGGGATCATGCTGCAATTTTAAGTACTATTACTATGATGGAGAATCTCTACTCTTATTTGCATGCAGGAGCCAGCAACACTTCTGGAGTACTCAATGAATGCAGTCACAGAAGGCATTGATGCAATTGCCACTACTCGAGTTTTAATTCGTGGAGAGAACAGTCATACATCTACTCATGCTTTAACTGGGGAAACAGTTATGCGAACATTTAGGTATGTTGAACTCATGAAGTTGATTGCTTTGGTGTGTCTTGCCTTTCCACAGATTTATGGACATTAAGTCAATGTTGTTTTCTTTTGCCAGTGGCACCGGGGCAGGAATGGATGTTGTTGTTTCCAGTGTCAAAGCTTATATTGCCGCACTAAATAAAATGTTGAGTTACAAGGAAACGCCTATGTCAGTTGAAAGAGCCCCTGTTTCTGCATGAGATTTATGAGAAATCAAGTTACCGCTTGGTTACAGCTGCTTGTGATTTCTTGTCAACTCCGCAAAGAAGCAAATGTTTAAAATTTCACTTATTAGGAGCTTCCCGACCTTTGTCAAGCCGCAAAATTGTGGGATTTCGTTTGTATTTTAACAATAATCTTTTAATTGCAGCATTCTTATATTGGTACCAATATAGCCTTCAAAATGAGTGTAATTTGTATTTGTTTAATATATTCTCATTTTCAGATTTCGTTGATTGATTCCTATTTCATCTTTAATGGTGACTTCCGTCGTTGTATGTTTTTAAGGAAATCTAACTAATGTAATTATGTATTAGGCTATCCCCCTTTTATTTAGATACACTGCAGAAACACTATGGACGTCCAACATTGATTGTATCATAAGCCAAACGTTCATAATTTTATTATAAATAAATGTAATACAAGCCCCTATAGAAGCATTCCAAAACATCTAACATTGTTGTTAATTTCTTCACGGTATTAGAGCTGTAAAGAGAGAGGTCGTCCGAGCTTGGGCCCTTTCTTTTTTGGCAGATGATTGACTACTTTTTTAAGTGGGATTTGTCCGAGCTCATGCATCTTCGATGGATTAATGGCTCTTATAGCGGTCATCCGATAACATTTTAAGCTATGTTGGATGTCTCTAGCAGTGCTCTAGCCATCTCCAGCATAGCTTCAACCTATTATCTCGTATTCATTCGACTCTCCATATTGCTGCTTGGACTAACGATTTTACTTTCTAAATAATTGATTTGACAGATTACTGGATCCACTTATGGTTTCACAAGGAAAGAAAAAAAGAGTTTTATTACTTGCATTTATGGCCGTCCTAATGTTTCTGATAGACATATTTTGTAGAGTTTTATTAAAAAATGTGCAAATTACATTATTGATCCATGGTTGTGTATTAATGATTTTAATCAAATTTATATAGTCAAGGTAAGTGGAGTTCCAATCTTCGGTATCAAGGGGCTACTGAATTTCAGAAGGCCCTCAATGCTAGTGGGCTCCTTGATTTGCAGCCTATTAGTCTTTGCTTTCACTTGGATGAGTAATAGAAGCAGTGATCTTATGTCCAAAAAAAAAAAAAAAAATAGAAGCAGTGATCAGACAAATCGTGTTTTGTGTAACACTTGCTGGATTGAGGTGTCTTGTGTACCCATGTGATTGTATTAACTATTTTGTGCTCTGATCATAGCTCTCTTCTTAGTATTGACATATTTCTGTAGAGGAACCATACACTGTTTAAGTTTGAAGCTATGTGACTTTTGAATGACCAATGTAAAAATATTATTGAAAATGCATGGAATGATGCTATGAATGGTTCATATGCCTAAATATTTAAAAGGAAATGTCAGAATGTTAAATATGACTTACTAAATTGTAGTAGGAATGTATATAGGAACCTAAGCATGAAAATGAGTCAATTGCAAAATGAACTTCTATTCAAAATGACTCTTGTGATGCTGACTTGATAGAAAAAGAAAAAACACGTAGAAGTTATAGAGTTCCTCTCAATTAGTGAGATTTTTTTGGTTCCTAAGAGTTAGACAAATGTGACTTTTAAATAGAGATTGGAATACAAAATATTTTTATAGTCTTAAGAAAAGAAGAGTGAATAGTAATATTACGAGAATTAAGAATGAAAATAATTCTTGAGTTCACGATCCTAATGTTATTCAAAATCTAGCTATGAATTATTTCAAAATTCCCTAGAGGTGATGAACTCCTAAGTGGTGAGAGAAATAGTAACATTACGAGAATTAAGAATAAAAATAACTCTTGGGTTTATGATCCTAATGTTATTCAAAATTTAGTTATTTATTATTTCAAAAATTCTTAGAGTTGATGAACTTCTACGTGGTGAGAAAGATAGTAACATTATGAGAATTAAGAATGAAAATAACTCTTGGGTTCATGATCCTAATGTTATTCAAAATCTAGCTCTGGATTATTTCAAAAATATCTAGAGTTGATGAACTTCTACGTGGTGAGAGAAATTAAAAACCAAAGGACATGGCGAAAGGAGAGCCCTTATCAAAATGTGGTACCAAATGAAGCAGCTGTTGCAAAAAAAAAAAAAAAAAAAAAAAAAAAAATTCCTTCATCTTTCAGCAATACTAAAAATAAAAGTATATCGAAATCATGTAATATTATTATAAAGGCTGAACTAATATTGTAGAAGAAAAATAGACCCAACTACCCCTATAAAAATTATGGTAGGGAAAAGTCCAAATCCTTTGGGGGTAGAAATAAGACAGTGGTTGAAAATCCTACACGTAGTAACCAATACTAGGAGGAGAAAGCCATTGGAAGACAGAAGTTTGGTGATGTGAAAGACACAAAAAATTGCCAATACCAATCCCAATCCTAATCAATATGCTACAGCAGCCTCGCCAAGTGTTTCAAATGCGACCAGTTTGGCCATAGATCCAATGATTGTCCTTTTAGAAAAGTAGTTCACATAGTTGACCGAGATGATGAGGGAGAAGAGATCTATTACAGTCTAGATGGAGATGATAAATGCAAAGAGGAAGAGGATGACAACCAAAATTATGTCAAGTGGTGGATGATGTCGTCCCCAAAATAGGAAGACAACAATCAGTGGCATAAATTGAGAAATAGCAAGTTGTATATCAACATTAGAAATAGGTCTCTCAAGTAAGCTTCTATGGCTATTAGAAAGACTTGGAATGGGAAGATTAAATAAACTTAGGAATAATATCACAAGTTTGCATATTCAACCACTTATTAATCTATAGGCTATGAGCTTTACCTTTGTCTCCTTTGATACGTTCATGTATTTAAAGAGTTTGTCTATGTCTGAGGGACAACCTAAAAAATCTTCAATATTAAGATTTCTACTAAAAAAAGGAATGTTTACCTTTATCTAGAGGTCATTAGTATCTTGATCACCATAATCATGTCTCCCTTGTTCAACATCCCTGACTAATTTTGTTAGGTAGTCATCTTCCTTGTCGAAATCATCCACCTAGACTTGTTTATGTCTTTGTGCAGGAACAGGCTTGTTGATAAGTTGCCCTTGAGCGACATCTGCTCTTCGACATGGCATGTTATCATCTTTATTTTTGTTTGTGTCGAAGGTTAGGACATCGAGCCCAATTTGCAATCGCCTCAAAATGTCTCTCTATGCGCTGAAATTAGAGGTCAATTTTGCTACTCCAAAGCCCTTAATGCTATCCTATGATTTGCAACTACAGATATCGAAGCCTCAGTTTTTCGATCATCATTGTGAGAACCATCACTTGCTTCGACTAAATCATTAGCCATGCTTTAAGACCACCTAACCTAACGAATTAAATGTAAAGATAAACACTTCAAAAGTGGAAGAGAAATTATCTAAAAATTAATTAATGATTCAAATGTTTTGAACGTTATACAAAATATGATATTTATATGCCACTAATTAGACTTTTAAATTCTAAAAAATATAATCAAATTAGGAACTTAAAAGAATTAAAATAAACTGAAATAAACAGAAGATAGAAAAATGTTTAAAACAATGTCTAAACAATAAATTTTGAGGCTCAAAATAACTGGAATTGAGCTCATCGATTAGCAATGGTATTGGGTTCGAAAATTTTATTGGGACATAACTCCACTCAAATAAAAAATTATATCTATTTAAAGTTAGGATTGTACTTTTGGACTTTTAACATTCAATTTTGTCCAAATAATTGTCCAAAACAGCCGAGATAATAAAAGCTAGTCTTGTTTCTTCCAAGCTTCGTATCTTTAATCAAATCACCCAAGAATTTCATCTTCCTCGATTTTGAATCTTGGTAGTATTCATCTCTAGAAAGAAAATCTTCAAGATCATGACTTAAAATTGTTGCTATCACTAGTTGTTGTCACAACAAGAAATTACTCTCATCCAGTTTAACAGGAACTTGAGTAGAGTTTTGTGGTGTGACTCTTTTTGCCATTACAACGTTTTGTGGTGTAAAACTCAGTGAAGGGAAACAAAGAATATTGAGAAGAAATAGAGAAAATAGTAGATAAGAGAAAATGATTTCATTCTATTAAACTGATTACGACCTCTTAACTATATATAGGATAGCTAGATCAATAATATAATAACCTCTGCTAATCAGTTGAATTATTCTAAATTATATTTAACTGTGATAAAATCAATACTAATCACCAGTCACAGACTAACACATCATCTAACAATGAACTCATGCTCTATGAATTTCTTTATTTTGTTGAATAATTGGAACATCATAACATTAGTTCTTTATTCTAAGAAAAAAATTAAGGGATGATAGTTTCATACACAATTAAGAATTAAATAAATATAAATATTATTATTATTATTATTCTCTCTGATCATTTGCTAATGTTCAAAACAATTTCGAATATATTACTTGGGTCTTTTCATTGTTTTTGTTCATCCATTATAATATCAGAAAATTCAAACTATAAATTATGCAATTGAGAAGCTGAACCCCATTACATGATAAAATTGTTGATGTTCATACGTGGTAATGGGTAATTTAGTTAATGTATCTTGAAAAACTTGAGTAGATTAAATTTCGAAGATTGTAATAAATGATAAAATACGTACTTTATTTTACTTTTTTTCATTGTTGTATTAGAATTTTTTTTTTTATGATCAGAGTTAATATTTTTTTAGCATTTCAAAGGTATCCCTAAATATGCTTCTTTCAATCTAAAGATGCATTAATGAATTATCATTCCATCACTTTCATTATCAACTTGATGGATTTGATTCACTACAAGAATAATGTAATTTGTGCCCACCCTAACAGTCGCAAGAACTCTTCTGTTCTCAAGTCTTCAAGGATTGTATTCGAGTTAGTCCATTTTGACAATTCTTAACGGACAAGAAAGTTTAGCTTATATTTTCTTCTCGTCCTTAAGCGGTCAACTCTTGGTCCCATTCTATCTCGCATGACATGATTAAATGATAGAGTGGTGGAAGATGGTGTGTGATGCAAATATGTCGTGTACATGGCATGATGGTACAAATAAAATGGAACATACAGTACAAATATTGTGGCTGATTGTGCTCTCAAGGTTGATCAAAACCGTATTTCTTTCCTTATTTCATTGTTAACAAGGTATTTCTTTTGCTTGGGATAAAAACTGTACAAATGGGCGGGGCTAAAAATATGACAACATGAAAAACACTTCGTAAAATAAAGAACAAGGGGTGGATCGACGTTGAGTGACAACAAATCAACATTTGGTGACAAATCTACCACATAACCCAAGCCTATTGCTTGGGTTATGGCTCTCTATAAGCGTCAGCGGTCAAAGTGCAATACCAGCAATACATGAAATCTATTGATGACATTAAACAGGCCAATCCAACCCTACACATCCAATCCCATGAAAAAAATATTGTAATATATTATATATTTGCAGTATCTGATGAAATCAGGAAATAGTAGAAACCAAACTGTGCAGAAAATGCAGAATCCCAAGAGGAAAGATTATTAAGTTCATTTGCTTCAAGTTTCTGGCGCTGGAGCAGGAGGCTTTAGAAGTGGTTGAAGGGCTTTAACAACGATGCTCATATTCGGCCTGAACTCAGATTCATACTGCACACACAGCGCTGCAACAGCTGCCAGCTGCATAGGCAAAAGTATAAGCACAGCCAGCATCAACTTTTAATTAAAAGACCCAATTTATGCAAGTGTTTGTGTCAAAGACGGACCTTTGCAACTCCTTTCGGGGGATATTCTCCCTTCAATTTGGGATCCACACATTGTTTAACTTTATCTTCACTCAATCTTGGGGTAGCCTGCACAAATTTGTCCATTATCAAAAATATCGAAGAGGGTTTTATTTTGGTCGTGGGGAGTTGAGTGGGCCACCACCAAAGATGGGGTTTATATTTTAAAAGGTGCACTTACCCATGTAACAAGACTCTGCTGTCCACGAGGCATGGTATGATCAACAGGTTTTCTACCTGTGAGAAGCTCAAGGAGAACAACACCAAAACTGTAGACATCACTTTTTTGAGTCAATTGGCCAGTCATTGCATACCTGTAAAGTTTGACAGGACAGCACATGCTAAGAAACTATAAAACCAAAATAATCATCAGATAAAGACAGCACTAAAACATTTAACAAATTCATCTTTTAATACAAGATAGCATACCCATCTAAGAATCCAATGACATAGTAATAATATAAATACTGAAATAAAAATCACGCAGGCTCTAGAAATTTACTCTGGAGCATGATAACCAAATGTTCCCAAAACACGAGTGGAATGAAGGCGTGCAGCCATGTCAGGGGCCTGATTGGAAAGGTTAAAATCAGCTATCTTCGCCTTGTAATCTTCAAAGATAAGCACATTGCTTGATCTGATATCTCTGTGTATAATAGGTGGTTGAACTTTCTCATGCAAATATTCCAATCCCCTTGCTGCATCAACTGCAATTCTAACTCGCTGCACCCAGTCAAGAGTTGGCCCTGGTTGTGCCCCTTGAACTCCCTTTCTACCTGTATTGCAAACACAATCCAAAATCATCCAAGGAACTTCTTAGATATGAATTATAAGATACAAACAGGACATATATAACATACCATGTAATATGTCATGAAGTGAGCCCATAGTTGCAAATTCATATGCCAGCACACGCAGATTTCCCTCAACACAATAACCATGCAACTCAACAAAATTCTCTTGCTTCAATCTTGAGACCATGGAAACCTAAAATAAGGAATATCAAATGTTAAGACTATGTGGCTAACAAACAGACAATAACCATACAGAAAGAGACACACTTGAAAAATATAAATTATTAGAACTTTTGTAAGCCAAGACATACCTGGGTCAAAAACTCAACATTTAATTCAGCTTCAGATGAGACATCAAGCTTTTTCACAGCAACAGCTTTTCCATTATTTAAGGTTGCATAATACACTCTTCCATAAGATCCTTCACCAATCAATGCCTTTGATCCAAAGTTGTCAGTCTTTTCCTTCAGCTCCTCTAAAGATAATGCTGGCACTTCAATAGGTGGTGGTGCTGCCTTTTGTGTTTCATGTTTGACAGGAGCTGACATCTTTGAGCCTTTTTGGACACCTAAAATGCATAACATGTGACATATGAGGAATCTTAAGTCTTAACAAGGAAAGAAGCCTGCTGTCTAATATGTTGAAAAATCCAGACAGTAACAGTTTGAACTCATAGATGTTGTATATGTAAACATAAATAAATGAAAAAGCATAGGAGACAAAATGGAATCCAAATGCTACAGTAAATCAGGATACTTCATAATTCAATATTCTTTTGACTTTGGTAGTCAAATCGCTATTCAAATTATAAATTATATGACTTATTTTTGAATCGTATATTGTATCAAATTGTTATATTCACGAACACATTGATGAATAGCTTAAAATATATAATTTTAAATATAAACAAGTAGATAACATGAACAAAATACTTAAAAAAATATATTTATCCCAATAATTCTAAACATAGATAACCATAAGCCTTAAAAAGACATAATTGGTTCATAAATAATAGATTCCTAGACCTAAAAAACTAAAATAAACTAGTGAGTTTGAATAGGTTTAGATTTGTTAAGAGGAAAGGTTTTTTTTAATAAATAAATATAAAAAAAGGTACTGCACAAAGACTATTACATAGTCATTGAAACGGAAGGCTAATGGAACTGTGCGTTTTTGCCATCATTAAATAAAAGGGCTGGAGGTGCAGAAGGTTTTGGGAAAAAGGAGCAGGACGTTGTGCAGCCATGGCAGAAAGGTTGCGCTGCAGGACGTCTATGGAAGGCTCTTCATGCCAGAATTGCACCAATCTGTGCAATTCTGACAATGAATCCAATCAGTTAATGATTTGGCCACTGATTTGTATTGGTGGCCAATCGAATTGTCGTGAACCACTCGATTCACAATCTAAATGGAACGTTTTTTACTTCCTTGCTTTTGACACCTTTCATTTTTTACACATCACTTCTTTCCAAAGTAATAAGCAATATCAGAAAATTTCCAAGAATGGAGAAAAAACTCATGTATACAAAAGCAGGGGATTAAAGTACCAAAGAATGGACCAGCACCCCACAGTATGATTCACTGTTTAATAAAATTTTTGGTATGCAACATCTATGATTCAACACATCAATGTTTGAAAAACTAAATATTTTACATCCTTAAGGAAAGACTCAATTATTTTCAAATGCTTATTTTAGATAAGAAAGTAAAAGTTAGTGGGAAAACAAATGCTCATCAACTGGGCATTTATAGAGTAACTTTCATACAAACATGTATCAGCAAGGTGAGGTTACTGGGGTAATTACATCTACAAGTGTGTGGAATAAAATGATTATTTTAGAACCTTAAAATTGATCTCCTGCTTAAAAATCAAGAAAAAGGACTCAAACCAAGAGTCCTGGGATATTAGATATGCATAGTTCTCTACTGCATGCCAAATAAAAACCGCAAAACATTATAGTCAAACTAATTTCAGATATAGGCATTCCAGTATGATTCTGAGTTACAAGGTACTAAATAGAATTATTATATCCCTACTAACACATGTACCTTTCTTTACAAACGTCTAAGTTCTAACTATAACCCTGAATGAAGTAGGTATACACAGCCAACAGAAATGAAGTGTTTTTGAGATAGACGAAGCTATTTAAAAGTTTTGATCAATAATATCATCTAGTACAGCCCCCTCCCTGAATCTTTCAGTTCTTCCCCCAAGCAAAAAGTTTTCAAATATACATAATGAGGCCCATAGAAACATACCATCATCATAATTCCTTGGACTTTTCAGGTGCTCATTTTCATTTGATGGGTAAGATTCTTCAACATGACAAGTACAACAAAACCACCGACGCATCCTTGTCCTCTTCCTTAAATAAAATTTGTCTTTGGAACTTGTATTCTCCAGGCGAACAAAGTAATCAGGAAGAGAAGCATGTGCCTACAGTATGCCACAAAAAGCATAAATGCACAATACATAGCCTTTTTTTGACAGAAAAAGAACATATATTGAGAAGAAAAGAAAAAATTACAAAAGGAGAATGAAGTATCCTTCTAAGAAAAGTACTACAAAGGAACAAGAAAAAAATAAAAATAGAAACTTAAACAAGCAGCAAAGCTGACTCCACATATCTAAAATAGAGATTCCATTACAAAAATCATGAGTCAAACACCAAAGAGAGGCCGCAACAGTTATTCCATCCCATAAGGTATCTAAAGACAAAGAGACAACCCTGAAGATACAATAATTCCTTTCCAGCCAAATATTCTAAATCACAGCAGAAACCGCACAATTCCACAAAGCTTCCCCCTCCATTTTTTGTCCAAGATCCTTAAACTATGTAAGCAGAAACTTCTCTACATCCCCTGGGCAAACCCAATTCTCACAAAAAATCCCAAACAACTTATCCCACAAGTGGACAGCCACTCTGCAGTGTAAAAATAAATAAGTACAATTTTCTGCACATAACAAATATTGTGAGACAAGGCTGTATTAGACCTATGAATCTGTAACACATCATTTGTGTTAATTCAATTGAGTACTGCTGTCCAAATAAAAGACTTGAACTTTGAGGAAGATTCAGATTTCCAAAGGGGTTTCTCAAGAAAGAAAACATCTATAGTAGGAGTAGGAGTAAGGAAATGAAAATAAGATTTACAAATGAACACACCTGAAGCATCTACAGTCCAAACTCTCCTATCCAAAGTAGTTGATAAACAAACAGGATCAAGAAGAAGCAAGAGGGATTCAATTTCAGTTGCATCTCTATCAGTAAAATGCCTTGAAAAATGACAAGTACAAGACTGCATATTTCCTCCGTAGCATGACCTTATAAATAAATAACTAATCATTGTAAAAACTATTCAAACAGGAGTACTGAACAAATCTCTAGTATAACCCATTATCAATCTAAGGGTTACAACTTATGATCTAACTTCTACTTATTTGACCATAATTAATTTATAAATGTAAATAATTAGATGGCATTTGGTAGGTGAGTATCCTAAATTCCCAAGGACTTAGAATTTGTAAACCTATATAAAAAAAATACTATCCATATACGACACATACATTTTATAATATACATATTTTCATACTCAAACAGGTTATAAATAGGTTTCCAAGTGCTTGGGAAACTAAAATTTCAACATACCAAGTACCACCTTAATGATAAACAAACTCCCCTAACAATATAATATTTACAAGTTGAGTGATAATGGTCACAAACAATGTCTAAAGACTGCATGCTTAAGGTCAGTCTTCACACCCTACATTTGGTCTATCATCTACGTCATAATGATTATAATTCATAACACTTAAAAAGGACATAAGTCCATTCTGACTGCCATGTCATTCATCACACGTTTAGGTAACATTATAAACTATTTAAATTGCAGTATTCAAACATAATAAAGTGAAGGTCTACGGCCCATAAATGATCAAACAAAAATTCATTGTTAATGGGGTGTAAATATGAATTATCTTGTCGTAAACAGAACTGGATCAAAATCCAACACTGACTAAATTCCTTCAAAATTTAAAGTATTTCAGATTTAGATCTTAGACAAAGGAATTGGCGGAAGACAACACTTTGCAATCCAAAAAGCTTGTTAAAGAATCATCTGATAAAACTGAAAATTTCTGCCTCAGATATTTACAACTCCGACAACCAATTACCCGAAAAAAAATCATAATTAATTCTTACCCTATGACCACGACGATTATAGTCTCTGCCGTCCATCAAAAACTTAAAACAAATTATGTATGAAAGCACAACCCAGAAACAGATTGCTAAAAAACAACCCGATTCCAAATAGATAAATTGGACTAAAATGCCTGGAGAATCGAAAGATTCAAAACCGACCAAGCCAAGCAACAAATTAACGACCAAGTATGCAAAATAGAGGGAAAAGAAACAAACTCTAGGACACCCAGAAATTATATTGAAAAATTAAACAAAAAATGAAAGAAAAATGAAGAATCAGATGGTAGAAATAGAATAAATGAAATGAAACAAAAAAGAGTAAAGAAATAACCGATTGGCAGACAGCAATTAGCCCTAGATCAGAAACGAAATTACAGAATTAGGTGAATCAAATGGGATACCTTTGGTTTCTTGCTCCTCTCTCTCTTCCTAGGGTTTGTTCCTGCGCAGTTGGTATAGGGGGGTTGCAAGAATAAGAATAGAGAGAGAGGTGGATTTGAGAAGGTTTGATTTGGTTCGGCTTTTGAGGTGTGAGGGAGAGACAGACAGATAGGCAACGCAGGGAAAAGGTTTTAATAGCTAAGACTAACAATAACAACTCTTTCTCTTTCTTTTCATTATATAATGAAAAAGAATATAAAATTAAAAACAAAATTACTTGAGAATTCTATTTGCATTGCATTGGTAGAAAGGAAAGCGAGGACGGTGCCGCGATGGAGAGGAGGAAGAAGGTATCTCAAGCCCAACTGTATTTTTGCTGTTCTTTTTAGATCCTTTCTTTTACGTGTAAAGCCCCTTCCGCGGATTCTGAAAATACTAATCTCTTTCTTTTTCTTTTTTTCTTTACCAAAATAGATTACTGTGATGAAATTTAAAAAATTTCTGAAAGTTAGATTTTCATTTTTTTTTTATTATTATTATTATTTATGTGTACTTTGTTTTACCTTTTTATAACCATCATGCATATATATATAACTTGGTTATAACTTCTTATAATTTTTATTAATTTAAGTAATATTAATAAATATAATTATGTAATTTTTTTTTTTTAAATAATTTTTATTTATTTATTTAAATATTCTAATTTTTTAAAAAGAAGTTTAACTTGACAAAAAAAATCATAAAAAAATAAATAAAATTATTTTAAAAAAATCGAGAAAATATATAAAATAACCTCTAAAAAAATGCACCACCCAAAATTATAAAATTTGTTTGGAAGTGTTTTTAAGAGTTTTTATTTTACTGTTTTTTAAAAATAATGTTAAAAATTATTTTTTAAAAACAAAAAAAAAATAAAAAATTTGTTTAAATGTAAATTTTGAAAATAATATTTAAGAATATAATAATATAATTTGCATGATGACTGATGATTAGTTTTGACAAATTATTTATAATTTTATATAATTTTTCTTATTTTGTTAAAAAATTAAAAGCAATTTTAGACAAACATAAGGAAATTAACAAAATAGTATTTTTAAAAAATTATTTTTTGAGGTACACTTTTATAAAACAGTTTTTAAAAATAATTTATAAAAATAACATGACAAATAGATTTTTTTATTTTTATAGAATAATAAAACAAAAAACTATTTTAAAAATAATTTTCAAACAAACCCACAATTTTCCAATAATTCCTAACAAATATAAAATCATTGCAAATTAGTCTCACTATTTACTTATTTACTTTTTTTGTATAAAAAACCTAACGTAAAATGTTATAAGGCTACCTAACAGACAGTTGATACTTACGTGATAGTGAATTTAGAGAAAACACAACATCTTAACAATGTATAACACAAATAATTCATTTGCCACAAAATAGATTAACTAAAAATTTTGTGCTATACACCTTTAAAATTATGTGTTTTCTCTATATTCACTGCAACATGAGTATGTGTTGTTTGCTAAGTGACCTTGTAACATCCCATGTTAGCTTTTATAGACAAAAAATGTGAGGGAAAGAAGGGCAAGACCAATTTACCATGATTAAGTATTTTCTAGAGATTAATTAGTTCAAAGTGATATTACTGCAAGAAAATGATTTTTATTAGTTACTTTTCGACTATTACAAAAAAAGTCACCACTAACAACTCTTTTAATGGTAGTTTTTATGGGTCACGGTTCATTGACACTTTTTTAGTGGCGACTCTTAAAATATCACTCTTCAAAGCTATTTTATTTTTAGTGGCAATCTTGAAGTGTCACCATAGAAAATAGGAAAAAAAAAATACTATTTTAATTTTTTTAAAATGTATTTTGGTAAACCTTTGGATGGCAACTTGATGTTGCCACCCTTTCTCTCTTAGAAACCCCATTTCAACAAAGTGTACCACCGCAAACCACCTCATCATTCCATCCTCACTTAGTCATTTTATTTCGGCAAAAGACCACCGCGTAGCGTCACCGTGAGACACTTAAAGGACCACCATGAAGGGTCATTGTACACCACCTTGGTCAACATTGGGAGCTTGTTATTGTAGTAGATTGTTATTCAGCACATAAGTTAGAATCTACACCACTTGCATGTCACCAAAAGAATGAATTCATGCTTTTGACTTGAGTTTGTTAGATATAGATTGTAGAATAGATTTTCCATTTTGTTTGGTCTATGTATGATCTCACCAGGGGTATCATTCAAAATTGTTTGGGCCTAATGTTTTAATTTATGCCACGTGCAATCGAAATTCTTGCTTTTCTATGTGAATTATTCCCAAATTTAAACTCATATTAATCAGTCCATTTTCTTTTTTGTATTGTGCTACTGGACCGTTATTAAGCATTAGGAACATGAGCGCTTCTTTGAATATACAGACTTAGTATGACCTAAAAAAAGGCTCTTTGGCTTGTGTGAAGTTTCAGATTTGAGTGAGGTTCTCAGATTGCCAAAAATATTGCAATCCTTTTTTCTTATAATTCCTGGTCATGAATTTGATAGATGGCAGTTCTACTATCTAGTTTGCACATAAATATAAGGAAAAAAGAAAGCAAAGTAGCATATATACTTAAATGGACATATCAGCCATTCTTGTTGCATTATTCCCATTCTGTTTTTTTATAACTTTCTAGGCATGTATGGTCAATTTTGGATTTGTATATGGATTTTCTAAGCATTTATGACAAGTTGAAGTTTTGTAATTAACTAGTTTTTTAACTTTCTAGCCATATTATGGTTTTCTTTTTCTTTTCTTTTAGTTTTTTGGGCATGTTGAGCTAGTCCTAGTTTTTTATATGGCTTGTTCTATTTTTTATGCACCAACTGTAGTTTTTAATCTTAATGGGCGTATTACGGTTTCTTTACAATTTTTTGTGCAAGTATGGCTTGTTGTAGTTTTGTAAATAGCCTATTCTAGTTTTATAAATGGCATATTCTACCAAATATGCTTGCAATAAAGATGAGGTTAACCACAGTTTGTTTACTGACAATAAGGCCCAGACACTAAAAACATAATTATGGTTTGATGACATAATTTTAGAGACAGTTAATGATGTGTTTTCTTAAACCAAGAAACGGAGTGTTTGACAAAAGCAATGATCGTCTTAAAAATTTAACGGATGTTTTGATCTCCATGAATTGTTTCGATAAGATTTGATTCAGTTCTTTTCTCAAGATCCAAGGAAAACTCTTACTTTAGGAGAAAACCCAATTCTTATTAATCGTAAGTCTAAACTACATAAGCATAAGGAAACCCTTGTATAGTCACTCTATGAAAACCCTAAAAAGTCTAATTAAACTTCTATGGAATACCCCATATATAGTTCAAACAACATTAGTTATTCGGTCCAACTAAATTAATAAAAACATAAATCTATAATTAAACTAATATTTGACTAGCATAAAGAAGGGCCCCAAAGTACATTAAATACTAATAATATATTGGAAGAAATAATATAACATAAAGTCCATAATACATTTTTAATCCATACAAATTTGAACTGGTTATCTTTAAGATCCAACAAACTCTATTCGGCTCCAAGAATGCTCATATATTTTGCCTCAAGTTTAGTCTCTAAGCTGCCCTCTTTAACGCCATCCTCAAAGCTGCAAAGTATGATCCACTTGATGTCTTGGCTTGACTCTATAGCTTCCTTTTTAGCCAACACATCCAAGATCAAGTCCAATAAAGCTTCTTTGACCAGTTTCGCCCTACTCCTAATCATTGGACCACTTATCCCTTACAAAGAATCTCGGGAATAGTTTGTAATAGATTTGGCAACACATTGATCTCCATCAGTTACTAAAATTGTCACAAAAAAGTAAAACAATGTATATTTTAAAACTGACGTAACTTAACCATGGTTTATATGTAACCATCATAAAATAATAATATTTTTTTAAAAAAAATCGCTATAACTTAACGATGGTTTTTTTTTAAAAAAACCATCGTTAAATTTCAATTCCCTACCTTTCTTGCCCAATTGCGAGCTCCTTTTCTTCCCTCCATCGTTCTTTTCCTCCATTTTCTCCCTTTGGCCTTTTTCTCTACCGATTGCTTCTCTCTCCATTATCTCTGTTTGTCGTTGCTTCTTCTCCATTGAAGTGCTTTACTTCTACTTGTTCCTTTCCTACGAATCAATGAGTGCCTTTTCTAACAACTTTGATGCTTTGATGCAGTTCATTTTTGTTTCATTTTTTTCATGTGATTTTTGTTCATATCAAAGTTCTTATGATGCAATAGCAATTGGTCGCACAATTTGATATGTATGTTTGGCATCATTATCCCTCTGATTGATATGTATATTTGGTATCAATTGTCAAAAGTTACTATGAATGTATAAAATTAAAATGAAAAAATGATATATTATATAGTAAAATTTATTTTTACTTCTAAAATAGGGATAATTTTATTATTCATGGGTAATAATTATTTGATAAAAAAAATTTCTTCATTATTTAAATGAAAAAAAAATTGCAGCATAATTTGATATAAGTTAGAAGGCATATGTAAAATTTATATACTTAGTAATATTATATGTTTTTTGTAATTTTATTAGAGTGTTAATTGAATTGAATTGAATAGAATTTAATTTTGTTTCCTTATTTGTCTCATTATATTTTTTGAATGCTTTCAAAAATGAACAAATCTTATATTGTTAAGCCTTGGAATACCCGTAAATACTTGGATGGACTAAATGAATTTTTAGACTTTGTATTTGCTAACTCGAGTGTGAAGGGTATAATAATATGTCCATGTTCTAAATGTAGATTTAAGAAATGAAAGGTTAGAGAATATGTGTGTGACGACTTAATTGTTAAACCATTTGCATAAAGATACAATTTATAGGTTAGGCATGGAGAAAAAATTTAAAAAAAACATCACGTAATGCCACAATTGAGAGAAGAACATATTTATAGGATGACTATGTGCACGATATGGTCAGTATTGCATTTGAGATTCATCATGAAAATGAAAGTATGGATTTTGTGGAGGGTTTAATTCCACCATCAAGATAAATAATGAATGTCAGTGCAAAAGATTTTTATAAGTTAATTAAGGATAAGCAACAAAAACTATATGAAAGGTGAAAGAAGTACTCAAAATTATCTTTCTTGGTTAACTTGTATAACATCAAATGTTTGCATATGATAAGTAACAATGCTATGTCAACGATACTGGAGTTATTGATTGATGTCTTCTCATATGCAGATATTCAACCTTCATTCTATGAGTCCAAGAAAACCATTAATAAATTAGGGTTCAACTACACAAAAATCTATGTATGTCCGTATAATTGCATGTTATATTAAATGATGATGAAAATAGAGATGTTTGTAGAAAGTGCAACATATTTAGATAGAAACCAAAGAAGAAATGTGAAAAACAGAAGAATGTGCCTAACAAAATTCTCAGATACTTTCCACTAAAGTCACAACTACAAAAGTTGTTTATGTTTTATAAAACTATTGAATATATGAGATGACATGTCATGGATAGGAATAGCAATGGTAAAAAAGAGGTTTGACATGATGAATTTTTATTTTGCTTTGAATCCTCAAAATATACGTTTGGACCTATCCATCAATAGTTTCAATCTGTATAGCAACTTGAGTACAAGTTATAGCATTTGGATAGTGGTATTGATACCTTACAACCTCCCTCTTTGAATATGTATGAAACATAGCTCCTTTATTCTCCCAATGATAATTATAAGTAGAAGAGTACCGAAAAATAATATAGATGTGTATTTGTAATCGCTAATAAAAGAGTTGGAAGATTTATGGTTTATTAGAGTTGAAACTTTTGATTCTTTCACCAATGAAATGTTTAATATGCATGCATCTTTGATATGAGCTATTAGTGAATTTTCAAATTTTGGAACCTTATATAGGTGAATATTCATGTTGCGTTAGCTTGTTTATATTATAAATTTGACTCAATTCCTATGCGTCTTCCTCATAATCAAAAGTAGTGTTTCATGGGCCATTGTCGCTTTCTAAACCTAGAGCATAAATTTAAGTTAGTGCATAGTAGGTTTGATGGAAAGGAAGAAAAAATAAATTTCCCCTAACAATAATTGGTTCATACATCTTGAGATAGTTTGGGAATGCTGATGTTGTATTTGATAAAAGTGTAAAATTAGAAAGCCATCAACATAGACATCAAGAAGCCAGTTGTGTTGATGCTGACACTTAACAATGGCGTGAAAGAATATATATTTTTAACTTCCTTAGTGGGTAAACCATTTCTTATGCCACAATCTTATTGGACGTCTAAAAACAATGCATTTAAGTACATTATACAGGTAATAACACATTTGTAATTTATTTCTTTTAGCATTTTGATTTCATATCTTTATTAACTTCTCTATTTTCACTACAAAAAAAAGTTTTTGCAACCAACAAAATCGGTTACAAATAGGAAAAAATTGATCGCAAGACTTATTTGTGATTGATTAAAGACCGACAAACAAGTGACACAGATATATTGGTGGCAACCATATTATCAACCGATATAAGAAAGGTGGCAAAAATTTTGTAACCGAATTGTGGTTACAAATCCGTCACCTTTTTTTCCTATTAAACGGTCGCAATTTTTAAGGTTGCAATAGAAGTTTGTGACTGATTTTGGGGCTGCAAAATTAGCGGGTGAATACATTAGTCACAAATTGGAGACAATTTTAAGATTAGTTTTTTGAAAAATGGTGACAGATCAGTCACAAAGTTTTGTGATCGTTTCTTGCAATCGTTGATTGGTTGCAATATGGTTGCAAATTGGTCGCAAAAATTAGTAAAATTGAAATATTTTGATTATTTTTTTGACATTCCCAATTTCAATCACAAAAACAATACAAATATAATCCACTACAGATTCAACAAGCTAGCAAATCAATCCCAATGGTATAAATATAACAATTTAGTTAATCATAAAAGAAACATATTATAAAATTAAAATAAAAGAACATCTATAAAAATTAACTAAAAATAACCTCCAAAAATTATTTTTGCATAGTTTAAAATAAACATATACAATGTTAAAATCTAAACTCTACCCCGAGATTATCTTAAGATAGATTATCAACAGCATCGTATCATAGTCATGTTTAGGAGAAGCTGATTTGACATCATGTGATGGGTCATACTGCTAGTTACTAACTGAAAGGACATAAGGTTGGTGATTTGGCGTGGAAGTGGCGCTTGGAAAAGTAAGAACTCTAAGGTGCTGAAATAAAAATCGTGTCGCCCTCTTAGTTTTGTGAAGCTGGTCGGTGATATCACTAATAATAGCATTCTTTCCCATGAACTCTATGGAAAGGGCAGTAACCCTAGCCTTTAACTGAACCAACTCTACACTATCAAGTGCGTGTGAATATGATTTAGGAGGTGTAGAAGAGAGCTACATAAGGCCTAGCTCGCCCATCCCAAAGATGTTGCCCTTCTGTCTCCAATCTCCCACAACCTCCAGGTAGAGAGCATTATCAAATGCTAATGAGCATTCTCCCTCACTCTCTGTGGATTGAGCTTGGCGTCGGTGATACTCAGTCTGTTCATTTAAAATTAAAAGAGTTAATGATGAGTTGAACATAAAAAGATATATGTTTAATCTGAAATATTAAGAATTATATACTTACATCAATATGTTTATCCTTCTAACAGGACCACTGTCAATCCTTTAACTTCTTGGTTTGCTCCATAATCTCGAAAGCAGTGGGCTCTTTGTGCAGGTCATCTTTCTACAACAAACTCATTACTAAAATGTTAATACATTCAAATAAAGTAACATGAAAAATTGAAATCAAACAAAATTGCCATAAAGTCATACTAATCTTTTTCTATGCTTAGTTGTAGAGATCGACCCACCTGTGTATGATGAAGCATCTGCATCACTAACCAGCTCTATTTGGCTTTGATACTCTTTTCTTGCCACTGGGGACTCCTCTATTTTTGATCCAACTGCTCCCTAACAGATAGATACACCTAGTTGGTTTTTCCTTTTTTCCGCTCTGAACTTGTTCATAAGGTTTTTGAAACATTTTTGGCCTTTATGGTCAAAAATCTCCTAGCTGTATAGTCATGAGCAGGAAGCCATCTATACGTTTCCTACAAATAAAAAAACTAGTTAGTTCAATAATTATAAAATACACTTGCATATAATTAAGAATATGCTAAAAAATTAAACTTACACGAAATTTAGCGAACCATACAGTCTTTTCACGCTTAGGAACCTCACTCTAATATGTCCAAGGTCCAATGAAGTGAGATATAATACCATCAGTAATTATATCTGATGGTCCTCTAATAATGTCAAATCTTATTTAAAAAAAAGAATATAAATTAGCATAAATCTCCAAATTAATTATAAAAACTAACGTGTTAATAAACTTAATTTACTTACTCAAAATGGAAATCTCTAAGAATAATCAAAGTCCTCCCATCCTGTGGTTCATGAGGCTGTGCAGATGGTGTCTGAGAACCTAATGTGATAGGAGAAGGCTGTATGGATAAAAATGGTCCTGATGATCCCTGAACGACTGAGGTGGATGGAGTGAAATCATCCTCAGTGGGAGTGGAAAGAGTCACTCTACCACGTATTTTCCCACGAGCCCTAGTGGTTCGACCATGTCCCTAACCTGTGTCAACCATTTATAAAAAAAAGAAACAAATTCATAATTAATACAAATTACCAAAATAACAATAATCATAAATTATTTCATTATTATAATTAAGTCATTAAAATATATTATAATCTAACCTAAACTAATCAACGGATATTTCTTAATCACTAAATTCACACTCACTCTCTGAAAAAGCATAAGTATCTTCACTTGACATATCTACTTCTGCTTGGTTAACTATGTCTCCATCAACTTCCTTTACATCACCATCCATCTATAAGTGAATCTTTATATACATCTGTGTCAACTTACATCATTGGAAGATTTTGAATTTCATTTTGATATAAATCATTCCTTTCAGTTTGTTGAGCACTAGGAACATTTATTGTACTATATGCCTTTATTTTAATAACACACAACCAACCATTACGGCCCTCTAGATATAGTGTATAATACATTTGTTCAGCTTGTTGTGCAAGTATAAAAAGATCGTATGCCCGATTGTATCTTCTCGTTTTTTTAACTTCAACAAGTCCATTATTGGTGATATACCTTTATTATTTAATTAGGAGTATTGTCAAACTACTGACACTTAAAGAGAACTACTTTTTTGATAGGCCGACCAATGAAACTTACTTCAAGAATATCAGTCAATATCCTATAGAAGTCGTATTCTATTTGTCCATTAATGCCTCGTACATATACATCACAATTTAAACTTTGCTTGCCATCACTATAGTTAAGAGTATGAAACCTATACCTATTGATTATATATATTGGCCATGATTCAACCTTCCTAAGTGAACCCTAAGCTAAACCCTGTAAAATATGATCTTGAATATTGTTTATTGAGTTTTCCACCTAATTAAAAAAAATGTTATCTTATATAGTTCATATAATGCTTGATTATAGCTAAGTGTACCAATTTAATTTAATTTTAGACATTATTGCTATAATATGCATATAATGCACCCTGAAGGAATTTTTTGTTTGTTTTTTAGCTTGAATTTATTCTCCAAAGTAATTTTTTCTTTCATATTCTGTTTTGTCTTAGATTATTTTTTTGGTCCTCCCAATTTTGTTATGTTGTCTGTTTTATATTCATTGATGTTTTGCTATAGACACTCAACTCAGCGTCGCAACACTCAATTGCTTCTCTTGAATTTCAGCTTCTTATATTCTCCTCTTGCTTCCTTGGTCTTATTTTGCTCGTAGATCTTTAA
Organism: Gleditsia sinensis; assembly: GCA_037074535.1. NCBI lineage: Eukaryota > Viridiplantae > Streptophyta > Magnoliopsida > Fabales > Fabaceae > Gleditsia > Gleditsia sinensis. Next base: position 7,335,430 of record CM073475.1, on the reverse strand, counting down.
ACCTGCACATTTCTGCATAAAAAAGGTAAAATTGAATAAATTCTTCATATTTCATTTCTAGCTTCCCTAAGCGTAATATACCTGCATAAAATAGTAAAATGGAGTCAATTCTTATATAAAAAAAATTTATGCAATTTAAATGAAAAGCTCTCATTTTACTCATAAACAGGCCTTAAAATTGGAGAGAATACAATCCTCTACTTATCCACGATAGTGTTTGGTGTGCTTACAGTTATATTAATATTTTACTAACATTACAAATCACTCTCAGCCAAAAAAAATTCAGCAGTCCACCCTCAAAATCTCTCACCCAAACAATTCATACAGATATAAGATATGTTGTCATTTACAAGTCCAGCAAACCAAAAAATATTAGAATAAAAAGAGGATGGTTAAGATGATTAATGGGAATGGAGGTCATCGTTGTACAAAGGATGAATGGCAAGGTGTGTGGTTCGGGAGTCATGACGCAGAGAAGCAAAAACTGCAGTGCTGAAGAATCTATAAGAAAGAGTGATAGAAGACAAAGACGAAGCAGATTTGAAGCTATTTAAAGATCTGAAAGCATAAGTAGCATTGAAACTGGTTAAATCTATCAATCACTACATTCTTGCCTAATGCTACTTACATCCCAAAAGCATTGGAACTGGAACAGTGCTATAGGGATGTAAAGGATTAAACATTGTGTTATGGATGGACTCGGTGCTATTTAATATGGCTTCAAAATTCTTAAAAAACACATAGAAAATCATTTTATTTGGGTGAGAGGCAGAAGTCATAGGATATGAAAATAATCAGTAGAAAAGGATATTCAAAGATAAATTACGAAAACCATAAGAGCATAAGCAACTAAGTTATCGCAGTTATAAGTCACTCCTATCAGCATCTTATTCTTATTTTTTGTTGATGAAAACTTTTGGGTGCTCTGACTTCATTCATCTATTTAGAGTACAAAGAAAAAGTCCTTAGTCGAGCTTTCTTAATTATACTTCATAATAATTATTTTAATTGAATTCCATTTTTTTTTTTTGGACAAGTAATTCCATTTTCATTATATACTTAGATACTCATTGTTTATTTGAGATAGTAGACTACCATTAAAATTACAGAAGAACCTAAATATTAACATTTTATTAGCGATTACTCATCAAAGATAGGTGTAATAATCTAGTTTTCAGAAAAATAACGGATCATTCCTAATGACATTAATGTAACTCACTTTTTTCCTATATCCTAAAGACTTAGTAATTAGAATTTCATTACTTAATTAATCATTATAGTTTTAAGGAAGTCCTCCCTTATGCTACAACCCTTACTAGGGTTCTTGGCAGAGATATAGGAGGTAGGAGGTAGCAGGTAGCATCATCGCCGTCAAGGTTCATGTCTCCGTCTGTAAGAAAGGGTTAGGAATTCGAGGGTTTTATTCCCCTGGTTTAGGAGTGTTATTCGATGAGCTAGTTTTTCTACCGTGTCTTTCAAGACTCGACTTGGTCTTTGTTTTTGCCAAAGGGGTTCCTAAGTCTCATCTCGACATAAGTTCTCTACTGATCTACGATTTTTTATTCTCTAGTGTGATTTCATGGCGTCTATTAATATTGAGGCCTACTATGATGATCAGGTTAGCTAACTCTGAAGGAGAGGATTTTGTGGAGGTACCAAAGGAATTGGTAGAAGAGGGGTTGAAGGCTTCGAGTAAGAGTTTGCTAGGTAGAGCGTTCTTAGATAAAACAATCATCCCTGTGATGTTTTATTATGTTTTGAGGGGTATATGGAATCATCTGAGGGATATGGTTGTTGAAGACTTAAATCCAAGTATTTCAAATATTGTTTGGTAACAAAATTGATACGCAAAGAGCTCTGCGAAATAGCCCTTAGTTATACAAGAACTAGTTACTCGTTCTCGAACTTTGGCATACCCATTTGACGGCTTCTAATGATTCTTCTAGGTTCTATTTTGGATTCAAATGTGGGGCTTTCCTAACTTTTGCAAAACCACTGACATAAAAGCTTCATAGGGAAAGAAATGACCAAGCATAGTATTGGAAATCAGTAAATATGCAGTGCAACGAGTGGAAGGGTCAATTATAAGTAAAGATAGATATCATTAAACCTATCAGAAAAGGTGTTTTCATCAATAATCGCCTCAACTGAAAGACATGGATTACATTTAAATATAAGAGACTCCCTTTTATCTGCTACTATTGCGATATTATTAGCCATGAGTATAAAAATTGCTCAAAGCTAATTCAAGATGAGTTAGAGAGTAAATCTGACGAAAATAGTTACGGTCCATGGTTGAGATCAAATTAGTTGGGAAGAAGATTATCTTGCATTGGGAACGTAAATCCCAATACTCCTTCTTTAGGCAGAAATTCATGAGCTCAACAACATGCCAAGTACCCTTCCCCTGGAATAAGTGCATTATCAACTCAGGTCTCCCATAGTTCAAGATCCCAAGCATTACTAGGCTGAGAATATCTTGTCTCCATCTCTGCTCGGGGTTGTAGTGTTTTTTCATTATCCGTGTTACGGGAAAGCCGTGCAGAAAACGGGAGTTAAGGTGCAAGGGCCTAAAGGCAATTCTCAACTCCCTTCCCACAAAATTGTCCAAGATGGCGGTGCTAGCTCACTCCCAACCGTGGACCCAACTGTTACTATTCTTGAAGGTGGTCCAAAGTTTGCTATAGGATTACCAGTGGTCTCTGCTCCATCAGGTGCCTCTAAGGAAGTGATGGGTTTCAAGGCGTCTAAAACTGAGAAGGTATGCAATCAAGACTCTTTATGATCAGTTAAAATAGGTTCCCGAAAAACTATTATCAAGAACATGGCAAGGAATGATCATAGAAGATACAATACCAAGGTGCCATCAAGTAAGAGTGCTTCTTCCTCGATTGGTTTAAGTGATAAAGAAGAAGCAGTGTGTTAGCAGTGAATTTATGTAGACTGATGAGGTGGTGGCGGTAGCCAGCTAAGAGTGAAGCCTCTTAAATAGGCGAAGTGCTTTTCCTTGGTTTTGTTAGGGTTTGTGGAATTCCCTGACAAATATTTATCTGAAAGAGACTCTGAAGTCTCATTCCCTGATGTTGGTTTTCCTAGGAGCCTAAGATCTCAAGTGTTTATGTCTTGTCTTCTCTTGGTGTTGTTCAGTGCTTTGTGTATGAGTTACCTCATATGAGGTGTTTTCTACCAATCACTTGGTTGAGGCATGGTATGTTTGTTTAGTTAGGCTGCTTGTGTGCTTTAGGATTCCTTGTAATCCTTCTTTGATTTATACATTGAGGAGTTTCTACTCCCTTTATTTTCTTGAAATAAAATTAGTCTATCTTCAATTATTAGAAAATTAGTTCATAGATGAAGGCTTTTGCATTACTTATTATTGGTATAAACAATATTCAAAAGTTTCAGATGACTAAATATTTAAAAACTATTGATGCAACAATCTTAATTATAAGTTCAAAATTATTCTTGTATTATATTTTATTGATGAATAACCTTAAGTCAATATTTGCAACTCTTTTTTTATAATTACACTACAATAAAAACAGTATTTAACGTTAGTTTTTAAGTGGCTTTAGCGACAGTTCTAACTGTCGCTGAAGCTTTTAACGACAGTCAAAAAATTGTCGTAGAATTATGGATATAGCGACAGTTCAGGTCAACTATAGAAAAGACGTTGTTATCACGAGTCCTAACGACGATCTCAAAACTGTCTTTATAACGCATTTAACGACGGTTTTGAAACTGTCGTTAAAATAGAGAATTTTTTTTTTTAAATTTTGAATTTAATATTTTTGTTATTCATAAAAATTAATTCGGATTAAATTTTTTTTATTTAACAATTAAGCGTGAAAATTAATTTATATATATATATATATATCAATGAAAAATATGTACACAAAAATTAATAGTCACAAGCAAAATGAAATTACATGTACAGACTATATAATTATAAAGAGTTAAATCATGTTCCCAGACTTTGCGAGTGCTGATCAGGTTGATGCCCACTGCTACAGTCACTAGGGTTTTGAAAAAAAAAATTGTTAGAGTTTTTAGCGTTTTCAAAGTAAACAAAATTATACAAAAAATTGTTATGTATTGAAAAATTACCCTGAGCCTAAGACTATGAAGTTTTGCTATCTCAGGTGGAAGCTGACTTTAAAATTTTTGTAGCAAGAATACCATAGCAGCCTCCATCTGTCGTTGTCATGCTGTGATGTCAGCGTCACGCGTTGCACGTTCAGCCTCTCGTCGCTGCTGCTCGACATCCCACTCATCTATAGCTGCTTTCAAGCGCTCAACCTCAGTTTATAACTCATGGTATGACGGCTTAGATTGTGAGCTCGACCTAGCTGAGCCACGACCGAAGAGTTGGGTTGGACAAACACCCAATCCAAATTCTCAAACTCGACCGGAGTGCTCCCTAGTGCCAAGAGCTCTTGCAAGTGAATCAGCCGTCGAGAGCTCTTGGGACGAGCTATCTTTCTACTGGATCGAAATATTTTTTTCTTACAAAATCAAATAACAGACAATTAATAATATTAAATATTATCCAAAAATCAAATAATTACCTATGTATAGTTGATCAAATTTTTATACTTACCACAACTGCTCGAGTTTCGTCGTTAATATATGATCCGTCAGCTCTTTTATGAGCTGCCATCCATATATTACTGTGAGTCACCGGACTGCTAATCTCAACCTCCTGAAATTTAAAATAATTAATCAATTTTTAATTATATAAATTAATGTGTTCTTAAAATTTAAAAAAAGATATTTATGGATTTAAACTTACCATCTTAGCCTTTTTACGCGCAAGGCTCTTGGAGCCAGTGGTGTGTGGTATTGTCAGACGTCTTCTGTTCCGTTATTCTTCACAGTCACATCCTAATTAATCACATAGAAAAATTAATTAGTCACAATATGTAAAAGTTAAAATATATAAATAGATTAATATACGCAATTTATCTTGGACTTTGCGTTTCGTCTATGAAAGTCGCCCACTGATCAGGTGGGATGCCAGCTTCATTCCGCAAATGATTTCTGGTCTTCGTACCATCATACACCAACTCGAATAAATTATACCGTGAAGCTCTGCACTTCGCTCCCAGCAACTGCATGATCAATTTTTGGTGTGGGCCCAACATATTAAAATGTGTCTGTAAACGAAAGTAAAAAATTAGTTACCATAAGTTACACATAAATAATAAATAAATATAATTCATTACAAAAGATATATATTTCCATACCTGAATGTTGTTTACGAATATGTTCGTCTTAAACTGTTGAGGAATGCTCCTCCAATCCCTATAGGAGATCGGGAATATACGGAAGTTATTACCGATGGTGTCGAGAAAGACACCGAGCAAACCACCACTGTCTTCAATAGGCTGGTGGTTGTCGTTGAACTGGACAACCACTTTCGACCCTTAGGGTAGTGCCCATACTTCGTGGACAGTCAACTGCCTGGACGTCACTTGCCCGGTCTCGTCTGTCATAATATAAACATATATAAGCACATAAGGTTTTTACAATACTCACTGACAACGTCAACTGTCTAATCCTTCCTGTGTGTGCGCTCCTGATGTGCGGCCTGATGCTCCTCCTCCACGTTGGCAAAAAACTCGTCTATATTGAGGTCAAAATCGTCGCCTGGTGCCTGAGCTTCAGGCGGGAGAGTGTGCATGGGACGTCTTGTGAATCCAGTGTCTAGGAGTCGCTAGCAGGGACTAATGATGCAACAGTCTCTGGCTTTGCTTTCAGAGAGTCAAGATGAGGAAGTGTGGATGGAACTGTCTCTGACTCCACAGTGGGCTGTCTGTCCTCACTGATCATCGGGTGGGCCATAGGAGTATGAGAACTGGATGCGTTTGCCCTATCCGTGTAGAGTGATCTATCCTTCCTCATCGTCACCGCTCCTGTCAAAATGAAATTAACAATATAAGTCCTCGCATAAAGCTATTACAAAATGAACATTGCCTAATAAAAGTTATAAAAATATAAAAAACAACAATAAATTGATTGTAAGTAGAGCAAAATATATTTAAATAGGTGGCAACAACTAAACTAATACTGTAACAAACATAAATTAACTTATCTTTTTGGAAACAATCTTTCTAAATTTTGCGCGTGTCACTGATCATTCTCATATATAAGATTTTCATCTTCCTCGCCCATCTCGTATAAGTCACAAGGTTTCAAATGTATCATTATACTCCACTTTTTGTCAAGCTCATCTTGTACATAGTACACTTGATGAGCCTCAGATGCCTGGATGTATGGCTCGTCATCATCATTTTCACCAGTATGAATCAACCGTGAAAAATCAACCGATGTTACCCCAAAGTCATCGATTGCAATTCCCCTCATTGTAGTTGTGTTGGCCTACATACACTTAAATAATATGACTGTAAAATATCCATGGTAGTTTAACTTAATAATATCCAATAGTTTTTCATAATACGGGATGCAACCAAATTGCATGTTCCTATCACTACTACTTGCATAACTCCTCGTCCCGAAAGTATTGTAAACTCTACTATTTTGAGATGTCATCCCTTGGTCTCGTTCTAAAGTTTGAAATTTGAATATATTTACGTTGTAAGCAATGTATTGACGTACTCTATCTAGTGGACCAACTGCAAGAAATTTTAAATCAATAAACTGTGATCTACTATCATCAATTGTAATATGAAAAAAGAATAAGGGATGAGTTGTTCTCATATTTGACATATGAATGAAATGTGACCACGCCGAAATACTTACACGACGTGAAAACCAAGAGACAAATTTCTGGTTGACTTTTTTATCTATCTCGGTAGATGTTCGCGTCTGACTTCTTAAACTATGCCGTACATAGTCTCTAAATTCCATGTTAAGTAAACAATGTATATACACTTAATGCTACACAGCACGAAAAATTGTATGCAAATGTAACTAAGTGTGAGTTAACTTATTGTAAGTAAGGATTAACTTCCTTGTAGTTTGTTAAGACATGCCGATGGGCCTGCAATTTTTGCTAAGGAGAAAACATGAGATATTCAAACCTACCAACTGGTCTTCCTATTAGTGGGAACAAACCCCTGTCAGATGTCCCAACATCTGGTTGATCATCCACAGGAGGACGACGATTGAAGACAGTCTCAATACCATCTATGTACCTAGAACAAAATACTAAAACTTCTCCTGCAACGTACGACTCTGCTATTGAGCCTTTTGGCCTTGCTCTATTCCGCACGAAAGATTTAAGTTTACCCAAAAATCTACACAACATAGATTAACTAAATAAAAATAGATTAACAATAATGAAATAAATATGAATTAGGTGTTCTTTATTTTTTACCTTTCGATGGGATATATCCAACGATATTAGACTGGTCCTCCTAACTTCGTTTTCATGACCAAATGTACAGTCAAGTGCACCATGACTGTAAAGAAATATGGCGGGAATAATATCTCCAGATGGCATAGCGTCATAATAATACGATTTTGAAGTTGTTCAAATTTATTAACATTCAAAACTCTAGAACAAAGTTGTTGGAAGAATTAACAAAATTCGATCAGAACTGCAGACACCAGCTTAGGAAGTGTCTTTCTTATGGCTAACGGTAACAGTTGTTCCATAAGGATGTGATAGTCGTGACTTTTTAGTTCTCCAATCTTACGCTGTCTTACGTCAATACATCTGGAGATATTACTAGAATAACCGTCAGGTACATATACATTCTTACGTGTTTTGAGAAAGACTTTCTTACCTGCATTTGTCAATGTGAACAAAGGAGGTAGATATTTACCGTTATCATCTGGTCACAGCTCTAACCTCACACCAAACTCCTATAAGTCTTTTTACACATTTACGTGATCCTTTGAACGGCTAGAATCATTAAGTAAAGTGTAAATAATATTATCGCAAATATTTTTCTCAATATGCAAGATGTCAAGATTATGACACAACATATTATTTTCTTAATGCGAAAGTTTGAAAAATATACTTTTCTTACGCCATTGTTAAGTCCCGGCATCAACCATACCCTGACCTCAGGTACGTCATTGTTGAGTCCTAGCATCAGTTTCCACATTTTTCCCAAAGACAACTTCAATATCCTCAACTTGTCTTAAAATGTCTACGCTACTCAGTTATAGAGGAGGGTTTCTTCTTTTCTCTTTCCCGTCAAATCTATTGCGGGCTATCCTAAATTTATGACCTGGAGATAGAAAGCAGTGATGTCCCATAAAACACCACTTTTGACTATGAGGGAGACGCACTGAAGTTGAGTCAAAGTTATAGTGTGGACAAACTAATCCAGTTTGAGTATTCTAGCCTGATAAACATCCAAGGCTAGAGAAATTACTGATTGTCCACAAAAGAGCTGCATGCATATTGAATATTTCTTTCCCGAAGGCATTGTACATTTTAACACCTTCAACCCATAACTCATTCAACTCCTCAATTAGTGGTTGTAAAAATACATCTATATCATTCCCTGGTATTTTTTTCCCTAGAATTATCATTGACAGCATGAGTGAACTATGTTTCTTAGACATCCAAGGAGGGAGATTATATAGAATCAGCACAACTAGCTATATGCTGTAACTTATAGATAGGTTTCCAAATGGATTAAAACCATTCGTTGCAAGGCCTAAACGAACATTCTTCGGATCTGATGCAAATTGAGGATTCAAAAGATCAAATCTCTTCTATGCCTCATCATGCCGTCAAAAATCTTGTCTTCAGAATGCCATCTCATAAATTTAGTAGTCTTAAAAGATATGAACAACTTCTGCAACCTTGGCTTAATTGGAAAGTATATGAGAATTTTATTCGACAACTTTTTCCACTTCTCCCCCTTCTGTTTCGATTTTCACCTTGGTGTGGAGCACTTACTACAAGTTTCTCTACTTTCATGCTCACCCCAGTATAACATACAATCATTCTGACATACATGAATTTTCTTGTAATTCAACCCTAACTTATTAATGACTTTTTTAGCCTCGTAAAATGAAGGTGGAATCTTCGCATCTGGGAATACATCAACAAGCAACTCAAGTAACATCGATATGGCCTTGTCGCTTATCCTGTAACGACTAGTTTTTTTCATATATACACATATGCAAGAGACCAACATTTTACCAAAAGATATGCATCTTGTATTCATATACATCCAAAAGTTACATCCATCAGATATTAGTAGAGTATATACATATGTAACCAAAGGTATTAAGCATACATCACAAAAGGCAAAGTACCGTGGGGTTACATCAAAACAATGGGGTTAGCCCATTTACATCATTAGAACTATTTATATAACCCTACTTTACTATTCCCTCCCCTAGCCGTCACCCCTGAAGAACTGCTGGTAGAGGAAGCGGGCCCAGAGCAGGGATCTCTACCATATTTATCATTAACAGGTTCACTATGATCATGAACTGTCCCAAGTGAGGGACATCTACGGTCTGTAGCTCCAAGAGAATCGTCAGCATTACAAATGGCATCTCTACTGATCTAAACATAACATAAAAACATAGTGAGATAAAAAATTCTAGTAAAGTCAACATCCAATACAGAAATACTCATATGTTATGTCCAGCTATATAAGGTACAAAAAACATTTTCTCTTTTTTATACATTAAAGGTACAGTAAAATTCACACATGCCTTTTATAGGTTATGAATCAATATCACACATGATAAAATGAAATATGTATTTATAAAATACATGTATCATTGTTTATGGCTCATACATCACTCATAGTGGCTCATCATTTGATAATTTCTCTCAATTGCAATCCTTAATGTGGCGTGAGCCTTACCCCTCTAGCTACTCACCCACCATTTGAGGGCCATTGGTTGGAGCAGTCCTTTCCGTATTGACCACTCTAGGCTATCGGGCGTCCCTTATTCTGGTACAGTATCCAAGTCACGACCCTTCAGTCGCCTTACCTCGTAAGGTACCACACTCACGAGTCACTTTAATGTGTAAGGGTCATCTCAGACTTGTCAGTCTCTTCAATATAGTAAGGGAGATACCTGTTATCAGGCCACCCTGCTTCAAAGGGGATCATTCTGACTTGTTAGTCGCGTCAATATAGCAAGGGAGACACCTGTTGCCAGGCCACCCTACTTTAGAAAGGGTCCTCCTGACAAAACTTAAGTCTTTTACATCTCTCCAGCCACTTACTACAACAAAGAGCATGCATATTAATAAGTATCAAGAGCATAAACCATACTCATCCTTAAGCATATTATAACAATCTCATCATGGATGAACATACATGTCTTGATAGCCTTCCATAATATACATACATTAATCACTCACTTGTAGCTACACATACAAGTAGTCGATAGCATGTAAACATTGCATTCATGCATCATTCTTCATGCTTACATACATAGTTCAATGAGCATACGCAATGAAATAGATATTACACATTTTTTTTAACATACATGGCTCATAAAACTCTCATTAACATCCCAAAAACATTGGTGATTAATTAAGATTCAGAAAGGAAACAGAAAACGCTAAAAAAGGGTGGAACAACATAAAGCACAGCATGGTCGTGTCACCAAGCACGACCGTGCTTCATGGCCGTGTTTCTCCCCCGTGCTTCCCTCACAACATGGCCGTGTTACATACAGACCAACCCCAAGCACGGCCGTGCTTCAGGCTGTGTTTGCATTTTTTTCTAAATTTCCAGATTTCCAGCTTTTCATCCCAAAGCACAGCCTCGTCGTGTCTCCAAGCACGACCGTGCTCTGGGCGCGAAACTCACCAAAAACTCTATTTTTCTCCTAAACTAGCTAAGAAAACCCAACAATAATTATATCAATGTTTTAAACATGAAAAACACAATTTTTCCAGAGCATATGGTCACTTAAAACATGGATTAAATTCCAAAACTGTCAACACAAAACTTTCTAAAATCACCATCTCATGCATATAAAATAACTACAGCCATACACACCATAAATGCATCAATAACAGCTCTAACTACCTTCCCATATCCTTAAATGCACACATATAAATCAACCATTGAATCATCCAACCAAATAACATAAAGGAAGATGTTTATCTTACCTTTCTCTTTTTCAAAAGCTTGTTTCTCTACTAAATTCAGCTACTCTCTCTCTCTCTCTAGAAACTTCACCAAAACTACAAATTTTCCCTCTATTCATTAGCTTCCATGAAAACTTTAAGGATAAGAAAAATATTAGAGAGAATCAAGAGTTCAATCTTACCTCTCCTTCTTAGATTTCCACCTTCTCTCTCTAGCTCTCTTTTTCTTTCTCTCTCCTTCTTTCTTTTCCTTCTCTCTTTTCTGTTGCCGTAGGTTTCTCCTTCTTGGGGCTGATGGCTTGGCAACTTTGTCTCCAAGTCAAGGGGAAAATATTATAAAAATCAATAACTTTCTCAAGAAGCCATTTGCCTCTTAACCTTCACTATTGTTTTATCTAAGTATTTCCAAAATGCCACTCTATTACATTGTAACTATGTGGTTGGCTAAGGCCTTGTTTGAGTGAAAGAAAAGCTTACTAAGTGTTTAATTCCTTCTTGAGCCTTACTTCAATGGATTTTTGTGCAGCTTTCTTCATGGCTCCCCATCTCTATTCTTATTGTCCATTTGTGACCCTGTAGACAAAAATTACTATCTCTTCCTTCAACAATTCTTCCAAAAATGAGAAAATCTTTGTTAAATATTCACAATCATTTCCTTATAACTCCCCCATTTAACCCTTTTTAATCCTTTCTTAATATTCCATTTTGTAAATATAATTAACAAAATTTCGGGTGTTATATTTCTCCCCCCTTTAAAAGGAATTTTGTCCCCAAAATTTAAGAATTTTACCTATCCTCAAACAATTGTGGATAGGAACGTCTCACATCTTCCTCTCTTTCTCATGTAGCTTCTTCTTCGGATAGTCCTTTCCATAACACCTTCATCAGCGGCACAAATTTATTACGTAGCTGCTTTATACTTCGATCCAGGATCATGACAGATTCTGATTGATAAGTCAGGTTCTCTTTCACTACTACTTCTTCTTCCTGAATCACATGTGATGGATCTGGTAGATATCTCCGTAGTTGGGAGACGTGAAACACATTGTACAAATTGGATAGTCTTGGGGGTAAAGCTACTTGATATGCAGAGGGACCAACTTTCTTGAGTATCTGGTATGGTTTTATATAACGTGGGCTCAATTTCTTAACTTTCATAGCTCGGCCAATTTCAGTGGTCGGAGAAATCTTCAAAAATACATGTTCTCCTTCTTGGAAATGCAATGGCTTCCTTCTCCGGTCATAATAACTTTTCTGACAACTCTAGGCAGTCCACATTCTATCTTGTGTCATTCATATCTGCTCCGTAGTATGCTGAACTAGCTTAGGACCCAATAACTTTCTCTCGCCCACTTCATACCAATACAGAGGCAATTTGCATCTTCTGCCATACATAGCCTCATATGATGCCATCCCAATACTCGCACGATAACCGTTGTTGTAAGAAAACTCCACTAGAGGGAGATACTTATCCTAATCTTTCCCTTGATCTAGGGTTCATGCTCTCAACATGTCTTCCATCGTCTGTATTGTCTTTTCAGTCTGACCATCTGTTTGTGGATGATATGTAATACTAAATCGTAATTTAGTATCGAAAGCTTTCTATAATGCTTTCCAGAATCTGGAAGTGAATCTAAGATCTCGATCAGAAACGATGCTGCTTGGAATTTCATGCAGTCGGACTACCTCTTTCATATAAAGATGTGCCAGCTTATCCAGCGAGTAATTAATCTTTATAGGTAAAAAGTGTGCAGATTTTGTCAATCTATCCACTATTACCCATATGGCGTCATAACCCACCTGAGTCTTGGACAACCCAGCCATGAAGTCCATAATAATGCCATCCCATTTCCATTCAGAAATTTCCAAGGACTGTAATGTCCCAGAAAGCCTCTGATGTTCAATCTTGACTTTCTAACAAGTCAAGCATTTTGCTACGTATCCCGTTACATCTTTCTTTATTCCTAGCCACCAAAACAATTGTTTTAAATCTTGATACATCTTTGCGGCTCCCAAATGGATAGCATATTTACTCTGATGTCCTTCTTCCAAAATTTTTGTCTTCAGGTCCTCCCCCTGAGGCACACACATTCTTCCTCGATAAAGGATAATTCATTTTTTTGACTTTGTGAAGCCCAAAGAATTTTGTTTATTCTAAAGGAAAAGATCTCATACTTGCGCTTCCTTAATCTGCATTTTCAAATCACATTCCACCCGTAGCTCACCAATAATCAAACTTCTAGGAGTAGTTATCACTAACAATCTCAAATTCCTGAATTCTTCAATCAAGTTCATCTCTTTTACTAACATGTGACTCAAATGCAACGACTTTCGGTTAAATGCATTTGCCACCATGTTTGCTTTTCTTGGGTGGTATTTTAGTTCAAATTTGTAATCATCAATAAACTCCATCCATCTCCTTTGTCTCATATTCAATTCCTTCTGATAAAAAAGATATTTAAACTTTTATGATCATTGTACACTTCAAACACCGCACCATATAGATAGTGCTACCAAATCTTTAAGGTGAACACTATAGCTGTCAATTCCAAATCATGAGTAAGATAATTTTCTTCATGTGACTTTAGTTGTTTGGAGTCATAGGCAACTACCCTACCTTCTTGCATCAAAACACATCCCATTCCTTTCTTAGAAGTATCTATATAAACTTCAAAACGTCCGGAAGGATCTGGGAGAATCAAGACAGGAGGTGTAGTAAGCCTAGGCTTAAGCTCCAGAAAACTGTTCTCGCATTTCGTTGTCTATTTGATCACACTTCCTTTCCGAGTCAATCTGGTCAAGGGTAATCCTATTTGCAAAAAACCTTGTATGAACCTTCTGTAATACCCTGTTAGACCTAGAAAACTTCTAATTTCGGTCACTATCTTTGGTCTTTCCCACTTAAAAATAGCTTCTGTTTTGCTAGGATCTACAGACACTCCATCATTTGACACCACATGCCCCAGGAATTTTACTTCTTGCATCCAAAATTTGCATTTCTCCAATTTAGGAAAGAGTTTCTTCTCCTTCAAAACTTGAAACACTAAATGAAGATGACGTCCATGCTCCTCCATACTCCTCGAGTATATGAGAATATCGTCGATAAAGACTACCATGAACTGATCCAAATAGGATCGAAAGATTCGATTCATGTAATCCATGAAGATTGCAGGTGCATTGGTAACTCTAAACGACATGACCTGGAACTCATAATGCCCGTATCGAGATCTGAAGACTATTTTAGGGATATCTTCCTCCTTTACTCGAATCTGATGATAACTTGATCTCAGATCTATTTGAGAGAAAGCAATTGCCCCATTAAGCTGATCCAGCAAATCATCTATTCTCGGTAATGGATACTTATTCTTGATAGTCACCTTGTTAAGCTGTCGGTAGTCAATACATAGCCACAAGCTTCCATCATTTTTCTTTACAAACAGCATTAAAGCTCCCCAAGGAGAAACACTGGGTCGAATAAAATTCTTCTCCAGGAGGTCTTTAATCTGCTTCTTGAGCTCTTTCAACTCCACAGGAGCCATCCTATACGGGGTAATAGAAATAGGAGTTGCTCCTGGCACCAAATAAATGAAAAACTCCACTTTTTGCTTAGGTGGTTGTTCAGTAACTTTCGAAAAATCACGAACTACCGAAATATTGACGAGCTCTTGCTCAACCTCCTTGTTGAGGGTACATAAAGAAATACCATCTAAATCCCCACCAACTAATTCCCTCTGGAGTTTGTTGATCTGTTCATCTTTGTTTTTAAATTCCTTATTGGATTCTAAACGAAAGACCAGAGTCTTTGTAGCATAATTCAAGAGAATCTGGTTACTGTTGAGCCAGTCCATCCCCAGAATCACATCTATATCCTCTAAGGGTAAACAAATAAGATCCAAGATAAAGGATCTTCCATACACTTTGATTGGACAGTCTTTACAGACTAAAGAGGTGCTCACCTTTTCTCCTGTAGGGGTTAACACTACCAATTAGTATGTCAACTCAGACATAGAATAAAGTAGCTTCCCCACACAATTAAATGATATGAAGGAATGACTAGCACCAGAATCGAAAAGCACAACTAGAAGATAGCCGTGGAGATAGCACGTACCTTGAATTAAATCAGGAGATTGCTTCGCTTCGGTCCTGCTTAAAGTAAAAACTCTCCCTTTAATTGGCTGAGTTGGCTCGATCTTCTTCCCATCCTCTAGGGGACAGCGGCGAGCTATATGACCTTTCTGCCTACATAAAAAACAAGTAACCGAATTATGAAAACAAGGTACATTCCCATGATGTTGCCCACATTTTCTGCGCTCTCTCTCAGCCAAATTCTGCACTGAAGGCCTAGCCCCCATGGCCAAGGGTTTCTTGCCTGCAGTTGTGTTTCTTCCCCTGACAAAACGTTCAAGAGCTGAGAATTCTCTCTTTCTCTTCCATGGAGCCCATCTGTCCTTCTCTTCCTTTACTACCTTTAAACTCTTTTCCAACAACTAACACTTGTTGATTAAAGGAACAAACTCGTGAATTTCCAAGGCCACTACTGCATTGCGAATTTCAGGATTTAAACCAGCTTCAAACTTGACCGCCTTCCAAGATTTATTCAGATTCTATCTCAGATAAGACGAGAACTTGGCTAACTCATCGAATCTTGCAATGTACTGGTCAATTAATCGACCCCTTTGTCTAAGTTGGAGGAATTCTATTTCCTTCTCAGCCCTGACACTTCTAGAAAAATACTTATCTAAGAAGGTCTCTCGGAAGACAGACCAAGTAACTTGTTGACCCTGGTGGGCTAACAATTTACTGGCTCCTCTCCACCAGAACTATGCTTCTTTTTTCAGCATGTATACCGCAAAATTTATCTTCTGCTCGTCTGAACACTCCAGAACCCCAAAAACTTTCCCTATCTTAGTCAGCCATTTATCTGCCACCATAGGGTCATGTCCTCCGATGAAAGACGGAGGTCGAGTTCCCATAAAATATGCCCATCCATTACCTGCGTTCCTTGGGTTCTCACCTATCTCACCATTAGAATTACTATTATTCTAGATGTGCCGCAGAATCTGATTCGTGGCAGAAATTTGATCTCAAATAGCAGTGGCTAGATCTTGCAAAGTAGCTTCCACACTTGGCACTGAATTTCTCCTTGCTGATGCCATTTTCTACTGTATGAAACAAAAAAGTTAGTCACTATTGAGGTGATCAAACTTAACAGTAATTAAAGAAACTTTTATAATACAGTAGTGACAACATCATCAAGAATACATATTAGAAAAAATGCAAGCAATTTTTTCTTAACAATTTTCCATGCACTACTCTACTCCATTTATCCACATCTTATTCAAGATGCTTTTAGATCGATCCAGGTAACCATCCACCCCCATGCCACTTAGGATTGACCTGCTCTGATACCAACTTATAACGACTGGTTTTTTTTGTTTTTTTTATATATATACACGTATGTAAGAGACCAGCATTTTACCAAAAGATATGCATCTTGTATTCATATATATCCAAAAGTTACATCCATCAAAGATTAGTAGAGTATATACATATGTAACCAAAAGTACTAAGCATACATCACAAAAAGGCAAAGTACCATGGGGTTACATCAAAACAATGGGGTTAGCCCATTTACATCATTAGAACTATTTACATAACTCTACTTTACTATTCCTTCCCCTAGCCGTCACTCCTGGGGAATTGTTGGTGGAGGAGGCAGGTCCATAGCAGGGATCTCTACCATGTTTATCACTAACAGGTTCACTATGATCGTGAACTGTCCCAAGTAAGGGACATCTACAGTCTGTAGCTCCAGGAGAATTGTCAACACTACAAATGGCATCTTTACTGATCTGAACATAACATTAAAACATAGTGAGATATAAAATCCTAGCAAGGACAACATCCAATAAACACAAGCATATAGAAATACTCACATGTTATGTCTAGTTGTATAAGTTACAAAAAATATTTTCTCTTTTTATACAATAAAAGTACAGTAAAATTCACACATACCTTTTATAGGTTATGCATCAATATCACGCATGATAAAATGAAACATGTATTTATAAAATATCTGTACCGTTGCTCATGGCTCATACATCAGTCATAGTAGCTCATCATCTAATAATTTCTCTTAATTGCAACTCTCAATGTGGCGTGAGCTATACCCATCCACCTACTCACCTACCATTTAAGGGCCATTGGTCGGAGCAATCCTTCCCGTATTGACCACTCTAGGCTATATGGTGTCCCCTATCCCAGTACCGTATCCAAGTCATGACCCTTCAGTCGCCTTATCTCGTAAGGTGCCACACTTATGGGTCACCTTAATGGGTAAGGGTCATCCCGAACTTGTCAGTATCCTCAATACAGCAAAGGAGACACCTGTTACCAGGCTACCCTGCTTCAGAGAGGATCATTCTGACTTGTCAGTCGCGTCAATATAGCAAGGGAGACACCTGTTACCAGGCCACCCTACTTTAGAAAGGGTTCTCCTGAAAAAACTTAAGTCTTTTACATCTCTCCAACCACTTAATACAACAAAGAGCATGCATATTAATAAATATCAAGAGCATAAACCATACTCATCCTCAAGCATATTATAACAATCTCATCATGGTTGAACATACATGTCTTGATAGCCTTCCATAATATACATACATTAATCACTCACTTGTAGCTACACATACAAGTAGTCTATAGCATGTAAACATAACATACGCAATGAAATAGATATTACACATTTCTTTTAACATACATGGCTCATAAAACTCTCATTAACATCCCACAAACATTGGTGATTAATTAAGGTTCAGAAAGGAAACAGAAAACGCTAAAAAAGGGTGGGATAGCATGAAGCACGGTCGTGCTTCATGACCGTGTTTCTCCCTTGTGCTTCCCTCTCAACATGGCCGTGTTACATATTTCCATATTTTTAGCTTTCCAGCCCGGAGCACGGCCTGGCCGTGTGTAATATTCTAAAATTTTTATTTTTAAATAATATTTTATTATAAACAAGTATATTTTTTTTAAATGACTATGCATGTTTTGCTAGAAATAAATATATTTTTATTTAAAATAATTATTGTTTTTCTTAAAATAATTATATTGGCCTCTAATAAATTTTTGTTGTATTTTTAAAAATATTATTTCTTTTATTATGCACAAAGATATTTATTTTGTGATTTGTTTTATTAATATTTTTATCAAGAAAAATCATGATTTAAGAGTTCAACTAAAATTTTATGAGAATGTAAATTTTTAGAAATTTTTGGGAGGTTTTAGAATGAAAAACGGTATTTATATGAATATATATAGAATAAAATAAAAATATTAAATATTTAATTATTAAATAATTATTATAAAAAAAGAAATAAAAGGAGAAATCGAAAGGGGGAGACGAAAACCGTAGAAATGAGGAAGAGAATGAATAGTGAATAGTGATGAATAGTAATCTTCAATTTTTTTCTCTAGATCTAGAGTACCTATTGGTTTCTGATCTCAAAATTGAGGGTACCACTAGATTCAGGACGGAGAATACTAAGGTTTTGACCGATCATTAAATGATAAATTGAACATTTATACATGTGACATTATTTATAAAGCTATATGATTGGCTCGAGAAAAGGCATGTACATGTGATAAATCCTGAATGAAAAATTTATGACAAATGAATTTGTACTGAGACTGAAAGCCTATATTATATTGAGAATTTTATACTGGATTATATGGCATATGTGCATATGATATTTTCTGTGAAGGAATCCTATTGGAAACACTGTCTGCTAACAGCAGGTGATGTTAGCCCTAGTGCACCTTGATTGCCTCAGCTAGCAGGGGGTGGTGCTAACTTCGCGTGAGGTTCAACACACGGGAGATGATATGTGAAGGAAAGCGGAATGCCTCCTATATGGGCTAGATGCCAATTATATGAGATGTGATTTGCCTTCCTTTGCTGTGTGCTTGGGAAATACCCATATAGAGTCTCTTCGCGTGTTCTCTTGAATGGTAGTAGGGCAAACTTCAGCGGGATGCTGAGTTTAGGCAAATCCTATACCACCAAAGTACGGAAGGAGTTAAACTCTAATATGGTGGTTTTGATATAGGATCCTCCTAAGATTTTTATAAGAAATGTTTTAAATGCATATCACCATTTGATTATTGATTATATTGTATCATATTTGGATACAGATATTTGAATTGATTTAAACTGAGAATATTTGAAAATGTGGGTCCTATGTGAAATCAGATATATCATGAGTTCAGAAATCCATTTTCAAATACTATACTCTTCTTGAACCATATTTCAAATTGTAAGTAATTCAGATAATTTTAATGCATCTCAGTAATATATAAAAGTGTAAATATCTCATAAACATAATCATATACATGCGTAAAGATCAAGAAGAGTATAGGGCAATCCATAAGAAGAATCATCTACTCACAAGGTAAGAGCTCCAGATTGGACAGTCCCAAAATGCACTTTTCTAATCTACATTTGACTAAACAAACTTCAAAAATGTGTCCGGAGGGTCCAAAAACCTAGAAAATGACTCTGGGAGCTTGGTCACTATTCATGATCGAAAAATATTGTTCACGTCAGCCGAAATCACTATTCAACATCGGAAATCACTATTTACGACGAACAAAAAGCTATCAGATGGCCGAAAAAATCTATATCCTAAGGTTTATCTAACTTCTGAATCCATCTACGGTGTCAGATTTTCAATTGGAGGTCTCTAAGTAAGAGTTTTAGAGTTTACATTTTTCTGAGATTTTCTACTTCAGATCTACGGCGATTCAACGGCTGATTTAAAAAATTGATCAATCAAAACCGTAATATTCTCCGTCCTGAATCTAGTGGTACCCTCAGTTTTTAGATCGAAAACCAATATACACTCTAGATCTAGAGAAAAAAATTGAAGATTACTATTCATCACTATTCACTATTCATTCTCTTCCTCATTTCTGCAGTTTTTGTCTCCCCCTTCAGTTTCTCCTTTTATTTCTTTTTTATAATAATAATAATAATAATAATAATTTAATAATTAAATATTTAATATTATTTATATTTTATTCTATATATATTTATATAAATACCGTTTTTCATTCTAAAACCTCTAAAAAAATGTTTAAAAATTTACATTCTCATAAAATTGTAGTTGTAGTTTTAAATCATGATTTTTCTTGATAAAAATATTAATAAAACAAATCACAAAATGAATATCTTTATGCATAATAAAAGAAAGAATATTTTTAAAAATACAACAAAAATTTATTAGAGGCCAATATAATTATTTTAAGCAAAACAATAATTATTTTAAACAAAAATATATTTACTTCTAGAAAAAAATGCATAGTCATTTAAAAATATCATACTTGTTTATAATAAAATATTATTTAAAAATAAAAATTTTGAGATATTACATTCTTTCTCCCACATGTAGGGAATGAAGTCAAGACATAACTCGGATTTACCAACCTTATTACTCAAATAATTGGAGATTTCTCTTTTGCATGTCATCTTCTACTTCCCAGGTGGTTTCCTCACTTAAGTGGTTTTGCCATATAAACTTATCCGTAGATATTTCCTTTTAGCCATAAGTTCTTCACTTATCAATCAATAATAATCATCGTTTTTCCTCATAATTAAGCCAAGTTCTTGAAACTCGATAATATGAGAAGAATCTGATAGGTACTTCCTTAGCATTAATGCAAGAAAGATTGTACCAACATCACTTAATCTTGATGCAAAGCTAGACGATATATACTATGCATACTTTGTCCAAGATTTCAAACGAGCCTATATACTAGAGCTTAATTTTTTCTTTCTTTCCAAACCTCATTACCTCTTCTATGGGTGAGTCCTTTAAGAATATTTGGTCGCCAGCTACTAGTTTGTAGTGCTCAACATTCCTGGTCTTTTTTTCTAATCAATTTCACTTTATCAATGACATCTTACAATAAATCTAACTCTACCGAGTCATTTAACAGAAAATTTGTAACACCTCTTACATAAGACTTAAATCTTCTAATATCATTTTATTATAGACAAATTCTGCTAAAGAATCTCCCACCAATCTAAAAAACATATGCTTGAAGTATGCTCTCCAAGCTAGCATCATCAATTTAGGTAAGTCATATTTTATCTATTGTATGTTATTCCAAATTAGATTTTCAAAACTTAACTTTACTCAATTCACTTACATATTAAGAGACCTACGATATTCATGTAAAACCTCAAATGGTGCCATTGTATATTGGCTTGATAATTACTAATATAAGCAAGTTCAACTAAGGACAATTAATTTCTCCCAACTTTCACCAAAATTATATAAAGATACCTAAAGCATAACTTCTAATGTATAAACACATCATTTAAATTTACTATCAGCCATACTATAATCTAACAAAGATCTTTAGGCTTTCTGAATAGCTCTCTTGAAACAAAATATTAAATTTTTACTTGCTGACATACCAAACAACGAAAAATATTTCACTTGTATCTTCTTTTTACCATTATGCTAATACAATTCTTTCAGATCTTAATATATTCTTATTGCCCTAAGATTATCCATATTCACAATCTATGGCTTCTTCTGAAATTTCATTTCTCAACATAATTCACATTCTAGATACATCCTAGATACTAGACTCAATTTAGCATGGTATAAATCATTAACACAAATATCTTAATCACTTACATTATTCTCGGAGATGATTCTCAAAATATTCTCTATGTTTCCAAATTAAAAGTTTCAAGATTAACTTAAATCCTATTTCCCATACTTTACTCCTCAAAAACTTCAACATCGTTAATTCCCTTGAATACATTCGTCAAAGCACCATTAGATCATCATCCATCTATTCCTTTCAAAATCTCTATTACTTTAATCTACTAACCAGTTAAACAACATAATAACTGATTTTCAAAGATTAGAAATTAACCCTCCTTATAATAAGGAAAAAGAATCTTGCATTTAATGTCAAATATTAATGTAGGATGATGCAGTAGAAAATGCGGAATAGATAATAAAGCATGGTGCCAAAATAGGAAGTCAGAAATTTAGACAAAGCATTGAAATAAAATTAAAATCGGTGGCCGTAATTCTTGAAAATCTGTAAAGAAAACTTAACTATTGTTTCGGCAAAAATCGGTGGCCACAAATTTTGAATATATGTATCAAAATCTAGTTTAAATCTGTTGGTATTCAGTGGTAAGATAGCACATGGAAAAAGAAACATTTCTGAACTTATAAAAGTTTGTGAAAATCAAAGAATACGTAGTTAACTGGTAGGATGCAGTTGATTGCTTCAAAATAGATGTAATCAATCAACTGTAAAATAACCAGGCCAAATTAAAAATTCTCAAAATAGTTAATCGACTTAATAATACCAATAGTCGACTGACAAGAACATTGAGGAAACAAAATAAATCATTTGATTGTCCTTCTTCAACAATTAACTTATTTTTATTTTCACTTTTTTTTACAATTACGCCTATCACCTACAACTTCTCTACAAGAATCAAGACATCAATACTTCATCAAGGACAACAAGGAAAAGACAAATTCTTAGTGATATCTTAACCTTATTCTATTTATATGCCTAATATGAGCGACTATCACAACTACTGTACATATACATGCTTGCCATCATTTTTTTTGAACATTTCACCTCCAATTTAGCTGATATCCATCACTCACTCACATAGTTGTTCTAATTATGCCCAGCCTATTCACATAGCTATCATATGTATGTCCTTATCTGAATTCTTTAAATACACACGTTAGTATCTTTACTTTCATACTTAAAATTAAAGTGTGTACAGCTATGGAGAGAATCACATTCCGTCAGTTTCGAAATATTTGTGTCTTTTGTAGTTCCAGTCTTGGGAAAGATGGAGAATATGTGAAAGCAGCACAAAACCTGGGCATGGTGCTGGCCAGGAGAAAAATTCATTTAGTCTATGGTGGAGGTAACTGTGGGTTAAAGGGGTGTGTATCTACAGCTGTACATGTAGGGGGATATCAAGTTCTAGTTATTATTCTTACAGCTCTAACTGCATCCAACATCATAGGAAAGACAATTGGGGAAGAATTTAGGGTTGCTTCCATGCATGAGCGCATAGCTAGAATGATGAGCAATGCTGATGCCTTCATCGTTTTACCAGGGGGTTTTGGTACTTTAGAAGAAACTTTTCAAATAATCTCTTGGACACAACTAAATATGCATCACAAACCAAAAGGTTTGTTAAATGTTAACCACTTCTTTGATGGTCTGTTGTCTTTTCTTGATTAGGCTATGGAACAAAGGTTCATCTCACATTCAGCATGGCGAATTCTCATCTCAGCTTCAAATGCTGAGGAGTTGATTGATGCTTTACAAGCATATGTTCATGTACCTGATCCAACTATGACTCGAATAGATTGGAAGACAAAAAACCATGGAAAGCGCAAGTTAGATTTCGATCTTCATCTTTAACTGTAGTAGTACGTAGCAATTATTGTTCCACTTTTACTTCCTTATAGTCAACTTGAATACCATCCTTACTAGTCACATGTGCTACGAAAATAAAACTACTAAGTCAAAATTCGTATTTTGAAACTCAGCATATAGCTGATACTCCCTTTTGAATTTGTAAAATTATTCTCAAACATTGCTTATGATCCTCTGTACTCTTGAAATATATTAATAATATCATCAATGAATATATTTACAATTTAATCCAAGAATGACTTAATTACTATTTATTAAATCCATAAGTGTAGCTAGGGCATTTTTCAAACCAAATGACATCACCCAAAACTCATAATGCCCATAACGAATCCTAAAAGAAATTTTTCGAATACTCTCTTCCCTTATCCTCAATTGATGATATCCAGATATCAAATCAATTCAATTTTTGAAAAATGTTAAGCACCTTGTAACTGGTCAAACATATCATCTATACGAGGTAATGAGTATTTATTCCATATTGTCACTTTATTCAACTGTCTATAATCTATACATAGTCATAGTGATATATCTTTCTTTTTTACAGATAGAACTGGAGCACTCCAAGTAAAAGTACTAGGGCTTTTAAATCCTTTGTCTAACATGTCTTGTAACTATTTCTTTTTCAGTTCTTTAAGTTCAGTGGGTTCCATTCTATATGGAAATATAGACACTGGTTAGGTTTCAGGAAATAAATCAATACCAAATTCTATTTATTGTTTCGGGGTAATCCTGACAATTCCTCAGGAATTACATCAGAAAATTCTCTAACCACTGTAACTTGATTTACACTGATATACTTTATAAAAACATCTCTCACCACTGCCAAATATCCTTGGCACCTTTTTGTAATAACTTATGGGCTGTTAAAGCAGAAATTAAATTATTCGATACTTTACTATAATAATCTCGTATCATGAAGATTATTTGAAAATATTGAATTTAATCACTTTAATATGACATTCTAAAATGGCAAGATATGATGCCAATCAATCCTTTCCCAATATCACATTAAAGTCTACCATATCTAGACAACCGGGTAAAACGTATATCATTTTCAGAAACGATCATATTTGGTATTTGTCTCAATTCTTTAAATTCTCTAGGATGCGTATCCCTTTCCACTTTCAAGTAGAAATTGACCCATAGATACTTCTTAAGATATCACGATATTCAATCAATCCTATACTATGAAATTTAACAACTTGAAATAGAAAGGAAATTGAAACCCTATAGAATCCCTCAGCAGCACCTGAAGTATAAATATGTCTGACTCATATCCATACTAAAGGTCCTACTAAAGAATCCTTTGCTCTGATACCCACAGGGAAACTTAATGCTCTGATATCAACTTGTCACTCCCCTAATTTTAGAGCACGTGAAACATCAAAGTACAGCAGAAGTAGAGATCTTGCCTGTGGTGTTCAAAGTAGCTCTAGAGTAAAATTATTTTACAATTTAAACAATGAGAGCCCAGAAACAATTTAAGCTCACCACAGAAGTACGACACCTAGTCGATCAAGAAGCCGCATGACTAAACTTTGGGTCTTTATCTGAAAAACATATCCACAACGTGTAATGAGTTTTACAACTCAGTGAGCATATAATACCTCATATGACCTCTCAGATCAACATATGGATGTACTCATTAAGTAAAATTTATCATATCAAAATCTATAGTTCAAAAGTACATCCATATGGAATCCGCATTTTCAAATATTCTCAGTTTAAATCAATTCAAATATCTGTATCCAAATATGATACAATATAATCAATAATCAAACGGTGATATGCATTTAAAACATTTCTTATAAAAATCTTAGGAGGATCCCATATTAAAACCACCATATCAGAGTTTAACCCCTTTCGTACTTTGGTGGTATATGATTTGCCTAAACTCAGCATCCCACTGAGGTTTGCCCTACTACCATTCAAGAGAACACGCGAAGGGACTCTATATGGGTATTTCCTAAGCACACAGCAAGGGAAGAAAAATCACATCTCATATAATTGGCATCTCGCTCATATAGGAGGCATTCCGCTCTCCTTCACATATCATCTCCCGTGTGTTGGCTCTCACATGAGGCTAGCACTACCCCCTGTTAGCTGAGGCAATCAATGTGCACTAGGGCTAAAATCACATGTTGTTAGCAGATAGTGTTTCCAATAGGATTCCTCTACAAAAAATATCATATGAACATATGTCATATAATCCAGTATAAAATTCTCAATATAATACAAGCTTTTAGTCTCAGTACAAATTCATCTGTCATAAATTCCTCGTTCAGGGTTTATCACATGTACATGCATTTTCTTGAGGCAATCATATAGTTTTATAAATAATGCCACATGCATAAATATTCACTTTATCATTTAATGAGAAATACATGTGAAATCAGATACATCATGAGTTCAGAAATCCATTTTCAAATACTATACTCTTCTTGAACCATATTTCAAATTGTAAGCAATTCAGATTATTTTAATGCATCTTAGTAACATATAAAAGTGTAAATATCTCATAAACATAATCATATACATGCTTAAAGATCAAGAAGAGTATAGGACAAGCCATAGGAAGAATCATCTACTCACAGGGTAAGGGCTCCAGATTGGACAGCCCTAAAATGCACTTTTTCAATTCACATTTGACTAAACAGACTTCAAAAACGTGTTCGGAGGGTCCAAAAACCTAAAAAATGACTCCAGAAGTTTGATCACTATTCACAGTCGAAAAATACTGTTCATGCCAGCCGAAATCACTATTCACCATTAGAAATCACTATTCACGACGAACAAAAATCTGTCAAATGGCCAAAAAAATCATATCCTAAGGTTTATCTACCTCCTGAATCCATCTACGGTGTCAGATTTTCAATTAGAGGTCTCTAAGTAAGAGTTTCAGAGTTTACCTTTTTCTGAGATTTTCTAGTTCAAATCTACGGCGATTCAACTTCTGAACTGTAGATTTTGATATGTTAAATTTTAACTAATGAGTACATCCATATGTTGATCTGAGAGGTCATAGGAGGTATTATCTACTCACTGAGTTGTAAAACTCACTACACGTTGTGGATATGTTTTTCAAATAAAGACCCAGAGTTTGGTTTTGCGGCTTCTTGATCGACTAGATGTCGTACTTCTATGGTGATCCTAAATTTTTTTTGAGCTCTCATTGTTTAAATTATAATATAATTGTACTCTAGAGTTGCTCTGAACACCACAGGCAGGATCCCTGCTTCTGCTGTACTTTGATGTTTATAGATTTTGTATATATATGGAAATACATATCTGTAAAAGAGTGTATTATACATGTTATGAAAAATATATGATCATAAAGTAGGTGTTTCACGTGCTCTAAAATTAGGGGCGTGACACCATGTCTCTAAGCACGACCGTGCTCTAGGCGCAAAACTCACTAATAACTATCTTTTTCTCCCAAACCAGCCAAGAAAACTTAACAATAATTATATCAATGTTTTAAGCATGAAAAAAAAATTCCAGAGTATATGGCCACCCAAAACATGGATTAAATTTCAAAACTATCAACACAAAATTTTCTAAAATCACCATCTCATGCATATAAAATAACTACAGCCATACACACCATAAATGCATCAATAACAGCTCTAACTACCTTCCGATATACTTAAATGCACACATACAAATCAACCATTGAATCATCCAACCAAATAACATAAAGGAGGATGTTGATCTTACCTTTCTCTTTTTCAAAAGCTTGTTTCTCTACTAAATTCAGCTACTCTCTCTCTCTCTAAAAACTTCACCAAAATTGCAGATTTTTCCTCTATCTATTAGCTTCCATGAAAACTTTAGGGATAAGAAAAAGATTAGAGAGGATCAAGAGATCAATCTTACCTCTCCTTCTTAGATTTCCACCTTCTCTCTCTAGCTCCCTTCTTCTTTCTCTCTCCTTCTTTCTTCTCCTTCTCTCTTTTCTCTTGCCGTAGGTTTCTCCTCCTTAGGGCTGATGGCTTGGCGACTTGGTCACCAAGTCAAGGGGAAAATATTATAAAAATCAATGACTTCCTCAAGAAGCCACTTGCCCCTTAACCTTCACCCTTGTTTTATCTAAGTATTTCCAAAATGCTACTCCATTACATTGTAACTATGTGGTTGGCTATGGCCTTGTTTGGGTAAAAGAAAAGCTTACCAAGTGTTTAATTCCTTCTTGAGCCTTAATTCAATGGATTTTTGTTTAAATTTCTTCATGGCTCCCCATCTCTATTCTTATTACCCATTTGTGGCCCTGTAGACAAAGAAATTACTATCTCTTCCTTAAACAATTCTTTCAAAAATGAAAAAACCTTTGTTAAATATTCACAATTATTTCCTTATAACTCCCTCATTTAACCGTTTTTAACCATTTCTTAATATTCTATTTTGTGAATATAATTAACAAAATTCCGGGTGTTAGATATCCCGCATAAACACTTGATGTGATACAACTTCACCAAGAAAAACAAATTGGATAACTTCTCACACCCTTCGTATAATGGTTGTTGACCATCTTTCAGTAATTCATAAAAATATTTCACATTATCATCCATCCTTTCTGCTGACTGTGGAACAAGTATATCCACATAATTGATGCTCTCATTTTCACAATGAACCCCGAATGCATCACGGACTATGTCTTGCACAGGGTCATCCCGAACAATGGATTCTACAACCTCTATTGGCATTATAGGATGTCCTGCAGCAAAATCTTATGTAATTATTTCTCCGTGAAAACTCTAGAAATTGTATCCCTCCGAAAATGGTTTGACGATTAAGAATTGGCGCACGACCTCGATGAGTTGTCATTTATTAAATCTACACTTTGGGCATGGGCATATTATTCTACCTTCGACACTAGAGTTGACATTTGTAAATTCCAAAAATTCATCTAAACCATTCAAGTACTCTATTGATTGTTGAGATTTATGGATCCAAGACTTATCCATATCTGAAACTATTATGAATTTAGATAACAATTAACCTAAATAACTCTTACTCTAAACTGAAAACATTACTATTTTACATAAGAAGGTATTTGCAATTGATTGTACATAAACCACAACACATTTTGAAGAGCTTTAAAATGCATTAAGTGAAAAAAATATTTAACACACTTTATGATGGAAAGTGATCATTGACATTCAATGAAGCAACAAATAATCATGAAATTATACACCTAAGACATTGCTAGGTACTAGAGAATCTAGTATAAGAGCATAGTGCATTAAAAAACACCAAGAAAGATAAATGTTACTATTTACACCCAATAAAAAGCAGTTATGGTTCCTGCGTCCCACACTTGATCTAAACTAAGTGATCAAGCAACAAAATTACATCAACTTTACTTCAACTCTACTATTAGTAATTTATGTATATTATTTAAAAACGTTTAACAATATCATAATTATTTTTTATTCATCTGCATCGATTTTAATTAATATTTTTTAACACTAATTAACTTATATTTAAAATTGAATTCACTATTATTTTATATTAAATTTATGTTATTATATATATATATATATATATATATATATTTCATTTTTTTAAAACTACGTGCATTTTTAAATTAGTGTTTTAATTTTTTTAAAACAATTTCTAATACTAATTCTGTCTATTTACTAAAATTTATTATTTTACCTCATCAACTGCGCTAATATTTTAATATTTTACAATCAACTGTACTTCAACTGTACTATTACTAATTTATGTATATTATTTAAATACATTTATCAATATAATAATTATTTTTGATTCATCTACATCAATTTTAATTATATTTTTTAATACTAAATAATTTATATTTAAAACTAAATTCACTATTATTTTATACTAAATTTATGTTATTATATATATTTGTTAAATTTATATTAAAACGTATGTATATTTTTCAATTAGTGTTATAGTTTTTTTAAAATAATTTTTAATACTAACTCCGTTTATTTACTAAAATTTATTATTTTACCTCATTAACTGTACTTCAATTCTTCTACTAAATTTATGTTTTTATATATATTTATTTTCATTTTTTAAAAACTACTTGTATTTTTTAATAATAAATTTTATTTTTAACTACGTGTATTTAATAATTTTATCATATTATTCCATCAACTGTGCCTCAAGACCTCTATTTTTATTTTTTATAAATTCTTTCTAATACTAATTACGTATGTTTTACTTCATAAATAATTAAATCTAATATTTCAGCATTACTCTAAAAAAATTACCTCCTAAATATTTTCAACACACATAATATATTATAATATTAAACATTATAAACATTGCAAAAGTGTCACAAATTTTAAAATTTATTCATGCATGTACATCACAATGTAAACTATATTTTTTTTAAATAAATATGAAGTACATAAAATATATATTATTATCGCATTTTAAATACAATATTTTAAAATATATTTCTTTAAAATAAAAATAATTAAATTGCATACCTTCAAAGTGATTCCAAGGAAACAACGCGCAAAGTCGATAGGTTACCACAGGTTCTTCACAAAAATAAAAAAAAAATTAATATAACAAAGTTTTTTGAAAATACAATATTTTTTTAAAAAATAATCAAATATAATTATATCATTACAAGATATACCTTGAGCAAGATAAAAAAAAACTCGCAAAATACACTACAATACGTCAACTAATATTTTGTAAGAAAAAACTGTAATTTAAAGTGTTCATAATGAAAATGAAAGGAGAAAATAAATTTATAGAAAGACGTGTGGTTTAAGGATGGTTTTAAAACCATCGTTAAACCCATTGAAGGTGGTTTACTAACCGTCATCAAACCCATATAACGACGGTTTTTATTCATAACTGTCATTATAATTAGGTTTAACGACGATTTCTCTCAAACTATCGTTAAACCATACCTATATATCCCGAGTAACGGTCAAAATTCTAAACCTTACAGATCCACGACGGTTCAGCATAAACTGTCGTTATTTAACGACGGTTCAATACAAACCGTCGTTATTTAACGACGGTTTGAACTAAACCGTCGTGAAACTTCACTATTTCTTGTGAACGGTTATTTCCGCGACATATTACGACGGTTATAGTTAAACCTTCATTATTTAACAATGGTTAAGATAAAACAGTCGTTAAAATAATAATTTTAACGACAGTGGTTAAACCTGAATTTAACGACGATTTTTGTTGACCGTCATTATGTCTCTGTCATTATGTCCCGCCTTTCTTGTAGTGTTATAATTAAAATTATATATAAGAGTGTAATTTTATTTTATTTCTTCTATTACTCAACAAAATAAGAAAAGACTAATACATATTTTGATAATTAATGAACTTCAAAATATAAATAAATAACTAATTTTCAAATAGAGCATATATATAATCGATCATATAAGAATAATTCTAAGTATATAATACCAATGTTCATATCACTTATAAAAAATATCTTAAAACTAATGAGTGTTTAATTAAAGTACAAAAAAGTAAATAAGTTGTTTTCAATTATTTAAATGTGAAGTGGTTTTTGTTTATGTAAATTTTTTTTATTTCAAATATTAAAAGCGTTCATAGATTTGCTAGGCTACAATTTTAAATTATTATTAATCAAGTTTTTTACACTAAGCATATGCTTAGAAGGTATTAACCAGGACGAGAAGTAACTTTCTGTTTTGGATGTGATGGAGAAAAAGAAAATACAAGAATGAGGAGGAAAATGATTTTGGACAAGAGAAGAAGTACAACTTCACAAAAATGTTGGTATGACTCATAATTTATTTTTATCTATATTGTACTTTTAATGATGAAGACCCATAGACTAATTTATATGCATTCTAAATTATACATTGTCACACAACGACGGTGACACAGAACTAGAAGATGCCAACAACGTTCCCTGATTTTTAACACCTCTCAATCTACGAAGAGATTAAAGGTGACAAATAATCAATCAAGTTAAATAGAGATCTAAACTATTACAAATGCTTCAGCTATGCATTATTTAGGCTAACGCTCAAAAGACGCAAGGGCAAAAAGATTTCTAGTACAGCACCCTATATCACAGGTCAAAACCCTAGTATACACTAAGATTCTGTTTAGTGTGGCGTATAAGACATGATTGTATAAGTTTATACAGTATACAAGAAGAAGGATTAGACAAAGATAAGCACGGAGCAGAGCGCCTTCTGAAGCCCCTTCCTTTCCTGCTCTGTAAACCCTAGCTGCAAGCTTGGGGGTGGCTAACATTAGCAGCCAGCCCCTCCGCCTTCCCTTCCCCAATTTTTTTCTTTTATTTTCTGGTTGAATGAGTTATTTTTTAACATCTTTCTTTCTTTGGGAAGTTTTCTCCTTCTAATAAGAAAGTCTTTCTCTTTCTTTAGGAAATGTTATTTTTAGGGAAGTTTTTCCCTTCTTGCTAAGGAAAATCCAATGCTAATCAAGAGTTTGAAAGATCTTCAACTTAATTACTCTCCATATCTACAATATTTCAAACTTGGAAGAAGAACTGAATGTAGAAATCTTCATCTTCAGAGAAGATTGAAATGTGTTGCCTTTTCTTAAAGGGTTTCTTTTTCTTCTTATGAGAAGTCTAGCATATTGTAGTTCGATCAAGATTGTTAAAATTTTACTATAATATTTTATTAATATTAGTTAAAAGGTGTATTGTCTTTTGATTTGATATTTTTATCTTTTCTTCAAAAATATAGACGTAATCTGTATTTTATTTTTTATGCATTACTAAATTTTTTTTAAGTTTCAAGCTCTTGTGATTGGTTATTGAATGAAATTATCTTTGATTTGTCCAAAAAAAAAGTTTATACAATATAATTTACGTTTTTTAAGTGTTTGATGTATGCACTATATTCTGTAAACTTATCTAGTCAAACTTTCCTAATATCAATGTATTATTTAATCCAGCCAATTCCTTGCCTCATCATGCTTATTTGTATGAGAAATGGATTAAAAAATAAATAAAAATTACCTTATCTTCAGAGTACCCCTTTTCCCATTTGCATTCTTCTTCTCCAGTTCGCTTCATCATCAAATAACTTCACCCATTATAAAAGCATATAGTGTTCATCATCTTACCATAGCATTCTTGGTGTAGATTTTGACTCCTCCATTGAAGAAATAAGGCGTCTTTATCACAGGTTTGCAATGGTTTATGGGTTTTCCTATACCTCTCCATGTTTTTTTATTTCTTGTAGCCAAATTTAGAATAACAGATGATTATAGAATTTTATGGATTCAAAAGTGGGTTTCTTTTGTAAGGTAAAATTTGGGTATGAAGATACATAACTTACTAATGTAGGTGGATTTTATGAACTTGATGCTGCAATGGAATCCAGATAAGTGAAATTGTATAAATTTGACTAATTTTATACAACATGTTTTTTTTATATCTAAATAGGAATTATTAAAACGAAAAAAATAAAAAGAAATACGTGCAGAGTAAGTGAAATAAACTTTTATGTTAGAAGGGGCATTTTTTTCTTCAAAATAATCACTTTTTTTATCTTGTACAATCATATAAGGTTGAACACCAACCACAATTGTATAATGTTATACAATCCTATGTGTTATACAATAGATGCACCAAACATTATATTGTATAAATTTTTTATACAAGTCAGTTTTATTCTTTATGATTTTATTCTATGTAATACTATCAAAACTTATCCTATATGACCTAGCCTAGAAGAGTTGTACTCCTTAAAATGATGACAAGTGGCAGTCTCACAAAATTTCTTTATAGTATGAAATTTTAAAAAATAAAAAATAAAACTTGAGAATAAAGATTTACACCCAACTATCCATATTTATGATATACATTGAAAACTGATAAAATATTATCTACCGATTATTCATATTTATGATATGCATTGAAAATGTTTAAAATTAATATTTCCATTTCAATTAGAAAACCTCTTGCTATCATGTGCTCTGCTAGGGTTTGTAAGGTCAAAGACGGCGAGTAGAGACGTGGTTCCGGCAAGGGCCGTGGTTGGTTTTTCCCCTTTTTACTGGTTC
This sequence comes from Gleditsia sinensis, assembly GCA_037074535.1. Taxonomy (NCBI): domain Eukaryota; kingdom Viridiplantae; phylum Streptophyta; class Magnoliopsida; order Fabales; family Fabaceae; genus Gleditsia; species Gleditsia sinensis. Next base: position 7,301,850 of record CM073475.1, on the reverse strand, counting down.
TATTTAATCCCCAGCTTGTTACTCTGTTTGTTTATGTTTGGCTTTCAAAAATATGGCTGAAGCAAAACCCAAGATGGGAAACGTTGATGAATCTGTGATCAATTTTATTTGATGAGAAAGATGTTCAAGAGAGGGTCAAGGACTATGAACAAAGTTGGCTAGGCAAGGTGATCTCACAGCAACTAATCAATAGGGTGGCTTTAGAGATGGTGCCATCCAATATTTGGGGTTCACCTAAGGGCTTTAGGGTTGAGGAAATCCAACCCATGTTGTTTTAGTTATTTTTTAGAAAGGAATCGAGCTCCTGCATATGTTGAGAGGAGGTACCATGGTTGTTTTCCTGGGTAGATATAGGGGCTCCCCCCACATTGTCTTACCAAGGATGTGGGAGTTAAAATCAGTTCCTCTCTGGGCAAGGTAGCTGAGACTCAAGTTTTATAATAACCGTAAATTTAAAGAAAATTCTAATTACGAAATTTTTTGAATAAAATAGAGGATTTTGGAAATGGCTATAAGAACCGTTGAAAAAATGTTTATTTACTACATGGGTTAAAGAATTACAAAGAAAATATGAGAATTTACATTTCGAAACCAAAATGTAATTTCTTAAAAGTTTCGGGGTCAACATGTAAAGAAGAAAATTTTGCAAGGACCTCTAAAATTGAATTTTTTTCAGAAAGGTCATCCCGAAATATTTTAAGGGACTCAGCCATTCAAGAAGCTGATCATTTTCAGATTTCTCTCTCTTTCCTCAGAATTTTCTCTCCCAAAACTCTCAAATTTCTCTCTAAGATTTCTCCGCTTCTGAATCTTGGATTTCGACACCACCACCACCAACAGACTCAGGACGAAGAGTTCTACAAATCTATCCAATTGGTTTTTGGAGAATTGGCTGGAGATTGGCCGAAAAATTGAAGAAAAAATCGCCTAAAAAGGTAATATCCGAAACTTCTATCTATGGTTTTCAAACGCAAAAACTAACACCGTAAATCGATTCGGAAGGTGTCAAAACTTTAGGATCTCAAATTTTAGGATCATCCACCACCACACATGCCCTCACACACCGATTCTTCCTTGGCGAGTGAAGCCCACACGCAGCTTCTCCTAATGGCGCGTGCAACGCGTGATCCAGCACCTATTTGCGTTGACTTGCATTGATCGAGTTTCTGGAGGCCAAATTTAGCAAATCCGGAGTCATTTTCAAGGTTTTTAGACTTTTCAAACTCGATTTTGGGGTTTATTTTGTTAAATTCAAACCAAAAACATAAATTTTGGGGTTATCCAACTTGGTACCCTAATTTTGTGAGTAGATGATTCTTCCTTTGACTTGCCCTATACTCTTCTTGATCTTTAAGCATATATTTGATTATGATTATGAGATATTTACACTTTTATATGTTTCTGAAATGCATTAAAATTATTTGAATTTCTTACAATTTGGAATATAGTTCAAGAAAAGTATAGTTTTGGAAATGGATTTCTGAACTCATGGTGTATTTGATTTCACATGTATTTTTCATTAAATGATAAAGTGAATATTTATGCATGTGACATTGATTTGTAAAGCTATATGATTGTCTCGAGAAAGGGCATGTACATGTGATAAACCCTAATTAAAAAATTTATAACAGATGAATCTGTACTGAGACTGAAAGTCTGCATTATATTGAGAATTTTATACTAGATTATATGGCATATGTGCATATGGTATTTTCTGTGGAGGAATCCTATTGGAAATACTGTTTGCTAACAGTAGGTGATGTTAGCCCTGGTGCACCTTGATAACCCAGCTAGCAGGGGGTGGTGCTAGCCTCATGTGAGGGCCAACACACGGGATATGATATGTGATGGAGAGCAGGATACCTCCTATTTGGGTAAGATGTCATATGAGATGTGATTTATCTTCCTTTGCTTTGTGCTTAGGGAATAGTCCATATTAGAGTTCCTTCGCGTGTCTTCTTAAATGGTGGTAGGGCAAATCTTGGCTGAGATGTTAAGTATAAACAAATCCTACACCAGCAAAGTACGGAAGGGGTTGAACTCTGATATGGTGATTCTGATATAGGGTCCTCCTAACATTTTTATAAAAAAAATTTGTAATACATATCACTGTTTGATTAATGATCATATTGTATCATATATGAATACAGATATTTGAACTGAAAATATTTGAAAATGCAGGTCTCATATGGATGCATTTATGAACTGTAAATTTTCTGATATGATAAATTTTAATTAATGAGTACATCCATATGTTGATCTGAGAGGTCATAAGGGGTTTTATTTACTCACTGAGTTGTCAAACTCACTACACGATATTTTCACATTTTTTTCTAGATAAAGATACAGAGGTTGGCCTTGTAGCTACAAGATCAGTTAGGTGTTATATTATCTGGGTGAGCCTTCGTTGTTTCCAAGGCTCGAAATGTTTAAATGTTATGTCATTGTAATCTAGAGTATGTTTTGAACGCCACAGGCAGAATCTTTGCTTCTGTTGTAATATTGTTAAGTGTAGCTTTGGCATGTATAATTAGCTATACTGGAAACTTGTATCGTATGATATTTTTTAAATATGTGGTAATGTGAAACCGTATTCAAATATATAAGGGTAAAGTTATCTATTAATGGTATTTTCACGTTTCATTAAATTGGGGCGTGACAAGTTTGTTCTACCCAAAACAAACAGTCATACTTCCTAAGGATGCGAGTTGATATTGATGTGTCGAAGGAAGTGAAGGAAGGTTGGTACAAAGATAGCTAGTAATGCAGATGGTGTTTTATGGGTGGATTTAAGATATGAGAGCATGCCATAACTTTGTTATTATTGTGATCTCATTGGGCATGAAGAGCAGGGATGTGAGGTTGCTCTAAATGATGAACAAAGTAGTCAAAGGAATTCGGGCCTTGGCTTTATGCTTCCCAAATTGGGAGAAAGGTTGAAGTTGGGAAGGAGAATAGAAAACCTGTTGAATCTTCCACCCATGAAAGTAGTGGCCATAAAGGTGATAGCTTATATACCCGAAACACCGCTCAGGTTATTGAGAAACTTTCATCTCTCTCAATCAAGGGGAGTGGGGTCTCTAAAACTCTTCAAGGTCAAAGTAGAGGTATGGCTACAACAATTTCTATGGTCACTAAACCTGCGGAGTCAGTTTTACGTGAGAAGAGTTGCATGGAAGTAAATGGTTCTTATGAGACTAGTAAAGTAATGTGTCTCCATGCATGTGCTAAAGGTTATGTTGTTGTTAGTGGGTCTCAAGGAGTGAATGTGATCCATGAAAAAAATGTGGAAAATGAAAAGGTTAAAAACCTAAAATTATATGGAAATAGTGATCATGTTCAGAGACACAAGTGCATGTTGTATTTGTTGGAGAAAAGTAGTTTGAAAATTAAAATAATTTAGATATAACTTTTTAGAAAAGATACAACTTTCTAGAAAAGTCACAACTTTTCATAGAAGTCACAATTTTTCAAGAAAAGTCACAACTTTATTGAAGAGTTATGTCTGATTAGATTTTTATTATAAATAAGTGTCTGGAGATTGAAAATTTATAATGAGAACATCAATTCTTTTCTTCCATTATCTTCTCTGAAACTTCAAGTTGTTCTACAGAAGAGATTCCAGAAATTGATGTCTGTCAATCTCTGGGTGCTTGAGATTACTCTTAGGGGTGATTTACTATATACTCTGCAGCAAATATAGTGAGAGTAAATATCACCTTAAAAATAGTGTATTTACACACGTTTATGGGCACAGTTTCATCTTCAAACCATATTATTACACTAACAATCTTAAGGTGATATTTAAAGATGGAGACTGCCTAAGAATTTGGGTGTACGGTACGCTGTCTTTGTTATATATCTTGATAGTTTAAAATGATATTATGATCTGGTGATATATGGATTGCTTACAACTATCAAAGCCAACACTGTGTTGAATTATTAGGAGAAATTTTTTGAATACGATGAAAACAAAACTATAGAAAATCGGGGTGTTTGATTTTATGCAAAAAAAAAATTCCATAATCTTGTTTGTTTACGAAAATCGTGCTATTGATCATTAGATCTAAGTTTTTGGGTTTGTTACCATAAGTTGTTAATTGGTGGTTTTGTATGCTTGAATGGAAGTTTCCTTCCATGGGGGGCTGCCAAGAAAGAAGAGTTGTAATGTTTCTAATCTAAGGAACAGAGGCAACGTTTCTGATGTGATTAAAAAAATAGATAAACAAATAAAAACAACTATTTTTGGTAGAAAGCAGGGACTCCATTGAGAATTTCCTGAAAGTAGAAGGAAAGATGGGGTTGAACCCCATAAAGGAAGGCTAGCGGTTGCTAACGGTGCACCACTGCTGCAGTGTACTGCTGCTTGGCCTTCAGTGGTAACCAAAGTGACGAAAGGGGCTCAGATTTTGGGGTGATTCTGGCGATTTGGATAAAGGGACGGTTACTTCTTTGTGGCTGTCAATGGTATTGGGAAAATTGCAACGGTTGCCGAAACCATGGCCAAATCGTGGCCAGTGGTTTCTGCTTGATTATGGCAGTAGAGTTGCAAGGCAATTTCTGGAAAGTTTTTTGGCTAAGAATCATGCCCTTACGTTGAGTTTCTGAGAAAAGTTCCCAGTTTAACCAGATTTCTATTATTAGTTTAAAAAAAACTGTCTGGGCGCTGGTTTAGTAGTTAATAAAAACTATCATACATTTTGGGGACTTGAACATGCATGCCCTTGAGTATGCTAAGCACCTTTATACAACTCGACTACTACCAAATTCTGGAAGTTAAATGCCATTATTATATTTAGAATATGTTGTAGACTCTTTGTGAGGATTGTTTACAAATTAGTTTTTATTTCAAAATTTAGTAAATCTTTCTGATTTATTTAAGATTATATGCGTATATTTGATCTTGCTAAATATAAAAATTAATTATTGACATAAAATTTAAGTTAATAGTTTTGATGTCATATTTATATTGACATTTAAATAGGAAATGTGCTCATAAATATGGATGTATAATTTTCTCAAAATTTATGTTCATATTTTTGCAATTAAATTTATTTATCAAATAAATTTATTTGCAAAGGTGAGTATGAAATTAAATATGCACATAGTATGATTTTATAATATTTCAGAATATATAGTGTAATGGTTTACACATGAAATATTATAATTTATAAAGATACTCATAAATCTTCTGAGGCTTGTGTCAATGCACATATGTGAAATGATAAATAAAAAAATTCATGGTAAATGTGTATTGTGAATTACATGAAGCCATGCCATATTAGTAAATTTTATTATTAAATTTCATGTTGTTAAAAAATATGTTATATATTGTTTGTGAATTTGTGATTGCAAATTTGTTTCAAAACAAATTTGTTTCAAAACAGGATAGAATCTACTGAAGACTATTTTAAATAGTTAATTAGATAGAAAAGTTATTGATTTATTTGTCTCATGAGATAAGCATAAGAATGATCATGAATAGGGTGATGTTTCTATGCTTATATGTGGGATGAATAATTTGTTAACAAATTTGATTAGTGTGAAGATTTTGTAGAGTAGATATTATCTTAAATATGAAATTAAAGAACAAAATTGTGGGGGTTTATCCTTGAATTTATCAAGGGGTTGTCAAGTTGAAACACTTAGAGATAGAGATCCCTAAGAAAATTTCACACAAGGAATTAAACTATGGTTGATCAATTGTTTGGTTGATTGTATTTGTGCTATAGAAGATATTGAACATGATTAAAATTGTACTAGAGTAAATTATATTTTATAATTTACAAGTTACTATATATGTGAAATAGTCAAGTGCTGGTTATTGAAAGAAATTGATTAATCCTAGAATATATTGAAAAAAATATGAATCTAGGATTGGAATTGAAATTCTTTCATAAGGTACTGGGATGATAAAATTTATGCTAGTTGAATAACTAGTGAAAATAAAATAACTCATTCCATTATGGAATATGAGTTGAGTTATTGTAAAATAGTGGACAAAGAGGAAAAATGATTGAAGAATTCTTAAGTTGAAGTGTTGTGGCAACAACCAAAGCCAATCATTTCTTTGCACTATGATTATAAAGCTATATATGTCTAGCATATTGTTGACCATAAACAAATGTAGTCATATTAAGTTTGAAAAATAATCATTGATATGTGATTTTATAATCATAATTATTCAATATTTAAAACCAAGTAAATAACTTGGTAGATATGTTTATAAGAGGACTCATAAAAGAAATTGTGAGGATAAGAGGACTCACAAAGAAAATTGTGAAGGTAAAGAGAACTCACAAATGAAATTGTGAGGGATATCACAAAGAAAATTGTGAGAAAGCTATAACAAATAGTGAAACATATAACAAATGTTTAGACATATTGATTTAGTATATAAATCGTTGATAATTCTTAGTAAAATACTAAGAAGAACTCACTAAAAATATAGTGAGAAGATTTAAATGGAATGAGATTAAAACCCCATAAATAGAGTCACCAGTAATGGGAACCCAACCTTTGACTAGACCAAATCTAATTTAAAGATTCAATGGGTAAAAATAAGTTACTGATAAGTGGCTGTGGCACTATAGAAAATTTAATCATTTCAGGTTTAGTGCTTATATATTAAAGAATTAGGGTGAGTAAAACTCTTAATAGATTCAGGAAAGTCTATGAGATTAAGACTTAAGAAAAATTCACCTATGTAAACATAAGGAGTGGTGCCGCTCCTAGCAAGAATTTGGCGTTGATTTTTAGACATGTTCATGAAAAGCCTAGGGTGAAGCACATGGCCATATGAGTGCTTAAATATATTTTGTGGAAACTTCTTTGAAGTTATATAAGACTATGTGTGTGATATTTCCGATATTAACTTAAGAATTGTGGTTCAATGCTTCATGCAACCATCAATTTGTTAATACTTTGAGGTATTTACACTAAGGGTAGGTTCAAGTTGAAAGGCACCTATCTATATGCATAAGTCTTATGTGTTAGAGAAAATAGTCAATTTTCAAACTAAGTGGGGAATTGTTGGAGAAAAGTAGTTTAAAAATTTAAATTGTTCAGATATAACTTTTTAGAAAAGATACAACTTTCTAGAAAAGTCACAACTTTTCATAGAAGTCACAATTTTTCAAGAAAAGTCACAATTTTATTGAAGAGTTATGTCTGATCAAATTTTTATTATAAATAAGAGAGTTTGTAGATTGAAAATTTATAATAAGAACATCAATTCTTTTCTTCCATTATCTTCTCTGAAACTTCAAGTTGTTCTACAGAAGAGATTCTAGAAATTACTGTATGTCAATCTCTGGGTGTTTGAGATTACTCTTAGGGGTGATTTACCATTTACCCTGCAGTAAATATAGTAGGGGCAAATATCACCTTAAAAACAGTATATTTACACATGTTTCTGGATACAGTTTCATCTTCAAACCATATTATTACACTAACAGTATTTAAAGCTGATAAAAAGAAGGATATTGTGGTTGTGGGCAATGATACGATTGTACGCAAAATTACTAGGGTAAAGACTGAAGAGTTTGAGAGGAAAAAAAATGGAAAAAAACTTGCTAGATCCTGCACTTATAGCACTAGTAATAATGAAGTCACCGTTGTGGGGCGAAAAAGAAAGTCTGAGGATTTTCCTTCTCCTTCTGTTGGTGAGGAAGAGGCTGTAATTGTGGTTCATGAGTATAAAAGGAGGAAAGAGATGGAGATGGCACAAAATATGAATTTATCAGCGGTGACTGGTTGCCAGTCCTGCCGGCAACAATGAAAACTTTATCTTGGAACATTACGGGCCTAAGATCCCCCGGGCAATTTGTGCTTTGTGTCTCTTATTGAGGCAACAAGCTCCCAGCTTAGTTATCTCGTGTGAAACTTAGCTTACTGTTGGTGAAGCTGACTCGTTGAAGGTTCTTTTAGGTATGTCAAATTGTTTGATTTATCCTTGTGAAGGACGTCGAGGTGGTTAATTTGTTGTTGCTTTGGGATAGTCCTGTGAATGTGACACTACTATTTCTTTCAAAATTTCATTTTGATGTGTCTGTGTGTGAAGGTGGAAGTGGATCTTGGAGGTTTACTGGGTTTTATGGGGCCCCCATTATGCACTTGAGATAGCATGGGTGGAACGTCTTACATAGTTTGAAAAATAATTATGATGGACCATAGATGTCGGTAAGCTACTTTAATGAAACTCTGGTAACAAGTGATGAGCAGAGTAGTGTGGTGGACAAACCCCAAGCTCAGATGGACGCCTTTAGGGAGGTTTTTTATTTTTGTGAGCTAAGTTATCTGGGTTTTATGGGTAATGAGTACACTTGGGGCAATGGTAGAAGACGTGCTGCAAATGTACAGGTTAGGATTGATAAGGCGTTGGTTAACTAGGCTTGGTTGAATACTTTTGCAGATATTCAAGTGGTTCACCTTCCAAAATCCTCATCAGATCATGTACCATGCTGGTGGATTTATTTTGCAATAGCAACCAATCTCATGGCACCATGCGTAAAAAACGTCAATTTAGATTTGAGCAAATGTGGACAAATGTGGATTCTACATGAAGGCTTTGAAGATGTTATAAGGGGCGCTAGGCGTGATTTGTGGGATCAAGGTAATTTGTCTTTTGCCAGTCACCCACTTTCCAGGATGAGTGGCAATCTTGATGTGCAGAATAAGAAATGTTTTGGCCATGTGGACAGTAACATTAAAAAAATCCAGCAGAAAATTATAGATGTGCACAATGATACTCCTGACCCACTCGCTACATTCCCTTGAAAAAAAACTAGATCATTTATTAAATCAAGAGGCGATAATGCGGAGACAACGTTCAAGAGTGCAGTGGTTAAAGGAGACAGAAATACAAAGTTTTTGCATGCTAAAGCAAATACCCAGGCTAGAAGGAATAAAATTACTAGTACCCACGATGTTCGAGGGGTTTGGCACACTGGCTTTGACCAAAAAGGAGATATTGCTACTTCATATTTTCAAGAGCCTTTTACCTTTTTTAGCCCAGTTGACTTGGACGCCAGCCTCAAAGTTGTAACTCAGAAGGTAACTTCAACTATGAATTCCCTCTCTTCTATCTATTTGCACCCCTGATGAGATTAAAGAGGTTGTGTTCCAAATGGGTCCTTCTAAGGCCCCTGGTCCCGACTGCTACGAGCTTTCTTTTTCCAAAAATTATTGCATATTGTGGGAAATGATGTGGTTGATGTTGTTTTGGATTTTTTAAATAATGATAGCTCGTTGAATATTTTAAATGATACTCGTATTGTGCTCATTCCAAAGGTCCCAAATCTAGATAATATGTCTCAATTTCGCTCCATTAGCTTATACAATGTGGTTTACAAAATTGTTGCTAAGGTTCTTGCAAATAGGTTGAATTTTTTTTTTATTAGTGTGGGAAATCACTCAAGTATAGATTGTCGGGTAGGAAATCCTTTTGCTCAATCAAATTCTGAGCAAGCAATTAGTTAAATATCCAACTTTCAACGTCAAAACAATCCTTATTCAAACACATATAACCAAGAATAGAGAAATCACCTCAATACTTTATGGAACAAGGGACAGTTAAACCACCTCAGGATTTCCTATAGCAAGAAAAGAAGCTGACACTTGAGGAGATGTTCATGCATGCGGTACAAGCAAAAGATAGATTTGGCAATTCAAAATAACTTGGCTTCAATTCACAACCTTGAAGCTCAAATTGGTCAACTTTCTGAAATTCTTACAAAGAGGATAGTAGGAACTTTGCCCAACAATACTGTGATCAATCCTGAGGAGCGTGTCATAGACAATAAAATCAAGGAATGGAAAAATAGTTGAGCAATCACAGGAAGCAATTGATAAAAAAACTGTGGCCGAAAAGCAAGCTGAGTTTGAGGAAGATTTGGGGGAATATAGACAGTAACTGGTCAACCACTACGTTGAAAATCCTAAGGAGATTGAAGGAGCTTCAAATCCCACGATTTTTTGGGAGTTTGAATCTGAACCTGTAACTCATTCTCCTTATGATCCATTTATTCTTGCAAAAAATAAGCTTGAAAATCAATTCTCAAATTTTTTATATATTTTTAAGCAATTGCATATTAATATTCCTCTTATTGAAGCTTTAGAATATATGCCTAAATATGCTAAAGTTCTTAAGAATATTATATCAAACAAGCCAAAAGATGGAGAAGCATGCAACAGTAATGCTAACTAAAGAGAGTAGTGCAATTTTACTAAAGAAGTTCCTCCTAAATTGAAAAATCCAAAGAGTTTTACTATTCCTTATATTGTTAGAAATTATTATTTAATTTGATAAAACTTTGTGTAATTTAGATTACTGTGACGGTATTTGATCTATATAATCGACTGTACCAAATAAAAAAAAATAGTTGTTGTTATTATTATTATTATCGTTTTGTTTAATTTAAAAACAAATATTGATTTTATGCCTTTTTTCATTTTTAGAAAACTTGATCTTGGAGAAGCAAAACCTACAACAATTTATTTGCAACTGGCCGATAAATTTATCAAGTATCTAAAGGGGGTAATTGAAGATGTTTTGATGAAGGTAAACAAATTCATATTCTCAACAGATTTTACTGTGCTAGACATGGAGAAAGATGAAAAAAATTTCATTTTGGGGAGACCTTTCTAGTATCAGGGAGAACCTTGATTGATTTCCAACAAAGAAAACTCATTTTGACAGTTAATGACGAGCAAGTAATGTTTCATTTCATAGTTTCGAATCCATGGAGTTTCATTTTGAAGTTTTCAAGCGAGTGAGCCCAAATGTGTGAATGAGAGGCAAGTCATACCAATAAATGAAACATTTCTTCATGAGCATTTGTTAACCATAGTAACTGCTCCGTGGTATGCCGACTTAGGCAACTACTTGTTGGTGTCACAACTTTTTCCTCCTAGGATGACATATGAACAAAAGAAAAAGTTATTCTCTAACTTAAAATATTATTTTTGGGAGGAACCTTCTCTATTCTGTCATTGTACACACCAAATAATTAAGAGATGTGTACTCAAAGAAGAAATGGAAAGTATACTATGACATTACGACAAATTGGAAGCGGGTAAACACTTCGGTGGAGCAAAAACAACACCTAAAATTTTACAATTCAAATTTTATTGGCCTTCAATTTTTAAGGATTCTTTTAATTTTGTTAATTTATGTGATCATCGTCAATAGGTTGGGAATATTTCTAAGAAACATGAAATGCCTTTCAATAACATTTTAGTTACAGAATTGGGAGATAGATTTCTTGGGTCTTTTCCATCTTTATTTTCTAACAAATTTATTTTGGTGGCTATTGATTATGTCTTGAAAGGGATAAAAGCAATGGCCTTGCCAACCATTGATGTTAGAGTTATGGTTAATTTTCTTCGAAAAAAACATCTTTTCCTAATTTGGTACTCCAAGAGCGATAATTAGTGATGGTGGAAAATACTTTTGTAACTAACAATTTGAATCCTTACTAAGTATAGAGTTACTCATCATGTGGCAATATCGTATCATCCCTAAATTAGTGGCCAAGTGGAAGTGTCCAATAAGAAGTTGAAGCTCTTACTTGAGAAGACTATTAGTATTTCACGAAAGGATAGGGCTGAAAGTTAGATGATGTACTATGGGCTTATAAGATTGCATTTAAAACACCAATTGGAAGGTCACCTTATAGATTAGTGTATGGGAAAGCATGCCATTTATATGTGGAGTTAGAGCATAGAGTTTATTGGACAATCAAGACACTTAATTTTGATTTAAGGGAGCATGTGAGAAAATGATGTTGCAATTTAATGAGACAGATAAGTTTTGCAATGATGCTTATGAGAATGCTTGTATTTATAAAGATAAAACTAAAAGATGGCATGATAAGCATATTTTGAGAGTTTGAAGTAGGGCAGAAAGTATTGATTTTGAATAGAAGTGTACAAAACCGAACAAAACCGATCGAACCAAATCGAACTATCAAAAAATCGAACAAAACCGATTTTGAGCGGTTTGGATTGTTTTTTTTTAAAGTGAACCGAGCGGTTCGGTTGGGAAAAATTTCCAACCAAACCGGATCGAACCAACTGCCATATTGTCTATGTTCTAAATTTTCTCTAGCCCATGTGTGGCCCAGCCCGATTTCTTGAGGTTCAGAATGTGAAATAAGCACACAAAAATTGAAATGGGCCAAAAAAACTAAATAGACCAAAAAAATTGCTAAAATAAACAAAAAAATTGTTGAAATGAGCAAAAAAAAATTATTGAAAAGAATTTATAAAATCGAAAAATCGAACTAAACCGAACCGCTTTAAGCGGTTCGGTTTGGTTCGGTTTTCTAAATTTAGACAAACCGATTAGGTCCAATTTTTTTAAAATTTTGTATGGGTGGTTCTGTAACATCCCTAATTTTGTTTCATGAATTAATAAAAATACAAAAGTATTCAAAGTAACATCCCTAATTTCATTTCTTTTTAAGGTACATAAATATTTAATTAAGAAAATAAAATTTATTAGACAATTTTTTTTTAGATATCTAAGGAAATATAATCCTTAGAAATTCTTCACTTTACGTGTATGCATAAAAATGTTCTAACATTATCAAAGCAGGTCGATCCTAGATGGCCAGTGGGTGGATGGTTATCTAAATCGATCTTATAGTGTCTTGATTATGTTGTGGTTGTACTGTGTAGGGGATCAATGATTTCATATAGGTAAGAAATTACTAGTGTTTCCTATCTACATGCCGAGGTGATGTTATGACTGCTGTTAAATATTTTTGAACTAACTATTGGATTTGATCACCTCAAAAGAGAGAAAACCTAAGAGGAAAAATTAGAAATAATATACTAAAGAAAGGTGAAATTCTTAGGTAAGGAAGATAAATTTTTGAAAACAAGTAAATGTCTTAAAATTTCAAGAAAACATTGGATTAGAGTAACTTTTCCTAATTCAAGACCTAAAGTTACTAAGTTTAACATATTCACCCATATATTGGGCTTTCACTTATGGACACTTCATATAGAGTTTTTCCACTTCACATAAGTTTCTAGCAAGTCCATTGGATAACCTAAACAAGAAATAAAACATAGACTTGGACTAAGATATAGAAATTGGATTGATAGTTCAAAAATTATGAAAATGTGTCCAAACCCTCTAATAAAGGTAGAATTTTATCCAAAGCAAAGAAAATGGGTAGGAAAAAGCCCAAATCGAAGAGGAAAAATAAAATAAAATAAAATAAATCATGTGATAATGTAATAAAGATTAGGTTACATGGCTTTAGGACAAAACATCTATATCCTACACTCATCATTTTAGCAAGTGATATAATAATACAAGGCTTTAGGACAAAACATCTATATCCTACACTCATAATTTTAGTAAGTGGTATGATAATACATGACATTAGGACAAAACATTCATATACCACACAAATAATTTCAACCAAATAATGGAGATTCAAGGGTTAGAAATTTGCCACCTAAAAAGGCAAATCTATCATAATTGATTAAGACAAAAGAAAAAGGAAATGAATCCCTAAATCAAAGGGACCTTGTCTCTTATCTTAAGAACATATTATCATAATTTTCAAAATATAAATCTCCTTTTCCTATACATATCTTGACTAAGAAAGAGGAAGACAAGAACATAAATTATTTATTTTTTAAAAATTCAACCAAGTGTATCCTAATTGTGATAAGGTAGACCCATGATCATGAAATGTGAATTATTTGGTGGTCTATTTAAGCAAAACCCACCCCTACAACATTAGAATTTTCGTCCAAGTGAGGGAGAGGAAAATTCAACCAAGTGTATCCTAATTGTGATAAGGTAGACCCATGATCAATTCTTCTACTAAATTTATGTTTTTATATATATTTATTTTCATTTTTTAAAAACTACTTGTATTTTTTAATAATAAATTTTATTTTTAACTACGTGTATTTAATAATTTTATCATATTATTCCATCAACTGTGCCTCAAGACCTCTATTTTTATTTTTTATAAATTCTTTCTAATACTAATTACGTATGTTTTACTTCATAAATAATTAAATCTAATATTTCAGCATTACTCTAAAAAAATTACCTCCTAAATATTTTCAACACACATAATATATTATAATATTAAACATTATAAACATTGCAAAAGTGTCACAAATTTTAAAATTTATTCATGCATGTACATCACAATGTAAACTATATTTTTTTTAAATAAATATGAAGTACATAAAATATATATTATTATCGCATTTTAAATACAATATTTTAAAATATATTTCTTTAAAATAAAAATAATTAAATTGCATACCTTCAAAGTGATTCCAAGGAAACAACGCGCAAAGTCGATAGGTTACCACAGGTTCTTCACAAAAATAAAAAAAAAATTAATATAACAAAGTTTTTTGAAAATACAATATTTTTTTAAAAAATAATCAAATATAATTATATCATTACAAGATATACCTTGAGCAAGATAAAAAAAAACTCGCAAAATACACTACAATACGTCAACTAATATTTTGTAAGAAAAAACTGTAATTTAAAGTGTTCATAATGAAAATGAAAGGAGAAAATAAATTTATAGAAAGACGTGTGGTTTAAGGATGGTTTTAAAACCATCGTTAAACCCATTGAAGGTGGTTTACTAACCGTCATCAAACCCATATAACGACGGTTTTTATTCATAACTGTCATTATAATTAGGTTTAACGACGATTTCTCTCAAACTATCGTTAAACCATACCTATATATCCCGAGTAACGGTCAAAATTCTAAACCTTACAGATCCACGACGGTTCAGCATAAACTGTCGTTATTTAACGACGGTTCAATACAAACCGTCGTTATTTAACGACGGTTTGAACTAAACCGTCGTGAAACTTCACTATTTCTTGTGAACGGTTATTTCCGCGACATATTACGACGGTTATAGTTAAACCTTCATTATTTAACAATGGTTAAGATAAAACAGTCGTTAAAATAATAATTTTAACGACAGTGGTTAAACCTGAATTTAACGACGATTTTTGTTGACCGTCATTATGTCTCTGTCATTATGTCCCGCCTTTCTTGTAGTGTTATAATTAAAATTATATATAAGAGTGTAATTTTATTTTATTTCTTCTATTACTCAACAAAATAAGAAAAGACTAATACATATTTTGATAATTAATGAACTTCAAAATATAAATAAATAACTAATTTTCAAATAGAGCATATATATAATCGATCATATAAGAATAATTCTAAGTATATAATACCAATGTTCATATCACTTATAAAAAATATCTTAAAACTAATGAGTGTTTAATTAAAGTACAAAAAAGTAAATAAGTTGTTTTCAATTATTTAAATGTGAAGTGGTTTTTGTTTATGTAAATTTTTTTTATTTCAAATATTAAAAGCGTTCATAGATTTGCTAGGCTACAATTTTAAATTATTATTAATCAAGTTTTTTACACTAAGCATATGCTTAGAAGGTATTAACCAGGACGAGAAGTAACTTTCTGTTTTGGATGTGATGGAGAAAAAGAAAATACAAGAATGAGGAGGAAAATGATTTTGGACAAGAGAAGAAGTACAACTTCACAAAAATGTTGGTATGACTCATAATTTATTTTTATCTATATTGTACTTTTAATGATGAAGACCCATAGACTAATTTATATGCATTCTAAATTATACATTGTCACACAACGACGGTGACACAGAACTAGAAGATGCCAACAACGTTCCCTGATTTTTAACACCTCTCAATCTACGAAGAGATTAAAGGTGACAAATAATCAATCAAGTTAAATAGAGATCTAAACTATTACAAATGCTTCAGCTATGCATTATTTAGGCTAACGCTCAAAAGACGCAAGGGCAAAAAGATTTCTAGTACAGCACCCTATATCACAGGTCAAAACCCTAGTATACACTAAGATTCTGTTTAGTGTGGCGTATAAGACATGATTGTATAAGTTTATACAGTATACAAGAAGAAGGATTAGACAAAGATAAGCACGGAGCAGAGCGCCTTCTGAAGCCCCTTCCTTTCCTGCTCTGTAAACCCTAGCTGCAAGCTTGGGGGTGGCTAACATTAGCAGCCAGCCCCTCCGCCTTCCCTTCCCCAATTTTTTTCTTTTATTTTCTGGTTGAATGAGTTATTTTTTAACATCTTTCTTTCTTTGGGAAGTTTTCTCCTTCTAATAAGAAAGTCTTTCTCTTTCTTTAGGAAATGTTATTTTTAGGGAAGTTTTTCCCTTCTTGCTAAGGAAAATCCAATGCTAATCAAGAGTTTGAAAGATCTTCAACTTAATTACTCTCCATATCTACAATATTTCAAACTTGGAAGAAGAACTGAATGTAGAAATCTTCATCTTCAGAGAAGATTGAAATGTGTTGCCTTTTCTTAAAGGGTTTCTTTTTCTTCTTATGAGAAGTCTAGCATATTGTAGTTCGATCAAGATTGTTAAAATTTTACTATAATATTTTATTAATATTAGTTAAAAGGTGTATTGTCTTTTGATTTGATATTTTTATCTTTTCTTCAAAAATATAGACGTAATCTGTATTTTATTTTTTATGCATTACTAAATTTTTTTTAAGTTTCAAGCTCTTGTGATTGGTTATTGAATGAAATTATCTTTGATTTGTCCAAAAAAAAAGTTTATACAATATAATTTACGTTTTTTAAGTGTTTGATGTATGCACTATATTCTGTAAACTTATCTAGTCAAACTTTCCTAATATCAATGTATTATTTAATCCAGCCAATTCCTTGCCTCATCATGCTTATTTGTATGAGAAATGGATTAAAAAATAAATAAAAATTACCTTATCTTCAGAGTACCCCTTTTCCCATTTGCATTCTTCTTCTCCAGTTCGCTTCATCATCAAATAACTTCACCCATTATAAAAGCATATAGTGTTCATCATCTTACCATAGCATTCTTGGTGTAGATTTTGACTCCTCCATTGAAGAAATAAGGCGTCTTTATCACAGGTTTGCAATGGTTTATGGGTTTTCCTATACCTCTCCATGTTTTTTTATTTCTTGTAGCCAAATTTAGAATAACAGATGATTATAGAATTTTATGGATTCAAAAGTGGGTTTCTTTTGTAAGGTAAAATTTGGGTATGAAGATACATAACTTACTAATGTAGGTGGATTTTATGAACTTGATGCTGCAATGGAATCCAGATAAGTGAAATTGTATAAATTTGACTAATTTTATACAACATGTTTTTTTTATATCTAAATAGGAATTATTAAAACGAAAAAAATAAAAAGAAATACGTGCAGAGTAAGTGAAATAAACTTTTATGTTAGAAGGGGCATTTTTTTCTTCAAAATAATCACTTTTTTTATCTTGTACAATCATATAAGGTTGAACACCAACCACAATTGTATAATGTTATACAATCCTATGTGTTATACAATAGATGCACCAAACATTATATTGTATAAATTTTTTATACAAGTCAGTTTTATTCTTTATGATTTTATTCTATGTAATACTATCAAAACTTATCCTATATGACCTAGCCTAGAAGAGTTGTACTCCTTAAAATGATGACAAGTGGCAGTCTCACAAAATTTCTTTATAGTATGAAATTTTAAAAAATAAAAAATAAAACTTGAGAATAAAGATTTACACCCAACTATCCATATTTATGATATACATTGAAAACTGATAAAATATTATCTACCGATTATTCATATTTATGATATGCATTGAAAATGTTTAAAATTAATATTTCCATTTCAATTAGAAAACCTCTTGCTATCATGTGCTCTGCTAGGGTTTGTAAGGTCAAAGACGGCGAGTAGAGACGTGGTTCCGGCAAGGGCCGTGGTTGGTTTTTCCCCTTTTTACTGGTTCTATTTAATCCCCAGCTTGTTACTCTGTTTGTTTATGTTTGGCTTTCAAAAATATGGCTGAAGCAAAACCCAAGATGGGAAACGTTGATGAATCTGTGATCAATTTTATTTGATGAGAAAGATGTTCAAGAGAGGGTCAAGGACTATGAACAAAGTTGGCTAGGCAAGGTGATCTCACAGCAACTAATCAATAGGGTGGCTTTAGAGATGGTGCCATCCAATATTTGGGGTTCACCTAAGGGCTTTAGGGTTGAGGAAATCCAACCCATGTTGTTTTAGTTATTTTTTAGAAAGGAATCGAGCTCCTGCATATGTTGAGAGGAGGTACCATGGTTGTTTTCCTGGGTAGATATAGGGGCTCCCCCCACATTGTCTTACCAAGGATGTGGGAGTTAAAATCAGTTCCTCTCTGGGCAAGGTAGCTGAGACTCAAGTTTTATAATAACCGTAAATTTAAAGAAAATTCTAATTACGAAATTTTTTGAATAAAATAGAGGATTTTGGAAATGGCGATAAGAACCGTTGAAAAAATGTTTATTTACTACATGGGTTAAAGAATTACAAAGAAAATATGAGAATTTACATTTCGAAACCAAAATGTAATTTCTTAAAAGTTTCGGGGTCAACATGTAAAGAAGAAAATTTTGCAAGGACCTCTAAAATTGAATTTTTTTCAGAAAGGTCATCCCGAAATATTTTAAGGGACTCAGCCATTCAAGAAGCTGATCATTTTCAGATTTCTCTCTCTTTCCTCAGAATTTTCTCTCCCAAAACTCTCAAATTTCTCTCTAAGATTTCTCCGCTTCTGAATCTTGGATTTCGACACCACCACCACCAACAGACTCAGGACGAAGAGTTCTACAAATCTATCCAATTGGTTTTTGGAGAATTGGCTGGAGATTGGCCGAAAAATTGAAGAAAAAATCGCCTAAAAAGGTAATATCCGAAACTTCTATCTATGGTTTTCAAACGCAAAAACTAACACCGTAAATCGATTCGGAAGGTGTCAAAACTTTAGGATCTCAAATTTTAGGATCATCCACCACCACACATGCCCTCACACACCGATTCTTCCTTGGCGAGTGAAGCCCACACGCAGCTTCTCCTAATGGCGCGTGCAACGCGTGATCCAGCACCTATTTGCGTTGACTTGCATTGATCGAGTTTCTGGAGGCCAAATTTAGCAAATCCGGAGTCATTTTCAAGGTTTTTAGACTTTTCAAACTCGATTTTGGGGTTTATTTTGTTAAATTCAAACCAAAAACATAAATTTTGGGGTTATCCAACTTGGTACCCTAATTTTGTGAGTAGATGATTCTTCCTTTGACTTGCCCTATACTCTTCTTGATCTTTAAGCATATATTTGATTATGATTATGAGATATTTACACTTTTATATGTTTCTGAAATGCATTAAAATTATTTGAATTTCTTACAATTTGGAATATAG
This sequence comes from Gleditsia sinensis, assembly GCA_037074535.1. NCBI lineage: Eukaryota > Viridiplantae > Streptophyta > Magnoliopsida > Fabales > Fabaceae > Gleditsia > Gleditsia sinensis. The sequence goes on along the minus strand of CM073475.1, from coordinate 7,282,537 downwards.
TTCAAGAAAAGTATAGTTTTGGAAATGGATTTCTGAACTCATGGTGTATTTGATTTCACATGTATTTTTCATTAAATGATAAAGTGAATATTTATGCATGTGACATTGATTTGTAAAGCTATATGATTGTCTCGAGAAAGGGCATGTACATGTGATAAACCCTAATTAAAAAATTTATAACAGATGAATCTGTACTGAGACTGAAAGTCTGCATTATATTGAGAATTTTATACTAGATTATATGGCATATGTGCATATGGTATTTTCTGTGGAGGAATCCTATTGGAAATACTGTTTGCTAACAGTAGGTGATGTTAGCCCTGGTGCACCTTGATAACCCAGCTAGCAGGGGGTGGTGCTAGCCTCATGTGAGGGCCAACACACGGGATATGATATGTGATGGAGAGCAGGATACCTCCTATTTGGGTAAGATGTCATATGAGATGTGATTTATCTTCCTTTGCTTTGTGCTTAGGGAATAGTCCATATTAGAGTTCCTTCGCGTGTCTTCTTAAATGGTGGTAGGGCAAATCTTGGCTGAGATGTTAAGTATAAACAAATCCTACACCAGCAAAGTACGGAAGGGGTTGAACTCTGATATGGTGATTCTGATATAGGGTCCTCCTAACATTTTTATAAAAAAAATTTGTAATACATATCACTGTTTGATTAATGATCATATTGTATCATATATGAATACAGATATTTGAACTGAAAATATTTGAAAATGCAGGTCTCATATGGATGCATTTATGAACTGTAAATTTTCTGATATGATAAATTTTAATTAATGAGTACATCCATATGTTGATCTGAGAGGTCATAAGGGGTTTTATTTACTCACTGAGTTGTCAAACTCACTACACGATATTTTCACATTTTTTTCTAGATAAAGATACAGAGGTTGGCCTTGTAGCTACAAGATCAGTTAGGTGTTATATTATCTGGGTGAGCCTTCGTTGTTTCCAAGGCTCGAAATGTTTAAATGTTATGTCATTGTAATCTAGAGTATGTTTTGAACGCCACAGGCAGAATCTTTGCTTCTGTTGTAATATTATTAAGTGTAGCTTTGGCATGTATAATTAGCTATACTGGAAACTTGTATCGTATGATATTTTTTAAATATGTGGTAATGTGAAACCGTATTCAAATATATAAGGGTAAAGTTATCTATTAATGGTATTTTCACGTTTCATTAAATTGGGGCGTGACAAGTTTGTTCTACCCAAAACAAACAGTCATACTTCCTAAGGATGCGAGTTGATATTGATGTGTCGAAGGAAGTGAAGGAAGGTTGGTACAAAGATAGCTAGTAATGCAGATGGTGTTTTATGGGTGGATTTAAGATATGAGAGCATGCCATAACTTTGTTATTATTGTGATCTCATTGGGCATGAAGAGCAGGGATGTGAGGTTGCTCTAAATGATGAACAAAGTAGTCAAAGGAATTCGGGCCTTGGCTTTATGCTTCCCAAATTGGGAGAAAGGTTGAAGTTGGGAAGGAGAATAGAAAACCTGTTGAATCTTCCACCCATGAAAGTAGTGGCCATAAAGGTGATAGCTTATATACCCGAAACACCGCTCAGGTTATTGAGAAACTTTCATCTCTCTCAATCAAGGGGAGTGGGGTCTCTAAAACTCTTCAAGGTCAAAGTAGAGGTATGGCTACAACAATTTCTATGGTCACTAAACCTGCGGAGTCAGTTTTACGTGAGAAGAGTTGCATGGAAGTAAATGGTTCTTATGAGACTAGTAAAGTAATGTGTCTCCATGCATGTGCTAAAGGTTATGTTGTTGTTAGTGGGTCTCAAGGAGTGAATGTGATCCATGAAAAAAATGTGGAAAATGAAAAGGTTAAAAACCTAAAATTATATGGAAATAGTGATCATGTTCAGAGACACAAGTGCATGTTGTATTTGTTGGAGAAAAGTAGTTTGAAAATTAAAATAATTTAGATATAACTTTTTAGAAAAGATACAACTTTCTAGAAAAGTCACAACTTTTCATAGAAGTCACAATTTTTCAAGAAAAGTCACAACTTTATTGAAGAGTTATGTCTGATTAGATTTTTATTATAAATAAGTGTCTGGAGATTGAAAATTTATAATGAGAACATCAATTCTTTTCTTCCATTATCTTCTCTGAAACTTCAAGTTGTTCTACAGAAGAGATTCCAGAAATTGATGTCTGTCAATCTCTGGGTGCTTGAGATTACTCTTAGGGGTGATTTACTATATACTCTGCAGCAAATATAGTGAGAGTAAATATCACCTTAAAAATAGTGTATTTACACACGTTTATGGGCACAGTTTCATCTTCAAACCATATTATTACACTAACAATCTTAAGGTGATATTTAAAGATGGAGACTGCCTAAGAATTTGGGTGTACGGTACGCTGTCTTTGTTATATATCTTGATAGTTTAAAATGATATTATGATCTGGTGATATATGGATTGCTTACAACTATCAAAGCCAACACTGTGTTGAATTATTAGGAGAAATTTTTTGAATACGATGAAAACAAAACTATAGAAAATCGGGGTGTTTGATTTTATGCAAAAAAAAAATTCCATAATCTTGTTTGTTTACGAAAATCGTGCTATTGATCATTAGATCTAAGTTTTTGGGTTTGTTACCATAAGTTGTTAATTGGTGGTTTTGTATGCTTGAATGGAAGTTTCCTTCCATGGGGGGCTGCCAAGAAAGAAGAGTTGTAATGTTTCTAATCTAAGGAACAGAGGCAACGTTTCTGATGTGATTAAAAAAATAGATAAACAAATAAAAACAACTATTTTTGGTAGAAAGCAGGGACTCCATTGAGAATTTCCTGAAAGTAGAAGGAAAGATGGGGTTGAACCCCATAAAGGAAGGCTAGCGGTTGCTAACGGTGCACCACTGCTGCAGTGTACTGCTGCTTGGCCTTCAGTGGTAACCAAAGTGACGAAAGGGGCTCAGATTTTGGGGTGATTCTGGCGATTTGGATAAAGGGACGGTTACTTCTTTGTGGCTGTCAATGGTATTGGGAAAATTGCAACGGTTGCCGAAACCATGGCCAAATCGTGGCCAGTGGTTTCTGCTTGATTATGGCAGTAGAGTTGCAAGGCAATTTCTGGAAAGTTTTTTGGCTAAGAATCATGCCCTTACGTTGAGTTTCTGAGAAAAGTTCCCAGTTTAACCAGATTTCTATTATTAGTTTAAAAAAAACTGTCTGGGCGCTGGTTTAGTAGTTAATAAAAACTATCATACATTTTGGGGACTTGAACATGCATGCCCTTGAGTATGCTAAGCACCTTTATACAACTCGACTACTACCAAATTCTGGAAGTTAAATGCCATTATTATATTTAGAATATGTTGTAGACTCTTTGTGAGGATTGTTTACAAATTAGTTTTTATTTCAAAATTTAGTAAATCTTTCTGATTTATTTAAGATTATATGCGTATATTTGATCTTGCTAAATATAAAAATTAATTATTGACATAAAATTTAAGTTAATAGTTTTGATGTCATATTTATATTGACATTTAAATAGGAAATGTGCTCATAAATATGGATGTATAATTTTCTCAAAATTTATGTTCATATTTTTGCAATTAAATTTATTTATCAAATAAATTTATTTGCAAAGGTGAGTATGAAATTAAATATGCACATAGTATGATTTTATAATATTTCAGAATATATAGTGTAATGGTTTACACATGAAATATTATAATTTATAAAGATACTCATAAATCTTCTGAGGCTTGTGTCAATGCACATATGTGAAATGATAAATAAAAAAATTCATGGTAAATGTGTATTGTGAATTACATGAAGCCATGCCATATTAGTAAATTTTATTATTAAATTTCATGTTGTTAAAAAATATGTTATATATTGTTTGTGAATTTGTGATTGCAAATTTGTTTCAAAACAAATTTGTTTCAAAACAGGATAGAATCTACTGAAGACTATTTTAAATAGTTAATTAGATAGAAAAGTTATTGATTTATTTGTCTCATGAGATAAGCATAAGAATGATCATGAATAGGGTGATGTTTCTATGCTTATATGTGGGATGAATAATTTGTTAACAAATTTGATTAGTGTGAAGATTTTGTAGAGTAGATATTATCTTAAATATGAAATTAAAGAACAAAATTGTGGGGGTTTATCCTTGAATTTATCAAGGGGTTGTCAAGTTGAAACACTTAGAGATAGAGATCCCTAAGAAAATTTCACACAAGGAATTAAACTATGGTTGATCAATTGTTTGGTTGATTGTATTTGTGCTATAGAAGATATTGAACATGATTAAAATTGTACTAGAGTAAATTATATTTTATAATTTACAAGTTACTATATATGTGAAATAGTCAAGTGCTGGTTATTGAAAGAAATTGATTAATCCTAGAATATATTGAAAAAAATATGAATCTAGGATTGGAATTGAAATTCTTTCATAAGGTACTGGGATGATAAAATTTATGCTAGTTGAATAACTAGTGAAAATAAAATAACTCATTCCATTATGGAATATGAGTTGAGTTATTGTAAAATAGTGGACAAAGAGGAAAAATGATTGAAGAATTCTTAAGTTGAAGTGTTGTGGCAACAACCAAAGCCAATCATTTCTTTGCACTATGATTATAAAGCTATATATGTCTAGCATATTGTTGACCATAAACAAATGTAGTCATATTAAGTTTGAAAAATAATCATTGATATGTGATTTTATAATCATAATTATTCAATATTTAAAACCAAGTAAATAACTTGGTAGATATGTTTATAAGAGGACTCATAAAAGAAATTGTGAGGATAAGAGGACTCACAAAGAAAATTGTGAAGGTAAAGAGAACTCACAAATGAAATTGTGAGGGATATCACAAAGAAAATTGTGAGAAAGCTATAACAAATAGTGAAACATATAACAAATGTTTAGACATATTGATTTAGTATATAAATCGTTGATAATTCTTAGTAAAATACTAAGAAGAACTCACTAAAAATATAGTGAGAAGATTTAAATGGAATGAGATTAAAACCCCATAAATAGAGTCACCAGTAATGGGAACCCAACCTTTGACTAGACCAAATCTAATTTAAAGATTCAATGGGTAAAAATAAGTTACTGATAAGTGGCTGTGGCACTATAGAAAATTTAATCATTTCAGGTTTAGTGCTTATATATTAAAGAATTAGGGTGAGTAAAACTCTTAATAGATTCAGGAAAGTCTATGAGATTAAGACTTAAGAAAAATTCACCTATGTAAACATAAGGAGTGGTGCCGCTCCTAGCAAGAATTTGGCGTTGATTTTTAGACATGTTCATGAAAAGCCTAGGGTGAAGCACATGGCCATATGAGTGCTTAAATATATTTTGTGGAAACTTCTTTGAAGTTATATAAGACTATGTGTGTGATATTTCCGATATTAACTTAAGAATTGTGGTTCAATGCTTCATGCAACCATCAATTTGTTAATACTTTGAGGTATTTACACTAAGGGTAGGTTCAAGTTGAAAGGCACCTATCTATATGCATAAGTCTTATGTGTTAGAGAAAATAGTCAATTTTCAAACTAAGTGGGGAATTGTTGGAGAAAAGTAGTTTAAAAATTTAAATTGTTCAGATATAACTTTTTAGAAAAGATACAACTTTCTAGAAAAGTCACAACTTTTCATAGAAGTCACAATTTTTCAAGAAAAGTCACAATTTTATTGAAGAGTTATGTCTGATCAAATTTTTATTATAAATAAGAGAGTTTGTAGATTGAAAATTTATAATAAGAACATCAATTCTTTTCTTCCATTATCTTCTCTGAAACTTCAAGTTGTTCTACAGAAGAGATTCTAGAAATTACTGTATGTCAATCTCTGGGTGTTTGAGATTACTCTTAGGGGTGATTTACCATTTACCCTGCAGTAAATATAGTAGGGGCAAATATCACCTTAAAAACAGTATATTTACACATGTTTCTGGATACAGTTTCATCTTCAAACCATATTATTACACTAACAGTATTTAAAGCTGATAAAAAGAAGGATATTGTGGTTGTGGGCAATGATACGATTGTACGCAAAATTACTAGGGTAAAGACTGAAGAGTTTGAGAGGAAAAAAAATGGAAAAAAACTTGCTAGATCCTGCACTTATAGCACTAGTAATAATGAAGTCACCGTTGTGGGGCGAAAAAGAAAGTCTGAGGATTTTCCTTCTCCTTCTGTTGGTGAGGAAGAGGCTGTAATTGTGGTTCATGAGTATAAAAGGAGGAAAGAGATGGAGATGGCACAAAATATGAATTTATCAGCGGTGACTGGTTGCCAGTCCTGCCGGCAACAATGAAAACTTTATCTTGGAACATTACGGGCCTAAGATCCCCCGGGCAATTTGTGCTTTGTGTCTCTTATTGAGGCAACAAGCTCCCAGCTTAGTTATCTCGTGTGAAACTTAGCTTACTGTTGGTGAAGCTGACTCGTTGAAGGTTCTTTTAGGTATGTCAAATTGTTTGATTTATCCTTGTGAAGGACGTCGAGGTGGTTAATTTGTTGTTGCTTTGGGATAGTCCTGTGAATGTGACACTACTATTTCTTTCAAAATTTCATTTTGATGTGTCTGTGTGTGAAGGTGGAAGTGGATCTTGGAGGTTTACTGGGTTTTATGGGGCCCCCATTATGCACTTGAGATAGCATGGGTGGAACGTCTTACATAGTTTGAAAAATAATTATGATGGACCATAGATGTCGGTAAGCTACTTTAATGAAACTCTGGTAACAAGTGATGAGCAGAGTAGTGTGGTGGACAAACCCCAAGCTCAGATGGACGCCTTTAGGGAGGTTTTTTATTTTTGTGAGCTAAGTTATCTGGGTTTTATGGGTAATGAGTACACTTGGGGCAATGGTAGAAGACGTGCTGCAAATGTACAGGTTAGGATTGATAAGGCGTTGGTTAACTAGGCTTGGTTGAATACTTTTGCAGATATTCAAGTGGTTCACCTTCCAAAATCCTCATCAGATCATGTACCATGCTGGTGGATTTATTTTGCAATAGCAACCAATCTCATGGCACCATGCGTAAAAAACGTCAATTTAGATTTGAGCAAATGTGGACAAATGTGGATTCTACATGAAGGCTTTGAAGATGTTATAAGGGGCGCTAGGCGTGATTTGTGGGATCAAGGTAATTTGTCTTTTGCCAGTCACCCACTTTCCAGGATGAGTGGCAATCTTGATGTGCAGAATAAGAAATGTTTTGGCCATGTGGACAGTAACATTAAAAAAATCCAGCAGAAAATTATAGATGTGCACAATGATACTCCTGACCCACTCGCTACATTCCCTTGAAAAAAAACTAGATCATTTATTAAATCAAGAGGCGATAATGCGGAGACAACGTTCAAGAGTGCAGTGGTTAAAGGAGACAGAAATACAAAGTTTTTGCATGCTAAAGCAAATACCCAGGCTAGAAGGAATAAAATTACTAGTACCCACGATGTTCGAGGGGTTTGGCACACTGGCTTTGACCAAAAAGGAGATATTGCTACTTCATATTTTCAAGAGCCTTTTACCTTTTTTAGCCCAGTTGACTTGGACGCCAGCCTCAAAGTTGTAACTCAGAAGGTAACTTCAACTATGAATTCCCTCTCTTCTATCTATTTGCACCCCTGATGAGATTAAAGAGGTTGTGTTCCAAATGGGTCCTTCTAAGGCCCCTGGTCCCGACTGCTACGAGCTTTCTTTTTCCAAAAATTATTGCATATTGTGGGAAATGATGTGGTTGATGTTGTTTTGGATTTTTTAAATAATGATAGCTCGTTGAATATTTTAAATGATACTCGTATTGTGCTCATTCCAAAGGTCCCAAATCTAGATAATATGTCTCAATTTCGCTCCATTAGCTTATACAATGTGGTTTACAAAATTGTTGCTAAGGTTCTTGCAAATAGGTTGAATTTTTTTTTTATTAGTGTGGGAAATCACTCAAGTATAGATTGTCGGGTAGGAAATCCTTTTGCTCAATCAAATTCTGAGCAAGCAATTAGTTAAATATCCAACTTTCAACGTCAAAACAATCCTTATTCAAACACATATAACCAAGAATAGAGAAATCACCTCAATACTTTATGGAACAAGGGACAGTTAAACCACCTCAGGATTTCCTATAGCAAGAAAAGAAGCTGACACTTGAGGAGATGTTCATGCATGCGGTACAAGCAAAAGATAGATTTGGCAATTCAAAATAACTTGGCTTCAATTCACAACCTTGAAGCTCAAATTGGTCAACTTTCTGAAATTCTTACAAAGAGGATAGTAGGAACTTTGCCCAACAATACTGTGATCAATCCTGAGGAGCGTGTCATAGACAATAAAATCAAGGAATGGAAAAATAGTTGAGCAATCACAGGAAGCAATTGATAAAAAAACTGTGGCCGAAAAGCAAGCTGAGTTTGAGGAAGATTTGGGGGAATATAGACAGTAACTGGTCAACCACTACGTTGAAAATCCTAAGGAGATTGAAGGAGCTTCAAATCCCACGATTTTTTGGGAGTTTGAATCTGAACCTGTAACTCATTCTCCTTATGATCCATTTATTCTTGCAAAAAATAAGCTTGAAAATCAATTCTCAAATTTTTTATATATTTTTAAGCAATTGCATATTAATATTCCTCTTATTGAAGCTTTAGAATATATGCCTAAATATGCTAAAGTTCTTAAGAATATTATATCAAACAAGCCAAAAGATGGAGAAGCATGCAACAGTAATGCTAACTAAAGAGAGTAGTGCAATTTTACTAAAGAAGTTCCTCCTAAATTGAAAAATCCAAAGAGTTTTACTATTCCTTATATTGTTAGAAATTATTATTTAATTTGATAAAACTTTGTGTAATTTAGATTACTGTGACGGTATTTGATCTATATAATCGACTGTACCAAATAAAAAAAAATAGTTGTTGTTATTATTATTATTATCGTTTTGTTTAATTTAAAAACAAATATTGATTTTATGCCTTTTTTCATTTTTAGAAAACTTGATCTTGGAGAAGCAAAACCTACAACAATTTATTTGCAACTGGCCGATAAATTTATCAAGTATCTAAAGGGGGTAATTGAAGATGTTTTGATGAAGGTAAACAAATTCATATTCTCAACAGATTTTACTGTGCTAGACATGGAGAAAGATGAAAAAAATTTCATTTTGGGGAGACCTTTCTAGTATCAGGGAGAACCTTGATTGATTTCCAACAAAGAAAACTCATTTTGACAGTTAATGACGAGCAAGTAATGTTTCATTTCATAGTTTCGAATCCATGGAGTTTCATTTTGAAGTTTTCAAGCGAGTGAGCCCAAATGTGTGAATGAGAGGCAAGTCATACCAATAAATGAAACATTTCTTCATGAGCATTTGTTAACCATAGTAACTGCTCCGTGGTATGCCGACTTAGGCAACTACTTGTTGGTGTCACAACTTTTTCCTCCTAGGATGACATATGAACAAAAGAAAAAGTTATTCTCTAACTTAAAATATTATTTTTGGGAGGAACCTTCTCTATTCTGTCATTGTACACACCAAATAATTAAGAGATGTGTACTCAAAGAAGAAATGGAAAGTATACTATGACATTACGACAAATTGGAAGCGGGTAAACACTTCGGTGGAGCAAAAACAACACCTAAAATTTTACAATTCAAATTTTATTGGCCTTCAATTTTTAAGGATTCTTTTAATTTTGTTAATTTATGTGATCATCGTCAATAGGTTGGGAATATTTCTAAGAAACATGAAATGCCTTTCAATAACATTTTAGTTACAGAATTGGGAGATAGATTTCTTGGGTCTTTTCCATCTTTATTTTCTAACAAATTTATTTTGGTGGCTATTGATTATGTCTTGAAAGGGATAAAAGCAATGGCCTTGCCAACCATTGATGTTAGAGTTATGGTTAATTTTCTTCGAAAAAAACATCTTTTCCTAATTTGGTACTCCAAGAGCGATAATTAGTGATGGTGGAAAATACTTTTGTAACTAACAATTTGAATCCTTACTAAGTATAGAGTTACTCATCATGTGGCAATATCGTATCATCCCTAAATTAGTGGCCAAGTGGAAGTGTCCAATAAGAAGTTGAAGCTCTTACTTGAGAAGACTATTAGTATTTCACGAAAGGATAGGGCTGAAAGTTAGATGATGTACTATGGGCTTATAAGATTGCATTTAAAACACCAATTGGAAGGTCACCTTATAGATTAGTGTATGGGAAAGCATGCCATTTATATGTGGAGTTAGAGCATAGAGTTTATTGGACAATCAAGACACTTAATTTTGATTTAAGGGAGCATGTGAGAAAATGATGTTGCAATTTAATGAGACAGATAAGTTTTGCAATGATGCTTATGAGAATGCTTGTATTTATAAAGATAAAACTAAAAGATGGCATGATAAGCATATTTTGAGAGTTTGAAGTAGGGCAGAAAGTATTGATTTTGAATAGAAGTGTACAAAACCGAACAAAACCGATCGAACCAAATCGAACTATCAAAAAATCGAACAAAACCGATTTTGAGCGGTTTGGATTGTTTTTTTTTAAAGTGAACCGAGCGGTTCGGTTGGGAAAAATTTCCAACCAAACCGGATCGAACCAACTGCCATATTGTCTATGTTCTAAATTTTCTCTAGCCCATGTGTGGCCCAGCCCGATTTCTTGAGGTTCAGAATGTGAAATAAGCACACAAAAATTGAAATGGGCCAAAAAAACTAAATAGACCAAAAAAATTGCTAAAATAAACAAAAAAATTGTTGAAATGAGCAAAAAAAAATTATTGAAAAGAATTTATAAAATCGAAAAATCGAACTAAACCGAACCGCTTTAAGCGGTTCGGTTTGGTTCGGTTTTCTAAATTTAGACAAACCGATTAGGTCCAATTTTTTTAAAATTTTGTATGGGTGGTTCTGTAACATCCCTAATTTTGTTTCATGAATTAATAAAAATACAAAAGTATTCAAAGTAACATCCCTAATTTCATTTCTTTTTAAGGTACATAAATATTTAATTAAGAAAATAAAATTTATTAGACAATTTTTTTTTAGATATCTAAGGAAATATAATCCTTAGAAATTCTTCACTTTACGTGTATGCATAAAAATGTTCTAACATTATCAAAGCAGGTCGATCCTAGATGGCCAGTGGGTGGATGGTTATCTAAATCGATCTTATAGTGTCTTGATTATGTTGTGGTTGTACTGTGTAGGGGATCAATGATTTCATATAGGTAAGAAATTACTAGTGTTTCCTATCTACATGCCGAGGTGATGTTATGACTGCTGTTAAATATTTTTGAACTAACTATTGGATTTGATCACCTCAAAAGAGAGAAAACCTAAGAGGAAAAATTAGAAATAATATACTAAAGAAAGGTGAAATTCTTAGGTAAGGAAGATAAATTTTTGAAAACAAGTAAATGTCTTAAAATTTCAAGAAAACATTGGATTAGAGTAACTTTTCCTAATTCAAGACCTAAAGTTACTAAGTTTAACATATTCACCCATATATTGGGCTTTCACTTATGGACACTTCATATAGAGTTTTTCCACTTCACATAAGTTTCTAGCAAGTCCATTGGATAACCTAAACAAGAAATAAAACATAGACTTGGACTAAGATATAGAAATTGGATTGATAGTTCAAAAATTATGAAAATGTGTCCAAACCCTCTAATAAAGGTAGAATTTTATCCAAAGCAAAGAAAATGGGTAGGAAAAAGCCCAAATCGAAGAGGAAAAATAAAATAAAATAAAATAAATCATGTGATAATGTAATAAAGATTAGGTTACATGGCTTTAGGACAAAACATCTATATCCTACACTCATCATTTTAGCAAGTGATATAATAATACAAGGCTTTAGGACAAAACATCTATATCCTACACTCATAATTTTAGTAAGTGGTATGATAATACATGACATTAGGACAAAACATTCATATACCACACAAATAATTTCAACCAAATAATGGAGATTCAAGGGTTAGAAATTTGCCACCTAAAAAGGCAAATCTATCATAATTGATTAAGACAAAAGAAAAAGGAAATGAATCCCTAAATCAAAGGGACCTTGTCTCTTATCTTAAGAACATATTATCATAATTTTCAAAATATAAATCTCCTTTTCCTATACATATCTTGACTAAGAAAGAGGAAGACAAGAACATAAATTATTTATTTTTTAAAAATTCAACCAAGTGTATCCTAATTGTGATAAGGTAGACCCATGATCATGAAATGTGAATTATTTGGTGGTCTATTTAAGCAAAACCCACCCCTACAACATTAGAATTTTCGTCCAAGTGAGGGAGAGGAAAATTCAACCAAGTGTATCCTAATTGTGATAAGGTAGACCCATGATCAATTCTTCTACTAAATTTATGTTTTTATATATATTTATTTTCATTTTTTAAAAACTACTTGTATTTTTTAATAATAAATTTTATTTTTAACTACGTGTATTTAATAATTTTATCATATTATTCCATCAACTGTGCCTCAAGACCTCTATTTTTATTTTTTATAAATTCTTTCTAATACTAATTACGTATGTTTTACTTCATAAATAATTAAATCTAATATTTCAGCATTACTCTAAAAAAATTACCTCCTAAATATTTTCAACACACATAATATATTATAATATTAAACATTATAAACATTGCAAAAGTGTCACAAATTTTAAAATTTATTCATGCATGTACATCACAATGTAAACTATATTTTTTTTAAATAAATATGAAGTACATAAAATATATATTATTATCGCATTTTAAATACAATATTTTAAAATATATTTCTTTAAAATAAAAATAATTAAATTGCATACCTTCAAAGTGATTCCAAGGAAACAACGCGCAAAGTCGATAGGTTACCACAGGTTCTTCACAAAAATAAAAAAAAAATTAATATAACAAAGTTTTTTGAAAATACAATATTTTTTTAAAAAATAATCAAATATAATTATATCATTACAAGATATACCTTGAGCAAGATAAAAAAAAACTCGCAAAATACACTACAATACGTCAACTAATATTTTGTAAGAAAAAACTGTAATTTAAAGTGTTCATAATGAAAATGAAAGGAGAAAATAAATTTATAGAAAGACGTGTGGTTTAAGGATGGTTTTAAAACCATCGTTAAACCCATTGAAGGTGGTTTACTAACCGTCATCAAACCCATATAACGACGGTTTTTATTCATAACTGTCATTATAATTAGGTTTAACGACGATTTCTCTCAAACTATCGTTAAACCATACCTATATATCCCGAGTAACGGTCAAAATTCTAAACCTTACAGATCCACGACGGTTCAGCATAAACTGTCGTTATTTAACGACGGTTCAATACAAACCGTCGTTATTTAACGACGGTTTGAACTAAACCGTCGTGAAACTTCACTATTTCTTGTGAACGGTTATTTCCGCGACATATTACGACGGTTATAGTTAAACCTTCATTATTTAACAATGGTTAAGATAAAACAGTCGTTAAAATAATAATTTTAACGACAGTGGTTAAACCTGAATTTAACGACGATTTTTGTTGACCGTCATTATGTCTCTGTCATTATGTCCCGCCTTTCTTGTAGTGTTATAATTAAAATTATATATAAGAGTGTAATTTTATTTTATTTCTTCTATTACTCAACAAAATAAGAAAAGACTAATACATATTTTGATAATTAATGAACTTCAAAATATAAATAAATAACTAATTTTCAAATAGAGCATATATATAATCGATCATATAAGAATAATTCTAAGTATATAATACCAATGTTCATATCACTTATAAAAAATATCTTAAAACTAATGAGTGTTTAATTAAAGTACAAAAAAGTAAATAAGTTGTTTTCAATTATTTAAATGTGAAGTGGTTTTTGTTTATGTAAATTTTTTTTATTTCAAATATTAAAAGCGTTCATAGATTTGCTAGGCTACAATTTTAAATTATTATTAATCAAGTTTTTTACACTAAGCATATGCTTAGAAGGTATTAACCAGGACGAGAAGTAACTTTCTGTTTTGGATGTGATGGAGAAAAAGAAAATACAAGAATGAGGAGGAAAATGATTTTGGACAAGAGAAGAAGTACAACTTCACAAAAATGTTGGTATGACTCATAATTTATTTTTATCTATATTGTACTTTTAATGATGAAGACCCATAGACTAATTTATATGCATTCTAAATTATACATTGTCACACAACGACGGTGACACAGAACTAGAAGATGCCAACAACGTTCCCTGATTTTTAACACCTCTCAATCTACGAAGAGATTAAAGGTGACAAATAATCAATCAAGTTAAATAGAGATCTAAACTATTACAAATGCTTCAGCTATGCATTATTTAGGCTAACGCTCAAAAGACGCAAGGGCAAAAAGATTTCTAGTACAGCACCCTATATCACAGGTCAAAACCCTAGTATACACTAAGATTCTGTTTAGTGTGGCGTATAAGACATGATTGTATAAGTTTATACAGTATACAAGAAGAAGGATTAGACAAAGATAAGCACGGAGCAGAGCGCCTTCTGAAGCCCCTTCCTTTCCTGCTCTGTAAACCCTAGCTGCAAGCTTGGGGGTGGCTAACATTAGCAGCCAGCCCCTCCGCCTTCCCTTCCCCAATTTTTTTCTTTTATTTTCTGGTTGAATGAGTTATTTTTTAACATCTTTCTTTCTTTGGGAAGTTTTCTCCTTCTAATAAGAAAGTCTTTCTCTTTCTTTAGGAAATGTTATTTTTAGGGAAGTTTTTCCCTTCTTGCTAAGGAAAATCCAATGCTAATCAAGAGTTTGAAAGATCTTCAACTTAATTACTCTCCATATCTACAATATTTCAAACTTGGAAGAAGAACTGAATGTAGAAATCTTCATCTTCAGAGAAGATTGAAATGTGTTGCCTTTTCTTAAAGGGTTTCTTTTTCTTCTTATGAGAAGTCTAGCATATTGTAGTTCGATCAAGATTGTTAAAATTTTACTATAATATTTTATTAATATTAGTTAAAAGGTGTATTGTCTTTTGATTTGATATTTTTATCTTTTCTTCAAAAATATAGACGTAATCTGTATTTTATTTTTTATGCATTACTAAATTTTTTTTAAGTTTCAAGCTCTTGTGATTGGTTATTGAATGAAATTATCTTTGATTTGTCCAAAAAAAAAGTTTATACAATATAATTTACGTTTTTTAAGTGTTTGATGTATGCACTATATTCTGTAAACTTATCTAGTCAAACTTTCCTAATATCAATGTATTATTTAATCCAGCCAATTCCTTGCCTCATCATGCTTATTTGTATGAGAAATGGATTAAAAAATAAATAAAAATTACCTTATCTTCAGAGTACCCCTTTTCCCATTTGCATTCTTCTTCTCCAGTTCGCTTCATCATCAAATAACTTCACCCATTATAAAAGCATATAGTGTTCATCATCTTACCATAGCATTCTTGGTGTAGATTTTGACTCCTCCATTGAAGAAATAAGGCGTCTTTATCACAGGTTTGCAATGGTTTATGGGTTTTCCTATACCTCTCCATGTTTTTTTATTTCTTGTAGCCAAATTTAGAATAACAGATGATTATAGAATTTTATGGATTCAAAAGTGGGTTTCTTTTGTAAGGTAAAATTTGGGTATGAAGATACATAACTTACTAATGTAGGTGGATTTTATGAACTTGATGCTGCAATGGAATCCAGATAAGTGAAATTGTATAAATTTGACTAATTTTATACAACATGTTTTTTTTATATCTAAATAGGAATTATTAAAACGAAAAAAATAAAAAGAAATACGTGCAGAGTAAGTGAAATAAACTTTTATGTTAGAAGGGGCATTTTTTTCTTCAAAATAATCACTTTTTTTATCTTGTACAATCATATAAGGTTGAACACCAACCACAATTGTATAATGTTATACAATCCTATGTGTTATACAATAGATGCACCAAACATTATATTGTATAAATTTTTTATACAAGTCAGTTTTATTCTTTATGATTTTATTCTATGTAATACTATCAAAACTTATCCTATATGACCTAGCCTAGAAGAGTTGTACTCCTTAAAATGATGACAAGTGGCAGTCTCACAAAATTTCTTTATAGTATGAAATTTTAAAAAATAAAAAATAAAACTTGAGAATAAAGATTTACACCCAACTATCCATATTTATGATATACATTGAAAACTGATAAAATATTATCTACCGATTATTCATATTTATGATATGCATTGAAAATGTTTAAAATTAATATTTCCATTTCAATTAGAAAACCTCTTGCTATCATGTGCTCTGCTAGGGTTTGTAAGGTCAAAGACGGCGAGTAGAGACGTGGTTCCGGCAAGGGCCGTGGTTGGTTTTTCCCCTTTTTACTGGTTCTATTTAATCCCCAGCTTGTTACTCTGTTTGTTTATGTTTGGCTTTCAAAAATATGGCTGAAGCAAAACCCAAGATGGGAAACGTTGATGAATCTGTGATCAATTTTATTTGATGAGAAAGATGTTCAAGAGAGGGTCAAGGACTATGAACAAAGTTGGCTAGGCAAGGTGATCTCACAGCAACTAATCAATAGGGTGGCTTTAGAGATGGTGCCATCCAATATTTGGGGTTCACCTAAGGGCTTTAGGGTTGAGGAAATCCAACCCATGTTGTTTTAGTTATTTTTTAGAAAGGAATCGAGCTCCTGCATATGTTGAGAGGAGGTACCATGGTTGTTTTCCTGGGTAGATATAGGGGCTCCCCCCACATTGTCTTACCAAGGATGTGGGAGTTAAAATCAGTTCCTCTCTGGGCAAGGTAGCTGAGACTCAAGTTTTATAATAACCGTAAATTTAAAGAAAATTCTAATTACGAAATTTTTTGAATAAAATAGAGGATTTTGGAAATGGCGATAAGAACCGTTGAAAAAATGTTTATTTACTACATGGGTTAAAGAATTACAAAGAAAATATGAGAATTTACATTTCGAAACCAAAATGTAATTTCTTAAAAGTTTCGGGGTCAACATGTAAAGAAGAAAATTTTGCAAGGACCTCTAAAATTGAATTTTTTTCAGAAAGGTCATCCCGAAATATTTTAAGGGACTCAGCCATTCAAGAAGCTGATCATTTTCAGATTTCTCTCTCTTTCCTCAGAATTTTCTCTCCCAAAACTCTCAAATTTCTCTCTAAGATTTCTCCGCTTCTGAATCTTGGATTTCGACACCACCACCACCAACAGACTCAGGACGAAGAGTTCTACAAATCTATCCAATTGGTTTTTGGAGAATTGGCTGGAGATTGGCCGAAAAATTGAAGAAAAAATCGCCTAAAAAGGTAATATCCGAAACTTCTATCTATGGTTTTCAAACGCAAAAACTAACACCGTAAATCGATTCGGAAGGTGTCAAAACTTTAGGATCTCAAATTTTAGGATCATCCACCACCACACATGCCCTCACACACCGATTCTTCCTTGGCGAGTGAAGCCCACACGCAGCTTCTCCTAATGGCGCGTGCAACGCGTGATCCAGCACCTATTTGCGTTGACTTGCATTGATCGAGTTTCTGGAGGCCAAATTTAGCAAATCCGGAGTCATTTTCAAGGTTTTTAGACTTTTCAAACTCGATTTTGGGGTTTATTTTGTTAAATTCAAACCAAAAACATAAATTTTGGGGTTATCCAACTTGGTACCCTAATTTTGTGAGTAGATGATTCTTCCTTTGACTTGCCCTATACTCTTCTTGATCTTTAAGCATATATTTGATTATGATTATGAGATATTTACACTTTTATATGTTTCTGAAATGCATTAAAATTATTTGAATTTCTTACAATTTGGAATATAGTTCAAGAAAAGTATAGTTTTGGAAATGGATTTCTGAACTCATGGTGTATTTGATTTCACATGTATTTTTCATTAAATGATAAAGTGAATATTTATGCATGTGACATTGATTTGTAAAGCTATATGATTGTCTCGAGAAAGGGCATGTACATGTGATAAACCCTAATTAAAAAATTTATAACAGATGAATCTGTACTGAGACTGAAAGTCTGCATTATATTGAGAATTTTATACTAGATTATATGGCATATGTGCATATGGTATTTTCTGTGGAGGAATCCTATTGGAAATACTGTTTGCTAACAGTAGGTGATGTTAGCCCTGGTGCACCTTGATAACCCAGCTAGCAGGGGGTGGTGCTAGCCTCATGTGAGGGCCAACACACGGGATATGATATGTGATGGAGAGCAGGATACCTCCTATTTGGGTAAGATGTCATATGAGATGTGATTTATCTTCCTTTGCTTTGTGCTTAGGGAATAGTCCATATTAGAGTTCCTTCGCGTGTCTTCTTAAATGGTGGTAGGGCAAATCTTGGCTGAGATGTTAAGTATAAACAAATCCTACACCAGCAAAGTACGGAAGGGGTTGAACTCTGATATGGTGATTCTGATATAGGGTCCTCCTAACATTTTTATAAAAAAAATTTGTAATACATATCACTGTTTGATTAATGATCATATTGTATCATATATGAATACAGATATTTGAACTGAAAATATTTGAAAATGCAGGTCTCATATGGATGCATTTATGAACTGTAAATTTTCTGATATGATAAATTTTAATTAATGAGTACATCCATATGTTGATCTGAGAGGTCATAAGGGGTTTTATTTACTCACTGAGTTGTCAAACTCACTACACGATATTTTCACATTTTTTTCTAGATAAAGATACAGAGGTTGGCCTTGTAGCTACAAGATCAGTTAGGTGTTATATTATCTGGGTGAGCCTTCGTTGTTTCCAAGGCTCGAAATGTTTAAATGTTATGTCATTGTAATCTAGAGTATGTTTTGAACGCCACAGGCAGAATCTTTGCTTCTGTTGTAATATTGTTAAGTGTAGCTTTGGCATGTATAATTAGCTATACTGGAAACTTGTATCGTATGATATTTTTTAAATATGTGGTAATGTGAAACCGTATTCAAATATATAAGGGTAAAGTTATCTATTAATGGTATTTTCACGTTTCATTAAATTGGGGCGTGACAAGTTTGTTCTACCCAAAACAAACAGTCATACTTCCTAAGGATGCGAGTTGATATTGATGTGTCGAAGGAAGTGAAGGAAGGTTGGTACAAAGATAGCTAGTAATGCAGATGGTGTTTTATGGGTGGATTTAAGATATGAGAGCATGCCATAACTTTGTTATTATTGTGATCTCATTGGGCATGAAGAGCAGGGATGTGAGGTTGCTCTAAATGATGAACAAAGTAGTCAAAGGAATTCGGGCCTTGGCTTTATGCTTCCCAAATTGGGAGAAAGGTTGAAGTTGGGAAGGAGAATAGAAAACCTGTTGAATCTTCCACCCATGAAAGTAGTGGCCATAAAGGTGATAGCTTATATACCCGAAACACCGCTCAGGTTATTGAGAAACTTTCATCTCTCTCAATCAAGGGGAGTGGGGTCTCTAAAACTCTTCAAGGTCAAAGTAGAGGTATGGCTACAACAATTTCTATGGTCACTAAACCTGCGGAGTCAGTTTTACGTGAGAAGAGTTGCATGGAAGTAAATGGTTCTTATGAGACTAGTAAAGTAATGTGTCTCCATGCATGTGCTAAAGGTTATGTTGTTGTTAGTGGGTCTCAAGGAGTGAATGTGATCCATGAAAAAAATGTGGAAAATGAAAAGGTTAAAAACCTAAAATTATATGGAAATAGTGATCATGTTCAGAGACACAAGTGCATGTTGTATTTGTTGGAGAAAAGTAGTTTGAAAATTAAAATAATTTAGATATAACTTTTTAGAAAAGATACAACTTTCTAGAAAAGTCACAACTTTTCATAGAAGTCACAATTTTTCAAGAAAAGTCACAACTTTATTGAAGAGTTATGTCTGATTAGATTTTTATTATAAATAAGTGTCTGGAGATTGAAAATTTATAATGAGAACATCAATTCTTTTCTTCCATTATCTTCTCTGAAACTTCAAGTTGTTCTACAGAAGAGATTCCAGAAATTGATGTCTGTCAATCTCTGGGTGCTTGAGATTACTCTTAGGGGTGATTTACTATATACTCTGCAGCAAATATAGTGAGAGTAAATATCACCTTAAAAATAGTGTATTTACACACGTTTATGGGCACAGTTTCATCTTCAAACCATATTATTACACTAACAATCTTAAGGTGATATTTAAAGATGGAGACTGCCTAAGAATTTGGGTGTACGGTACGCTGTCTTTGTTATATATCTTGATAGTTTAAAATGATATTATGATCTGGTGATATATGGATTGCTTACAACTATCAAAGCCAACACTGTGTTGAATTATTAGGAGAAATTTTTTGAATACGATGAAAACAAAACTATAGAAAATCGGGGTGTTTGATTTTATGCAAAAAAAAAATTCCATAATCTTGTTTGTTTACGAAAATCGTGCTATTGATCATTAGATCTAAGTTTTTGGGTTTGTTACCATAAGTTGTTAATTGGTGGTTTTGTATGCTTGAATGGAAGTTTCCTTCCATGGGGGGCTGCCAAGAAAGAAGAGTTGTAATGTTTCTAATCTAAGGAACAGAGGCAACGTTTCTGATGTGATTAAAAAAATAGATAAACAAATAAAAACAACTATTTTTGGTAGAAAGCAGGGACTCCATTGAGAATTTCCTGAAAGTAGAAGGAAAGATGGGGTTGAACCCCATAAAGGAAGGCTAGCGGTTGCTAACGGTGCACCACTGCTGCAGTGTACTGCTGCTTGGCCTTCAGTGGTAACCAAAGTGACGAAAGGGGCTCAGATTTTGGGGTGATTCTGGCGATTTGGATAAAGGGACGGTTACTTCTTTGTGGCTGTCAATGGTATTGGGAAAATTGCAACGGTTGCCGAAACCATGGCCAAATCGTGGCCAGTGGTTTCTGCTTGATTATGGCAGTAGAGTTGCAAGGCAATTTCTGGAAAGTTTTTTGGCTAAGAATCATGCCCTTACGTTGAGTTTCTGAGAAAAGTTCCCAGTTTAACCAGATTTCTATTATTAGTTTAAAAAAAACTGTCTGGGCGCTGGTTTAGTAGTTAATAAAAACTATCATACATTTTGGGGACTTGAACATGCATGCCCTTGAGTATGCTAAGCACCTTTATACAACTCGACTACTACCAAATTCTGGAAGTTAAATGCCATTATTATATTTAGAATATGTTGTAGACTCTTTGTGAGGATTGTTTACAAATTAGTTTTTATTTCAAAATTTAGTAAATCTTTCTGATTTATTTAAGATTATATGCGTATATTTGATCTTGCTAAATATAAAAATTAATTATTGACATAAAATTTAAGTTAATAGTTTTGATGTCATATTTATATTGACATTTAAATAGGAAATGTGCTCATAAATATGGATGTATAATTTTCTCAAAATTTATGTTCATATTTTTGCAATTAAATTTATTTATCAAATAAATTTATTTGCAAAGGTGAGTATGAAATTAAATATGCACATAGTATGATTTTATAATATTTCAGAATATATAGTGTAATGGTTTACACATGAAATATTATAATTTATAAAGATACTCATAAATCTTCTGAGGCTTGTGTCAATGCACATATGTGAAATGATAAATAAAAAAATTCATGGTAAATGTGTATTGTGAATTACATGAAGCCATGCCATATTAGTAAATTTTATTATTAAATTTCATGTTGTTAAAAAATATGTTATATATTGTTTGTGAATTTGTGATTGCAAATTTGTTTCAAAACAAATTTGTTTCAAAACAGGATAGAATCTACTGAAGACTATTTTAAATAGTTAATTAGATAGAAAAGTTATTGATTTATTTGTCTCATGAGATAAGCATAAGAATGATCATGAATAGGGTGATGTTTCTATGCTTATATGTGGGATGAATAATTTGTTAACAAATTTGATTAGTGTGAAGATTTTGTAGAGTAGATATTATCTTAAATATGAAATTAAAGAACAAAATTGTGGGGGTTTATCCTTGAATTTATCAAGGGGTTGTCAAGTTGAAACACTTAGAGATAGAGATCCCTAAGAAAATTTCACACAAGGAATTAAACTATGGTTGATCAATTGTTTGGTTGATTGTATTTGTGCTATAGAAGATATTGAACATGATTAAAATTGTACTAGAGTAAATTATATTTTATAATTTACAAGTTACTATATATGTGAAATAGTCAAGTGCTGGTTATTGAAAGAAATTGATTAATCCTAGAATATATTGAAAAAAATATGAATCTAGGATTGGAATTGAAATTCTTTCATAAGGTACTGGGATGATAAAATTTATGCTAGTTGAATAACTAGTGAAAATAAAATAACTCATTCCATTATGGAATATGAGTTGAGTTATTGTAAAATAGTGGACAAAGAGGAAAAATGATTGAAGAATTCTTAAGTTGAAGTGTTGTGGCAACAACCAAAGCCAATCATTTCTTTGCACTATGATTATAAAGCTATATATGTCTAGCATATTGTTGACCATAAACAAATGTAGTCATATTAAGTTTGAAAAATAATCATTGATATGTGATTTTATAATCATAATTATTCAATATTTAAAACCAAGTAAATAACTTGGTAGATATGTTTATAAGAGGACTCATAAAAGAAATTGTGAGGATAAGAGGACTCACAAAGAAAATTGTGAAGGTAAAGAGAACTCACAAATGAAATTGTGAGGGATATCACAAAGAAAATTGTGAGAAAGCTATAACAAATAGTGAAACATATAACAAATGTTTAGACATATTGATTTAGTATATAAATCGTTGATAATTCTTAGTAAAATACTAAGAAGAACTCACTAAAAATATAGTGAGAAGATTTAAATGGAATGAGATTAAAACCCCATAAATAGAGTCACCAGTAATGGGAACCCAACCTTTGACTAGACCAAATCTAATTTAAAGATTCAATGGGTAAAAATAAGTTACTGATAAGTGGCTGTGGCACTATAGAAAATTTAATCATTTCAGGTTTAGTGCTTATATATTAAAGAATTAGGGTGAGTAAAACTCTTAATAGATTCAGGAAAGTCTATGAGATTAAGACTTAAGAAAAATTCACCTATGTAAACATAAGGAGTGGTGCCGCTCCTAGCAAGAATTTGGCGTTGATTTTTAGACATGTTCATGAAAAGCCTAGGGTGAAGCACATGGCCATATGAGTGCTTAAATATATTTTGTGGAAACTTCTTTGAAGTTATATAAGACTATGTGTGTGATATTTCCGATATTAACTTAAGAATTGTGGTTCAATGCTTCATGCAACCATCAATTTGTTAATACTTTGAGGTATTTACACTAAGGGTAGGTTCAAGTTGAAAGGCACCTATCTATATGCATAAGTCTTATGTGTTAGAGAAAATAGTCAATTTTCAAACTAAGTGGGGAATTGTTGGAGAAAAGTAGTTTAAAAATTTAAATTGTTCAGATATAACTTTTTAGAAAAGATACAACTTTCTAGAAAAGTCACAACTTTTCATAGAAGTCACAATTTTTCAAGAAAAGTCACAATTTTATTGAAGAGTTATGTCTGATCAAATTTTTATTATAAATAAGAGAGTTTGTAGATTGAAAATTTATAATAAGAACATCAATTCTTTTCTTCCATTATCTTCTCTGAAACTTCAAGTTGTTCTACAGAAGAGATTCTAGAAATTACTGTATGTCAATCTCTGGGTGTTTGAGATTACTCTTAGGGGTGATTTACCATTTACCCTGCAGTAAATATAGTAAGGGCAAATATCACCTTAAAAACAGTATATTTACACATGTTTCTGGATACAGTTTCATCTTCAAACCATATTATTACACTAACAGTATTTAAAGCTGATAAAAAGAAGGATATTGTGGTTGTGGGCAATGATACGATTGTACGCAAAATTACTAGGGTAAAGACTGAAGAGTTTGAGAGGAAAAAAAATGGAAAAAAACTTGCTAGATCCTGCACTTATAGCACTAGTAATAATGAAGTCACCGTTGTGGGGCGAAAAAGAAAGTCTGAGGATTTTCCTTCTCCTTCTGTTGGTGAGGAAGAGGCTGTAATTGTGGTTCATGAGTATAAAAGGAGGAAAGAGATGGAGATGGCACAAAATATGAATTTATCAGCGGTGACTGGTTGCCAGTCCTGCCGGCAACAATGAAAACTTTATCTTGGAACATTACGGGCCTAAGATCCCCCGGGCAATTTGTGCTTTGTGTCTCTTATTGAGGCAACAAGCTCCCAGCTTAGTTATCTCGTGTGAAACTTAGCTTACTGTTGGTGAAGCTGACTCGTTGAAGGTTCTTTTAGGTATGTCAAATTGTTTGATTTATCCTTGTGAAGGACGTCGAGGTGGTTAATTTGTTGTTGCTTTGGGATAGTCCTGTGAATGTGACACTACTATTTCTTTCAAAATTTCATTTTGATGTGTCTGTGTGTGAAGGTGGAAGTGGATCTTGGAGGTTTACTGGGTTTTATGGGGCCCCCATTATGCACTTGAGATAGCATGGGTGGAACGTCTTACATAGTTTGAAAAATAATTATGATGGACCATAGATGTCGGTAAGCTACTTTAATGAAACTCTGGTAACAAGTGATGAGCAGAGTAGTGTGGTGGACAAACCCCAAGCTCAGATGGACGCCTTTAGGGAGGTTTTTTATTTTTGTGAGCTAAGTTATCTGGGTTTTATGGGTAATGAGTACACTTGGGGCAATGGTAGAAGACGTGCTGCAAATGTACAGGTTAGGATTGATAAGGCGTTGGTTAACTAGGCTTGGTTGAATACTTTTGCAGATATTCAAGTGGTTCACCTTCCAAAATCCTCATCAGATCATGTACCATGCTGGTGGATTTATTTTGCAATAGCAACCAATCTCATGGCACCATGCGTAAAAAACGTCAATTTAGATTTGAGCAAATGTGGACAAATGTGGATTCTACATGAAGGCTTTGAAGATGTTATAAGGGGCGCTAGGCGTGATTTGTGGGATCAAGGTAATTTGTCTTTTGCCAGTCACCCACTTTCCAGGATGAGTGGCAATCTTGATGTGCAGAATAAGAAATGTTTTGGCCATGTGGACAGTAACATTAAAAAAATCCAGCAGAAAATTATAGATGTGCACAATGATACTCCTGACCCACTCGCTACATTCCCTTGAAAAAAAACTAGATCATTTATTAAATCAAGAGGCGATAATGCGGAGACAACGTTCAAGAGTGCAGTGGTTAAAGGAGACAGAAATACAAAGTTTTTGCATGCTAAAGCAAATACCCAGGCTAGAAGGAATAAAATTACTAGTACCCACGATGTTCGAGGGGTTTGGCACACTGGCTTTGACCAAAAAGGAGATATTGCTACTTCATATTTTCAAGAGCCTTTTACCTTTTTTAGCCCAGTTGACTTGGACGCCAGCCTCAAAGTTGTAACTCAGAAGGTAACTTCAACTATGAATTCCCTCTCTTCTATCTATTTGCACCCCTGATGAGATTAAAGAGGTTGTGTTCCAAATGGGTCCTTCTAAGGCCCCTGGTCCCGACTGCTACGAGCTTTCTTTTTCCAAAAATTATTGCATATTGTGGGAAATGATGTGGTTGATGTTGTTTTGGATTTTTTAAATAATGATAGCTCGTTGAATATTTTAAATGATACTCGTATTGTGCTCATTCCAAAGGTCCCAAATCTAGATAATATGTCTCAATTTCGCTCCATTAGCTTATACAATGTGGTTTACAAAATTGTTGCTAAGGTTCTTGCAAATAGGTTGAATTTTTTTTTTATTAGTGTGGGAAATCACTCAAGTATAGATTGTCGGGTAGGAAATCCTTTTGCTCAATCAAATTCTGAGCAAGCAATTAGTTAAATATCCAACTTTCAACGTCAAAACAATCCTTATTCAAACACATATAACCAAGAATAGAGAAATCACCTCAATACTTTATGGAACAAGGGACAGTTAAACCACCTCAGGATTTCCTATAGCAAGAAAAGAAGCTGACACTTGAGGAGATGTTCATGCATGCGGTACAAGCAAAAGATAGATTTGGCAATTCAAAATAACTTGGCTTCAATTCACAACCTTGAAGCTCAAATTGGTCAACTTTCTGAAATTCTTACAAAGAGGATAGTAGGAACTTTGCCCAACAATACTGTGATCAATCCTGAGGAGCGTGTCATAGACAATAAAATCAAGGAATGGAAAAATAGTTGAGCAATCACAGGAAGCAATTGATAAAAAAACTGTGGCCGAAAAGCAAGCTGAGTTTGAGGAAGATTTGGGGGAATATAGACAGTAACTGGTCAACCACTACGTTGAAAATCCTAAGGAGATTGAAGGAGCTTCAAATCCCACGATTTTTTGGGAGTTTGAATCTGAACCTGTAACTCATTCTCCTTATGATCCATTTATTCTTGCAAAAAATAAGCTTGAAAATCAATTCTCAAATTTTTTATATATTTTTAAGCAATTGCATATTAATATTCCTCTTATTGAAGCTTTAGAATATATGCCTAAATATGCTAAAGTTCTTAAGAATATTATATCAAACAAGCCAAAAGATGGAGAAGCATGCAACAGTAATGCTAACTAAAGAGAGTAGTGCAATTTTACTAAAGAAGTTCCTCCTAAATTGAAAAATCCAAAGAGTTTTACTATTCCTTATATTGTTAGAAATTATTATTTAATTTGATAAAACTTTGTGTAATTTAGATTACTGTGACGGTATTTGATCTATATAATCGACTGTACCAAATAAAAAAAAATAGTTGTTGTTATTATTATTATTATCGTTTTGTTTAATTTAAAAACAAATATTGATTTTATGCCTTTTTTCATTTTTAGAAAACTTGATCTTGGAGAAGCAAAACCTACAACAATTTATTTGCAACTGGCCGATAAATTTATCAAGTATCTAAAGGGGGTAATTGAAGATGTTTTGATGAAGGTAAACAAATTCATATTCTCAACAGATTTTACTGTGCTAGACATGGAGAAAGATGAAAAAAATTTCATTTTGGGGAGACCTTTCTAGTATCAGGGAGAACCTTGATTGATTTCCAACAAAGAAAACTCATTTTGACAGTTAATGACGAGCAAGTAATGTTTCATTTCATAGTTTCGAATCCATGGAGTTTCATTTTGAAGTTTTCAAGCGAGTGAGCCCAAATGTGTGAATGAGAGGCAAGTCATACCAATAAATGAAACATTTCTTCATGAGCATTTGTTAACCATAGTAACTGCTCCGTGGTATGCCGACTTAGGCAACTACTTGTTGGTGTCACAACTTTTTCCTCCTAGGATGACATATGAACAAAAGAAAAAGTTATTCTCTAACTTAAAATATTATTTTTGGGAGGAACCTTCTCTATTCTGTCATTGTACACACCAAATAATTAAGAGATGTGTACTCAAAGAAGAAATGGAAAGTATACTATGACATTACGACAAATTGGAAGCGGGTAAACACTTCGGTGGAGCAAAAACAACACCTAAAATTTTACAATTCAAATTTTATTGGCCTTCAATTTTTAAGGATTCTTTTAATTTTGTTAATTTATGTGATCATCGTCAATAGGTTGGGAATATTTCTAAGAAACATGAAATGCCTTTCAATAACATTTTAGTTACAGAATTGGGAGATAGATTTCTTGGGTCTTTTCCATCTTTATTTTCTAACAAATTTATTTTGGTGGCTATTGATTATGTCTTGAAAGGGATAAAAGCAATGGCCTTGCCAACCATTGATGTTAGAGTTATGGTTAATTTTCTTCGAAAAAAACATCTTTTCCTAATTTGGTACTCCAAGAGCGATAATTAGTGATGGTGGAAAATACTTTTGTAACTAACAATTTGAATCCTTACTAAGTATAGAGTTACTCATCATGTGGCAATATCGTATCATCCCTAAATTAGTGGCCAAGTGGAAGTGTCCAATAAGAAGTTGAAGCTCTTACTTGAGAAGACTATTAGTATTTCACGAAAGGATAGGGCTGAAAGTTAGATGATGTACTATGGGCTTATAAGATTGCATTTAAAACACCAATTGGAAGGTCACCTTATAGATTAGTGTATGGGAAAGCATGCCATTTATATGTGGAGTTAGAGCATAGAGTTTATTGGACAATCAAGACACTTAATTTTGATTTAAGGGAGCATGTGAGAAAATGATGTTGCAATTTAATGAGACAGATAAGTTTTGCAATGATGCTTATGAGAATGCTTGTATTTATAAAGATAAAACTAAAAGATGGCATGATAAGCATGTTTTGAGAGTTTGAAGTAGGGCAGAAAGTATTGATTTTGAATAGAAGTGTACAAAACCGAACAAAACCGATCGAACCAAATCGAACTATCAAAAAATCGAACAAAACCGATTTTGAGCGGTTTGGATTGTTTTTTTTTAAAGTGAACCGAGCGGTTCGGTTGGGAAAAATTTCCAACCAAACCGGATCGAACCAACTGCCATATTGTCTATGTTCTAAATTTTCTCTAGCCCATGTGTGGCCCAGCCCGATTTCTTGAGGTTCAGAATGTGAAATAAGCACACAAAAATTGAAATGGGCCAAAAAAACTAAATAGACCAAAAAAATTGCTAAAATAAACAAAAAAATTGTTGAAATGAGCAAAAAAAAAATTATTGAAAAGAATTTATAAAATCGAAAAATCGAACTAAACCGAACCGCTTTAAGCGGTTCGGTTTGGTTCGGTTTTCTAAATTTAGACAAACCGATTAGGTCCAATTTTTTTAAAATTTTGTATGGGTGGTTCTGTAACATCCCTAATTTTGTTTCATGAATTAATAAAAATACAAAAGTATTCAAAGTAACATCCCTAATTTCATTTCTTTTTAAGGTACATAAATATTTAATTAAGAAAATAAAATTTATTAGACAATTTTTTTTTAGATATCTAAGGAAATATAATCCTTAGAAATTCTTCACTTTACGTGTATGCATAAAAATGTTCTAACATTATCAAAGCAGGTCGATCCTAGATGGCCAGTGGGTGGATGGTTATCTAAATCGATCTTATAGTGTCTTGATTATGTTGTGGTTGTACTGTGTAGGGGATCAATGATTTCATATAGGTAAGAAATTACTAGTGTTTCCTATCTACATGCCGAGGTGATGTTATGACTGCTGTTAAATATTTTTGAACTAACTATTGGATTTGATCACCTCAAAAGAGAGAAAACCTAAGAGGAAAAATTAGAAATAATATACTAAAGAAAGGTGAAATTCTTAGGTAAGGAAGATAAATTTTTGAAAACAAGTAAATGTCTTAAAATTTCAAGAAAACATTGGATTAGAGTAACTTTTCCTAATTCAAGACCTAAAGTTACTAAGTTTAACATATTCACCCATATATTGGGCTTTCACTTATGGACACTTCATATAGAGTTTTTCCACTTCACATAAGTTTCTAGCAAGTCCATTGGATAACCTAAACAAGAAATAAAACATAGACTTGGACTAAGATATAGAAATTGGATTGATAGTTCAAAAATTATGAAAATGTGTCCAAACCCTCTAATAAAGGTAGAATTTTATCCAAAGCAAAGAAAATGGGTAGGAAAAAGCCCAAATCGAAGAGGAAAAATAAAATAAAATAAAATAAATCATGTGATAATGTAATAAAGATTAGGTTACATGGCTTTAGGACAAAACATCTATATCCTACACTCATCATTTTAGCAAGTGATATAATAATACAAGGCTTTAGGACAAAACATCTATATCCTACACTCATAATTTTAGTAAGTGGTATGATAATACATGACATTAGGACAAAACATTCATATCCCACACAAATAATTTCAACCAAATAATGGAGATTCAAGGGTTAGAAATTTGCCACCTAAAAAGGTAAATCTATCATAATTGATTAAGACAAAAGAAAAAGGAAATGAATCCCTAAATCAAAGGGACCTTGTCTCTTATCTTAAGAACATATTATCATAATTTTCAAAATATAAATCTCCTTTTCCTATACATATCTTGACTAAGAAAGAGGAAGACAAGAACATAAATTATTTATTTTTTAAAAATTCAACCAAGTGTATCCTAATTGTGATAAGGTAGACCCATGATCATGAAATGTGAATTATTTGGTGGTCTATTTAAGCAAAACCCACCCCTACAACATTAGAATTTTCGTCCAAGTGAGGGAGAGGAAAAAATAGAAGCAAAGTAGAGTGGGGAAAGGAGAGGAAGAAGAAGTCTAGAGGACTAAGTGTTCAAGGTAAGTTTAACAATATTTCTTTTTGAAGAAAAGATTTGAAACTTGTAATATTTATAAGAGATTTTGATCTTAGAACTTTGATTATTGGTCATGTATGTTGCTATATCATGTTACATATTATGTATGTTTGAATACTTAGGCTGGTGTAGATAGTTCTGCATAGGTATGGCTATGGGTGGCAAAATTTTAAGCTTCTATTTTTAAAATTTTGGGAAGAATCAGTAAGGAATTTAAAGAAATGGTTAACATGCAAAATGTATATCTTTGTTTCACGGATTTTAAGCCACTGGAATCACTCAATTTGGTGTCCATATGAGATAGATATGGTCCGATTAGTAAGCAGTGGTCAGAAAATGGTTAATCAGGGAAGAATATGTTAGGATAGCTTTTGTGTTTTAATTTCTGGGAACTTTTTGTAGGAAATTAAAATAAATGGTTAACATAAGAATTATAGATATATGTGTCATGGAATTTTAGCCACTAGATCACTCAATTTGAAGTCCGTATGAAGTAGATATGGTCCAATTAGTATGCAGTGGTCAGAAATTGGTTAATCAGTGAATAATATTTTAAGATACTTTTTGTATTTTAATTTTTAGAAACATTCTGTAGGGAATTAAAATAAATGATTAACATAAAAATTATTTTTATATGTGTCACGGATTTTTACCCACTGAAATAGATATAGACAGATTAGTAGGTAGAGGTCAGAACCTATCTGAGAAGAAATAACCTGTACTTTGAGAGAGTAATATCACCTTGATTTCTTAATATTTCGCTAAACTGTTCAACATAATAGTTTTAGATAATTGTTTTGTCTTAAAATTGACACCAAGATTACCTACATCGGAGTTAAATTGAGGGAGTTATGTTCTGATTGGTAAGAGAATGTTAGATAGGATGAAAACCTGCATCAAGAAAATAAAGAAATAAAATTAATATTTAAAAAAGAAGAAGAATCTTATAAATAAAAATAATAAATCACTAGTATATGCCATAACTATTACCATTGTATAAACTTTTTACCATCTTAAGTGTGAAATTTTGACATGAAAATATTTTATAAAGTGATATTTGAAATGGTTATGTTCATGGCATGATTACCAATGATTTTTTTATAATAGTTATATTTTGATGAGCATACTTGTTATTAAAAACATATTTTTTACTATCATTGTGGAAAGAAAAGAAATGAGCATGGTCACATGGCAATTCGTGTGGTGCACCAGTAGGGGACGCCCTATCAACGGTTATGATCATGTTAATGAGAAAAGAAAGAGAAAGTGGGCCATGTCGGACGGAGCAAAAAAAACCTGTACCGGAGAGTAGAAAATATTCACCCTGACCAGGGTAACTTGATATGAGAATAAATTGATAGTTATCATATTATATTTTGAAAATAGTTAATCCTGTCATACATGTCATTATTGTACAATTCTTATGTGCATAGATATAGTGCATTCATGTGACCAAAGATATTTGCTATAATTTATATAGCTGAACATGACGTGAAGAGTTATATTGATGATGATTTATTGTTAAACTTACTAGGATTTAATTCTCACTATATTTCCATGTCATGTTCAGAAGAATAATTATACAGATTTTCTCTATAGCACTGACTTTTAGCGTATGTTGGATCGAGTTATTCTATTTTGAGATGATCCCAGTAATGTATATGGTGTCTATGGTCGAGTTGACTAAGATTCCGGTGAAGGTGCAATCACCCGCACCCGTATCTCCAGAATTTGTCAACAAGGATGAATAAGATGTAATTATATATGTGTTAGACTTTTGTACGAATGTTATTGATTAATGATATGTATGTAAACTCTGTATTGTATAAATTAAATAAATGTTATTTTGAGTTAAGTTGTAACGAGGTAATAACTTCATAGTATTTAAAAAAAAAAATTGTTACTTAAATGGAGTTGTTACAGGTTCGGTTTGGTTTAACTTCCAAAACCAAATCGAACCGCATCGCGAACACCCTTAATTTTGAATTCAAGACTTTGACACTTGTTGTACAAGTAGCCGTTTAAGTGGTCAGGCCATTCATTGTGACCTATTTTGTTTTTCATTTGGAGTTGTTAAGGTTCATCATCAGACAAAAGGTACCTTCAAGGTCAATGAATAAAGGTTGAAGCCATTTATAGGTGGAGAATTTAGCAAAGAAACTTTTTCCATTGATCTCGTTAATCCCAAGTGATAGTTTAGAAAACTTGCTATAGACTTTAAACGAAGTGCTTCAGGGAGCAATCCCAGTTTCTTTTTTTTTTCAAATTTTTATTATTTTCTTTTCTTTTACTGTTTTTTTTTAATTCTTTTTTCTGTTTAACTTCATCTTATAGGTTTGCATAGATTTTAGGGTTCCGAACAAAGGTTTTAGACCTAGTTTGTTGGCTAATTTTGAGTATAATGGAATCGATATTTACAAAATCATTGTAAAATATTGATTGTAAAAAAATTTATTGGCTTTCAAACGTTGCAAGAATCAAGGAATTTGGACCCTTACAACTCCATTTATGATTGAAACAATTACTGTTACTCATATAGGATTTCAGCAAAAACCAGGGAAACACCTCTTAACTTTTCTCATTCTTTTTCATTATTTTTTCTTTTCGCCATTGAGGACAACGTGTTATTGAAAGTTTGGGGTTAGCGGGTATGTTAGGTACCAAAAAAAGAGAATTTTAAAAAATATTTTTGCTCTTTTGTTTTTCTTTTTTATTTTGCTTTGATTTGGTGATGATAATCTATTATAAGAATATGGTTGAAATTGATTACAATTCTAGAAGAATGTTGAATATTGTTTAGATTTTCCACTTTACTTTTATAATCATTCAATTTTTCTTGTGATTCTTTGAATACTTTGAACACAAAGTCTTGATCATCTAATTAGCTTTACTTGTTTAGAGAAGATTTATATAATTTGAATAATTTAAGACCTCATTAAACTTTAAATCTTGTTTGATTCCTTCTCAAGTAGAAATTCTAAAAATTACACCACTTAGGTGATGATTTAACCCATATTTAAATCGTTTGAGCCTTTCAAACTTTTAATTCTTTTAATATTAATCTCTCGAATTACTCTTTTAAATTTTAAATTAAACAAGTTTTTTGTTTTTTTACAAAGCACATTATCTTAGTTATTTTGAGCCCAAAACACTTATATCCTACCCTCTATAGAGAATTCATTATTCTATATTTGCTAAATGAAGAAATTTCTAAAGGGTGCAAAAGGGAAATCAAGGTTTGTCAAAAACTAGTGAATAGTTGCTCCAAAATTCTACTATATACAAAATTGAAGAGAAAAGTTAAAAAATGTGAATTCTATATTTTTTTTCTTGACAGTTGAAAGAAAAAGAAAAAATAGAAAAATAGAAAAAAGAGAAGAAAGAAAAAAGAAGTAAATGTTGTAAATAAAATTTACACAAGGAGAAAATATAATGTAAAGGCAATTAGAGAGGAATAATACATAGAGAAAAAGATGTCCTTCATTCTTATTCCATTGATTCATAGAAGCCTCTATTTATAAGCATACAATCATAAAGGAAGATAACCCAAAAGCCAAGGAGTATAAATAATATTCAATGGCTTTAGGAGTTGGGAAAATAAAAGGACACTCATAATAATAATGGTTTTAATAATATTCATATTTTAGGAGTTGAGAAATCAAATGGACATCCACCATAATTAATTTCATAACACTCCCCTTTGGATGTCCATTTTACAAGGAATATGCCTCATTAAAACCTTACTAGAGAAAAACCCAGTGGGAAAAAACCCTAGTGAAGGAAAAAGAGTACATCATTCCTTGTATACTCCCTCTGTTCTTAATATCATTGAATATCTCTGAGTTGATGCATCGCACTTTTATATACTAGTCTTTCAAATGCTGAAGTAGGTAAGGCTTTGATGAATAAATCTGTCAAATTACCACTTGAATGAATTTTTTGTACGTCACCACATATAAATAAATATCATGTTTCAGATCGGGCCTTATGTGGATCAGATAAACATCTAGCATCTGCATAACCAATGAGTTATGGTGTAAATCCATTTGCATATAGCAATTCCATATCAATAGTACCTCAGAGATATCGAAAGAAATATTTAATTCTATTCCAATGTCTTCGCATTGGACAAGAGCTAAATCTAGCTAACAGGCTGATAGCAAAAACTATATCAGGCAATGTATTATTGGCAAGATACATCAGTGCACCAATTGTACTAAAATATGGTACTTCAGGACCAAGAACTTCTTTATTATCATATTGAGGTCGAAAAACATCATGTTTCACATTAAGTGAGCGAACAACCATTGATGTACTTAATGGATTTTCTTTGTTCATATAAAATTCTTTCAAGACTTTTTCTGTATAAGTTGATTGATAAATAAAAATTTTATTTCTCAAATACTCAAATTATAAGTCAAAAAAAAAATTTGTTTTACCAACATCTTTCATTTCAAACTCCTTTTTCAAACAATCTACCGTCTTTATAATCTCTTCAGGAGTTCCAATAATATTTAAATCATCAACATACACAATAATAATAGCAAATCCTGAATTTGCTTTCTTTATAAAAACACATGGACATATATGGTCATTCTTATAACCATCATTTAACAAATATTCACTGAGACGATTATACCACATTCGTCCAGACTATTTTAATCCATATAAAGATCTTTATAATTTAATTGAATAAACTTCCCGGGATTTTTGAATTATATGCTTCAGGCATTTTAAATTCTTCTGGAATTTTCATATATATGTCACTATCAAGTAAGCCATATAAATAAGCTATAACAATATCCATAAGACGCATATCAAGTTTTTATATACTGCCAGACTAATGAGATAATGAAATATAATTGCATCTACCACAAGAGAATATGTGAAATTATAATCAATTTCCAAGTCTTTGTGAAAACCTTTTTGCAACAAGCCGTGCTTTGTACCTCACAATTTTATTTTTCTCATACAAATATTCATTTGTACCCAACGGGTATTACACATTCAGGTGTTTGAACTATAGATTCAAATATCTCACAATTTTTAAGTGAATTCAATTCTGCTGGAATTGCGTCTTTCCATTTTGACTAATCACATCTACGTCGACACTCGTCGACAGATATAAATTTATAATCATCATTATCATTCAAAATATTAAGCGATATTGTATACACAAAAATGTTGTCGACAACTGTTTCTTTCCGATTCAATCGTTTCCACGTATATACATAATTTATTGAGATCTCTTCATTTTCATCAACTTCATCAATTTCAACAATTTCAGTCATCAACTTCATCAATTTCAACAATTTCAGGTACCTGAACTTCTTCTAGAAGTACTTTGTTTGTTATGTCTCTAGTCTTTTCAAGAGCTGAACTTCTTCTGGAAGTACTTTGTTTGTTATATCTCTAGTCTCTTCAAGAGCATCCATTTCTTTAATGGACTGATATTGAATAATTATTTCTTTCCTTTTACGGAAATTTTTATCTTTTATACCAATTGGTCTATCACGCTTCTGACGTGCTTTAGACTCGCTAGTGATTTCACTAACGGATTGTCCTTCAGGGTCATCAATCCATACATGAGTATTTACATCTGGTATATGTGACTCTGTCATTCTCTTTAGGTCAGTAAATACATCTGACAGTTGATTTTCTATTCTATGTAAGTGAATTATCTTTTGAACTTCAAGTTCATATTGTTTTGTGTGAGGTTCAAAGCATTCCATGTAATTTCTTTGACCAGCTGTTTTTCATTTTCTCCCCCTAATGTTGGGAAGACTAAATCATCAAAATGACAATCGGCAAAACATGCCGTAAATACATCTCCTGTCATTGGCTCAAGATATCTTATAATAAAAGGAGAATCATATCCAACATATATTCCTAATATTCTTTGAAGACCCATCTTAATACATTGCGGTGGAGCTATTAAAACATATACCGCACACCCAAAAAATCTAATATGAGAAATATTTAACTTATGATTATGAGCCAATTATAAAGGAAAATATTTATGATAACTTGTTAGTCTGATGTGTATTAGTGCTGCTGCATATAAAATTGCATGTCTCCAAATAGAAACAGTGAACTTTGTTCGCATAAGCTAGGGTCTAGCCATTAATTAAAATTGCTTAATAAATAATTTAGCTAACCCATTTTGTGTATGAACATGAGCTACAGGATGTTCTACATTTATACCAATTGACATACAATAGTCATTGAAAGCTTGTGAAGAAAATTCACCAGCATTATCAAGGCGAATAGATTTAATTGTATAATTTGTAAATTGTGCTCTTAATCGAATTATTTGAGCAAGTAATCTTAAAAACACTAGATTACAAGTTAATAGTAAGCACACATGAGACCATCTACTGGATGTGTCTATTAATACCATATCTAAATGGCCCACATTTAGGATAAATAGGTCCACATATATCACCATGTATATTTTTCAAAAATGTTGGAGATTCAGTTCCAACTTTAACTAGTAATAGCTAAATAACCAATTAGCCTTGAGAACAAACAACACATGACAATTCCTTAGATTGAAAAATCTTCAGGTTTTTCAATAGGTGCCCATGTGAATTTTCAATCATTATTGATATAGGATATCACAACCGATCATGTCAAATAGTGAATGTTTTTGAATCAATAAACTTCTGGTTTATTGTAGCATATTCGCAAATACTTCTTTTATGTATACGAAGCTTAACACAAGCAATTTGTAAATTGTAAACAGTACATAAAAAGAATCATTTTTCTAATAACTAGGCACATTATAAAATGGGTGGTATAAGATAGCACTATATTGATGCAAGTGATAAATAACCATAACATAAAATTTAGCTAATTTAGAAAGAGATAAAATGAATGTCAATAAGAGTTTCACATTTCACAAATTATTTAGTAAAGTAGGCAATTGACCATCAAATCTCATGAATAAATATAAAGCCAATTAATAGATCACCCAACTTATTTAAAATGCAAATAAGAGCATAGTTAAAAATATCTTCTTAATACTCTAAGACCAATGTTAGCCCTCAGGTTACCAACTTAAAGGATACATCACTTTTACTTTAAAATATAATAAATAGACAATATCAGAATAAACTAAAAGATGGTAATGACCTCAAAGTTAATAAATATAAATTCTAACATTATAAGGTTTCTAAGGTCTAAACAATGCCTCAAGAAATGCTTTGAAGAATATCAAGAATTGTAAATCATTATATGATCATCTTTAAACTCATCAGTCCAAGTTGTTAATTAAACAATTAACATAAGGGTTATAAATATATCCAAATCCATGAATAAGAATTCTAGCTATCAAGACACATATTTTAATCACAATTTTTTAGATGGCCCTGACTCATACAAAAAGCACATGTCTCAATTTAAAATTTACAAAAAAAAATTTCAAGGAACAATTAAAAGATCTGCATGTGAAAATATTCATTATTTCTTCCTCGGCCACGTCCACGACCTTAACCACGTCCTCGTCCATTATTAATTATAGTCACATTCACTTCAGGGAATGGAGCAGAACCAGTTGGACGAACTTCATGGTTTTTCATTAACATCTCATTATTTTGTTCAGCTACAAGAAAGCATGAAATCAATTGTGAGTATTTTTCAAATCATTTTTCTTGATACTGCTGCTGCAGGAGCACATTCGAGGCATGAAAAGTAGAGAAAGTTTTCTCTAACATATCCTTATCAGAAATTTCTTCTTCGCATAATTTTAATTGGGAGCTAATACGAAACATTGCAGAATTATACTCACTAACTGTTTTAAAATCTTGTAAACGTAAATGCATCCAGTCATAACAAGCTTTTGAAAAATAACAGTTTTTTTTTTGTGCTCATACCTTTCTTTTAAATTTTTCCAAAGAACAAGTAGATCTCTCACAGTAAGGTATTCAGATTTAGTCCTTCGTGAACGTGCTGACGAAGAAAGATCATCGCCTTAGCGCGATTTTACATTGATTCACCATTTCCTTCTTTAATGGTGTCTCCAAGACCCATTGCATCAAGATGAATTTCAGCATTTAGTATCCAAGATAAATAGTTCTTGCCCGAGATATCAAGAGCCACAAACTCAAGTTTTGTAAGATTTGACATGATTTTAAAATCAAATAAAATAAAACCAGTAAAAAAAATTTCCAAGCAAGTTATGAAAATCTTACCAACACAATTTCTTCCTTGTGATTTAAAAACTAATAGTCAAGAGCAAATTCGTGCTGATAACGTGTTGTAAATAAAATTTACACAAGGAGAAAATATAATGTAAAGGCAATTAGAGAGGAATAATACATAGAGAAAAAGATGTCCTTCATTCTTATTCCATTGATTCATAGAAGCCTCTATTTATAAGCATACAATCATAAAGGAAGATAACCCAAAAGCCAAGGAGTATAAATAATATTCAATGGCTTTAGGAGTTGGGAAAATAAAAGGACACTCATAATAATAATGGTTTTAATAATATTCATATTTTAGGAGTTGAGAAATCAAATGGACATCCACCATAATTAATTTCATAACAGTAAAAAGAAAAAGAGATATTTATTCATGAAAGTAAGAAAAGGTGGTTGACGATTTTGAATTGAGAAGGTTCAATAAAAAAAATAAAGATATTGATGATAAACTAAGATAAGAACTCATCGCCTTTAACATTATGCTTAATAAAAATTACTTAAATCTTGATTATCCTATTTTTTTATTTAAGAAACCTAAATGTCTTAACCTTATATTACAAGTTTAACAAAGACCTTTTGATCTTAGATGGTGTTAGTTGCCTACATTATATTAGTAGAAAAAGATTAAAAAGCAAGCATATAAAACTTGAAAATTTATTCTCAACAAAGTTTACATATTATTTCTTTTTATAAAAATTCATCTAATCTGTTAGTTTATAGTTGAAATTGACTAATCACATGTTCAAAAGATTACTTGTGAATGAGAATAAACTCGAGTTAATTGTAAAACGTGAATAATATATGATATTCATTTGAAATTGTGTTATTTAATTAATTTTTGAGACAGTTATTTATTAGTTAAACTATATATAAATTTTTTTTTCTCTACTTTGCTTAAGGATTAGCTAAAATTTAAGTTTGTGACAATTTTGATAAGTATATTTTTACGTAAATTTTATTACTTTTTTACTCATTAAAATTGTTAGTTATTCCTTTATTTCCAAATTTTATTCTTTTTTATTTATTTGTTTGGTTTTGAAAGAATAATATGGATAAATGCGAGAAGAAGATGTTTTGGTAAAATTAAAGAAGAAATTAAGGATAAATTAGAAAGATGAATGATAATTAAGCATGCAAAAAGGGAGCAAGCCATCGTTAGATATTCTATTTTGAAAGAAAGATGTTATTTAATTTTTGTCACGACCCTAATTTTAGGGAACGTGAAATCCATATACTATGCACATATATTTTCCATAAATGTACATAATGTCATTTTTAATCATATAAATCAATACATATAAGTTCCCACACACATATACAATATACATTTTACGTCTATAAACACCAGAGTAACAGTAGAAGCAAGGATCCTGCCTGTGACGTTCAGAGCAACTCTAGAG
Organism: Gleditsia sinensis; assembly: GCA_037074535.1. Classification (NCBI taxonomy): domain Eukaryota; kingdom Viridiplantae; phylum Streptophyta; class Magnoliopsida; order Fabales; family Fabaceae; genus Gleditsia; species Gleditsia sinensis. Next base: position 7,242,642 of record CM073475.1, on the reverse strand, counting down.
TACAAATATTTTACAAATATAAAACATTGAGAGCCTAGAAACAATGTAGGCTCACTACTAAAGTACAACCTCTAGTCGATCACGTGGCTGTTAGACCAAACTCTATGTCTTTATCTGAAAAATAGATCAACATCGTGTAGTGAGTTTTACAACTCAGTGAGCAGATAATACCTCCTATGACCTCTTAGGTCAACATATGAATGTACTCATATAATAAAATTTATGTTATCAAAAATTACATTTCAGAAGTACATCCACATGGGACTCGCATTTTCAAATATTCTCTATTCAAAAATTATAATCAGGTCTTTCAAACCATAAGCGGTACTGTATACACAATGCTCATGTCAAGTTCAAAATCATATTCAATACTGTAAAATCATTAATCAAATTATGCTATGCATTAAAACATTTCTCATAAAATATTCGGAGGATCCCATATCAGAACCACCATACCAGAGTTTGACCCCTTCCGTACTTTGGTGGTATAGGATTTGCCTAAACACAGCATCCCGCTGAGGTTTGCCCTACTACCATTCAAGAGGACATGCGAAGGGACTCTGTATGGGTCTTTCCCAAGCACACAGTAAGGGAAGGCAAAATAACATCTCATATAACTGGCATCTCGCCCATATATAGGAGGCATTTCGCTCTCCTTCACATATAATCTCCTGTGTGTTGGCCCTCACACGAGGCTAGCACCACCTCCCCTGCTAGCTGAGGCAATCAAGGTGCATACCAAGGCTAACATCACCTGCTGTTAGCAAACAGTGTTTCCAATAGGATTCCTTCACAGAAAATACCATATGCACATATGTCATATAATTCAGTATAAAATTCTCAATATAATACAGACTTTCAGTCTCAAAATATTCATATGTCAAAACTTCCCATTCAGGGGAAACATGTATACATGCCCATATCCAAGGCAAACATATCACTGTAAAATCAATATCACATGTATAACATACTTTCTTTGACATGTAATGCGAAATACATGTAAAAATCACATGTTCAATGTATTTCAAAATTCATCTGTTATAAATTACCCATTCAGGGATTATCACATATATATGCCCTTTCTCTAGGCAATCATATATCTCTATAAATCAATGTCACGTGTATAAATATTCACTTTATCATTTAATGAGAAATACATGTGAAATCATATACACCATGAGTTCATAAATCCATTTTCAAAACTATACTCTTCTTGAACTGTATTTTAAAATGTAAGCATATCAAATCGTTTTAATGCATTTCAGAAACATATCACAGTGTGTATATCTCATAAACATAATCATATACATATTCAAGTATCAAGAAGAATATATGCAAGTCATAGGAAGAATCATCTACTCACAGGTAAGGGCTCCAGATTGGACAGCCATAAAATCCTCGTTTCTAGTCTAAATTTGACCAAATAAGCTTCAAAAACGTGTCCGGAGGGTTCAAAAACCTTAAATGAGCTCGGGTACTGTTCACCACCGGAAAACATTATTCACGCCGAAAAATACTATTCACCGCCACTATTTATCGTCGAAAAATACTATTCACCGTCACAAATTTTTTTACCAAATCAACAAAATAAATTCATATCTTAATGTTTATCTAGTTTCTGAATCCATCTACGGAGTCAGATTTCTAATTAGAAGTCTCTAAGTAAGGTTTTTTAGAACTTACCTTTTACCGAGATTTTCTACTTCAGATTTACAGCGATTCAACGGTTGATTTGAAAAACTGATCACTCAAAACTGAAGTACTCTTCGTCCTGAATCCAATTACACTTTCAGTTTTACTATCGGAAACCCTTAAGAACTCCAAATCGAAAGATAAATTTTGATATCACTATTCATTACTATACATCTTTCTGTTTTTTTTCCTTTTTGATATTTCGTCGCCCCAGATTTCAATTTAACATTCTGTTGCTTTTTTTTTTAAATAGAATAATAATTATTAAATAATTAATAATAAGATTTTCTTTTATAAAAATTCATATAAATTCCGTTTTTCATCATAAAATATCCCAAAAATTTCTAAAAATTTCCTTTCTCATAAACCTTTAGTTAAACTCTTAAATCATGATTTTTCTTGATAAAAATCATAATAAAACAAATTTCAAAAAAAAATATCTTTATTCATATTAAAAGAAAGAATATTTCTAAAAATACCATAAAAATTCAATAGATGCCGGTATAATTATTTTAAGCAACACAATACTTCTTTTACTTAAAAGTCCACTTACTTTTAACAAATCATAATCATTTCTACATAAATAAAAATATATTTGCTAATAGCGCGCCAAAACATAAATTCTCATATTTCTTTTGTAATTCTTTAATCCATGTAATAAATATACATATTTTCACCGGTTCTTATCTCTATTGTCAAAATTCTCTCTTTTATTCTAAATTTCCTTTAATTGGAATTTTTGTTAAATTTTACGGTTATTACATTCTTTCCCCCTTAAATAAATTCGGTCCCCAAATTTTATCACCATAGTTGCAGATAAATACTAATCTCATTGTTCAAATAAACGCAGATATCTAGCGCGTATATTCTCCTCTCTTTTCCCAGTAGTTTCCTCAGAAGAATGATTTTTCCATATCACTTTTACTGCATATATTTCTTTTATCCGTAACTTCTTTATTTGTCTGACCACTATTGCTACTGGTTGTTCCTCATGGGTTAAATCTTCCTGTAACTGAATCTGTGGACAATGTATAACATGTACAGAATCTGGTAAATATTTCTGTAGCATAAACACATGAAAAACTGGATGGTCATTACCCAATTCATGTGGTAAAGCCAAACGATAAACCACTGAACCGATCCTATCAAAAATTTCAAATGATCCTTTATACCGAGGGTGTAACTTCCCTTTCTTTTCAAATCTCATTACCTCTTTCATTGATGAGTCCTTCAAGAATATGTGATCACCAACTAATAATTTCTAGTGCTCAACATTCATAGTCCTTATAAACTTTTGACTTGTATTGAGTTTTCAGTATTCTTTTTCTAATCAATTTCACTTTATCAATGACATGTTATAATAAATCTAACTCCACTGAGTCATTTAACAGAACATTTGTAACACCTCTTACATAAGGCTTAAATATTCTAATATCATTTTATTATAGACAAATTCTGTTAAGAAATCTCCTACCTATCTCAAAAAAATATGCTTGTAGCATGCTCTCCAAGCTAGCATCATCAATTTAGATAAGTCATATTCTATCTATTGCATGTTATTCCAAATTAGTTTTCCAAAAAGTTTAACTTTTCTCAATTCACTCACATATTAAGAAACCTATGATGTTCATGTAAAACTTCAATTGTTAATTTCTCCCAACTTTCACCACAATAATATAAAGATACTTAAAGCATAACTTCTAATGTATAAACACATCATTTAATTTTAGTATCAATCATACTATAATCTAATAAAGATCCTTAGACTTCCTGAATAATTCTCTTGAGATTATATATTCAATTCGTACTTGCCAAAATACCCGCCAATGAAAAATTTCACTTGTATCTTCTTTTTTTTACCATTATACTAGTACCATTTTTTTTATATCTCAGTATATCTATATTACCTCGGGTTATCCATATTTACAATCTATGGCTTCTTCTGAAATCTCTTTTCTCAACAATTATTCATACGTGAATTTCCAATCTCAACATGTAGATACTAGTTTCAATTTAGCAAGGTATAAATCCTTAACACAAATATCTTAATCACTTACATTATTCTCAGAGATGATTCTCAAAATATTCTCCATGTTTCCAAATAAAAATAAAAATTTGAGATTAACTCAAATCTTACTTTCCATACTTTACTCCTCAAAAACTTCAACACCATTAATTCCTTGGATTATATTCTTCAAAGCACCATTACATCATCATCCATCTATCCTTTTCAGAATCTCTATTACTTTAATCTACTAATCAAAATCTTGCATTTAATGCCAAATATTAATGTAGAGCAATGCAGCAGAAAATGCGAAACACGTAATAGAGCATGGTGCCAAAATAGGAAGTCAGAAGTTTGGACAAAACATTGACAGGAAATTAAAATCGGTGGCTGTAATTCTTGAAAATCTGTAAACAAAATCTAGCTGCTATTTCGACGAAAATCGGTGGCCGCAAAATTTGAATATATGTGCCAAAATTTAATTCAATGATATTGTTATTCGGCGGAAGCATATCATATGGAAAAGAAATATTTCTGAGCCTATAAAGTCTGTGAATAACAAGAGCACATAATTAACTGGTAGGATGCAGTTGGTTGTTTCAAAATATATATAATCAATCAACTGTAAATAACCAGTCCAAATTAAAATTTCTCAAAATAGCTAGTCGACTTATAAACCAATAGTCGACTGGTAAAAACATTGAGAAAACAAAATAAACCATTTGATTGTTCCTCTTCAACAATTAATTGGTTTGCATTTTCACTCTTTTTCTTTTTCTTATTTTTTTACAATGACGGCTATTACCTACAACCTTTCAAGATATCAATGCTTCATCAAAGACAACAAGAAAAAGACAGATTTCTGGTGATATCTTATCTTATGCTCTTTATGTGCTTAATATGGGTCATAGTCATAACTACTGTACATATACATGCTTGCCGTTTTTTTTACCTTTAATTTAACTGATATCCACCAATCACTCACATAGCTGTTCTAATAATATCCGGCATATTCGCATAGCTATTATAAATATTCCCTTCTATGAGTTCTACATTAGTATCTTTATTTCTATACTCAGAGTTAAGGTGATAGAAATTATGGAAGGAACTGCATTCCGTCAGTTTCGAAATATCTGTGTCTTTTGTGGTTCCAGTCCTGGAAAAGATGGGGAATATGTGAAAGCAGCACAAAACCTGGGTATGGTGCTGGCCAGAAGAAAAATTCATCTAGTCTATGGTGGAGGTAACTGTGGGTTAATGGGGTGTGTGGCTATAGCTGCACATGTAGGAGGATGCCAAGTTCTAGGTATTATTCCTACAGCTCTAGCTGCATCCAGCAACATAGGAAAAATAATTGAGGAAGAATATAGAGTAGCTTCCATGCATGAACGCATGGCTAGAATGATGAGCAATGCTGACGCTTTCATTGCCTTACCAGGTGGTTTTGGTACTTTAGAGGAGATTTTCCAAATAGTCTCTTGGGCACAACTGAATATGCATCACAAACCAATAGGTTTGTTAAATATTAATCACTTCTTTGATGGTTTGTTATCTTTCCTTGATCATGATGTAGAACAAAGGTTTATCCCACACTCAGCACGACGAATTCTCATCTCAGCTTCAGATGCTGAGGAGTTGATTGATACTTTACAAGCATATGTTCATGTACCTGATCCAATCACAGCTCAAATAGAATGGACAACAGACCACAGCAGAAAGCGCAAATTGGACTTGGATTTTTATCTGTAACTGTAGCAAGATGTGGACATTGCTGTACCACTTTTACTTTCTTAGGGTTATCTTGTATACCATCTTGCTAGCCACATACCTTAAGAAAGTATTATTACTAAGTCAAAATTCATATTTTGAGAACTTAGCATATAGCTGATACTCCCTTGGAATTTGTAATACTATCTTTAAATATTGCTTATGATCATCTGCACTCTTGAAATATTCTAGTATATTATCAATAATTATAATAACAAATTAATCCAGGGATGGCTTTAATACTCTTTTTTTTTATCAAGTCCATGAATGCAACTGGGCATTTGTCAAATTAAATGACATCACCAAGAACTCATAATACCATAACGAGTCCTAAAAGAAATTTGTTTTTTTTTTCGAATATCCTCTTCCCTTATCCTCATTTGATGAGATCCAAATATCAAATCAATTCAATTTTTTTTTAAATGTTGAGCACCTTGTAGCTGGTCAAACATATCATCTATATGAGGTAATGAGTATTTATTTCACGTTGTCACTTTATTCAATTGTCTATAATCTATACATAGTCATAGTGATCGATCTTTCTTTTTCATAGATAGAACTGGAGCACTCCAAGTAAAAGTACTAGGGCTTTTAAATCCCTTGTCTAACATGTCTTATAACTATTTCTTTTTTAGTTCTTTAAGTTCAGTGGGTGCCATTCTATATGGAAATATAAACGCTGGACAGGAAATAAATCAATACCAAATTCTATTTATTATTTCGGGGTAATCCTGGCAATTCCTCAAGAATTATATCAGAAAATTCTCTAATCATTAGAATTTAATTTACACTGATATACTTTATATCAACATCTCTCATCATTGTCAAATATTCTTGACACCTTTCTATAATCACTTATGGGATGTTAAAGCAGAGATTAGATTACTGGGTATTTCACTACGATCCCCTTGTATCAAGAAAGAAAATTCCCCAAGAATATTGAATTTAATCACCTTATAGTGACATTTCAAAATGACATGACATAATGCCAACAAATCCATTCTCAATATCACATCACAGTCTACCATATCTAGACAACCGGGTACAAGGATGTTACATTCAGAAACCATCATATTTGGTATCTGTCTCAATTCTTTAAATTCTTTAAGACGCATATCTCTTTTACTTTCAAGCTGTAATTGATCCATAGATACCTCTTAAGATATCACAATATTCAATCTATCTTATATTATAAACTTTAACAACTTGGAATAGAAAGGAATTTGAAACCCTATAGAATCCCTCAACAGCACCTGAAGTATAAATATGTCTGGCTCATATCGATACTAAAGGTCCTACTAAAGAATCCTTTGTTCTGATTGTCACAGGGAAACCTAATGCTCTGATACCAACTTGTCACGACCCTAATTTTAGGGCACGTGAAATCCATATACTATACACATATATTTTCCATAAATGTACATAATGCCATTCTTAATCATATAAATCAATACATATAAGTTCTCATACACATATACAATATACAGTTTACGTCTATAAACACTAGAGTAACAGTAGAAGCAAGGATCCTGCCTGTGACGTTCAGAGGAACTCTAGAGTACAAATATTTTACAAATATAAAATATTGAGAGCCTAGAAATAATGTAGGCTCACCACTGAAGTACGACCTCTAGTCGATCACGTGGCTGTTGGATCAAACTCTATGTCTTTATCTGAAAAATAGATCCACATCGTGTAGTGAGTTTTACAACTCAGTGAGCAGATAATATCTCCTATGACCTCTTAGGTCAACATATGGATGTACTCATATAATAAAATTTATGTTATCAAAAATTACATTTCAGAAGTACATCCACATGGGACCCGCATTTTCAAATATTCTCTATTCAAAAATCATAATCAGGTCTTTCAAATCATAAGCGGTACTGTATACACAATGCTCATGTCAAGTTCAAAATCATATTCAATACTGTAAAATCATTAATCAAATTATACTATGCATCAAAACATTTCTCATAAAATATTCGAAGGATCCCATATCAGAACCACCATACCAGAGTTTGACCCCTCCCGTACTTTGGTGGTATAGGATTTGCCTAAACTCAGCATCCCGCTGAAGTTTGCCCTACTACCATTCAAGAGGACACGCGAAGGGACTCTGTATGGGTCTTTCCCAAGCACACACCAAGGGAAGGCAAAATAACATCTTATATAACTGGCATTTCGCCCATATATAGGAGGCATTCCGCTCTCCTTCACATATAATCTCCCGTGTGTTGGCCCTCACACGAGGCTAGCACCACCTCCCCTGCTAGCTGAGGCAATCAAGGTGCGCATCAAGGCTAACATCACCTGCTATTAGCAAACAGTGTTTTCAATATGATTCCTCCACAGAAAATACCATATGCACATATGTCATATAATCCAGTATAAAATTCTTAATATAATACAGACTTTCAGTCTCAAACTACTCATATGTCAAAACTTCCCATTCAGGGGAAACATGTATACATGCCCATATCCAAGGCAAACATATCACTGTAAAATCAATGTCACATGTATAACATACTTTCTTTGACATGTAATGCGAAATACATGTAAAAATCACATGTTCAATGTATTTCAAAATTCATCTGTTATAAATTACCCATTCAGGGTTTATCACATATATATGTCCTTTCTCTAGGCAATCATATATCTCTATAAATCAATGTCACGTGTATAAATATTCACTTTATCATTTAATGAGAAATACATGTGAAATCATATACACCATGAGTTCATAAATCCATTTTCAAAACTATACTCTTCTTGAACTGTATTTTAAAATGTAAGCATATCAAATCGTTTTAATGCATTTCAGAAACATATCACAGTGTGTATATCTCATAAACATAATCATATACATATTCAAGTATCAAGAAGAGTATAGGCAAGTCATAGGAAGAATCATCTACTCACAAGTAAGGGCTCCAGATTGGACAGCTCTAAAATCCTTGTTTCTAGTCTGAATTTGACCAAATAAGCTTCAAAAACGTATCCGGAGGGTCTAAAAACCTTAAATGAGCTCGGTTACTGTTCACTACCGGAAAACATTATTCACGCCGGAAAACACTATTCACCGTCACAAATTTTTTTACCAAATCAACAAAATGAATTCATATCTTAATGTTTATCTAGTTTCTGAATCCATCTACGGAGTCAGATTTCTAATTAGAAGTCTATAAGTAAGGTTTTTCAGAACTTACCTTTTACCGAGATTTTCTACTTCAGATCTACGGCGATTCAACGGTTGATTTGAAAAACTGATCGGTCAAAACTGAAGTACTCTTCGTCCTGAATCCAATAACACTTTCAGTTTTACTATCGGAAGCCTTTAAGCACTCCAAATCGAAAGATAAATTTTGAGATCACTATTCACTCACTATTTATTACTATGCATCTTTCTGTTTTTTTTTCTTTTTTGATATTTCGTCGCCCCCGGTTTCAATTTAACATTCTGCTGCTGTTTTTTTTTAAATAGAATAATAATTATTAAATAATTAATAATAAAATTTTATTTTATAAAAATTCATATAAATTCCGTTTTTCATCATAAAATATCCCAAAAATTTCTAAAAATTTCTTTTCTCATAAATCTTTAGTTAAACTCTTAAATCATGATTTTTCTTGATAAAAATCATAATAAAACAAATTTCAAAACAAATATCTTTATGCATATTAAAAGAAAGAATATTTCTAAAAGTACCATAAAAATTCAATAGAGGCCGGTATAATTATTTTAAGCAACACAATACTTTTTTTACTTAAAAGTCCACTTACTTTTAACAAATCATAATCATTTCTACATAAATAAAAATATATTTGCTAATAGCGCGCCAAAACATAAATTCTCATATTTCTTTTGTAATTCTTTAATCCATGTAATAAATATACATATTTTCACCGATTTTTATCTCTATTGTCAAAATTCTCTCTTTTATTTTAATTTTTTTTAATTAAAATTTTCGTTAAATTTTATGATTATTATAATTTTAATTGAATTAAAAAGTAATTATCTTTGCATTAAAGAAGGGGATAAGCATTTATCTATAAACACAACAAAATTATTATATAGACAAGAATTAGTGGGATTGAGTGCAAAGCATCTCTATTCCTTACGAATACAGGTGGCTGACCTATTGCTTTTTGGGTACTTTAGTTGAAGAAGTCGAAACAAATATTTTAAAATTCCAATCTAGTTTTGTGGATAAAGAGGAACGGATTGGAATCCAAAATACATCCATATCTTTTGCGGTTAAGGGGAATTGGCCGAATGGGATTTTTACTTTGAATCAAATTGAAACAAATTTTGCATTATAAAAAGCAGCTGGAACCTTGAGTGCAGGCCAGAAAACAGAACTGAAAAGCATAATCTGCTATAAATTGAGAAAGCAGCTGAAGAATAGGAGAGGCAGCAAAATTGGACGCGATTAAAAGCTGAAACCTTCAGATAAATTGGACAAGAAATTAAAGAGAGCAGATTTGGAGCTGAAAACCGTGAAGATTGAAGAGAAAAATCCAAGAAATTCTTTTATCTTTTCATCTATTTATTTACTTGAATGATGATGTTTAATTTCATAATTAGTAAATAGTAGTTTATTTTTTAGGGTTATCAAGTGGCCTATTTTTAAAAATACAATTTAAAGATACCTTTGATTTGTAAAATTTTGTTTTTGTTTTTGTTTTTTTTAATTTTCATTTTTTTTAAAAAATAAGTTTAATTGTGTTTCTATTTTTGATATTTTTTAATTATACAAGTATGTTTTTATTATATTTTTATTTAAACAGTAAAATAATATTAATTGTGTTGTAATATTTTTCAAATAATTACAAAAATATTATAATTACAGTACATAAAAGTACTAAAAATTTTAGAAATATTTTTTTAACTTTTTAAATTTAATAAATATTTCCTAAAAATAAAATTAAAAAGATAAACAATTATATTTTAATTTTTAGTGAAAATAAAATAAAAATTCTTAAATCAAACAGCTCCTCAATTTTTATATTATTTTAATTTTCTTCTCTGAAATTGTAAGTTTCATTTGTTTACGTGACCTACTGAAATGGTCCTTTTTAATGTACAAGTTTGAAATATTGACTTGGCCTCGTTAAAGAAAAAAACAAAAGCAAAAACGAAAACAAAAACTCCAAAACGCAGCGTACAACGCCGAGAATCATTGGTTTTTTTAAACCGGTTGAATGATTGAGTCCATGAGACCATGACGGCAACTTTGTCCCGTTCGAAATTTAAAACGCTGATTATCCCTTGCGCCGCCGTCAACCCCTACCCTCAGCGCGATCGAAATGGATCCTCTGCTGTGCACCTGGGCACAGCACGTGCTGTGCCCAGGTGCACCGCAGAAGATCCTGGTCCCAGCGCGATCGTGTTTCACACATCTCACAAACAATCTCTCTCGGTTCCGTAACAGCCACAACTTCCCAACACATAGGGAAACAGCCACACAATTGCCTAACACGTGGCCTTGGAAAATATTACGATTTAATTGCATCTGGCGATTACTCTGCCATTAATTTTTTTTGCGCGTGAACAAATTCCCCTCCCGCCACTGTTGATATAATACCATTATTTGATTGTCACGTCATCCATTTAGAAGATTTGAACAACGGTGACCTGATAAGATCACCTAGCTCTATCGTTTCGGCTTGAATTTAGACGGTGAAAAAACTTTCTGAAGTTTCACGTGACCGAAATAACGTGAACAGATTATAAAATGCTGGAAAGTCTTATTTTAGTCCATCACTTTGTAAACTATATATATATATATATATATATATATATATATATATATATATATATATATATATATATCTGTGTGTGTGTGTGTGATATTTAATTTGTTAAATTATTAAATTAAATAATTTTTTTTTATTTTAAAATGATAATAATTAATCACTCTACTTTTAGTGACATGTTTTAACTAAATTAGATTAGATATTATTGATAATTTTTAAGTTATTTAGACAAATAATTTCAAAAATTACATGTCATGTAGTTTTTTATTAGTTTTTGACTTGGTTAATTTTAGAAATTAAAATGACGCGTTTGTAAAATACTAGTTATATATTAAAAAATTTAAAAATTAAATTAAATTTTACTGTAAATATAAAAAATTAAAATTTTTGAAATTTTTTTATATTAATAGCTTCTCTGTTCATTATATTTCAACCTGATAGACAAAAAGTTTAAGCAAAAAAACAATTTCTGCAGCCATTAAACTTTTTACCCGGAGAATACACGATTTCTCCGCGACAGAGTCCCCGTGAGAAAAACTTTTACTTTCTTCGCCTTCTCCTAAAAATGTGGATGTCATTTCCGCTAGATTTCTCTCTCACTCAACATTTTTTCTGAGAAGACAGAAAATCTGGGTTCTAAATTCCTGAATTCCATATGCTATCAGGTTCTATAATTTATCTCTCATGACGTAGTATCTGCAAATTCCGATTCTGATAGCTTCCCAGAACAAACAGAACTCATTCTCAATTCCTGCCAAGTGATTCACGGTTTTCGATCTCTCATTGTTTTTGTGTTTTAATTCACAACACTTGGATCCCTAGATAGGATTTCTGTTCCATTTGGATTTTGTGTATCTTCCCAGATTCATTGGCCATTCTGGGTGTGGCTGCTATCAGTCTATGTGCGTCGTTATTGCTACTTGCTAGTGCGTGGAAGCCCAGATTGTGGGTTGTTCTGCGTTGAGTTTCTTACTCTACGCTGATTCAGTTTGATTTATTGATTCAACTACGACGATGACGCTCACTATGCAATCAACCCCCGGAAGCTCAGGGTATTTAGATTTGTATCCTGAGAGGAAAATGTCGTTTTTTAAGAACCCTTATATTCTGGGTCTCACTGCTGTTGCTGGCATAGGTGGACTGCTCTTTGGCTATGACACAGGTATAAAATTGTTATCAACCACCTCTTTCTGCTGCTCTGTTCCTTGTCATAAATATGTTTTTTCTTTGTTGATTCTTTTTCATCAATTTTCGGATCAAGGGGATATAGTTAGCATCTTGCTTAACCATCGTAATCATCTTCTGCTAATTGGAATGGTACTGTATAAGCAAAATTGAGAGTTTAGATATGTGTGTCTGTGTGTGTGTAATCTATATAAGTTTAGGGGCATAATCGCTTTGGTCTAACGATTTCAATTTTACGATTTTCCTAAATACAGTTTACCCATTGATAAATTGATCGAGACTTTGAATCAGGTTAATAGATATTCTGTCAAGCTTCCGGAGGCACCTAGTTTCATATCTTAATATTTAAAAAATCCACTACTTATTTGCTTGCCTAAACTGCGCCATATGAAATTTTCTCTATTCTATTTTTGCATAACAAATTCTACTGTTTACGTAATAATCATGCTCTCTTTTCCAATAGTGAAAGTATTGTATAGCATCAGTGTCTTTATTTTTTGGGAAAAAAAAACTTGGACCTATCTATACTGTTAGCAATTGACATATGCTACACACACGCATCCATTTCACTGTTCTTTCTAGGATATCGTTTAGAATGAAGCTCCACCTTAGCAATGACATTTGTAGGGACAATTCCTTCTTAGGATTGCTATTAGGTCATCTACTTAAGACGAAGCAGTGATTATCTTGTTAAACACTTCAAATTGTTTCTTGCAAGTTATTTTCAAGTTGCAAGGTAACTTCAATCTGCAAAGTCAACATAAATGGTTTTGTTTCAGTTTAGAGTTTGAATTAGACTCATTAGAGCGTTTTTGTTCAAGAATTTTCATATAGTGGCATTTGATCCTCTATATATGTTGTGCAAGATACCATAATCCACTGGAAAAAATATTCTTCATGGGTTTAGTGCTTGATTTTGTGGCTCTAATTCCTTCGTAGTTGACAATTTTAGACCAAATGCTAGCAGTTACAGATCAACAATATAAATGACAAGAAATAATAAGAGTTACTTGTAAGGTGATAGTAAGAAAATAAAGAGGACTTGTCATCATTGTCATGCACTTTATGAAACAAATTATAATGTTCAAGATCCCATAATCCAGTGGTAAAATTACTCATCATGGGGGTGTTGTTTGATTTGGGAGCTTTCATTCTGCAGTAGTTGATACTTGATAGTTTTTGACCAAACACTAACACTTCTAGACCAATGATCTGAAGACAAGAAGAAATAATAGAAGAAACTTGAAAGAGAAAACTGGGGCTTTCATGATTGAATGATGAATTCTCAAGTTTTTAATTTCTGATTCTGCCTTTGTTTCATTTGAAAGAGCCATCTCTTAGAGCATGGAAGACAGATAAAGTTGATGTATGTTTGAAATTGTTGATAGTTCTGAATTTCTAACTTATTCTCTTCATAGCTTATTGACGTTTTAATTCTCTTATGAAAATCTTATTTCATGTTAAAAATGTTTTTAAACTGCAGGCGTTATATCAGGAGCCCTTCTATATATTAAAGATGATTTTGAGGAAGTTAAAAATAGTAGTTTTCTACAGGTACTGTCCTTTTTGTCCTGAATCAATGTTATGAATTCAGAAATTACATCCAAGTATTAAGAGGAAAGTTTCATATGCAATCATTGGTTGTGATTGAATAGTATTTTAATTGGAATATTGGTGAAGTGAGAATCTTTTGCTTGCTGTTTTCCACTGGATTGTCGGAATTATGATTATGAAATGAATTCTCAACAATAGCATCTATTGGTGGCAGCAGCAGCAGTGCAGGGTGTTGCATGATGTGTGCCTCTTTTTGTATTTAAATGATATCCTTTTGTGTATCTGTGGGATTTATTACCATGGTGGAGCCATAAATGCAACTGTCTAAGTGAAATACAGGAAATTGGTAGACTAAATTCTGATTGGATCATTCCAAGAAAGAATCAATCTGTTTACTTCAGTCTTTCTTTTAGTATCATTCTAATTACTTGAGTTGCCAGGAAACAATTGTAAGCATGGCATTGGTTGGTGCTATTGTTGGAGCAGCAGCAGGTGGTTGGATTAATGATGCTTATGGACGAAAGAAGGCCACCCTTACTGCTGATGTTATCTTTGCTCTTGGAGCAATTATCATGGCTGCTGCACCAGATCCTTATGTTCTCATATTGGGACGTCTTCTGGTTGGTGTTGGTGTGGGCATAGCTTCTGTTACTGCTCCTGTGTATATTGCAGAAGCATCGCCATCAGAAATAAGGGGAGGACTAGTAAGCACAAATGTGCTTATGATAACTGGTGGACAGTTTCTTTCCTACCTCGTAAATCTTGCTTTTACAGAGGTTAGCTTTCCGTGCTTTTCTGTTTGATTGGTTATAATTAATTTGCAATAATATTAGAGACACTGCTTTATATCCTATTTAGCAAGTTCCTGTGTGGGATATGCTCATATATATTATTCATAGTTCAAACTTAGCCCTTGAATATATATAATCGCTAATCAAATCACCATCTGCTGGAGGATAGAGAACTCAAGATAAAAAACACTTAAATGCCTAATGCAGACTTTGGGTTATATTCTTGACTTCTTGTTCTCTTTCTTTTTGTTTTCGATTTTCACATTATAGAGTTTCTTCTTAGTTAATATGAAAATTTTACAGGATTTAAATTTTATTTTCTCCTATTGATCTTGAAAGGCATAGGTTCAATGTCAACAGCCCTTTCGTTGGTATTTTTCTATCCAATCTATTATAAATGTCCAAAAGAAATGAATAAATTTAAAGAAAGAGTAAATTACATAGACCTCCCTTGAGATTTGATGAAATATAGGAAACTCCCTTGTTTATAAAATTACACAAACAAAAATCTCCGTTGTTTAGATTTAACATAGTAGAAATCCCTATTCTTGTTTCATAAATTACATAGACCTTCCTTTATTTTTAATTTTAACATATCATAAACCTCTATATCTTACTTTAAAATTCAAATAAGGGAGTCATTTCATATTTGTGATGTAGTCTGAAAGAAAATAGCAGCATGTTTGGTAACTGTTTTTAAAAATAATTTTCTATTTTCAGTTGTTTTTTTAAAAAAAAAAAAATTATTTGGAAACTGTTTTCTATTTTTGTTTTGAAAACAAGTTTTGAAAAAAAGAAGTTTTTTTTTCTATTTTTGTTCCTAGAACACCCAAAAAACAAAAAACTTTTAAAATAGTTTATCAAACGGATTTTTTTTTTTACTTTTGTTTTGCAGAACAATTTTTAAACACAGTTTTCAAAAGCAATTTTTAAAAACAAAAAAAAATTAATCAAATAAACCCTACTTTTCTGCAAATTCTTTATTTGTTTGGCCTCACTTTCCACAGAATTTGTATTTCCTTAGATTAGCCTTTTTCTGCATTAGCTTGCATGAAAACTTTCCGTCTTGCAATTTTGAAGGGGTGTCATCAAGAAATAACTGGGGCTTGATATTTTAAGATTTCAGCTGAGAATCATCAAAGAAGGAACATCTTCTGTTCTTTCCTGCCAATATAAATGTTGCATGGTTTTGTCATTTCAGCGTGCGGCCTGATTATTTTATTTTAAATGGGATGCATCATATCATTTCAATTCCTTCTAGAACTTAAACTGACTACTCCATGTCAACGTTGATTATAAGTATCCTCAGCTGGTAATTAAGGAGTCACTATTTGGTAAACACTTTTTCAGGAATTTCTTTCTCGAGTAGTAACTGATTTAAGATTTCTCATTTTGCTGTCAAAAATCAAACTGCTTAAACTGGAAAGCATATGATACTGGAATGTCAGGTTACTTGGTTGTTTGCTCTGATAAAATAAATGAATGAGGTGTGGCATCTCCTCCGTGGAAAACTGCTGCTTCCAGAAGATTGTGTAGCATTTGTGAACTTACTTCTAGCTGTTAACTCAAAACACTAATATCAATGCCTGCAACTTTTCAATTTCTGAAGTTTTAAAGGGCTTTACTGTTCTTGCATTTGAGAAGAGCTATAAAAATGACATCCAGGATCTGAGAGTAGTTTCACTTTTTGGAAATTGTTTAGCTTATGAAATATTACATTCCTGTTTCAAAGTTTTTTGGGTATTTGTTCGCTGACAACCTACTGCTGATGTAGGATGATAAGGACAAATTATTGTATTTGATAATTTTATTATGTAATTATTTTATGGGATTTGTGAACAGTATCATGAACAGTACCGAGCAAGATGAAGGAAACTAGTTTATTTGATTGATTAATCAGTATGTACATGGTTCACATATATTTACAATAGTTTAGGATCAATCCCCATGATTTTAGGAATCATTATCTCTTTGATATTATAAAAATAATAACTCTATCACTTCCTGACAATTACAACAATTTAGGAAATAATTTAATTAAATATTCAAATATTCAAGGGGAGTTAGAGTTATAATTAATTTTATTGGGGGTAATTTTAGGAGTAGTTACGATTATCACTAAAGGTGTTCAAGTCGAGGGAAATGTTATCCCTTTCCATTATCTTATTAGAATTAGGATTTGTTATTTCATATGGTTAGGATTTCTTATACATGTTGCTTATGCATATGGCTTTAAGTGAATGAAATAGTGACCCAGTTGATTATTGATTAAATTGATATTAATTATTTTGAGAATGGTGATTTCTCTTCTTATTGATGCCTTTTGTCCTGTATTGACCACATTCTTGATCAAGCAGGTCCCAGGGACTTGGCGATGGATGCTGGGAGTTTCAGGTGTGCCAGCAATTATTCAGTTCTTCCTCATGCTCTTCTTGCCTGAATCCCCTAGATGGCTCTTTATCAAGGTACAAAATTCCGTTTTCTTTTTCAGAGAAATTAAGTCCAAGATTTTTTCTTCTAAAGATACTTTACTACAAAGCCATTTTGTCTGTGTGCAGAATAGGAAAAATGAAGCCGTTATGGTGCTTACTAAGATATATGACTATGCTCGCTTAGAGGATGAAGTTGATTTCCTTACAGCTCAGTATGAACAAGACAGCCAGAGAAGGAATGATGTCAGCTTCTGGGATGTGTTTAAGTCAAAAGAAATCAGACTTGCATTCCTTGTTGGAGGTGGACTGCAGGTAATCAAAACTTAATTAGGACATACTGTTGTTGCAAACCATAACTTTCTTATGTCAGAATGACAATCGTGAATGCCCCTTGCTGTTAAAAGGTTGATGATAAGAATTCTTCTACATTGAACGTATTATGTGTTGTTTTTGGAAATTTAGAGTTCTAATCCCACTTACAATGTTTGATAAACCAAACCAGGCAGGGAACTGAAAAGTTTGTCTGGTCTATTCTGCTGGTTAGACTGCCCATGAGATCAAATGATATAATAATTATGTAAAATTTTGATACTAATTTAATATGATTATTTACATTATACACACACACACACACACTCAAACATATACATACTTATATTTATAAAATAACTATAATATACTAAATGATAATAAAAATACTGTAATATATATAGAATTGTTTAACAATTTATAACTAAATTAATTTGAGAAGAAATAGATATGTAAATTTATGAATTAAATTTTATAAAAATGGCTTAAATACACTTTTGAGTTTTGATCTCCCAAGTATTGTGAATGTTTAATAGCTCTAGTTCAAAATGAAAGCTAAGTGACCTTTCTATTTTTTAAGAAGTTGCAATTTAATCCTCGTGTCAATTTCCATCATTGTATTAATAGAAAATGACGTTAAACCACCAACGTGGCTTTTTTGTTTTTTCATGTAGACTATTTGTGGATGACACCTAAACAACTGAAATCACATTTTATTTATGCCATGCCATATTTCCAACACCATTTCCCCCAACTGAAAACACCTGATTTCTATTGTTTGACCATGTGGAAAAAAAAATAGGCCACATTGGTTGTTTGATTTCTCCGTCAGCATTGTCTATTCATACAATGATGGCAGATCTGTAACAAAAGGATTTAATTGATACTTTTTAAGAAATGAAAGGTTAACATTGCTTCATTTTGAACTAAGGTACTAAAGTGAAATATTTACAATATCAGAGGGGCCAACAATATTTTTAAGCCTATAAAAGTAATATGCATATATACTTTATAGTTTTGTAAGTAAATAGCAAATGATATAGCATGCACCACCTAACAAAAGAAACATGGTTGGTTTGTGGCTAAATAATAAATAGATTACTATGAACCAGATCTGATCTGTCAATTAACTGAAAACTGGGCAGTTAAAACTGTTTTAGTCTGGTTTGGCGTGGGTTTTGACTACTTTTGGATATCAGGCCCTAATTAGACCTCCTGTCCAGTTTCACAGAGAACTGTTTACAGTAAAATAGAATAAAATATGATTTCAGAGATTGAAAGGCAAGAGTACACATGAGAGCAGAGTTGTATGAGCATGGCTTACTTATATTAGAAGAGATCTTTGCATATTTAATGAACCTTGTAGGACTTCAATTGGTGACAGGTGTCATGATGCTCTTATACTTACTAGTTCATGTCTTAATTCACATCTTGTCTCATCTTGATCTTTGATGATTGTTGAGAGACAATCATCATCTGTAGCCCTTGTGATTTCATTATCCTTGGCATGTTGCTGTTGAATGCATATAATTGTGATCAAGCTATTTAAGATTCAGGTACTTCCCGTTTTGGAAGCATATTGGAATTAGGTTCTGTACTTCACTGTAAATGATATTATTTTCATGCAAGTGAAGAGTATTCTTATAGCATCCAATGGTTCTGCAGGCATTTCAGCAGTTTACAGGTATAAACACAGTAATGTACTATAGCCCTACAATTGTCCAAATGGCTGGCTTCCAGTCTAATCAGTTGGCCCTTCTCCTATCCCTTATTGTTGCCGCTATGAATGCTGGTGGTACAATTCTTGGCATTTACCTTATTGACCATGCAGGTCGAAAAAAATTGGCCCTTTCTAGCTTAGCGGGAGTAATTATATCTCTTATCATACTGTCTGTGTCATTTATTGAGAAATCGTCTGGCTCATCAAATGAATTGTATGGATGGCTTGCTGTTTTGGGTTTAGCCTTGTATATTGCTTTCTTCTCACCGGGAATGGGGCCTGTGCCCTGGACAATGAACTCAGAGATATATCCTGAAGAATTTCGAGGAATATGTGGGGGCATGTCAGCTACTGTGTGTTGGGTTTCCAATTTGATCGTGTCCCAAACCTTTCTTTCAGTTACTGAAGCAGTAGGGACTGGTCCAACTTTCTTGATTCTGGCTGGTATAGCTGTGCTTGCGTTTCTTTTTGTGGTTGTGTATGTTCCAGAGACGAAAGGATTGACATTTGATGAAGTGGAGATGATATGGAAGGAGAGAGCTTGGGGAAAGAATCCAGACTCACAAGCCCTTCTTGAGCGTGGGAATCAATCCTAGGTATTAATTGTTTAATTGAGCTTCCGCCTGAGCCTTTTCTTCATGTTTAAATATTGTTATCGTGCTTCCACCTTGTAAGAGTGAACAGTTCCTTAAAAAGAGGGATGAGTACAGTATTGAATAGTTATGGCCGAGTCAAAGAGACAACAGCTTAAATATGTTGCACTAATGCCACATGCATGTGGCTGTATTTCCATTGAGCTGCTGAAGACCTGTATTGGCAGTTTACTTGTGAGATGAAATGGGGCTTTATTTTTATCGCCTAGTATTACTATATTTAGATATCTGTGGGGTTTGCATTCGAAAAGAGAGTACAAAATTCATATCGTAATATAATTTTTTTTTAAGTATTTGAAGAGTTATTTATAATACATGTCACACATCTGGAACTGTACAACCCATATAGCAGATTTAAAAGAAAAGTTTTTTTCTTGGTTGCAAATGCATTCATAACCAAAAATTTATTTTCAAAAGATAATTTTGGAAAAAATTTCATTAAAAATTAACTTTGCAAACTCGATGGATTGAGAGTTTAATACGAGTAGAAATGATGTTAGAAGTGTTAATAGGATAAAATACTGTATATCCCATTAATCTTGTAACAAATACATGTAGGAAATAATATAAAATTGTGAGAGCACAAAAGAAAAGGGGAATTTATTTACAAAATGAAGAAAATTATTTTGAAAACAAAAGTAAAATCCATCCTGAAAAATTTTAAATGAAGAACAGAAAAGAAAAACATTTTTTTGACTTGATTTAGAAAAACTGAAGTTCACTGGTTCGTGAGTGTGTTGATTGAATTATAATTAAGAAAATATTTTTTTATAAGAGAAAAGCAAATCAGTAAAATAAAGCCAAAGATGGTTGAATTAATTCTATTTTGAAACCTAATCAATGGCAGTGTGGGACTTTGAAATCCAAATAATGAAAAAAAAAATTTTTGGAAGCCCGAAATAAAAGTATATGCATAAATAGTTAATTAAGTATCCAATACATACAAAAATAAAAAGAATAAATTAGAAACAAACATAAATGCATTCTAACCCTTCCCTAATTATTTTCTTACGATTGCTTTTAAATAGCCTTTAGGTGAAACGCCTAAGACCGTAGAGGAGGCCATCTTGAAAAGGTTGAATAGCTCCTTTGCTTCATCATTAACACGAGCTTGTAAATTTCTAATCAGACTGATAAATGAATGAATTTACTATTTAAGTTAAGTTGATACCAAATTTTTTTTAAAAAATAGTAATAAGACCAAAAATAAAATAAAAGTAAGAAGTTTTGTATTGAGTCGGAAGTTTGAATGAAAATAAATAAAACATGAGTTGAATACCAAAGTATTTAAATCTGAACTCTTTAAAAATAATGTTAGTCTCATTTTTAAATTCAAACTGTAAATTGTTTTGACTCATTTACATAAAATCTTTCATATAAAGTAGACAAGCACTTACCTAGGGCGCTCTGGGACTTGTGTCTATTAGAGCGCCTTTCTTTAGGTATGCATGTACAAAGATAGCCAATAACAATTCTTTATAAAAGCTATATATTGTATGTAAGGAACTTATGAAAATTATCATGTAAAAATGCTATGTCATGCATACGACAACAAATATGTGTTTTTTGGATAGGTGACAAGAAAATGTAGAAGCATACAAATACTCAAACTCTTTCTCTAAGACAATTAACTTAACTGACCCCCATTAAGTATTAAACTTGGTTCTCTCTTAATGTCTTTTCTCTATCCTCGACTTTCTATAATGTAAGCCACAAGCTAAGACTCTAGAGCACTCAACCACTTATGAGATAATCTTGGTGGCATTTGACAGGAGTGAAAGTTCTGGATTCTTGAGAATCTTAATTTTGTTTGATATCAAAATAAAAATCAAGATTTTCAAAAAAATTAATTTTTTAGAATAATTTTTAAATATAAATTTTTACAAAAAAAATTACCATGAAGAGAGATGAGAATTAGTGATTCCTATAAAGTTGAAATTTTTTATCAAGAGTGAAATAATAATTTTATCCTCTAATATTTTATATAAGATTTTTTTTATAAAAATAAATGTAATTGTAAATATTTTTTAATAATTTTAAAATTAATTAAACTTAATAAATTATTAAAAATAATTTATTTTATTATTTGTTAAAAAAATAAACGAACAAAAAAATAAATAAAAATATTTTTTAAAAATGTACATAAATTTTTAAAAAATTTAAGTATAATTAAATATATATATAAATAAATATTTTTTAAAAATATTATTTAAAAAATTTTAATAATCTTAAAAATCAATTAAATATATTTTATATATTTTTAAAAACTATTATTCTTATCAATTATATTTTTTAAAAACAACAAATTTTTTCATATATTAAACGCACAATTAATTTTTTTTAACTCGAGTTTGGCTCTTGCTCTACCCATTCTTTAGTTTCTAAAAACGAGTGTGCCCTTTGCTATGCCCCTTACATGAGCATTTAAGGTTACTTACCGAGTGTACGTATCTACTTGTTAAGGTATTCAATGAGAAATCAGTGAGTAATTTTGGGTCTACGCGTCTCTCCTTCGGATCTCAAGGCACATTATCTCAGCCTCAACGCCTTTATTTTTCATTGAGTCTCGGGTACTCAATAGGGGTGTTCAAAACCGAACCGGACCGACCAAACCGATCAAAAACCGAACAAAACCAATTAAAATTGATTTTGTTTGGTTTTTTTTTTAAAAAAAATCGACCAGTTCGATTCGGTTTTCGGTTGGGACAGAGTCCCAACCGAACCGAATCGAACCGGACCGAATTATTTTTAATATATTTAATTTATATTATTAAATTTATTTTTTATTATATTTTAAAAATATTTTACATAATTTTTTTTCAAAATTTTTGAAATGGACTCAAAAAATTCGAAATAGGCCCAAAAATTTAAAAAACATAGGCCCAAAAAAATTCAAATGGGCCAAAAATTAAAAAAATTTGGCAAAAAAAAACTTTTTTTTCTTCAAAAAACCGAATCAAACCGAACTGACTTTTATTGATTCGGTTTTATGAACCCCAACCGAACCAATTAGGTCCAAAATTTTTTATCCCCTTCATGGTCGGTTCGATTTGGTTAAGGCTCCAAAACCGAACCGAACCGAACCGTGAACACCCCTAGTACTCAATCTCTAAAGGCTTGGAGAATGCTTTCATTAACTCGTTTGGTCTCTGAGCCAATACATCTCTGCCTTTGGAGGCTGTTGTCTTTTAGGGCCCTTTATATCCCTTCTCTTCTTTAAAGTCTTTGAGCTATTGAGATCTGAATGGTCTCATTTTATGATTTCTCTCCTGAGGGCTCATCATTCTCATTAACTTTGCCTCAAGGTCTTCAGCGCTGTGAGCACTTTGTACCCATTGATCATTTCAGACGTCTTTTTGAAGGTGCTCCTTTGCCTTGTCTTGACTCCAAGCCAACATCCTAATTATCAAACTTGAGGTGCTTAAACCATTTTAATTACTCTATTAAAATTAGTGTAGGAACAATCTTCATATGCACTTTTGTAGAAGCAAATTTTCTGGAGAAACTGCTATTTGGAAGAAAAACATCATGAAACTTGCTTGCTTCCTACTGACAAGGCTGTTGCTGCCTAGTGTTCTCATTATGAACATGTCTCTTTGGATCTGTTTTAAATTGGTTCATGCTTTAGTCAAGTTTCAAATATTTCATTTTTCACACGATTTATTGTTATGATTTCTTAATTGTTTATTTTCTCATTTCTATTTAATTTTTCAATTTATTACTTGTAGTTTGCAATGGAATATAGATAGGTCTGCAGGCAAACATTAGCAAAATTTCGTCAAACTTTGGAAGAGGGGCATCTGTTTTGGCCAATAACAAACAACAACAAAAGAAAAATCAAAAACAAAATATTATCAAAAATAGACACAATAGGCTTCAGCCAACCCCAACGGGAGGCAGAGCTCAATCCCTATCCAAAATAAAAGCCAAAAAGGATGGTGACGCTTGTGCCCAACCTAAGGACCACATCCTTCTAATGGGAAAAAAACACAACCCAAAGACACATCACCTACAATAGCAGACCTGCCAATCAACAAGGCAGATGCACTGGAAACAGAAGTAAAAAGGTCATCACAGTTTGATTCCACACAAACCTAATTACAAGTAAACCTTGGTCATCATCATATCCTTCCTTGCAGCCAGAGCTTTTGAAAACATTGCTGAAGAGGTTGCCACAATACTAGTACAACCACTTATTGTTGAGAAATAAAACATATTTCCCTATAAGACAGATTAGTAGAAATATAAAATAACAGTGAAAACACACACACAAATTGATAACAGAGTTTGGCCAATGATGTTTATGTCTCTGGATTTGCTGCAGATTGTTTTACAACACTTACAATTCGATGACACCTAAGAAAATTACTCACAATTTTCTTTCACTAAAACTTTATTTTCAAAACCTCTATTTTCTCTCAAACACTCTCTCCACGTCATTTGGCTCTCCACGCTTTTTTCTATATTTAAGAACCTATTGGAGTGCTCTATTTATAGATGTAGAAGCCCTCTTCTAATCGTTTTTCCAATTAATACTTAGTTGGCCTTCCTTCCTTTTTCAACAAAGGATGCACCGTCTACTTTAATTTCTTTGGGTTGTTGGCTTTACAAGCACTCTCTTTCTCTTTTTGTTTTATTGACATTGATTGCACATTTCGGTGCATGTAAGTTTGACTAACAATCTCTCACTTGAAGAATGATTTCAATCTGTCTTCACACCTCAATCAAAGCAGCAATATTTTTTATATTGTTATTCTAGTAGGCTAACTAAAGTTGAACACAACTTCAATTTGTCGATAGTCACCGCCTTTGTCAACATATCCATCAGATTCTTATTTTCTTAGATCTTCTTCAGTATTACCACCTTATCCTATAATAGAGATATGATGAAATGATAACGAAATTCAATATGCTTGGTTCTAGAATGAAATGCTAAATTCTTTGCCAAGTGTATTGCATTCTGACTATCACTGTGTAGAATATTCCTCTCTAGTTTGAATCTCAACTCAGTTAACAAACCCTGAAGCCATATCATCTTTTTACTAGCTTCAGTTACTACTACATACTCAGCCTCTGTAGTTGATAGAGTGACAATTTTCTATGACTGCGACATCCAACTAACAGTTGCACTTCCAACAATGAATATATAGCCGGTGGTACTTTTTCGGTGATTGACTTCACCGCCAAAGTCTGCATCTATGTAGCCTTGTACTTTTAACTCTCATTTACCAAAATATAAACACTTTTCTATGGTGCCTTGTAGATATCTCAAAATCCACTTTATAGCTTCCCAATGAGCTTTTCCTAGATTTGACATGAACCTACTAACAACTCCCACTACATGGCCAATATCTGATCTCGTACAAACCATCACGTACATCAAACTTCCAATGGCTAAGGCATAAGGAACCTTAGCCGTTAATTCTTTTTCTTCCTCTGTCTGAGAGGACTGATCCTTGGATAATCGAAAGTGATTGTCCAATGGTGTGTTGATTGGCTTGGCATCGCCCATGTTGAATCTCTGCAAAACACGGCTAATGTACTCTGCCTGAGATAATTGCAAAATTCCCTTATAATTATCTCTGGTTATTTGCATTCCAAGAATTTTCTTTATTGGACCCAAGTCCTTCATGTCAAACTCCTTTGACAATTGTTGCTTCAATCTTCCAATATCATCCATATCTGAACATGCTACTAACATGTCATCGATATAAAGTAGTAAAATAATATAGCTGCACCTATATCTCTTGAAGTAGCAACAGTGGTCAGCATTACACTTTTGGAAGCTTTCCTTATACATAAAGCCATCAAACTTTTTATACCACTGTCTTGGAGATGTTTCAGGCCATACAAACGTTTTTTGAGTTTGCACACCATATTCTCCTTCCCTCTTTTTGAGAAATCTTTTGGTTGATGCATGTATATCTCTTCATTCAAATCTATGTGAAGAAATGCGGTTTTCACGCCTAATTGCTCAAGATAAAGATCTTTAAAGGCAACAATACTCAACATTGTTCTGATAGTATTGAGCTTCACAATAGGAGTAAAAATGTTAGTGTAGTCAATTCCTTCCTTCTATTGGAATCCGTTGACAACCAATCGGGCTTTGTATCTCTTGAAACCATTATGTTCCTCTTTCACCTGATACACTCATTTGTTATGAAGTGCCTTCTTCCCCACGGGTAACTTAGCTAGTTCCCATGTTTGGTTAGAGATCAGAGACTTCATCTTGTCCGTCATGGCAAGGTCCCACTTGCTAGCATCTCCAGTCTAACAAGCTTCATCATAACATTCAGGCTCCCCTCCATCAATCAACAGTAAGTAGTTTATATATTTTCTATTAGGCACATGAGGCAAAAATACTTTCTCAATACAAAAGTTGGAGTATGAGGTTGTGTTGTGTCAAACTACTGCATATTTCTTTGTCCAACTAGATCCTCTAGCTGAGGACCTGCTATAATCGACTCTGTCACGGGACTATCTGGGACATTATCTGCATCTTTAAATACTGGCCCACTCTGTTTTAAGTCATTGGCATCAATTTTATGCATGTCCTTATACATTATCCGTTCGTTGAAAATCACATCTCTACTGCATATCAACTTTTTGTTTTCGTCATCCCAAATGCTGTATCCAAACTCATCTTCACCATAGTCGATGAAAATGCATTTCTTGGATTTAGGATTAAGCTTATTTCTGCTTTGATAACTAATATGTACATATGCTACACAACTGAAAACTTTTAGATGTGAGAGTTTTACCTCTTTTTCGCTCCATACCTCTTCTGGTATTCTATGCTCCAATGGAACCGATGGACCTTAGTTGATTAAGTAAGCTGTTGTGTTGACTATTTCTGCCTAGAACTGCTTCGGTAGACCTAACTGTACACGAATGCTTCTGACTTTTTCTATTAACGTTCGGTTCATATGCTTAGTGATAACTCTAATTCATTAGAGTTTTCGTATGATTTTCTTGGGTTTATTACTCTGCATTTTGGTTTATTAGCATTAATGCCTCTTGATTTAATAGTGTCTGTACCCCCTTGAATATAAGAGCACCCATTACGCTTACTGTGAAATTTAGTGTGCATGCATGAAAAAGGAGGATGCTAAGTGATTTTGATCTTATTGATATGATGCACATGATTGGAAACTAATTTTTATGTGATACGGTGCAGGTGGAATTGATTCATGGTTGTTTTAGCAGGTGCAGCCTCTACTACCCAGCATGGAAGAAGGAGCACTTAGCTGCCACAGCAGAGTTACAGAGATGCAGAGGCACAGAGATTGTCTCCATTACTAGAAATGGAGGAAAAAGGTGATGCCAGAGGTGCAGCCCGAAAGAGACAAAAAGAAAGCAGAAGGAGCCACCTCACCGGAACCACAATGCTTGCATATAAAAAGGCTAAAAGGAGAGAAGGAGCAATACACAAAGGGAGCCCGTAAACCTCTGACGGGAGTGTACTGTAAGGGTGACACTGTTTCATTGGGAATCAACGCAGCAAGAAGAGCTGTTGGAAATGGAAGAAAAGGATCCTTTCCTAGAGCTCACTTCTTCTCTTCTGTGCTTTGTTACTTTTGTGCTGACTGTGTTTTACTGTAGTATTCTTCGCTGCATTATAGTTGTCCCGATGCATACAGTTGTAACTAAATTGGATGTGATGCTGGGCTAAACCTCCAATTAGGGTTGTAGATGGGTTGTAGTGAACTCTTAGCATATTTTTAGTAAAAGGATGATTTTGTTATAGCATTGCTCTTGACATTCAACTGTTATTACACTTCACAACTTCTTCTATTAACTGAACCTTAATAGTAGAAGGCTGTAGTTGACATTACTTGAAAAGTTAGTGAAGGTTGTAATAAGTTTGAATATTATGGGTTGGTAAGGAAACCAATGCACAATTAATATAGGAATATATAGTTGTCCCATATAACCCAATAGTTCAGAGCTTAAGTGTAGTCTTTGGGGTTGGATTTATATAGGAATGTATGAGATCGAGCCCAAGAAGAACATGGAATGGTAGTATGAAAAGAACTCATTCAAAAAGGTAAACTTGGGTACTTGAGCAAATTACTATAGCAAAAGCTAGAGCAAAATGAGTGAAGGAGTTCATAACAACCTTAAAGCAACCTTAGTTCACTTAATTATTTGATCTTTTGTAACCTAGTGTGCCTCAAATTATCATTCAAATTTTTTAATTTTATTTTAGTCTTAGTTGCACTTGAACCCATATATCTTGTAATAACCAACAAAATTTTGCTACAACATTTCACGAGTCAAAAAAAATTCTATAGTAATTTCTGGTTATATTTTCTCATGGGACGATACTCACTCATCACTGTATTACTTGGTCACAATACATGCACTTGTGTATGGACATTGCATATATACTTTGCAACCAACACTCAGCTACACCATTGTGTTGAGGCGTACCTGACACGGTTCTCTCCATTCTGATCCCGTGCTCATAACAGAACTTTTTGAATAAGGTGTCTTCATATTCACCACCATTGTTGGTTTTGAGCTTTTTGATCTTTAGGCCTATCTCATTTTTTACCATGGCTTTCCATTTCTTGAAAACCCCAAACACTTCAAACTTGTGTTTTAAAAAGTAAACCCATACTTTTCGAGAGTGATCATTAATGAAAGTCACGAAATAATGTTTTCCACCAATGGATGAAGTGGTTGTTGGTCCCTAAACATCAGAGTGAATGAGTTCTAACCTTTCCTTCTTTGGGATTCTGCTACTTGTTTAAAAGTTGACTCTTTTCTGCTTTCCAAATATTCAATCTTCGCACTTGTCTATTTCTAATGAATGTAGTCCTATAAGTTTTCTCTTCGAGTGCATAATCTTCATCCCTTTCTCACTTATATGGCCAAGTCTTTGGTGCCACATATTAGGATCTTCATTTCCTACTACTACTACAATTGAATAGCATGCTCCTGCTGTCATGTAAAGAGTACCACTCCTTTTGCCTCAGACAACTGTCATTACACCCTTTGAGATCTTCCAATCATCACCATGGAAGGTTGTAGTGTAATTTTTACTAGCTAACTCCCCTATTGAGATTAAGTTCTTTCTGAGGTCGAGAATATGTCTAACATCCTTCAGCTCCCAAATAGACCTGTTCAACTTAATTTTTACTACACATTTGCCAATAATATCACAGAGTTGATCCACCAAGATATACCTTTCCAAGGTTTTTGAGAACATACCTCTCAAAGATTTCCTTTTTCGAAGTAGCATGGAATGATGCTCTAGAATCTAACACCCATGACTTCTCCTTGCTCTCTAAAGAACATATCAATGCATCATCTCTTCTTGAGGTAGAAGCAACAATTTCCTCTGTCTTCGCTTCTTGGTTCTTCGGTGCACTCTTGCACTAATTTTTTTAGTGCCCAGTCTTCTCGTAATTCCAACACTCAATGGTCTTTGAGTTATGGGAATTATTGGAATTTCTAGACTTGGACCTCCTGTCCTTTGATCTACCTCGGTAGTTCAATCTACCACGTCCATTCTCTCTGGTTGATTTTTTCCTCTTGACTCTGTATGCAATACTGAAAAGGTTGATGATTCACCTGTCTCTCTCTATCATATCTCTTCATTGAGAATTGTATCACAAATATCATCAAATTTTAACTTATTGCTTCCCGACGAGCTACTCACAGTTGTAACAGTAGCATTCCAACTTTCAGGTAGATAAGACAAAAGTATTAATGATTGTACTTCTTCATCAAATTCAATCCCAACTAAACTCAATTGGGTTGTCACTGTATTGAGTTCATTGAGATGTTAAGCTACCGATGCGCCTTCCGTCATCCGCAAATTGAATAACTGTCTCATCAAGTGAACATTGTTTGAGGCAGAGGGCTTCTCATACATATTGGAGAGAGTTGCCATAAGACCCATCGTGGTCTTTTCTTTTGCTATGTTGAAAGCAACATTGCGGGATAGCGTCAATCAGATAACTCTGAGTGCTTGTCTGTCTAGAAGGATCTAGTCTTCTTCCTTCATAGACTCTGACTTCTTTCTTAAGAAAGGTTGATATAGATTTTTTTTATACAAATAATCTTCGATCTACATTTTTCAAAAGCCGAAGTCTACACCATCAAACTTTTCAATTTTTACTTTCCCATCATTTGTAGCCATCGCTCCTACTTGAATCTGACTTCTTTCAAATATTTTATTATTATTTCTATGAACCACTGTATACTAGAACACCGTCGACAAACTGGTACCACTGACTATATTTCACTATTCATAAATAGTAACCTCAGAAAATTGATAAACAAATCAATACTGTCGATAATATTTCACTTTTCACAAATTTACTATTCATGTAAATAGTAACCTCGTAGAAATTTGACAAAATTCACCACAACTAGTTATGATACCAGTTGTTGAGAAATAACACAGATTTTCCTATAAGACAAATTAGTGGAAATATGAAATAACAATAGAAACACACAAAAATTGATAACGGAGTTCGGCCAATAGTTCTTACGTCTTCAGATCTGTTGTAAATCATTTTACTGAAGGGAGAAAATATACACAGTATTTACAACACTTATAACTCAATGACACCCAAGAAAATTACTCACAATTTTCTCTCATTGAGACTTTATTCTCAAAATCTCTATTTTCTCTCAAATACTATCTCCACATCATTTGGCTCTCCACGCTTTTTTCTATATTTAAGCACCTATTAAGGTGCTCTACTTATAGATGTAGAAGCCCCCCTTTTACGAGTTTTGTCAACTAATTCTTAATTGACCTTCCTTCCTTTTTTAACAATGGATGTACTGTCTACTTTAATTTCTTTGGGTTGTTGGCTTTATAACCACTCTCTTCCCTTTTTTGTTTTATTGTCATTGATTGCACCTTTCAGTGCATGTAAGTTTGACTAACACTTATAACCCGATTACTAGCTCTCAAAGATGTACGAAAAAGAACCATGCAAATTAATCTTCACAAAGTTATCCTTTGGAGGGTTCAAGTAAGCATGATGACAACCCCCCTCAATACTATCACCAACCTGACTCAACTTCCAGTCTCCCTAACGTTCTTAACTGCTAAAAGTAAGATTTAGCAGGAACATATTCAAAAATGAACTAGCATCTACCTTTCAAAATCTGCCCGCATAAGATATCAATAGATACAAAAAGAACAAAACAACCAAACATTTTTTTACTAAGTGAAATCAGCTATATAGATTCAACGATATCATAGTGGCCTATTATAAATAATAGATATATTATTAACTATTAAATTTTTCTTAATAGTTTCACTTATTGTTTTCTTTATCCTCCCTCTATCTCTAACTATCATACTACTCTCCATCTGATCTACTCTTCTCAGTAGAGTTTTCTCTATACATGACCAAAGCACCTTAATCAAGATTCTATCACCTTTTTCACAATAAGTGTTACCCCAACTTTTTCTCTAATATATTAATTTCTAATCATATATCTTCTAGCGTGTCTAAACATCTAGTGCAACATTTTTATCTCTACAACATTGAGTTTATCTTCATATTGTCTTTTAACCGTCCAACATTCAGTATCATATAATATAACAGATCTTATAGTTGTACAATAGAATTTTTCTTCAACTTTGAACGGCACTTTTATATCATAAATAACACTTGAAATTTTTTTTCATTTCATCCATCCTGCTTGAGACTCAAACTACCAGCTATGTGTCACACCAAGCCTCAAACCGGGTAATACTCTTACCATCCAACCTTAAAGCCAAGCATTGCCAAACCATACTTTTTGGGCCTAATCACAAAGAATAATACATTTTCAACGGATTAAGGTTCGTTATGGAAAATAAGATACATTGGAAAGAGGTGCATTTTCACTTAAAGAAAGTCATAAGAGAAGGGGAACTATTTGCTGAAAGTTTGGAAAATTTTATTTTGTTTCTTCATATAAGCTTGAGCATTGTTCCAAATTTGCTCCACTACCGTTAGTTACTACAATTCATAATTTTAAAGATCTTATACCCTTTCTAATTTCAAATTAAAACAAAAATATCTTTCAAAATTTATAAAATTTACATTTACACTACTTAAAATTAAAAAAATGATTATTTTAAGTTTTTATAAATATTACTTTAATCTTTCAATAATTTGTATTTACATTAAATTAAATTATTTATGATTAATTATAAGTTTTAAAACATAAAAATATGCACAAAGTACAAGTTTCATTGACAACTTTGTAATTGTAGAAAAAAGTTTTCATATAAATTGAAACTAGAGAGGGTACAAGTACAATTTTTATAAAATTTAAAGAAAATGAATGTAATTTATTTTATTTTTAAAATTTAAACTATATTATGTAAAAAGAAAAACGTGTAGATGTTATAATATTTTGCTAGGTTGATTACAACAATTGTGTTTTTAAACATGTTGACAATCTACGTTCAGATTATACTATGATTTACCTGAGAAGTTAATAAGAATTGAGGTTTCACGTATGTCTATTGACAAAAATAAACGTGTGAATGTGAAAATCCACAACTTTATTGCTAAATGTCAACTTCTTTATATCTTGAGCAGTTTTGAAATTGTTGTTAAGATTCAATTGATATTTTCAATTTTTAAATGGTAGCTTAATTTTAATAATGATCTTAGAACACTACAAAATAGTTCAATGTATAAATAAAGCAAAATTTTGACAATAAAATTGTTTATTATTTTAATACTCAAGTGGTTATTTTTGTTAAAATTAAGATAAAAGCAATCCATAAAATCATGCCTATAAAATTTGGACATTTAAAATCAATTGACATAAACTATGACTTTAAAAATAAAATTATTGACTATTTGACGAAATACTTGTGAATGCCTAATCTTTCTATAATTTGGTATCCAGTGTTAACAATGATCTAAAGGATGAATTGATGGAAAATATCTCTTCAGACTAGAGGGACAAGAAGTTGACCAAGTGTATCTTTCTATGATTGAATTAGGTCAAAAGTTATAACTATTAATCATGATCTAACTCTTTCTATTTAACAATATTAGTATAAACATTACGTTTCAATTATATTTCAACTTCACACTTTTAACCTCCAACATAAAACAATTGTTGCCACAATCTTAATCAGTGCACAGCTCTTTATTTAATCGTTTTAGTCTAAACATCACATTTTAACTATGACTGACATCCGTACCCAAACTTCACAATCTACCCAGCAACCATGCCACATACTCTTTCAAATATGGTCTCCCAACTCAATTTTAAAGGGCCTTCTTAATGATTTGTGGAAGTGGGTACGTAATACAAATCAATCTATGAATCGTACACTATAACAAAAACACGCATCGAAATACATTCGAGAGAGAGAGAACACTAGAACATCGGTACTGCATAATCCAAATACAGTAGATACATCAAGAAATATTGAAGCCATAACCTAGCAGGGAGTACAAATCACATGCTTAGGAAGGTTACCTATACTCTGAAAGTACCAGATTTATATTACACATACTACATAATCCAAATTCACAAGATACATCAAGAAACTTTGAAGCCATAAATTAACAAGGGATACAATTCACATGCTCTGGCAAGTTATTTATCATCTGAGAGTACTAGGCAGGTTGTGTCCTGCACAGAAAAACAACGAAAGGGCATCAGTTGATGCAGTTTTCCTAGGACTATCCCCTCCCCTTTTTTCTCTCTCTCTCATTTTCTTTGAATTCCTTCTCTTCCCTTCCCCACCCCGCTCAGAAAGATAACCTCAAAAGAGAGATGAAAGGGTAGAACTTTAGACATTGGAACATATGAATGTGCATGTGCGTTTGCAAGATTGAGAAAAAGCAAGAAAAAGGGTGACCTCGTATGTGAAGTATTATGAAGAAAAAGACTGCAAAACTAACCTCTCAAACATAGGATATGATGCTATAGAATCAAATCTTAATCTCAAGAAGCTTGTACGAGATTCTGAATGTCTTTCTGCAAGAAGAAAAATATATAGCTTATTAATATGTAACTTGATTTATAGTCAATCTTAATATATCCTTATTTAGAACAAAATTACCAAAATATCTCTAACCTCAATTTTCAAAGGTGAGGTGGTAGGAGCATATCTCTCCACAACCTTCCCTTCTTTATTTACTAAAAACTTAGTGAAGTTCCACTTGATACCATCTCCAAATATTCCCCCTTTCTGATCCTTCAAAAATTTGTAAAGAGGTGCTGCTTCCTTCCCATTGACTTCAACCTGTAACAATTAAATTTATTTTAAGATGGTTTTATATCTATGTAAACTGACATGAATATGGAATATTATTATTCCAGAATAGATAAATATATGTTGAATACAAATTCCGGGTAAAATAAATATGAAGTTTATTCATTCCCAGCAGGTCTGCCAGAAGCATGGATAGAGACAGAGTGAAGCAATACAAAGAAGTCACAAACTTCACATGCCCGACATATAGCTTGCGAGAACAAAGCATATCAGAAATTACCTTATCAAAGATAGGAAATTCAGCTTTGAACCTTGTGCAAACAACGTTCTGAATTTCTTCATTGGTTCCTGGTTCTTGTCCAGCAAACTGGTTGCATGGAAATGCCAAGATTTCAAACCCTGGAGACAATTCACAAGTACTGATGTTTTAAATTCTAACCTCACATAAAAGACGATTGATAAACTTTTTTTCTTTTTTCACTAAAGTGACAGACCTTGGTTCTTGTACTTCTCGTACAATACATTCAATTCTTTGTAATTTGATTGTGTCAAACCACTGCAGAAATAATTGTACATATTATCAAATAAGAGAAAGAGTAAACGGGGAAGAATAATGCTATATAGTTAGGTCCTTATAAATGTAAATGTAAATGTAAACTAACAAGTTTTCATGATCACGGAATCAGGACAGCATTTTACATAATTAATGTCATATAGCATTATCAAACAATCCAACTTGCTTATTAGATAGGCCTAAAATACCCCATACATATCTGCAGGTTAAACTGGCCATAAATGGGCCAGTCCATTAGGCTTGGTTTTAAAAGGATATAATGTTATAAATTCAAGTCTGGCCAATATATGGTTTAAACGAACGGGTCCATAGGCTTTGGTCCGTTTTGACTGTATCCATACAGAGGCTTCTCAAGCCATTGTTTCTAATTTGTAAGAAGTCGTTTGTCTCTTTAACACCATCCACCATGAAAATCCTTCTTGTTTTCAAATATCCTCAGGGATTGATTCACATTAACCCCCCCCCCCCCACCGGGGGGGCAAAAGTCCTAATCTATGGCTTTGCATGAGAATTTGCTAATTCCTTTATATTAAAGCATTTGAATGAAGCACCAGGTATCTAGATTGAAATTTATCCTACTTAAAAGATTCACCAAAAATCAGAGAGAGCTCATTGACTAAAATCTTCAAAATCCTTAAAAGCTTTCTTGTTTCATGATTTCAATTAACCAAGAATGCTTCTCCTTTCAATATCAAAATATACTTTTCTCAAGCCAAATTGCAAATGGACACCTGAACATATCAAAGTTAAGTTCCATTTGATAGTCATCATTCATTGGCTTTGTTTATGCGTAGTAGGTCTATCTAAAATTCTCTTATGCTCATAATCAACTCATTAATGACACAAACTTTTTCAAAGTAATAATGAATAAATTAATAATTTGGTCCTTAAATTTATAAACTAACATAATTTTAATTTTTGAATATTCTTGAATACATAAATCAGTCCCCAAAACTATCAAATTTATTACAAATTAGTTCATTTAGAAACTAATATACA
Source organism: Gleditsia sinensis (assembly GCA_037074535.1). Taxonomy (NCBI): domain Eukaryota; kingdom Viridiplantae; phylum Streptophyta; class Magnoliopsida; order Fabales; family Fabaceae; genus Gleditsia; species Gleditsia sinensis. The sequence goes on along the minus strand of CM073475.1, from coordinate 7,206,995 downwards.
ATAATTTAATTATTTTCAGGGACTTAAAAAATAATTAACATGCAATGAGTTAATAATTTCAAGAACTAATTTGCAACTTTAACAAAATTCAAAGAGTAAAGTCAAATAGGTCTACAAGTTCAAGGAAAAATTGTTAGTTTCCTCTATAACTGTCCTTTTTAATTAAATTTGCCAAGCCGAAAAAATTAAGGAACAAGAATGTGCGCTGTAAATCTAAGAACTTTTTCTTCTTTTTTTCAAAGACAATTGGCTTCCTTAATTCCTAGCAAAAACAACCATGAGCCACCAGAGAGGGTAGCGATGCAACACAGGCAGAGCAACAAAAAGGGCACAAAGCTTAACAACATAAATATGGTTTTGAAAAATGACAAAAAAAAAAAAAAATCAGATTAATTTGCTTTACACAATGGTCAAGTAATCAATATGAATCAAATTACCATTGTGAGGCAACATTCACTATCAGTAGAACCTTTCCCCTGTATTCACCCAGACTCACATCATTTCCACGGATGTCCTGCAATTACAGTTAAACGTCAGTCAAACAATAAAATTAATATCACACACCAATTCTACTATTCTAGTATAGATTTTTTTAAAATTTTTTTTCAGATACTTTTACCCTTATTTTAATTAAACGTCAGTCCAACAATTAAGTAATTAAAATGTGTTTATCCAACACTTAAAAGCCTATTCGGCTTTAGCTCAATCTTGGCCCTACCTGACTCAGAGGTACAGTCAACACAGGCGTACATGATATGAGGAAGAGGGCAAGAACCATAGACAAATGATGCTAGGAGAAGCAAAAAAGAAATAACAAAAGGACATTTGTGAATTCTGCAGTAATAGACTCAGCAGACGCTGGACCAAATACGAAGCAAAGACAACAATTGACAGAAAAGAGAAAAAATTACAAAGCATATAAATTTGCTTCATTGGTCACTTTGAAATACGAGATACATAAAGGTATTAACTATTAAGGATCGGGTTTCCAAGAACCCTTTACATTCATTAATTTTAACTGGGCTAGTTCTACGAATGTTCCTCACCAGTCATCCATTCAGCAGAATGGTAAAATTCAATATTCCTATATTTTCTTTATTCACCCATCAAGCAATCCAAGTGCAACAACAGGTGGGTACGAACAAGCAATAATTTTTAAGCAGGAAAAAAGTAGAAAGGAAGAGAAGAAACCTTGACAGTGAAGTCGTAAATGGACTTGGAACTTTCTTCGGCCATCTGTGAATGAGGAAGAGATGGGTGTCTGTAAAAGGAAGCACCAGAAGAAACCGAAGCCTAAAAACAGAGGATATACAGATTAACCAGTTCCTAAGAGTCAACAACTGCGTTTCAATCAACACCTCAGACCATTTATTTATAGCTGTATTAGATCATATTATTGAATGAAAGTTGAAATTACAAATCCCTAGGACATCTTTTCAGAGACGTGTTCACAGGGGCGTTGATTCTTCCGCCATGCCATTTAATTGAATCATTATTTAAATTAAAATTATCATGTTACAAAAAGATTGGGCCGTTCGTCCTTTTGGGCAATCAATGCTACGGAAGGGTTGGCGATGAGGAAAATTGTTTTTTATTAAATTCTAAATCATTGTTTTCTAGCATAATTTATAATCATAATTATAGTCAATTGGGCCTTTTATTGTCTAATAATACACAGATGCCCTAATCATTATTACTGTCTGGTCGTACTGGTAAATTTACTTTTTTTAAAAAATTTAAAAATTAAATTTAAAAAGTAATTACAACTTGTCGATTTTCAAGTTAAAATTCTAAAAGCAAAATTCAAAATATTTAATTCCACGGTATTAGAATGGTTGCGTGTGACCTACAATACTGTTTCAAAAGTTTCAGCTTTTAATATTATATAGTATTAAATTGTTTGTATTTAAACCATACAAAATTCGGTTTTTACTAGTTGTAATATTCTTGTTTCTCCTTTTCTTACGAACAAAATAAAAAATTTAAAAACTGATAACACAAACAGAAAATGTTGAATTACTAGATTTGTAACCGTTTTACTCTGCTCTAATCAACTGTTATAAAATGAAACATTTTTGAACCAAACTAAATCCATTATTAGTTGGAAAGTCGAATGATTCGTCAATGCTCAGAATCAAATTTCAAATACTGGCAACTCACGAAGCAAGATGCTGTCATGTGACCACTAAGCTAGCATCCATTGTTGGGCTATATAAAAAGTGCAAAATATTCATTTATTTTAAATCTAGTAATTATGAAAAATCAATTATCAATTTAATATTTAATCTTAATATATAATTCTTATTAGTTAAATAGAAAAAAAAATTCTGAAATTTAATTTATACTATCAAAACTATCAATCAAAATTTACAACAAAAACAAAAAAAAATGTTATTTTGGCCTCGTATCAAATATATTTATTCTTGTTATTCTTATATGTATAAATTTTAAATAAATTTAATTAGTGGCATATTTGGTTATTATTTTAAATTTTCATGATTTAATCATTCGTTTGTTTATTAAGTATTGTATTGTATTTGAAAATAAGTTTACCACAACAACAACAAAAAAGTTATTAATCATTGCTAAACCGCTTAACGATAGTTATACAAACTATCACAAAAATTTACTGTTGCAATCGTCTCAATGTCGGTTTTGAAAAACTATTGCAATGCCACAGCTTAATAAAAGTTAGTAAATTGTCATTAAACTAATGCAAATCATTGTTCTACCATTTTTTTTAATATTTCATATAAAATAAAATTCCAAATTTTCTCTCCCTCATCTCTCTTCCTTCACAAATCATTCATGCCTATAAACTATTTGGATGGAGGAGGGATAAAACACATTCTTGGCTCTAGTGGTTTCCAAAATCTTCTTACTATAGGTTTCCTTTGCTGAAATTACAAATCTACTCAAATGCAAAAATCTGAGCTATATTGCTATTGCAACATAAAAAGAACCTTGATATAAACAAAAATCACAAAAAAAATGAACAAAAAAAAAGTGTAGATATATGTCAAAGCTGCCAAAAAAGGAACTTACTGGTTTGCAAGGAAGGGATGAACAGAAGTGAAGTAGTTCGATAGAGAAGAAGTAACCATGGAGGGAAAAAATGGAGATCGAACAAGCTTGGTGGAGAAGAAGGCTGAGGAAGAAAATGAAAAGAAAAACAGAGGAGAAAAATAATAGAGGAAAGAAAAAGGCATGCTCCTATGGAAGAGAGAGAAACTAGGATTTAAAGATAGTTTTTTAAAAAATTATTGCTAAAAACGTTATTTAATGACAATTTTTCTAAAAACCGTCACTAAATAACTATAATTAAAAAATCATTGTTGTTTTATATTTTAGTAACGATTTTGCTAACTATCGTTAAACCACTATTTTTTGTAATGTACCTTATATGTCATGGTCAAACTACAACATCATGAATCACTTCCCTTTTTGGTTTAATGATCAATCAATCTATTTTCAAAATTATTTTATTATGATTTTATATATAATTTGTTACACTAAAAATTCAAAATTATATTAATAATATTATTCAATTGGTTATACATATTATTAAAATATAAAATTTAATTTCATTATATCTTTCATATAAACTCATAAATTACATAAAATAATTGGTCATTATAAATTACTAATGAATAGTAGATTGGTCTAGTAGCTAGGCATGCCAGACTATTATTGGGTTGGATGATTATTTGGTGGCTCTACAAAGTAAATAGAGATTGGAGCCATAGTAGAGTTAAAGCTCCAGCATGAACTCTAATAATCAAGTTAGCTAAGTTCGTTATGGTAGAATGTATTTAGTATAGAGAGAATGTAAGAAAGCAAAGGTGTAAGAGTCAATATCAATGAGGTTAAGCATACTTATTCATAAAGTAGTTAGCATTGAAAAAATGAGCCAGCTTGGATTGGACTAGACTGACCTTTCATGAGCTGGAATTAAATGGCCTAAAGTAAAAGAAGTCAGCATTGAAACAAATACAACAGAATATCAATGCTATGCTTAACTTGAAGAAATAACAAGCAAGTCCAAGAATTAAAGAATTGAAAGATTTGAAGACTTGAAAGTTTGATTGTATCAAAATAACTAATGGCCTCAAATAGGTATATTAATTATAGGTTAAGAGTTTTTTATGTGAATTTCAATGATTATATTTGTAAGATCTGTTTTTTTTTTTTTTTTACATTTTGCATGTTAAATACGCCATATGTATAAACACAATATATGTGTGTGTGTGTGTGTGTGTGTGTGTGTGTGTGTATAAAAATCTCACACATGTAATAATTATACAATATAACATTACAGTACAAAAATAAGAGTCCATATACAGCACTCCACCCTTGAAATACAAAAGGTTGATGAGGTGGTATTAACATCGAAATCTCCATTAGTAACGTCATTTTTTGTTGTTTCTCATTTCTTTTTATCTGAACATAACACCACAATAATAGTGAGAATAAAGATTTCTAATAAACTTAACATAAACAAAATATAATGAAAAAAATAAGAGTTATGTTAAGCTGTATCAGTTACAGAAAAATATCAAACTTTTTATATAAAATCATAACTTTTGTTGATGCATAATTAACATACAATATATGCATTAAAAATTCACTCTTTTTTTTACATAATGCTCAAGCATGTCACAACTCTTAATATACTCAATTTATTCATTTTCTATACGCATAGTGATCGATCGACTACAGGTATAATAGATAATCAAAGAATGTGAGTTCATCACCCTTTTGCCTCCTCACATTAGCACTACCACCTGGTTGGAGTTGTCCTCTCTTAACTCACTCAGACTAATAGGGCATCCCCTACTCAGTCCGTCTCAAATCATACAACCTATATATAAATGCATATCCATCAAATATAATGCATAATTATCAAGCAACTCGCCATGAGTTTTACGTTTGTTATTCAATTACATTCATAATATGAAATTTATCATTTTTATGCCCAATGAGTAATAATTATTCATCACTTACCATTATCCATTATGATTCATTTTGAATCAAATAAAGAAAATGGTGTTTTGGATACAAAAATAATTATTTTAAAAGTATTTTTCTTGAATATATGTTTCCTAAAAATCTTTCAACAAACAAGGCTATTTTTAGGTAGAAAATAGTAATTCAGCATCCAACACGGTCATGCCTGAAAAATATTTCAAAAGTACTCAAAAATAGATATGAACACGGCTTTCCCATGCTAAAGCAACTCAGAACACTGCTTAGCCGTGTTTTGTGACTTTTTCTCATTTATTGAAGCATATCTCCTTCATACGAACTCCAATTGAGATGATTCTAAAGCTTATGAAAATATAAGACAATTATCTACAACTTTCATGTTTATCATTTCTTCATATTCCTTACTAATTATTTTCAAAAAATTGAAAACAAAAACGCTTATATTTACCATCCTGAATTCTAGACTGATTCTGACTCTGCTCATTAATCAGCCATATTTCCCTCATATAGACTCCAAATTAAGTGATTTTAGAGTCTATAGATCCTTGAGACATATTTCTACAATTCATATGTTGACAATTTTTTTAAAATTTTTGCTGAAGTTTCCCAAAATTCTAAAAATATGAGCATCCCAAGTTGCTCTGAAATTCAGCTTAGTCTAACTTCTCCTTTTTCTTTTATGTAATCCCATAGAATCATATGCATGTCCAAACAACCAAAATAAAATTCCATATAAATATACAGACCGTATGTTACCTAAAATCACATCTAAACACATCTAAAAGTATATATATAATTTTGTTCAAAATTCATGAATAGATGTTAAACCTACCTTAAACTTATGTGCTTGATTCCCACCATACAAATATCCTACATTCATACCGTGAATTAGGAAATTCTTTAAGAAAAAGATGATGAAATTAGAGAAATGACTAAAAAACTTATTTTGATTTCCCTTTCATGTTCCTCTTTCTTTTCCTCCTCTTTATTTTCTTTCTCTTTCTTACAAACACTTCCTCTCCCTCATAATTATCGAGATTCCTTCCTACTTAACTCCACTTATTTACAACTTTTCCATCCTCTATTATTTACAAAAATTACATCCTAAAGTATTTACAAAATTTTCATCTCAAAGAATTTCTATAAATGTCATCTCAAGGAATTTACAATAATTTCATTCTAATGAAATTGCATAAATTTCATTTTAGCCATCCTAAGATCTTGGTTAACTTGAGTAAAATTGTAAAATAATTTAATCCTCCCTTGAGATCCAAAATGCTTTCTCCTCCTTTGAGAAAATTCCAATTAGTAACATAAGAAAAAATCGGAGATGTTACAATTCTCACTCCCTAAAAAGAATTTTATCCTCAAAATTCAAGGTATAACTGTCTTCAAATAGTTGTATATATTTCTGTCTCATGTCATCTTCCATTTCTCATATGGCTTCTTCCATTGTTAAACCCTCCTAACCTACCTTCACCAATAAAATGATTTTATTTTTCAACTGTTTCACGTCTTTATCCAGAATTGCAATCGACAGGTTAGATTCTCGTCTACAGCTATTATCTCTTCTTGAATCGTGTGTGACGGATCTGGTAAATACTTCCAAAGTTGAGAAACCTGAAACACATCATGCAAATTCGACAAATATGGAGGAAGTATAATCTGATATGTTGATGACCCTATCCTTTTCAGAATTTGATAACGTCCTAAATATCTCGGACTCAATTTCTTAACTTTCATTGCTCGGCTAATTCCGGTAGTAGGAGAAATTTTTAAGAATACATTCTCCCCTTCTTGGAATTGTATTAGTCTCCTTATCCTATCGAAATAGCTCTTTTGTCGACTCTGAGCTGTTCGCATTTTATCCCAAATTATCTGTATTTGCTCAGAAGTATGTTGTACTAATTCGAGTCCTAATAAATTTTTCTCCCCCACTTCATTCCAACATAAAGGCGATTTACATCTCCTACCATACAAAACTTCATAGGGTATCATTCCAATACTAGAATGATAACTGTTACTATACGCAAACTCAGCCAATGATAAATATCTATCCCATCCTTTTCCTTGCTCTAGCGTGCACACTCTTTGCAGATCCTCTAGAGTTTGTATAGTTCTCTCCGTTTGACCGTTTGTTTGAGGATGATATGCAGTACTAAAACAAAAATGAGTACCAAAAGCTTCTTGTAGCGCTCTTTAAAATTTGGAAGTAAATCATAGATCTCGATCGAAAATGATACTATTAGAAATTCTTCTCCAAAATTTGGAAGTAAATCATGGATCTCGATCCAAAATAATACTATTAGAAATTCTATGTAACCGTACAATTTTTTTTATATACAACTAGACCAAATTATTCAACAGGTAGTTTTTCTTAATGGGTTGAAAGTGTGCATATTTCATCAGTCTATCTACTATTACCCATATCGCATTATGATCTGTCTGAGTCTTAAATAGTCCGACAATAAAATCTATATATATACTATCTCACTTCCACTTAGGGATTTCTAAAGGTTGTAACATCTTAGAAGGTTTTTGGTGTTCTATTTTCACCTTTTGACAAAACAGACACTTAGACACGTATTCAGCAATGTTTCTCTTCATTCTTGGCCACCAATACAATCTTTTCAAATCTTGATACATTTTTGTAGATCCTGGATGTATTGTATACTTACTTTGATGAGTTTCTTCTAGAATCTTAACCTTCAAATTCTCTCCTTATGGTATATGATGATTGAGTTTTATACTCATAAACTAAATATTTTAATCTTATCTTTTTGTCATAATTAAGCATATATCTCCCTTAATTATCTTTAGTTTTGTGTATTCCTTACAGATGGAGAGAATAATAGAAAATGGACTTAATTGGAAGAATTGGAGCTAAATTGTGGTTCTTTGGAAATGATGTCTATAAATCAAGCAGATAAAACAAATTCATTAAGGATGGCTGAATAAGGAGCATTATCATATTGACTCCTGAGACGCATCCTAATGGATATATGCACAAATTTATTCTTGATTTATGATCACATTTCCAAAAGAACTAAAATATAGAGATTCAAGGCAAAAGAACCCAATATTGAGAATATGTTTGTTGTTTGCAGTCCAGTCCAGCCTAACTTTACTGCAGTACTCGAGTCGTATCTCAAAAAATACATATCCAATATGTATGGCATTTGGTAAGTGGGTAGCTAACCCAATTGGGTACAACTTTCATGTTCAAGTGGTCAGAAAATTCGGACATTAAAAGAACCAAGTGAGCTAGAAGAGAATTTGTCTGCTGCTGCAGTCCAGCCCGACTTTGCTCTAATATTTTTACCATAAGTCACAAATTACGTATCCAATTTGTCCAAAATTTGTCTTGACGAAAAGATAATAAAATTTTCTACAACTTTTCTGCTGATGGAGTCAGCAAATTCTACAGATTTCAAGAAGATATTCAAGGCTCAATTTCGGTGCACATGATGGAATCCAAATTGTTAACTTTGTACAACTTCCCACCTAACAATTTTGACAATTACCACACCTACCACACCTAATTGTATCTATAAATAGAGGGTTTGAGGAGTAAGTTATGGAGCTTTTTGGAGAGAGCTTGAAAAAGCTTTGTTGGAATTTTACGTACTTGTAATGTTCTTTTCTCTTTAGACATTTTGTATTTTTCATTTTTTTTCGTAATATTATCTTGTTTCTTCATCTTTCATTTTACTTTCTTGCCTTAATTATGGAGAACTAATCTCCTAATACTAAGGTGAAAGAGTGAAACTCTTGGTATGAAAATAATAATTCATTTAACTCTTAATTTTAATGTTTATATTGGATATTGTATTTACCTCATCTTTTTCTTATGTTATGTTTTAATGGTTGGTTGAGCCACCTATTTCTTCTTCTTGTTTAATGACTGGTTTTGCCGTCTACTTCTTATTTTTATTGTTCATGGTTGGCTTTGCCACCTACTTTATTTTTTTTTATTATTGATACGTTTTGCCGCCTATTCTATTTCATTTTATTTTGTTATGTTATATAGTTTTCTACCTCTTTCATTTTCTGCATAAGTTAATCTTATAAAATGTGAATTTTAATATATTGTAGACAATCTTTGGCACAATAAATACTTGAATCAATCTTGATTTATTGTAGATAATATAATGATTAGCATAATTTATGTTTGAATTCATTTACAAGTTATCTTTTGCATCTTTGTATTTTTAATCTTGTAAAGTGTGAACCTTGATACATTGTAGACAATTTTTAACATAATAAATATTTAAATCAGTCTTGATTTATTGTGGACAATATGATGATTGGCGCAATGTACGCTTGAATCTATTTTACAAGAGTGTTTTATATATTAGTAATACAATAAAAAGGAGGTAAATATAATTCATGTATAAACAAATATGAGTTTAAATTAACATATCTTCCTATTGGAAACTTATTCATGTAAGGATTCTAATTGAATAATAAAAGAGTTAAATTTATCTTTATTTGAAATACCAAGAGTGGATCCCCTAACCTTAGCATACTTCTTTACTTTGAATACATCTTCATTTAATTTTAGTATATTAGTTCTTTGCATATTTTGTTCAATATTCCTCTCACAAAACAATACATTGGGAACTAGGTTAAAATTATTTATTTTGAATCTAAATTAGAATTTTCTCTCAATTGGCAATACTTGTGGGATCGACCTTGCATACCACTAAATCTATACTCCAATAGATTCATGCACTTACGAGTTTTAATTAAAACAACAAGTTTTTGGCGCCGTTGCCGGGGATTACGACAGAAAGGCTATTTGGATCCAGGTAAATATATTTCTTTCACTAGTTATAATTTAGAAAATTTGTTTTTATTCTATGTATAGTAATTATTTTTTAGAATTGTTTCTTGAAAATTGGTGTAGTAATTTGGGTGTATAAAATTGGTTGATTCTGTCAACAAGGCTAAAAGCACCTAAAGAGTATGGGTTTTAAGTGAAACTATTGTGATTCCTCCATATTTTCCTGGGATTCTACTGATTAAATACTACCCATTATTACTAACACTTTGAAAAAAAAGTGAGTTTGTATAATTTTGTGATTTTTTTTCTTTTTGTGGTATTTGTATTTTGTTGCCGTTGTGTAGTTAGATTCTTTTTCATAATTAGAAAGCAATATTGTTTTAGTTTATGCGTGCTTGGAAACGTGATAAAGATAAGCGATTGGTTAGAAAAAGTTTAGGGTCAACCATTGATTGTACAATAGAGACATTAGATTATGTTGGGTCACCATTAAAAATGGAAGAATAAGTTGCACACGAGAAAACCCTTATGGAATATGTCTCACCTGTCATAGCTAGTACTCCATCTTGTATAATGTTACCACAAACTAATGCAACTCACTTTAAGATTAAATCAACCATAATTCAGCTGTCGCCATCATTTTATGGATTAGAGAGAGAAGACCCATACATACATATTAAAGAGTTTCTTGAAATATGCTCGACATTTCGCTCTCAAAATATCAATGATGAGTCAATCAGGCTTAGAATGTTTCCATGTTAACAAAAATATAAAGTTAAAGCCTAGTTAAATTCCCTTCCTACAGGAACTATTACTAGTTGGAATCAATTAGTAAATAAGTTTCTAGTCAAATTCTTTCCTATGTCTAAAATTGATGCCTTTAGAAGAGAAATCTCTGATTTTTTCCAAAAAAAGGATGAATAATTTTTTGAGTGTTGGGAAAGATTTAATGACCTTCTTTTAAAGTGTTCTCATCATGGTTTTGAAACTTGAAGACTCGTAAAATATTTTTATGACGGTTTGACTCCATCAAATCATCAAATGATCCAAAGTATGCATGGAGGAAAGTTTTCACAGTTAAATGAGGCTAAAGCTTAGGGATCCTTAGAGTCTCTATTTGAAAACTCTCAACATTGGAACTGTATTGATTCAAAGGATAGAAAGTCTCAACCCACAAAAAAAGGAAGAATTTATGAAGTGAGTGATGATACAGATGTGAGGGTTGCTTTGGCCAATCTTACTAGAAAGGTAGAAGTTTTAAATTTAAGCCATACTCTGAACTCTTCTACTAATATTAGGAATGAAGCATGTGCTTTATGTTCTAGTACATCTCACTTTACACAATCTTGTCCATCCATACTAGCTTACCAAGAAGCATTCTCTGAGCAAGTTAATTCCCTCCAGTCTTATGGAAAGTCATCAGATAGTCTATTTGCACCAACATATAACCCAAATTGGAGAAACCATCCAAATTTTTCAAAGAGACAAAATCAACCTGCAATGAATCAAGGTGGGCAACAATTTGCCCCTCCCAATTCATACCCTCAAGTTCCTCAACATGCTCCTCCTTTCGGGGTACCACAACAAATAAAACCTTCTTTGGAGGATACCTTTCAACAATTTATGCAGTCGACCCAACAAGTTTTACAATCTCACACTCAAGCTATTCAAAACTTGAAATACAATTGGGTCAAATAGCTAATGTTGTAGGAGAAAGAGAAAAAGAAATATTCCCCAGCCAACCTATTCCTAATCCTAAGGGTCAATTTGAAGTAGGATTATCAGCAAATCCTAAGGAAGAAGTAAAGTCTGTGACAACCCTTAGATCTGGAAAGGTCATTGATAATTATGTTCACATGCCAGAAAATAAGAATAGAATCAACATGAATCACAAACTAATGACTTAAGTGAAAAGAAAAGTGAACAGATTTTTTGTGCCCTTAAAACTCTTTTTCCACAAAGACTTGCATCAATCAAGAAATGTACTCAGTATAGTGATATTTTAGAGGTGTTTAAGCAAGTAAGCATTAAAATCACTTTTCTGGACGCTATCAAACAAGTACCCGCTTACTCAAAATTTCTAAAAGATCTTTACATGATGAAAAAGAAAACTAATGTTTCAAAAAAGACATTTTTGACTGAACAAGTAAGCTCTATAATTCTACAAAAAAACTCTTATCAAGTACAAAGATCCTAGTTGTCCTACAATTTCTTGTGTGATAGGTGATCATGTGATTAACCAAGCCTTACTTAATCTAAGAGCAAGTGTGAATGGGTTGCCATACTCTGTATATGCAAAACTTGGGCTAAGAAAGTTAAAGCCTACATTAGTGACCCATCAATTATCTGATAAGTCCACAAAAATTTCTAGAGGTGTCATAGAGGATGTTCTCATAAAAGTTGATAAATTCTACTTTTCAGTAGATTTTATTGTTTTTGACATTGAACCTGTTGAGAATTTAGATACATAAATACCTGTCATTCTAGGTATACTATTGTTGACAACATCCAATACAATCATCAACTATCGTAATGGTGTCTTAAATCTGTCTTTTGAAAATATGACAGTTGAACTAAATGTCTTTAATGTCTCCTGTCAACCTGTGTACACTGGTGATATATGTGAAGTCAACATGATTAAGAGTATAGTCTATGACTCATTTGTAAGTTCCTTTGATGATGACCCTTTGAAAAAATGTTTGGCTCACTTTAACATAGATTTAGATGAGGACTGTTTGATCAGTAAAGTAAATTCCCTATTAGAGACCACTCCATTGATGGATACCAATAAATAGAAAGGTAAAACAGAGATGCTTATACCTTCTGAGTATGTTCTATTGCCATCCATAGAGAAACCTCCCCAGGTAGAGTTAAAACATTTGCCAAATTCTCTGAAATATATGTTTCTAAGACCTTCTGAGACCTTATCTGTTATCGTATCATCTGACTTAGGTAGAGAACAGGAAGTTGAACTCATAAAAGTCCTCAGTGAACATAGTGAAGCCATAGGTTGGACAATAGCAGACATTAAAGGTATTAGTCCATCAATTTACATGCACAGGATACATTTGGAGGACAATGCCAAAACCTCAAGAGATCCAAAAAGACGTCTGAATCCAAATATGAAAGAGGTTGTGAGAGCTGAAGTGATTAACTTTTTGATATGGGTGTCATTTAACCAATTTCTGATAGTGCATAGGTTAGTCCTATTAAGGTAGTTCCTAAGAAATCTGGCATTACTGTAGTCAAGAATGAGAATAATGAATTGATTCCCACTAAAGTACAAACTGGGTGGCGTGTTTGTACTGACTATCGTAAGTTGAATGTTGTTACAAGGAAAGACCATTTTTCACTTCCCTTTATAGACCAAATGCTAGAAAGGTTAGCTAAACATGCATATTACTGCTTTCTTGATGGATATTCTAGTTATAACCAAATTCCTATTGCACTTGAGGATCATGAGAAAACTACATTCAGTTGTTCTTTTGGAACCTTTACCTATCGTCAAATGCCATTTAGATTGTGCAATGCACTTGCTACATTTCAGCGTTGCATGATAAGCATATTTTCTGACATGGTAGAGCGATTTCTGAAAGTATTCATAGATGATTTTTTGTGCATGGGTCTAGTTTTGAGGAATGTCTACACCATTTAAAATTAGGCTTAATTAGGTGTAAAGAAAAGAACCTTGTTTTGAACTGAGAAAAATGTCATTTTATGGTTAAAAAGGGAATTGTTTTGGGGCATGTTGTGTCACATCAAGATATTGAGGTAGATAGAGCTAAAATTGAATTGATTTCCAGTCTTCCCCCTCCTCGGACAGTAAAAGAGGTACGTTCTTTTTTAGGCCATATAGGTTTTTATCTCAAATTCATCAAAGATTTTAGTAAAATCTTCAGACCTTTGTGTAGTTTACTTACCAAAGATGCATATTTTATCTTTAATGAAGAGTGTTGTCAAACTTTTGAGAAGTTCAAATTCTTACTCACCTCTGCACCTATCATTAGACCACCTCATTGGAATCTTCCATTTAAAATCATGTGTGATGCTTCTAATTATGCAATTGGAGCTGTTTTGGGTCAACGTTTAGAAAAGTATCCTTATGTAATATACTATGCTAGTAAAACTCTTAATGATATTCAATTGAATTATTCTACGACAGAAAAAGAGTTACTAGTTATGGTATTTGCTTTAGACAAGTTCAGATCTTATTTATTAAGATCTAAGGTTGTAGTCTTTACTGATCATGCTGCACTTAAGTATCTTCTTTCTAATAAATATGCTAAAGCACGTTTGATAAGATGGATACTACTATTGCAAGAATTTTATTTAAAAATTTGGGATAAGAAAGGATCTGAAAATGTTGTGGTTGATCATTTGTTTAGGCTAATAGTTGAATCGGGTGACAATAACTTGCTTATCAAAGACTTATTTCCATATGAGCAATTCATGTCTATTTCTTAGTTACCTTGGTTTGCTGACATTGCTAATTATCTTGCCACAGGTCAAATGCCTACACATTGGAGTAAGCAAGATCGGGTACAATTTTTAGCTGAAGTAAAAAAATTCTTTTGGGAAGAACTATACTTGTTTAAGTATTGCCCTGATCAAATCATTAAAAGATGTGTTCATGAGAGTGAGCAATCTAGTGTTATTCATTTTTGTCATAATCATGCTTGTGGAGGTCATTTCATTGCTAAAAAAACTGCTGCAAAGGTTTTGCAATATGGCTTTTATTGGCCATCACTATTCAAATATGCCTATTTGTACTGTAGTTCTTGTGAGCGTTGTCAAAAATTAGGTAGTATCTCACGCAAGAATATGATGCCTTTGACTTCCATTCTTATTGTTGAGATATTTGATGTCTGGGGAGTTGATTTCATGGGTCTTTTTCCTAATTCTTTTGTCAATTTATACATCCTTGTTGCTATGGATTATGTGTCAAAATGGATAGAGGTTGTTGCATGTAAAACAAATGATCACAAGATTGTGGTGAAATTCTTGAAAGAAAACATTTTTTCAAGATTTGGCACACCACGAGCTATCATTAGTGATGGGGGGAAACATTTTTGTAATAGGCGTTTTGAGCATTTGATGAAGAAATATGGCATTACACACAAAGTTGCAACCCCATACCACCCACAGACTAGTGGTTAAGTTGAGATTTCAAATAAGGAAGTTAAAAACATTTTGAAAAAAACTATTAACCCAAATAAGAAAGATTGGTCTTTGAAACTTTCTGATGCTTTATAGGCATATCGTACTGCTTTTAAAACCCCTATTGGAATGTCTCCTTACCGACTTGTGTATGGCAAGGCCTGTCATTTACTTGTTGAAATAGAGCATAAAGCTTATTTGGCCATCAAATAATTTAACTTTGCTCTTAATAAAGCAGGTTTGCACAGGAAGCTCCAACTCAATGAACTGGAAGAAATAAGGAATGATGCATACGAAAGTGTAAAATTATATAAGATCGAATGAAAGTTTTTCATGACAAACATATTTTAAGAAAATCATTTAATGCAAGTCAAAAGGTCCTTTTATATAACTCTCGTTTCCATTTATTCCTAGGAAAGCTACGTTCTCGGTGGTCATGCCCATTTATTGTTCGGATTGTTTATCCATATGGTGCAATGGAGATCGAAAATCCCAAGAATGGTGATGTATTTAAAGTTAATAGTCAAATATTGAAAGTATT
Organism: Gleditsia sinensis; assembly: GCA_037074535.1. NCBI lineage: Eukaryota > Viridiplantae > Streptophyta > Magnoliopsida > Fabales > Fabaceae > Gleditsia > Gleditsia sinensis. Next base: position 7,191,525 of record CM073475.1, on the reverse strand, counting down.
TTTGGAATTACATAACTCAGAAATAGAGGAGACACATTTGCGTGATTCTGTCTACCAAGATTAATTTGCCTCTGTTGTTAAAGGTTGCCGCGCATGCTATCTAGGTAAGATCTTTCTTTATTTAACTTGCATTAATTTGTTTCCTCAGTGTTATCTTCTTCTGAATTTCTATTATTTTCTTGCCTTTATTGCTTTTGCTCTTTCATAAATAAATAAAAAAGAATTGAGTCAAGAATGGAAGACATACTCAAAAATTTAAAAAACCATTTTTCTTCCCTTCCACCCAATACATTGATAAAATTTATAAAGCACGGGCTGAAAGATTAAGGTTGTTGATGAACATAAAGATGCCTACTGATATTCGTTGGCTAATTGAAGTTAAGGTACGGTTATCAGGTGAGTCTGCAAATGGTTTCATCTCTTACATGCCTGGTTTAGAAAAAATCAGCTTTGCTAAAAAGCGCAGAGCTAAACGAATGGGTGTTTATTACAAGTGTGGACATGAAACTTACAACAAATGTTGTCATTCTTTGGGTTGGGTGTCTGCAAATCGAGAAGACAAAATTAAGTTCATTAAGGATGGCTTAAGTAAAGAGTTATTGGATGATGACTTTCATCCAACGTCTCTTAAGATACATCCTAGTAGATCTGTGCATATCGGGATTGTAGGTTTATAGCCCCATTTTAAAAAAGAACAGAAACGGTATAGTCTTGAGAATCTGACGTTAAAAGACCCTGTTTGCCAATTTATAAGAAATTTGGATGGGAAGCATATCTTCGACCCATAAAGGGCGTTTAAGCCGTTACTGGACGTAAAACTAGAGGAAGATATGAACCACGATCACAACTACTGTACATATACATGCGTGCCGTCATTTTTGAATTTTTTACCTTTAATTTAGTTGACATTTGCTGGCCTACTCACATAACTATTACAAGTGTGCCCTTATTTGAGTCTTATAAATGTACACCTCATTATCTTCATCTTCATACTCAAAGTTAAGGTGAGTGTAGATATGGAAGGAACTGCAGTTCGTCACTTTTGAAATATTTGTGTCTTTTGTGGTTTTAGTTCTGAGAAAAATGGAGAGTATGTGAAAGCCGCACAAACTTTGGATATGGTACTAGCCAGGAGAAAAATTTATTTAGTCTATGGTAGAGGTTGTCGAGAGTTAATAGGGAGTGTGTCTGGATCTGTATATCTAAGAGGATGTCAAGTTCTAGGTATTATTCCTACAGCTTTAGCTGTATCAAACATTGTAGGAAAAACAATTAGGGAAGAATGTAGGGTAGCCTTCATGTATGAGCGTATTGTTAGAATGATGAGCAATGCTGATGCATTTAACGCCTTATTAGGTGGTTTTGGTACTTTGAAGAAAATTTTTCAAGTAGTCTCCTGGGTACAACTAAATATTCACCATAAAGCCATAGGTTTGTTAAATGTTAACAATTTCTTTGATGGTTTATTGTCTTTTCTTGATTAAGCTATGGAACAAAAGTTTATCTCACACTCAGCAAGACAGATTCTCATCTCAGCTTCAAATGCTGATGAGCTAATTGATGCATTACAAGCATTTGTTCATGTGCCTGATCCAACAATAGCTCAAATAGATTGGACAACAGAAAACTACAGAAAATACAAACTGGACTTAGATCTTCATCTGTAACTCATTTTATTTGATTTAATAAATTTTTATTTTCTGTTTAGTTTGCTGCAAGTTCATCTTTTCCTAGATCGCTTTTCAGGTAATATTTCTTTCAATCTTTATTGTTTGTTTTGTTTTTGTTCATCTTCAAAAAAAATTGAGTGATGTTTTGGGATTAGGCAAAGTTAGCATCAATGATGAAAATGGTTTAAAATGTTTGTAACATTTGGAAAATAGATGAGTTCTAAGTGTTATGTGTGGACTTGAACTCTAATGTAACTTATGTTTTACTTGAGAATCCTAATATCCTGAGCACTTAATCTTGTATATTTGACTGATTGTTTATTCAAAGAAGATTTATGTGATTCAAATATGCTGAGTGATCTCATAAGAGTCTAGAACTTATTTGCTTGTCACTTGAGGCGAAATCTTAGATTACTCTCCATTTAAAAAATGAATTAGGCATTGTTGGAATCATTTGAGCCTTTTAAACCAACCTATACATTATGCTATCGCTAGCAACCTATTTTGAGCCTATATTTATCCTTTCTTGAACACTTATATTATTATCTAACCTTTAAATAAAACTCAGAGATGTTACAATTCTCACCCCCTAAAAACAATTTTATCCTCAAAATTCAAGGTATAACTGTCTTCAAATAGTTGTGTATATTTCTGTCTCATGTCATCTTTCATTTCTCATGTGGCTTCTTCCATTGTTAAACCCTCCCAACCTACCTTTACCAATAGAATGATTTTATTTTTCAACTGTTTCACGTCTTTATCCAGAATTGCAATCAATAGGTTAGATTCTCGTCTACAGCTATTATCTCTTCTTGAAACCTGTGTGACGGATCTGGTAAATACTTCTAAAGTTGAGAAACATGAAACACATTATGAAAATTCGACATATATGGAGGAAGTGTAATCTGATACACCAATGACCCTATCCTTTTTAGAATTTGATAACGTCCTAAATATCTCGAACTCAATTTCTTAACTTTCATTGGTCGGCCAATTCCGGTAGTAGGAGAAATTTTTAAGAATACATGCTCCCCTTCTTGGAATTGTATTAGTCTCCTTATCCTATCGAAATAGCTCTTTGGTCGACTCTGAGCTATTCACATTTTATCCTGAATTATCTGTATTTGCTCAGAAATATGTTGTACTAATTTGGGCCCTAATAAATTTTTCTCCCCCACTTTATTCCAACATAAAGGCGATTTACATCTCCTACCATACAAAGTTTCATAGGGTGTCATTCCAATACTAGAACGATAACTGTTATTATATGCAAACTCAGCCAGTGATAGATATCAATTCCATCCTTTTCCTTGCTTTAGCACACACGCTCTTAGCATATCCTCTAGAGTTTGTATAGTTCTCTCTATTTGACCATCTGTTTGAGGATGATATGCAAAACACAAATGAATGCCAAAATCTTCTTGTAGCACTCTCCAAAATTTGGAAGTAAATCATGGATCTCGATCTGAAATGATACTATTAGAAATTCTATGTAACCGTACAATTTCCTTTATATACAACTAGACCGACTTATTCAACGGGTAGTTTTCTTAATGGGTAGAAAGTGTGCATATTTCATCAATCTATCTACTATTACCCATTTCGCATCATGGTCTGTCTGAGTCTTAAGTAGTCTGACAATAAAATCTATAGATATACTATCTCACTTCCACTCAGTGATTTCTAAAGGTTGTAACATCTCAGAAGGTTTTTGGTGTTCTATTTTCACCTTTTGACAAAACAGACACTTAGACACGTATTCAACAATGTCTCTTTTCATTCTTGGCCACTAATACAATCAGGGGCGGATCAAGAAAATTTGGTTAGAGGGGGCAAAAAATAATCTATAAATATTTTTATTAAAATAAAATATTTTTGTGGGGGCAATATTTAAATTTTTATAAAAACAAAAAAAATTACTACATATATTAATTAATAAAAAAATTTCTTGTGGGGGCAATTGCCCCCACACCCTTCAATGTAGATCCGCCACTGAATACAATCTTTTCAAATCTTGATACATATTTATATATTTGATGTGTTGTATACTTACTTTGATGAGTTTCTTCTAGAATCTTAGCCTTCAAATTCTCTCCTTATGGTATACATGTTCTACCCTAGTACATAATAATTCTATCTTCTGACATTGCAAAGTCAGGCTAATCTATTGGATCTTGTAAAAATTGATCATGTGTCTGTGCTTCCTTAATCTGAGTCTTCAAGTCATTTTCAATTCTTAACTCACTAACAATCAGACTTCTAGGGACAGTCATAACTGATAATCTCAAAATTTTAAATTTCTTAATTAGCTCCATTCTTTTATCAGTATTTGACTTACATGCAATGACTTCTGACTCAACGCATCAGCTACTACATTTACCTTCTCTGGGTGATACTTTAATTCAAATTTGTAATCATTGATGAATTCCACCCATCGTTTTTGCCTCATATTCTATTTTTTTTAGTCAAAGAGATACTTTAAACTCTTATGGTCATTATATATTTCAAATACAGCTCCATACAAGTAGTGTCTCCATATCTTCAAGGAAAAAACTATTGCAGCCAACTCTAAATCATGAGTGGGATAGTTCTCCTTATACGGTATCAATTGTCGATGCATATGCAATTACTCTGCTTTCTTGCATCAAAACACAACCTAAACCTTTCTTGGAAGCATCCGTATAGACTACAAAGCGTCTAGAAGGATTAGAAACAACTAGAACATGAGGAGAAGTCAATTTAACTTTAAGCTCTTAAAAATTATTCTCGCATTCTTTAGTCCAATTAAAGGGACTTTCTTTTCTGGTCAATTGAGTCAAAGGCAAAAGCTATTTGAGAAAATCACTATATAAATCTTTTGTAATATCTTACTAAACCCAGGAAACTTTTAATCTCAGTCACTATTTTTGGCCTCTCTTATTTCAACATTGCTTCAATTTTACTAAGATCTATTAACACAACTTCTTTAGAAATTACGTGACCCAAAAACTTTACCTCTTCTAACCAAAATTCACATGTTTCTAACTTAGTAAAAAGTTTCTTTTTCTTCAAGACCTGAAGTACTAGTCAGAGATGCTGATTGTGTTCTTCCTCACTCTTAGAGTAGATTAAAATATCATCTATGAATACTATTACAAATTGATTCAAGTAGGGTCTAAAAATACGATTCAAATAGTCCATAAAGATTTCAGGTGCATTCGTGACCTTAAAATGCATTACTAAAAATTCAAAGTGCCCATACTGAGTTCTGAAAGCTATTTTTGAAATATCTTTTTTAACTCCAATATGATGATATCCTAACCTCAAGTCTATCTTAAAAAAAATAGTAGATCCCTTTAATTGATCTAATAGATCATCTATTATGAGCAACTGATACTTATTCTTAATGGTCGCCTTATTCAATTGCCTATAATCAATGTACAGTCTTCAAGCTATCATCTTTCTTCTTTACAAACAAGACAGGCGCTTCTTAAGGTGATACGCTCGGTCTAATAAAGTTTTTTTTCTAACAACTCTTCGATATGATTCTTAAGCTCTTGTAGTTCCACAGGAAACATTCTATAAGGAGTGATAGAAATAAGCCTCGCCTCTTGTGCTAAATCAATAGAAAATTCTACTTCTCTCTTCGGTGAAGGTTTGGGAATCTCAAAGGGAAAAAATTCTAAAAATTCACAGGCTATCAGAATCTCAAGCAATTCTTGTTTCATACTCGGGTTGATAGTCTACAAGAAAACACATCTCAGATCCGCATCTTTTACCTCCTTATAGAGTCAATGAGCACTAATAATGCTATACTTTTAGTTCTCCGGTGGGTCCGAGAGAAACTCAAATGTTTTATTGCAACAATCCATGAGGACTTAATTCTGACTTAACCAATCCATACCCAAGATGACATCTATACTGTCTAGAGGTAGACAGATCAGATCCACTACAAAGGATCTGTCACTCAATACAATGGAACAATTCAAACACACTGAAGAGGTAATTATTTTTCCTCATATAGGTGTCATCACCTTTAACTCGTATGATAACTCCACAATAAGGTGTTGTAACTTCCCCACATATTCTATTGCTATGAAAGAATGGCTCGCACCAGAATCAAACAATACAATCAAAGGCAAATTGTTGATACAACACATACCTTGCATCAAATTAAGAGCTGATTTTACTTTAGCATCACTCAAAGTGAAAACTCTTCTTGTCGTTTGTTGAGTTCGTATAGTACCTTTCTCATTTCTTAATGGACAATATCATGCCATGTGCCCCTTTTGTCCACATCGGAAGCAAATAACTAGGCCAAAATAACATGGTTTATCTCCATGGAATTTTCTGCATTTCCCACACTGACCCGTTGTTAGCTTTTTCGAAAAAAGGTCTGGGTTCCACAGTTGCTGATTGTTTACTTCTCATGATATTTTTTTCTCTGGTATTTCTATCCATAACTGGGAACTCTCTCTTATGCTTCCACTAAGAATGTCTCTCCCTTTCTTCCTCTACTACTTTTAGACTTGTCTCTAGCATCCGATATTTATTTACCAATTGGGCATATTCCCAAATCTCTAATGCCACCACAGCACTCTTAAGGTTCAGGTTCAGTCTTGATTCAAACTTCATTGTCTTCCAGGCTTCATCCGATTTATGCCTTAGAGTACTTGAGAACTTAGATAGTTCCTCAAACTTGGTAATATAGTGCTCAATGGTCTCATTTCCCTATCTAAACTGAAGAAATTCAATCTCTTTCTCAGCTCTCACATTGCTGAGAAAATACTAGTTCAGAAATGTCTTTCGAAACAATTACCTTATAATTTCTCTATCTTGATGTACCAGTAACTTTCTAGCTCCTCTCCATCAGTATTCAGCTTTTTCCTTCAGCATATATGTCTCAAAATTGACCTTCTTCTCATTAGAGCAATTTATAACTCTAAAAATATTCTCGAGTTCTGTCAGTCATCTCTCAGTCTCAACAATGATAGGGTCATATGCACCCACAAAAGATAGAGGTTGTGTTCCTATAAATTCAAACCATCCATTACCATTTTCAATTATGTTTCCATCTCGATGTCCTTCATTTCCCTTATCCCCGTCGTTATTATTAATATTCTGAAGGTGCTGCAGAATCTAATTCGTAGCAACTGCTTGAGCTTGAATAGCTGCAACTATATTATTTAAGCTAGCATCTGTGTTGCCTGGCAGATTCCTTCTTAGTAGTACCATGACTCACTGTATTAGTAAAGAAAAATGATAGACACTATTAAGGTGATCAGGCTCAACAACAGTTCAAAACTTTATAGCAGTCATCACACCACACAAGACTATAAATAGGAAATACTAGTACTTTCCTACTGAATTTATCTGCTACCTTACACAATATTCCATATAACTATTCAAGACTCCTCTAAGTCAATTTAAGAGACCACCCACCCCATGGTCGCCTAAAATCAACCTACTCTTATGCCAACTTTATAAGATTCGGTTTTATTTATTTATTTTACATTTCACACGTTAAAAACGCCATATTTATAAACACAATATATATATGTATATATATTACAAACTTCACACATGTAATAATTATACAATATAACGTTACAGTACATAAATAAGAGTCCCTATACAACACTCTACCCTTAAAATACAAAGGGTGAGGAGGTGATGCTGACATTAAGATCTCCATCAGTAGTGTCATCCCCTGTTGCATTTCATTTCTTTTTATTTGAACATAACACCACAATAATAGTGAGAACAAAGGTTCCCAATAGACTTAACATAAACAAAATATAATGAAAAATACAGAAATTATGTTCAGCTGTATAAGCTACAGAAAAATATCAAAATTTTGAGATAAAATCATAACTTTTATTGATGCATAATTAACATACAATATATGCATTGAAAATCTACTCTCTCTTTCTTTTACATAATACTCAAGCATGTCACAGCTCTTAATATACTCAATTCACTCATTCGCTATATGCATAATGACCGATCGACTACAGGCGCAATAGATAATTAAGGAATGTGTGTTCATCACTATTTTACCTCCTCACATTACCACTGTCACCCAGTTAAGGTGGCTCTCCATTGGCACACTTAGGTTAATAGGGCATTCCCTACTCAGTACCGTCTCAAGTCATACAATTCGTCGATATTTATATATATATATATATATATATATATATATATATATATATATATATATATATATATATATATATATATATATAAATGCATATCCAACAAATACAATATATAATTATCAAGCAACTTGCCATTATGAATATGCATTTATATATATATAAATGCATATTCATAATATGACATACATCATTTTCATGCCCAATGAGTAATAATCATTAATCACATACCATTATCCATTATGATTCATTTTGAATCAAATAAATAAAAGGGTGTTTTGTAATACAAAAATCATTATTTTAAAAGTATTTTTCTTGAAAATATGTTTCTTAAAAATCCTTCAACAAACAAGGCTATTTTTAGGTAGAAAATAGTGAAAGATATGATAATTTAGCACCCAACACGGCCTGACCATGTTCCAGGACACAGTCATCCTTAAACAATACTTCAAACATACACAAAAATAGCCCTGAACACGGTCTACCCGTGCCGAAGCAACTCAGAATACAGGATAGCCATGTTCTGTGACCTTTTCTCACTTATTCAACTATATCTTCCTCATACAAACTCCAATTGAAGTGATTCCAAAACTTATAAAAAGATAAGACAATTGTCTACACTTTCATGTTTATCATTTTTTCATATTTCTTACGACTTATTTCCAAAAAATTGAAAACAAAAATGCTTATATTTACCATCTTGGACTTTAGACTGATTTTAACCTCTACTCATTAATCATCCATATCTCTATCATATGGACTCCAAATTAATTGATTTTAAAGCATATAGATCCGTAATACATATATCTACAATTCATATATTGACCATTTCCTTAAAAAATTTGTCAAAGTTTTCCAGAATCGTAAAAATAGAAGCAACCCAAGTTACTTTGAAGTTCAGCTTAGTCTAACTTCTCCTTTGTTTTTCTTTTATGTAATCTCATGCGCCCATATGCATGTCCAAACAACCAAAACAGAATTCTATATAAATATACAAACCACATGTTACCCAAAATCACATCTAAACACATTTAAAAGTATATATATAATTTTGTACAAAATTCATGAGTAGATGTTAAATCTACCTTAAACAAATTCTTAAACTTGTGTGCTTGATTCCCACCACACAAAAATCCTATATCCATACCATGAATTAGTAAATTTATCAAGAAAAAGATGATGAAATTAGATAGATGACCAAGAAACTTACCTTGATTTCCCTTTTCTCTCCCTTCTCCTTCTTCTTCCTCTTTCTTTTACTCCTTTTTCTTTTCTTTCTCTTTCTTTTTCTCCTCTTTCTTTTCTTTCTCTTTCTTGCCGACACTTCCTTTCTCTCATAATTATCAAGATTTCTTCTTACCTACCACCACTTATTTACAATTGTGCCATCCTCCATTATTTATAAAAATGTCATCCTAGAGTATTTACAAAACTATCATATCAAGAAATTTACATAAATGTCATCTCAAGGAATTTAAAATAATTCCATTCCAATGAAATTACATAAATGTCATTTTAGCCATCCTAAGATCTTGTTTGACTAGAGTAAAATTGTAAAATAATTTAATCCTCCCTTGAGATCTAAAACACTTTCTCTTCCCTAGAGAAAATTCCAATTAGTAATATAAGAAAAAATTGGGGATATTATAATATTAACATTTGTTGGCTCAAGAGTTTAATCTTTTGAAAATATTTGTTTAGAATTAAAAGTTATTCAAATATAGATTTTGACTAAAATTTGTTTTTACACTTTGGTCATTTTTTTCCTCATATCTCACATACTATATGAAATTTTGGTTTATAACTTACTGTTGGACATAGAAAGTACTGTCAGCAAAAATTAGCCGCACAACAAAAATGATAAAAAAACATTAACACAAAAAAATTTAATGTAATTCACCTTTAATTTTTTGGCTACCTTTATAGGACAAATTTTGAAAAAATCTTCCACTAATAAAATAGTAGGTACAAAAAGAGTCTTCCCTAGATAAATTTTATATGTTATCACTAAGATTTCACTAAAATAGTGGCAGTCAAAGTGCTTTCCAAAAAATATCCGAAAAGTATTTTTTCACTATTTTATCACTCACCCTTTAAGAATTTTTCCCAAAAGTATACATCATTCTCCCCTATTTTTTTCTCTCTTTCGAAAGTGAAATAAACCCTCTACGTTTCTTTTTAAGGAGACACTCATTGGCTTCCTGATGCACTTCTACCGCCTCCTTCCATTACCTATTTATAGGCAAAAATTGTTGAAGCTTCTTAAGGAAATAAATGGAAAAGTTTGTTGCAAGAAGAAGCAAATGGCACCGAAATCTTTAGCAAAATTTTCTACACCTGAAGTTTAAGAATTTTGGCCACCACTCTGGTTCTTGTTCAATGTTGTTTTCATGCATCTGTGCTTCGTCTACTCTTTGTTTATCTACTAATGCATTTTCTGTTTTTCTTTGTTCTCCTTTTTTTAATATGTCAATGGTGAGCCCTTATGTTAGAGAAATCCACCACCAACAAATCTTCCTCTCCTGATTACATAGAGGGATTCACCATTCTTGTAGCTAAATGATATAACTTTCTTCTCCCTTAGCTAAATCTTTGTCAACATGTTTAATCCATTTCCATCAATATGGATCTTCTTAAGTTCTAGCAACTTCTTCTCCAGCACATCCCTAGTCGAGTGATATCTCACATTAATATGTTTTGATCTTGAATGAAAGGAAAAAAATTTCCCAAGGTAAATAGTACTTTAACTATCACAAAATAGTTTATATATGTCTTGCTACAAACTAAATTCATTTAAGAACTTTTTTATTCATAACAACTCTTTGTATGCTTTTGTTGCTATGATAAATTCTACCTCAGTAGTTGAAAGAGCAAATCATTTTTGTAACTTTAATTACCATGATATAGCTCCTTCTACAAAAATAATTAGATAGCCTAAAGTAGACTTTCTCAAATTTACATCGTTAGCCATATATGCATCTATGTAGGCAACTAACACAAGTTTGGTATTTCTAAACATAAGTATATTTTGAAAGTACCACAAAGATAATTAAAAATATATTTCATTGTAAGCCAATGTTCTCTACTAGGATTTAAAAGGAACTGATTCACTACTCTAACTGAATGAGCAATATTTGACCATATACATACTATAACATACATCAACTATTGAAGCATATGGAACATTATCCATCTCTTTCTTCTCTTCATCTGTAGAAGGGTTTTGCTTTGAATTTATTCTAAAATGAATTAGTAAGAGGACAACTAACTGCTTAAACTTTGACTATATTAAACCTTTAATGTACTTTCTTAATATGCTTCTCTTGTGACTATAATTTCTTGACTCCTCTATCTTTGATAATCTTCATGCCAAGAATCTGTTTTATTATCCCTAAGTCTTTCATGGCAAAAAACTTGTTCAACTATATTTTTAAATAGTTAATTCTAAAAATATTCTAGCCAATAATCAATGTCTCATCCACATAGACAACAACAACAACAACAACAACTAAGCCTTTTCCCACTAAGTGGGGTCGGCTACATGGATCAAACAGCGCCATAGTGGCCTATCATGGATGAGATCAATAGATAAGTTATTAACTATTAAATCATTTTTAATAGTTTCACTTATTGTTTTTTTTGGCCTCCCTCTACCTCTAATTATTGGACTATTCTCCATCCGATCAACTCTTCTCACTAGGGCTTCTGCAGGTCTTCTCCACACATGGCCAAACCACCTTAAGCGAGTTTCAACCATCTTCTCCACAATAGGTGCTATCCCAACTTTCTCTCTAATGCACTCATTTCTAATCATATCTCTTCTGGTGTGTCCACACATCCATCGCAACATTCTCATCTCTGCAACATTGAGTTTATCTTCATGTTGTCTTTTAACCGCCCAACATTCCGTACCATACAATATAGCAGGTCTTATAGCCGTACGGTAGAATTTTCCTTTAACTTTGAGCGGCACTTTTTTATCACAAATGACACTCGAAGCTTTCCTCCATTTCATCCATCCAGCTTGAATCCTGTGGTTTACGTCCTCCTTTACTTCACCGTCATTTTGAATAATGGACCCAAGATATTTAAAACTTGTAACTTGTTTTAATATATAGTCTCCAAGTTTCACGTCAACATTCGTATTTTTTCGTCTCTTACTAAAACTACATTCCATATATTTTGTTTTATTTTTACTTATCCGGAAACCGTGTGTTTCTAAAACTATTCTCCATGACTCTAACTTCATATTTATTTCCTCTTTCGATTCACCAACTAAGACTATATCATCTACAAAAATCATGCATTAAGGCCCCAACTCTTGTATATGTTCAGTAACTGCGTCCAAAATCAAGTTAAAAAGATACGGACTCAGAGAAGACCCTTGATGTAGTCCAATAGTTGTGGGAAAATCTTTTGTATCCCCATTTTGTGTTCTCACGCAAGTCGTTATCCCATCGTACATGTCTTTGATTGCTCGAATGTACGCAATACGTACTCCTTTCTTTTCTAAAGCCTTCCATAGGATCTCTCTTAACACCCTGTCATATGCCTTTTCCAGATCAATAAAAACCATGTGCAAATCTTTCCGTCTGCTTTGATACCTTTCCATCAATCTCTGTAGTAAATAAATTGCTTCCATAGTTGACCTTCCTGGCATAAATCCAAACTGGTTCTCTGTAACTTGAGTCTCTTGTCTTAATCGTTGCTCAATGATCTTCTCCCATAACTTCATAGTGTGACTCATGAGTTTAATCCCCTGATAGTTGGAACAATTCTGTATGTCTCCTTTATTTTTATATATAGGAATTAAAGTACTTCTCCTCCATTCATCCGGCATTTTCTTAGATTTCATTATCACATTAAACAACTTAGTGAGCCAACTTATACCCTTCCTTCCTAAACTTTTCCACACCTCAATAGGTATATTATCAGGTCCTACTGCTTTGCCATTTTCCATTCTCTTCAGAGCTTTCTCTACTTCAAACTCTTGGATTCTACGATAAAAAGTATAATTACGGTCTTCTTCTGCAGTATTAAGTCTGTCAGAGTTGTAGGTCAACTCATGCCCTTTGTTAAAAAGTCTTTGAAAGTAACTCCTCCATCGTGCTTGGATATCATGCTCCCTTACCAAAACATTACCCTCTTCATATTTAATACATTTCACTTGATCTAGGTCCCTTGTCTTTCTTTCCCTACCCTTCGCAAGCTTGTAAATTTTTCTTTCTCCCTCCTTAGTTCCTAAAGATAGATATAATCCCTCAAAAGCTCTAGTTCTTGCTTCACTCACAGCCTTCTTAGCGTCTTTCTTAGCCGCTTTATATTTATCCCAAATTGCCTTATCTTTACATAAGTGCCACTCCTTATAACACTCTCTTTTAAACTTAATCCTATCTTGCACCTCCGCATCCCACCACCAAGATTCTTTACCCTTAGGTCTAACGCCTCTTGATTCTCCAAGTGTCTCTCTTGCTATATTCCTAATCCCTTTGGCCATCTCGTCCCACATATCATTAGCATTTCCTTGGACCTCTCAAAGCCTTTCTTCCTCTACTCTTCTTTGAAAATTCCTTTGTTGCTCATTCTTCAAAGACCACCACCTAATTCTAGGAATTGTTTTCTTACTCTTTCTTTCTACTCTTCTCATAACTCGTACGTCCAAAACTAAAACTCTGTGTTGGGTAGCCAAGCTCTCACCGAGTATGACTTTACAATATGTGCAGAACTTTCTATCTGATTTCCTTACCAAGAAAAAATCTATTTGAGTACTTGCTCCTCCACTCTTGTATGTGATAAGATGTTCAATCCGCTTTCTAAAGCAAGTATTTGCTATGGTAAAATTATAGGCTAAGGAAAAATCCAAGATAGTTTTACCCTCTTCGTTCGCATCTCCTCATCCACATAGAGTAAAAGAATAATTAAATCATCACCAGATAATTTTTGCATTAAAACACAATAGTCTATAGTATTATTTTTATAACCTTGCTCCGTCATAATTTACTCAAATGTCTTGTACCATTGCTTTTGTGCCTATTTCAAGCTATAAAGACTACTTATAAACATAATCTTCTTTTCCTTTTTACTTAGAACCCTCCGATTGCTCCATATATATCTCTTCATCTAAGTCACCGTAAAGGAAGGTTGTTTTTACATCCATTTATTTAAATTTTAAGTCAAGGCTTACTACTAGGCCCAACATTATATGAATGGATGTCATTTTCACAATTGGTAAAAATATCTCATCAAAAAATGCCTTTTATTTGGTTGAACCCTTTGACAACCAATCTGACTTTAAATCTCATATAGGGATTAAGTTATTCATGCTTGATTCTGAATACTTATTTATTTTTCAAAACTCTCTTGCCTTTTGGTAGCTTCTCCAGCTCAAAATTTTTGTTCTCATTTAAGGACTCCATCTTATCTTGCATGGATTATACCCATTTCTACTTGTACTAATCATTTATAGATTCTTCAAAGCTATCATGTTCTTCTCTATCAATGAGTGTCATATACTCATCGTTAGGATATCTAGTATAAGGTTGTCTTATTCTACTACTTCTCCTTAATAGATATAACAAAGGCATAAGTGTTGGTGGTTGATGATGAGCACTGCCTTATCATCAGCTTCTAATTCAGCCTCTATGGGACCATCATCGGGCAGAACTTTATCTCTAATCTGTCTTAGCACCATTGTTGGAGGAACTAATATTAAGTTTGTTGAGTTACCCTTAGAATTAGGAACAATCTTCTCTATTTTGTTGATGTCTTCAATCTAAACACATATCATGACTTCTAACAAGCTTTTTCTTTACCAGATCATAAAATATATGACCAAATTAATCTTGACCATAACCAACAAATACATATTATTGTGTCTTAGCATCAGGCTAGAACCTCTCATCTTAAGGGATATGCACAAAGACTTTATATCCAAACACCTACAAATGATAATAGGAAACATCTTTTTCTAACCATACTTTCTTTGATGCATTATGTTATAGAGAAACACATGGTGAAAGATTCAACACATGTATAACTAGAAGTAAAACTTCACCCCAAAAGGCTATAGGCAACTTTCCATGTGAGAGTAAATATATAACTCTCTCTATAAATGCTCTATTCATCTTTTTAGTTAAACCATTTAACGTCAGTGTTTTTAGAGGCATTGTCCAACGTCAAATATCATGTTTTTTATAGTAAGCATCAAATGGTCCAATGTATTCTCTATCATTGTCTGTCCAGATACATTTTAGCTTCTTCACAATATATCTCTCAACTAAGACTTGAAACTATTTAAAGACATCTAACAAGGGATCTTTTGTCTTCAAAGTGTATACCCTTATTGTCCTAGAATGATTACCAATAAAAGTTACAAAACATTAACCACCACCAAGTAATTTTGACATTAGTCCACACAAGTTTGAGTGTACCAAATCTAACACATCCTTTATTCTAAAAAAAGAACTCTTGAAAATAACTCTGCTTTACTTTTCAACTAGATAATTAGCATATTTCTCCAAATGCACTTCATCCATTCTAGATAGCACCTTCTTCTTGGCAAAATATGTTATTCCTTTCTCGCTCATGTGCTCGAGTCTCTTCTTCCATAATTCAATTGTATTATCTTTCTCCATTGCATTCACAATGTTATTGGAGAGCTTTTGATGCATAACATATAACATTGAATCCCTTTTTCCTTTAACCACCACCAAAACACCTTTTTTGAGTTTTCATTGGCCATTTATGAAGGTGTTGTAGTACTCTACATCATTAAGTTTACTCATAGAAATCATATTCAAGTGAACATCTGGAATATGCTTGACATTTTTAGCATTAAAATTGTGTCATTCTTTGTCTCCAAGTAAACATATTCTCTACTAACAACTTTTAATAAGTTGTTATTTCCCATCCTAACAACAATGAAATTTCCTTATATGTAAGATGAAAAGAATTCCCTTCAAGGTGTAGCATGAATAGTAACACCACTATCGATCACTCAACTGGTCTCATAAGATGTAATATTAACAATATCATTATCATAAACAAAATGGAATTCATCAATGGTATTCATTTGTTCATCGTCACTACTATTGTCGTTCTTCACTTCCTTGCCTTTGTTTTTCTCTTACTCCTTCTTGAACATCTGGCATAACATTTTGATATGTCCTTTCTTTTGTAGCGATGGCATTCAATATTGGCATATTTTTTTGACTTTTCTTTACTCTTATCTCTATGTTTTAAACTCCTAAACTGGCTCTTTTCTCTAGATTTTGTAACCAGGTCATCTGGTTGTGATGAAGATTATGAACATTATGATTTCTTTGTCATATCTTTATTCAGAATATCACTTTTGACAAACTCCATGCTCACGACACTATTAGGTGTCAAATTGATAATTAAAATCTTTAAAGTCTCCCATGATTCTAGGAAAGAAGTCAGCACCATAAGGGCTAGCCCCTCATTACCAAACTTTATTCCTATTTCTAATAATTAGTCTATGATCCCTTGCATTTCATTCAAGTGATATGCTCTTCTCAGTATTTCACGTGCATCAATTTTGTCAAATAAAATAATTTCTTGTCAGTCTTCGAAGCATATATCTCCTCAATCTTATGCCACAATATTCATGCATAAGTCTTATTACAGATGTGATTTTACATGTTATCTTCAATAAATTGTCAGATAAATCCTCATATCTGCTCATACTCAGATGCCTATCCTTTATCCAATTTTTATTGGGTTTAGTTGTAGTAAACACTGGTAGATACAGCTTCATCATATACAAAAAATCATTCATCTTATTTCTCCATATGTGGCAGTTTATGCCATTTAAGTTGATTATCATACTTGTATTTGCCTCCATTGTAAGTCTTTTTTTAATAAAATCTTTCCTAATGTGAAATATCAATCAATGTTGTAACTACAGTGCATACTAAAAATTTTAAAGAAATAATAACCAATGGCTCTGATACTACTTGTTAGGCACAGTAGGTATTGTCTACAAAAATTAACTGCAGAATAAAAAAGATCAACAAAAATGACACAAAAAATTTAACATGGTTAACTCTTAATTTTTGGGCTACGTCCACAAGGTAAATTTTGAATAATCCCCCACTAATAAAATAATAGGTACAAATACAGTCTTCCCTAAATAAATTCTAGAGGCTATAACTGAAATGTCACCAAAATAGTGGTACTCAAAGTGTTTTCCCAAAAACACACCCACAAAAATATTTTCTCATTATTTTGTTACTCACCCTTTAAAAAAAATTTCCAAAGATATACACAAATTTCCCCTATTTTTTCTTTTTTAATAAGGCGAAATAAACTTTCTGGCTTTCTTTTCAAGGATATACTTATTCACTTGCTAATACACTTCTACGCCTCCTTCTATTACCTATTTATAGGCAAAAATTGCTGAAACTTCTTAAGGAAAATGTGGTAAATTTTACTGCAAGATAAAGCAAATGGCACCGAAATCTTTAGAAAATTTTTCGGCATCTGCAATTCAAGAATTTTGGCCACCACTTTACTTCTTGTTTGGTTCTATTTTGCTGCATTTTTGCTTATTATGCTCTTCGCTTATCTGTTGCTACATTTTCTATTTTTCTACTTCCCCCGTTTTTTTATTTTGTTAATGATGGGCCTTTATGTTGGAAGGATCCACCACCAATACTTATTTCATTTCAAAATAGACTTAGATTGTGAACAATAGGTCATTTTATCTAAATAGACTTAAAAGGAGAAAGATATGACTATTTAAAGTTAAGTATATGCAATAGTCAACTATATTCAAAATAGTTGACTATTGTTATTTTTTAACCTGTGATTTGAAACACGATACTAACAGTTGATTGTTTATCTTGCAATAGCCAACTATTAGCTACTAGTCATATTTTTCAAAACACAACAAAAAGTCAATTGATGTACACCAGCAGCTAACTGTTTGAGTTAGGAATTTAATTTTGATGTGATTACAGTTTTAATGAAATATGATTTCAATGGCTAAAACAAATTCAAATTTCATTCATTAATTCATTTTGGATTTTGTAATGTAGATTTACAAAGTTTGTGATTCCTATTGTCTTGAAATTTTGGATTCCCAAATGTCAATGTGTATATGCAAATATGTAATGTATGTAAGAAAGAAGAAAGCATGCCAAATTTGTTAACATAAATTAAAATTGTTTTATGTGTAAAATGTAAGAAGTATTGTTGGTTGAAGTTCTTAATTATGCTTCGTTCTATTTTCAAAATTGTACTCCTTATTTTAAAAAAAATCTACATTTGATGTGCCTGCAAGGTGCACAAGTAGTTGGTATAGGAAAGAGGCTCAAAATGTGCCTGCTATTGCAATATTGTACAAGAAAGCAAAATGAGAAACTGGGGTAGGCATTACACTAATTTATAATATTTTTTTATATTGGATAAAGTATGGGTCATCTTAATGTTCTCTCTTATATTGTTAATGTTATGTTCTTTATGGTGATTACTATCACATATCTTTTGCATTTTTAGATTTGATTTTCTCAATCGTTGCATCAATGGAACAAAAGAAAAATTAGATTCAACAATTATTAGTTAGGTATTATGCCTCTGCAATTGTTAAGGATGTATATTTAAAAATTTAGGCTTCCATATATCTTGTGCCTTTTACAAATTTCAAATTTCTTCACCCAATAAAAAAATGCTCACGTATAGGTAAATTTGAAATGGTATATTTAAAGATATTCGATTATTTACTTATTAAAAAAAAGTAACAACTTATATCATTACTGAAGATACTTGTTGGATTATGTTGTTATTTTATTATGAATACATCAATCCACTTTTAATGCAGTTCTTATTAAGGGTATGCAAAGCCCACTAGTTTATTAATTTCAATCAAGTTGATTAGATTATCAAGCTTGAATGAGTAGAATTTTTTTGTAAAAGTTAAGTTGTAGTGGTTAAGTTAGTTTTTTATATTAAAATTTATTGTCACTCAAACCAACTAACCATTATCAGAAATAATATTTGTTTATTCTACCTTCAATGATTTTTACCAATTCTTCACATTACAATGCAAAGCTTTTTATCTTCCCAAGAAATTCTTTTATTAGAAATAATATTTTTATTATATTTTACCAATTCTTCATGTGAGTGACGTGACAATGCATTGAAACAAATCTCTTTATCTTCTCAAAATCCTTCTTACGATTACTTCTCTCTCTCTCTCTCTCTCTCTCTCTCTCTCTCTCTCTCTCTCTCTCTTTCTTTTTTTCCCAACCTATTACTCTACTCCCACAATCCATTAGCCTTTCAAGTTTCAGCAGAAAACAAAACATGTGAAAATTTATTTTTCCTTTCTTAATCCAATTCTCTGAAGACAGAAATAAGGCTCAGTGCCTTGCCTGTGTTTTTCATATTCACCTTTTTCATTTACTGGTAAAAAAATAGTTGAATAGTCATCTCTTTCATGTGTCTTTCATTCAATCTCACACATAGTCACACACTTACTTGACTGAGCCCTAGTAGCACTGTAAAGCCATAACGGCAAATTGCAAACGTAGTGAGGTAAACAGTCAGTGCCATCGTCTCCAACCCTTAGCAGCAATGCCAACATTCTTCTCATCATAGTCAAATAAGATGACATTCTTCTATAAAAAAGTGTTGATCCATGAAAAGCACAAAGAATGAGGTAGAGAAAAAGGAGAAGTGGTCTGTCGGGTGACCTAAGTGAAAATTCTTCAATTCGAACTAACTCAACCTATTCAAGTAACTCGAATCATCAATCTTTTTCATTTTTATTTTTTCCAAACCAACTTCTGTTTAGTCGAGTTGAATTTATGGTTCAACCCAACTGAATCTGACTCATACTCATCCCTAATTCTTGTTGTTTATAAAAATGGTCATAAATTTCAAGTTTTACCATCTAATTATCTACTTCATCAACTAACTATTTATGTCACAAGTCTAGTTACAGTGGAGATACTACACACATATGATGAAGGCCAGCAGATTATTGACTCTGTTGATGTTACATGTGGTATAAGCCTAATAGAATATACTTCTTTGGCATTTGTTAAGGCTTTCTAGTGAGTTGCCTTAATTTATTAGTAAAATAGTTTTTCTATTGTGTTTCCTTTCTAACTTTCCTTTATAAAATCCCATTTATCACAAAAATTGTACAAAATGAAAGGAATAAATGTGACTGACCTCTATGCCCCACTTTTTTTTCCAATGATACTCATATACTATATATGTTAAGGTCTTGACCATGTTTTGATACTCATATTGGAATTTGAAAAACCAAGACAATACACTTCTAAATGTAATTTTTTTATTACTAAAGCTTGCTTTAAACCTCATAACAAACTTGTAAATAGATCAGAGCTAGAGAAGTGTAAGATATTTCATGGTTTTTTTTGTTATCACATATTTAGATATTAGAATGGGATACAAGTAGTGCTATTGCTGTGTGCTAGTCATGTATTTATTTCTTAAGATTATTTGACCCCTTGTTATTTCTTATTACAAGAGATCATGTATTTCTAAGGAGCTTTTGTTGCTATTTATTTTAATTTCATCATATAAAATATTATATTCCTTTGTTTGCACTGGAATTGATGATTTTGGGTTTAAATGAAAAACTATTAATTTATTATTATACTATTAAAATGTAAAATTGATTTGCCTAGAGATTTGGTTGAAACTTTTTCTCTTTCCTTCAATATGTTTGTATACTTGATTAATTTGTGGTGGAATCTTTTTTCTTGCATATAGAATTTTTAAAATAATTGGTTTGTATTTACCAAATGAAAAAAATATAAAAGACAGAAATGAAAGTTGTTGTTTAATGTAATTGTTGCTATTGTAGGTGCTTTGATTAAGGGTGCTTTAGTTTTAAGCCAAGAATTTATGTATTTGTATAGGCTTTTTTTATATGGAGATATAAAAAATATTATTTGATGTGCATGTGCCCATTCTCTAGTATTGCAAGGAATCAATATAGTCATTATAAATGGGTCTTAACCAAAGCAACAAACCTACTAAATTCTTGTGCAAAATTCTTATAGCTAGTGATAGAAGCACTTATGGTAGATTTTCATTGTGTTAGGACTAGTTAGTTTCATTTGTAACTAATTACTCTTTTCTTTTCTAAAATGTAACTAGTTACGTTACATTGAACACTAGTGTTTGAACTAATTGTAGTCAAATATAAGTTTAAATAATGACACTATTTTTTTTTATTATGATTTGAGTAAGATAACTCATTTATCAATTACGTTTTTTTATTTTTATTTTTTGATTACTATGTTTGTAACTGTATATATAAATCTTAATAATAAAGAAATTAATACAAGGAAAAGAAAAAAAGTACACATTATACTTTTGGTGGCAACTTTTGTTGTCATTGAAAGTCTACTTTTAGTAACAACTATGGAATGTTGCGACAAAAAGTGAATTCAATGGCGACACTGAAAGCCTACTTTTAGTTGTAACCATGGAAAGCCAACATCGAAAGTGGTTAAATACTAACATATAGTAGATGCCATGGTGGCATAATTTAGGGTTTTTGTGGTGACTTTTGTTACTACTGAAAGTGGACATTTAATAGTTTTATGTTTCCATTAAAAGTGGACATTCAATGGTAACTATTATGGTTTTGGTGGTGACTTTTATGATTTTCAGCGACGACCTCAAAAGTCATCGCCAAAAACCTTTAGTTGCAGAGGTAGAGGTAGCAACATTATGGCAACTAAAAGTCACCACCGATAGTTTTTTTATAGTGACTTTTAAGCTTTTAGTGGCGACAAAATTTGCCACTAGAAGTTTGATGTAGGAGTCACTATATACTTGAATTTTTATAACTCTTAACTCATGCTAAATCAAGGCCTGCTAACAAAGCTTCATAGTTAGCTTAATTGTTCAAGGCTTTCATGTGAAGCTATAGAGATTATTCAATATTTACTCTAATTGTTAATAAATACAATTACATCCCAACTTTAACACAATGGCATAGTAAAAGATTGTTCCCATCAAAAATCAAATAAAATCTTAATTATATATTAGAGCTCAACCTCCCAACTGTATTCAAACAATCAATCAATTAAATCAACATGCAAAATAAAATTAAAATAAACTAACTAACATGAAAATATCTACAATCTATGAATGATGCCCTAGGAATTTTAATATCACTTATAACTTCACTTAACTTGTACCATTTCCTCATTAACAACTCAAATTATTCATCCAGAGTACTCAATTATTTATAAGTCTTATTCAAGAACATATAAACATAATTCTCAAAGCAAGAATTATTAATTTATTAAAAGCTCTTAACAGCTCTATATGGCATGCATGTATAATTTTATCCATACATGCAAATTAATCAATTCATTATAAGGATATTGTGACTAATCATGTGTTATTCAATTCATTAGTTGAACTATCCAACTTCTTCCATAAGAAGAATTCATATTCTCTAATCATCTACATAGTTTCAAAGCAAATAGAAGCATTAAGAACGAAATTGAATAAATAACTTATAGACATTAAAACAGATAAGAGAAAGGTATTTAAATCAAACTACATGAAAATATACATTATCATTCCTAAAAAACTAAACTAAAACATAATAAAATTTAAAAACATGATACAAAACATCAAAGGGAAACATGAAGAACACAAATTAGGGATCTTTCAACCCCTAAATCTTAAACCCTAATATCTAAAATCATTAAGTTTGGGTTTCTCCCTTATTTTGGTGTTGTTCTAGTCTTTTGGGACAAAAGCAGTTTACCATTAAGTTGCCATAGATCTACTATTTATATTGGGGATGAAAAGATGGACTTCTATTAAGAATAGGAATGCTATTTATGCCCTAATTATGCAGTGTTGCAGCTCTCAAGCTAAAGTCATAACTTTGACTCGTTGTTGCGCTTTCTGAACTTACCCATAACTTTTGATCTCCCAAGCTAAAGTCATAACTTTGACTCGTTGTTGTGCTTTCTGAACTTACTCATAACTTTTTATCCAAGTGGAGTTATAGAGTCTATAAAACATCAAGAGAAAGCTCTTCTCAAGCATGTCTTCATCATATTTAGGGTTCACTCAAATAAGATCTTTTTGTTGCTCACAAATTTTTCTTTTTAGTATCTAATGAGCATCAACCTATAAAATAATTAAACATTGCATTAAATACCTATCATATATAGAAAATTAATTAAAAAATATTTAAATTACTCTTTTTAATTAGGAACAAATACCAAATAATGATAGAAATCTAAGTCAAAAACTCTGTAATTGAGAGTTATCAAACTCCCAAACTTAAGTGTTTGCTTTTCTATAAGCAAATGAGAACAAGACCCAATGAAATAAATGCTCAACAACAAATGAGGATTAGAACAATCAAACACAAGGCTAAGAAAATAGATAACAAGCTAGAATAAAGAGTAAAGAATGTATAAAATAAGTTCTTGCAAAATTCCTTTCAATTTCTTGACTTAAGTTAAAACATAGATCTAATTCAAATAGTGATTCAATTCAAATGCACATGCCATTCTTGAATGGATTTTCAGTGTATGTGTATGTGTATTCTCTTTACCAATTAGTTCATGCAATTCGGACAAGCTTATGCTTGTGCAAAAATGCAAACTCTAAATCCCATAAGTTTGTTTTTCAACACCTGCTTCACTTATGTAGATTAACAATTAGCTAAGGATCATTAGATCTTTATTAGCTTGTATTGTAATGAAAGGTGAAAGCCTAGAGTGAAGATAGGATAAAGGATACATTTTAGGCTAAGATCATCTTAGCCACTTTCTTCTTTTTCTCTTTTTCTTTTTCAAGAGTCAATCTCTTTCTTTGCTAGCTACACCCTTTTTTAAGGATACCTCTTTCTTCCACATTCATTTTTTCTTTTACTTTCTACTTTTCTCTTTCATTTGATTTTTCTTTTTTTTGGCTATTCTTTCTTTTTCTCTTTCATTTTTATTTGCCAATTTCTTCCATGTTTCTGCAGTAACATATTGTTTCATGGAGCTAAGGTCCAAAATATGGAAGAAATGGGTGTTTCCACGACTCTACCACCCTAGTTTATGGCCACATATCTATATATCTTTATAGTATATCGAATACCTTTTTATTCTATAGAATTCTATATAATATTATATCTCTCTCTATATATAATATAAATTATAATATTAAAATTTTTTATTTAAATATTATATATTTATTATAATATTGATGTAATATTAGTAATATTTCTTTGAATTCTCATTTGTGTAAATGCCTAATAGGTGAAGGTTTTTTTAATCCTTCATTTAGGCTTAGGCTTTAAACTTTTGGTGATTCAAATAAAAGAGACATAAAAAAAAGAAGCTCAAATGGTGTAAATAAAGACAATTTATGCACAAGGTAGCTTAGAAAGACTCAAACTTTCCAAACAATGCCTAAATTATGTCTGTAGCTAATGTAATTTAGGTTTTTCCTTAAAAATGAATCAAACAAATTATAAGATTTATGATTTATTTATAAATTACATGAATATAAATTATCTAAATCAACATTCAATTCTTTGTTAAGACATTAAGTGCTCAAAATTTAAGGGGTTAGTGTTTAAAATTATGGTGTTTGACTGAATAGTTAGGGTTTTCTAATCTCATCATATAATGGCATTTACCAAAAGAATTTAGCACCACTAAAACATATCTAGATTTTACTTGGATTCTAGATATCTCAACAATAAACTATCTTCATTACATAAGAACAACACTTAACCTTCAAACAATTTCTAGAGTTGCAATTAAGAACAATTCAAGCAAATTTTATCAAGAAATTTGTTTCTATAATTTAGAGTAAATGAAAGAAAATTATGTAGAAAATTGGCATTTAGATTCTCTCCCCAAACTAAGCAAATCTTGTTGCCAAAATCACTTACTCAACTAATTCAATAACTTGAAAGAAATTAGGAATAAGGTGATTTCTTTCAAGAGTTCACTTAGTCTTCCAATGGGTGATCAATCCACAGGTAGAGCGTTCAAGAGCTTCAAAACCTAATAAACTCAAAAGTAAGGGTAATTCAATCGATAGAAATTTAGATGGGCTAATGATTTGAGGTATTTTTTAGCCTTTTCATTTGAATTTTGGGGTAAAGAGACAGAGCAGGGGTTTAGGGATTTGAAAAGATATGACATTAGGACTAATTTAAGGTAATTTTTGAGTTTAAACCTCACAAGGTGAGTGTCAGCTTGGGAATCATGAATTTTAATCCAGAGTCATGACCGTACAGAAAAGTGGCATTATTGAAATTTTTTTTCCCCTCATTTTAGGAGTCACGACTCCCAAGCTAGAGTCATGAATTTCAACCCTAGCGCTTTTTCTCACTTCTTGCTAATTTGAGGATTTGGGCACCTAATAATCAAACAAAAACTAAATTAAGACTCTAGTAACACTAAAAAGTATAAGTTTACTAAAAACCAAAAATTTAAAACTAAAATACTAAAGAAACAACAAATAAACTTGCGTTGCCTCCTAAAAAATGAGCATGTATACCAGCTCCCTTGGCCTTCATGGTAAGCCTTACACAGCGCTACTTTCAGATCCCAAGTTCAAAACCTAGTGTCTCGGGAAAGCAGAAAAAACAAGCATGTATCCAGGACTCATTGTACAGTAGAAGCAAAGAGAGTTAACACATACAGATCTCTTATTAAAGAAAATTATTGTTAATAAGAATTAAATTCATATTTTACAAGTACCTGTCGAATTGGTCTTTATTGGCACTGAATCTACATAATTAATAACTTTTTAATAATTAATCACCATTAACTTTAATAACTAGTGATGCCAGTATTATATAAAGGTACACAAATTCTTGGGTGGTTTTAAAACAAAAAGTAGGCCTTTTTTTCTAAATTTCAGTAAACAAATAAAATATTTTTATTTTAATTTCTGACGAAGTAAATTAATATAGTAATGGCGAGTTACTTCACCGTTAGTGAGGGATTGTATGTTATACATTGGAAGACTCATTTTTCAGATCTAATTTCGAGTCTGATTAATTTACTATGAATTACCAGGAAGCTTGACTTTTATAATACACCTATTCCATGCGCGATTTGTGCGAATACAACCAAACACGATAATTATATCTTTTGGTTATAAAATATATCAGATTGCGTGTTAAGTTAGGAAGTACGACCATTTAAATTTTAAGCCATTGTCATGTGAAATAATTTTGGGTCTAGCGTTCAAATAATAATATCTTATATTTTCATGACAGCACGATTGAGTAGCGAAAACTGCGTGCGTAAGCACAGTTTATGACAAGCACACAGTTTTCGCTAGTCAACTGTGCTGTCATGGAAATAAAATATATTATTATTTTAATAATAATATGCAAGTGTTCCAATCAAGGATTTTTTTATTTTTTTTCTTTGAGAGCAGCGACAACCAAGTATAAAAATGTGTTTTTAGTATTTTTTTGAAATATCAGAAACAATATCGGTGTACTGTGTTTATAACGTGATTAAACAACTAGGAAACAAAACCGATTCCCAGGTGTATGATAAAAAAAAAAAAAAGAGTTGTAAGGTTGCTTTTTGATATGTAAAAACGTTTTTTTATTTTCATTTTTTTGAAAATAATTTTTGTTTTTTATTTTTTACATTTATAAAATTACGATATGTTTTCATTTTATTTCATTTTACTATTTTTTAAATTATATAATTGTATTTTTTTATTTTAAAAAATTTTAAAAATATTTTCTAAAAAAAAATAAGTAAATAAATACATTTTTATAATTATTTTTAATAAAAATAAAAAACTAAAAAACCAAACAGACTAGTGTCTGATCTCTTCACTTCTTGATCCATACTTCTCCACATCCCTAATGACAAAGGACATCGTCAAGTCTCTGCCACTTCCTTGAGCCACTACGTATCATCTGCAGATCAAATTGTAGATGGAATGACTAAACCTGTGTCCCAGAGTCAATTTGAGGATTTCAGAACCAGACTCAAGGTGGTCAAACTACATCCCTCCACACTTTTGATCTTTCTATGTTGGTCTTTAAAGTATTCCAAAACATTGCAATCAAATCCCTTTTTAAATAGACTGTCAAAGTTTGATGAGGGGCCCTTTAAATTGCCAAAGATTGTCGCAAGACCTGACTTAATTGCCACTTAAACCTCTCCTGCGGCTATCAGCATCCCGCTTAGATCTTAGTCTTACCCAAAAAAATTCCCCTCCTTCGTAGTCTTTCAAATAGAGAAAATCCATCTTTCTCTTCTACTCTTCTCGCCTCCATTTACACATCCATTGACAAGGTGAAACAGAGGGGAAACAAGACTGGCTAGTGCTCTACAGATAAACCATGAACAACCAGAAAACCATCTTTCTCACTTAACGATGTAGTTCGTGATAAGTAGTTAACGAATGGTTTTTAGTAGTTTTTTTTTTTTCGAATAAATGGTTTCCCAGAGGTAGGTATTCTTGTATTTCCACCATATTTCCATGATCCACTTGCTGTATGATTTGAGTGCTAAAACACAATTCACTATCCTCACAGATTTCCTTCCCTCTAAATTCATTTCAGAGGAACAATTGCTTTATAATAATAAGGCACTCAGTTAAATCCATTTAATCCACCAAAGTACGAAAATAACTTTATTTAGGTTTCAAGTGAACAGTTTCTATCTGCCTATGTTAGTACGGAAATTGAATTGGCAATTAGACACTTAGACCTTAAAATCTCCATAGCAGAGAAACATGAAATGCAGAGGAACTAAGAAGATGATCTAATGTAGTCTCGGCGACCCATATAGCATACTTCCTATGTAAAAGCGAATTAATGATATATTCTCATTTATTATGTTTTTAGATGCTGATGAGTCGTACTTAACATATTAATGATAATATAGTCATAATGTTTGTATCCAAAAGGTTAAGAGGTATATTTTCACTCTTCCTTTTGTGGCCCAAAAAAAAAAGAAAAATGAAAAAAGAAATGGAGAAAAAAAAAAGTGGCCCAGTGCACGAGGCTCCCACCTGGTGGGGTCTGGGGAGGAGAAGATGTACTCAGCCTTATCCCCGCAAGCGGAGAGGCTGTTTCTAGGACTTGAACCTGTAACCTCTAGGTTACAAGACAGCAACCTTACCGTTGCGCCAAGACTCACCCTCTAAATGGAAGAAAAAAAATAAAAGATAAAAAAATTGAAGGTAAGACAATGGGGCGGTGTTGGAAACTGATAGCCAGAAGTTGGAAGCTCGTGATAGTGAATCCATGAATGAAAGGCTTTGGGCAATGTGTCGTTGCAGAGTGAACCAGCAAATCTTCCTCTCTTGCCATAAACTGACAGAGTTGATTACTTTAAAAATCTCTACTATTTCTTAGTAGATATTGGCTTCTTTCAGACTAAGTCACATCAATAATCAACAGAAACTATTATTACATTCACACCAAGTTACATACCCACTGACTGAATAAAAACCAACAATGAGAGGGAAGAACAGAGACAGACAGACTTGCACCCATTAATTTGAAAAGACCAGAACAGTTACCAAGAACCATTTTCTTTTTATATCTCTCATTCTCTTTCTTATAAAAGGACCATATGTAATACGTGAATTATATTTATAAGAGAATCAATGTGGGGTAGAAGAAGAGTATGTATATTCTAATTCTGGTAATCTATTTCAGTCAAGAGAACTCTTTACAACTCGATGGATAAAAAACCAAAATGATAGTGTGAATAATAAAAAATGTATGCAGACTCCATAATATTCTCTTACTATAACAACTAATTCCCTGAGTTAAGGACAACCCAACAAGTGTACAATAACTCTCTTTCTCCTTCAACCGAATCGGGTAATCTGTACACCATCGTTTCATCATTTTACTACTACTGTGTCGTTCCACTAATAGTCTCTCAAGTCGTTATGACATTTGCCTCTCCTTCAACGACTTCTTTGTCCTCAAGGAAGTTTGAAATTCCAGCTTCTGGTGGCGTTGGAGAATTGGAAGGAGCAAATTAAGGGAATTGTTGTACGAAGGTGTGATAAGGAACCCACGTAGCATCCTCACAAGCAGAATGGGACCATTGCACGAGCACTTCAGTGATGGCTCTGTTATGACGTTTGACCATTCGTCGATTTAGGATGGCAACTGGTAAGATGGCCCAGATCTCCTTCCTCCAAAAAAATAGGCAGTATTGCCTGGGGGATAGACGTGCCATGCCGTTTCTTTAATAAAGATACATGGAAGACATCATAAATCCTACTGTCGGGAGGTAATGCCAAACGATAAGCCACTTTGCCAACCTTAGCCACTACCTAATAAGGCCCGTAATAGATTGCAGCTAACTTATGAAAAGCTCAGTTAGGAATAGAGGCCTACTTGTAGGGTTGGAGGTGTTGTTTGAGCAAGGAGAGAATTTGATCTCGAGAACGCATGGTTGTCTCCACGGCCCTTACCATTGATGCTCCCGTGGCAAAAGGATTCCCTAGATTTGGGGGGCAACCGTATTGTGCTTTGAAGGGAGTCATTTGGATGGAAGCTTGGTAGTGCGTATTATACCACAGCTCTACCATGGGAAGCCATTGAATCCACTTACTAGGAATGTTGTTGATAAAGCAACGTAGATACCCTTCAACCACCTTATTCACTGCTTCCCTCTGACCGTTTGTTTGGGGGTGAAATGCCATGGACATCTGGAGTTGGACTCCTTGGAGAGTGAATAGCTCTTGCCAGAAGCTGCTGAGAAATATCGAATCCCTATCGGAGACAATGGCCACGGGCCAGCTGTAACATCCCTAATTTCGTTTCATGTATTAATAAAAGTACAAAAATATTCAAAGTAACATCTATAATTTCATTTTTTATTGATAAATGTACATAAATATTTAATTAAAGAAATAAAATTTATTAGACAATTTTTAGATATATAAAGAAATAGAATCCTTAGAAAATTTTGATACTTAAATGGAGTTGTTACACCAGCCATGTAGTCTAACAACATTGTCTATGAATATCTGAGCGACATCCTTAGCAGTGTAGGGGTGTTTCAACCCAAAGAAATGGCCATATTTCGTTAAGCGATCCACCATAACAAGGATGACGGTTCTCCCTGCCGAATTGGGCAATTAGACTATGAAGTCCATTGAAAGACACTGCCATACTCCTTCCGGAATAGGTAGGGATTATAGGTATCCAAGGGATTTTGAGAGATCATACTTGCAACGTTGACACACGTCACAATGCTGAATAAGGGTTTTCACGTCCTGTTGCATGCCCTTCCAGTAAATAAGGGACTTAAGCCAATGATACGTACTCGATTGTCCCGAGTGGCCTTCCCATGGTGATGCATGGAAGAATTGCAGGATTTCCTTACGTAAGTCCAAGTCTTGCCCCACCACAAGCTTCCCTTTTCGTTTTAACAGAGAACCTTGTAGCTGATATTTGCTGTTTGGGAGTTACCCTATTTGTAGTTTGGCTTGTAGGGAGTAGAGTTTGTCATCTTTGTCCCAACTTTCCTTAATGCGATCCAGCAAATTGTTGTCTATATGATGGTGATGGAGAGAAGAGCTGCAGGTTCTTGTCATCGGGAGAAGGCGTCAGCCACCTAGTTATCGCGCCCTTTCTTATAGTGAATGTCGTAGCTGTAGCCGAGAAGTTTTGCCAGCCACTTGTGTTGCATAGGAATTAATAGAGGTTGTTCAAGCAAGTGTTTAAGGGCTTGCTGATCAGTGCGGATGGTAAAATGGTTTCCAATAAGGTATTGGTTCCATTTCTTTATGGAAAACAGCTCTCGTTCGTAGGTAGACATTGCAATAAATCTTGGTCTCATGGCCTTGCTGAGGTACGCTATAGGGTGCCAATGCCCTCATTAAGAGTATCTGTCTCTAAAATAAATTGTTTTGAGAAATCCGAGAGTTGTAACACGGGTGCAGTTGTGATGGCATTTTTCAAAGTTGTGAAAGCTTCTTCTGCTTCCCTTGTCCATGTGAAGGTTCCTTTTTTCAGCAAATTAGTGAGAAGTCGAGCAATGCTTCCATAACTTCAGATGAAACAACAATAGTAACTTGTGAGCCCTAGGAACCCACGAATTTGCTTAACATTCAGAGGTTGAGGCTAGGACTGAATTGCCTCTACTTTCTTATCATCCATGCGCACCCCATCTTTGCTAATGACATGTCCCAAGTACTCCACCCTCATCTGAGCGAAAACACACTTGCTCTTCTTCAACAACAGAGAGTGTTGCTGGAGAAGATCAAAGGTGGCCGCTATGTGTTGTAGATGATCTTCCTAATTGCGACTGTATATTAAGATGTCATCAAAGAAAACAATGATGAAGCGGCATAAATACTTACGGAAGATGTCGTTCATGAGAGCTCGGAAGGTCGCTGGTGCGTTTGAGAGACCAAATGGCATGACTAGCCATTCGTAGTGACCATGATGCATCTTAAACGTGGTCTTGTGAACATCCTCTGAATGCATACGAACCTGATGGTATCTGAAACGTAGATCTAGCTTGGAGAAGAATTGGGAGCCTTGGAGTTCATCGATCAGCTCTTCCACAATGGGAATGGGAAACTTGCTCTTAATGGTTGCTGCGTTAAGCTTTCTGTAGTCCACACAGAATCTCCACGAACCATCTTTCTTCTTAACTAATACTACGGGAGCCGCAAATGCTGATGAACTTTCCCGGATTAAGCCTGCTTGTAACATCTCTTCTACCATTTCCTCCAAGACATTCTTCTGTACATATGGATATTTGTAGGGTCGTAAGGAGATGGGGTATGTTTCCTTAATCAGGGGAATTTTATGGTCATACGGTCGAGGTGGAGGTAAGGAAGTCGGTGGTAGGAAAAAGGAGTTATACTGGTGCAGGATGGCATTTAGCTGATGCTACTGTAGTGTTGTGAGATTTGAATTTTGTGTTTTAGGGTTTTGAGGGGCTGGCTTGTCTGGGCTTTCATCGATCTATAATAGTTTTAAGGCAAAACACTCCCCTACAAATTTCAGATTAGCCATTTCCCGGGTGGTTTCTTGTACATCCAATGATTCTAGTTTGCCTCTGAGCGTGATTTGAGTCTTCTGATGACTAAATGTCATGGCCATGTTATTGAAATCCCATTCAATTGTGCCCAGTGACTTAAGCCAACTCATCCCTAGTATGGCCTTGAGCCTCAAAATCGAAAGTATCAAAAAGTCAGCCTTGAACAAGTTCCTTTCCATCTTCCATTCTACTCCCAAGGCTTAAGAAGTAATGGTGACTACCTGATTGTTTGCCACCCTCACAAATAGCTTCCTTGTGTAACTGGTTTTGAGTCCCAGTGCCTTTGCCAATTTGTCTGAGAGGAAGTTATGCGTGCTTCTTGTGTCCACGAGGAAGGGTATCAACTGTTTCTTAACCCACCCTTCTAGCAACATAGTTTGACCTCCTGAATGTCCACTGATGGCTTGTAGAGATATCTGTATGTTGCTTTCCATGTTTTTCGGTTCCTCATCTTTCTGTTCCTCTTGCTTTCTAATTCCCCTTCGGATTCCTCTTCCTCTACCAATAAACTGAACAACTTTGATCTCTTGCATTCTTGTAGGTGTTGAGGGCTCTATTTCTCCCCGCATACCCAATACAACCCTTTTGCACGTCTCTCCTCTGCTAATGACAACCCTCGGGTCGTCTTGTTTGGTTGTTTGTGGGGTGGTGTGTATGGTTGTTTAGCTCGGTTGTTGGTGAACTGCTAGTTGGAAATGTTTCTGTTTGTATATTGATTACTAACATTGGATAGGAAGGAATTGGACTTTGGATTTGCATTGTCGTTGTGGCGGATGGTGGAACGAGATTGAAGGTCATTAGCCGTAGTTAGTGTTGAGTAGGGGTAGGGGTAAGGTTTAGGTCCTTGTGGGTTGGATCGAACAGTGTAGTTGGGGCTACTATTTTGTGACTAAATTTTTTTATCCGGAAGTGTGAGGAACTAGCTTTCTTGCCACTTAGCAATTTGGATGGCCTCAACCAGGGTTTTTGGATGTTG
Source organism: Gleditsia sinensis (assembly GCA_037074535.1). NCBI lineage: Eukaryota > Viridiplantae > Streptophyta > Magnoliopsida > Fabales > Fabaceae > Gleditsia > Gleditsia sinensis. The sequence continues at coordinate 7,158,701 of CM073475.1, read as the reverse complement.
AATTCTCACAGCCTTTTCTAATATGCCACTCAACCCTCCAAGGAAGCAACTCATAGCCATTTTGGAATCAAGGCCAGCTCTAGCTACCAAATCATCAAATGTAGTTAGATAGTCCTCGAGATTACCTGTTTGCCTCAGCTGCATTAACTCAGCCAGTGGGTCATCAAACACGCCATCATCAAACCTCATTGCTATGTCATTCAACAGTTCCGTCCATGAGATCTCACTCTTACTTAGCATACTCAGGTGTTGTTTGAGCCATGCATACGCCTTCCCTTCCATTGCAAGCATAATGGATTTAGCACGCTTATCTTTTGGAACTTCCTCTAGAAAAAAATGTTGCATTTTCCCAGCCATGTGCGAAAGTCCGTACCGTCAAATGGAAGTAAGTTAACCCTCAAGCACTCAGGAATACGTGGTCCTGTTGGTGGTGGGTAATCCCTTTTCAGTCCATCTGCTGAATTACTAGAGCCTTCTATCATACATGGATCTGCAACATTTTTTCCCTTCCCAGTGGCATTCTTAAGTGTCTCAAATTCGCTACGCATGAACAACATCATTGCTTCAAATTTCTGGTCAATTCCTTCCAATTTATTCTCATGATTTTCAAATCTCTGGTCCATCTACCTAAAGCGATCAGCCATGGTTTTCTCAACTTTGCTCATCCGATTATCCACTTCATTGTTGGAAACCATGATTCTTCGACGAATGTCAAATCAGTGCTGTTGCCTGGAAAGTGCACTGATACCAGTTGTAATACGTGAATTATATTTCTAAGGGAATCAATGTGGGGTAGAAGAAGAGTATGTATATTCTAATTCTAGGAGTCTCTTTCAATCAAGAGAACTCTTTACAACTCGATGAATAAACAATCAGAATGATAGCATGAATAATAAAAAATGCATGCAAACCCCATAATATTCTCTTACTATAACGACTAATCCCCTAAGCTAAGGACAACCCAACACGTGTACAATAACTCTCTCTCTTCTTCAACCAAATCAGGTAATTCGTACACCATTGTTTCATCATTTTATTGCTACGGCGTCGTTTCACTAATAGTTTCCCAGATCGTTATGACACCATAATAGTGATTCCCTCTATTTTTCTTTCTTTTATCATTTTCTAGAGATCGTGCTCTGTTATGCTTTTCTCACACTCTTTCTCTTTTCACTCTATTCGTATGAGTGTGGAGTAGGAGCAACTATGCAGGGGTGACCTCTTGTTGTTCTTTAGGCCTTGTGTTTTTCTTCAGACCTCCTATCGCCTTTGAAGCATTTCATCATTCTTTGAGCTCCTAGTTGTTCTCCAAGCTTCGCCCTTCAGTCGTTCTGCACTGTAGAACTGGTGAGTTCTGGCCTAATATGACCAAGGGCAAAATTCTGATGGGCTAATTTTTTATTATTATTTTTTAGTTGAGTGGTAAATACTCGCAGGAGGCCAGATAAGTGGGGCCACGTGACTAGAAACTATTAAAAGACAAAATTGACGGAATATTAGAAATGAGTTTGACTTGATCAAGTTATTAATTTAATTTAAAAAAATTGAATTAAAAATTAATATTTAAATTCAATTAAAAATTTAAATTATTTAAAAATTTAAATTATATTTAATTTGATTTATGTTGAATTAATTAAATTAAATTTAAAAACTTTAAAAAAATTATTCGATAGTTTAAATTTAAAAATTTAAAAATTATTAACTTATATAAATTTTAATAGCTTAATTTAAATTGTCTGAAATATTTTTTTAATTAAATTTAATAAAATCTATATGAATGAGTGTGTTATGATAATTACTCTGATAATCTAATTTAAATTATTTGAAATAATTTTTTTAATTAAATTCAATCGAATATATATTTATGTTCATTCCTATGTAAGAGCATAAAAAGTATAATGACTACAACTCTTACATATATATTAATGTTCCAATGTGCTTGATTAAGCTGATGACAAGAAGAACCAAAGAAATGAAAGAGCAAAGACAGAAATTTTGCTTGAGTTACTTTGGTTGAAGATGATATTGAGGGAACTCATGTAAGAGAGAATGAGAGAGAGATAGTTCAAATAATTGATATATTACATAATATTTTTTCTGTTTTCTAATTACAGTCCACTACACGTATGAATGATTTTAAGCTATTACATAATAATAAAAACTACCAATTAAAGATTGATATAAGAACTTAGTTCTTGCGTTAGTGTAAATTGAATCTTAGTATATGTACAATATTTTAAAAATAAAATTAATTATTAAATTAGTAAAATGAGTAATTATAATCGAATTAATAATAAAATATTTATTATATAATCTATTTTTAAAATTATAAAATATAAATATTAAAATTTAAATATATAAAATAAATTAAGTTAGTCATTTAAAAATTTATTAATAATTTTATGAATTAATATTTATCCAGTAGAGTAATATTTAAATAATAATATATAATAAAAATAATTTTAAAATTTTTTATTTTTATCACTTATCATAATTTAAACATTATTTATAAATAAAAAATTATTCAGCAACTATGAATTAAATTTTTTTTAATTGTATTGTCTATAAAAGAAATTTATATTTTTATGTGATATAATATACATAGTAAAAAATAATCATTGTAATATTATTTTTAATTAAAAATTGAAATATATATAATTATCTTTAATATAAAAAATTAATCAAAAGAATTGAATTAAAAAATTTAAAAATTAATTAAGACAATGTCATTTTAATAAGGAAAAACAAGTTCCAATTAGTCCTATTCATACCGATTTTCTGCTAAAAAATTTAAAACTTAAATTGGACCGGTGTCTCGCCAATTCATTATTTTTTCAGTCATATTTCAATTTTGCCAATCCTATATATATTACTTCTATAATTTACGATTTGAAAAAAAGATGAAACAGAAAAGCGGGTCCAGAGTCTTCTGTTTCTGGCAATTCAGAAGCAGTCCGGCCTTCCCTTGTCCTTCAGGCTTTCGACGGATCAGTGGCTCTTTGGATATCAGTAATTCTCCGTTTTAGAAGAAATAAAACAAAATTAAATAATGGAAGAGCACGGGAGAAGGATGAGTAGCAACAGCATAAACTCAGTTTTCTATGCTGAGTCCTACCATCCTATTCAAGCTGGAAGCATAGACGGCACTGATATTCTTCCTCACGATAATGCTGTTTATCGAGCTCATCTCTGTTCCTCAGCTGGCCTCTGTATTCTCTTCCTCTCCCTGCTTCCTTTACTTTTGAATTTTCCTCTCATTTTTCGTTTTCATGTTCTCAAATTTATTTCTGCAGATGACCCATTTGGCGATCCTAAGGCCACAGGAGACCCGTATTGCACTGTCTTCGTTGGTCGCCTATCTCGCCTCACTACAGAAGAAACTCTCCGCAAGGTATAGTTCCTTATTTTTTTGGTTACCGTGTAAGCCTCTGAATAAACTCTTTGTTTTGAATATATCCTTTAGAAAAAGTATAATGTTCAAATTAAGACAAATACAAATATGTTGCAAATAGATTGTGAATTATTAAATCGTAGATTTGTTCTTTCCCAAGGAGCAATATAAGAAATTGAAAGAGAAAGATGGGTTTCAATCTGACCCTATCTCTGTGCAAACTATGATTCACTTCAAGTATGACTTCACTCTCATTTTCTTTGATATTGAGTTATCACTTGATAAGCCCGGAAGTGCCTAGGGTTTGGAAGAACATCAGGGAAATAACTGAATTGTATTCCTGAAACTCACTTGTAAAGATTAACTTATGAAATTTAGCCATTGGGAATTGATGAAGGAATAATAAAGGAAAATGAAAAAGAGACAGAGCTAAATAATTCCCTTGCTGCCTAGGAAATGGATGGTAGATTTGGGAATATATAACAGCAAAAGGGATGCATCAGGGGTCCACTTGGAGTTTATATAGTCCTATATGCAACCTAGTTTCAATGCAATATTGTAGTTGTCATGCAGAAACATGAAGGTCTAATGTAACCCATCCAAAAGTTCTTGTGTGAATGCTGAAAAAGGCGAATATATTGGTACCACATGACTTTGAATCTATTATCTTTTTACTTCACTCCCATACCTCAAGGACCAATATGCAGTCCTGAGAACCTTGCATCAATGTCCAAGTTTTTGCCTGACTTGGAATGTGTATAGTCTAGCGGGTCTCAGTGGATTGGTTGGAAGCTTGCCTTCCCAAAAATCTAGTGGTTCCAACTTTCAAGAATCAATTGAATTAAGTATTTGAGTTATGATTTGTCTTGAGCGAGTCAAAATTCATTGTTTTCCACTGCAACTTTGCTCCTGTTGTAAGTCTTGCAAACTCTGATGCCTTACACATGGTCCAATCTCCTATGAACACATCTCATAGTCTGGTGCTTTTTCTTTTGTTTTTATGATTAATAGTCCTTCCAGTACTCATCCAATTCAGAATTTAGGTTCCCCAATCACAAGAATGATTGTAAGGATTTACCTCTCATATGGTAAAACACTTCACAATTCACTGACTTAGCCTTCAACCTTTCCTTCAGACAATCCTGTTTGACTGTAAGTGAGGATTCATACTGGAGGTCCAGTAGCCACGAAGTGGTTTCTTCAAGGAAATATTCACGTATTAATTGCGTGGGAAGCACATATCCTTGCTTTTCCAGGTACATATTGCTAAAAAGTTGATTTGGTCCTTCTCACCAACTTACTGAGTGGGTCACTCTGTTTTGTCATATTGTGCCTCTCCACTAAATCTCATTGTTTTTAGTTAACTTTGATCCTCAGACAGAGGCTTCTTGTTCTTCTACTTTTTAATTGTAGGAGTTGCAAGCTGGAAAAAGTTGGAACATTGAAACCAAATTTTTAAATAAAAGATGTACCATTACAGAAAGATTCTCATTGCAAGAGTTGATTACATACAGCGTAATACTGATATAATACTTCCTATTTAGATATGAATTTCTAGAAACATATTTAGAACTGAAGTTACATGAAGGGAAACACTTGTAGGTTCATCATCAAAGGAAGAGTAAACAACAATAAATTTCATTTGTAGATACAAAATCTTAGAACAATTTCGTTAGGCTGCAAAACTATATAGAATGACTGATGGTAGTTGCTGGCACACAAGTTTGAAGGGAAACACTTATAGGTTCATCATCAAAGGAAGAGTAAACAACAATAATAAATTTCATTTGTAGACACAAAATCTTAGAACAATTTCATTAGGCTGCAAAACTATATAGAATGACTGATGGTAATTGCTGCACACAAGTTTAGATCCCATATCATTATTTTGGTGTGGTGAAGTAACGCCATATTTTCCTCAAAATTCTTCAGACATGCCTCTCGCACGTATACATTCACTTAAAAAATAGAATGATATTTTTTTACATGCTTTTTATGGGGCGTATGAGGGGATCACACTTCTTAAAGAGGCTCAAATTTAAATTGCACAATTTCTCACTTTTAATGCTTATTTCATCTAAAAAGATATCCTGTTGTCTCAGATTGTAAATGATATGTATGAACCATAATTTGATGAATAGATAAATGCCTTTTAATTTGTATTGATTAAAGAGGATCTCCCTTTAATTACAGGTGGATAATGGATCAGGTTGATTTTGTCACTGGATCATATCATATGTAGCCTCATTTGAGTCAATAAGTTGTACCAGATTTACCATTAGTGTGGTGGCGGAGCCTCCAATTTTATTTTATTTTAGCTGGGGCCAAAGTATAATAAACATAAAATTACTCAAGTTATTCAAAAATTAATTTAAAAATAAATAAATGACAAAAAATAATGATATTTGTGATAAGTAAATATAAAATTGCAAATGAATTTTTATGTAAGAAAAACTTTAATTCAACTGCCCATGACGAGGTTTCATGTTTGTGGACTGTTGTGTGATTTCTTTGTTATCAACGGTTCTAATATCTTTTGGAATGTTCGTGACTAAAGAGTCATTCATGCAGTAGTCTCTTTTTCAATCATGTAATTGATTCTTAGCAATATGCATTGATGAAAATGTTGTCCCTACTGTTGCAGTTGCAACTCATAAGGTTAGTGCCAATTTCACCCAAAAAAAAATTAATAAGACTAAATATATTTGTACATACCTGAAAAAGTATTGAAATTTTTCTTTATATCTTGTCTGAAGAACAACTCAGAACCCAATTGCTTGTTTGCTAGTTATTTTTTTTTTCTCTTAATAGAAGTAAAAGCTTTATCTACTTTTCTCCTAATAGTATTATATTTGTGTAAAAAAGAATTATATTAATAAAATATTAAATTCTTTGGAGGGGAAACTTTCAACTTTTTGATGGGGCAGCCTTGAACCCCTTTCATAGGCAGCAAAGGGATCTGGGGAAGTCAGGAGGTCCCTGCACGGAAAAGAAAAAACCCACAACACCACCCTACCACTGTTAATGAGTGCACTTTAAATGTTATACCCTTTTAACTGTGGAGGAAAATAATTCCTTAGTGCCTGTTTGGTTGGGTGGAATAAGTTTCAGTAGAATAAAAAGAACAAAGAAAGAAGGAATGGAATAGAGAATGGAATGCCATTACTTTGTTTTGTATGCGATGGAAAGAATTAGGTAATGTGATATTTCATTATTTGATTAATAGATAAATTGAAGGAACAAAAAGATAGGATAAATAAAATAATTAAATTACTTTTAATATAAAATAATTAAATTAATTTTTTTAATAAAAAATAAAAAAATAGATTTCCTTTAAGAAGAAATCCCTACAAATTAATTTTTACAAAATATAAAATTAATTTTTTTAATAATTAAATTAAATTCTTTTAATAAAAAAAATGAAATTAGCCTTAATTTATGTTGGAATATTGGATTCCACCGTTTATGGGAAGAACTCTCTTTTCCATCAAAGCAAACAATGGAATTTTTAATTCCATTCTAGTTTCCATTCCATTATGGCAAACCAAAAGCCCTGTTAGTCCTAAATAGTAAAAGACAAAAACCTTATTTTTTGTATTTGAAAGATGGTGTTATTATCATTTTAATACTTTATATATTTTTTTGTATTACTTTAGTACTTGAGAGCATGATTTTGTTCGAACTCCACTAATGTTCTGATTTTGAAACTTTGTGCCGGCATCACTTTAGGACTCTAGATGGATGAAATTGGAACAAAATCATACTCTCAAGTACCAATATGCAGTCCTGAGAACCTTGCATCAATGTCCAAGTTTTTGCCTGACTTGGAATGTTTATAGTCTAGTAGGTCTCAGTGGATTGGTTGGAAGCTTGCCTTCCCAAAATATCTAGTGGGTCCAACTTACAAGAATCAATTGAATTAAGTATTTGAGCTATGATTTGTCTTGAGCGAGTCAAAATTCATTGTTTTCCACTGCAACTTTGCTCCCTTTGTAAGTCTTGCAAACTCTGATGCCTTACACATGGTCCAATCTCCTATGAACACATCTCATAGTCTGGTGCTTTTTCTTTTGTTTTTATGATTAATAGTCCTTCCAGTAGTCATCCAATTCAGAATTTAGGTTCCCCAATCACAAGAATGATTGTAATGATTTACCTCTCATATGGTAAAACACTTTACAATTCACTGACTTAGCCTTCAACCTTTCCTTCAGACAATCCTGTTTGACTGTAAGGGATGATTCATACTGGAGGTCCAGTAGCCACTAAGTGGGTCTTCAAGGAAATATTCACTTATTAATTGTGTGGGAAGCACATATCCTTGATTTTCCAGGTACATATTTCTAAAAAGTTGATTTGGTCCTTCTCACCAACTTATTGAGTGGGTCACTCTGTTTTGTCATATTGTGCCTCTCCACTAAATCTCATTGTTTGTAGTTAACTTTGATCCTCAGACAGAGGCTTCTTGTTCTTCTACTTTTTAATTGTAGGAGTTGCAAGCTGGAAAAAGTTGGAACATTGAAACCAAATTTTTAAATAGAAGATGTACCATTATAGAAAGATTCTCATTGCAAGAGTTGATTACATACAGCGTAATACTGATATAATACTTCCTATTTAGATATGGCTTTCTAGAAACATATTTAGAACTGAAGTTACATGAAGGGAAACACTTGTAGGTTCATCATCAAAGGAGGAGTAAACAACAACAATAAATTTCATTTGTAGACACAAAATCTTAGAACAATTTCATTAGGCTGCAAAACTATATAGAATGACTGATGGTAGTTGCTGGCACACAAGTTTGAAGGGAAACACTTGTAGGTTCATCATCAAAGGAAGAGTAAACAACAATAATAAATTTCGTTTGTAGACACAAAATCTTAGAACAATTTCATCAGGATGCAAAACTATATAGAATGACTGATGGTAATTGCTGGCACACAAGTTTAGATCCCATATCATTATTTTGGTGTGGTGAAGTAACACCATTCCATGATAGGCCACTATGGCGCCGTTTGATCCATGTAGCCGACCCCACTTAGTGGGAAAAGGCTTAGTTGTTGTTGTTGTTGTTGAAGTAACACCATATTTTCTTCAAAATTCTTCAGACATGCCTCTCGCATGTATACATTCACTTAAAAAATAGAATGATATTTTTTTACGTGCTTTTTGTGGGGCATATGAGGGGAGCACACTTCTTAAAGAGGCTCAAATTTAAATTGCACAATTTCTCACTTTTAATGCTTATTTCATCTAAAAAGGTATCCTGTTGTCTCAGATTGTAAATGATATGTATGAACCATAATTTAATGAATAGATAAATGCCTTTTAATTTGTATTGATTAAAGAGGATCTCCCTTTAATTACAGGTGGATAATGGATCAGGTTGATTTTGTCACTGGATCATATCATATGTAGCCTCATTTGAGTCAATAAATTTTACCAGATTTACCATTAGTGTAGTGGCGGAGCCACCAATTTTTATTTTTTTTAGCTGGGGCCAAAGTATAATAAACATAAAATTACACAAGTTATTCAAAAATTAATTTAAAAATAAATAAATGACTAAAAAAATAATGATATTTGTGATAAGTAAATATAAAATTGCAAGTGAATTTTTCTGTAAGAAAAACTATAATTCAACTGCCCTTGACAAGGTTTCATGTTTGTGGACTGTTGTGTGATTTCTTTGTTATCAACGGTTCTTATATCTTTTGGAATGTTCGTGACTAAAGAGTCATTCATGCAGTAGTCTCTCTTTCAATCATGTAATTGATTCTTAGCAATATGCATTGATGAAAATGTTGTCCCTACTGTTGCAGTTGCAACTCATAAGGTTAGTGCCAATTTCACCCAAAAAAATAAATTAATAAGACTAAATATATTTGTACATACCTGAAAAAGCATTGAAATTTTTCTTTATATCTTGTCTAAAGAACAACTCAGAACCCAATTGCTTGTTTGCTAGTTATATTTTTTTTTCTCTTAATAGAAGTAAAAGCTTTATCTACTTTTCTCCTAATAGTATTATATTTGTGTTAAAAAGAATTATATTAATAAAATATTAAATTCTTTGGAGGGGAAACTTTCAACTTTTTAATGGGGCAACCTCGAACCCCTTTCATAGGCAGATAAGGGATCTGGGGAAGTCAGGAGTGTCAACAGATAGCATTAATGTGCTTTGCATTAATGTCAACGGATATCTTTGACTTGACTGTCAACAGATAGCTTTGCATTTATTACATTGATTTGTTCATTTATTATCAGATTGCTTTAGAGATAGGAGGCTTCTGTACATATTATATATATAATGAAGAGATATCAGCCAAGGAGCTGAGTGATTCATACAGCATTATTGATTCATTGACATGGTATCAGAGCCTCTGCCAATGTTTTTCTGAAGTCTTGACAGTATCCATTTTCGGTTGTGCGCGTTTTTTTTCTGGTTCTGTGTATCAGGTTTTGCTTCGGTCCTGGTGTCTCCCACACCATCGAGTTTTTGCTTCGCAGCTTCGGTCCTGGTGTTTCAAAGCATCATCGGGTTTTGCTTCTTGATCTGTGCATTCCCTTTCTCGGCACCCTCTGCGCATCCTCGGGCTGGGTCGCGTCTCTCTGCGTGTCTTCGGCTGCATCTCAGCGTGTCTTCGGCATCTTGGTCTTCGGCTTGCTTCTCTGCGTGTCTTCGGCTGCATCTCTTGGCGTTTCTTGCGTCTCTCTGCGTGTCTTCGGCTGCGTCTCAGCGTGTCTTTGGCATCTTGGTCTTCGGCTAGCTTCTCTGCGTGTCTTCGGCTGCGTATCTTGGCGTTTCTTTGGCTGTGATATCTCTCGGGTGTTTCTGGATCCTTTCCACGGTGGGTCGCCTCTTCTAAGCCACGCTACACCCATTTTCGGTGCTTCCTGCTTTGGGCCATCGTTAAGGCTTGGGATTGGGCTATAGTGTACGTGGCCCCATAATCCATTACATTAAGGTGTTTTTGTTCTCTCTCGGCTCTTTTCTCTTGTTTACTTGTTTTATGTATTGTTTGGATCATTGTTTATTTCTCTCATGGATTCTGCCCCAGCATGTGTTAAGTTTAGTGGCCAAAATTATTCTATTTGGGCATTTCAGTTTGAATTATTTCTCAAAGGTAAAGACCTTTGGGGCCATATTGATGGTACCGATATTGCATCGATATCTGATCCTGAGAAATCTAAGGATACTGTGTCTTCTCCTTCTTGGACTGTACTTGATGCACGAATTATGTCTTGGCTCCGTGGAGCCTCATATTATCACTAATTTACGGGTTCATCGCTCTGCTCGCTCTATGTGGAGTTATTTGAAGCAAGTTTATCATCAAAATAATGATGCTCGTTGTTTTCAATTAGAACATGCTATTGTCCTGTTTCAACATGGTAGTCTTTCTATTCAAGACTACTACTCGGCATTTTTGACTCTCTGGCATGAATATACTGATTTAGTTACAGCAAATATTCCTGATGCTGCTCTTTTCACTATTCAGACCCTTCACCAAACTAGCCAGCGTGATCAATTTCTCATGAAATTACGTCCGGAATTTGAATTAGTTCGCTCTTCTCTGCTGAATAGATCTCCTGTTCCTTCTCTTGATATTTGTTTTGGTGAGTTACTTCGGGAAGAACAACGTCTTAGTACTCAAAATCTTCTGGAGCAATTTCATGGCAATTCTGGGGCTGCAACTATGGCTTATGCTATCCAACGACGTGGACCACCTGGGCTTTCTAAAAATTCTCAATGTTTCTGCTGCAAAGAATATGGGCATATTGTTGTTAATTGTCCTAAAAAATATTGTTCGTATTGCAAGAAGAAATGCCATATTATTAAAGAATGTCGTATTCGCCTTTAGAATCGTCAGGCCCACGCATTTCAAACTTCTATTACTGTAGCAGCACCTTCTCCAGCACCTGCTGCTTCTTCAAATCTTGCATCTCCGCCAGCACCTTACTGAACTCCTGAAATGGTGCAACAGATGTTAATTTCAGCATTATCTGCAATGGGGTTTCAAGGTAACAACTTTACTACACTCTGGTATGTCGACTCGGGGGCTTCTAATCACATGACACATAATTTCACATATCTGTCTCATGTTCGGCCCTATACCGGTAATTCTACCATTCAGACTGCCAATGGCAATTCCTTGCCCATTGCTGCTGTTGGAAATGCCTCTTCCACATTGACTGATGTGTTTCTTGTCCCTCAACTTTCCACGAATCTTATTTCTGTTGGTCAATTAGTTGATAACAATTGTGCTGTTAATTTTTCTGGTGATGGTTGTGTTGTGCAAGATAAGGTAACAGGGGAGTCGATCGCGAAGGGACCTAAAGTGGGGCGTTTGTTTCCACTATTTTTACCTGCTTCAGCACTTTCTCCAGTTTCTGTTTCGTCCTTTGCTTGTAATAATGTTCCTACTTTGAGTATGGTGTAGCATCGTCGTTTAGGTCATCCTAATCCTCATATCTTATCTCATGTATTGAACTCTGGCTTTCTTGGTAATAAAGAACGTTCTTCTTTATCTCTTGAATATGATTCTTGTAAACTTGGTAAAAGTAAAACTCTTCCATTTCCTTTGCATGTTAGTAGAGTTTTTCATTGCTTTGATCTTATCCATAGTGATGTTTGGGGTCCTTCCCCGGTTAGTTCAAATGCCAAATTTAAATATTATGTGACATTCATTGATGATCATAGCAGATTCACTTGAGTTTATTTTCTTCGCTCTAAATCTGAGATTTTTTGTACTTTCACTGAATTTTTAGCGTATGTTGAGAATCAGTTTTCTAAAAATATTAAGACATTTCGTACCGATTCTGGTGGTGAATATATCTCGACTGAGTTTCAAGCATTCTTGGCTTCCAAAGGGATCATCCATCAACGTTCATGTCCCGCTACTCCCCAACAAAATGGAGTAGTTGAACGCAAGAATCGTCATCTTCTTGATATGGTACGTACTCTTTTGTTAGAATCTTCTATTCCATCCTTGTTTTGGGTTGAGGCTTTACAGACTGCTACTTACTTGATTAATCGTTTACCTTCCCAAATTTTACACATAGAATCTCCTTATTTTCGTCTGTTTGCTAAAGAACCTAGTTATGATAATCTTCGTATATTTGGCTGTGTATGTTTTGTTCATTTACCTCCTTCTGAGAGACATAAATTATCTGTTCAATCTGTTCGATGCGTTTTCCTTGGCTATAATGTGTGGCAAAAGGGTTTTGTTTGCTATGATTCCACTTTACATCGTACACGTATTTCTCGAAATGTTATTTTCTTTGAAAATCAACATTTCTTTCCTGTTTCATCTGTGTCCTCTTCTTCTCCTTCCACTGTGGTCCTCCCTTCCTTTGAGTAGTCTTTCTCAGATTTTTCTCCAGTTAGGTCTCGTTTTAAACCCGGTATGGTGTATACAAGACGCTCTCACACACGGTCTCCTCCGGTGGCTCCACCGGTATCTGCTCCTAACATGCACCAGCTTTCGCCAGACGCAGCACCTCCAGAGCCTTTGGTGCGTCGCTCTTCTCGAGTGTCTGTACCTCCTAATCGGTATGGTTTTTCTTCTGGCCCTACTATTTCAGCTCTTACTGCTGCCTTGTCCCATTTTGATATTCCCACATGCTACTCACATGCTGTTAAGCATGACTGTTGGCGATAGGCTATGCAGGAAGAAATTACCGCTCTAGAGGCCAATCACACCTGGGACATTGAGCCGTGTCGTTCCACTATTGTTCCTCTGGGTTGTAAATGGGTTTACTCCGTCAAGGTTCGCTCTGATGGCAGTTTGAATCGTTATAAAGCTCGACTTGTTGTCCTTGAAAACCATCAGGAATACAGTGTGAATTATGAGGAGACCTTTGCTCCTGTGGCTAAGATGACCACTGTTCGTATGATTCTAGCTTTTGCTGCTTCTAATGATTGGCCTCTACATCAGATGGATGTTAAAAATGCGTTTCTTCACGACGATCTTAAAGAGTGTATTTACATGAAGCCACCCCCGAGATTGTTTTCTTCTCCAACCTCCACTATGTGTAAACTTCGTCGCTCTCTTTATGGTCTCAAACAAGCCCCACGGGCCTGGTTTGATAAATTTCGAACCACGTTATTACAATTTTCTTTCCAGCAGAGCAAGTATGACACTTTATTATTTCTCTAGAAATCAGACATGGGTCTTGTTCTTTTGGTTTATGTTGATGATATTGTAATCACCGGTTCTGATTCTGCTTTACTTGTTCAGCTCAAGACACATCTTTCACAATCTTTTCATATGAAAGATCTTAACTCTCTCACTTATTTTCTTGGTCTTGAGGTGCATCATAGTCCCTCTGGTATTTCTCTCAATCAACATAAATATGTTAGTGATTTGGTAGCTACAGCTGGATTGCAGGAAATTACCTCTCTTGATACACCTATGGAATTAAATGTTAAACTTCGCAAAGAAGAGGATGATTTACTTGTTGATCCCAGCTTATATCGCAGATTGGTGGGTAGTCTTGTTTATCTCACTATCACTAGACTCGATATTTCTTTTGCTGTACAACAAATCAGTTAGTTTCTTTAGAATCCTCGTCATCTTCACATGGCTGCTGTTCGTCGGATCATCCGCTACGTTCAAGGCACTTCTACACGGGGTTTATTTTTTCCTACAGGCAATTCTCTTCGTCTCATTGCTTATAGCGATGCTGATTGGGCTGGTTGTGCTGATACACGTCGCTCCATCATTGGTTGGTGTGTGTTCTTAGGTGATGCCTTGATCTCCTGGAAAAGTAAGAAGCAAGACAGAGTTTCTAAGTCATCTACTGAATCCGAGTACCGAGCAATGTCTCTTGCTTGTTCGGAAATCATTTGGCTTCGGGGTTTGCTTGGTGAATTAGATTTTTCTGCTACTGATCCTACGCCTTTACATGCTGATAATACCAGTTTTATTCAGATCACGGCCAATCCTGTCTATCATGAGCGCACAAAGCATATTGAAGTCGACTGTCATTCTATTCGTGAAGCCTTTGAAACTCATGTTATTACTCTTCCTCACATTTCTACTGAACTACAAATTGCTGATATTTTCACCAAAACTCTCACTCGTCATCGACATTGTTTCCTCAGTCGCAAATTGATGCTTGTTGATCAACCCGCATCAATTTAAGGGGGGCTGTCAACAGATAGCATTAATGTGCTTTGCATTAATGTCAACGGATATCTTTGACTTGGCTGTCAACAGATAGCTTTGCATTTATTACATTGATTTGTTCATTTATTATTAGATTGCTTTAGAGATAGGAGGCTTCTGTACATATTAACTGTGGAGCAAAATAATCCCTTAGTCCTAAAGAAAAGACAAAAACCTTATTTTTTGTATTTGAAAGATGGTGTTATTATCATTTTAATACTTTATATATATTTTTTTATTACTTTAGTACTTGAGAGCATGATTTTGTTTGAACTCCACTAATGTTCTGATTTTGAAACTTTGTGCTGGCGTCACTTTAGGACTCTACACGGATGAAATTGGAACAAAATCATACTCTTGGTTGCATAATGAGATACAAAACTCTGTAGTTATCAAATTAATAATAACACCATCTTTTGAGGACCAAAATAGGTTTTTTCTAAAGGAAACCTTTAGCTTTAGAGAAGAAAAGGAATTTGAGTAACTTCATTCTAAACCTCCTCTCATCTTTTTTCTGCCTAAATTTTCTAAAATATGTAGCTTTTGGATATTTGTATCTATGTACTTATGGAATGTATGGTTTTGGTCTTTCAGGTCATGAGCAAGTATGGTCGGGTGAAGAACTTACGCTTGGTCAGGGATATTGGTATTATTCCTTAATCAATCTTAGAACCTTTTTGGTAGTCAATTTTTCAGTTCATTCTTTCAGGTGTATGCCAACAACTGATCTATATTGCTTCTTAACCTTGTTTGTTTTGAGGAATTTGAGTGTGATTTACACAAATAATATTTCAGGTTCAAGATTTTTTTCTCCTGTAAGTAAGCCATGCAAGAACTGTGAAATATGTAATGCCTCTCAAAAGATATTGTTATTTTTTTTAAATTTTTTTTCTAGTATATTTTTTTCCATATAGAAATAATATGGAGCATCTAAATTCATCATACATGACTGGGAGCTTGTGGTGGTTCTTATTAATTTTCATGGTTGGTGTACATAGTGGAAGAGGCTCCTTATTTTCTTTGTAAATGTTCAGTTCTCAAGGGATATATGATTTACCATACAGTATCCTGTTTTGTCAAAACTTATGTTTTAAACCCCTGCCAATTGTTTGGTAATTTTATGCATTTGTACTTTGGAATTAATTAATTAATAATCACTCTGTTAATTATTGTATTGTCAACATGTTGAGATTTACCTTCTTATGATGCATGGTTTTGTTGCAGTAACTGGAGCTTCCTGTGGTTATGCTTTTGTTGAATACGAAACTGAAAAAGAAATGCGGCGTGCTTACAAGGTTCTGCAACATGTTGAAAGTTATAGAAAATGAGAAATAACTTCATGTTTAATTTTTATCTGAAATACGGACTACTTTATCAGTGTTTTTAGGGTAACTGTATTATGACTAGTATATAATTATATCAACTGTATAATTAGCACAATCAGCTTCGTCAGAAAAATCCATCAATAAATAAAAGAAAACAACCATAGCTCCTCTCGAGCCTAGGCCTCCACCAAGATTCTCCAAATCTGCCCTCTTCCCAGCTTCCCCCACAGTCTCCTTATTTTTTTACCATACCTAACTAACTTATAGAAATCCTTCTTATCTGCAACCACGTCTCCTTCCTCTACTATAGCCTGCCTTCCTCAAACCATTAACATGCTGAATATGCTGCTCACCTCCCTTAACGACACCATTCCTCTTCCTATGTACATAGATGTTCCTAATTGGAGGTCTATCAATACACAGAATTTCATAAATCTTACATCCATCTACATTAATATTGGCTGTGAAAACCAATGGGCCATGTACAATGATTGTCTTTGCAGTTGTAGAACCAATCAGTTGATCAAATACATACTACTTTATCAGTGTCTTTAGGGTAACTCTGTTATGAGCAGAATGGTGGGTACCAGTATAATACTAATATAAATTCTGTAGTACCATTAGCTTACAAAAAATCTAGCCAAAAAGAAAAGAAAACAATTCTGGCTCCTCTCTAACCTAGGCCTCCACTAATATTCTCCAAATCTTCCCTACTTTCAGCTTCCCCAACAGCCTCCTTATATTTTCTCATTCCTAACTACTAGAAATCCTTATCTGCAACCACATGTCCTCCACCACAGCCTACCTTCCTCAAGCTGTTAACATGCTGAATATGCTGCTCATTTCTCTTAATGATACTGTTCCTCTTCCTACGTGTATAGACATTCCTAATTGGAGTTCTATCAATATGCAGAATTTCAATGTTGAATATTAAGTCCAACCACATTCATATTGGCTGTGACAACCTATGGGCCATGTGCAATGATTTCCTTCCCACTTGTAGAACCAATCAGTCAATCAAATAATATTGAATCTACTGATTAGTGCAATATTTAGTAGAGTTAAAAGTTATATAGTTTAAGAGTTGATCTCACTTCTAATTTTCATGAGAAGATGTATTACTGTAGAAAGTTGTGCTTTAAATGTCTGTAACAATCCTGTGATGGAGTTTTATATTAATATCATAAAGCTCTGGGAGAAAAGATTTTCCTAGGAGGGGATTTGAATGGTCATGTAGGGAGGGAATCGAAAGGATACGAGGGTATACATGGAGGTTTTGGATTAGGAGATGCAAATGAAGAGGGTAAAACTATCTTGGATTTTTCTTTAGCCTATAATTTTACCATAGCAAATACTTGCTTTAGAAAGCGGATAGAACATCTTATCACATACAAGAGTGGAGGAGCAAACTCTCAAATAGATTTTTTCTTGGTAAGGAAATCAGATAGAAAGTTCTGCACAAATTGTAAAGTCATACCCGGTGAGAGCTTGGCTACTCAACACAGGGTTCTAATTTTGGACGTACGAGTTATGAGAAGAGTAGAAAGAAAGAGTAAGAAAACAATCCCTAGAATTAGGTGGTGGTCTTTGAAGAATGAACAACAAAGGAATTTTCAAAGAAAAGTGGAGGAAGAGAGGCTTTGGGAGGTCCAAGGAAATGCTAATGATATGTGGGACGAGATGGCCAAAGGGATAAGGAATATAGCAAGAGAGATACTTGGAGAATCAAGAGGCGTTGGACCTAAGGGTAAAGAATCTTGGTGGTGGAATGCGGAGGTGCAAGATAAGATTAAGGTTAAGAGAGAGTGTTATAAGGAGTGGCACTTATGTAAAGATAATGCAAATTGGGATAAATATAAAGTGGCTAAGAAAGACGCTAAGAAGGCTGTGAGTGAAGCAAGAACTAAAGCTTTCGAGGGGTTATATCAATCTTTAGGAACTAAGGAGGGAGAAAGAAAAATTTACAAGCTTGCGAAGGGTAGGGAAAGAAAAACAAGGGACCTAGATCAAGTGAAATGTATTAAAGATGAAGAGGGTAATGTTTTGGTAAGGGAGCATGATATCCACGCACGATGGAGGAGTTACTTTCAAGGACTTTTTAACGAAGGGCATGAGTTGACCTGTAACTCTGACAGACTTAATATTGCAGAAGAGGATCGTAATTATACTTTTTATCGTAGAATCCAAGAGTTTGAAGTAGAGAGGGCTTTGAAGAGAATGGATAATGGCAAAGCAGTAGGACCTGACAATATACCTATTGAGGTGTGGAAAAGTTTAGGAAGGAAGGGTATAAGTTGGCTCACTAAGTTGTTTAATGTGATAATGAAATCTAAGAAAATGCCGGATGAATGGAGGAGAAGTACTTTAATCCCTATATATAAAAATAAAGGAGACATACAGAATTGTTCCAATTATCGGGGGATTAAACTCATGAGCCACACTATGAAGCTATGGGAGAAGATTATTGAGCAAAGATTAAGACAAGAGACTCAAGTTACAGAGAACCAGTTTGGATTTTTGCAAGGAAGATCAACTATGGAAGCAATTTATTTACTACGGAGATTGATGGAAAGGTATCAAAGTAGGCAGAAAGATTTGCATATGGTTTTTATTGATTTGGAAAAAGCATATGACAGAGTGTTAAGAGAGATTCTATGGAAGGCTTTAGAAAAGAAAGGAGTGCGTATTGCGTATATTCGAGCAATCAAAGACATGTACGACAGGATAACGACTTGCGTGAGAACACAAAATGGGGATACAAAGGATTTTCCCACAACTATTGGACTACATCAAGGGTCTTCTTTGAGTCCGTATCTTTTTAATTTGATTTTGGACGCAGTTACTGAACATATACAAGAGTTGGGGCCTCAGTGCATGATTTTTGCAGATGATATAGTCTTAGTTGGTGAATCGAAAGAGGAAATAAATTTGAAACTAGAGTCATGGAGACAAGCTTTAGAAACACATGGTTTTCGGATAAGTAGAAATAAAACAGAATATATGGAATGTATTTTTAGTAAGAGACGAACAAATACGAATGTAGACGTGAAACTTGGAGACTATATATTAAAACAAGTTACAAGTTTTAAATATCTTGGGTCTATTATACAAAATGACGGCGAAGTAAAGGAGGACGTAAATCATAGGATTCAAGCTGGATGGATGAAATGGAGGAAAGCTTCGAGTGTCATTTGTGATAAAAAAGTGCCGCTCAAAGTTAAAGGAAAATTCTACCGTACGGCTATAAGACCTGCTATATTATATGGTACTGAATGTTGGGCGATTAAAAGACAACATGAAGATAAACTCAACGTTGCAGAGATGAGAATGTTGCGCTGGATGTGTGGACACACCAGAAGAGATATGATTAGAAATGAGTGCATTAGAGAGAAGGTTGGGATAGCACCTATTGTGGAGAAGATGGTTGAATCTCGCTTAAGGTGGTTTGGCCATGTGTGGAGAAGACCTGCAGAAGCACCAGTGAGAAGAGTAGATCGGATGGAGAATAGTCCAATAATTAGAGGCAGAGGGAGGCCAAAGAAAACAATAAGTGAAACTATTAAAAATGATTTAATAGTTAATAACTTATCTATTGATCTCATCCATGATAGGCCACTATGGCGCCGTTTGATCCATGTAGCCGACCCCACCTAGTGGGAAAATGCTTAGTTGTTGTTGTTGTTGTTGTTGTATCATAAAGCTCTGTTTGGTTCATGTAACAATTATTTGAAAAAGATATTTTTAATGTTTTTTTCTATGGGGGTTTCTGTTACTAGAAAAAAATGTTGCTGTAAAAAGCTCTCATTTTGTTTCATCTGATATACATTGAAACTGCCTCTCCTACTGAATTTGGTGTTTTTGGCCTTCTTTAATGGTTAATCTCTCTATTCTTATAAAAAATATAATAAAGTTTCTTCAATACTTTTTTTTCCTCTAAAAATGCTGCCAATATGTTCTTGTAGTCTAAGTGGTTAGGTTAGTGCAGGAAAAAAAAATAACTTGTTTGCCTGCAATAAAATAGGGCCATAGAAATTGTACACCTGGAAACATACATGACAGTAAAAGTGAGAATGAATAAAATTAAGTTGATGGCTTAGGGTGGTTAATGTGTTAAGTACAAAACATTGTTGAGCAATAATTTCTCTTTTATGGTTGTGAAATAAAAGAAAATAATTCATTGAAAATCATCTGTCGCCATGTAGGAAAATAAAATTTGGTTTGTTAGTGAGATAATTTGGAATCAGCAGTGAGAGAGATAGTATCGAAGCATAGTTACCGACCTGAAAAAAGAAAACCTTGCTGACTGAATCAATAACTTGGTAGGTTACAATAACTACAGCCCCAAAATAATCTAGTTATTGTGAATGCTCTGATAAGAAGTAACTTATACTAAGACAAAGATAATCTGAGTGTTCAGGATAACATATATTGGAACTTACAAAAAAGGGCATAGTCCTTTTATCTAATGAATGTGCTGCAGATGCATGCTCACTAATACTGGTGAACGTGTGGTTTCACGTTTTTTGGCTTGCTGCTTCTGCAGTTCTGTTGATTCAGATTCCAAATTGGTTATGGTTCTTCTTAATTAATTTTTTTTCTCAAGCCTTGTGATATTTTGACACAAATCTATAGCCCACTTTCTGACTAGTAGGGATTTTGCAATGTTCTCAAAACTGAACCAGCGAAGGGAGTGGCTCACTGTTAGATGGTCTGATAGGGTTTAGACAATAGTCAAACTGTTGTTCAATTTAATATTTTTTAAAAAATGCTTCAACAATATATCTTTAAGCTTAATAGTGTCATAGTGTAAGTGAGGTGAGTTTATTTGAGTTAACTTAAATATGTACTATATATATATATCAATCCTGAGGCTTTAATAGCTTTGGTCAGCCTTGGCCAATAAATCAATGACACAAAAAGAAGCTGATTTTACAATGGTAAATAAAGTATCTTATGAATCATTTCAACAACACCTTGCTTGTGATAAATGTTTATTTTTATTTTTTTTAATGAATGTTAACATCACTGATGTTTGTTGAGTTTCCTCATTTTCAGGATGCTCATCATTCTATTGTTGATAATTGTGAAATCATAGTTGATTATAACAGACAGCAGTTGATGCCTGGGTGGATTCCTAGAAGGTTAGGTCAGTTAAAGTGACTTATACATTAAGCATTGTTGTTATTGCAGTACCATTGATCCATCTGATGACTTCCTATTCTCTCCTGCAGGTGGTGGCCTTGGTGGTAAGAAGGAATCAGGACAGCTTCGTTTTGGGGGAAGAGAAAGACCATTTCGTGCTCCCCTGTACATTTCTGTTCTCCTTATATCTGCAAACCATTTTTCTATATTTTTTTAAAACTAGTTCTGCACCTTGGTAAGCACTGGATTGAAATAATGTGGCTATAATTTTCAAAGGAGACAAAATTTTCTTTGATTGAGCAACCCCTTTCTTTGATTGAGCAACACCTTGGTAAGCACTGCACCTTAAGAAGATCAAGAACATACTTCCATAAGGAGACAAAAATCCCTTTCTTTGATTGAGCAACCCCTATGCCAAATTTTCTCAAGGATTCTAAGTCCTTGATCTCAAATGTTGATGAGAGGAAAGTCTTCAATCGGCTCATCTCAAGTACATCATCACCAGTGAGTATTATGTCATCTCCATACACAATTAGTATGGCAATCTTTCCATTCGTGAATGCCTAAAAATCATCGTGTGATCACCTTGTCCCTAAGTGTACGTTGAACTTTTAACAAACAGAGTAAACTTTTCAAACAAGGCTCTTGTGACTGTTTCAACCCATATAAGGTATTCTTCAGTTTACACACCTTTGTATTGAACTTCCCACCAAATCCTAGGGGTGCATCTATGGACACTTCTTCGAGATCTTCGTTGAGAAAAGCATATTTTAAATCCAACTATTGTAGGGACTAGTCAAGGTTAGCGGCAATTGACAAAATAACTCTTAGGGAGTTTAGTTTTGCAATTAGAGAAAATATTTTCAAGTAATCAATGCCATAGGTCTAAGTGAAACCCTTGGCTACTAGACGAGCTTTATCCTATTTTAGAGAACCATCATACCTCTCATACCTATACTTGACAGTAAACACTCATTTGCATCCTAAAGTTGTCTAGCCTATTCTCTCAGTAGATCAACTAGCTCTCAAATGCCATTTTTTTTCAAGAGCTTTCATCTCTTCGAAGACAGTCTCTTTTCACTTATTAACTTCTAAAGTGTCTTGTATCTTGTTAGGAATCTCCATTCAAGACAGTTGAGAAATAAAAGCATGAAAAGCAAGTGAAAGATTTTTATGGGACACATAATTGGACAATGGATGTTGGGTAAAAGACCTCACACCCTTCCAAATAGCAATAGGAAGATTAGAATCATCAAACTCACAATTAGAACACGGCTCAAGTTCAGAAATAGCGGACTTAGAACTTGAAGTAGGTTTCACAGATTCTGGGCAGTGCAAAAGTTTGGAGGACTCTTTCTTTTTGAGTTGTCCTCTGTCGTGAGTAGGCAATATTGATTGGTACTAATGCTGTGGTTTGTTTTCATGTTTCCTCTTTGTTTGTTATCGAATCATCATGAGGCAGCACTACAAGAGGACCTGAATTTTCAATATCTAAAACACTCAACCCATTTTCACTTTCAAGCTGAATATTCAAGGTTGGGGAAGGAACAATTTGGAAAAAGTCATAATAAAAAATTGAATCTTCATTTTTGTTCCCCCCTAAAGTTGAGGCGTAAAATATGGATGCAATTAAAAAATGTAACATTCATGGTAACTAACATTTTCTTTGAAATAGGTTCAAAACATTTATATGCCTTTTGAGTTGAAGGATATCCAACAAACACATTTTATGGCTTGGGGTTCAAGTTTTCCTCAATGAGGATTATGAATATGAACAAATGTAGTACACCTAAATATCTTTAATGGTAAAGAAGAAGGAAGCCTATTTGTGGGAAAAAAAACTTATGAAAACCATCAAAGGGTGTTTCAGAGGGTGTTTCAGAGTTTAAGGCCTCATTAGGCGTTCTATTTGTGAGATATGTAGTAGTAAGAACAGCTTTATCCAAGCAAATAAACCTAAATCTTGTGTGATCATCGACAAAGGTCACAAATCATTTTTTGCTCGAACATATAGATGTTCTACATGGACTCCAAATATCACTATGGATCATAGTAAAAGGTGTAATTGGTTTATAAGGTGGGGGGAGAAAGATCCATGATGATGTTTAGCAAACTGATAAACTTCACATTGAAAAGATGGATTTTTATTTATAAATAATTTGGGAAAAAAGTATTTTAAATGCTAAAAATTAGGATGGCATAACCTATAATGCCATAACATAATATTATTAGTGTTTGAAACAAAAAGAGAATTGAAGCAAGTATTTTGACATCACCTACTCACATTAGGTACAACAACAACTAAGCTTTTTCCCACTAGGTGGGGTCGGCTACATGGATTAAATGGCGCTACAGTGGCCTATCATGAATGAGATCAATGGATAAGTTATTCACTATTAAATCATTTTTAATAGTTTCACTTATTATTTTCTTTGACTTCCCTCTACCTCTAATAATTAGATTATTTTTCATCTGATCTACTTTTCTCACTAAGACTTCTGTAGGTCTTCTCCACACATGACCAAACCATCTTAAGCGAAATTCAATCATTTTCTCCACAATAGGTGCTATCCCAACCTTCTCTTTAGTGCACTCATTTCTAATCATATATCTTCTGGTGTGTCTACACATTTAGCACAACATTCTCATCTCTGCAACGTTGAGTTTATCTTCATGTTGTCTTTTGACTGCCTCGCCTACTCACATTAGGTAGAGTCCATATTTTTTCTTAGCACTCCTAATCATCCTCTCCGTGATCAATTCCTAAAACTCACAACAAGAAGAGAAAAAATTAGCTTGACACTAATGATCAGAAGTAATTTTACTTATGGACAACATATTGCAAGACAAGTTGGGAGCATGGAGCCATCATGAGGTGAGTTTGACAGTTCATATCCCAACGATTATAGAGAGTGAACCATCTGCAATTTAACCTTCTTATTGCTTGCACAAGGACTTCTGGAAGAAAACATTTTAGAGCAACCAGATTAGTGGCACCAGAATCAATTATTCAAGAATGAGCAGAATTAGGAACAACACCAAAAAAGAAGTGACGAGAGAGTTACCAATCTGACCAAGGGAACCAGATGGAGTTAAGGGCAGTGTTTGATATTGAAATAATTTGTACAGGTGCTCTAATTCCTCCTTGGTAAAAGGAACTGCATTTGAGTTGGAAGAAGGCTCTTGAGTCTCCCTTGCAGTGACTTGGGGCTGTTGCATTTGGAGTTTTGGTTTCCAATTTGCTAGTTTACCATGGAACTTCCAACATGTCTCCCTTGTATGCCACTGTTTTTTCTTTTGCAATGATCACACCATGGCTTCTTCTGCCCATTTTTAGAATCAATACCTCTTGATACAAGGGAAGAACTCTTAGATTCAATGTTGAACCCAGATTTGATGTTGTGTAGCATGATTTTTCTACTTGACTCCTCATGTTTAACCTAGAAAAAAGCTTCATGAATAGAAGGCAATGGCTTTCAGCCAAGAATGTGTCCTCAGACCTTGTCAAAGCTCAGATAAAGGTTGGCTAAAATAATGTAAACTCTATCATTTTCCTCTCACTTCTTGTGGCGAGTGTGTTGGAATTCCCCCAAACATCATCATAACTCTTATCAAGTTCCTGCCGTAATGTTACCAATTTGTTGTAATTAGTAACACCATAGTCATTCTGCTTAGATTTCCAGAGGCGAGTTTTTAACTCAAAAATTTGAGAGGAATTCTCTAGGTCTGAATAAAGGTCATGAATAGCCTTCCATACATCTCAAGCAGTAGGAAGGAATAGGTGAGGTTTTCCAATGGCAGGTTTCATGGAATTGATAAGCCAATTAATAACTAGAGAATTTTTGGATTGCCATTTTTTTGAATTTGGGTCACCAACAGCAGGTTTCGAAATTTCTCCAGTCAAATGCCTTATTTTTCCTCTACCATCAATTGCTAATTTTATGGACTAAGCCCATTTGAGATAATTATGCCCATTGCTGAGATAAAGAGAAGAATTCTGTGAATAATACTTAGTTGGGACAGAAGCGGTCAAACCTGAAGAGGAACTTGGATGAACTGGAACGGTTTCAAAAGTATTGGAGAAATCAGAAGATGCAGCGGTGTTTCTTTGAGTGTGGGTCATGGCTGCCTTATATGACATCATTGGTGGAAAGAATAAGGGAGACAAAGAGCCTGCAGCTATGATACCATGTAGTTTTTAGGAATGGAAAACTTTCATTCTTCTTAAAGTTCACAAGAAACTAGTGCACTATAAATTGCAGAGAAATCTTTGAAATCCGTTTGAAGGAAATCCCACCAAATTAGGAAAAAACAATAGGCAACTATTTAGGCTAGAAAATTGGAAACTATCTGGACTAGAAAATAGAAAAGCTAATCAAATATTATTTTATTTAACAAAATCCTAATTTATTTCCTAAAAACTGCCTTTCCTAAAAAATCCAACAGATACCTAGAAGGGTGCCTCATTTTCTTTGGGTGGTTATATTACCCTTATTTAGTCTTGTTTGTCCAGCATTTCACTTTATGGCCTCTCCCTTTTTCATATCCCTATAGGTGTGGCATAGAGATTAAAGAGAATTATGCAGGATTTTCTTTGGTTTAGTGTTGGCTATTTGAAAAGGGATCACCTTGTAGGATGGGAAACTTGTTATGGGTCAAAAATGAAGAAGGTTTGGGTTTGGGTAATTTGGTGGCTAAAAGCCTTGCTATGATGGGTAAATGGCTATAGCGTTTTTCTCAAGAGACTTCTTTATGGCATAAAGTAATCTGCAGTAAGCATGATTTAAATCAAGATGGTTGGGATGCCAATTTGGGCCCACTGCTACTCATGGGAGTTCATGGAAATTTATTTCTTAGTGATATGATTCCTTTTGCCTTTGTCTTTCCCTAAAATTGGTTGATAGTTCATGTATTAGATTTTGGGAAGATATTTAGGTAAATAATATCTCTTTTATGGAGGCGTTTCCATGTCTTTATAATCTTTCCTCTTTGTATAAAGCACCAGCCCAACATTTCTGTTTTCTTCAAGGTGCTTCAATTTCTTGGAACTTTCACTTTTTTGGAAATCTTAATAATAGCAACACTCAAGATTTGCAGTCTTTCCTGCTTCTAGAAAATATCAATCTTTTATCAAATCTAGATAGGAGAATTTGGACTCTTGATCCTTCTAGTGGTTATTCATGTAAGTTGTTTTTTCAATTTTTAACCCATTCTCCTAATAGGGAAAAGTTTGTCTTAGATAAAACTATTTGGAAATCTAAAGCTCCTTGTAAGGTGTAGTACTAAATAGGATTAATACTAATAATATGTTGCAGATTCGCAGGCTTGAAACATTCATCTCCCCTAATATTTGTATTATGTGTATGAAACTGTGGTGTGGCGTGGTGTTTTTGGTTCGAAAGGAATGCTCAAATTTTTCAAGGTGCTTTAATGTCTTCAGATGTGTTATGGGAAAGGATAAGATTCTTGGCTTCTCTCAGGTGTGCTGCTCATGGTCTTTTTAAGGAGGTCGCCATTTCAGATTTGCAAAGAGATTATTCTTCTATTTTGCATGTTTAACTATGAGTTTCCCATGATCAACCCCTATCCCCTTCCCAAAAAAATTAGTTCCAGCAAAACAGAACAAACAATGTTGAGCCAAGAGCCCCTCATTTCTATATAATAGAAAAATGGTGGAAGAATCCACAGTTAACATAATCATGTCTTTCAAATTGCACGTTGCTTTTTACCATAGTTTCAAATGAAGTTTTACCATAACATTCCTTGTTTCCTTTGTTTTATTGTGGAGGATATCTTATCCTCCATTTCTTCTGAATGAAATTTCTTTTTTTTATTAAAAAAATATGCAAAAACATTCAGATATGCGGGATCAGTCTAGTTTTACTGTAATTATTATATAAAAATCTGTGAAAATATTGAATGAAGCTAAGATTATGAAAACTTAAGAATTTATTTATGAATAATATTTCATTTTTGTATATTTTGAGGAAGAAATAAAGATATATTTTTTTTTTTTTTTGTGGTATACTTCTATTATTTTTCTGTTCCACTTCCCCGAAAATTTCATGTTAGGCACAAGCTTCACTCTTGTCTTTTTTTTTTTTTTTTTTGATCAAAAGATCATCATATTCAATATAAAAGCATTAAACCTGAGCTTACAGAAGTCTTTAACTAGACAAAAATAAAATAAAAATTACATCACAATCTGCATTTTTGAAGTATAGACAATATCCAAATTACAAGACAACACATTTTCAAACTATTACTAACCAACATCATAAAAAATATAACAAATTTTATTCAAATACAACTAACTTTATATACAGAGGAAGAAAAAAAAATTTTTTTTAAAAAAGGAAACACACTTACTAATCTTCTTTAGAGATTACAACTTTTAATCTTGAGATTTTTTTTAATTATGATTAGCATTGGATATTCTCTAGCCAAGAGAAAAAACAAGAGACTTCCTTAATGAAAGAAAATAACTTTCTTAATAGAAGAAAATCACATTAAAATATTGAAGAAAAGAGTCACTGAAGGGAGGGAGAGAGAAAGAGAGGGGGGGGGGGGAGGAAGCTGCATTGGCAGCAACCTCCCCAAGCAAACTGCGGAGGCTGGTCCTGGGAGAAGAAGCTCTGCGGCGCTAGGGCTTATGATTTCAGTAGCTTCACTCTTGTCAAAGCTAACCTAACGTATTGCATACAAATTTTTTTGCATATATCCATTTACTATTGAGTATCTTATGGTTTATGACACCGACTTGAATTTGGCCCAACAAATTAATCTCTGGCCCCAGTTCTGTAATCGACTTGGGCCTTTATTGATTAGAAGTTATCTCTTCTATGTGAGCAGGAGACCAATACCATACAAGGATTTGGAGAGGCTTGGCATTCCACCTCCACCTGAAGGAAGATACATGTCACGCTTTCAGGTGTTTTTATCTTATGAGCAATCTATGTAAAATATTTTAAGATATTAAGCCACAAATGAAATTTATATTTGGTCTGGGATTTTCATTGTCAAATGTTTATGCCTTATTTTTTTGTTCGTTATTGCTGCTGAAAATCTGTTATTGGTTTAGCAAAAGTTAAGTGTTCCAAACTAAAATCACCGGATTGAAATTTCATTGATTAATTTCTTAATTACAGGTCCCATCACCTCCTAGAAGAGAAAGGAAAGTTTTAGACAGGGAAGATGGCTCTCGCAGAAAAAGGGGTTCTAAGGACAGGATGGAAGGTATCCTCGAAAATCCTGGGGACAATAAAGAAGGGCATAACAAAAGGAGATCAATTCACCGAGAGGATCATTCTCATGGAAATAGCTCTATGGAAAGGAAAGAAGGGAGGGATGGCCATTACCATAGTAGGAGCTCAGCTGGGAAGGAACGCCATCACAGGAGCTCTGCTGAAAGGAGGGAACACTCTCATAAAAGGAAAGAGAGAGATGAACACTCATATGGGCGGCAAAAATATAGTAACCATTCCCATCGTGAGGGCTAAAGGTCTGCTACCACTCACTATCTCACTTCTATTGATTTACAGCTTAATCAAATGAGATATACTACCCAGTCCAAAAAAAAAAAAAGTGAGATATACTAGTGTCAGCTTTGGCGGGGAATGCATTTTTTTTTTTTAATAAAAGAAACGTATTCTAGCACTGAGCAGATTTAACCATATTGCCAAGTTATATACGAGTGGATGCTTTTTTTTTTTGTTAAATAAAAGAAACGTATTCTAGCACTGAAAGTTCATCAAGCATTCCCAAATGTTAGCTAGCACACTGGTAGGTTCTCTGACATTTGTTATCTCTTTTAATCGGCTTTGGGGTGGCCTCTGGCTTATTTGTTTTGGCACTTTGGAAGTCCATCCATGAACATTGGATCTCATGCCAGGGGCGTGTTGCAGTTGCCAAGCTATAGGCTGTATGCTTCATAACTTTTTTTTATTTTTTTGGACAAAGGCATGCATCATAACTGAAAATGCCATTTTCAAATGTCAGATACAGTGAGTTTTATAAGATAGCAGGCCGATTATTTCTTTACCCTTTTTTGTGTTTCGTTTTCGTAATGGTCCATTTGGAGTTCTTCCCCAGCCTGAAGCTATTGGGGTAGCAGAAATGGCAGAATGTTGATGCAAAAACGGAAACCGGGCACGAAAGATCCGGTGCTAAATGTTGAAACATGTCTCCTTACATATTCAATTATCTCACGCTCTACTACTGAAATCTATATTTACATACCATCCATATGAGAATGTACAAATCGGTGACAAACATCAGTGGAAATTAATCGTGGAATGGGAACCCAAGCAAGATTTAATAGAAAACTCTTCAGACCGAAAAACATAGGCTATTTCTGATATCAGAATGGCCTATAACCACACACAAAATAAAAAAGAAAGAAAGAGAAACAAGGAACTTATTTGATTCTATTTTTATTTTTTTTATTTTTAAAAATTATTTTTAAAAATTGTGTTTAAAAATTATTTTGTAAAATAAATAAAAAAATTCATTTGATAAATCATTTTAAAAAGATTTTTTTTATATATTTTAAAAATAAAAACAAAAAATAAAAATAATTTTTTTTTGTTTTTCTATTTTAAAAATAATTTATTTTCAAATTTTATTTTTAAAATAATAATATAAAACAGTTATCAAATAAATTTTTTTATTTTAAAAATAAAAAATATTTTTTAAAAATTAAAAACAAATATATCCAAAAAAATTTAGCACTCTCAGCTTGCAGCATGTCTTCAACAGTTCTCCCAATTTTCACGTGCCTATCACACCGGTCAATCCCTTTTTAATAATATTTTTACTAAATGCTTTTATAAATAGTACACGTGTCTCCTGCCTCTGGGAATCCCTTCTCACATTCCAGGCAGGACCTTTGCCGCCTATTTAGATTGTTTTCTAGTTGGACGGTCGATCCGATTATTTATTCAAACATTAATTTCATACTCAAATTTAAATATAAAATTTGTTTAAGAGTGCATTTGGGAGAGCTGACAATCTGTATAATGGTGTATTGGGAAATGTTGTGATTTGTGCTTCTCTCAGAAGTCATAAATTTATGTTTAGTTAAATTTTTATTGTGCTGCTTTTTATATTTTTTAAAAGTCGATTGTTTTTGGAAAGATCCTGTAGTGATACTTTTAAAAGCGACCGTCGATATATATATATATATATATACACTATATTTTTATTTTTAAATTATACTTATCTGCCAAATTAAATTTCAAAATATATCTTATTATAATAATATTCATATTTTGAATGATTATTTAGGTTTATACAAAGGATATAAATATCATCTCCCAGATTTTTGACATAGCTATGTATCATTTGGGTACCAAAAAATATTCATAATTATTCATATTGAATGAACATTTGGTGTATGGAAGAAGAGATGAAAAATTAAAAGATATGTTTGACTACAATTATCAAAAGCAAGTTTTGAAAGTCATTCCTTCTACGGCATTGCATAATTACATTAGGCATTATACCACACATGATTGAAAATTCAACAAATAATTTCCATGTTGAATTTGAGAAAGACTAAGGTAATGGCAATGAGATGATATTTAAAGAACTATTTCTACAATAGATAACTACTAGGCAAACAAGTATGGAATTAGTCGGCAGCTTGTGCGATGCACGTTGGAGTTTAGATTTTATCTAATATCATTTCATTTTTTTTAAAAAAAAATCAACCACATAATTTGTTTTTCAAAACCAACTCTTTATTCATTATACTTATTTTGTCACAACCAAAATTTTTTGAACCCGCAGCTAGCACAAAAATAAATATTAATTCACTTCGTAAACCTAAAACTTATAGAATGCAATGCCAAAACCAAAGTTTATTTATTTTAAAACATTAAAACCTCAAAAAAAATTTAGAAAACCTTCAAACATAAAAACAACCTAACATGAAAACTTGACATTTTTCAATCAAATAATATTTGAAATCAAAAAATAAATATTTAAAACTTAATTAGGTATTCAAAACTCGCATTTACATAAAACATAAAAACATCATTTTCATTTTATTACAAAACCGTCATAACATATATGAATAGACAAAAAAAATTTGTTTGTGATAATACAGAAAAAACTTTAGAATACAATTACCTTACATAAAATAAATAAATTAAATCTATCGAAATAAATTAGATTTATTAAGATATCTTATTTGTCATTATGTATAATCTTATTTTTAATTTTATATAAAAAACATAAAAAAAAAAGAATGAACCTTGCAATTCAATGAATAAATAGAATAAGACAAACAACACTTATTAATTTTTTTATATAATAAAATATATCTTTAAAATTAATAGTCAATATTTATAATTATAAAACCTTTTAAAAAATATCTAAATAAAGTAAAACTTAACTTGTGCCAAGTCTTATAAGTACATAAATTCAGAGAAAATAGTTTTTAAAAAGCATCACCATCGGTGATACCCACTAAAATTATTTAAATGAATTCCATAAATTAATTATCATCATTTTTTTTTAAACAACTCTATAATATTTTAAATAATTTTATATTTTAATAGTACAATTTTTTAAAATTTATTAAATAGGTCTCACAAATTACTTCATACTTTTATATTTTATTCATATTTATTTATATTTTAATTTAAAATATAACTAATTTATATTTTAATTTTAAAATAATAAATACATAAATAAAAATTTTAAAATAATATAAATTTATTTTAAATAATATTTTTAATAATAATAATTAAAAATAATATAAATATATAATAAAAAATATATTTTTTTATTTTAAATACTGTTGCAATGGTGTTTAAATTTTATCAATCAAAGTCAATTATTTTGATGCCACATGGATTGTGATCCACTTAAACAATTTACAACGGGGGTTAAAAATTCTTATCGGAGATGCTCTAAGAATTACAATTTCAAAGAAAAGGTAACTTATTTTAAAAATACACCCCCTTGGTAAAAAGAAAAAAATTCCTCCCAACTTAATACTTTAGAGAATCTTTATACAAAACATAATACTTATATCCTTAAAACCAAATGCTTTACATTATACTTTACCCAAAATGAATCAATTATCCAAATCCTGACAAAATACCTTATGGCCATCTTGGAACGAACCTGTCGTGTAATAGTCGAATTGTTCGGAGAACATATCGTTATTTTCAATAATAGTTTAGAAACATATACATAATACTTTCATTCAGTTAAAGATGTCATTTAATCAAAGAATAATTGCTGTAGAGGAAATCATAGTCAAACTATTATACATATGAATATTTTCATAAAAAAGAAAATGAATTGTTAAAACCTGGTTATTTATAAATTCAAAAGAAAACTGTATAATGAAACTGTAAATTTACTAAAATCATTCCAAATAGGAATTAAATATTTTCTGATACCATTATAAATCAAGACGGAATTTACATTAGAAATATATATATATATATATATATATATATATAATTTACCTAGAAAGTCATATATAATCTACAATAAGAAAACACATGAAACCAATGTTAACGAGTAAAGGAAAACAAGTGGGGGTTTTACATAAAATATGAAGTTTAGATTTTAGCAAATTGAAGAAATTTAGATTGAGTGAAAATAGTTTAAAATCAAATCAAATCAAATAATATAATATACCATAAAAAGTGAAATACATTGTTTCAAAATATTTTAATATAAATAGATAATTACCTATTAAACCTTTAAAACTAAGAGAGAATAATTTCAAGGGAAAACATATAAAGGCCTTGTTAAATTTACCATTTCAAGCTTATAATATCCAATAACAAAAAAATTAAAATAAAATATAAGCCTGAGGATTAATGAGGTTTACTTATCCACATATATTATTTATCAAATCAATAAGTTTTTAAGATAGTTATTAAATTCATGTTTTTATACTTAGTAATTCATTTAGTCACATAGGTTTCAGAAAAATGGACATCTATGGTTCAGAACTAGTTATTAATCATATTAGAAAATACAATAAATTTTTAAGAAAATAATTTTGCAAGAAAATAGCCATATCTGAAATTACAAACTTATTAAACTAGCATATTCAGCTTTAGGCTTCCTAACTACTATATCGCTCTATCGTATATTCAAAATACTTTGAATATATCAATTTCAATTCAATAAAAATCACTATTCCCAAATTATATAAAATTATATTTCAATCAGAATCATAATCAAAACATAACTATTGACAATCCCCTTTTTTAACACAACTAAACAAACTTTAAATAGAAGAATTCTTTATAAAAAGAACAAAAACTCAAATTATAAAGGTTTCACAAAATAAGAAATTTAATAGCTGAAATAATATTAAACTAAAGTAGAAAATGTAACGTCCGGGTTTTTTTTTTCGATACGCATGTTAAATACGACATATGTATAAACACAATCTATACATATTTATTACAAACCTCATACATGTTATAATTATACAATACAACATTTCAAAACACAATATACATGTTTACATATATATTACAAACCTCACACATATTATATTTATACAATACAATATTTCAGTATATAATTAAGAGTCTTTATACAGCACTTCACCCTTAAAATGCAAAGGGTGAGGAGGTGGTGCTGACATCTAGATCTCCATAAGTAACGTCATTTTGTGTTGCATCTCATTCTTTTTTATCTGAACATAACACCACAATAATAGTGAGAACAAAGGTTCCCAGTAGATTTAAGATGACGAGAAAACATGAGTTATGTTCAACTGTATAAGCGATAGAAAAATATCAAAATTTTGAGATAAAATCATAATTTTTGTTTATGCATAATTATCATACTACACATGCACTAAAAATCCATTTTTTTTAATGCTCAGCCATATCACGGCTTTTAATTTACTCATTTGATATATGCATAGTGATCGATCGACTACAGTCACAATAAATGATCAGGAAATGTGAGTACATCACCCTCTTGCCTCCTCACATTACCACTGTCACCCGGTTGGAGCGGCTCTCCCTTGGCTCACTCAGGCTAATAGAGCGTCCCCTACTCGGTACTGTCTCAAGCCATACAACCCGTCAATATTCATCCATACATATAAATGTATATATATAAATTCATATTCATCAAATACAATACATAACTATCAAGCAACTCGTCATGAGCTTTACGCTTACCATTTAATTACTTTCATAATATGATGCATCATTTTTATACCAAATGATTAATAATCATTCATCACATACTAATACTCAAAATAATTCATTGATACCAAAATTATCATTTTAAAAGTATTTTTCTTGAATATATGTTTCCTAAAAATATTACAACAAACAAGATTATTTTTAGGCAAAAAACAGTGAAAAGTATGATAATTCAACAACCAACACGGCTTGACTATGTTCAAGACACGTCCATACTTGAAAACTACTTCAAACATGCTTAAAAAACAGCCCCGAACACGGCCTAGCTGTGTTCTATGACCTTTCTTCATTTATTCCATCATATCTCCCTCATACGTACTCCGATTGAGGTGATTTCAAATCCTATAGGAATCTAAGACAATTATCTACAACTTTTATGTTTATATTTTCTTCAAATTCTCTACGGATTATTTCCAAAAAATTAAAATAAAAACACTTAGTTTTACTATCCTGAATTTCGACCTCTGCTCAATTAATCAGTCATATCTCCCTCATATGAACTCCACATTAAGTAATTCTAAAGCCTATAGATCCGTGAGACATATATCTACAATTCATATGTTGACCATTTCTTTAACATCCTTACCAAATGTTTCCAGAATTCCAAAAACCGAAGCTTCCCCAATTATTTCGAAATTCAGTTAATTTATCTTCTCCTTTGATTTTCTTTTATATAATCCCATGCACCCATATGCATGTCCAAACATTCAAAACAGAATTTCATATAAATATCCAGACCACATTTGATCCAAAATCACATCTAAACAAATCTAAAAATGTATATATAATCTTATACAAAATTCATAAATAAATGTTAAACCTACCTCAAATTCCTTTAAACTCGATGTTTGATTCCTTGATTTCTCTTTACTCTTCCTTCTTATTCTTCTTCCTCTTTCTCTTCGTCTTCTTTCTCTTCTTCTTCTTCCCCTTTCTTTTTCTCCTTTTCTTTTTCTTCTCTTTTCTTTTTCTCCTTTTCTTTTTCTTCTCTTTCCCTCCGTCACTCCCTCCCCTTCTCCTTCTTATCTTCCTATTATTTTATTTTATTTTATTTTTTCCCTCCTTACCCCCTACCTACCACCTCTTTATCTCCAAAATGCCCTTGCCATCATCCACAATTACACTAATGTCATCCCCATTAATTACATAAATTAAATGTCATTTTAACCATTCCTACTATCTTATTTGACTTAAGTAAAAATAGTTTAATCCTCCCATAAGATCCAAAATTCATTCTCCTCTCTAAAAGAAATAAATTTCAATTAGTAACATAAGAAAAAAAAATTGGGGATGTTACAGTTCTCCCCCCTAAAAAGAATTTTGTCCTCAAAATTCAAAGTTTACCTGTTTTCAAACAGTTGTGGATACTTCTGTCTCATGTCATCTTCCCTTTCTCATGTGGCTTCTTCCATTGTTAAACTCTCTCAACCTACCTTCACCAATGGAATGGTTTTATTTCTCAACTGTTTCACTTCTTTATCCAGAATTACTATCGGCCTCGGTCGGTAGGTTAGATTCTCGTCTACAGCTATTCTTTCTTCTTGAATTGTGTGCGACGGATCTGGTAGATACTTTTGAAATTGAGAAACTTGGAACACATCATGCAGATTTGATAAATGCGGAGAAAGCGCAATCTGATAAGCCGATGACCCTATTCTTTTCAGAATTTGATAACGTCCTAAATATCTCGGACTCAATTTCTTAATTTTCATTGCTCGGCTAATTCCGGTAGTAGGAGAAATTTTCAAGAACACATGCTCACCCTCTTGGAATTGTATCGATCTCCTTCTCCTATCGAAATAACTCTTTTGTCGACTCTGAACTGTTCGCATTTTATCTCGAATTATTTGTATTTGCTCAGAAGTATGTTGCACTAACTCGGGCCCCAATAACCTTTTCTCCCCCACTTCATTCCAACATAATGGCGATATCTCCTACCATACAAAGCTTCATATGGTGCCATTCCGATACTAGAATGATAACTGTTATTATACGCAACTCAACCAATGATAGATATCCATCCCATCATTTTCCTTGCTCTAGCACGCACGTTCTTAGCATATCCTCTAAAGTCTGTATAGTTCTCTCCGTTTGACCGTCTGTTTGAGGATAATATGAAGTACTAAAACACAAATGAGTACCAAAAGCTTATTGTAGTGCTCTCCAAAATCTGGAAGTAAATCGAGGATCTCGATCTGAAATGATACTATTAGGAATTCCATGCAACCGTACAATTTCCTTCATATACAATTGGGCCAACTTATTCAACAAGTAGTTTTTCTTAATGGGTAAAAAGTGTGCAGATTTCGTCAATCTATCAACTATTACCCATATCGCATCATAACCTGTCTGAGTCTTAGGTAATTCGACAATAAAATCCATAGATATACTATCCCACTTCCACTCAGGGATTTCTAAAAGTTGTAACATCCCAAAAAGTTTTTGATGTTCTATCTTCACCTTTTGACAAACCAGACACTTAGACACATATTCAACAATGTCTCTCTTCATTTCTGGCCACCAGTATAATCTTTTCAAATCTTGATACATTTTTGTAGATCCTGGATGGATTGTATACTTACTTTGATGAGTTTCTTCTAGAATCTTAGCCTTCAAATTCTCTCCTTGTGGTATACATGTTCTGCCCCGGTACATAATAATTCTATCCTCTAACATTGCAAAGTCAGGTTGATTTCTTCGATCTTGTAAAAATTGATCATGTGTCTGCGCTTCTTTAATCTGAGTCTTCAAGTCACTTTCAATTCTTAATTCACTAAAAATCAAACTACCAGGGACAATCATAACTGATAATTTCAAATTTTTGAATTCCTCAATTAGCTCCATTTCTTTTATTAGTATTTGACTTAAATGCAACGACTTCCAGCTCAACGCATTAGCTATTACATTTGCCTTCCTTGGGTGATACTTTAATTCAAATTTGTAATCATTAATGAATTCCATCCACCTTCTTTGCCTCATATTCAATTCTTTTTGGTTAAAGAGATACTTTAAACTCTTGTGATCACTGTATATTTCAAATACAGCTCCATACAAGTAGTGTCTCCACATCTTTAGGGTAAAAACTATAGCAGCCAACTCTAAATCATGAGTAGGATAGTTCTCCTCATGCGGTCTCAATTGTCGAGATGCATAAGCAACTACCCTACTTTCTTGCATCAAAACACAACCTAAACCTTTCTTGGAAGCATCTGTATAGACTACAAAGCATCCAGAAGGGTTAGGAACAACTAGAACAGGTGGAGAAGTCAATTTGACTTTAAGCTTTTGGAAACTATTCTCGCATTCTTCAGTCTAATTAAAGAGACTTCCCTTTCTGGTCAATCGAGTCAAAGGCAAAGTTATTTGAGAGAATCCCTGTATAAACCGTCTGTAATATCCTGCTAAACCCAAAAAACTTCTAATTTCAGTCATAGTTTTAGGTCTCTCCCATTTCAGCATTGCTTCAGTTTTACTGGGATCCACCGACACACCATCTTTAGAAATTACGTGACCCAAAAACTTCACTTCTTCCAGCCAAAATTCACATTTTTCTAACTTAGCGAAAAGTTTCTTTTCCTTTAAGACTTGAAGTACTAATCGAAGATGCTGGTTATGTTCTTCCTCACTCTTAGAGTAGATTAAAATATCATCTATGAACACTACTACGAATTGATCCAAGTAGGGTCTAAAAATGCGATTCATATAGTCCACAAAGACTGCAAATGCATTTGTGACCCCAAAAGGCATGACTAAAAATTCGTAGTGTCCATATCGAGTTCTGAAAGCTATTTTTGGAATGTCTTCTTCTTTAACTCCGATCTGATGATATCCTGACCTCAAGTCTATCTTACAAAAAATAGTAGCTCCCTTTAATTGATCTAATAGATCGTCTATTCTAGGCAATGGATACTTATTCTTAATAGTCGCCTTATTCAATTGCCTGTAATCAATACACAATCTCAAACTGCCATCTTTCTTCTTTACAAATAATACAAGCACTCTCCAAGGTGATACGCTAGGTCTGATAAAATTCTTTTCTAACAGCTCTTCAATCTGCTTCTTCAGCTCTTGTAGTTCCACAGGAGACATTCTATATGGAGTGATAGAAATAGGCCTCGCCTCTGGTGCTAGATCGATTGAAAATTCCACTTCTCTCTTCGGTGGAGGTTCAAAAATTTCAGAGGGAAAAACCTTTGGAAATTCACGGACTACTGGAATCTCAAGCAGTTCCCGTTTCATACTCGGGTTGATGGTATACAAGAAAACACATTTCAAATCTGCATCCCTCATCTCCTTATAGAGTTGGTGAGCACTAATAATGCTATACTTTTGGTCCTCTAGTGGGTCCGAGAGAAATTCAAAAGTCTTATTGCAGCAATCCAGTAGGACTCGGTTCTGACTTAACCAATCCATACCCAAGATGACATCTATACCGTCTAGAGGTAGACAGATCAGATTCACTACAAAGGATCTGTCATTCAATACAATGGGACAATTCAAACACACTAAGGAGGTAATTTTTTTTCCTCCTGTAGGTGTCACCACCGCTAACTCATATGGTAACTCCGCAATAGAGTGTTGTAATTTCCCCACACATTTTATTGCTATGAAAGAATGGCTCGCGCCAGAATCAAACAATACATTCAGAGACAAATTGTTGATACAGCACGTACCTTGCATCAAATCAAGAGTTGTCTTTGCTTCAGCATCGCTCAAGGTGAAAACTCTTCCTGTCGTTTGTTGAGTTCGTGCAATACCTTTCCCATTTCCTAGTGGACAATATCATGACATGTGCCCCTTCTGTCCACATTGGTAGCAAGTGACTGAATCAAAATAACATGGTTTATTCCCATGGAATTTCTCGCATTTTTCACACTGACCCATTGCCGAATTTTTTAGAAAAGGTCTGGGTTCCACAGTTGCTAGTTGTTTACCTCTCATGATATTCTTCCCTCTGGTATTTCTATCCATAACTGGGAACTCTCTCTTCCGCTTCCACTGAGTCCGCCTCTCCTTTTCATCATCGACTACTTTTAGACTTGTCGCTAGCATCCTACATTTATTTACTAACGAGGCATATTCCCGAATCTCTAATGCCACCACAATATTTCTAAGCTCTGGGTTCAGTCCTGATTCAAACTTCACTACCTTCCAAGCTTCACTTGGATTATTCTTCAAAGTACTTGAGAACTTAGACAGTTCTTCAAACTTGGTAATATAGTGCTCAATGGTCCTATTTCCCTGTCTAAGCTGAAGAAACTCAATCTCTTTCTCAGCTCTCACATTACTGGGAAAATATTTGTTCAGAAAAGTCTCTCAAAATAAGTGACATGTAATTTCCCTGTCTTGATGTACCAATAACTCTTTGGCTCCTCTCCACCAGTATTCAGCTTCTTCCTTCAGCATATATGTCCCAAAATTGACCTTCTGCTTATCAGAACAATTTAGAACTTCAAAAATCTTCTCGAGTTCCGTCAGCCATCTCTCAGTAACTATTGGGTCATATGTACCCACAAAAGACGGATGTCGCGTTCCCATAAATTCAGACCATCCATTACCATTTCCAATTCTGTTTCCATTTCGGTTTCTTTTATTTCCCCTAACCTCGTCATCATTATTAATATTCTGAAGCTGCTGCAGAATCTGATTCGTAGCAACTGCCTGAGCTTGAATAGTTGCGACTATGTTATTTAAGGTAGCATCTACGTTGCCTGACAGATTCCTTCTTGGTGGTGCCATAACTCACTGTATTAGTAAAGAAAAATATTAGTCACTATTGAGGTGATCAAGCTCAACAGCAGTTCAAAATTTTACAGTAGTTATCACACTACACAAGATTATAAATAAGAAATACTAGTACTTTTCTACTGTATTTATCCGCTACCTTACACAACGTTTCCACATAACTATTCAAGACCCCTTTAAGTCAATCTAGGTGACCACCCACCTCATGGTCGCCAAAGATCGACCGCTCTGATACCAACTTTGTAACATCCGGGTTTTTTTTTCGATATGCATGTTAAATACGACATATGTATAAATACAATCTATACATATTTATTACAAACCTCATACATGTTATAATTATACAAAACAACATTTTAAAACACAATATACATGTTTACATATATATTACAAACCTCACACATATTATATTTATACAATACAACATTTCAGTACATAATTAAGAGTCTTTATACAGTACTTCACCCTTGAAATACAAAGGGTGAGGAGGTGGTGCTGACATCTAGATCTCCATCAGTAACGTCATTTTGTGTTGCGTCTCATTCCTTTTTATCTGAACATAACACCACAATAATAGTGAGAACAAAGGTTTCCAGTAGATTTAACATAAATAAAATATGACGAGAAAACATGAGTTATGTTCAGCTGTATAAACTACAGAAAAATATCAAAATTTTGAGATAAAATCATAACTTTTGTTTATGCATAATTATCATACTACACATGCACTAAAAATCCATTTTTTTAATGCTCAGCCATATCATGGCTTTTAATTTACTCATTTGCTATATGCATAGTGACCGATCGACTACAGTCACAATAAGTGATCAGAGAATGTGAGTACATCACTCTCCTGCCGCCTCATATTACCACTGTCACCTGGTTGGAGCGGCCCTCCCTTGGTTCACTTAGGCTAATAGGGTGTCCCCTACTCGGTACCGTCTCAAGCCATACAACTCGTCGATATTCATCTATACATATAAATGTATATA
Organism: Gleditsia sinensis; assembly: GCA_037074535.1. NCBI lineage: Eukaryota > Viridiplantae > Streptophyta > Magnoliopsida > Fabales > Fabaceae > Gleditsia > Gleditsia sinensis. Next base: position 7,117,733 of record CM073475.1, on the reverse strand, counting down.
TATAAATTCATATTTATCAAATACAATACATAACTATCAAGCAACTCGTCATGAACTTTACGCTTGCCATTTAATTACTTTCATAATATGATGCATCATTTTTATACCAAATGATGAATAATCATTCATCACATACCAATACTCAAAATAATTCATTGACACCAAAATCATCATTTTAAAAGTATTTTTCTTGAATATATGTTTCCTAAAAATATTACAACAAACAAGATTATTTTTAGGCATAAAACAGTGAAAAATATGATAATCCAGCACCCAACACGGCCTGGCCATGTTCAAGACACGACCATACTTGAAAACTATTTCAAACATGCTTAAAAAAAACAGCCCCAAACACGGCCTACCCGTGTTGAAGCAACCCAGAACACGTCCTGGCCGTGTTCTGTAACCTTTCTTCACTTATTCCATCATATCTCCCTCATACAAACTCCGATTGAGGTGATTTCAAATCCTATAGGAAGCTAAGACAATTATCTACAACTTTTATGTTTATATTTTCTTCAAATTCTCTACGTATTATTCCTAGAAAATTAAAATAAAAACACTTATTTTTACTATCTTGAATTCCGACTTCTGCTCAATTAATTAGCCATATCTCCCTCATATAAACTCCAAATTAATTAATTTTAAAACCTATAGATCCGTGAGACATATATCTACAATTCATATGTTGACTATTTCTTTAAAATCCTTACCGAATTTTTCCAGAATTCCAAAAACCGAAGCTTCCCCAATTATTTCGAAATTCAGCTTAATTTATCTTCTCCTTTGATTTTCTTTTATATAATCCCATGCACCCATATGTATGTCCAAACATCCAAAACAGAATTTCATATAAATATCCAGACCACATGTTATCCAAAATCACATCTAAACAAATCTAAAAATGTATATATAATCTTATACAAAATTCATAAATAAATGTTAAATCTACCTCAAATTCTTTTAAACTCGATGTTTGATTCCTTGATTTCTCTTTACTCTTCCTTCTCATTCTTCTTCCTCTTTCTCTTCTTCTTCTTCCCCTTTCTTTTTCTCCTTTTCTTTTTCTTCTCTTTTCTTTTTCTTCTCTTTCCCTCCGTCACTCCCTCCCCTTCTCCTTCTTATCTTCCTATTATTTTATTTTATTTTATTTTTTCCCTCCTTACCCCCTACTTACCACCTCTTTATCTCCAAAATGCCCTTGCCATCATCCATAATTACACTAATGCCATCCCCATTAATATAATTACACTAATGCCATCCCCATTAATTACATAAATTAAATGTCATTTTAACCATTCCTACTATCTTATTTGACTTAAGTAAAAATAATTTAATCCTCCCATGAGATCCAAAATCTGTTCTCCTCTCTGAGAGAAATAAATTTCAATTAGTAACATAAGAAAAAAAAATCGGGGATGTTACAGAAAAAAATTAAATTAATCAATTCAAATAGGATTCCTTTAAGAGAATTTTATATTAGAATCATAGGTTCTTCCCAAACACTTAATTAGGGAGGGTAATCACAATTCTATTCAACAGAAGATATTCTGCCTATGTCATATTAAGAACAATAAAAGGCATCCCAACATTTTTTAACAAAACTCTTGTGTTAGTTGACACAAGAGGTTAGCAACAACCATACAAGTTGAGTTGTTAAGATGCATCAGAACTACGATATATTGCTATCAGCAAGTAGTGTTTTTGAAATGACTCAGCGTTATAAAAACTATTATGAAAAGTAATTCATATAAAAATAAAAGCTTCAAAATGTTATCCTTGAAACCATTGTTCTCATCAAACATACTAATCAAATCTGTAATAATTATTTCTAAATATTTTCAATAGATCACCTAATGTACTTTCTTTCTTAGATGAAATATATTTCAAATAAACTTTTCACTTTCAAACATAAAATTTTAGAAACTCAAATACATATCAAACACTTAGCTTAACCAAATAATTCAAAACATGCCAAAGTATGCGTACCAATGTCAAAAACAATCTCAATATATTACAATTTCAAAAAGGAAAGTTAATAATCAATGTTCAAAACTTACTCCAAATTAAATATAACATAATAATTTAAACCAATCAAATTACGATTCTACAAACATCAAAGAACTCTTATGACAGATGTTTGTTCAGTGTCCCAAAAGCTCTAATATGAAAGTGCCATATAATTAGCATTAATCTAAGATATAAAAATAGATATTAAACCACATATGTTTCTTATCTATCAAAAATAGTCATAAAATACATAAAAAAAAATTTGGGAATTTAAACAGTAGCTAAAAATGAGATATAAAATATGTTATCTATTCACAAGGTTATAGGTTCAATATTGGGTTATGCTTATGACAACTTCTGAAACTAGAACAAATGAAATGAACTTTGGAATTGAACCTAGAACTTCTAAATACTTAGAAAACCACTTCAGAATGTTAATTAATGTTTTGATGATGGTGGTACTATTTGACACAGGCGAAGCTATTGTTCATGTCAACAAAAAATAGTATTCTGTGATCACAAAATCTTTTGATTCCTAGTGTGTTAGCTGCATTTAAGACTATCTACGTGTTATACTTTCTATTAAAGGCTCCTAATTATGTTTATTTAAATCAGTCCAAAATGTATCTGTCGTCGTCATGAGTATGACAGTACTTTCAACATCTCAAATGAAGGTCCAAATTGGTGGAAAGCTTAGACATAAGGTGGAATAACTTTCTAGAGAGACAAACATTCATGGAAGGAAAAGCACAAAGGAGAAGAGAGAAAAATAGGAAGCCATGAGTGAAGGATTTAATAACTAGAATGGCATTTTGGTAATTTTTCCTATTGCCGTGCTTTTGGGCTTATGATATAGTTGTGTTGCATAGTGATTTCACTTATCGTCACAACACTGTACCATTTGGGTTTCTGTAGTGCAACCTACATTATTGTCACCGTGGCACTAAAAATCTGGTGTCGTGGTGATAGACTTTTTGTTCAAATTTTGTGTTAAAACATTTCAAAAAGCCTCCAAAACATATTGTAACTTCCACATATCCTTCACATGACTTATAATTCGTGTTTAGACTTTTGTAAAACCCTTAACTACACCCTTAGACCAAAAATTTCTTAACAAACTATCAATAAAATAAGTTACATGAAATAATATATATGTACATGTCAAAACAAAACTTACTTACAAAGGTAAAACAAAAATATTTAAAGCAAAAAAAATTATTTAAGGTAAAACATGATTACTTTAAACAAAGATATAATTGTTTAAAACAAAATAAAATCATTCATTTATAACAAAATTTAGTCATTTAAAAACATAGGGCTATTACATTTTTTTGTGTAATAATTTTGAATATTAATGTATAAATAAACATTTTAAGTACTATATGGAGAAATAATGATATTGGTATTAGTAAATTAGATGCAAAAAATAAATATAAACATTATATCACTTTATTCTTGTGCCATTGTTTAAAATTTGTTGACATCCTTGTATACCATGCATTATTTGTTGTTGTGTGAAGTAATTGCGGTAGTGCTACATCTTCTTTGAGCTTGCCTTCATAAATCTTTGCTTTTTTGCTGAATTTTCTTCTACTTTCTTGCTAATTCCCTTATCTTTGACTCATATAACACAAAAGGAGAAATTAAACTATTTTATGACATATTTTACTAAAAAACTAACAAAAATCAAGTTTAAAGGTGTTAGAATATGAATTATTTGATGTAGATCATTGTGACATCATTGAATCAATAAAAATTTTATATATTTGTTTTGTTCTTTAAGATTTGACAACATTGTTATATCTCGTGTGATTTTTGGGTTGTCATTGTGATATCGTTGAGCTCATAAAAATTTTATAGCTCATTCTTCTTATGATCTCCCAGTTTCTTTTCTTCAAACACTTCAAAAGAATAAGCTTGAAAATCAATTTTCAAAGTTTTAAACAATTGTATATTAATATTCCTCTTATTAAAGGTTTAGAACATATACTTAGATATGCTAAATTTGTTAAAGATATTATATCAAACAAGAGGAAGCTAGAGGACCATGCAATGGTGATGCTAACTGAAGAAAATAATGGAATTTTATAAAAGAAGTTGCCTCCTAAATTGAAAGATCCAGAGAGTTATAATATTCCTTGCACTATTGAAAATTCTTATTTTGATAAAGTTTTGTGTAATTTAGGGGCAAGTATTAATTTTATGGCTTTCCTTTGTTTTCATGAAACTTATACTTAGAGAAGCAAAACCTACTACAATTTCTTTACAATTGGTGGATAGATCTACCAAGTACCTAAGATGGATACTTGAAGATGTTTTGGTAAAAGTAGACAAATTTATATTCTCAAATGATTTCATTATGCTAGACATGAAGGAAGATGAAGAAATTCTATTGATTTTGGAGAGACCTTTCCTAGCTACAAGGAGAACTTTGATAGATGTCCAACAAAGAAAAACTCATTTTGAAGGTGAATGATGAGCAATTAATATATGATGTTTCCAAATTCATGAAGTTTCCTTTTGATGTCCACTCATGGTTTTAAGTAAGTGACATTGGTAAGTAGTGGCTGAGACACATAAGGATAAAGTTGAAAAATTATTACTAAAAGTGTGTCTAACAAATTGAGCAACTCTAGAATCTGAGAATGAAGATATTTTAATGTGTTTGCTATTTGGAAGCTACACCATCTCTTCATCCATTTCTTAGGATGAAATTTAAAGATGTTGACACATCTAGGATGCCATCTTCAAGTAAGGAACCACCTAAACTTAAGCTTAAATTGCTATCATTCAATTTAAGATATGCTTTCTTGGGCTAAGACTCTACTTTTCTTGTTATTATTACCGATTCTTTGAGTGATGTAGAGGAAGAGAAATTGCTAAGAGTTTTAAGAGAGTATTAAAAAGCCATAGGGTGGATAATTTCATATATAAAAAGAATTAATCCTTTAATATGGTATAAAATTTTAATGGAGGATAATTTCAAGCCTATAGTTTTACCACAAAGAAGATAGAACCCATCCATGCAAGAAGTGGTGCATAAAGAATTTTTCAAGCTTTTAGATGCTAGAATTATTTATCTAATCTCATATAGTGTGTGGATAAGTCCAATTCAAGTTGTACTAAAAATAGGGAGATAAACATGGTAAAAAATGACAATAATAAACTTATACCAACAAGAATAGTCACGAGGTGGCTAGTGTGCATAAACTATAGAAGACTCAATGATGCAACTCAAAAAGATCACTTTCTATTACTTTCCATTGACCAAATGCTAGAAGGACTTACTGGTCATACTTACAATTGTTTTCTTGAAGAGTATTCTGGGTATAGTAAAATTGCTATAGCTCTTAAAGATCAAGAAAAAACAACTTTTACTTGTATGTATGGAACTTTGATGTATAAGAGGATGCCTTTTGGTCTTTGTAATGTATAAGCTACATTTTAAATATGCAATATGTCATCTTTTTCAGATATGGTGGAGAAATTTATTGAAGTCTTCATGGAGTCAGTATTTGGTTGTTCCTTTGATAATTGTTTACCTAACTTGGCTTTGGTTTAGCAGCGATGTGAAGAGACAAATTTCGATGTAAACCCGGCCAATAACCAATGAAACTCATGATATAAGAAGGCTCCAATATCATTTCTACAATTATGTTTGTATGGAACCATGACTCGTTGTTTATATAGAAGCAAGAACTTTGGTATAATGAAGATGCCATAATCGGTGGTGAAAGATCTGATTGATAAGTTTAGGATAAATTCCAGAGAAAATTTTGATAAATTTGAATAATTCTTCAAAGAATCAAAGAAAAAACACTATCACTTTTATGAATAATAAACATTCTTCCCATGTTTTAATGTTTTTTTTAATGATTGCCCTCAACAAAATAGACAAAGTTATATTTATTACTTTAATTTGATCATCAATTTGTGGGTGACAAGTAATAGAAGATAATAACTTAATTTTTAATTTACACCACATAGTCTTCTAAAAGTAACTCAAGAATTTAACATATCTATTTGAAACAATTGTTCTAAGTATGTCATGTAAATTTACAATCTTTCTTAAGAATAAATTAGCAACATGTGAAGCATCGTTAATTTTGTAACATGGAATAAATTGTGTTATCTTAGAAAATCTATACATAACCACAAAAATTGAATCTATACCATGTTCAAATCTAAGAAAATCTAACATAAAATACATAGATATATTAATCTAAGGTTCACTAGGTATAAGCAAAGGAGTATATAAACTATGAAATTTAATCTAAGACTTAACTTGTCTATAAGTGATACATTGCTCACATATTTGTTCTATATTATGTTTCATATGAGGCCAAAAGAAGTGTTCATGCAAAACATATAAAAATTTAGATATACCAAAATACCCTATCAAATCACCTCCATAAACTTATCTAATAAGCAAGTCACACAATAAACATTTGTGCACACAATTTATTCTCTAAATAGAAATTCATTATGCCTAAAGAACTTACCAAATATCAATTTTTCACATGCATTGAATACATAACCAAAAATTATAACTATTGGCATACAAGGCTTTAATGTATTCAAAGACAATCAATTTTGCATCTAAAGTAGAAAGTAAAATGAGCCTTTGAAAAATGCATTAGCTATAATATTTTCTTTACCTTGCTTGTATTTAATCATATAAGAAAATGTTTCAATGAACTCCATACACTTGACATGCAGCTTGTTTAACTTGTGCTGACCCTTTAATTGCTTTAAAGATTAATGATCAGTGTGAATCACAAGCTCTTTTGGCCAAAGATAATGATGTTAAGTCTCCAATGTCCTAACCAATGTATACATCTTCTTGTCATATGTTAGATAGGTTAAGGTTACCTCACCTACTTTTTGACTAAAGTAAGCAATGGATGCCTTTCTTGCATTAGAACAACACCAATACCTATTCCTAAAGCATCACACTCAATGTTAAAAGTTTTGTGAAGTTAGGTAAAGCAAGCAAATGTGTATTAGTCAATTTTTCTTTGATCAAATTAAAAGCCTATTCTTATCTATCACCCCACTTAAACCCCACATTCTTTTTGATAGCTTCAGTTAAAGGTATAAATAAGCTACTAAAATTCTTTACAAACTTCCTACAAAAGCTAACCAACCCATGTAAACTTTTAATATTACCCATACTTTTAGGACTTGGCCGATTCTAAATTGCCTCTGTCTTTTTTTCATTCACCTCAGTTTCTTCAACAATAACAACAAACCCAATAAATACAATTATCTATGCAAAAGGTACGCTTTTTAATGTTAGCAAACAACTATTCTTTTATCAAAACCTTTAAAACAAGTTTTAAATTCTCAACACAATCATCCAAGTTTTTTATATAAATCCATCAAAGTACACAACCAAAACTTTGCCAGTAAAAGCACATAAAACATGATTTATTAATCTCATGAAAGTACTTTGTGTATTAGTTAATCCAACTGGCATAAATAACCACTCATATAAATCATATTTTTTTTAAAAAAATATAGTTTTCCATTTATCACTTTTTCTCATCCTAATTTGATGATATCCACTTTTAAGATCAATTCTTGTAAAAACATAAAAATAATGCAATTCATTAAGCATATAATCTAATTTAGGAATGGAATGTCTATACTTTATAGTAATATTATTAATGGCTCGACAATAGCACAAATCCTCTACGTTTCATCTTTCTTAGGCACAAACAACATTAAAACTACATAAGGACTCATGCTCTCTCACATACCCTTTATCCATCAATTCACTAACTTACCTTTGTAGCACCTTGGTCTCCTCAAGATTGCTTCAATAGATTGATGTTTAATCCCTTGAATAGGTGGCAAACCATGTGGAATCTCCTTTGAAAAGACATCATCAAGCTCTTTTGCATAGAAAATTGTTTTTTTATCTGCTTTTTTCTTAGTGGATGAATATGCTTTCTTATTTTCTTTCTCAATCTCTCTATCTTTCTCTCTCTTATTTTTACTCTTCTTTTTTTCTTTTTCAATTTCTTTCTTTTGATCACTCTTTTATTGTAACTTCACTTGATCTTCATTAACATGTTTTGGTGTCAAAATAACTAAAATGATTGTCCTTTGATTAAACATAAACGAGTATTTGTTGGTGAAGCCATCATGTTAGTTAGATTTTGCCTTGTTGCAGAATTCTATACTGGATGCAGCATGAGTTACCAAAGAAAGTAAAAAAAAGAAAGGAGAAAACTGTGTGAGATTCATTTGATTTTCTTATTTTTTTCTTGTATAAGAAATAGTTTTATATATAGAGCTTACAATGTAACTAACTGCACTAATTATAATTAAGATACTTAATTACAAGATTACAAACTTATGCTATAGCCTACACTAAGTCTTCTACATCTTCATCACCTCTAACCATGGCTAGTGTCACGACCTCAATTTTATTTATTTATTTATGATTAGATTCAATTTCTCAATGAATTTGTATATCAAAAATATCCTTATGAAAATTACACCCTTAATCCTTTTTAAAAGAAAAATTCATAAACAAAACATCAACTATGGCACATACTTTTATATCTAATAGTAGTTTTAGAGTGGCAATATTGCCATTACATTAAGGTCAATTCCCAGGAAGATTTATATATACAATATTTATATATATAGTAACTGGGTACTAACAAAAATTGGTTATTACCCTGTCACTATTCAAAAAAGATATCTTTCCTAGTTAAGTTAATATAAAATATTTAATTACTACTCGAAATTACTCTAATCATCCGATTCTACCGGTGCTACTAGCAGTGGTGGGGGTCCTACCACTATAAACTCGGCCAAATGAGCCACATAGAGCTCCTGAACAACTGAAATATGGCCAAGGTACGGTAACTCCACCCAATGGACCACAAAAACTAATGTCATAATGTAAATAGGCATGCTGATCTACTGATTTGAACATGATAAAAAACAATAATGAGAATGAAAATTTCCATTAGCTTTTATAGTAATTATGATGCATATATAATCTCAATATCTTATCATTTCCAGTTGTATAAACTACATAAGCAAATAGTCATAATATGTTGATGTGCATATTACATTCGATAATAACAATTTTTCCTCAGCAATAATTGCATATACCAGTCTATCATGCAAACATATATATATATATATATATATATATATATATATATATATATATATATATATATATATATATATATATATATATATATATATATCACCAGTTTATTAGTAACAAATAATCTTTTTCTTGGCTAATTTTACTAATTCTGAAAACTGTGTGAGCTCCCAACTCACAGTCACAAAATCAAATGAGTATAGCGTCCCCTATTTTGGTACTAGATACAAAGGCCATGAGACTATCTTGGGTCACCTTGCTACAACAAGGGTCATTCCACTTTTCTAAATCCTTTCTTTTTAGTTCATAAAATCAGTCAAGTTCGGATATAGAATTTTTCTCCACCCACTAATGCATCATGATATATATAATCACATACTCATCATTATCAAAATTATACCTATGCATATTTCAATAAAGTCAAGTAAATGTTATGAAATTCTAGACAAAGTATAAATTATGTACTTATAGTATCATATTTATTTTGTGAACTTATGTACATGTGTGTGTATACTTGGTTAAAAGTTCATATTTTGCCTACCCACTTCATTGTATATTTTTTTGTTTTATGACACAACTTATATACCACTTTTCCCTTGCGAATTTGACTTATAACCCAATTTTCAGCCTTGAACACGGCCTACTCGTATTCTAGGATACGACCAACCCATGTTCTAAGACACAGGTAGACTTGAAAAATTCATAAAAATTCATGAAATCACCCAAACCAGCCTAGAACACGGCCTGGCCGTGTTTCAGGACATGGCCGTGCTTGAAGATACTTCAAGCGTATTCCAAAGCAGCCCCAAACACGGCCTTTTCTCACTCATCAAATCATATCTTTCTCATATGAACTCCGATTAAGGTGATTTCAAATCCTATGTAAAGCTAAGACATGGGGCTACAACTTTTTTGTTTATCACATTAACAAAATTGAAGTAAACCAGGGACTCATAGGGACTGTAAGTTTTACGTTTTAATACCTAGGGATGAATCTGACCTATTCTCACTTATTTGGATATAACTTTCTCATACGAAATCCGATTAAGGTTATTTTAAAGGCTATGAAAACTTAAGACACAAACCTAAAAATTTTATGTTGAATACTTTTTCAAATTCGTCCTAAATCCTAACTTTCAGAACTATCTATTTCAGACTTCGATTTTTGAAACTAGCACAACCACAAATCAAACCATCACATTCCCTCCATAACCAAACTATACCAGAAACCCATAGTCATTTCTTATGTGAATATGCATATACTTTCATGTAGCTATCTTTAATCATCACACACCAAATATCTTGTGAAGGAAAAATATGAAAAAGTTTCATAAAACCAGCATCATCAGAAAATATATACTATAAAACCTACCTCAAGACCTCTGCTAGCTTCTCCTTTCCTTCTCCAGCTATCCACTACCTTTTTCTTCTCTACAATTTCTTCCACTTTCTGATTCCACCTCCTCCTTCTTCTTCACCTTCTCCGTCTTCCTCTCTGCTCCTACGTTTTTTGCTGTTGTTTCTCCTTCTTTGCTTCTGATTTCTTCCATTAAAATCCCCCTCTGCAACCATTAATGTCCAGCTGATTTGATCACTCTATGCCTTAATATCCCTACTTGAGGTGTCCCTAAAAGTGTAGGCTTCATGAGTGCTTTGGTGATATTTGTTTCTCCCTCTTCCTGATGCTACGTGTTCCTTCTTCCTTTATTGTTTCCATGCTGTTTTCATTTTTTTTTCTTCTGCTAAGACTATGCATTTTCTTAATACCTCATAGCTGAAATCCTGTTTGTTTATCTATTTATCTAATTATTATTATTATATTATATTATCTATATATATATATATTCATAAATTCAAAATTAAGGATATTACAGCTAGTGACTATATCACTATATAATCTTACATCCCTCCTCAAAATTAGGGATGCTGAGTCAACAAGCCTGAGTTTAGATTGTAAGTTAATGAACAAATAATGGCTTTGTAAGGATATCTACAAGTTAATGTTATGAGGTAATATGAAAGACTGATATTATCTTTTAAATAACCTTTTCTCTCATAAAGCAAAGCTCTAATTCCATATGTTTGGTTTTGAAATGCAGTACTGGATTAACACTTATAGTTATTGCTAACTTTGTAGTTACCTAGATCGAATCACTTTTTTAGTTTGCAGACTAGCTGTTTGTTAAAGGCTTCAAAGCCTTGTGACTAAGTTATATACACTTCTTTAGTAAGATTTCCATTAAGGAAGACATTGTTGATATTTATTTAGTCTAAAGTCCACCATTTTGCAAAGGCTATACTTAAGACAATCCTTATAGTTACTGATTCAACTACAGGGCTAAAAGTCTCTATAAAATCACACCTTGGAATTTGGTGAAACTCTTTTGCAACTAGTCTTGCCTTTTTGTAGAGAGCGATTTGGGTTGTTTTGACATGGAACACCCACTTGCAGCAAATTACATTCTTCCCTTCCAAGAGATCCATAAGAGGCTAGGTGTTGTTTCTAATGAGAGCCTGGTGCGCACTGTCGCAGGCACGCCCAAATTAAAACCTTACCTCAACACTAACCTGTAGTAGTAGGAGTAAGGGTCGATCCCACAGAGACTGGAATTACCTTATGTGATTCAGAAAGGGGGGATTGAGAGTCGCAATTAAAATTAAGTAAACAATAGCAAAAATAATTGAGAGAAAGTGATTAATGAGAAAAGCGTTGGTTTCGGTCGATATTCACCATCAAGGGATTGCATTGATCATTGACAAAATTATCAATCTTAAACCAAATATCTATCATTGGGATTCTATCCCAGTTCCTCCTTAAGCCTAGTAAATTAATGACAATCGCACTAATTATACTCTAATTAACGAGCAATCCTTTAGCACATCGGTAAAGCATAACTTATTAACCGCATGAAGAACAAAAGAAACTAATAGAGCTAAACGAATACAAGCACATCGGTTATATTCAATTTAGTTGATATTCATCATAGGGTTAACGATTTATAATCCAAAATCCTTAATCCTATTTGCTTCACGAATCAAGTAATAAAAGCTTTGTTCAAAACCTAATTCAGCAGCTACACATACAATATACTAGTAGGCCTCCTAGCAATCACATGTATAATATTAAGAAAATAAGAACAGATGAATAAACAATACCCGGTTAAGATTGAATGCAATGAAATCAAATCCGTATCTCACAATGACATCAAATCCCTTGAGGTTTCAATCTCCCTCAACCAACTAAAGAAAATTAGCCGCGCAGGGCCATAGAAAACTAAACTAGAAGTAAAGAAAAGAGTTGAGAACTTGAATGAATTCTTTGCTGAATGAATAGATCCCTTCTCTGCTTACTTTCCTTCCTTTTTATAGATTAAACCCTCCTAGTCGAAGTAGGAAAGTTTTTAGGTCAAATCTCCATCAATTAGGCTTCAAATCAGGCGAAAAAACTCTAAAATCGCGACTTCCGGAGCGGCGGCGCCGCGGCGCATAAGTTCAGCGCCGCGGCACTGCGAAGCTTCATCCACGGGGTGCCGCGGAGCACCCATGCAGCGCCGCGGCGCTCGTGGTTCTGGGGCAAGGACGCCGCGGCGCCAATAACCAGCGCCGCGGCGCTACGAGACATCCATGATGGGCCGCCGCGGCGCTGTATTGTGAGCGCCGCGGCGCCTAGAAAACGCCGGATTTTGCCAAAGTGCCGAACACGAAAGTTGTAGCTCTATGTTTCTTCTTTCCATAGCTGCTGGAAACAGCTCAATCGGAGCTCAAATGAGTGAGATATGCTTCCATTAGTGACGAAAGGTCAGAAATCAGCATTTTTCATGATTTTCTTCTATTTTTCTCTTCTTTTCTTCTTTATTATTCCTAAAAACATAAAACACACAATTTAATTAAAACCTATCTATTTATCATTTAAATAAAATAAAAAGAAACATAAAATATGCTAAATACATGCTTAATTTAAAGCATGTCAAATACCCCCACACTTGCTCTTTTGCTTGTCCTCAAGCAAATTAAACCATGTGAACAATATTCAATAAATAAGGTAAGTGAAAGTCTTACCAATATATTGCCTCATAGTGAAAATTGAATGCTCTTAAAGAAATTTCAGAAAATTTAATGACTATGTGCAATATTCAATGTAAATGCAATTCAGAATTCATTTTTCTAGAGCCCTGAGTGAGTGTGTGTTTTGAGCAGTTCAATCATCTTTCATTCAAATGAGTTTATATATCTCAAGAAATCAAGTATGGATCTCTTCGTAGGATTTTCATAAGCTTATTTTTCCTGCTGCTCTCCACTAATGTAGGTCAAAACTACTTTTAAGATCAAAATGACTTTATTTAGCTTGTAATGTGGCCAAGGTGAAGGGTGGGACAAAGGATATCAATGTAGGATCAGTCACCCAGCACCACATGATTAAAATTGATCTCTTGAGCTCTTTGCTTTCCTTCAATAATTTTGGGAAGATTTTCTCCCCACACTACTTTTCCTGCTTCAATCCATCATTGTCCTCTTTTTCTTTCACCCACAACATTTGTTCTTATATATATATATAATTTTTTTTCTTTTTCTTTTTCTTTTGAAAATTTCTTTTCTTTTCCTTGCTCCACCCTTCCACCCTTTTTGTAAATAAAGCAATACAATACAAATATTCATCAAAATAATCATGGAGTGAGTGAATAGGGTAAAGAAAAAAATAAGGATATACAAACTTTGGCTTATGGCTCAGTTATGGTTTTCAGAAGGAAAAGTTCATTAAGCTCAAAATAAAGGAACTAGTGTTATTTTATTACTTAGGTTAGGCTTGAAAGGCTCAATCTATCAAATAATTCCTAAATCATCTCCTAATTAATAGTATCAACCTAAGATTTCGCCTCAAGCATCATTCAAATAAGTTCTAGAATCCTTTCTGAGATCATAAAAAATTTCTTTAAGTTGTATAAACTTTCTTTAAATAAAAGATAAATTAAATACTCAAAGTTGTTGTGCAAAATAGATTCAGGATTCTAGAAAATGGATAATAAATTGCAAAAAAAATTAAAATTAAAATTACACATAATTATTATTTTCCTACATTTCTTAGGAGCTATTAGCAATTTAAACATTTATATCATTGGCTATTGGTTTCACTAACACAAACCCATAAATTGAAATTTTGTTCACATGCTCACCTCATGACAGGAATAAAAGTGCACACATAATAGAATTATAGTAATGCATCAAAGTAGAAAAGTGCACAAGTGTATGAGTTATTATACAGTCATCCAGCTGAATCATAAAGTGACCCCCCCACACTTAAAAACATACATTGTCCCCAATGTAAGAATATCAAAGAAAAAACACAATAGAGATAAGTAATAAAATAAGGAGGAGTCCAGGGAAACTTCCCTGATCAAGTGTCACCATTCATCGCATCATGCTCGGTGTCAGGCCGAAAGGGTGGTTCAGGAGGCGCCGGGAATGCAATTGGAAGGTTCAGGGCATGGGCTAGCTGACTGAAGCAGGCATGATTATGTTGTGCAATAGAGTGCTGGTAGAGGGCCAGATCGTGCAGTTGGTGGCTCAGATACTCTGTGCGCTGCCATAAATCTTCAATGGTATGCTGGGATGGTGGTGGAGCTGAACTGCTGCCTGGTCCCTCTGTAGGGATTGGCTGAATCCCTAACTCCTCCTCTGCTGCTTCTTCATGGCCCTTGTACTTTTGGATATCTGTAGAGGAAATAGGCTTCATAGGTTGAATGAGAGCCTCAGTGGAATCCCAGCTGACTCCCGCCTGCTGACATAGACCAGTAATTAAACTGGGAGCAAAGAGGGATCCGCCTCTAGTATTAATACAGCCGAGCATCTGCCTATGAATAATTTTGCCTACATCAATAGAAAGGCCCTTTAGTATCGCATAGAGCAGAATGGCCCTGTCCCTCCTGACTTGACTCACATTGAAGCTGGGCATGAGTCGTGCTGACACAAAATAATACCATGCTTTAGCCAACTTATTCATATCAGCCCTAGCAAAGTACAACGGTTGGCCATGGCTATCCAATTTCCAGGAGGCCCCTCTATGGCAAAGAGTGCCTATGACGTCTTCAAAATCAATAAATGATTGAAGAAGAGCAGTATATTCATCATCCTCAATGTCAGGCAGGGAATAGAATTCATTGATGGCATGCGGAGAAAATGGTACCCTCTTGCCTCGAACCCGTGCATGATGATGTTCATGAACTGTAGCATTGGAATAGAACTCTTGGACTACGGGGATAACTCCTGGCTCTGGGTTCCTGCAGAAAATCTCCCAGTGCCTATAGAGGATATTGTCTCTGAGAGGTAGCCCTTCGGTGATCAGAAATCCACGTTCTGGAACAATAGGTTTATGTACCACCACTTTGATGTGGTGTTGATAAACCGGTTCAGTCACAAATGCCACAGCGTCGAATGCTGGAGGGTCCTCAGCTCTGTTCTTCCTCTTTGAAATACTCAATTTAGAAGCTTTTGGAGCCATTAGTTGAAAAAAATTCACTAGGGCCTTTTACCGAACACCTTGTGGGCGCTTGTAAAATTTGGAAGAATGAGTGGTGAATTTTCAACTAGATCTCCCAAACTCAGGACAAACCTGTAGCAATCAAGTATAAGGATCAATTGCAGCCAGAAAGAGGAAGAGAACTGTACCCAAATTGCCTTGAATGGTGGCTGGGAATTGCAAGCTCAAGAATACCTTAGAACCCTAGAAAAGTGTCTTTGAATTCGACTCAATTGCTGATATGAGGTGTATAATCCTGCAAAAGTAGATGAAAAATCAAGTTATGCAAGCAATATAATCGAATGGGAGGTGAGTATGGGTGATTGGAGGCAAGAAAAGGGATTTGGGGGTGAGAGAGAGCAAAAACCGCGGGGGAAACAAAGAGGGGCGCGACCCTCTTATAGAGAGCGCCGCGGCGCTCTCTGCTACAACGCGGAACGCCGCGGCGCTCACCCGTTCTGGGTTCGGAGCGCCGCGGCTCTGTTCTAGAGGGCCGCGGCGCTCTCCCAGTCTGGGCGACGAGCGCCGCGGCGCATGTTCGCGTCCGCAGATCCAAAATTTTTTTTTTTTTAAATTAATAAAGTAAAATTAAACTAGGAAAAGAAAAAATAAGAAGAAGAAGAATAGATGTTGGGTTGCCTCCCAACCAGCGCCTTTGTTTAACGTCGTTGGCTCGACTCAGCTCCCTATCTTTGTTCATGGAGGCTCTTTGAGGTTCACTTTAAATTTCTGGGACTGATTCAATCTTTGAAATTCAACTGCATAACCAGAAGGCACATCAGTAATAACAAGTGGACCTAACCAAGGGAGCGATTTCTTACCTTTAAAGGGTTCAACCCCTTTCATTTCTAGAACTTGATGCAATTTTATAGTCGGGTCTATGCCTTTAAGGTTTGCAATTGTTCTTATAATGGCATTTCTTTTTTCTTGAAAAATATGCATCAATTCCTCTTCTTTTTTAACACCTAAACTTTTTGCAACTATAATAGGTGATGCATCTCCTATTTCCAAGTATTTCAGGTGATTAGGCAGAGATGACAAAATTGATCCACGGTCCTGCAAAACAGAAGGTGCAAGAATGGTATCAAAATTTGATAATTCCATATAAGAAATCTTACCCTTTGGTGGTTCTTTCGAAGAATCATTGAGTGCAGCCAGTTTCTCCTTTGTTTTTTCATCTAAGTTTATCTCACCATCATCTGCTGCTATAGATTTGTTCACACTTTCCTCCATTTTATCCTTTTCATCTAATTCAAACACATCGTATGCTAATGAATCAAGCACATCAATGGAATAGACAGGAGTATCATCACCTGGGTATTTTATGGCTTCATACATATTGAATTTTATTACTTCACCGTCAAATTCCATAGTGAGT
This sequence comes from Gleditsia sinensis, assembly GCA_037074535.1. NCBI lineage: Eukaryota > Viridiplantae > Streptophyta > Magnoliopsida > Fabales > Fabaceae > Gleditsia > Gleditsia sinensis. The sequence goes on along the minus strand of CM073475.1, from coordinate 7,100,696 downwards.
GTGCCATTGTGAACATCTATCTTGGTTTTGGAGGTTTTCAAAAATGGTCTCCTTAATAATATTGGAGAAGTAAAATCCCCATTGTCCATGTCAAGCACATAAAAATCTGCAGGGAACACCAAATCATCTACCTGCACCAAGACATCCTCAATTATTCCCTTAGGATATGTAGTGGACCTATCTGCTAGTTGAATTATCAAATTTACAGATTTCAATGGTCCCAAATTCAAAGATGTATATACAGAATATGGCATAACATTGATGGAAGCTCCTAAATCTAACATAGCCTTTTCAATGCGATTTCCCCCAATTTTGCATGGAATAGTAAACATACCTGGATCCTTGCATTTAGTGGGGAGTTTTGTCTGTATCATAGCAGATACATTCTGACTCATATGAATCTTTTCAAAATCTTTTAATTTTTGCCCTTCTTTTTGAGTACATAGTTCTTTCAAGAACTTTGCATATCTTGGCACCTGTTTAATGGTATCTAGAAGGGGAAGATTAACTTCACATTTTCTAAAGATGTCATACAATTCAGAGGTTTTCTCATTTAGCCTATTCTCTTTAAGAGCTTCTGGAAAAGGAGGCACTACTTCATACTTTAAATTAGAAAGAGACTTACCTGTAGTTGCTTCATTCTCCTTAATTGATTTTTCTTGCTTTTTAGGAGAAGAAACAGATGGTGAACTTTCAATTTCCTCACCATTTATTGAAATAATTGAACTGACATTTTCTCTAGGATTCACCACAGTTTGTGAAGGTAACTTACCTGAGTTTTGAGCATCCAGTCGACTCACTGTGGTTGCTAACTGACCCATTTGAGTTGTCAGGTTTTGAATGCTAGCTCTTGTCTCTTGCTGAAATTGATGAGAGCTATGCACAAGAGTCTTCACAATATCTTCCAATGGATTACTTACCTGATGCTCCTGGGATGCATTTTGTTTAGGATAATAGGCCTGTTGGTTTTGTTGAAAATTCTGTCTTGCAGGCCTATTTTGTGCATTCCCATATCTGAAATTGGGATGATCCTTCCATCCAGGATTGTATGTATTAGCATATGGATCATACCTCTTTGGTTGGCCAGGAAAACCTCCTACAGCATTAGCTTGTTCTGTGGCTTCCTCTTGAAGTGTAGGGCACGTATCAGTAGGGTGCCCTGTTGCTGAACATATCCCACAGACTTTAACTTGTTGGAGTGTACCTGTAGCCATTTGGCGCACAAGAGAAGTAAGTTCAGATATTTGATTCTGAAGAGAAGTTGTACTTACCTCATGGACATGTCTAACAGGAGGATCATGCCTAATGCCAAATTGTTGTGAATTGGCAGCCATATTTGATATGAAAATTCTGGCTGCCTCAGGAGTTTTATCTACTAGTGCTCCTCCACTAGCTGCATCTATCATGCTCCTGTCTCCCTGCAAAAGGCCTTCATAGAAATATTGGATTAGTAGCTGCTCACTAATCTGATGATGTGGGCAGCTTGCACAAAGTTTCTTAAACCTCTCCCAATATTCATAAAGGGTTTCACCATGCAATTGCCTAATGCCGCATATTTCTTTCCTAATAGTGGCGGCTCTAGATGCAGGAAAATAACGTTCTAAAAACATTCTTTTCATCTCATTCCAGGTAGTAATAGTACCAGAGGGTAAATAATACAACCAATCCTTGGCTGAATCTTTTAAAGAAAAAGGAAAAGCCCTAAGTTTAATTTGTTCCTCAGTTACTCCAGGGGGCTTCATACTGGTACAAACCACATGGAACTCCTTTAGATGTTTATGCGGGTCCTCACCTGCAAGACCATGAAAACTAGGTAAGAGATGAATTAATCCAGATTTTAATTCAAAATTCACATTATCATCAAGATTAGGGAAAGTAATGCATAAGGGTTGTTGATGCAAATCTGGAGCTGCAAGCTCCTTCAAAGTGGGGTGTCTGGCCATGATCACTTCCTCCTTATCCTGATCAACGTCTTCTTGAATTCCTCTTATGTGCCTGTATACAGATTTTCCAATATCTCGATTGAACAGTAAATCTTGACAATTAGCAGAACGAGTCACAGGCATAAATAAATAAAAAAATCACAAAAGTAATGACGCAGTCCCCGGCAACGGCGCCAAAATTTGGTGCGCACTGTCGCAGGCACGCCCAAATTAAAACCTTACCTCAACACTAACCTGTAGTAGTGGGAGTAAGGGTCGATCCCACAGAGACTGGAATTACCTTATGTGATTCAGAAAGGGGGGATTGAGAGTCGCAATTAAAATTAAGTAAACAATAGCAAAAATAATTGAGAGAAAGTGATTAATGAGAAAAGCGTTGGTTTCGGTCGATATTCACCATCAAGGGATTGCATTGATCATTGACAAAATTATCAATCTTAAACCAAATATCTATCATTGGGATTCTATCCCAGTTCCTCCTTAAGCCTAGTAAATTAATGACAATCGCACTAATTATACTCTAATTAACGAGCAATCCTTTAGCACATCGGTAAAGCATAACTTATTAACCGCATGAAGAACAAAAGAAACTAATAGAGCTAAATGAATACAAGCACATCGGTTATATTCAATTTAGTTGATATTCATCATAGGGTTAACGATTTATAATCCAAAATCCTTAATCCTATTTGCTTCACGAATCAAGTAATAAAAGCTTTGTTCAAAACCTAATTCAGCAGCTACACATACAATATACTAGTAGGCTTCCTAGCAATCACATGCATAATATTAAGAAAATAAGAACAGATGAATAAACAATACCCGGTTAAGATTGAATGCAATGAAATCAAATCCGTATCTCACAATGACATCAAATCCCTTGAGGTTTCAATCTCCCTCAACCAACTAAAGAAAATTAGCCGCGCAGGGCCATAGAAAACTAAACTAGAAGTAAAGAAAAGAGTTGAGAACTTGAATGAATTCTTTGCTGAATGAATAGATCCCTTCTCTGCTTACTTTCCTTCCTTTTTATAGATTAAACCCTCCTAGTCGAAGTAGGAAAGTTTTTAGGTCAAATCTCCATCAATTAGGCTTCAAATCAGGCGAAAAAACTCTAAAATCGCGACTTCCGGAGCGGCGGCGCCGCGGCGCATAAGTTCAGCGCCGCGGCGCTGCGAAGCTTCATCCACGGGGTGCCGCGGCGCTCGTGGTTCTGGGGCAAGGACGCCGCGGCGCTACGAGACATCCATGACGAGCCGCCGCGGCGCTGTATTGTGAGCGCTGCGGTACCTAGAAAACGCCGGATTTTGCCAAAGTGCCGAACACGAAAGTTGTAGCTCTATGTTTCTTCTTTCCATAGCTGCTGGAAACAGCTCAATCGGAGCTCAAATGAGTGAGATATGCTTCCATTAGTGACGAAAGGTCAGAAATCAGCATTTTTCATGATTTTCTTCTATTTTTCTCTTCTTTTCTTCTTTATTATTCCTAAAAACATAAAACACACAATTTAATTAAAACCTATCTATTTATCATTTAAATAAAATAAAAAGAAACATAAAATATGCTAAATACATGCTTAATTTAAAGCATGTCAGAGCCTCATATTTATCTTTTATCGTTATAAACCATTCAGGTCTTTAAATTGCTTCTCTAATAAATTTTGGGTTAAGATGTTGCTATAAGTGTTCTATGGTCATGTAAGTAATGTTTGTCTTTGGATCTTATGATCATAGGATGATGGTTTACTGCCTTAGTTTGTTGAATATTATAAAGGTTTATTACAAGCCTAGAAATGTAAATTCTACCAGTGAAAGTGTTAAGACACTTATATCCCGTATAATTAGGAGCATAGCTTGAAAAATGCATTTGACATATATAAAATTAAACTTAGGTCTTAACAGAGAGAAACATGACGATCCAAAGACTTTCAAAAAATTATAATCTTGTTAAGAATGATAAAGTACCTCATTGGGAGAAGCAAGAGATAGTGTAAGAGTAGGTAGCCTATTAATTATGTAAGCTACTATTTTGAAGGCATCATCCCATAACTTTAAGGGCATAACTACAGTAGCCAACAAGGACAATCCTTGTCAAATATGTGTTTATGTCTTCTTTTAAATTTTTCATTTTGTTTTGATGTCTGAGGGCAGCCTAATTTATGATGAATGCCATTTTGATGTAGATAAGGAGATAAGGACCTTAACTCTCCTCCTTCATCTGTTTGTAGCAATTTGATTTTACTATCTAGCTAAAGTTTGATCATGGTTTTGAAATTAATGAAAGTTGCAGCTATTTTTGATTTTTGTTTTAGAAAATACACCTAACAAAAATTTGAAAACACATATACAAAAACTACATAATACTTGTAGCCATTGGAAGATATGACTGGTCAAAGACCTCATATATAAGTAAATACTAGTTTAAGAGGCTTTATATATATTGTTCTAGAATTATGAAATGGCAATTTTTGTGTTTATCCAAACAAAAATTTTGACAGATGAGGCAATATTTGTATTAATACAATTGATATTACATTTTTTTGAAACTCGGTTTGACACCGATAAAGAGCAGTGACTAAGCCTATTATGCCACTTCACAAAATCAAAGGTACTATTGAGAGTAACAACATTTGCAAAAAGGTAAGATAGAGACAGTAGCTTGAAATCATCAAATGCATATAGTCTATTAGCTTTAAGAGTTCTTTGTAGTAGCACTTGATTCGTGGGTTGAGATTTCACATAGCATTTATGAGCATGGAATTTAAAGAAGACTTTATTATCCTTGGAAAATCAATAAACACTAATTAGATTCTTTGTAATGTGAGGCATATATAGAAGATTATGCAATACTAAAGTAAAGGAATTAAAAAGGGGATTTGATATGAGAAGAGCCAACATTCTTTATCAACAAACTTGAGCCATCACTTATATATAGTTTGTCTTGCCCCAAGTACTCATCATTGATTTTCATATTTCAAAGCTAGAAGTGGCATGTGTTGTAGCTCTTGAATCCATATACCAATTTACATTTGACAGTATAATCGAGTTTGAGCAATACAAAACAAAATATGGATTATTTAATCATTGTTCAAATTCTTGTACAACATGAGTAGAGTTACAAGTGTTAAAATCAGTGGATCTAGGATTAGAAAAATAATTGAAGTTGCTCGAGCCATAATGATGACACTACAATGCAATATGTCTAATTTTTCCATATATTTGATATTAGGACCTTCGAAATTTTTTGCCAAAACCTCTATCTCATGGCTGGAAGTTACCTCTTCCTCTTAATTCATATTGACCTCTACCAATTGAATTATTCTAATGTCCTTTACCTTGACTACTATTAAAATTGCTTCTGCCATAATTGCCATTAAAATTTCCTTTTCCTTTACTGTAATTCAAGTATTTTCCATTATGTTGTACTATTGTAACCTGCAATAAGGCTAAATCTAGTTTCCTTTTTTTTTTCTTTTCTAGCCTTTCTTATTTGCCATTAGTAGTGATTCTATATCATTTATTGTATAAGGGTCAAATCATAAGGTTACACTAGTTACAAAAAAGTCATACTCAATACCTAAAGTTTCAAAAATTGCATCAATCTTTTTATCTTCACTCACAGGTAAACCTACAGCTTCTAATGTATCAAATAAATTTTTGATTTGAATTATGAATTCACTAATAGAAAGACTACCCTTTTTGATAGTTCTTAGTTGTACCATTAGTTGTCTTTTCTGTGCTCTTGTTTGAGCTAAAAAGAAAATTTTCAATTTACACTAGATTTGATATGATAAATTACTACCATCCATTCTAGCAAGGATGCTATCAGAAATAGAAGAAATAAGCCAGGACATGAGTAAACGATCCTGTCTCATCCAAGTAATAAATGTTGGGTTTACCTAATTAAGAACCTGAGCTTCAAGTGTCAAGAATTTGGCAGGTGTTCTTAGATCCTCAAGAAATCATTCAAGAGAGTGACCAAACACGGTTGAGTACACCTACTGCTTCTATATTAGAAAATTAGACTTATCAAGCTTAGCTAAGAAGAAAAGATTAAATGTCACCAAGTATTGCTTGTGCATAATGGCAAAACTAATTGCTCTATCCATTGATCTTTGCTCTGATACCATGTTAGATTTTGCCTTGTTGTAGAATTCTATACTAGATGTAGAATGAGTTTTTAGAGGAAAATGAGAGAAAGGAAAAAAGAGAAAGAAGAAAACTATATGAGTTTCATTTGATTTTCTTATCTTTTATTGTACAAGAGAGAGCTCTGTATATAGAGCTTACAACGTAACTAACTATGCTAACCATAACCAAGAGAATTAATTATATGATAACAAACTTCTATTGCAACTTACATTAATTACTCTGCACCTTCCTCACTTCTAACCATGGTTAGTGACAATATAAATATATCATCTTACAATGCTTAACACACCGATCAAATTACCATGGGTAGCCTTATAACAAGTGTCCAGCTTACATTGGAAATACATCACACAAACTTCATCTTCATATTTTTCAGTAAGGAAGGAAACTAATACCCACTTATTCATGCTCACTTCACCACTATAATTGAGCCACTACAACTTTTAAGACTGGGTATATTCAATTGTTGACAACTCTAATTTCTTCACCATTATAGTACTAGCAACATTATACAACTACCTTCATCAATAATCACATTACATACTTTGTTTTGCGCATTAAAATTATTATGAAAGATGTTTTCTTGCTATACTTCATCATCTTCTTTGACTTGCACAGTTAGAACTCTCCTGCAACCAATAATTCACTTTGGGCAATGTATTCCTCATCATTCGCCATTCTTGACACATCTTCAAAAGTATTTATGTTCTTGTTGTGCAACATGTTTAGCAAAACAATGTTAGAAACAAAACTCACAACACTCTCTCACGTGCTTCACTTGAAAATAATTTAATCTACTCTTGTGTTTCACACAATAATTTTGGCTTTTTTTAACTCTATAATGTGTTCACCACTCTTGCCTTTTCATTCAATTTTCTCTTTCAGTTATTTTGAAACTAAATAAGAAAACAATCAAAAAATTTAGCAAAAATTCACCTCTTTTTTTAAAATTTGAATTTAAATCCGAATTTCCTCCCTTCTTTTTTATGAATTTGAATTCCCCTCCTTTTTTCTCAAATTTGAATTTTCCCTTTGTTTTTTTAATTTGAATTTCCTCTTTTTTTTTTAAATCCTTTGTGTGTCTCTCTCTCTTTTGAAATTTTCTCATTTTTTTTAAATCAATACTATAAGTCAAATAGAGGAAAATTAAAGAAGATAAGAAGAGTGAAGTAGACAAGAACAAGGATCTGAACAAGACTCAAACAAAACATAGATAGAAGGAAGGATTTAAACTTGAAATTGACAAGGAAAAAATTAAAGAATACGAAAACCCAATATTAGAACTGAGCTCTGATTTCAAATTATACAAACCCCGCTAAGAATTGACGAAAGCCATGATCTAAGAAGGCTATATGATAATTTCTAGAATCAGGTTTGTATGGAATTGTGGCCTATTATTTATATAGAAGCAAGAACTTTGGTATAATGAAAACACTATAATCGATAATGGAAAATTTGATTTATAAGTTAAAGATGAATGCCATAGAAAATTTTGATAAGTTCTAATAGTTCTTTAAAGAACCAAAGAGAAAATACTCTAACTCTTATAAATAATAATATGATGCTCTTTATTAATCATTCATGTCTATTTAAAAGCTAATTCACATCAAAAGTCCTAATCAAACTAGGAAGTTTAATCGTAAACAAATTAGGCAACTTAATCCTTATCAAATTAGAAAAATTAATAATTAATAAACTAAATAATCTTATGCTAGTCAAACTAACTTAATCTTTATCAAATTAGATGATTTAATCATTAATAAACTATGTAATTTAATCTTAATCAAAATAAGAAATAAATAAATAAAATGAGGCCCATAATTTAGCCTTCATCCCTCTTGTCTTTAGGCTCATATTTAGCGTTTAGCTTTATTGTGTTTAGTCAACATTCCACTTGGTCTTGACCCATTTCTTGATTGATTAATCTTGACTTATATTTAAGTTGGCTTCTATGACATGGACCAATTTTGACTAACTTTCGGACCTCTAAAATTAAGCCATTAAGTTTTTTTTTTAAATATTTTAACTCAAACTCTTGTAACAAGTTTAATTAGAATTTGTAATTAATTTGCATTCCATTTGTTAGCTTTAGTTGTAATCTCTTCAAATTTAGTTCTAAATTGGGAGAAATGTCACTTTTATCTTGACCATCAAATTTTTATGAAAGGAATTAAGGTGGATCGAGCTAAAATTGATATCATTGAAAAGCTTCTACTAACAACCAATATGAAGGAAGTGAGAAGCTTTTTGGATTATACCAACTTTTATAGACGATTTATAAAGAAAATTTTCCAATTTATTAGTCATTGAAAAGCTTCTACTAACAACCAATATGAAGGAAGTGAGAAGCTTTTTGGATTATACCAACTTTTATAGACGATTTATAAAGAAAATTTCCCAATTTATTAGATCTTTATGCAATCTTTTAATTAAAGATACACCATTTAAATTTTCTCATGAATGTTGTTGAAACATTGAAAAAGAAATCGATTTTAGCATCTATAGTTATTGCATCGGATTGGAATTTTTCATTTGAATTAATGTGTGATGCTAATAATGTTATTATAGGGGCTATTTAGGGAAAAGAAAGAATAAAAATTTTATGTTATTTATTATGCAATTAAAACATTAACAACACCTTAAATTAATTAAGCCATTATTGAGAGGGAATTATTAGCAGTTGTTTTTGCTTTTGACAAATTTAGATATTATTTGATAGATTCAAAGGTGATTGTTTGAACAAATCATTCTGCTTTCAAGTACTTCCTTGCAAAAAAGGATGTTAAACCAAGATTGCTTCGATGGATTTTAATTCTACGAGAGTTTGATTGAGTGATAAAATATAAAAATGGTATCAAAAATTTAGTGACAAATCACTTATACCGAATTGAGCTAAATGTATGAATAAGGAGCAAGTCATACCAATCGATCAATCATTTCTCAATGAACATTTGTTGACTATACAAACCAAGCAATATATGGATGGAGAATCTAGCAAGCAAAATATCTCCATTTATCTCATCAATCTTAAGTGATAGTTGGAAAATGTCTAGCTAAAGACTTTAAATAAAGCACTTCATAGGAGGCAACCCAAGTTTCTTTTCTTTCAATATGTTTTTGTTTTTGTTTTTATTCTTTATTTTACTTTTTTAGTTTACTAGTTTTTCTGTTTTATTTCATCTATATGTTTGCATAAATTTTGAGGTTTTAGATGAATCTATTTTCTAGATTTAGCTTGTTGGCCTTTTTTTGAGTAGGATGGAGTCCAAATTTGAAAAAAAATACAATTACGATCATAGAAGATTTTATTAGATTTCTAATGTCCCAAGAATCAGAAAATTTGGACACCTACAACTCCAAATGTAACGGGAACAATAACTGCTACTCGGCTAGAATTTCAACAAGAATCAAGGAAATACTTCTTAACTCTTTTCATTATTATTATTATTATTATTATTATTATTATTTTCCATTGAGGACAATATGTTATTTAAAGTTTGGAGGTAGGGGGGTACTTAGTTAATTTTTGAAAAAAAAAATCCTTTTGTTTTTCTTTTTGGTTTTTGGTTTGGTGATAATAGTCTATGATAAGAAAATGGTTGAAATTAATCACAATTTTAAAAGAATGTTGAACACTATTTGGATTTTGTGCTTCACTTTCGTGATTATTCCATTTTGCTTGTCATTCTTCAAACATTTTATGCAGAGTCTCAATCATCTATTTAATTATGCTTATTTAAACAGGGTTTATATGATTTGGATAACTATCATATTAGGAATAATTTTATTGCTTATTCCAATTTCTGTTGTAACGCAAATGTGTCTGGCTGGATTGACTTCTAATAATATTTTCCTTTCACCAAAAAGAGAAAAGGTAAAATATATGACAAACTAAAAATCATGGGCATAGATGTATAACATGTTTACACACGTGGGCCTAATATACACGAATATTTCATATGGAAGATACCCTTGATGTCGGAAGACCCAAAAATCGTTAAAACGCATGCTGCCATCTCTTGTTAATTTGGCAATCCCAAAGCCAAAATCAAATAAGCAAATATCAATAGGACCCGTTTTGGCATGTTTAGAAAGGCATGAAAGAAGGTCAATTCTTAGTTCTTCGTCTCCTTAAAATTTCAAAACGTTCAGTTTTCGTATAGTTCTTGGTATGTTTATGTTGCTAATCAAGAGATACTGTTTACCAATTATATATTGAATATATATGTTATTACTAATAAGAAAATGCTATTGTTTTGACTTATTTGACTGTTACGTCACAACCACAAAGAAATACCATTTTTAGTATGTACTACATTTAAAGGGGGAAAAAAAACATTGTAAGAGACAAACACAAACTCACCCACAATATTGAAGGATTTCGTGGCAAAGATTGCTCGGTAAGAACTTTTGACATTTAAACAATTTGAATTTGCGGAGCATGAGTTTTTTTTTTTTTTTTAAATATGATAATCTATTCATAAAATATCAGACTAATCATATATTTATATTGTAATTAGAACATAAATTTGTGATATTTTATTTTCCTTTATTGTAATAATTTTATTCATGTATTTAGAATTTTGTGGTTTAATTAAAAAATAAATGTAAAATTTAAGATATTTGTATAATATTAAAAATTTAAACTAACAAAAAAAAATACTAAAAAGTGTGATTGCAGTATTGTATTGTCAATTACAATACAATTTTTTCATAAATTTTCAAAATGGAAAAAAGTGTCACCAATGAGAAGCACAACCTAACCTACCCCACTCTCAATACATTCAACGTGTCAGTCACATAGTTTGACTCCGACTAATAGTAATTAAATCTACTCCATTCTCTAACAAATATTATGGCACCGAAACTTGTTTTTTAAATTTGGAGCAAGCAACAAATACAAGCGAAAGAAACATCCGACCGGAAAATTCCCAACCTACAGTGTTTTTAATTGAATCGGTGACTACGTCACTCAGACGGTGACGAAATCCTGACTTCTGATTGGCCTGTCACGTTGCGCCGGTCAGTCATATTCGAGATAGTGTTTGTGTAAATTCAAAGCGAAAGCATATAGACAGCTTAATTCTAAGACACTTTCTCCCATCTCTCTCTCTCTCTCTCTCTGCATATTCCTCGCATCTGTCTCACGATTTAAACTCGAACTCCAAAGAAACAGAGAGAATTCGAATTCAATTTGTCTCTGCATTTAACCTCCAAAACTCAAACTCATATCTCTTTGTGATAATTGAGGGAGTTGGGAAATTCGGTGCCCACAGCTACAGATCAAACTGGGTCTCAGATAAATTCTCGGTTTGGATTTGGACTCGATTTAGGTTTGGCCCATTGTTCAGGTCTACCTATACAATTTAGAATATTGAAGGTTGATGCGTGTTCATATTTTGTCAGTGATATCTTAATTTTTTTTCTTCTTTTGGGGGCTATCAAGTAGCAAGATCTGAGCTCTGTATATTCTATTTTTTTTAATGTAGTTTTTTTTTTGTTAGGGAAGGGGATCTTTAATGGGTTTTAAAATTCGTATTCACTTTCATGTTTGAATAATTGTGTAGCTGTTCCTGGGCCGAGATCTGATGATTTTTTTGGCTGTAGTTTTCATTTATTTGTGGATAATATATCTGGGAATTGAAATATTTCTGCAATGGTTGTTTGGAAAGTTGAGAAAGAGAAAAGCGATTTATTTATTTTTCCCGTGATTTTCAAGCGATTTATTATAGTTATTGTGCTGACTTTTTTTTTTTCTTTTGGGCCTCACTGATGACTTGTTGTTTATTCCCTTGTAGATCCAGTTCTTCATACTACGTTAGTCTGGGTGGAAATACATGAAGAACGGGATGATAGAATGCAGTGTTTGTCATTCAAAATTGGTTTCCCCGACTACCAAAACTATATCAAGGGCTTACGACCGGCACAAAAGTAGGATATCATCCAAGCAACGTGTGCTTAACATCTTCTTGGTTGTTGGTGACTGTATCTTAGTTGGTTTACAGGTGATCATCATCTTTTAATTGAAAATCTTCCGTCAAAAGCTAATAGAATGGTGACCCTTCTGAGTCTGAGTTGCTTTTCATATACTGATACATTTGGCGTTTTTATAGTTTTACTTTTAGGTCAAGTATACTATGTTTTGAGAGCTAATTATATTTGACTTTATAGAAGGACATCTTAAAGTGTCTGTGGTGCCAGTGACAAGGATGATTAACCTTATTCAAAGGCTTATCATGTTTATAATCAATTTGACCATTACCTAGTCAAATGCTTAACCTCATGGGCAACCCAACATCTTATTCTCTCTCTGTTTTTGGGGCAATTAAGAACTTTAAGTTCTGTTTGGATTTTTTGGGGAGTGAGTGTGTTTTTCTATATGATAGTTTACTTTGTATCAACTCAACAAAGTGGGTTGAAAAAATTGAAAAAATATGCTTATTGTCTTGTGTGGTAGTCTTCATAGTTTCTGACGCTAGTTTTAGGGCCATGGCTTGTTGATAGAGATGTTAATGATATATTGACTATATTTTGCAATAGGGAGGACAGAGTTAGAGGGAAACATTATTGTTAATTGATAACTTAAAGAATGTCACTGAATGGAATTTTAGATAGTGAGTTAGTCACAAGATCAGAATAGCATTTCTTGCACAAGCTCTAGATGGCAAGAGGTTATGCGGATATGGAGATTTTATAGTTTTTGGGGCTTTTCAGTGAGGAACAAGTGGAATGAAATTGACAACTCCCTTGGCACTATGAACACTAGGCCAGAAATGAGAATTAGAATATTACGGTTGCTTTATAGCTATTTAAATTCTAAGAGGTATTAAATATTAGAGTGATTGCTGCTTGGGATTTTTGATAGGGATGGAGAGAAATTGGGGCCTTTCTTGGCACTATAGATTGTAATTTTGAGAAATGGAAAGGGAAAGGAAGATGAGAGATAACAATAGGCAATTGGTGTTATGCTCAATATATGCTAAGTTCTTGTTAGAGCATCCTTCCTAATTTCATAGGATGAACTAAGGAAAACATTATAAAAATTTGGTTAATTCTTGTAGATTAATTAGGGTATAGAAGTCACTATTAGTTGGTCAAATAAACAAGCGGTAGCCTCTTAATTCATTGCTATAACCAAGAAATAAGAATCTCTAACCTTTTTCATCTAACTTCTCTCTGTCTTGAGGATGAACAAAATGATAAGCCAGGCAACCAAAGACTTTTAAATGATCAATCTTTGGTTTCCTTCTGTGCTTAGCCTCATAGGGTGTTACCTCATTAAGAGCTTTTGTTGGAGATCTATTATGAAGATAAGTGGCTGTGTTAAGAGCCTTTGCCCAATAGTTATTTGGAAGTCCTTGTGCTTCAATCATTCTCCTTGCCATTTCAGCAATAGTTCGGTTCTTCCTCTCGGCTACATTGTTTTGTTGTGGACTCCTACTCACAATTAGCTGTCTTTGAATGCCTTTTTCCTTGCAATATTCTACGAATGGCTTGAGAGTGAACTCTCAACCATGATCGGTTCTTTGAGTTTTTATTTTTAGTCCACTTGCTCTTTCTAGTAGTGCCATAAACTCCAGAAACTTTGAGGAAGCTTCAGATTTTTGTTCTAGTAAACCCACATAATTTTAGTATAATCATCAACAAAGAGTAGGAAGTACCTCTTGTTGCCAATTGATGTGGTTCTTGTTTGCCCCCAAATGTCTGCATGAGCAAGTTCTAAAGGTTCTTTGGCTCTCCAACTATAATTTGGTAAGGGTAATCTGTGCATTTTTTTCCATAAAAACACCCTTTACAAACATTTCTACTTGCTCCTATATTGGGTAAACCAATCACCATCTCCTTTTGATGAAGTTCTTTTAGGCTTTGGTTATTCGAGTGGCCATATCTGCAATGTCGTAGAAATGACACATTCTCATCTTGAGCCTTTAGAGAAAAATCTCCTTCTCACTTCATGGACAACAGGAAAAATTTGTTTGGAGCCATAGGACATTTTTGTCATCAATCGGTCATGCTTATCAACAATCAAGCAGCCTCCTTCCTCAAAACTTTACCACATATCCTTTTAGAACAAGCTGGCCAACACTCAAGGTGTTCCTTCACAATAGGGGTTCTAATAAAAGCATTACAATAATTAAGCACTAACTAATAAATACAAAGTGCCTAATTTTAAGGAAATTAATATTAGTGCCTTTTCAATGGATCTAGTGCCTTGTTTTAAGGGTCATGGCTCATGCACCATGTTTTGAACATTCATGAATTAACTTCTAACTATAACAATATTCATGTTGTGATATAGACGGTAGTATGAAACTATAGGTTATTAGAATATTTCTGAACTGATAGAGGCAAGGGACTGCAATAGTGCTGCTATGGTGACCATTGATCTTGGCAAGTGTTGATCATGTCGACAATAGCAAGAGTACTATATGTTACAAAAGTGGTGTAGGCAGAGCGTTCCATCATAGCAAATGGCTCCCATGACAATTAAGGCCGAGAATAATTCTGATAAAAGATTCCTCAGTTTGCATAACTGGTATCTTTAACTTACGAAATTATACTGTTATATTTGGATAACGTAAATTAGAGAGTTTATTGTAGTTCAACTTTAATAAAGCTCTCTTGAACAGTAACACCCACCCCAATTCATTGTGCTTGTTCTTAGTGGCTGACATATTTTATTTTCTTTACTTGCAGCCTATACTTGTTTATATGTCCAAGGTGGATGGGAAATTCAATTTTAGCCCAATTAGTGTTAATTTTTTGACAGAGGTCACAAAGGTTCTCTTTGCTATTTTTATGCTCATACTCCAGGTACAAAATACTATTTCTTATTTCTATATTCAAATATAAACGGTTTTCTTAATTTTTTATTTATTTATGGAATACTGTTTTCTTAATATTGTATGCATGTTTTCAGATGCTTGTAATTAGAGCATGTGTCAAATAAGAAACAGATAAATAAAGCCATACGTATCAAATGAAATTGTTAGGAAATTGAGATTTTAGAAGGTATTGCAGCATTTTGTTGTAGCAGGACATACCCTAATTTTGACTGTGCTTAAGGGTGGGATAATTTTATAACCCCTTCCTTGGAATGGAGAAAATGGGGAGAAATTTCTTGGTTTGTGATAACCAATTCTGGCTTACTTTGTGGGATGCTCCATTATAGGTCTGAATTTCTCTAATAATGGAGTTGACCATTGCCAAGGATGCAGGAGAGCAACAGAATTTTAATTTAGTAGGCTAGGATCAGCATTTTCTTGGATGTATCAATTGTGGAAATTAGATGGAACAGATTTATAGTGGCTATTTTAGGATCAGAGTGGTTAGCACTAGCACGCAATGGGATGCGGATTGAGAGGCCAATATGTGCTAGTTGGGTTTCTGCAAAATTAGAATTTTAGATTTGATGGATTCTTGGGCTGATTAAAGCAAGAATCAATTAGGGTTTTAAAAAATAGTTTTAATGCATTTTTTTTAAAAGGTCTGTGAAGATTGGTAAATAAATTGAAAGGAAAACAGATTAGAAGTTATTGAAGAAGCTTAGGCTTACACCTAGGTTTCCCTAGGCATCATACACAACAAGGTTCAATCCATCACACAGTCTAGAAGAGATCAGTCTTGCTGAGTAAACTCATAAAAACTGACAATTGTTCTTGATTGCAGCTTTACATCCATATGTAGAAGCTTAACAAACTTATAAGGATTAGGATTCTGTCCTATTTCAATATAAGGTTTTAGATTTCCTAATTCCTACCAAAATTTGAAGAGGAACACTTCGAAATGAAAATAAGACGTAGTAATTCAAAACAGACCTTGACCATGGACTGGAAATTTATAAAATATTTATAAATTACTGAAATATTCCAAGGACTAAAAAGATAATTAACTAAAGCATCTTGTCTTAGCGGCATATTATATCTGATAATCCTGAAGAATTCTGATCAAGCAAAGTTTTATGGGATATTACTATCAACTTCAATTGCAAAACTGTACTAGCCCATTGAGATGTTTTGATCCCTAAGTTTATGTTTTCAAAATGTTCTTGCTATCTGTGTCAGCAAGGTTTTGGTTAATTTTGCAGGCTAGGCATCAAAAAGTTGGGGAGAAGCCTCTTCTCTCAATTTCTACATTTGTACAGGTACTTTCTTCTCATTGGTATAGAAGATTCTGCAATATTGAATTTGCATGGGTTGACAGATTTGTGAAGGCTATTAATTCCAATACCACTTTGTGTTTTCAGATTTAAGACATTCCTTCAGTGTCTGTCTTTTGTTAGGTTTCCTGATTCTTGAGATTGAGTTGGTGTACGCTGTCCAAGATAATTAAGGATCCTTAGATTAAAAGAAAAAAACAATAGCACTGTTTCTTGAGTGAGCATAAGTATTTGCATAGTGCTCACTCTTTCTGTTCACCTTGTTTTTTCAGTTTTTGCTTTCTTTTCATCTTAAATACCTGATTTTGCTTGAATGATTTATTTTTTAACAAAGAATGATGGATGTATTAGTTCCATTATTACTTAGTAATTTCAGATTCAAGACATTCTTCAGTTTTTGTCATTTGCTAGGTTCCTGATTCTTTAGATTGAATTGGTGTACTGTATCCAAGTTAATTAATCACGCTTTATTTAATATAAAAAAAATAAAAATCTCCATTTAAATTGTTTCTTCAGAGGGCAAACTGCACATGTATTGCATAATGCTCATTGTTCCTTTCCATTTTTTTTCACGTTGCTTTCTTTTAATCTTAGATACATGATTTAACTTGGATAACTGATTGTTATCAAATATAGAATGATGGGTGTTTGCACATTGACAGGACATCTTGAAATAATTAATAGTGCTTTGTATGTATGGTGAATGGAACATGGGAGAGCATCTTGTCCTTCATTTTCTTGATGTTTTTCTTTGCGTATCTTTTAAACTAAACAATGTTAAGATGCCTGATGCTATCTTTTTTGCTGTTAGCATTTTAGTATTTATCCTTATGCAGTAATATTATTCCTTGCAGGCAGCTCGTAACAATGTCCTTCTTGCTGTTCCGGCACTTCTGTATGCTATAAACAATTATCTGAAGTTTATCATGCAGGTATGATGCATGTAGCATGTCCCTAGCATACTTTTTTTAATTTTTTTTGAAAGACAGTTCCTTCAATAAATTTGATGATTCAAATTTTTCAACAGGATTTTTATTATCATAAATTGCATTACATATGATGTAGTTACAAAAGTCAGTTAGGCTTCCTCCTCCTGGTTGGGCTAAACTTAACTACACTTAGAAGAAAACCTCCAATTCTGCATTTTATTACATTGAGAAATTGCTGGACTTGATATTACTAACAGGTTGATATCAAATTTCGTGCAGCTTTATTTTAATCCCGCTACAGTGAAAATGCTAAGCAATTTGAAGGTAATTTGTCATTCACTGTGTTGTCAGATGGCATATCAAGATTATCACAGCCAAATAATGGTTTGCCTATGTACTGAATAGTTTGTATCACCTGTCATGGGTGCTGATGCCTCTCAACATAGTGGAGTAATCATTTGTATCTATTCATTAATCCTACTAGTTTCAATTGTTCTTGACTTGTTATTTTTGTGTGCATGTCTTTATGCCCCGAAATTCTGTTCCTTTCCTTCTCCTTTCCACTTTTTTCTTCTAAACTTGGCCCTAGTAAGATGAGCAAGCATGTTTGCTTATGGAGAATGATGGTTTGTAATGATTTTTTTAAAGTAGTCCATCTCATGTTAATATGAGCAATTGAGCATGTTAACAATAGCATGTTTGCACCTATATTTCCATCTCATGGTATTTTTATTAATCTTACTGCTTACTTGATTAATTTAAGAAGTTTAAGTGAACTCTAGATCTCAATCTAATTGTTAGACTTTAAAATATTGTTTTTGGATCAGATCTAGGTTCTTCAACTGTATTGGTATAGTTGATGTAAATGAATAATGATCAAAGAAATATTAAGGATTGTACATGAAAATACTGTATCTTATAAATTATTTAGTGTATAGTGTACCCTATGCATCCTAGGTTTCTTTTGCATTTGGATATTTCAAAATTGAGATACTAAGGGAGCATGAAATAATGGTATCTTGTGTAATTTGTTTACTCTAATATTATGTAAATATTGGAAGATGAACTACTAAGTCAGGTTTTAATTATTCTATGATATGATGGGATTAGAAGTCCAAGATCCTTTTTCTGTATATGACCATGCATATATGGAGAAAAGAACAATCAACTGTCAAGAACTAATTTAACTTAAATCTTAAGTTATTAAGTGAAGGCCCAAGAATGAGTTTTATATCTCTAACAACAACTGTGCCATGACTTTGTAGTCGTGTACAAATTATTTTGCATGCCTTTCTTTCCCCTGTAATTTCTTTTTGTGACAAGAAACTATGTTGATTTTGGTACCTTAAGAAGCATTATGCCACCCTTGAGAGATGTGGTATCGAAAGCAAAGCCCAATCATATGAACCACATTTAATGCATGGCCAAAGTTCATTTAAGAAAAAACCTTAGGTGCAGTTCCTAGGTGTTTGCTATTATATTTTTCCATAAAGTTATGACATGTGGAAGCATTTTATTGTAGGATTCAATAATTTGATGCTGAGTTGTCAAAAAAATCCACATATTAAGTTTTTATTTGAAGACCTAATAATAATCACCGGAGGAACTACACCTAAGTCTTGTCGTTCTTTTATTATGAGACTGTATGTTAGTGGTCAATTTTGGGGCCTGTTATTACTTGAAAGAATTGTAAATGTTTTTCTCTGGATAGTTTTTTTCAGTTGAAATGATTTTTCAGGGGTGATTCTGCACATGCAGGTTTTAGTTATAGCAGTTTTGTTAAAGATAATAATGAGACGTCGATTTTCCATTATTCAGGTTAGTGCACTAGGCCTTTATCTTTCTTATGGAGCTAAGAAAGGTTTTCTGCTTCATTATTTGACTCTTCACAGTTGAAATTAGCAAGTTGTAATCCTTATGTGGATGACCTACTGTGTACACTCCTCGAGTGCCATGTTATGCGGAAAACTAATTTATTCTTTTGCTGCAGTGGGAAGCTCTTGCACTATTGCTCATCGGTATTAGTGTTAATCAGCTGCGATCTTTACCTGAAGGAACTACAGCTTTGGGTCTTCCTGTCACAATGGGTGCATATGCCTATACTTTGATTTTTGTATGTGACCTCTGTTTTATATTCTTTTGACCCTTATATTGCTTATTATTGTGCAAGCAATTAATTTTGAAGTAAGATTGGTTACTCTGCACTTCTAGTTATTCAGCTTCTGTTTA
Organism: Gleditsia sinensis; assembly: GCA_037074535.1. NCBI lineage: Eukaryota > Viridiplantae > Streptophyta > Magnoliopsida > Fabales > Fabaceae > Gleditsia > Gleditsia sinensis. The sequence goes on along the minus strand of CM073475.1, from coordinate 7,081,285 downwards.
TGGCTGTTGGATTTTCAACCTGGGAATTATTTTGCAGGTAACTGTTCCATCGTTGGCATCTGTCTATAATGAATATGCTTTGAAGAGCCAGTATGATACAAGCATTTACCTCCAGGTGATGTTGGGGAATTCAATGAATATTTTAATGATTGGATCAGATCTTGATTATGACATGAAAATAATTCAAATATTGAATGAATTGAAATTTGTGTTACTGCATAAATATAATTTATCATCTGATTCTCAACCTGTAAAGTATAAAATTGTAGTTAGCTGTAGTTTTTATGCTTTTTCCATGTCTTCTGCTCAACACTTATATTTTGTTTTGAAAATTTGAATCCTTTTAGTATTATGGAATGTTGTAAAATATGCAATTGACGAATTTATTATGAGTGACATGTTTTCTACAGTTTGTATTAAAATTATAACCTAAGCCACAAGGGCTTACCTCAAGTGGATGGCTGGGCTAGGCATTTGGGTATTGGGGCCTTACGTTCAAGTTTCAGTACTTATTGATGTACTTAAAATAGATAAATAAGCTATGAGAAAGTAAGTAACACGATGCTTCACTTTCTAATCTGTAAAATTTATTGACATGTTAAAAAGATTGCCTGGAAGTAGTTCTCAAGAAGTGCACTTCAGTTCTTCCTGTACTCTTATATACTCTATGAATTTATCTTCTATATATTGATTCGCTGTTTCTTTATCTGCAGAACTTATTTTTATATGGTTATGGAGCTATATTTAACTTCCTTGGAATACTTGGCAGTGCCATAGTCAAGGGTGAGACATAAATCTATTTCTTGGATCCTAGTAAGCATTTCAAGCAAGTGGCCTAGCAATTGAGAAAGAAATTCAAAGGACATATTTCATGCTGTGTTTTTGTTTTGTGAAAAAAAAAATAGCTCCAAATTTGTGCTAAAAGCTGAAATATTGATTTTACTTTGAATTTCACCTCGTTCAATATGATATGGGTCATAGTTCCAGTGTTTGGTTCATGCATAGAGCTGGAAGACATTTAGGTGTCTGAAAGACTTCAACAAAGAAAGTAAAGTCAGGAATAAGACGTCAATAATACCAAAGAACTCATATTATGACACATGTACATTTTAGAGAGTGAGTTTAAACAGTCTCATAATTGATTTTCTAATTTAATATTGGTCTGCATGTATAGACATGTGATGGAAAGGAGTGGGCGGCTCTGTAGTCTGTACTTATAGGCAATTATGTAGGCTGTTTTTCTGTCATCAATTATTGCATGTGATCATTAGGCAACAAGTAGTCATTTTCGATACATGTGCTAAGGCACTTTATGGGCTTCATTTATACAGATTCAGATGTTCATTAATGTAGTTAGTGGCTATCCAATCAACAACAGTTGGCTCATGAAATCAATTGATAGTAAAACTCATTCAATTTTTTAATCGTGGCCTACATTTTGTGTCTTTTTTTTTTTCTGATACTCAAACTGTTAACTGATCCTTATGATGTTACTTTGAATAATTCAGGTCCTAGTAGCTTTGATATCCTACAGGGTCATTCGAAAGCCACCATGCTTTTGATAGCTAACAATGCAGCTCAGGGGATTCTATCATCTTTCTTCTTCAAATATGCAGGTTAATAGTTCAATTTTTTCCCTATTGCATTCACGAGAAGCTAATAGCAAAATACATGTATTATTTATCTTAAATTGACCTTATGCTATATAGATGGATTACTTTATTTCACCCCATTTTTCTCATTAAACCACTTCGGGATCAGATACAATTTTGAAGAAGTACTCATCAACAGTTGCAACAATCTTTACGGGCATAGCATCTGCTGCACTGTTTGGACATACTTTAACAATGAACTTTATTTTAGGGATTTCTATTGTATTCATCTCAATGCACCAGGTAAATTAAGTTTGGAAGATTCTGGTAGATAATCCAGAATATTAGAAAGAAACCAAGTTTTTTTTTTTTAAATTTAACTAATGACATTTTCTTTTTGTGTTTGTGCTTATCTCCTCTCTAGTTCTTTTCGCCTCTGGCAAAAGTCAGAGATGAACAACAAAATGGTATGCTGGAACTGCATGATGTTCATGAGACACACAGGTACTTGCTAATTTCTTTACTGATTTCAACATTGCTTTTTCTGGTTGAGTCAATGGGGGGCATCTGCTTTATTGTGGGCTCCCATAAAACTCTATGGTCTGTATATCTTCTCTTTCCTGTTCATTGTATGCTTGACTGCAGTATGTTCGATTTTATTATCTGGCAGCATGGCAAGAAAACTTTTGGTACAAAATTCCTTCTGCCTTTGCAATAAATAATGCCTTGTTTTCATTCCAGGTCAAAGGACTCCTTTATTAATATTGCAGCTGGAGCAAATGAAGAGGTGCAGATCTGCCATCACCTTTGTTTTTTCTTTTCTTTTTTGTTGAGAATTTTCTATACAGTGTACTCACTGTTCTTGGTTTCATTGTTCTAGGCTAGTCATCATGTGGGACCTGATGAGAGACAGCCACTTCTTCCCTCCTAGAATGAACTATGGTATGTCTTTTTATTTTATATTGTTGGCTTCTTCAAAATCCTGGTGAATTATCTTAATTCTATGGATAATATAGTTGCTTGACCTGATAAATGATTTTCATTTTCCTCTTTCGAATCAGTTTATAACAGTAATATTATGCTCAAGCAATGCCTTTGCATTCATTTCTTGAACTTATTGTTGCAGCAATCTTCGGTAGTGGATTTTGTTTTGGTGATATTTTCGGCTGGTAGCATTGATGCACACATTTTAAGTCGCAATAAAGCATACGTTAAAATTCATTTCTTCCTTTTTGGGATAGATTTCTGCGGAAGGTATTTCTCAACTTGTCTAGTGGAGATTTTCATTAAACTTGACAGAAGCTCTGGTGAGCAAGCCAGGATTTTCAGCCGCTTGAAATTTTGGTAGATAATAGAAAATGGCCTTGTGCTATTGGCACATCGATGTGATTTTAACTGTGCTATAACTATTCTTTTGTCTTAGACCTTCCATTTTGTAATTTTCTTAACATTTTTTTTTCATATTTACTTCAACCCTTTGTATCGCTGATGTAATTTTTTTTTTTAAACAATGATTTAGGTCTTTCATCTTAACGAGATTAGAATTGGGGGAAAATGGAAATATTTCATGTCTCTTGTCCACTATACATCTGTGTACTTCAGCATGTCGGAAATAATATTTGTTAAAGTTATCGAGCAGCAGTCTAACAGTATATCGCACTAACTGTCTGCTAGATTATTTGAATTTGATGGTTTTTAAAATTCGAGCTTGAACTAGACTAGTCTCTCAATGCCCTAGGTCAATTATTTTAAATTAATTACAAACTTGTGTATAAAGTAGTTAGTAAGATTAAATATAGTAGTTGAAAATTTTCAGTAATACCCAAAGTTTAAACAGAAAAAGTTTCAATTCAATAGTTGCACAGAAGGTCAATTTTAGGATTCTAAATCATATTAATTCTATATCTAAAGAGTAGCAGGTGTGCTTGATAGAAGCCAAAAAATATTTTAAACCATTTCAAATAAATTTAATCTCTAAGGGCTTTTATGGCAATGGTTTGAAATTAAAATATAAAATATCAATAAAAGATGCTATGATAAACTAAAATTTTTTATTACTGCAAAAAAAAAATAAAACAATTTTATAAAATACTTCAGTTCAATTATAATTTATTTGAGACTCATGCTACAAATTGCTCTTTAACATTAAAATTATTTTGGGTATTAGGTCATATATACTATGCTATTGTTATAAGACTAACATTATTTTTATGACTACGAAAAAATGAAAATAATTAAAACCAACCTGTGAAAGTAATTTATTTTTTGGTACATGTGCCAAATTATGCTTATATTCTCGTTTCTTTATGTACATTATACATTACATCATATACCAATTATGCTTTTATGAATAAAAAAAACCATTCTAAATAAGAACATTATTTTCTTAAATTATTAGAAATATAATAAATGAAGTACCTGAACCAAAACCTGAAATTCTCGTGCTTTTATGAAAAAAAAAAACCTGCCGCTCCAATGGGATGGAAAAGTTAACGTTCGATCAGGTAACATAATGAAGTCCAATAAATCTTGATGTTTTGTGTTTCGGGACAAATATATATATATATATAGAGAGAGAGAGAGAGAGAGAGAGAGAGAGAGAGAGAGAGAGAGAGAGAGAGAGAGAGAGAGAGAGAGAGAGAGAGAGAGAGAGAGAGAGAGAATGTATCATATGAGAACAACTTATGTAAGAGAGTGAGGATTAAATAGTAGTCATTTTAACAATTCAGAATATAACTTTGGTAAGTGAGTATCGTGCCAGAGAAATAATCATTTCTCTAAACTCACAGCTAAAACCTCCTAGACCGTGTTATTAGTGGCCACCCAAAGCTAGAATCTCCTTCATCGTTCCCCCAAAACCAAAACGTGTCCGTCCCCCTTTTCTCTTCCAAGCCCACTCAGCCTCACAGCAAGAAATCCCCACGCAGAACTAATTAATTAATTGAAATTTGAGTGATTATAAACTACATTTTCTTTGTAATAAATACTATCAGAAGTACTTCCTAATGTTAATTAAATAATTAGCTGATTATGATATGAAAAGAATATATATGATACTTTTTCACTAGCTAATCTTAATTTATTAATTTAATCACACTTGAATGTTACTTATCCAAATTTCAATGATAATGATTTAGACGATAATAATATTTGATGCCTCTTCATAAGAAATCTCAATTTAGTTATATATAATTAGACTTAATATGAAATCATCATTTAACTAATAAAAATTCATGATATAAATCCTTTAGTTAAAAAATTGATAGAAAAATAAAATTTTATCATTTTTTGCTTCTGAGATAAGCACTTTTATATTTTTTTAGTATAAAATTAATCTTATTTAAAATATTAAAAAAAAATTCTAAAGTGTTTACGTTGGATAGAGTATATACTCCATCTTATTAGAATCAATATCAAATTAAATTATTTTATTTGGCAATATCTATATATGCATAATTTTTTTTAAAAAAAAAGTCAAAGTCAATAATATTTATATTATTATTTCATATTTTTCAATAATTCTAATATATTTTTTAATTACCGAATTAATAAAATAATTTAAATATAGTATTATAAATACTTGGATGAAATAATATAGAATAATAATGAAATTTATTTTTAGATGAATTTTAGTCTATATTTTTTATTTTATTAAAAAATTATGAAATTTCATAAAGGCGACTTGTCAAGAAAAAGAAAGGAGATAATTGAATTAATGTAAAAATAAACTAAAATATTTGATAACTCCATTGTTTGTAAAATACGTTATGGATCCCACCATTTTCCCACGTCCATTATACAATGGATCCACTTAAGTGCTTTGATGCCCAACTTTTACCGAAGAACCCACCTAAACGAATATGCCTTTTTTGCAAAAGTTTATTTTCAACAAATTATAACAAGTAAAGGGTGCTTGTAACAAGAATAAGTCGCTTATACAATCATGTTAAAACAGATTGTGACTTGATACAACATATTTATCTTGTTTCAGCCAGTAACCCTATTTTTCTTGGTTCTTAGGGGACAATCTTGATAAAATCTTGCTTTCGGCTGCTTACAAATTACAAATAGTTTTCTTACATTCACAACAAACGCTATAATTTTCAAACACAAAAAAAATGTCATAATGATATTTTTACTTTCACTTTCCTATACTTTCACTCTATGAAGTTAAGAAATACTTCGCACAAGTGTCATACAAAGAGGAGAAGATCTAAAATATGCTCTCAAATAATCTATCAATTAATATGCCACCGCATAACCAATAATGAGGAAATTGATTTTGCACTTTATTTAGTATCATGCTTTCATTTTATGGACTTCTAGCTGCATTAGACTGTTGCTCAAATCACTCCAAATAATGTTATGATTGCTTGAGAGGATTTCTCATCAAGTAGGCTTATTTTTTTATTTTAATCCAATTTGAATTAACTCAAAACGATTAAAGTCAACTCAGATAAAAAACTCTTTGTTTCTTTCAAACTTCATAATTTTTTTTTTCATTTATTGAAAATAACTTATAAAACTTTTGTTTGAGAAACTTTGGAACTGATTTGATACTAAGAAATCTTCATCAAGCTTCAATTCAAAATAATTTCCTTACTTTATTTATTGAATGATATTGGTAGAGCGATGTTAAAAAAACTAATTGATAAAATCATTAAAGAAAATTAATGTTGAATAATTTTTTTTATAATAAATTTTTATAATATCATTTGATTTATATAGTTAATCTTATTTATTAAAAACACTCAGTAATTATATTTATTGAATGACACTGTGTTTGAATACCTAAAATTTTCTCTTTTTGACTTGATTGAGCAAAATTTTCCCTCATGTCTTTCATAATATTTAAACAAACTCCTATCAGTAACACTAAAATCATGGTAGAAATTAGAAATAAAAGCCTTCGATTACTTTATGAAACAATCACATCTGATTTATCACTAAATTCAAAAGACCAACTTAATGTATCATTAAAATCTCTTTAATATAAAGTAAAAACCTGATGCAAACTATGGATAAATATAATATTCTCTTCTCTATTCTCCCCGAGAAGAGTCCTATCAACAGACACATGCCTCGTCTTGGGGTGACTAGGTGTAAGAGATACCATGTAATGTAAGATTCTATCATGTAAGAGTTCACATCATCGTTAATGTTGATGCAAACTACGTTGATTTTGAAAAACTTCAATTTAAGTGAAACAAAAAAAAAATTGAGAATAAAGTAGGATTTTAAATAAAATTTAACGTCCCAAAGAAAGTTTTGAACAAAAATTTACTATAAAAATGAAAAATTATATTAAAAGTAAATCTGGTCTCACAGATTTGTTAACTATGCAAATTTGGGTCAATTGCTTTCACTTCAGTTTCATTGGTGTGCAAATATTCAAAGAAAGTAGCTATTTTTCTTTGCAAAAAAGCACTGGAAAACTAATTAAATGACAGTTTCACCAAATTTAAAGTCCGGGATATCGCAAGGTAAGTTGTTACAGGGAAAAGTACTACATTGGTAACAGAAAAAAGGATTGGAAGTCTGTCTTCAAACTATGCTTCAAGGGACGACGCATGCATTCAATCAACCTGAGGATATAGTAGTTTGCAGATTCACCTAAAAAAACTAGATGTAATTATGCTGTAGCCTGCACTGCAGGGCAAACTTCGCTGCCAAAGATTCTACAAGGGGGCAATCCCAAATTCGAATTGCAATCTAACTGGTTTCATGCGACATTTTGCTTTTGCCATTTGCTTTCCAAAATTGACAAGAAAAATACTAGGAAACCGGAAACTACTACAATCTGACCTCTCTAGCCAAGAGCAAGAGATGACATATACTATGGGCATCTATTCATTTTCTGTTACCTTCGAAGCGTAAGGTAGGCCAAACTTTTCAAAAGTTTATCACATTATTTCAGAGGAAAGAAAAAGACAAAGAAACCGGCAGGCTAAGGAAGGAAAAGGATACTAACCTCATGATAGAGCTCATAAATTATAAGTTACATACTATAAACTCATCTTTCAGCTTGTCCAAAATACCTGCCCGAAATTGTAGCCAGTACATTCAACATCACAACTTCATCATCTAGCTCTGTCTTTCTAGCTCGTAAGTTAGCACACTTCCGCAGCAGACTCCTTAGAGTAGCACAAGTGTCAGCATCTAGTGGGGCTTCAACTGTTGCAGCGAGAGCAAAGAGCCACAGGCAATCATTTCTTGTGATAGTATTTGCAGGCTCCACCAAGTGAATTCGTTTCTGCAACATTGATACTCGGGCTACAGAGTCCATTCCTAAAACTGTAGAAAGCAAAGGATTGCTGCTGGAAGTTTGACCAACAGAAACATCTAGACTTGGATCCTCCAGTGTAAGTGTAATATCCTTATTTTCTGAAGTCAAGATAGTTTGATTAACTGGGTTCCTTAGGCTCAAGTGGTTATGAAGCAATACTTCCTCGGTCTTTACAATACTAACTATTCCAAACTTGTCTCCAGGTAGCTGTGGGGAATGAACAGGTTGCAAATTTGTGGAATAGATGACACTTGAACCCTGAAGCTGTGAAAGATTCTGGAATAATGAGTTAGGGAACAATTAAAGTTAGACCTTTGATGAATTGAAATGTTAAAGCTCAACCAAATAGCAAGGACACCATATTGGTTAGTTTATTTAACCATTTCAGTTCCTGGAAACAAAACATTGGAAGGAGCAATGGGATGTGGTAAACTGACATCGTTAGTATTGAAAGGTTGGACCAAACCATCAGCCCAAAGGGAGGGGGAAAAAGGGGTTTCTATCAAATCATCAGAATATATTTTACTATCAAAATGCTTTTAACAACAAGTTCACCATTGTTATCTGGTGAAGTGTCGGAAAGGCACAATTGTTCATTCATCTTGGAAGTAACCTTGTTAGGTAATTAAACCATTATGAATTTGGAAAGTGACCTTGCAATATTAAATCGGAACTGAATGGACCTTGTATGTTTCCTTCTTTTTGTCTTTCATGCTCTCCACACTACAGTAAAGTTATACACATACTAGTGCCTTGACCCAGGCAGAACGGCCGTCAATTCACTTTTTGTTTTTTCATTTTAAAAATAAAGATAAGGGATCATTTTTAAAAAGTCAAATAATCACCCAGTATCCAATAACTAGCCATTATGTAGATTGAAACACCCAAATACAAAAAGAAAGAAGGGGCATGTTAGATATACATAGAACACAAAAAAGATTCTTGAAGAATGTACCGCTCTGAGCTCTGAAAATTCAGCAAGAAATACATCCTCCCACTGCTTCAATGGCAAGAGATGCTCAGGACACTCAGGAATATCTGGAATCATGGGCATGTAAGCACTTTGTTCATTGTTAAGTTTACTTCTATCAAGTTTGGCTACCTTCACTTTAGGAATTTGAGAGGCCTCCCATCTAATCAAAAAAAGGAATCAGTTTAGAAAAGTGCTATTCTTCCATGCTCTTATGGAGTAAGCTATGTCAGAACTCATTGTCTCCTCACCTGACACCTGCAATTAACCAACTCAATCTAGAATTGTCTAACACACCATTTATGCAAACAGGTGGACTGAGTTTTTCGTAAGTTAAACCTCAGTTGTAGAACTTTGAGTTGTTGGCTACATAGATAGTTATTGAAAAGCAATTATAATCCATTAATATATTATTATACACCAGGAAATGCCATGAGACTTCCATTACAAGTTACAATTTCAAATCTTTTATGTCCATGTCGTGTTTGACCTCGCCAATTCCCAATAATTCCCTTCACCTCACCAACTTGCATGAGTTTTCTCTATGTACTAGATAATTTGCATTTCTAGGTTGTCCACGAGTAACACAGCGTTAACAACCTTATCTTATCCATTTAGTTTCCTTTGGTGGGTATCCTCCAAACTTTCCCCACTTATACCTCTCCTTACCAACTTCATTGGAAATTCAAGGCCCCTTCTAAGGCTACATATTTTATTTAAACAGTGATATTCAACAGGATTAATGCCAACGATAATTAAATATTCAGAAACTAGAAAGAGAAATTTCTCCAAATATGCACATAATGTGAATTATAGGTTTCCAAACTGCTGCTCATATGACTTTATATTGTTTTAAGGCTAGCTATCAATGGAATAGGCTTTTTGGTGATTTTAGTGAATTTCAAATTTGTCTGCAGAATTTGGAGCAATTCTTGTTAATTAATTTCAGCAATTTTTCAGGAGTAAGGACAGGAAGGTCATGCGGAGATTCACTGTTTTACAGTTGTATGGTTTCTTCATTTGGAGTGTAATGCTTGGGTCCTTAAGCATAATTCTCTCTTGTCTCTTTCTCTTTCTCCCAAACAGAAACGCCTTCTTGGCCTCCTTTTGATTTTCGTCCAAGTGATAATTTCAGGGAGTTTCAATGTAAAGAATTTTGTTTATTTAGAGGAAGGAAAGAAAGAATACAAAGAAGAAGGGAAATATGTCCTCTTTATACAAGCTAAACATAAAAACCAAAGACATTAACATAAAAGAGCTCTTTGATCCCTCTGCGTGTCTACCAAGGAGACTACCTGAAAGGAACTGTGTGCTGAACACGAAAGACCAAGAAAAACAGTCCTATCCAAAGAAAATCAAGGACAAAGGTTTTTTTTTTCCTTAAAATCCAAGCATTTTGCTCCAACAAAAGATACCAGTGGATGATATACTTTGGACATTGCCCTAAAATTCTCCCTCCTTACTCCTGCAAAACCTATGAAACAAATTAAAAAAAAAAACTCCAAGCTTTGAAGGTGCAGCCAAGAATCACCAAACACACCAAAAAGCCTATTCCAAAGTCTAAGTGGTTTCTAAATAGTGCCAAAGTAAGTCCGCAGCTAAATCTTAAATAGATCAACATTTTCATTAAGAAAGAAGATAAGTGCAAATAAAGGAGAATAAGTTATTCTCCACAAGAAAAACTAGTGGAAGAGAAGATTATAAATAAGAAAAAGAAAACAAAAACTCAAAGCTAAACATGCAAAATGGAAGCTCAATCTCTTTGCAAATCTGAAATAGCGACCCCCTTAAAGAAACCATGAACAGACCACCAAAGTGAAGCCATAAACCTTATCCTTTCTCATAAGTTCATAACATATCAAAGGACATCAAAGTACTTAGAAAAATTCGAGCATTCCTTTCTAACCAAACACACCACAAAACTGCAAAAATAGCACAATTCCACAATATCTTATCCTCTATTTTCCTTCCAAACCCTTTAACGCTTGTGATAAAAAAACCTCCAAAGGGTTAGGATAAACCCATCCCCACAAACTCCAAACAGTTTACTCCACAAAAATTCAGCCACTTTACAATGTAAGAAGAGAAGTGTCGCTGATTTTGAACTATTCATACACAACACAAATATTGGGAAAAATAGTTGTTTTAGGCCCCCAGATCTGCAACAATGCATTAGTATCAATCCTATTCGATACCACATTCGAAACTGTCAAAATTATCGAGTTTCCTATTTTCAGCATTAAAGAAACAGATTCAATTTGCTATCCTGATTGTTAGCACCTTTAATTTCCTATTTTTTAGTTTTCCTAATTGTTGTAGGACTACTGTAGTTTTCTGATATGATAGAATTTCCTTTTATCAAAGGGATTTCTCTTTCTATAAATTGTCCCTTTCTTTTGCAATGAATAAGGAATACCATATTTTCTTCTTAAAAAATTCCATGGTATCAAAGCCTTGGACTTCCCTTTCCCTCACCATTCAACTAGGATGTCATACAAGGCAGCAATGACTGACACTCAAAATTGCTCTATTGCCTCGTCTGACACCTCTAGTATTTCTTCTGCCATGACGCCGATGACTACCTCTGCTCCATCCAATTCAACTGCACTTGTTGCTTCTGATTTCTACCCACAGGCATCGTCCTTGTCCCTAATGATGACAAAACTAAATTATTTGGAGTGGGCTTAATAGGTCAAATTAGCAATTGATGGGAGAGGCAAACTGGAGCATTTAACTCAAAAACCAGCCGCTGGTGATCTAAATTTGAGAAAGTGGCAGTCTAAAAATTCCATGATTATTGTGTGGCTCATCAACTCCATAGAACTTGCAATTGGTAAACCTCACTTATTCCTTTCCACTCATAAAGATGTAAGGAAGGCTGTCAGAGATCTTTATTCAAATCTAAAAAATTCCTCCTAGATATATGGACTCAAAACCCGTTTATGGAAGTGTACGCAAATTGACCGTGATAAAAATGATTGTGTATACATTTTTCTGGCAGGTTTTAATAGGAGTTTGGATGAGGTTAGAGACCATATTCTAGGTAAAACTGTTGCCATCTATTCGGGAGACATTTTCTAAAGTTAAATGTGAGGATTCAAGGAGGAAAATTATGTTGCATAATCTAAAACCCAAATTTCACATTAACTCTGAGAGTTTTGCACTTGTGTTTAAAGGTATTGATTCCAACGGTGAATGTCGTAAGACATTGTGTGATCATTGCAAAAACCATGGCATACAAAAGAAACATGATCGAAGCCCTATGATAAACCAGCAAATTGGAAACCAAAGTCCAAACATGATTGTCATGCCTACTAAGCTACCACAGAAGAGATGCAAGAGACCTCAACTACCTCGGAGATAGTATCTTTTGCTAAGGAAAGGTTAGAGCATGTGAAGATTTGCACCGGAGAGAAAACTTTTAGGGAGAATTATCTTATTATTCTCTTTTGTAATAAATACAGGTGCATAACCAGAATTTATAGGAATCTTGGATAACTAAATTCCGATAGTATTGGGATTATGATAACACAAATCAAAGATAATGGTAATCCTAATCAAGACCGAAAATACAAGTTAACTAAAAAATAGGAAACAACTGAATAACTACTAAAAATAAAATAACAAACTAATTAAAGCTTATCTCAAGCTAGGTGGGCCGAGATCTGCAATATCTCCAATACTCTCCCTCAAGCTGAATTGTATACATCAAACAAACCCGGCATACTAATAATCTTCTCAAACATAGGTCACGGTAGACCCTTTGTGAGGATGTCTACTGTTTGCTCCTTTGAAATTACATAAGGAACACAAATAGTTTCGTCTTCAACCTTTTCTTTGATGAAATGATGATCAACTTCAATATATTTAGTTCTATCATGATAAACTAGATTGTGATTAATACTAATAGCAACTTTGTTATCACAATACAACCTCATAAGACCTTTCCTTTCAACTTTAAGTTCCTCTAGGAGTAGCCTTAACCAGATTAACTCACTAACTCCATTAGTTAGAGATCTAAATTTAGTTTCGGCACTACTTCTGACTACCACACTTTGCTTTTTGCTTTTTCAAATTACAAGATTTCCCCAAACATAAGAGCAATATCTTGATGTAGATCTCCTATTTGTTACTAAATTTGCCCAGTCAGTATCAGTGAATGCTTCAATTTCACATGATTGTCCCTTCTTAAAGAACAACCCCTTTCCTAAGCAACTTTTGAGGTATTTTAAAATTTTGATTACAGCTTCCAAGTGTTTTTCATGAGAATCATGCATAAACCGACTTACCATACTAACATTATAGGCTATATTGGGTCTTCTGTGGGCTAGAGAAATAAGTTTGCCAACAAATCTTTGATAGCTACCTTTATCCACTGGAGTGCAAGTCTTCTGATCCCCAAGTTTTATGTTAGGGTCAATGGGGGTGTCAATTGGTTTACACCCAAGCAGTTCTGTTTCTTTTAGTAAATCAAAAGTATATTTTCTTTGGAAAATGGAAATTCCTAATCTATTTCTAGCAATCTCCATCCCAAGAGATACCTTAACATACCTATTACCTAGATCTTTGACTTTGAATTCCTTCACCAATTTTCTCTTGAGGGATTTTATCACTGAGATATCATCACTTGTCAAAATAATATCATTAGCATATACAATAAGGATGGTTGATCTATCATCATTATGCTTGAAAAGTAGTGTGTGATCCGTATGGGCTTGTTGGTAGCCTATTTAAAGAATAGTTTTAGTGAATCTCTCAAACTATGCTCTTGATCGTTGTTCTATGCCATAGAGAGATTTTTTTCAACTTACAGACTTGTCCATCTTGAATTTAATTGTTAAAGCCAGGAGGTAGCTCCATATATACTTCTTCAGTCAAGTCTTCATTGAGAAAAATATTTTTTTATGTCTAGTTGGAGGAGAGGCCAGTCAAAATTAGCAGCTAATGAGAGAAGAACTCGAATAGTATTGAGTTTTGCTATTAGAGCAAATGTTTCTTCATAGTCAATCCTATAGGTTATATAAATAGAATTGAAAAAAGAGTTCCAGCATATATAGTGACATATATAGTGAAATTATACTCTGGGTTCTCACGAAAAAGAATCATTTTTTTAATACCCATTCACTTGTTATTATTATTAGTTAATAATCCTAGTTATTGTATTTATATGCTTATTGTGATAGGAAATGCAATATTCAAATGATTTTTCATCGAATGACTATTCATCTATTGTATTTTCATGTAAATAGAGGCAAGAAAGCTCTATGGAAAAATGGTGGTTCAATTCGATGTTGTTTAAGATGGAGTTAGAATACAAGTGTGGGCTAAGTAAATCAATGGATAGTTTTGGTCCTATTGAAAATACCAGTATAAGTGAAGACCCGATTATAAAACATCACAGCAAATATGATTAAAACATTTATAGCTCCCACGTAAATAAGTAGTTGTGCTGCAGTTACAAAAATGGGAGTTTGATAAAATATAGAATAAAGATATACAAACAAGAACCAATCCCAACGAAAAGGCAGAAAAAATTGGGTTGGTAAAGAATACTACTCCTATACTTCCTAATACAAGACCTGATCCCAGAAAGATTAAAAGAAAATCATGTATCGGTTCAGGTAAATCCATTAGATGTCAAATAAAAGATAGATAAATCGAAATTTCATAACCCCTTTGTGAAAGAATAGAATTAATAAGAAACATAACGAATTTGGAACCACTAAAAAAAGAGAGGATATAGGATAAATAATTAAAGAGTTAAACGGGTTTTTTGGGGATAGAGGGACTTGAAGGGATTAGGCCCACTTTTTACATGTAAGTGGAATCTTTATGCTCAAAACCCCGATTCCAGTAGTCACTTATTTGATACCCCCTGAGGAGCAGGAACTGCCATTTTAACACTTCTCGAGGGATTCCATCCGCAAACGCAAAGTTTATGGCTGACTGATATTGCTCATCATCATTTAGCTATTGCATTTATTTTTCTCGTTGCCGGTCATATGTATAGAACTAACTTCGGGATTGGACATAGTATTAGAAATCTTTTAGAAGCACATATTCCTCTGGGGGGGTAGATTAAGGCGTGGACATAAGGGTCTTTGTGACACAATCAATAATTCATTTCATTTTCAATTAGGCCTTGCTCTAGCATCTTTAGGGGTTATTACTTCCTTGGTAGCTCAACACATGTACTCTTTACATGTTTATGCGTTCATAGCGCAAGACTTTACTACTCAAGCTGTGTTATATACTCATCATCAATACATCGCAAGATTCATCATGGTAGGAGCTTTTGCTCATGGAACTATATTTTTTATTAGATATTACAATCCAGAACAAAATGAGGATAATGTATTGGCAATAATGAAACATTCCCTTGTTTTCATTCAAAAAGGTTAAAAATAAGATGAAAAAAAAGAATCAACCATTCAAGTATTCCAAATTGCATGAGAAAAATGCTAGAAGGAGAGGCATATAAAATATATATATATATATATATATATATATATATATATATATATATATATATATATATGTGTGTGTGTGTGTGTGTGTGTGTGTGTGTGTGTGTGTGTGTGTGTGTGTGTGTGTGTGGTATATATCCATGTATATTGAATTGTGAATACAAAAATGATAGAATCATTTCTAATTGGACCAAATATGGGTATCCGGTAGAGATGAAATAAAATAGAAAATAACTCAAAACAAAATTTGAATTTTTGTAGAGAATTAGGTTTCAGCCATTTTGTAAAAATTTATGAAAGTTTGTTTAGTCTTTGATTTGTCTTTGAGCAAGAATAAACAGCACACTCTAGTATGATCATCTATAAAAGTTATAAAGCTCGATTTTGAATAAATATTATGAGATCTTAAAAGTTCCCAAATATCACTATGAATCATTAAAAAAGGGTTTGGTGGCTTTATATGACCTAGATTTATACACAGATCTTTAATGATTGGCTAATTGACATACTTCACATTGAAAAATATCATCTTTATTGAATAAAAAAGAGAACAATTATCTTAGATAAACAAAATCAGGATGATCTAACCTAAAATGCCACAACATAACTTGATTTAATCATGAAGAGCTTTTACAACTAGTAGTTAGAACTTGTTTATCCTCATCAGAATCGTAGTATAGCCCTTCATACACCTTACCATTGTCAATCCTTCTCCTCGAACTCTTGTCCTGGAAAACACAATTATCTTGTGAGAAAACTACTTGACACTCATGATCTTTTGATATTTTGCTAATAGACAAGAGGTTACAAGATAAATTTTGGTACATATAGAATAGAGTTAAGAGTGATTTTTGGGCTAATCTGAATTGTTCCTATTCCAACAATAGGGGATAAGGACCCATTTGCAATTCTTATGATTGTAAGGCTGGAATAGAGAGTATAAGTGGTAAAAAACTGTGTAATACTTGTCATATGGTCTGATGTACTAGAATCAATAACTCAGGGTCCTATTTCCCTGTTAGTGCAGTGAAAAGTAGTGAGATAGTTACCTTGTTGGGCTATAAGAGAAGTACCACTAGATTTTTTTGGTGTAAGGAGTTTGTAGAGCCTATCAAGTTGTTCTTTGTTGAGGTTGAGATGTCTCAGATTTTTGGTTATCTTCTGGTTACTGTGAGTAGTACTGGATTGATAGGTTCTACTGTCTTTGGAATGCTGCCCTTGCTGCTTCTCTCGGTTTGGGTTATTTGCTGGTTTCTCATGTAGTTTTCAACATATTTCTTTGGTGTGATTGGTTTTTTGGCAGTGGTCACACCAAAGATTCCCCTTCTTTCCACGCCTATCTTCTCCTCTTTGGGACTGCTCAAAATTCCTGAACATTAAGGCTAAAGCTTTAGTTTAACCAGGCCCTTGATAATCACCCAGCTTTCCTCCTTTCAGACTGCTGCAAATAGCTCCTCAATTCGAGGTAATGGGTGAATTCCCAAAATTCTCCCCCTGATTTCATCTAAGTCTTTATTTAATCCTACCAAAAAATAATGTGCGGAATTTTTCTATCAACTTAATATATTTATCTTAGCATCTATCGCACCATTCATTGGATTCAAAGAATGGCGAAGTATTCAGTTACACTTAAATTTCCTTGTTTGAGGTCTCTTGCTTTATCCTTCAACTCACACAATTATGTTGAGTTCCCAAGGTCAGAGTAGGCAATCATTACCTTATCTCAAATATCTTTGGCTATTGGATAGATAAAGTACATGCTGCAATGTGTTCTTTCATGAAATTGATGAACCATGACATTACTAGAGCATTTTGGGTGTCCCAAGTAGTGTACGTAGGATCCGTGGGGAGTGGTTTTAGTATGATTCCCTTGAGAAATCTGATTTTTCCTCTGTCTCGGATAATTATTTGGACCGACTAGACCATTGCAGAAAATTCTTTCTATTTAGTTTGTATGAGATGATTGGATCAGAGTTTTCGAGAGTGGCAACAAAAAGGCTTGAATGAGTGGAGTTAATTGTAAGACTTAGGGAAGAAGAAGATTCCTCCTGCCTATCCTTACTTAACTCGGTGAGAGCCTGTTTAAAGCTGGCCATGGTCTTTGTTGAAGAATAAGTCAAGTCAGTCCATGCAATCCAAGATATCTCATTTATTTATTTTTATTCTGTTTTATTAAAATTTATCTTATTTCCTATTTGTTTGGTTTTCTATTTTCTTTTAGCCTATGTTTCCGGCTTCTATTAGGATTTATCTAGTTTCTTATTTTACGGTTATCTAATCCCTGTTTGTTCGGGATTCCTAGCTGTCCAGGATTTATTTATAAATCTCGGTAGTTTCCCTCTTTTGATACAATGAAAACTTGAAGCATTATTTTATCTCTTCTCTGGCGTTTTCTCCACATGGTATCAGAGCCGCGCCGTTGAGAGGAGATAATGGCCAGCTATAGGCAGGCGTTTACAGGGTTGAGCAAGGACGGACAGGAAGCGTCTTCCGCTGCCCGAAGCCTTACAATCAACCCAACTCCTTCAAACTATTCTACTACCTCTATTGACACTTTCTCTCACCCAATCACCTCCTACAAGCTCAACGGGAAGAATTTCCTGCAATGGTCCAGATCGGTCCAAATGATTATCCAAGGAAAGGGAAAGATTGGGTTCCTGGAAGGGACCATTCCGAAACCAGCACTCACAGACCCAAAATATTATAGTTGGAATACCCAAAATGCTCTTGTTATGTTCTGACTCATTAATTCCATGGAAGAGAATATCGGAACTCTTTATCTCATCTACCCAACAACCAAAGATATATGGGATAAGGTGAAGATTGCTTATTCTGATCTAAAAAACTCAGCACAATTGTGTGAATTGAGAGATAAGGCTAGAGACCTTAAACAAGGAAACTTGAGTGTCACAGATTATTTCATTACTCTCACCAAGCTTTGGCAAGAATTAGACTTATTTGAGCCCAATGATTGGTGTGATAAATGCCAAGACAAGTACATCAATTTAGTTGAAAAAACCCGCACCTATGACTTTCTTGCTGGGTTGAATAAAGAGTTGGATGAGGTTAGGGGAAGAATCTTAGGAATTCGCCCAATGCCACAGATTGAAGAAGTGTTTGCAGCTGTGAGAAGGGAAGAAAGTAGAAGAAAATTGATGCTGGGTGAATACCAAGGTACCAATCAAGTAGATGCTGCTGCCCTAGTATCCAGAAGTTATGAACAGAACCGAAAGGGAGAGGACAGGCATGGAAAACGTGGAAATCTCTGGTGTGACTACTGGCAGAGAACCAATCATACTAGGGAGACTTGTTGGAAGTTACATGGGAAACCACAGAGCAACCAAAATCGTGAAAAACATCAAGGACAGCAACCTAGAGACAATAAGGCCTATCATAACGCTATCTAGAGTGAGCAGAAGGGGAGTGAAAATTTGGGAGGCCTCAATCTCAGCCGTGAACAGCTGGACAAGCTGTATAAATTGCTTAATCCAGAGAAAAATACCGGTATCTCTCTTGTTGCCCAGCAAGGTAAATTTCTTACAGTTTTTCACTGCACCAACACAAAAATTGAACCTTGGGTCATTGATTCTGGGGCATCAGATCACATGACAGGTAATCATCATTTATTTACCACCTATACTCCTTATTCCAGCTCTACGATAGTGAGAATTGCTGATAGTTCTTTATCCTCAATTGCTGGAATAGGAACAATTCGGATTAGTTCAAATCTCACCCTAAAATCTGTCCTTTATGTTCTCACTTTGACTTGCAATCTTTTATCAGTTAGCAAGATTATAAAGGATTATAATTGCAATGTGCTTTTCTCACAAGAAGGTTGTATTTTTCAGGACAAGAGCTTGGGGAGGAGGATTGGCAGTGTTAGGGAGCATGAAGGGCTACACTACTTCAGTTTGAATGATGATAAACAAGCTTTAACCACAAGTTCAAATTCCTCAAAGTCAAGTCAAGTTATGTTATGGTATCTTAGGTTAGGCCATCCTAGTTTTGCATATTTAAGACATTTGTTTCCTTCTTTATTCAATAAAGATGACAACTTTTAATGTAAAACGTGTCAATTGGCCAAACATCAAAGATCCATATATAAATCTAAGCCATATAAAGCATCTAAACCTTTTGCTATGGTTCATAGTGACATTTGGAGACCATCACGATCTAATAATCTTTATTCTAAACCATGGTTTATCACCTTCATTGATGATCACATAAGAGTTTGTTGACTATATTTACTTAGAGATAAATCCAAGGTAAAACAAACTTTCAAAAGCTTCCATAATATGGTAAAAACTCAATTTTCCACAAACATACAAATCTTGCACACAGATAATGGAAGGGAATACTTCAACCAAACCTTAGGCAACTACCTTGAAGAGAATGAAATTATACATCAAAGCACTTGTGCTTACACTCCCCAACAAAATGGAATTGCTGAGAGAAAAAATAAACATCTTTTAGAAATAGCTAAATCCATTGTGATATCCATGAATACACCAAAACTATATTGGGGAGATGCCATTCTCACTGCATACTATCTAATAAATAGAATGCCTACAAGTGTCCTACAATTCCAAACACCCTTAGACACTCTTTCCAAATTTTTTCTAGAAAACCGAGCTATCAATACTCTTTCCTTAAAGATATTTGGGTGCATAGTCTTGGCTCACAATCATGAACCAAACCACAATAAACTTGATCCCAAATCACAAAAATGCATATTCTTAGGATATGCAGCAAATCAAAAAGGATACAAGTGTTATATTCTTGAAAAAAAGAAAATTGTTTGTGACTATAGATCTTACTTTTTTTGAAAACACACCCTACTTTTCAAAAAACTTCCTTCAGGGGGAAGAAAACAATAAAGGCAATTTTCTGGACAATATCTCTCCTTTTCTTGACCAAAATAACAGCTTATCAATCCCTGGTTTAATTCAACATGCTGAACAAACAAAAGACCACCCAAAAGATCACACAAACCTGAATTTTTTATTTGAAAAAACAGAAAACAGCAGTCCTGAAACCAGTAACCCGGTTGACAGCCCTGACAACAGCCTAGAAATCCAAACCAGTGATCAAAACAGTGATGTCCAGCTCTAGAAAAATCTACCTAAGCCTGACCTGCGTGTGTATACCCGAAGGAAACATCAACCAAACCCCAATGCTTCTGAAAGCTGCCATGAATCTGATCCAAACTCAGGTAATGATATTAATTCTGGTTTTTTGGAAGACTCATATTACTTATCTATTGTTTTGAGAAAAGGAACCCGTACATGTACTCAACATTCCATAACTAACTATGTTCAGTTTGGTCATTTATTTGGTTCCATGAAGGCCTTTGTCTTTAGATTAGAAGAAACTCAAATTCCAAAGAGCATTGAATAAGCTCTTACTAAACCAGAATGGAGGGAAGCATAAAAGAAGAAATGCAAGCTCTCAAGAAAAATGAGATATGGGAGGTTGTGAAAAAACCAAGAGATGTTACACCTGTAGGCTGCAAGTGGGTGTTTACTGTAAAATACAAATCCAATGGTGAGATTGAGAGATATAAAGCACGATTAGTGGCAAGAGGTTTTACTCAGACTTATGGAATTGGTTACTAGGAGACTTTTGCTCCAGTTGCTAAACTTAATACTATTCGTGTTCTTCTTTCCATAGCTGCTAATTTTGATTGGCCTCTTCATCAGCTAGATATAAAAAATGTCTTTCTTAATGGAGATTTGATAGAAAAAGTTTAGATGGAATTACCACCTGGTTTCAAGAGTCTAAGTCAAGAAGGACAAGTTTGTAAGTTGAAAAAATCTCTTTATGGTCTGAAACAATCACCTAGAGCATGATTTGAGAGGTTTACCAGAGCTATCTTTCAAATTGGATATAAGCAAGTTCATTCTGATCATACACTCTTCTTTAAACATAAAGGTGATATGACCACTATTCTGATTGTTTATATTGATAATATTATTGTGACAGGTGATGATATTACGTAGATAATATCCTTAAAGGAGAAATTGGCTAAGGAATTTGAAGTCAATGATTTGGGTATGTTCAGATATTTTTTGGGAATGGAGATTGTTAGGAATAAATCTGGAATTTCTATCTCTCAAAGAAAATATACCATTGACTTATTACAAGAAAGAAACTGGACTACTTGAGTGCAAGCCAGTTGATACTCCTACTGATCCAAGTATTAAACTTGGAGAGCAGAAGCCCAGCACTCCAGTGGACAAGGGTAGATATCAGAGACTAGTTGGTAAACTTATCAATTTAGCTCATACTAAACCTGATATAACATATGTTGTTAGTCTTGTGAGTCAGTTTATGCATGATCCACATGAAGAACACTTGAATGCTGTCATCAGAATTTTGAAGTATCTTAAAGGATGCCCAGGAAACGGGTTATTTTTTAATAAGGGACAATCACGGGATATTGAAGCATATTCTGATGTTGACTGGGCAGGATCAGTAACAGATAGGAGGTCTACATCAGGTTATTGCTCTTATGTATGGAGAAATCTTGTGACTTGAAGGAGTAAGAAGCAGGATGTAGTGGCTAGAAGTAGTGCTAAGGCAGAATTCAAATCTTTAGCTAATGAAGTTAGTGAACTCATTTGGTTAAGGCTTCTTCTGGAAGAACTTAAGATTAAAAGGGAAGAACCCATGAAACTGTATTGTGATAATAAAGCCGCCATTAGTATTGCTCATAATCCAGTTCATCATGATAGAACAAAGTACGTAGAAGTTGATCGTCATTTCATAAAAGAAAAAATTGAAGATGGAACTATTTGCATTCCTTATGTTGCCTCAAGAGATCAAACAGCGGATGTTCTCACAAAAGCTCTATCAAGGCCCATATTTGAAAGAATGACTTACAAGCTGGGTTTGTTTGATAATTACAATCCAGCTTGAGGGGGAGTGTTGAAGAATAAGTCAAGTCAGCCCATGCAATCCAAGATATCTCATTTATTTATTTTTATTTTGTTTTATTAAGATTTATCTTATTTCCTATTTGTTTGGTTTTCTATTTTCTTTTGGCCTATGTTTCCGGCTTCTATTAAGATTTATCTAATTTCTTATTTTATGGTTACCTAATCCCTGTTTGTTCGGGATTCCTAGTTGTCCAGGATTTATTTATAAATCCCGGTAGTTTCCCTCTTTTGAATACAATGAAAACTTGAAGCATTATTTTATCTCTTCTCCGACGTTTTCTCCACAGTCTTCCCTCAACGGCGCTGCTATGATACCATGTGAAGATTTGCACCGAAGAGGAAACTTTTAGGGAGAATTATCTTATTATTCTCTTCCATAATAGATACAGGTGCATAACCAGGATTTATAAGAATCTGGATAACTAAATCCTGATAGTATTGGAATTATGATAACATAAATCAAAAATAGTGATAATCATAATCTAGACCAGAAATACAAGTCAACTAAAAAATAAGAAACAATCGGATAACTACTAAAAATAAAATAACAAACTAATTAGAGCTTATATCGGGCTAGGTGGGTTGAGATCTGCAATATCTCCAACAGAGCACCTATATAAACTTTTTCAATCTCCAAAATATCCTTAACTCTATCTTGTTTTATGGCTCAAATTAGTAACTCTTTTATCACTGCTTTTTTTAGTATCATTCCAAATTTTATTCATTCTTAGATTATTGATTATGATGCTTCCGATCACATGACTAGTATATCTAAAATATTTTCTTTCTATAGTCCTTATATAGATAATACAAAGGTTGAAGGTTGCTTATAGTTCTCTCTCGGTAATTGTCGGGATAGAAACTGTCAAACTCACTTCATTGATAATTTTACATGATATCTTTCATGTTCTAAACTTGTCTTGTAATTTTTTCTCTATCAATAAACTTACCTCTTATCTTCATTGTCAAGCAAATTTTTATTCCTCTTATTATGCTTTTCAAGAATTGACCACGAGAGGATGATTGGCAATGTTAAGAAAAAATATGGACTTTATTATTTTTATGATGATGCTAGTGTAAGTAGACCAAGTCATAATACTTGTTTAAATTCTGTTTCTACTTTCAAGAATAATGACACCATGTTATGGCATTATAAATTAGGCCATCCTAATTTTCAATATTTAAAATACTTGTTTCCAAATTTATTTATGAATAAAGGTTCATCTATTTTTCAATGTGAAGTTTGTCAATTTGCTAAACACTCTCATGCATCTTTTTCATTCCAACCATATAAGCCAACCAAATTTATTTATGAATAAAGATTCATCTATTTTCCAATGTGAAATTTGTCAATTTGAAAAAATATTATTCATTAAAGCTCCTATATTGACAATCTATAATAAAATAGTTTGGCTGAACGAAACAACAGAAACTTAATTGAAGTAACTTCGACATTACTTTCTACAAATCAGGTACTCAAATTCCTTTGGGGTGAAGTTATTCTTATTGCTACATACCTCACCAATAAAACACCTAAGAAGGTATTAAACTTTTTGAAACACCTTTTGGTGTTTTTAATAAGTTTTTTCCAAAAAGATAGACTTTCCTCTGCTTTACCTTTAAAGATATTAGGGCATAATGCCTCTATTCACATTCATAGTTCTCACCAAGGCAAACCGAACCCCTAAGCCACTAAATGTATGTTTGTTGGATATGCTCCAACTCAAAAAGGTTATAAATGTTTGTTATCATGGGTATTACTTTTTTTTAATTAAATTCCTTTTTTACACCTCATCTTCAGGAAGAACAAACAAGAAGATTTAGTTTTTTATGATGATTGTTTTCAAACTATTCCCTTTCCACACTTGCCTATCGAACCCAAAAATATAAATAAAAGTGGGACAAGTGTTTCAGATATTGAAAATACAGACCCTCCAACTATGCCATATCATGATTCGAACAAAGAGGAAAAGGAAAAAAAAAACCACAGCATTGGTACCATTTGATATTGTCTACTCGCGACAAAGAATAACTCAAAAGAAAGGTTCTCCCAATCCTTTGCACTGCCCAGCATCTGTGAACCCACTAAGTAATATCCTCATTGACTCTACTCCAAGTACTCAATCTACTTCAAGTTCTAAGTCTACTAATTCTAAATCTAAACCTTTTTCAATTCCGAGTTTGATGACTCAAATCTTTACATTGCTTTAGGTAAGAGTGTGAGGTCTTGTATCCAACATCCTTGTCTAATTATGTGTTTTATGAAAATATTTCACCTGTCTTTTGTGCTTTGCTTATCAACTATCCTGTCTAGAGATTTCTAACTCTATACATGATGCTCTAAAATTTCCCAAGTGAAAGGAGGCTGTCTTTGAGGAAATGAAGGCTCTTGAAAATAATGGAACTTGGGAGTTAGTTGATTTATCAAAAGGCAAGTTCACTGTAGGGTGCAAATGATTGCTTACAGTTAAATATGAGTCACCTTCCATTACTTAGTTACACAATAGAAAGGCCCACATAGGTGTATCACAAGCTAAACAACCTTCACTTTATTATAAATAGATTTAACACAAGCCTCCTTTGGTCAAGGTTTTCCAAAGTATTCTCTTTATTTTTTATTCTCTATAAATTGCGAAGATAAAATCCTCAAATAATCAAGTCCTACAACCCTTTTTCTATTGAAAAATCACCTCTACAAATTTAATTTCAACACAAATTTACAGGGGGAAAAACACTGTCAAATGGAATAATTCACCCATATTCTGACTTCTAAGCAATAATTGCATGACAAAGATTGGGAGGTTTTAAAGAAATCAATGCTGGCTGTAAGTTTTTCTAAATCCATCAATAAAAGCCCCAAATTAAGGCTAGGACCCTAAGAACAAATATCTGTGGTGTCCCTTCTCAAAAGTCTTTAAGAAGGAGCTGAAGTGATCCTTAAGAATATGTAGAATCACGATTTTAAGAAGAGTGGAGCAATAAAAATAAATAATAGGACACTATTGAGAGAACAAATGGATCACAGAACCAGAATTAGCTGCTGACAATCAGAATAATACCTGACACGCCTAAGATATTCCCATCCATCTTCTGGAGGACCAGAATCAAAATTGGGTTCTCCCACAACCAAAAAGGCAGGCTTTTGAATGCCATCATAGTCATCCTCGCTATCACCATCTTTACTGCACTTTTCTTCTAAATCTGTGCACCCGTCCTTGTCCTCAAGACTATGGCTACAAGAAGGGTTCACAGGACTGTCATTTTCATTACTGTTGATGTGGTGTAATTCATTGTCATTATTTTCACAAGACACTGCACCTGAAAGCAATTACAAAACTTTCAGTACGAGCATTAACTACTTAAAAATTATTAAGGGCTGGAGAATGAATATATATCTTAATGTAGTCTCCATTCAAACTAATAGCAGCCACGCAAGGCATGTCCTTCTCATACAAGTACAACATAGACAAGAAATTGAACTTCTTATTGAAAATCGGTCAACAATAAACCTTTTGACATACAACGATGAATGTAAACATCCAATTATCCCAATTATTGGATGACCAAAGTAGGCGTTTGAAAAGTAAAATCTAGTGTGCTGCACGAGTTTTCATATACAAGGACTTTATACAAGTATTCGTGAAACTACAGTCAGTGTCTAAGCACAGAAATTGGACAATTGGAGTATAGTCAAATAATGTTGCAGATTAGGTCTTTTCCAGGTTCCTTTTGCTCTTTCTTCAATGCACAAAGACATTCATATATCTGCATCTTCCATTAGCAGCACACACACCTGTCCATAACAGAAATTGGAAACATCAAGTTGAAACAATCTGAGCTAACAATGTGGAGAGGACAGGTGCTTAAAGAATAAAAGTAATGATTTGTGCAAAGCTTCGTGAAAAAATAATTGCTTATTATTTCTTAAGTAACAAAAAACCCACCTCCTGTCCCCACAAAAATATGGAAAAAATTGAAAATTGAAATTATGACGTTCATAGGCAAGGAAAGGTCAGGAATAAGAACTGGGTCATTATTGTGAACACCATGAAAATGAAATAAATCAAATAAATAGAAATGCAAACAACTTAAATTAATTTCAAAACACAATGTAATGATCCTTGAGATGTACAACAGTAAAGCAAGAAGTGCAGGAAAAAAAACCATTTTAGAAGAATGAACACAAAAGAAAACTTTCATAATCATTGGTTCATGGTCAACACAAACTAAGGTAATTGAAGTTGCATTCAACTGCTGAATAGCCAAACTACTGCAAATTTACTCCGCTAAATTAACAAAAGCAAGAGTAGACAGCTCAAAACATGACAACTTTATCTCCTAAACAATGTAAGATGGAATCATAGCATCTAGTTAAAAGCACTACTCCCATAAAATGGAAGCAAGCGTGTATAAAAACACAATTGGAGTCAATTTCAGGTGCTCCTTGCATTCAATCAGAAAGTCTCATTTTTTTTTCTGATAAAAGAAGAAATTTTATTAAGAAAGAAAATAGGTACGAAACAGGAGAATTAGTTATCCGCCTAAAGAAACAAAGAAAACATAATAATAAAATATATAAAAAAAAACCACAGTATTTAAAATTTAAGCATATTGCAAAGCTGCCCAATCTCTCTGTATATCCCAAAGGGACATCCCCTTGA
Source organism: Gleditsia sinensis (assembly GCA_037074535.1). Classification (NCBI taxonomy): domain Eukaryota; kingdom Viridiplantae; phylum Streptophyta; class Magnoliopsida; order Fabales; family Fabaceae; genus Gleditsia; species Gleditsia sinensis. The sequence continues at coordinate 7,054,371 of CM073475.1, read as the reverse complement.
ATAACCCTTGAGCCAAACACCACAAGGATCCTCCAAAACACAATCCTTTCCCATAAGTCATTTAAAGACAATGAAACACCAATAAAACTGCGTACATTCCTCACTAGCCAAATATTCCAAATAACTGCAAAAATTGCACGTTTCCACAAAGAGCTACCTTCCTTTGAATGACCAAAACCTTTAAACCATATAAGGAGAATCTGTTGTAGGTCTTTGACAAACCCAACTCTCACCAAAGATCCCAAAATACTTATTCCACATGAAACCAACCACTGGACAATGTAAAAATAAGAAAACAGTACATCTTCAATTCCTTCCAATAAAAGAAGTTTGACAAGACATGTCTTAGAGGTACCTAGTAGAGTACCTCAAACAACGTGATTGAGTAGTAAAAGTTGACTATTTCAATAAGGACTGTTATTGTCTTGAGAAGATTATTATCAGGTAAAAGTCACAGTCATCAGAAATCATGATCAAGTCAGTCTCTTAGATTTTTTTTTTTTTTTAATTCGGGACTCATTGTTTCTCATAAACCTGCGTAGTCAACAACAGGGGAGGAACTCTATAAGAAAGTACAGTAAGAGCTGGGGCTCCTTCTCCTACCTTAAGACATACTCCTTTCCATGCCAACAGGCATTCTTCAAAAGCATTGATAAAGTCTGAGTTAGGACCCATAAATTGGTTCATCAAGGAAACATAATAACAACCTTCACACAGAGAAAGCCCTACGATGCATATAAACCCAATTAATAGATCTATCAACATCTCAACACCAGGACTTGATCTTAAATGGCTATACTTCAATAGATAAAATTATTTAAAATTTCAATTTGCAAGTACTGAGATGTTCAATCTTCAATATACTACCTCAGGTCCATTATCATATGATCACTGATAGACTGACAAAACCACCTAAAAGTATACACGTGCAACTTTCTGTAATTCCAAGCACTAATCCAATTTCACTGAATGAAGTTTCATATCTTTCTCCTCAACTTGTCAGACCACTACTTGATCCAATATATATATATATATATATATATATATATATGCCTAACACTGGCAGTAATGTTATTCATTGTCAGTATCTTTGAAGTCAAAACCCAAATATGTCAAATAAATCACGTTTTGTTTGTAATTCCAAGAAACCATAATCTCCCAATCCCCGAAAACAGGCTTCTTAGGTTCAAATTCTTAGAAATACACTTTAGAAGGCCTGCTTCGAGTGATTGAAATATAGATATTTTGCATACTCCACAGATTGATCAGTGTTGTGCAGTCCTTGTTTCACACAGCAGAGAGGCATAACTCAATATTTACTTCACTTCTGATTGATTCAATCAGGATTCAATCAGACTCCGAAACGGAATTAATCCTAAAAAAAAGCACAGAAAAACTAGCAATGATCTTACGCCTTTACTTTATAGCATACTACAGTGAACAATTTTCTTTTTCTTTTTTCTTTGCATTTTGCTTATTATGCACAGATACTTGTAAGTCTCTACCTTACAAGGCCCCTTGCATTAAGTCCGCCTGCTTAGGCATTTTGTATATAACTTCTATAGATAAAATGAATAAAGACTATACAGTATACAACAAACACACACAAACATATATATATGTATGAATCAGTAATACTTACTGAGAATTGCTGGGGCTTCTTTCTTCTTTGCAAAGCATTGCTGTGGATCATAGTTCAAATGTATATGCTTCTGATGTTCACTACTTGCCAAGTTGACGTACTCCTTTGCCACTGCAGTGTCAAGTCCACTGTATATTGCTTTCCAAATTTTCCGCTGTTCCGCCATATTTACAAACCTCATAGCTTCAATCGCCTTTCTTGAGTATTTTCTCTTGGGTCCATCCTTTCTATCTCGAGAAAGATTTTGAGCCTCATCCATTGGAATGACACTCTTGTACTTTCCATCCATCCCCAGAACATTCTTTGCTCCTTTTTCCTTTCTTCTTGATCTTTTCCCATTCTTTGCATCTATTTCTTTTATGGCGCCCTTTCCCGTACATTTCTTAGATCCTGAAACATCGATTTTCTTCCCTATTCCAGGAGCAGGAATAGTCTCAATCAATGCCGTATCATCAATAACTTCAATTCCTAATGAACGCGGAATTGGAAAGTCTTCTTGCACCAGTTTGCAACCAGTTAATTTCTCACCAGCAAATTCGCCTTTCGGCAATAGAACAGCATCTACTTCTTCTAGCAATTGTTTCTTTTTCACGTTTAAGACATTCTCTGATACCGAATCTTCTTTTGTCAGCGGAACTTCTACCATAGGCTTCTCTTCAGTAGCACCACGCTCTGCAAGGGCCTCTTCAGGGAGTACTTTACATTTTTGGATTCCAGAGCGGTCCATCTCGTGTTCCAAGAAATAGTTCTCTTCGTTACCATCACCACTGTCCACAGTCTTTTTTTGAAGCTCAAGTTTCTCAGAATCGTTTGAGATAATACCCATATCGCATTTCTCTGTTAATAGAATTCCTTCCACAGCATTCTGACATTCTCTTGAAAAATCTTCGACTTTTCCATCATACCCAGAAGGACCAAAACCGAATACACCTACAGCAATATTCTCGTTTGAAGAAGCAAACGATTTCTTATGTTCTTCAGCAGCAAGAGAAGGAACTTGTTCTTGCTTCTCTTCAATAATGTTCTCGGTAGCTAATACGATTCCAGGCGAATCTTGATAATCTTGAGCTGCCATAGAAAGATAATTGAAGGGTCGCGAGAGACCTTACCAAATGTGGGAACAGAGTGAGAGAGAAAGAAGGAGAGAAAAAAAGGTGTGGGAATCTTGGTGACTAAGTAGTTGCTGAGTTGGGGCCTGAGAGAGTACGCAGATTCCATAGACACTGCGTTCTCTTCTTATAACGAAAGTTCTTTTGGGGCGCCCACAAAGGAATTTTCCTTGGAATTTACTTAGAACGTAATATTAGTTTAACGAAAATAAATAAATTTTAAATATTAATCATAAGTTCACTCACTATTTCATCAAACTTAAAATAATTCTAGTGTAAAAAAATAATTATAAATAAAATACTGTAACTTCTATTTAATTTAAAATAAAATACACATATCTCTTTTATTTTAAAAATACATTTTCAAATTTTTTTTATTTTATAAATATACTACTATTTAATTTTGTTAATAGCATAATAATTTATTAAGACATTAAAAATCAATGTTCAATGTGATAGTTACCAAAAAAAAAGTACAATTTTGTTACCACAAAAAAAAATGTTCAATTTTAATTATCAAATACCTAAAACACTCTTATTTAACAATATTGAAATTTTTACGAGTTATTTTTAAATTTATAAATATGTATAACTTTACTTTCAAAATCTTCAAAAGGACGTGTAATCATCATATGCAATCAATGGCGTTTTAGGCATTTAAAAAATAATCTAACCTTTAACTTGCTTCTAATGCCTCAATTAACACCAAGTGATGATTCTTTGTAAAATATAAAAGAAGTGTATGTATATTTTTAAAAATAGAAATATAAAATGTATTAAATGTTAAATTAAGTCAAACCATTTAACTCAACAGTTATATGAGTTTAGTAACTTGAGAATATTAACTTTATTGTCTGTGAATTTTTTACGTCTCTACTTATCTAGTTAGTGTTTATTTTGTTTTACTTTTAATTTTCTTTAGTATTTTTTAAAAGTACTCTAATAAAAAATTAATTAGTGTTTGATAAAATTGTATCACAGATTTTTTTTTATTCATTTGATTTAAATTAAAATTCAAACAGCAACCTTACTGTTGACTCCAGCACCCTAGTTAACTCATTGGCCATGTGATAGGCATTTTATCAGCCTGACTAGTATTTGGTCAATTTTCAGAAAGTTTAATTTCAAAAAAAAATTACGAGATTTAGATGGAGAAATAACTTCAAACATTCATTTTGGTCAATTTAAATAAACTTTAATTTCTTTCTAAATTAAAATATAAATGACAAACACTGTATAGTTTGTGCGGCATATCAATCAAATATAGCAATTTTATTATTATTTTAATTTTAAAAAATTAAGAGATTTAGTATATCAAATTAGACTAAATTGGTTGGTTCAACTAGAAAATAGATGAACCAGCCTCATTACCGATCTTGTCATACCATGTAAATTGGCATATCTTTAAACCACAAAGTGTGGTTAAAACCTAATCAAAACTAATCTAAATTGGGTGAGTTTCAACTCAAATCGGCATTGGGTTCAGAGGTTGGACAGATCCAAGCCTTTCTGCTTGTTTGACTATACTTATAATTTCTGCTCATTTTCAAACTCTTTTTTCAAACGGACTTTCAAAAAGAAAAAGACTATAACAAAAAAGTAATTAGTGTTTGGCCACTTTTAAAAAAGTATTTTTTTTACTAACAAATTACTAAAAATAATATGTTTAAAAATAATTTTTAGTCAATACTATTTAAATAGAAGAATAATTTTAAATATTCATTTTAATTAATTTCATAATTTCTAACAAATATTAAAAAATATGCTTCAAGCATGTGCACTTTGATTTTGGTGAGAGTATGGGAGAAATAGTTTTCTTTAGTTAAATTTGCTTACAATAATAATTATCATGCCAACATTCAAAAGACACCATTTGAAGCATTCTATGGAAGATGTTGTAAATCTCACATAATGTAATGGACAAGGTGAAATAAGTTAGAAAGGTCATTGGTGGCCCAAAGTAAATAGAAGGTCTATGCTGATCAAACATCGAGCATTGGAATTCTTTATAGTCGATCATGTATTTTCTAGGGTTTCTCCTATGAAAGGAGTAATAAAGTTTGGTAAAAAAGAAAAACTAAGTCCGAGATTTATTGGCCCATTTGAAATCCTACATAGAATTGGTATAGTGGCATATCAATTGGCTTTACATTCGAAATTGAATAGCGTGCACCTAGTGTTTCATGTATCCATGTTAAGGAAGTATTTACCAAATCCTTTAGATATCGTCAAACCCTAGGAAATTCAACTAAATAAAGACCTATCGTATTGGGGAGAAATTGGTGGCAATTCTAGGGTGAAGGTAATTTGGCATAACCATTTAGCAGAAGAAGTTATGTGGGAGGTAGAAAGTGACAAGTGAGCTACCCACAATTATTTGAATGATGATATTAGTATATCTATGTTATCGCAATTGAAATTCGAGGACTAAATTTCTTAAGGAGAGAGTATGTAATATCCTTAACTTTGAATGGATTGTGTTATGCCTCTTTGAATAATTTGCTAAGTGAATTGATGGTTTTTTTTTGTTTATATTGGCTGTTTAGGAGCTTGAAGGTAGTTTTTTGGGATAATTAGGAGGTCATAGTTGAAAATTTTTCTAGAGAAACCAGCTTTGATGCCAAGTTCCATAGTCGCAAAGTTAGAATCACAAAACACTATTTCAAGAGTCTAGAGAGCTCAGTGTCATGATGTCATAGCTCCTTCGTCACGAAGCTAGGATCAAAACACAAAGACATTTGATTCCAAAAATGCTAGTGTCGTGATGCTAGATGAAATTACAAAGTTACCCCTTAACATCTTAAATCTTCACTCGATGGGTTTCTCCCCTAAACTTTGTTATTCATTATCTCTTTCATTTCTTTCTCTCTCTAAATTTTAGGCACTTATACACTTTCATTCGCAACACTGAGGGTACCATTAGACTCGTGGCAAAGAATACTTCAACTTTAATTATTGATTTCACTATAATTCACTTAAGAACTGCCAAAAATTTCAAGAAAAAAAACCCCTCAACATCTTAATTTTCACCCTATGGGTTTCTCCCCTAAACTTCACTAATCTTTATCTCATTCATCTCTTTCTCTCTCTAAATTTTAGGCACTTATACACCTTCATTCGCAACACTGAGGGTACCATTGAATTCGTGGCAAAGAATGCTTCAACTTTAATTATTGATTTCACTATAACTCGCTTAAGAACTGCCAAAAATTTCAAGGAAAAGACCCCTCAGCATCTTAATTTTCACTCGACAGGTTTCTCCCCTAAACTTCGTTATTCTTTATCTCATTCATCTCTTTCTCTCTCTAAATTTTAGGCACTTATACACCTTCATTCGCAACACTAAGGGTACCATTGAATTCGTAGCAAAGAATACTTTAACTTTAATTATTGATTTCACTATAACTCACTTAAGAACTGCCAAAAATTTCAAGGATATTTACATATGTGTATATATATATATATATGTCAAAAATAGTTTGAGCATAATTTAATTGCTGGTGTTGTGATTTGTTGCGACAACGTTAACCACTATGCTGAATTGTATATGCATTTGTATGTGTGTGTATAATGAATAAACAATTATAAATATTTTTAAAAGATATTTTTGTTTGTAGATATATTATTTTGAAACCTAAGTATTAAATTTAGGGTAAAAACCATTTTTATTCCCCAAATTATAAGTGCCCATATGTCACATGAGTTGTTAACCGTCCAAACTATTGTTGAGTTATCCATTCGAATACTGACTATGACAAAAACGCGGATGATAGCAATAATATTTTTCTTTCTCTCTCTCTCTCTCATACTCCTTCTAATATCTTTTATCTCTCCTTCTTTGAAACTTCTCTAAAAGTTCTTATTCTTCTCTTAACCACCAGCAATAATTGTCCTTGAACGTTCATGAACCTTATCTAAATGTTCATGAACTTGGAGTTAAAAAGTTCTCTGAAGGTGCATGAACGTTTTTATTTCTCTACAACTTATTGTTCACCATGAGTAAATTAAATTAAAAGTATATGTAACTTCATTGTGTAACATTTTTCATTTACTCATAATCAAAACCCATTATTCATATTAAAGGTTCAATGTTTTCTGATTAAATAAGTATTATTCAGGAGATTAAATGGCCATGAAAGTCCATTATAGAGATAGTAACTCCTCCATTATTTTTCTTAATGGTAGAACATCTATATAAGGGAGTTTTGGTCCCTAAGTCTCTCCTTAGCTTCTGCCTATAAATTATACATCATCTATAGTGAAGGAGACAAAGCTAGAAAGAAAGTAAGGAGTGAAGAAAAACAATGGCGGAAGGTTGATTTAATTGTTTCTAATTCCGCATTCGATTGATTTAAATATGTTGTTTTAAGTTTAAAAGCATGTTTATATTATATTCAACATTTAATAGTTGGTATCAGAGCATGTATAGCCTCTGCCTTGCTTCTTTTCATATATGGTGTATTGTTCAAATTTTTCTCTTAAGTTTTTGGCGTTTTTTATGAAAATGAGATAATAAAGTATTAAGAAATTGTTTTATGAGAATTTTGATACATATAACACAAATTTTGGTGGTCAGAATTGCAAGAAAATGTTGGGTTTTTGTGCAGGTCAAAATCAAGTCAAGATGACCCTACTGGAGGTTAAATACGATGAACAATAACATTTGGAAAAACAATTTCACGTGGGTTGTAGTCACCTTGTCTTGAACCCATATGCTCATGGTTAAAGATGCACTTGTTTTAATATTTAAAGACTCTTAGTAAAATTCACTTGTTAAGTACACTAGCGAGGACTTAAACCTACGTCTGTGATGTAGGTTTTATGCTTTTTGCTACTACACTACAGGAGTTATGAATTGGTATATAATTTGATAGTTTTATCATAAAGTAAGATATTCGGATAAAAAATTAAATTATTTTTATAATGTATCCATAAGATATGAAATTAAGTACATAATTTGATAGTTTTATCATACAATACAGATAGATCTGGTTGAATTAAAAATTTCGCCCACAAGCAATTTATATATCATTAGATTCACTAATACATGTTTACATATGAAATACATGTAATTTAGACTAATAAACCTCAAAATTTTGACATAAGCTTTTAGATTTTATACAGTTTTTAATTTGTTAGTTTCTTTTATATCTGCTGTAATATTTCCAAACTTAAAGGAGATAACTATAAGGTATGGAAGGAGATAATTCTTCTCCATCTAGAGTGGATGGACATAGACTATGCTATTAGAACAGACAAACCACTTGCAATCTTTAATGAGAGCACGTCGGTTGAAATCGCACTATATGAGTAATAGGAGCAATCCAATCGGCTTAACATGATATTCATCAAGACAAAAATCATTGGCAGTATAAGTGGTTTTGTCAATAAGCATGAGAAGGTTCAAGATTTGTTAAAAACCATTGACGATTAGTTCGTCACTTCTAAAAATGACTTAGTAAACATCTTGATCATAAAGTTCTCTTCTATCTAACTCATCAATGTAAGAGGTGTGTACGAGCATATAATACAAATGAATAACATTTCAACTCAACTTAAGAAACTCGAGGCTGATATGTCGGATTCCTTCTTAGTACACTACATTTTGAACACCCTTCCGCAAGAGTACAAACCTTTTAAGATTTCTTATAACACGCATAAAGACAAATGGTCAATTAATGAATTAATGACTGTGTGTGTTCAAGAAGAAGAAAAGCTAGTGATAGAGGTGGGTGAAAGTGCATTGTTGGCAATAGCTCATAGTAAGAACAAACTTGATAAGTGTCAAGCTAATCAGAAGGAGAAAGATAAAATACCACCTCAAACTTATTAAGAAAGAAGCAAAGTGTTTCTTCGGTAAAAAGAAAGGACACATAAAGAAGAAATGCACCAAATTTCAAAAATGGCTTGAGAATGTTATGACATAGAAGATTAGAACACATCTTCATAAAAAGAATTAAGAGGTTATTAAAAGATAAGGTACTCAGTACTCTAAATTTTACTGACTTTGAGACTTGTGTAGACTGTATTAAAGGAAAGCAGACCAACACGTCTAAGAAAAGTTCTATTAGGAGTTCGAACATATTAGAAATCATTCATACTATATATACAGTCCAAACATGGATGCGTATGGCTAGAAATATTTCATCACCTTTGTAGATTATTATTTACGATATATGTATATCTATTTGTTTCATAATAAAAATGAAGCATTGGATGCTTTCAAAGTCTTTAACACTGAAGTTAAGAATCAATGTAAAAATAAAATAAAGATAGTGATATCAGATAGAGGTGGAGAATATTATGGTAGATACACAGAGAATGGACAAGCACTTGGTCCATTTACTAAGTTTCTTTAAGAACATGGGATTATTTTTCAATATACTATTACTGGTTCTTTAGACCAAAAGGTGTTATGGAAAGAAAAAATTGAACATTATTAAACATGGTGCGGAGTTTGCTTAGCAACTCTAATATTCCTAGGTCCTTAATTATGGACTGAAGCAATAAAGATGCATGTATATAAATTAAACCGAGTTCTGACTAAGGTTGTCCAAAAGACACCTTTTGAATTATGGAAATGTTGAAAATCGAGTTTGCGATATATGTATGTTTGGGGATGTTCGTCTGAGGTGAGAATATATATCCCACAAGAGAAAACTACACCTGAGGACTATTAATGGGTATTTCATTGGATATGCCAAAATATCCAAAGGTGACATATTTTATTATCCATCTCACACTAGTAGGATAGTAGAATCAAGAAATACCTAGTTTCTTGATAATGACTTGATTAGTGGAAGTGATCAGTTTGAAAACTTAGTTTCTGCACATGATAATATAAAATCTCAATCTTCCACTTTAAGTGACAGATTGGTCATTGTTCATAGTACCCTTTAAGGTCAAACGGGTACTAAACAATCAATCATTGAATTTCCATAAGCTAATCAGTTAGATCAAAATGTTCAAGATTTACCTGTAGTTCTTAAACAAGTTGAACCACAAACTCTTTAAGGGATAAAGTTTCAATATTAAGAAGATTTACTAGAGAAAAAAGATAATCTATTCTTAATGATTTTACAATGTAACGACAAGAGTCTAACTACAATATATGAGTTAAAAATGATCCTAAAACATTTTTCACAAGCCATGAGTTGTAAAGAGCCAAAATTGTGATATGATGCCATGAAAGATGAGATGAATTCCATGAAGAGTAATGGAGTTTGAAAACTTGTAGAGTTGCCTAATGGGGCAAATGCCATTGATTATAAATAGGTCTTTAAGACTAAGAAAGATTCATTAGGCAACATTAAGAGATATAAGGTAAGACTTATTGCTAAGGGATTTACTCAAAAAGAAGGAGTCAATTGCACAAAGACTTTTTCTCTTGTATAAAAGAAAGATTCTCTTCGCATTATTTTAGCATTAGTTGCTCATTTTAACCTTAAGTTACAATAAATGAATGTGAAAACAAATTTTCTTTATGGGAGGAGGAGGTTTATATAAAACAACCTGAAGATTTCTCCTCTAGTGATAGTGAGCACTTGGTTTGCAAGTTTAAGAAATCAATATAGGTTTAAAACAAGCCTTCGGTTAGTGGTATTTTAAATTTCATAGAATAATTTTTTCATTTAGATTTGTGTAAAATCCTATTGATCAATTTATATACCAAAAGTTCAGTGGGAGTAAAATCTATTTTCTTGTTTTATATATGGATGATATTTTGCTTGTAACCAATGAGAAGGGTTTACTGCATGAGGTGAAACAATTCATCTTTAAAATTTTTGACATGAAGGATATGGATGAGTGGTCTTATGTCATTGGCATTAAGATCTATAGGGATAAATCTTGAGGTGTTTTATGTCTGTCACAAGAAACCTATATAAATAAAGTTTTAAAGAAATTTTGGATGAAATATTGTTCACCAAGTATTGTTCCCATTGTGAAGGGTGGTAGGTTCAATTTGAATCAATGCTCGAAGAACGACCTTGAGAGAAAATCTATGAAGAACATCCTATATGCTTTTTTTTATTGAAAGCCTTATGTATGTTCAGATTTGCACCATACTTAACATTGCATTTGTTGTGAGAATACTTGGGCAATATCAAAGAAACCCAGGAATGGACCATTGAAGAGCTTTAAAGAAAGTCGTGAGATACTTACAAGGAACCAAATACTACATGCTTATGTATAGACATATGGATAATTTGGATGTGATCGACTATTCAGATTCATACTTTGTTGGCTGTGTTGATTCTCACAAGTCAATATTAGGATACATTTTCATTATGGCTGGTAGAGTTGTTTCTTGGAGAAGTGTTGAGCAGACCTTGACTGCTACTTATACTATGGAAGACGAGTTCATCTCTTATTTTGAGGCCACTTCACACAGAGTATGACTTAAGAATTTCATTTGGAGACTTAGAGTTATTACTTCAATTTATAGGCCATTGAGATTTTTTTGCGATAATTCAGCTGTTGTTTTTATGGTTAAGAATAATAAAAGTGGAAGTTGAAGTAAACACATCAACATTAAGTACTTAGCCATTATAGAATGCATAAAAGAAAAGAAAGTGGTCATTAAACACATTAGTACTGAATTGATGATCACCGATTTTTTGACTAAGGGCATGTCACCACTAAAATTTAAAGATCATGTAGAGAAAATGAGGCTTGGTTCCACTTTATGATTGTATACATATAGTTTATTAATAAAATTCTTATATATTGTGATGTTTCTCATATTCATGTGCACCTTAATTCTTTTGAGAAAAATGACATGCTATAAATTAAGCATATCTTTAGCATGTTTTAAGTTACTTTTTATTTAATTTAAGTAGAAAATAAATAGGAATTAATTGAGTTTTGTGTTTTATGTTTTAAGAATAATAAAGTAGCAAAGAAGAGGAAAATAGAGAGGAAATATGAAAAATGCTGATTTTTGACCCTCCATTACTAATTGAGACATATCTCGCTCATTTGAACTCTGATTGACGTGATTTCAACAGTCGTGGAAAGAAGAGACATAGAGCTATGATTTTTGTGTTTGGTATTTTAGCAAATTCTAGAATTTTCTAGGAGCTGTGGTGCCGTGTCATAGCATAATCGAAGCGTCGTGGTGCTGGTCCCCAGAGCCGCAACACCTAAGCAAGACAAGACTGAGCACCGCGATGCCTGATCCAGCATGCCAAGTCACCCAATCGAGCATGTCGCAACACTCGTCACCACACCAGAATGTTGAAGTCGCGATTTTTAAGTCTTTTGGATCCAATTGAAACCCGACAGACCGAGTTTTGACCTAGAAACAGTTCTACTTCAATGAGAAGAAACTAATCTATAAAAAGGAAAGATAGGAAGCATCAAAGATCATTCAAGCTCTTAATTACCTTATTTAATTCTTCTTTAGATTTTTTTATGGCCCTGCACGACTGATTTATTTTTAGTTGGTAGAGAAAGATTGAAACATCAAGAGATCATTATATATTATGAAATTTGGAATAGATTTTATTGGTTCAATTTTAATCGGGTATTGATTATTTATCTACTATTCTCTTTTCAATGATTATTCATATAATTGCTAGGAAGGCCTACTAGTATATTGTCTATTTTAATATACTGCTGAATTAGGTTTTAAACAAAGTTTCCATTACTATATTCATGAAGCAAATAGGATTAAGGATTTTGAATTATAAATCATTAACCCTATGTTGAATGATCAACTAAATTAGATATAACCGATGTGTTTATATTTGTTTAGCTCTATCAGTTTCTCTTGTTTTTCATGCGATTAATAGGTTAGACTTTACCGATATGTTAAAATATATCTTATTGATTAGAGTTTAATTAATGCGATTGTTATCAATTTACTAGACTTAAGGAGGAAAAGTGATAGAATCCCAATGGTAGATATTTGATTTGAGATTGATTATTTTGTCAATTATCAATGCAATCCCTCGACGGTGGATATTGACCGGAGCCAACGCCTCTCTTATTAATTACTTTCTTAATTACTTTCATTATTGTTTACTTTTTTATTTGCAATTATCAATCCACATTTTTCAATCACATAAGGTAATTCTAGTCTCTGTGGGATCGATTCTTACTCCCACGGCTACAGGTTAGTTGAGAGATAAGATATCAATTTGAGTGTACCTGAAACAGTGTGCACCAAAAACATATTTTATTTTTGGACCAAGAATAAATGTAAGGTTTATTCATTGAGTTTTTGTTTTCACATTAAGTATAACACTTAAGAAACTAAATGCATTGTAATACATAATTGATATTACTCGTTTTTAAAGGACTTATCACTATGATTCATGTATTTATTTATTAAGAAAGTTGTTTGATAATTCATTTAAGTCATTAAGTTAAACATATAGACCAAGTGGGAGAATGTAACATTTTTTATTTACTCATAATCAAAACCCATTATTCAAATTAATGGTCCAACATTTTCTGATTAAATGAGTATTATTCAGGGAATTGAATGGCCATGAAAAGCTATTATAGAGGTGGTAACTCTTCTATTATTGTTCTTAATGGTAGAACATCTATATAAGGGGGTTTTGGTCCCTAAACCTTTCCTTAGCTTCTCCCTACGAATTATACACCATCTATAATGAGGGAGACAAGGTTTAGAAGAGCCAAAGTAGAGATCAAGTAAGAAAAATTGTGAAGAAAAGCAATGGCGAGAAGTTTTCAATTCCACATTTGATTGATTTAAATATGTTGTTTTGAGTTTAGAAACATGTTTATATTATATTCAGCATTTAACACATTATTGAAATATCCACAATATTGCTTCAGAACTAAATGTGAATCAACTTAACTATAAATCAACTCATAATTGAATTTGAAGCATATGTGAGAAAGAAGAAAAGAGAAATTAATGCCACATGGCACCACGTAATTATTTTCCATTAAAGAAATTGATGTTGTTAGGTTTAGAGATTAAAAAGAGATATTTTTATAAATTTTAGCGATATTTTTAAATAAAAAAATTTAGAGTCTAAATAAAATTTCGTTCCAAACTTAAAGTACTAAAATAAGATTTTACCTTATAATTTATAATTAAAAAACTTATAACTTATATTTTGAAAAATATTTACTATTTATTATTTTTATATTAAATTACTTACTTATTTAATTATTATATGTGATATTAAAAAAGTAAATTTATTTTTTCACCGATTTAACCATAATTCAATCACCATTGAAGCAATGAAGTGTAAACCACTTCTTTATTATTTCGACGATCGGTCCATATTGTAAAATATTAAGTTTAACATATTTAAAGTTGGTTGCAACTCTTCAAATTGCAATGAAAAATAATACAGTGCTTGCAAGAAAATCTGAAGTAAGAAAATAACAAGAGAATGTCGAATCCCAAGAAAAGTGCTAGAGAGAGAAATGAAGGGGAGATGGGAAAGTAAAAGAAGAGGGAGAAAAGAACACAATGACTGGGTGCCGACAAAGGGTCGCTGTAATAGCCTTAAAATAAAATAAAAAAACCCTAAATAAATGAAAATCCTGAATTAAAGAAAAATTGTGAATGTAAGCGAGGATTATGATAAATGGAGATAAGTACCATTAGAAAAACGTTTATTTATTACATTGTTTGAGGAATTATGAAATTAATATGAGGAATTAAGTTTTGGTGCCAAAGTATAATTTCTTAAAAGTTTAGGAGTCAAAATATAATTTCTTAAAAGTTTAGAGGTTAAAGTATAATTTTCTAAACGTTGAGGGGTCAAAATGTAAATAACGAAATTTGTAAGGACATCCTCCAACAATTAGCAAATTGCTAATTGGTCCTCCATTATTATTTAAAAAAAGAAGAAGAAAGAAGATGAAAGATTTTTGTAACCGGGAGAATGAATAATGAGTGAATAATACTTTTTCCTCATTTTCTCTTTCTAGATCTAAAGTAACTTCGAGCCTTCGATTTTAAAACTAAGGATACCACTGGATTCAGGATGAAAATTACTACGATAGTGGCTGAATAATTTTTCAAATTAGCCGCAGAATCGCCGTAGATCGGAAGTAGAAAATCTTAGAAAAAGGTAAACTCTGAAACTCCTATTTAGAGACTTTAAATTGAAAATCTGACATTGTAGATAGATTCAGGAGATAGACAAATCTTAAGATATGAAATTTTTTAGCTATTTGACAAATTTTTGTGCGTTGTGAACAGTAAATTCGGTCGGTATGAATAGTAATTTCGGCGGTGAATAGTATTTTGCTAACTGTGAATAGTAGTCATTAGTTGACCAATGTTAACCAAGCTTCCAAATGCTAAATTTTGCAATTTCAAAGTTATTTCCTAGGTTTTTAGACCTTTTGGACTCATTTTTTAGATCTGTTTAGTCAAGTTTGAATTGAAAAAGTGTATTTTAGGGCTGTCCAACCTGGAGCCTTACACTGTGAGTAGATAATTCTTTCTATGACTTACCTTATGCTCTTCTTGAACTTTAAATATATAATTGGCTCTATTTATAAGTTATTTATATTTTTATATGTTTCTAAAATGGATTAAATTATTTGAATTGTTTACAATCTGGTATATATTTAAAAAAAGAGTATAGTTTTAAAAATAGATTTTTGAACTCATTGAATATGTGCTTTTAAATGTATTTCTCATTATATGGTAAACGAAATATATTGTGCATGTGGCATTGATATGTAAAGCTATAAGATTACTTTTAAAAACGGGCATTTATATGTGATTACCCTGATTGGAAAGTTTCTGACAGAGGAATTGTACTGAGATTGAAAATTCTGAATTTATACTAAAACCTCTGTTTTGAACGATATGACATATGTGTAAATAATGATTTTTGTAGAGAAATTCTATTGGAAACACTGTTTGCTAACAACAGGTGGTGTTAGGCCTGGTGCACTTTGACACCTCAGTTAGCGGGGGTAGTGCTAGCCTCGTGTGACGGCCAACACACTGGATATGATATGATATAATATGTGAACGATATAGCATATGTGTAAATAATGATTTCTGTGGAAGAATCCTATTAGAAACACTGTTTGCTAACAGTAGGTGATGTTATCCCTAGTACACCTTGACATCTCAACTAGTAGGGATAGTGCTAGTCTCGTGTGACGGCCAACACACGGGATATAATATGTGAAAGAGAGCGGGATGCTTCTTATCTAAGCGAGATGTTAACTATATGATATGTAATTTGTCCTCCCTTGCTGTGTACTTGGAAAATTACCCATATTAGAGTCCCTTCGCGTGTCCTCTTGAATGGTGGTAGGACAAACCTTAGCTGGGATGCTGAATTTAGGCAAATCCTACACCACTAAAGTATGAAAGGACTTGAACTCTGATATGGTGGTTTTGATAAGGGATCATCCTAATATTTTTATGAGAAATATTTTGATGTATAATAATATTTGAATAATGATCATACCTTATTTCATATGATTTTGGATATCTAAATGTAATTCAAACTAAGAATATTTGAAATGCAGGTCTTATATGAATGTACTTCTGAACTGTAATTTTTTATTTGATAAATTTTAATATATGAGTACATCCATATGTTGACTTAAGAGGTCATAGGAGGTATTATTTGCTCACTGAGTTGTCAAACTCACTACACGATATTTCTATATTTTTCAGATAAAAGTACAAAGTTTGGTCTTTTCTCTTTAGATAGGTGATCAACTAGGCAACCTATTCTTCGGTGAGCCTATTTTGTTTCCAAGATCCGTAGATTTTTTTTTATATTGTACTTGTACTCTAGAGTATGCTTTGATGCCATAGGCAGGATCCCTGCTTCTGCTGTACTTTGATGTTTATAGACTTGATCTGTATATTGTGTATATATGGGAATACTTATTTGTAAAGGAGTGTATTATACATGTTATGAAAAAAAAATTTGTAAAGTATGTGTTTCACGTGCCTTAAAATTAGGGGCATGATAGTCATTATTCTCATTCCCAATTTTATGTTGGCATGTAATTCTATTCACTTTGTTTTCTCCTAAATGGGTGCTACTTCTTGGGTTGTAGCAAGTTGCCTCATTGTTCACTTTGACATATGTGTGTTTGGTGTTTCTTCTCAAGTTGCAACAAGGAGAATGGGTATGTTTGCAATAAGATGGGAGAGTCACAAGAGGCACATAAAAAATTTTTTATATAAGGTTTATTACTTAGCCTTCTTATTATAATATTTTATACTGCATAGTTTCTTGTCTATGAATACTTATATTTGCTGATATTACTTTTTTAGAAACTATAGCCGATTAGGATTTGTTATGTTCAACTAGACTGCAAGTTGGACAAGTTAGTTAAATATGAAGTAGTTAACTCACTTTTTGGTTCAAGTTTTGTGTATATAAGAAAAGTATACAGTATGATTGAACTGAATGGAACTTATCTCAGTTTTCCATTTCTTCTTTTCCAACAAGGTATTAGGGTCATTCTCTGACCACTTTCTCAAGCTTTTTGTTATTTTTTTGAAGGTCAAACACTACAAACCCCTCTATTTCCTTGTCTGAGGAACATTGTGAGCCATTTGTCTTTTCCTTCTCCTTCTTCGAAAATTTCCTATTCGGATGCTTTAAACAATCAACTTTCACCACACAATCAAAGGTCAAGATTCCAAAATACTACTAAACTAGAGGATAATTTTTAAATAATAATTTTGTGCCATACACAAGTATATTTTTATTTGGAATGATTATGTTTCGCTAAAATTAAATATATTTTTAATTTAAATAATTTTGTCTTGTATAAAATAATTATATTTTGCTCTAATAAATTTTTGTTTTATTTTAATATAATTGAATATATGTTTATATTGTGGTTTATTTTATTAAAAATATGATCAAGAAAATTCATGATTTAAGATTGTAACTAAATTTGTGCAAAAATATAAAATTTTGGGATGATTTAGCATAAATAACAATAGTTATATACATATAAACAGATAATAAATCTAAAAAATTCAAATATTAGAAAAAAGAAGAGAATAGAAACATAAAGCAATAGAAGCATGCGGACAGTAGAAGCATGGAGTCTATTTTCTCTCTTTCTTTCTCTATGGTTCCACATTCTCTCTAAGATTTCTCTCAATCTAGACATATATTTCAGGTGTTGAAGGTATCATTGGACTTGTGGAGACCTTCGCCAGAAGCTTGTTATAAAATTGTGAACAATAATTGCAATATGTGAGGCTTTGGATTTTTATTTTATTTTATTTTATGTTTTCTGGTATATATAGTCTTAGAATCATGTTTAGGAGTTAGTATACTCATTGTATTAAGGTTTTTGTGATCAGATAATATGTTTTTAGATAAAAATTACAAAATTCCTCTTCAATGAACATTAACAGTGAATAGTATCTACGTAGTAAATTTTTTGATTTCAAAATAACCAAGTTGAGGAGCATAATTTAAAGGTGTTAATGACCAATTTTATTTAGGGAAAAGGCACAAAAAAAATAGTCCAATTGAAGTTCAAAATTGGTGAGTAAATGGTAAAAATTATAACACGAGGATGAGTTATAATTTGCCCCTAAAAATTTATTAATATGTGTTATGGTTATGTAACTTAAATTATTAGATAATTCTTTTCATTAAAATTTGTGGATTGGATTGTATATAGATTTAGGTGGGTGAAGCCAAGTATATATGAATGTGGTGAATTGTTTGGCTATAGGAGGTGTTAGGAAAATGTTACAAAATGAGGAATTAAGGCATTTTGGATATATGTGAGCATAGGTAAGATAAGACAAGAAAATCGGTGATCATTATTTATTGAAATTGGTTGATGGTGGAAATTTTGGTGGTAGTTGGACATTAAATTTCTTACAATGTAAGTAGTGAATTTACCTACCGAAAGCGCATGAAAATGTTTATTTGAAAAGAATCAATTAAGGAATGCTTTGTAGTAGTTTGAAAATGTAACTAACAGAATCAATGTTGTTAGAACTCTTTGAAGATGGAATATGAAAAGTAGAATTTAAGCAAATTAATTTTAGCCTATCAAAGTGGAAACATAGAGAATATTTTAGAATAACGTCCGAATATAGTGTAAATGATCAAGGTATATGTACGAATAAATTATGTGTAAGACATTAATTTGTAGAAGTGCAATAAACTAAAAGTGGATATAAAGAACATATCTCCAGCCATAGTAATTAGATTCTTCAGAAACATAATCACTTAATGTAAATCAGAATAGAGAGAATTTGTCTAGTCTATCTAAGATTTTGATTCGTGTATTTGATGAAAAAACACATGCTTTATTGTAGACTAGAGACTCTTATATCATAAAAATATTTTTTAAGTGTTTCACTATATCCTTCTTCCCATCAAAGAAGAGGTATTTATAATTAATGAATAGTTATCATAACTACCTTGTACCTTTTCACATAGGAACACCTTTTTACATAAGGATACATTTTCATATAGGACATCTTTTTAGATATGGACACATTTTTACATAGGGCCACCTGTTCACATAGGGTTATCTTTTCATGTAGGGTCACCTTTTCTCATAAGGTCACCTATTAACATAAAGAGATAACTACCATATAAAATGGTCCACATATATTTTTTAATATAATGAACATTCTCCTACTTAGCCCATTGAACACTTAATATATACTAATTCAATATTGATACATTCTTAAAATCTCATATAGATGCAATATCCTTATATCTAAACAGAAGAATTTAAATTGCATGAATCATAGCGGTAAGTCCTTTTAGAACAACTATTAAATTTCTTGTATCACAATACAACTAAACTCTCTTAAATGAGAACCATATGTGATATATATATTTATGTATGAACTTCCAAATTTTGATTTAGGGTTACCAAAACATGTATTATCATTCTCTTAACCTTTATGTATTCAACTAAATAAGAGAAGACAGGGTTCTTCAAATCGACAAAATATGATATCAAACATAAGGGTATCTCAATCACATAATATTACATAATAGAATTGAGTCTCATATGTTCAACATTTTCTTTATAAGCAACAGGTGATAAATCTTTTGTCAAAGGATATGCAATCATCATTTTAATACTAATGCAACATTTTCTTTATATTACATAATAGAACTGAGTCTCATATGTTCAACATTTTCTTTATAAGCAATTGGTGATAAATCTTTTATCAAAGGATATGCAATCATCAGTTTAATACTAATGCATTTTATAGCCACCTTGTTTGCTTTAACATGTTCTTTTAATAGTTAGATACTTAATGTCTATATGCTTACTATGACTTTCGCTTTTATTATTTTTGGCCAAAACACTAATGCGAAAGTACCGTAATAAATTATCAATGGCTTGGTAATTATGTCAACAATTACAAGCTCAAAACTCTTCAACCATATAGCCTGTGATATTGCTTCTAAGCATGATGCAAACTCTGCTTTAGTAATAGAAATAATAATTAAATATTGATCTACACTTCTCCAAGAAATGGCTCCTTAAGTAATAAAGAAAACATATCTTGATGTTAGCTTTCTTAAGTTAAGACAGCCAATAAAGTCTGAGTTTAAATATCTAACCACTTCTAAATAGTCAGATTATCTATATGTAAACTTATAGCCTTGAGTTTCTTAAAGGTATCGCATAATTTCTTTGTAGTCCTCTAATAGTTCAAACCAAGATTATTTAAATATCTTTCCAACATTCCAATTACATATGTAATGCTAGGTCTTGTACAAATTTGAGCATACATTAAACTTATAAATGCATAAGCATACGAAATGTTTTTCATTTGTTTCCTCTCTCAAATATTTGGTCTTTGTTCCAAATTGAATTTATCATATTTGACAATAGGTGCAATATTGGATGAACAAGCATTTATACGAAATCTCTTTAAAAATTTATTGATATATGCTTCTTTATACAATCCTAATATCCCTCCGGATCTGTCTCTCTTAATCTTTATGCTTATAACATAGGAGGTTTCGCCCATATCTTTCATGTCAGATTGCTGTGAGAGAAATCGCTTAACCTCATAAAGTTAAACCAGACCACTTGAAGCAAATAAAATATCATTTACATATAGGATTAGAAAAATTATCTTACTCTTACTGACTTTATGGTACATACATTAATTCATAATATTCTCTATAAAATCAAATGAAGAAATAACATTATAAAATTTTAAATATCACTGACAAGAGGCTTGTTTCAGTCTATATTTAGATTTTTTAAACTTGCAAATTAAGTGATCATTGCTATTTGAAATGAAATCTTTTAGTTTTTTCATGTAAAGCTCTTCCTCGATATCTCTATAAAGGAATGTCATTTTCACATACATTTAATGTAGCTCCATATAAAAATAAACTATTAATGTCATGATTATCTGAAATAAATCCTTCTTAATAATAGGAGAGAAGTTATTGTGATGATTAATTTCTTCTTGTTGAGTGAATCCTTTGACTACAAGTCTTGCCTTATATCTTTCAATATTGCCTAAAGAGTCTCTTTTGGTTTTAAAAACCCACTTACAACTAATGACCTTTCCCTTTTTAGGCAATTCAACAAGATCCTATACTTGATTGTTAGCCATTGAATTCATCCATTCCTTCATGGCATTATACCATAATGTGGATTTATTTCCACTCATAGCTTATGAAAACATGACAGGGTCATTTTTAACACCAATGTCCATGTCAGATTCTTGTACATACACAAGAAAATATGAAAAAATTGTAAGTTTCTTAACTCTTGAAGATCTTTTTAATGTTACATTAACATCTTTAGTTTGAGAATTCTAAGTAACTAGATCTACAAGGGTGTCCTCTTAATTAAATGGTTCTTTAAACATTGGTTGTTCCTAAATAATTGAATCCTGATGATTATGATGGAAAACAACTAATCAATTCAAAGATATGTAAATATATTCAACTCTATTATGTTCCTTAAAGACTATATTTCAAGGATGACTACTCCCACTAATCTTATCATTCTCAAAAAATCGTGCATTCTTAAATTCTATAATTCTCATTGTACAAGATAGACAATAAAATCTATGTCATTTAGACTTTTCTGCATAGTCAATGAAATAGCCATTGTCTATTTTTGAATTTAACTTTGTCTCATGCAGATCATAAACCCTAATTCAGTTGGACATCCTCAAACATGTACATGTCTTAAACTAAGTTTCCAACATTTCTATAACTTAAATGAAATTTTCTGAACTGCCTTGGTTGTAACCCTATTTAGTACATATGCCATAGTTTTTAGAGTTTAACTTAACAAGACAATGAAAGATTGTAGTTATTAATCATACTCCTCGTCATGTTCATCAATGTCCGGTTCTTTCTTTTAGCCACACTATTTTGTGATGGTGAGCCAAGCATTGTGCCACAAGTCTTTCTTCCTTAAGGAACCTTACAAATGGACTTGGTAACTGTCCCTTTTTAGTGTACCTTCCATAAAATTCACCACATCTATCTGACCTTACGATTATAATTTATTTACCTAATTATTTCTTTACTTTTGTTTTATAGACCTTAAAAACATCTAGTGCTTTACTCTTATCATAAAGCAAGTAGAGATACATATGTTGTGAATTGTCATAAATAAAGATAATTAAACATTTTTTACCATTAAAGCACATATTGTAAACTCTTGAAATATCACTGTGTATAATCTCTAATATATCAAAACTCCTCCTAGCACCTTTCTTGGAATTGTTAGTGTGCTTTCTTTTAATGCAATCTAAATAAGTACCAAAATAATAAATTCAAGAGCCTTAAGAACTCCATCATTTACTGATTTCTTAACTTTGTTAATGGAGATATGACATAATTTCCTATGCCATAATATAGAGGATTTTTCGTTTATAACATTATGCTTAATGCCAATATTATTACCATACACAGTTGTAAGACTATAATTAAAGGTAAAATTCAAATGAAGTTTAAACAACTCATAATTCATAATACCATTACCAACTAGAATATTGTCTTTATACAAATATAAGGTATTATCAATGAAATTAAAATTAAAACTATAAGGTACAATTCTTGAAATTGAAATAAGATTTTTTGAAAAAGAAGAAGCATACAAGGTTCTTTCAAGGTCTAATACAAAGCTATAATTAAGTACAAGTCTATAGATTCCAACCGCCTCTACATATGAACACATCTTATTTCCTGAATAGATGAAACATTCACTTTTAGCTAGTTTCATGTGATTTACAAAGTGTTGAATGGTATTGGCAACATGGATTATAGAACCAGCATCAATCCACCAAGTGTTATATGAAACATAAACCATATTAGATTCAAAACACATTAAGAAGATGAAATTACCTTTCCTTTCAAGTTAATGCTTGAATTTGGGACATGTTTTCTTTATATATCCTTTCTTCTTACAAAAGAAGCATTCGACATCGCCCTTATTAACTAGATTAAGATGCAATTTACCCTTCCTTTTCTTAGGTGATTTCTTATCATGAGTCACCAAATGTACACTTTCAATCCATTTTGATTCAATCTCCCTTCATCTTGTACACACATGGTCAAAAGTTTATTAATTGATAATTTCTCCTTATGTGTGTTATAAGATATCATAAAAGGTCTAAAATAAGGAAGGAGTGAGTTAAGGATGAAGTGAACTCAATTCAAAAACTATGTTCCTGCATTTTCATTATGTAATCACGCACACTACTGGTGCCATGGAACATCATAGAACACAATTTTGTCATTATAATGTTTGTTAATGCCTTATTAGAAGTCTCAAACTGATTTTGAATAGCTTTGAGATATTCTTTTACTTTAGTACATTCAGGGATAGATCCATGGATACTTTTTCCAATATGAAACTTAATAATAATTAAACTCAAGCGATTAGATAGCTCCTAAAGATCATATGATGTTTTCTCATCTTGGGTGCTTAGTTCCGTGTGTTTTGGTGGTTCAGCTACTCAAAGTGCTAAATCAAGGTCTATGCACCCTAATTCAAAGAAAATTTTCTCCTTTCAATTAGAATAATTATCACTACTCAGAGAAACAATATTTAAAGAATCAAATGTTGGGAAAGATAAAGTTTGAACTATTATAAAATAAATAACAAGTTTACTACTCATATAATAAAATCTAATATGGAATATTTACCCATGTAAATTATTCTAAACAAATAAATCAACACGTCATTATAATATTTCCTATATGCTTAGTTTATAACACACAAATGATTTAATTTCTTTATGATGGGACTGAAACGGGATCTATAAATAATTATCTAGGCCTATGAACAACTAAAATTTAAATATATCAATGTTACTATCCCATCCTAATTAATCACTTAATTATAATAATTACCATGTGGGGTTAAATTATTATATATCTATAATTAATTACAATTATTGATGTCATTAACTTTATGTGACTAAATTTAATGTCACTTAATATTTTTATAATTAAGAATACTGTGGATATTACTTAATTACTTAAATGTCAACTTAAATATAAAAAATTATTTACTAAACTTTGTGTCAATAATCAATTCTTTATATTTAGGAAACCAAATATAAGCATATAAAATTAAGTATGCATAAAATCCTAAATAAACTTGAAGGATTGACTAAATTGCAAAATCAAACATAAATTTGCAAAAAAAATCCTATAAAACGTCAACTATGAGCCGTAAATATAACTACAAAATGCACACTTCAGAATATATTGACAGTTGATATGGCAAAATATGCCTCTTACTTCTATAGAGGCATGGGTTTAAATATGAACTTATATGAATTTTATGCATTTTTTGTATCCCACATATTTACTTACAACAATAGTATTTTTCTCACAAATGGTATAATTCCATAATACGCAGAAAAATTAATTACACTAATAATGAGAAAAACCATGTAGATCACTATAAAAAACATGAACATCAGTATCGTGTATGATGTATACAATGAAATCTTAAGCTGAAATTTTTATAGAATCGAAAACTAGACTAGAAGCATAGCTCTAATACCAAATGTAAGACATAAATTTGCTTAAGTGCAATAAACTAAAAGCGGAAGTTGAAAGAACATATCTTCGCCATAGTAATCAGATTTCTCATAAACACAATCACCATATGTAAATTAGAATAGAGAGAATTTGTTTAGTCTATCCAAGATCTTGATCTGTGTACTTGATGGAGAATCACATGTTTTCTGGTAGACTAGAGACCCTTGAATCAGAAAAATATTTTTGTAGTGTTTTACTGTATCCTTTTTCCCATCAAAGAAGAAGTATTTCTAATTAATGAATAGTTATCATAACCACCCTGTATATTTTCACATAGGGATACCTTTTTGTAACAATTCCATTTTTTTATATATATGTTTATCTATACACTAACTAATGAAGTTGTTACATCTTTTCTTCTAATTATTTATCTCGTAATGTTCAATTAACTTAGTCAAGCAAAATTAAAATTTAAAGTCTACCATTAACATTAATGCTATTGCGAGTTCATATACATACATCATCGGTATCCGGATGTTACCTGAAACATATCAAAAGCAGGAAGACACCCAACACCATATCAAAAATACAATTAGCATCCGAGTATGGTTAGTTAAAAGCACAAGTACAAAAGGTCAAACACATATATTTACGTCCTAGTCATCTACGTTGACTACTTCTGGGGACACCGATGCGGGTAATGGCACTTCCACCGAAATCTCAGCCATGTCTAGAACATATACATCACATATACTCGGCACTTGCCCAAAGTAGGGCAGTTTCACCGAAGGTAGAACAAAAACAAGAGTTATGGTGAAAATTTGCATATCTAATCATTTGGACATAACATGGAAATAAAGTGAGAATTAAATCCCAGTAGGTTCAATAATAAATCATATTCATCAATAATATCAATCATCATATTATGTTCAGTTGTATAAACTACAACAAGAATATGTTGGGCCTCATGGATGTACTTTATTTATGCACATAAAAAACATGCAGCAATAGTATGTATGACATGAATATCAGAGGCATGTATAATCATTTCAAATATCAAGGGCAAGATTAACTATTTAAAAGGTCATGGCATGTCAGAAAAATCACAGTTTTATCATATGATGTCTATCAACTTATTCTCATATCGAACTACCCTAACCAGAGTGAGTATTCTCTACTCTTTGGTACGGGTTTTTCACGCTCTGTTTGACATGACACACTTTTTTTTTTCTCATCATCATAATCATAGCCGTGAGTAATGCGTCTCTTACTGGTGTACCACACGAATTGCTATGTGACCGTGCTCGTCTCTTTTCTTTTCACATTAATTGCTAAAATATGATTTCAATAATAAGTATGTCTATTATGATCACATGCCACAAATGCTTATCAAAGCATAATCATTTCAAAAGTCATATTTTTACAAAACATAATCATGCCACAATCACATACTTAGGATAGTAAAGAACTTATGCAATGGCAATGGCAATGGCTAGGGCGTACACTAGTCCTTTATTATTTTTATTTGTAAGATTCTTCTTGTTTTTTAAATATAATTTTATCTCTTTATTTTCTTTATTTTTGGCCTCTAGTCACTTTCCTCCTACTTAAATTATTTTTTAACAAATGCTCTTGCTCATAAAATTCCCTTTTATCACTTCTTTTACTTATGAGCTTTTATACATTATTTTTATTAATTTTTCCTAGGGTTTTTAATACGTTTCTTATTGGAAATTAACATTTCTTTAAGTATTAAGGCCCACAATGCATTCTGGATTTCTGGGCCCAAACCTCCCATCACTTTTTGGCCCATATATCCTACATTTAAACTCCAAATTAAGTGATTAGAGAGCCTATGGAAAGTTAAGAAAATCCTTTAAAACTCTTATGTTGAAAGTTTTGGCAAAATCATAAGCAATCTTGGCGTTATTACTCCCTCAAATTTACTTTTATTTCTTCTCGGGTATGTTCTGACATAGGTTTATTAATCCAACCATATCACTCTCATATGGACTCTAAATTAAGTGATTCAAGTCGTTAAAAATCCGTGAGACATATATCTACATTTTTTGTGTTAACTATTTCTTTTATTTCTTTACATATTATTCTCAAAAATTCAAAAACAGAAGCATTTTCTAGTTACTTCGAAAACTAGTTTTCATGCCTAGACTTTCCTAAAGTTCTAATTCATTATTGTATTAAGTCCTCTTCGATTTTTCTTCCTAATTCCATCTAACCATAGGATTACTGATTTCTACATTTTAATTATATTTCTTACTTAATTTAACATATTCCATCATCCACTTTAAAAGAAAAAAAAATCAAATTATACATTATCATGGTTGTGCTCAATATAAATTCCTCATGGTTTTCTTCTAGGTGTTTAAAGCCATACTTATCTTATCTTCCTAACTATCTTCTGTCCATTTTTACTGCATTCAAATATACATAATAGTAATACAAAAGCTCTAAAATTGTGCTACCTATAGCTATACCTATGCAGAAATTTTCATACTAACCTAAGCATTCAAATATCTATCACATGTAAGATTAACATGTAACATGATATATAAAAATTCATGGCCAATCTATCATCAAAGTCCTAGGATCAAAGTATCAAATAATGTTACAAATTTCAAAAAATTTCTTCAAAAATAGATATTGTTAAACTTACCTATAAATCTCCCTAACTTACTTAGTGAATTTCCTTTTCTTGTTTTCCCTTGAAGGAATGGCTAGATTCTTCCCTCCCCTAAGATTTTCTAGCAGCTTGAATAAGTGGAGGAAAAACCCCAAGTATGAAGAGAAAAGATAGATTCAAGTGGAGGTTAAACTAACTTACCTGGAGCACATAGTCCTCCAAACTTCTTCATCTCCCTTCCTCTCTTCTCCTCTCTTTCTCTCCTTTCTCTCCTCTACCTTGCTTATATTTTTTCCTCTGCCTCACTTGACCAAAATTCTCATGTGCTAAGGGTGGGGTTTACTTAAAAAAATCAAGTGGTAAACCTCTCATAGTCATGGGTCTAAGGCTTACTTGCGGGACATTCCATATTATTGTTATTAGGGTGCATATGGTTGCTTCTTGGGGGAGGAACAATCATGGTATGCTCTTCCTCTCCTTTGGCTGAAATATGCACAAAAAAATGAGGGATTTGGTGCTTGAAATTCATGGTGAGATGGGCTTAAGATAAGTGGTAAGATCTCCTCAAGTTTTGGGATTCATTTCCCCTTTCTTTTAGCTCACTCAAGGTTTATAAATTTTCATTTTTAGGTGACAAATTTCTAGCCCTTGATTTCCCCTTGTTTGACCAAAATTATATATGTATAGTGGGGATGTTTTTGCCTCAATTCCATGTGACAATAATGCTTGCTTATGGAGCATTCATGTAATAGTATTTTCCTAACTTGTTGAACTTGCCAAATCTTGCCTATTGCACCTTCCATGATGAGTAATTATTGTTTACTATTACACTACTATTTCATCACATGGCTCTCATTTTTTCTCTTGGATTTGGGCTCATTCTTGCCTATTTCCTTAGGCTTGGCCGAAATTCCTATCCATAATGGAGGGCTTGGCCACACTTTTATGGGTTTTGGGTTATTGTCCCAACCTTTCCATCCTAGTCCAATTTTATGTCATGTTTCCCACTTGGGCCGACCATGTGGCTTGCCAAACACTTATGTAAGGTGGAAAAACTCTAGATGGAGTATCCATAGGTGGAGGCCCAAATGTTTGGAGTGAGGTGTTAAGTTTAGGAACTCTAATTCTTGAATTAAGAAAAAATTTCCTAATATATCTTCTAGAAATTTCAAAACCTTCATTCACTTCTAAAGAATTATTTTCCTTACCCAAGAATTTTGCCCTTCTCTAGAATGTTATTTATAATTTTTTCCTCTTAGGTTTTCTCACTTTTTCATATTCCCTTATTGTTAGAAAAATTCTCTATGCATACACATAAGGTGAAGAATTTTTTAGGCTAATATTCTCTTAGATATCTATCAAAATTGTTTAGTAAGTCTTATTTTCTTAATTAAATATTTATGTGCCCTTATTAATAAAAGAAAACAAATTAGGGATGTTATATCTTTTTACATAATGATACATTTTCATATAGGGTCACCTTTTCAGATAGGGTCACATCTTCGCATAATTTCACATTTTCATGTAGGGTCGTCTATTCTCATAGGGAGATAACTACCATATAAAAATAGGTTGCATGTAATATAATTAACATTATGTCGTACTATGTTGAAGTCCTTTATGTAAAATATGAGATATCTTGAGATCAAAAAATTATGTGTGAACAATTGTTAGGAAATCCTTTAAGATGCTAGAGTTAGTTAAATGGAATTGAATAGGCTAGGATATTATGTTGCTATATTGAAAGCATAAGAAAGATTTGAGATCAATAGTGAGGATATTGTGGGCATTAGAAGAATGGTATAGGATCTTCATGATGGAATAAGTTAAGGTTGTTAGATAAGTGTTTGTGACATATGAGAATTTTAAATGTTTAATGGACTTAGTAATATGCACACAAGACATATTGGTTAAGGGATTATACGATAAAAATATATGCTAAATTAAGGTGATGAGATTCATGGGGTGAAGTTGACATATGAGAATCAAGGAAGACTTGGTAAAAGTTTGGAATAAGAAAAGTTAGATACCCTATATAAATGTGTATATATTCTTTTTATGTGTATGGTTCCTAATATCAATTTATGGATATATTTATGCGAATTTGAGGATGAACCCAATATTAGTGATGATGATGCATAGTTTCCAAATAATATTTAATGTTGGCAACCCTAATAGATATTGAAATAATAAACAATGATATAGGATTATAAAGTTGAAGGTAATGAAAAATGAGGTATGACTATCAAATTGAAATTCTTGATTTACATAAGTATATAGATATGTGTGTAACGCCCCCAATTTACGTTACGTAAAATAAACATTTTTTTCTTATTTATTTTTCGTAATCAAATATTTTCCATAAAGATACATAATTCAATTCTTTATCATGGGAACAGATACATATAGGATCTCTCATGTATACACAATATACAGACTAAGTCTATAAACATCAAAGTACAGTAGAAACGGGGATCCTGCCTGTAGCGTTCAAAGCACTCTAGAATACAAACACAGTATAATTCAAAGACTGTGAGTCTTGAAAGCAACGTAGACTCACCGAGAGAATATATTATTTATCTGCCGAATCAGACTCTGATATTCTTATCTAAAAAATGTGAAAAATATCGTGTAGTGAGTTTGACAACTCAGTGAGCAAATAATTCCTCCTATGACCTCTTAGGTCAGCATATGGATGTACTTATATTTTAAAATATGTCACATAGAAAATATAGTTCAAAAGTACATTCATATGAGACCCGTATTTCAAATATTCTCCAATCAAAGGATATTCAGATATCCAAAACCATATGCTGCACGGTATGATCATTAAACAAATGTTATGCTCAGCTGTATAAACTATAGTAAAATATTAAGATTTGGAGATAAAATGATCACTTTTAATGCAACTGCCTCACTCGGCAATCTGGTCAATGCAATGAAAATATAACTCATTTGCTATACGCATAGTGACCTCGACCCCAGTCACAATAAGTGATCAGGGAATGTGAGTACATCACCCTTTTGCCTCTCCACATTACCACTGTCACCTAGTTGGAGCGGCCCTCCCTCGGCTCACTCAGGCTAGTAGGGCGTCCCCTATTCGGTACCGTCACAAGCCATACAACCAGCTGATATTCATAAATACATATATATATACATGTAAAATATCAAGCAACTCGCCATGATCTTTTCGCTTATCATATTTATCAAGCAACTCGCCATGAGTTTTACGCTTGCCATTCAATCTCATTTATAATATGACATGCATTATTTTCACAAGTATATAGCTTTACAAATCAATGCATCGTGCACATAATATTCACTTTATTAAATAACGATAAATACATTTAGAACCACATATTCAAAGAGTTTCAAAATCTATTTCTAAAACCATACTCTTCTTGA
This sequence comes from Gleditsia sinensis, assembly GCA_037074535.1. NCBI lineage: Eukaryota > Viridiplantae > Streptophyta > Magnoliopsida > Fabales > Fabaceae > Gleditsia > Gleditsia sinensis. The sequence goes on along the minus strand of CM073475.1, from coordinate 7,023,606 downwards.
ACTATGTGCCAGTTCGTAAGTATAACATATATTTTAACACATTTCAGAAACTTATAATAGTATAAATAATTTATAAACATAAATAATAATATATTTATAGTTCAAGAAGAGTATGGGGAAAGTCATAGAAAGAATTATCTACTTACAGGGTAGGGCTCCTGATTGGACAGCCCTAAAAATATACTTTTTCCAAGCTGAATTTGACCAATTAGACCTCAAAAACGTGTCTGGAGGGTCCAAAGACTTAGAAAATGACACCGGGAGCTTGGTCACTATTCACCACCAGAAAATACTATTCACCCGCGCAAAAAATACTATTCACGACGAACAAAAAGTTGTCAGATAGTTGAAATTTTTCATATCCTAAGGTTTAATTAACTCCTAAATTTATCTACAGTGTCATAATTTCAATTGGAGGTCTCTAAGTAAGAGTTTCAGAATTTACCTTTTTTGATATTTTCTACTTCAGATCTACGGCGATTGAACGGCTGATTTGAAAAATTGATCGGTCAAAACCGTAGTATTATTCGTCCTGAATCTAGTAGCACCTTCAATTTTGAGATAGGAAGCCAATAGGCACTCCAGATCTAGAGAAAAAGTTGAAGGTTACTATTTATTTACTATTCACTCACTATTCACTCTTCTTAAATTTTTCTCCGAAATTTGCCTCCGTCTCCTGCGTCCCTTCTTCCCTTTTTATTTATTTATTTATTTTTTTAAATAATAATAATAATTATTTAATAATTGAATAATATGATTTTCTTTTATATAAATTGATATAAATTATGTTTTTCATCCTAAAATATCCCAAATGTTTTTTAAAAATTACATTCTCGTAAACCTTTAGTTAAACTCTTAAATCATGACTTTTCTTGATAAAATTCTTAATAAAAAAAAATTATAAAATAAATCTCTTTATACATAATAAAATAAAGAATATTTCTAAAAATACAACAAAATTCATTAAAGACCAATATAATTATTTCAAGTAAAACAATAATTATTTTAATTAAAAATAGACTTCTTTTTAGCAGAACATAATCATTTTTAAATAAATAAAAATATTTTTTTTTATGAAAAAACATTATTATTTAAAAATAAAAATTATGGGATGTTACATTCTTCCCCCCTTAAGAAATTCGGTCCCCGAATTTCAGCCCATCCTACCACATGTAGGGAATAAAATCAAGGCATAATTCAGAATTACCAACCTTATTACTCAAATAATTGGGGATATCTTTTCTGTATAACATCTTTACTTTTTAAAATGTCTCTTCACTTGAGTGATTTTGTCATATAACTTAATTATAGATATTTCTTTCATCTATAAGTTCTTCACTTGTAGATCAACAATAAACATCAATTGTACCCATAGTTAAACCAAATTTTTGTCCAATTGAATTTCTTGAAATTAAGTAACATAAGAAGAATTTAATATGTACTTCTTTCCAAACCTCATTACCTCTGTCATTGGTGATTCCTTCAAAAATATGTGGTCACCAACTGATAATTTCTAGTGCTCAACGTGCATGATTCTTTTAGACTTTTGGCCTGTATTGAATTATTATTTTTCTAATCAATTTCACTTTATATCCTCAAGCTTGCATGGATATATCTATAGATCGATATTAGAAAACACACTCATAAAAGAACATATTCACATCCATATTGGGGTAATTATCTTTTCTTATTCCATCACATGTTAACATCATCCTATGAATATCATCATCTTAATCTATCATCTATTTTAATCCTAAAGTCCATTAATCAATATGTTAAACATATGTAGCAATAAATCCATCAATCATTTTATAAGATTTATGTACTATTGGCACATGTCTAATAATTCTACTTACCTTATCACAGTAACTCTATACCTTCTTATTAACACCAATAAATTCATTATCAAAAATTTCAAGCATTTCTCTATCATATTCAAAAGCACCTCATTCTAACTTATGTCAATCCCATTTAATTCACCCAATCATTTCAAGAAGATTTTTCTCAACAATTACTCATACATGAATTCTCAATTTCAACATAATTCGCATCCTAGATACTAGGCTCAATTTAGTATAATATAAACCTTTAACACAAATATCTTAATCACTAACATTATTTTCATGCATAATTCTCATAGTATTCTCTAAATTTCCAAATTAAGAGTTCAAAATTAATTTAAATCCTACTTTTCATATTTTATTCCTCAAGAACTTCAACACCACTAAGTTTCTTGATTACATTTGTCAAAACATCATAAGATCATCATCCGTCCACTCCTTTCAAAATCTCTATTACTTTAACCTACTAACCAATTGGACACAATAATAATTGAGTTTCAAAGAAAAGAAATTAAACTTCCTTATAATATGGAAAAAGAATCTTACATTTAATACCAAATATTAATGTAGGACAATGCAGCAGAAAATGTGGAATACTTAATAAAGCATGGTGCCAAAATAGGAAGTTAGAAATTTGGACAAAGCATTGAAATAAAATTAAAATCGGTGGCCGTAAATCTTAAAAATATGTAAACAAAAATCTAGCTGTTATATCGGCAAAAATCGGTGGCCGCAAGGTTTGAATATACATGCCAAAATCTACTTTAAATCTGTTGGTATTCGGTGGAAAGATAGCACATGAAGAAAGAAAAAAAATATTTTTAAACTTATAAAAACCTGTGAAAATCAAATAATATGTAGTTAACTGGTAGGATGCAGTTGATTGCTTCCAAATAAATGTAATCAATCAATTGTAAAATAACCAGTCCAAATTAAAAATTTTCAAAATAGTTAGTTGACTTAATAATACCGATAGTCGACTGGCAAGAACATTGGGAAAATAAAATAAATCATTTGATTATCCCTCTTCAACAACTAACTTATTTGCATTTTAACTATTTTTTTTTACAATTATACCTATTACTTACAACTTCCCTACAAGAATCAAGACATCAATGGTTCATCAAGAACAACAAAGAAAAGACAAATTTTTGGTGATATCTTAACTTTATTCTCTTTATATGCCTAATATGAGCGACTATCACAACTACTGTACATATACATGCTTGCCGTCATTTTTGAAAGTTTCACCTTCAATTTAACTATATCCACTAATCACTCACATAGCTGTTCTAATTATACTTATCATATTTGTATATCTATCATAAGTATGCACTTCTCTGAGTTCTATAAATACACACATTAGTATATTTATCTTGTCACACTCAAAGTTAGGGTGTGTGCAGCTATGGAGGGAATTGCATTCTGTCAATTTTGAAATATTTGTGTCTTTTGTGGTTCCAGTTCTGGAAAAGATAGAGAGTATGTGAAAGCTGCACAAAACCTGGGTATGATACTGGCCAGGAGAAAAATTTATTTAATCTATGGTGGAGGTAACCGTGGATTAATGGGGTGTGTGTCTACAACTGCTCATGTAGGAGGATGTCAAGTTCTAGATATTATTCCTACAGCTCTAGCTGCATCTAACATCATAGGAAAGACAATTGGGGAAGATTTTAGGGTAGCTTCCATGCATGAGCGCATGGCTAGAATGATGAGCAATGCTGATGCCTTCATTGCCTTACCAGGGGGTTTTGGTACTTTAGAAGAAATTTTCCAAATAGTCTCTTGGGCACAACTAAATATGCATCACAAACTGATAGGTTTGTTAAATGTTAACCACTTCTTTGATGGTCTGTTGTCTTTTCTTGATCATGCTAGGGAACAAAAGTTCATCTCATAATCAGCACGAAGAATTCTCATCTCGACTTCAAATGCTGAGGAGTTTATTGATGCTTTACAAGCATATGTTCATGTACCTGATCCAACTATGGCTTAAATAGAATGGATGGCAGACAACCGCAGAAAGCGCAAATTGGATTTGGATCTTCATCTTTAGATGTAGTAAAACGTAGCTATTATTGTACCACTTTTACTTTCTTAGAGTCTACTTGGATACCATATTTACCAACCATACTCCCTTAGAGTTGGTAAAACTATTTTTGAATATTGCTTATGATCCTCTGAACTTTTAAAATATTCTAGTATATCATCAATAAATATAATAACAAGTTGATCCAGGGATGACCTAATTACTATTCATTAAATCTATGAATGCAGCTAGGATATTTGTCAAATTAAATAACATAACCAAGGACTCATAATGCCCATAATGAGTTCTAAAAATTTTTTTTGTACATCCTCTTCTTTTATCCTCAATTAATGTTACTCATATCTCAAATCAATTTTTGACAAACATTGAACACCTTGTAACTGATCAAACAGATCATCTATACGAGGTAATAGGTATTTATTCCACACTGTCATCTTATTCAACTGTCTATAATTTATGCATAGTCATAGTGATCCATCTTTCTTTTTCATAGATAGAACTGGAGCACTCCAAATAAAAGTACTAGGGCATTTAAATCCCTTATCTAACAAGTCTTGTAGCTATTTTTTTTTTTAAAAATTCAATCGATATCATTCTATATAGGGATATAGATACTAGTTGGGTTTCAAGAAGTAAATCAATATCAAATTCTATTTTTCGTTTCGGGGGTAATATAGGTAATTCTTCTGAAAACAAATCAGGAAATTTCCTAACTACTGGAACCTGATCTATATTAGTATACTTTATATCAACATCTCTCACCACTGCCAAATATCCTTAGCACCCATTTTTTGTAATAACTTATGGTCGTTAAAGGTGAAATTAAATTACTAGGTATTTGCTTCCATGATTGCTCACTACTTGCAACTCCTTTACTAACATTTTTTGCTATTGATGACATCTTCATACTGTATCAACTAGATCGCACTTCAAAACACTTAAACAAATTCAACCTATTGTGACTTTATTCTTTAACATGCTTATGCAATATCTTAACAATCAATCATGGAAAACTTATGTCTATCCAAGAGCCCTTCACATGAATTACCCATTTTGCATACCTTAAATTTTAAATTTTCATGGGCAAACCTTCCTTTATCATAATGCTTATACATAGTATTATTGAAAACCAAACTGTCTTCGAATTCCTTATATCAACAAAATATATCATTGAAAATATTATCTTCATAGATTCTCCGCTCTCAAATTCAATCCAAAAAGAGATTTAAATCTATTTTCAAAACACTCACTTTATTTCAAATCATTATCTTGGAGTTAACAATCTCGATTACATCATAACTCACTATCAATATTATATTAGCTATTCGTCATATTGTTTCACATAAGTAAAATCAAACAATCAATTCAAACCTTATTGACATCCAAACAAGCCATTCCCTTTGTGTTCGGATAAAATTTTCTTATTCAGCTAATTGCCCAAGAGGGTTCTCTTTATCACTTTTTGTCAAAACAAGTTCAAAAGTTGAACTAGTAGTCCACACACAAAAGGTACCATCTAGGACATACGCATAGATGTTTAAATCTCGCATATATAAGGAAAAGAGTTAGAAGGAGAAGAGGATAACACTATAGAATTTCACAACAGCACCATGAGTATAAATATGTATGCAGTTACATACCCATACTCAAAGTCCTACTACAGAATTCTTTGCTCTGTTAGCCATAGAGAAACCTAACACTCTGATACCAACTTGTAACGCCCCCAATTTACATTACGTAAAATAAACATTTTTTTCTTATTTATTTTTCGCAATTAGATATTTTCCATAAAGATACATAATTCAATTCTTTATCATGGGAACAGATACATATAGGATCTCTCATATATACACAATATACAGACCAAGTCTATAAACATCAAAGTACAGCAGAAACGAGGATCCTACCTGTAGTGTTCAGAGCACTCTAGAATACAAACACAATATAATTTAAAGACCGTGAGTCTTGAAAGCAACGTAGACTCACTCAGAGAATATATTATTTATCTGCCGAATCAGACTCTGATATTCTTATCTGAAAAATGTGAAAAATATCGTGTAGTGAGTTTGACAACTTAGTGAGCAAATAATTCCTCCTATGACCTCTTAGGTCAGCATATGGATGTACTTATATTTTAAAATATGTCACATAGAAAATACAGTTCAAAAATACATTCATATGAGACCCGTATTTCAAATATTCTCAAATCAAAGGATATTCAGATATCCAAAACCATATGCTGCACGGTATGATCATTAAACAAATGTTATGCTCAGCTGTATAAGCTATAGTAAAATATTAAGATTTGGAGATAAAATAATCACTTTTAATGCACTTGCCTCTCTTGGCAATCTGGTCAATGCAATAAAAATATAACTCATTTGCTATACGCATAGTGACCTCAACCCCAGTCACAATAAGTGATCAGGGAATGTGACTATATCACCCTCCTGCCTCCCCATATTACCACTGTAACCCGGTTGGAGCAGCCCTCCCTCGGCTCACTCAGGCTAATAGGACGTCCCCTATTCGGTACCGTCACAAGCCATACAACCAGCTGATATACATCAATACATATATATACATGTAAAATATCAAGCAACTCGCCATGAGTTTTACGCTTGTCATATTTATCAATCAACTTGCCATGAGCTTTACGCTTGTCATATTTATCAAGCAACTCGCCATGAGCTTTACGCTTGCTATTCAATCTCATTTATAATATGACATGCATCATTTTCACAAGTATATAGCTTTATAAATCAATGCATCGTGCACATAATATTCACTTTATCAAATAACAATAAATACATTTAGAACCACATATTCAATGAGTTCCAAAATCCATTTCTAAAACCATACTCTTCTTGAATTATGTGCCAGTTCGTAAGTATAACATATATTTTAACACATTTCAAAAACTTATAATAGTATAAATAATTTATAAACATAAATAATAATATATTTATAGTTCAAGAAGAGCATGGAGTAAGTCATAGAAAGAATTATCTACTCAAAGGGTAGGGCTCCTGGTTGGACAGCCCTAAAAATCTACTTTTTCCAAGCTAAATTTGACAAATTAAACCTCAAAAACGTGTCCGGAGGGTCCAACGACTTAGAAAATGACTCGGGAAGCTTGGTCACTATTGACCGCCGGAAATCACTATTTACAACGAACAAAAAGTTGTCAGATAGTTGAAAAATTTCATATCCTAAGGTTTAACTAGCTCCTGAATCCATCTACGGTGTCAGAATTTCAATTGGAGGTCTCTAAGTCAGAGTTTCAGAATTTACCTTTTTCTGAAATTTTCTACTTCAGATCTACGGCGATTCAACGGCTGATTTAAAAAATTGATCGGTCAAAACCATAGTATTATTCGTCATGAATCCAGTAGCATCTTCAGTTTTGAGATAGGAAGCCAATAGACACTTCAGATCTAGAGAAAAAGTTGAAGATTACTATTCATTTACTATTCACTCACTATTCATTCTTCTCAAATTTTTCTCCAAAATTCGCCTTTGTCTCTTGCGTCCCTTCTTCCCTTTTTTTGATTTTTTATTTTTTTAAATAATAATAATAATTATTTAATAATTGAATAATATGATTTTCTTTTATATAAATTCATATAAATTCCGTTTTTCATCTTAAAATATCCCAAAAATTTCTAAAAAATTACATTCTCGTAAACATTTAGTTAAACTCTTAAATCATGACTTTTCTTGATCAAATTCTTAATAAAAAAAAATCATAAAATAAATCTCTTTATACATAATAAAAGAAAGAATATTTCTAAAAATACAACAAAATTCATTAAAGACCAGTATAATTATTTCAAGCAAAACAATAATTATTTTAATTAAAAATAGACTTCTTTTTAGCAGAACATAATCATTTTTAAACAAATAAAAATATATATTTTTATAACAAAACATTATTATTTAAAAATAAAAATTATGGGATGTTACAATGTGCATGCACACTTTATAAATATGAACTGGAAAATGAATGAAAGTGATATAATTAAATGTGATACTTAATAAATATGATGTGAAAGGATTTAGGATGTAGTAATTATGATGATGTGATTGCAATAGGCTATAATTAGACGCAAAGTAAGACGATAACTTATTTTAAAATTTGATAATAAAGAAATAAATAAGTAAATAAAACTAATAATAATTACACTAGATTTCTTTTCAGAAACAATGTCAGTTAGCAACAGAAATAGATAGCTTTGGTGCAACTTGATTACCTTAACTAGCGAGGGTACAGATAAATATAAGGAGTTAAGGTATTCTTCTATAACTAGTGGCATTTTGCCTTGTTAGCTATGATAATATGTGAATGTAGTGATTTATCCACCCTTATTGTGTTTTTGGAACAATGTGGAATGGTTAGAGAGTTGAGAGAAACTCCTCCCAACCTTATGTGATAAACGATTACAATGTGGTGATTTTTCCTTACCAGGCTGTGTACTTGAGTATGTTGAAATGGTTCTGAATTGAAATTCTCCAAACTAAATAAAATATGTGTACACAAATAAATAAATAAAGGACAATTTATGTATGGTTTAGAGACACTTTGTGTGGCTCTTGAGCAGTAAGGATGCTGAATCCCTAAAAAGGAGGGATAAGTGATTATGTGAACCCCAAATATGAACCTCACCAAGAGTAGTGAGACCCAGAATCAATATGGGATCCAAGTGGAAAGATAATGTTCTAATTCAGATTTATAACAAAATAAATAAAAGAAAAAGACCTTGACCCGTTATCTATAAAAAGATAAGAACCAAAGGTATAAGAAAATATTGCAGACGCCACACTCAAGAAAGAGGAAGAAGATTGTGAGTGATAAATTTTGCTTGAATGCCACAAGAAAATCTTGATAAGTTTAGAAAAGTTTTTTGAAGAATCAAAGAGAAAACACTCTCAATATTATTAACGATAATTTGTATTGTTCAAAAGCATACATGCCTATTTATAGGTTATCTCCCTAAACAAACAAGGAAAACTAAAATAAGAAACTCTTACATAGTAAAGAAAATTAAAATAATAAACTCTTCTAGTCAAACAAAGAAATCACAAAATAGGAAACCTTCATAGTCAAACAAACTAAAACTAAAATTAAATAAATAAGAAAAATGTAGCTTAAATTGGACCTTAAAATAACTCATTGATTTTGACCCTATGTTCGATCTTTAGCCTTGAATCTTCTTGTATTTTAGGTCTATCTTTAGATTGGTTGGTCTTGGCCCATATTTAAGTGGATTTTAATGACCTAGACTAGTTTTAACTCTTCTTTTGTAGTAATACAGGTATCAACTTGATGGGCCTCTAGAGTTAGATCATTAAGTGTCTCTTTAAATCTTTTAGCCTAAGCTCTTATGAGAGGTCTAATTAGGACTTCAAGCAGGTTTGCATTCCATTTCCATTCGTTAGTCGTGCTCACATCATTTCTCTCATCTTAAAAAGGATTTATCCTCAAATCAGCACCTTGATATTGATTCTTTCAATCACTTGAAACAGACCATATCATCTCCGAAGAAGTTTCAAATGCCTTTGAGGTAGAATCCTTCCCTTCCTCATATGCAACCAAACCCAATCTCCAGGTTCAAATATAATTCTTTTGTGTCCTTTTTTAGGTTTGTTGACATATCGTTCAATTTTTCTCTCAATGTCTTGTCTTGCCTTTTTATTGATTTGCTTAACAAAATCATCTTTCTTCTTTCCATCGAAGTTAATACACTCAACTATTGATAAAGGAGTTAACAGATTAAAACCATATACAATCTCAAAAGATAAAAAATTAGTTGCAAAGTGCACATTCTTGAAAAACAAATAAGCAATATGTGATACATCATTAGTTTTATGACACGGTATGAAATGTGTCATTTTAGAAAACCTATTAGCAACCACATATATATAATCTCTACCTCATTTTGACCTAGGTAAAATGAACATAAAATCTATAAATATGTCAATCCAAGGTTCACTAGGTACATGTAAAGAAGTATATAATCCATTAGGCTTCATCTTAGACTTACTTTGTCTACAAGTTAAAAATTGTTCACATATTCATTTTGCATATAAAGAACATCTAAAGTCTTAGTATGCCAAAATGCCACATTAAACCACCTCCATGAGCTTCCCTAACAAGCAAATCCTGCAATGAATATTTAGGCATACACAATTTATTTTCTCTAAATAGAAATTTATTATGCCAAAAAAACTTATCAAATGCCACTTTCTCACATGCATTGAGAATATTACCCTGCAAAAGAGAAATTTCAATATTGGGTAAATAAGAGTTAAGCTCATTAATACAATCATTGGCAAAATTGAAAGTAAAATATTTTTTTATCACACTTGCTCTTGCATAAAAATTTATTTGTTTTCTCTTGATTTTTCTTTCAATGACCCAATTGGTTCTTTTAATTTCTCCATCAATTTTTTCAGCCCCTCTCACATTTTCTCTCTTAATTTTCTCGGCCTCTATCTTTTTTTCTTTCATAATTTTCTCAATCTCTCTCTCTTTTTCTCTCTTAATTCTATCGTCCTCTATCTCTTTTTCTCTCATAATTTTCTCGACCTCTCTATCTTTTTCTCTCTTAATTTTCTCATCCTCTCTCTCTTTTTCTATCATACTTTTTCTGGCCTTTATCTTTTTTTTTTTCTCGTAATTTTCTCAGCATCTTTCTCTTTTTCTCTCTTAATTCATTCACTCTTTTTCTTTTCTTCACTCTCTTTCTTTTGTAACCTTACTTGATCAACATACTAGTCTTTAACACTTTTGGACCTTTGAGTAGAGCATTGCAACTTTTTTATTAAGTCTCTATGGTAGTGACTTAGAATGAATCGCTTCCTTATAACTGCTTTTATCTCCTCCCACGTCTAAACAAGCCTTGCTCCATTTCTTCTCCTATTTAAAACCAATTTATCCCATCAAATAATATCATAGTTAGTAAATTCCTTGGAAGTCAACGTTACCTTTTTCAACTCAGAATAATTATAACAATCAAACAGCAACTTCATCCTTCTCTCCCATTTTAGATAAGCTTCGGGTCATTTTTGTCTTAAAACGATGGAACCTTTATCTTAATACTGCCCAAATTATTATTTTCTCAATTTCTAGCTTCTCTAAACCTCCCACCATATCTCTTATTGTTAAAAATTAAATCCCCATTATCTCTATCAAAACCATCTCCATAATACTCTTCATATTCAACATTCTCCCTCGATTGAACTCTCCCCCTCCTACGTATATTTGGAGTATTTTGTGAATCCTCCACACGTGCATTCTCTACTCGATCTAAACATTCATGAACTTGCTCTATCTTTACCCTCAACAATCTCCTCATCTCACTCACTAAACCTTCCATCAAGAACTTCGGATTTGTCATTCTCGACACACCATCGAACGTATTTTTGTCTTTGTTATGTGACATGATTTTCCTGTAAAATAATATTAGAAAAAAAATCTCACAACACTAGCTTACGTGTTTCTCTCAAGATTAATGGCACTCACATTCGTGTTTACTCAAATTTAGCTTTTATCCTCTTATAAGCTCACACTTTCTTGCCTTTTTCCTCTTTAAGTGCTTTATTGAACTCAAAACAAAACAACTTCTTACAACAATCCAAACTCAACTAATAGTATGCAAAGAGTAAAGGAAGAAAAAGAACAGAATTTTAAAAAACAAAGGGAACAAAGCAATAGAACTTTAAGAAAAAATGAAATTAAAGATAAGATAAGCAATTGAATAAGAAAAATCACAACAAGAAGTAACTAGAATAAAAAGAAATCAATGACTAGAGGAAAGGAAACAACTGAGATAGGAAAATTAACCAAAGTAAGAAAAGCAAATGAAATAAAAGATCAAAGCAAGAAAAAAATAGTTTATGCAATTAAAATTGCTGGATCACTTTTTTTTTAAAGACTGGATTGCAAAATCAAGGTAGAAAACTTGAATTTCAACAATAATGGGTTCTAACTTCTTTTTTTCAAATTTCTTTTTTTTTTTTATAGAATTCTTCACTCTTTTTTTTATTCTGTTTTTTTTTCAGATATGCACTTGAACTAGAAACACAAGAAATAAAAAGAAAATTAGAAGATAAGAAGAATGAAGAACACAAAAAAAAATACAAGATAGTAAGATGGAATAATAATAAGAAAACAAATAAATAGGATAAATCAAACATGATTTAGAACTTATGATTTAATACCAAATGATGTGAACCCCTTATATGAACCTCAACAAAAATAGTGAGTGTAACAACTCCAGTTTTTTTTACATATATACTTATATGTATATTTCTAAAATTTCATGAAGTCATTACCTTCTTCTTCAAACTATTTAACTCATAATAACATTCAATTAAATTAACCAAACATAAATAAAGTTTAAGAAATACCATTAACACTTATACAATTCTGAGTTCACGTACACATTATTAATCAAAATATATGTACAAAAATCAAACACATAAAAGATTATATTTTATTCATCCATATTGACCAGTTCCGGAGATACAGGTGCGGGTGGTTGCACCTTTACTGGGATCTTAGCCAACTTGACCCAACGTACGCTAAAAGTCGATCATAGAGAATATCTGTATAACTTAGTTTTCTAAACATAATATGGAAATATAGTGAGAAATAAATCCCAATAGGTTCAATAATAAATCATTATCAATAATGCTTGTCACGTCATGCTTATCTGTATAAGTTACAACAATTATCTTTAGGTCACATGAATGCACTTTATCTATGCACATGAAAATTGTACAGTTATGACATGTATGGTATGAATAACTATTTTCAGAATATCATATGATGGCTATCAACTTACTTTCATACCAACCTACCATGGTCAGGGTGAGTACTTTCTACTCTTCGGTACGGACTTTTGTCGCTCCGTCCAACATGACACTCTTTCTTTTCTCATTAATATAATCATAGCCGTTTGTTGGGCATCCCCTACTGGTGCACCACAGACCGCCATGTGACCGTGCTCATTTCTTTTCTTTTCACATTAATAGCCAAAAATATGATTTCAATAACAAATATGTTCATTATACTCACATGCCATAATTTTCATCAAAATATAATCATTACCAAAAATCATTGGTAATCATACCATAATCATAATCGATTCAAATATCACTTTATAAAATATTTTTATGTCAAAATTACACACTTAAGATGGTAAGGAGTTCATGCAATGGCAATAACTATGACATACACTAGTCATTTATTCTTTTCATTTATACGATTCTTCTTCTTTTTTAAATATTATTATCCTCTCTTCACTAAATGGAGTATAACATCTTCATTTTAAATTCAATTGAGGTGATCTTAGTGTCAATTGACAGATAAAACAATCCTCTAAATCCCTTATGTTGAACATTTTAGTAAAATCTTAAGTAATCGTGATGTTACTACTCCCTCAAATTCAATATTATTTCTTCTCGGGTAGGTTCAGACCTCTACTTACTAATCAGCCCATATATCCCTCATACAAACTCCAATTGCGGTGATTTCAAAGCCTATCAAACGCTAAGACATTTATATACAACTTTCATGTTTATCATTTCTTTATATTCCATACTAATTACTCCCAAAAAATCAAAAATCAAAACACTTACATTTACCACTATGGATTCTAGATTGATTCTAACATTTACTCATTAATCAGCCATATCTCTTTTATATGAACTTCAAATTCAGTGCTTTCAGAGCCTATAAATCTGTGATTCATATATATTTATTTATTATGTTAACAAATTCCTTTAATTCCCTACATATTTTGTCCAAAAATTTAAAGACAGAAGCATACTTAACAGATTCTTCCTTGGTTAGCTAGTTTCTGACCTTTGCTTATTAATCTGACCACATATCCCTCATATTGATTCCAATTTAAATTATTTTAGTGGCTAAAAATCCATAAAACATAGATCTACATTTTTTATGTTAAGCAATTTGTTTAATTTCTAACAGCTTTATCTCAGAAATTCAAACATAGAAGCATACCTAACAAATTCTTCTCTGGTTAACTATTGTCTGACTACTGCTTACATATCGGATAATATCTCCCTCATATGAACTCCACATTAAGTGATTCCAGTGGCTAAAAATTCATGAAACATAGATATACATTTTTCATGTTATTCATTTCTTTTAGTTCCTAATCGATTCTTTTCAGAATTTCAAAAACTAAAGCTTCCCTAGTTACCCTGAAATCCAGTTTCCTAACCAATCCTTTCTTAAGATTTTAGTTCATCATTATATTACATTCTTTTCCATTTTCTTTTCATCTAATCATATTCCATCAATTTTTCACCACATTCAAATATACAAAATAGCAGCGTAAAAATCATAAAATTTTACCACCTATAGCCATACCTATGCAAAACTTTCCACACTAATCGTAATATCCGAAACATTTATCATATGCAAAATATCATGTAACATGATATAGCAACATGCATGACCAATTATTAAAGTAGCAAATATTGTAAATTTCATCAAATTTATAAAATCAAAATCTCATATAAATGTTACAAATTTCAAAACTTTTCTTCAAAAAGAAATATTGTTAAACCTATCTAAAGATCTTCCTAGCTCACTTAGTGAATTCTTTTTCTTGTTTCCTCTTGAAAGAAGTACCAAGATTCCTCACTTTCCTTAGATTTTATAGGAGCTTAAATAAGAGAAGAAGGGTGATTTTTTGAACCCCAAGAATGAAGAAGAAAGATGGATTTAAGTGGAGATTAAGCTAACTTACCTTGAGTACTTAATTCTCTAGACTTCTCATTCTTCTTCTTTTCTTTCTTCTCCTCTCTTTCTCTCATTTTCTCACTCTACCTTACTTCTATTTTTTTTCCTCTCCCTCACTTGGACGAAATTATAATGTTATAAGGGTGAGTTTTGCTTAAATAGACTATCAAATGATTCACCTTTCATGATCATGGGTCTACCTTATCACAATTAGGATGCACTTGGTTGTTTTTCTGAAAAAAACAATAACTCATGTTCTTGTCTTCCTCTTCCATAGTCAAGTTATGCATAGCAAAATAAGATTTGTATTTTAAAAATTATGATAATATGTTCTTAAAACAAGGGATAAGGTCCCTTTGATTTAGGGATTCATGTCCTTTTTCTTTTGTCTTAATCAAGTATGATAGGTTTGTCTTTCTAAGTGGCAAATTTTCAGCCATTAGATGTCCTTTACTTGACTGAAATTATTTGTGTAGAATAAGGATATTTTGTCATAATGCTATATATTATTATCCACTTGTTGAAATTATAAATGTATGATATAGATGTTTTGTCCTAATGTTAAGTATTATTACCTACTTGTTGAAATTATGAATGTAGGATATAAATGTTTTGTCTTAATGCCATGTGATCTAATATTGATTATTATTACACTACTATTTTCTCACATGATTCTTATTTTTTTCTCCTTGGATTTGGGCTCATTCTTACCCTTTTCCTTTACTTTGGTTAAAATTCTACCTTTCATGGAGGTTTGGTCATATTTTCATAATTTTTGAGCTATCGGTCCAACTTCTATATCTTAGTTCAAGTCTATGTTTTATTTCTTGTTTCGGCTATCCAATGGGCTTGCTAGAAACTTATGTGAAGTGAAAAAACTATATATGAAGTGTCCATAGGTGAAAGCCCAATTTATGGGTAGAGATGTTAAATTTAGAAATTTATAACTCTTGAGTTAGGAAAAATTACCCTAATTTAATCTTCTTAAAATTTTAAGACCTTTACTTACTTCACAAAAATTTATCTTCCTTAACAAAAAATTTCACCTCTCTTTAGTATGTTATTTATACTTTTTCCTATTAGGTTTTCTCTCTTTACTTGTTCTCTTAATGTTAGAAACATTTTCTATACATACACATAAGGTGAAGAATTTCTAAGGACTATATTTCCTTATATATCTAAAAATTGTCTAATAAATTTTATTTCCTTGATTAAATATTTATGTACCTTTAAAGAAGCAAAATTAGAGATGTTACATTAAATATTTATATACCTTTAAAGAAACAAGATGTTACATTAAATATTTATGTACCTTTATTAATAAAAGAAACGAAATTAAGATTGTTACAGTGAGACCCGGAATCAATATGGGATCCAAGTGGAAGGATTGTGTTATAATTTAGATTTATAACAAAATAAATAAAAGAAGACCTTGACCCGTTATCTATAAAGAGATAAAAACTAAAGGTATAAGAAAATATCACATATGCCACACTCAAGAAAGAGGAAGAAGATTGTGAGTGATAAGTCTTACTTGAACGCCACAAGAAAATCTTGATAAGTTTAGAAAAATTCTTTGAAGAATCAAAGAGAAAACACTCTTAATATTATTAATGATAATTTGTATTGTTCAAAAGCATACATGCTTATTTATAGGCTATCTTCTTAATCAAACAAGGAAAACTAAAATCAGAAACTCCTACATAGTAAGAAAAATTAAAAATAATAAACTCTTCTAGTCAGACAAGAAATCACAAAATAGGAAACCTTCTTAGTCAAACAAACTAAAATTAAAATTAAATAAAAAAAAACGTAGTTTAAATTGGACCTTAAAATAACATTGATTTTGGCCCTATGTTCGATCTTTGACCTTGAATCTTCTTGTATTTTAGGTCCATATTTAGATTGGTTAGTCTTAACCTATATTTAAGTAGGTTTTAATGACATAGACCAGTTTTGATTCTTCTTTTGTAGTAATGTAGGTATCAACTTGATGGGTCTCTAGAATTAGAAAATTAAGTGTCTCTTTAAATCTTTTAGCTCGAGCTCTTATGACAGGTCTAATTGGGACTTCAAGCAGGTCTGCATTTTATTTTTATTTGCTAGTTGTGTACACATCAAATGAGACCCTTAGGCAAATAGGCAGAGTATGAGAGATTTCTAGACTGTACAAAAGAAATAATTATAGTATAAAAATAATAAGATATGAATAAAAGAAAAAACCTTAATAACATAAAATAAATTAATATAATCCTTTTACTTTAATTATAATCTTAAATATAAAGCTTGAGTAATATATATATATATATATATATATATATATATATATATATATTGTATGTGTGTATACATAAATATAATATCTCTATATAGAATAATAGTATAATAATATGGTTGAATAAGAAATATGATAAAGAGGATCTAGCCTAATTGTTATAGTGTGTGCAAAGGTTTGCATGTAAAAATGTCCAAAATGTTTACTTAAAAGTAGATAAGTAAAGGAAAGTTGATTGAGAAAAATCAAGAAGTCCTTTAGAGACTTATATGTACATGATGATAGAACTAGATAAGGAAAAGTATGAGCTTGGGCTAGATCAAGATAAATGGATGAATTAGGAATTTTCAAGAATGCTGAATAAGTTTCAAAATTTATCTATCAAAAGTATGAAATATAAACTCTCAAAATAAATATACTTGTTATATTCTAACCCTAATATAAATAAGTAAATAAAATAAGTAAGAATGCCTTGAAATAATCATAACTTAAATAATATCCAATAAATCATAATATAATAAAGAAGATTGTTGCCTACATGTTATAATTATGTTATTTACTTGCTGAGTCTCAAGACTCATTCCTTTATTTATATGTTTTCTAGTTAGTTGTAGAGAAGCGCAGTGAAAGCATAGAGAAGTTAGATTATTTCTAGTGAGTTCAAATTGTCGTTGAGCCATTTTTTTTTTTCATTTTTTTCACTGATATTGTTGTTGTATTCTAGATTATGCTCCATTACCTTAGACAAGATCTTTGTTTTTGATGCATGAGGAAAAATGTAGAATATATATGTATAATAAGAAATTAAAAAAATGTAATTAGTATTATTTTATGAAGTCAGATCTTTATTTATGTTTTAAATGTGTTTAAAGTTTTAAAAAATGGTCATGAACTTGTACGTCAAATCAAGGTGGTTAACGAGTTCTAGGTTTAGAATGTGATAGTTAGGTTTATAGAGTAGGTAGAAATACTCATTCCATGTTGGTTATTTTGTTTTTGATGTTCCTCAGATTAGTGCTTCTAGGAAGTCAATAACAAATTATGAAATATATGCCAAGTTGTTCATCACCTAGAATTAGTTTAATCAGCTTCTTACAATGTTGCAACAAGCCAATCTGGGTTCTAGCACATGTACTGCACATGTTAGTCAACTCACTTCCAATTTTGTTCTTATGGCTAGTAATCAAGGTAGTATTTCTCTTTGCTATGTTGATAAGAGTATGTTTCATAATATGTGTTGGATTTAAGATACTGTGAGTTACTAACCATATTTGTTGTTCTCTCACTATTTTTTCCACCTACAAATCAAATACAAATACATATGTTACACTTCCAAACGCACAAAAGGTTTTTGTCACACATGTTGGCATTTTCATATTTCCCCTAATCTTATTTTACACAATGTCCTTTATGTTCATCATTTCTCCTTTAATCTAATATTAGTTAGTAAGCTTACTTCTCTTTATCCTTATTGTTTCATCCTTCACAGAAATTTATGTTTCATCCAGGATCTTCAAACTTGAAAGATGATTGGATTAACTAAGGTCAATGATCTATATCAATTTATTCTACCTCTTTCTCTAGCTAATTCAACCATTGTTGTTTGTAACACCTTCAAAACAGGTTTTCTTGAAGTTTGGCATTTTCATTTAGGCCATCTTTCTACCCCTAGTTTGATATTACTACAATCATTAGATAATTCCATTAGTGTACCTAGCTTTAATCATTGTGATATTTTTCATTTTACAAACAAAAGAAAATTTCATTTCCCATCAACACATCTATTTATGCGACTTTTTTTTCAAATATTGTTTCCTTTTATGGCCACCAATATTTTTTTAACTATTTTAGATGACAAAAGCATGTATACTTGACTTTTCCTTATGAAAACCAAGTGTGAATCTAGACAAATCCTTCAGAATTTCTATTTTTGTGCACAAAACCAATTTTCTACTCAAATAAAGTGTATAAGGACTGACAATGGGCATGAATTTAATATTCCTGAGTTTTATGAATCTAAAGTATCACACATCAAACAACCTGTGTGTATACCCCCAATAGAATTCCATAGTTAAGAGAAAATATCAACACATTCTCAATGTGGATAGATCACTTAAATTTTAAGCTTATTTACCTATTGTTTTTTGGTCTGATTGTGTGTTACATGTTGTATATCTCATAAAATGAATATCCTCACTAGTGATCTCCAACAAAACCCCTTTTCAACTTCTATATGGTGTTGCTTCATCCTTTACTAACCCTAAAATTTTTGGCAGCCTATCCTATGCTTCAACTCCTTCTTAAACTGCAATAAATTTGATTCTAGGGCTGTTAAGTGTTCATTTTTTAGGAATTCCTTCAACTACTAAAGGTTTTCGGGTTTTTGATCTTTAATCCTCCAAGATTGTAGTGTCTAGAGATGTTTACTCTTACGAAAATCAGTTCCCCTTTTCTTTCCCTTATTCTCTTCCTACTTTTCCCTCTTTTGATTTTGTTTTATCGACTTCCTTTTTAGTTCCATTATCTGCACCTACTTCTATTTTTTTCTCTCCCGAATTCACTTTCTTCTCCGTCTCCTATTCCTCCTTGCTCCAATACTTCCTCTTCCCGTATTCTAGAATCTTCACCTAGTCTTGCCCTTCAAAGAAGCACTAGACAACCTCATTCTCTAGCTTACTTGCAAGATTATCAATACACATTACCTTATATTACGTCAAATTATGTGATTTTAGTTTCTCACCCTCATCCCATATTAGCGTACGATTCTCACCATAGCCTTAATACTATGCATATAACCTTTGTTACTAAAATCACTTAGCTCTAGGAACCTACGACATACAATGAGGCTATTCAATATCAACATTGGAAAAATGCAATGTACCTTGAGATCATAAATTTAGAGCAAAATAACATTTGGCTTCCACTGATTTACCTCCTAACAGAAAACCCATTAGATGCAAATGGGTTTTTAACATTAAATACAATGTGGATGGAAGTATCCTAAGGTATAAAGTAAGGTTGGTTGCTAAAATGTACACTCAACAAAATGTGGTAGATTACTTTAATACTTTTTCCCTTGTTGCAAAAATGGCCACTATTAGACTTCTTCTTACCTTTGTTGCAATTAACAACTGGCACTTGCATCAATAATGCATTTTTGCATAATTATTTGAATGAAGAGGTGTACATGACACTCCTACCTGGTTTTTAAGGTACTACCCCATCAAAAGTCTGAAAATTGCTTAAATCCTTATATAGATTAAAGCAAGCTAGTAGATAATGGAAATTTAAATTGATAGAAACTTTGTTGTCTCGAGGGTTTTCTTAAGCAATTTTTGACCTTTCTCTTTTTACCGAGTGGGATGGTCCTTATTTTGTTACTCTATTAGTTTATGTTAATGATGTTATTGTAGGAAGTAATGATTTGAGAACAGTTTCTACATGAGTCATTTAAGATTAAAGACCTTGATGTTTTAAAGTTCTTCTTGGGCTTTGAAATAGTTAAGTCTTCCTCTGGTATTAATATCTGTCAAAGAAAATATGTCTTGGATTTACTAGATGAAATTGGTTTTTTGAATTGTAAACCTTTGGTAACCTTTATCACTACCACTTCCAAGCTGTCCAAAAATGCTGGGATTGTTCTTATTGATTCTTCATCATACAAGAGATTAGTTGGCAAGCTTTTATATTTATGTAACACTAGGCATATATGTATGTAAATAGATATATGTATATATACACATATATGTATATACACATATGTGTATATACATATATCTATATATACATATGTGTATATATACATATATATATATACATATACATATGTATACATATACACATATACATATATACACACACACACACACACATATATATATATATATATATATATATATATATATATATATATTTGCTGCTCATAGATATTACTTTTAATTAAATCATAACGAATATAATTTATAATCTCTTTCTTAACTCAACTGTAGTCTGTTATATTTTTTTAATTCCACTCTTACTTTGTTAGTGTTAAGCTATTAATATACTCTTCTTTCCTAGAAGCTACTCAGGGAAGTAAGAAGATAGGCAGTTAATGCTAATCTAATAAGTATGCATCATGTGGCCAAGTGACTCGAATACCAGACCGTTTCTACCCGCCCATTCTATCTCGCCCTAAAAGGAATAACTCTCTTAATTACTTTGCGCCTTCATCCGAGATAGTGATCATTTGTCATCACCTATAATTAAAAAAAAAAAAATTCGATTTTGAAAGTAGAAATTGACATTACAGGATTTATGGTATTATGCGATGCAAAAGAAAGGGAGACGAAGAGACTTGACCAACCTATTATACAAAGCGTGGAGATCACTGGTGAATGGTGAAAAATTGATTTGTACAAATTGGTGTTTCTGCAATGTTGGCACGGTGGGTCCTCGTTGGGGAGATGGTGGCACCTTTCTGGTGTTCGTGCACGAAGTGAGGGGAGCACGAAGGAGCTTAGAGGTTTAACTTCAAGTCCAAGCATGAGGTGACGGGGAGGAGGAGTGACTTGCTCCATCTTTTTTCATTCCATCTCTTTCTCTCTAAATTTTCAGTCATAACCTTAAGACGAAGTTTTGATGGTAGATGGCACAGTTAGTATATAATACTATTTTTAAAAAAAAAAAATTCACTTGCTTTTTAAATAGATCAAGTAATTCAAAATTTTAAAACTAAGTGTGTTAAAAAAAGTGAATGGGTTTTCATTTACAAAAGTAGTGTGTACTAGACTTGGTTGCTCGTAGTATATTGACTTGGTGTTGTTTTTGGTAGATACAACTGGCTAAAATGCCCAAAAAAACCAAATAGACTAAACTGATTTTAGGGGCAGTGACCCTACTAGTATCCTTTATTATCAACTAGTAAAGACCACTCAGCTCATAAAATCCTAAAGGATGTTGCAATCCAGACTTTGCTAGCCAATCTGGCTATCTTTTGGTCTCTCTATAAGTATGTTGGATATGAACTTTTCAATCTCTGCATGCACCTGGTGATGCATTTTACAATATGAAGCTTCCATCATATGTGCTTCTGCTCATCTAAAAGTAAGCTAACCATCGAGGAAGTATCGCTCTCAATAACCACCCATCGGTGTCCCAAGCTCTGTGTAGTTTCCAACCTCTGGGCATAACTTCTCTCTTTATCAATTTGAGTTTGCATTATTTGGAAATCACTCTAGAAGTATGAAGACGTTTTAAATGCACTAAGCCAGAAGAATTTCTTAACTTTCATATGTAAAATATCCAAAGAAATAAGGTATCATATTTATCTATATATGACGCAGCCAGTTAAGGATAAAGGATAAATACACTCAAAGAGTGAAGAGAATTCTCTCCAAATTGATTTATTGATTAAAAAGTATTTAAATTGAATACAAAATAGTATATTTATAAGTCTCTTAAATACTTTAAAAAATAAAGACGCACTATAAAATTACAAAAAATATTATATGAAAAAAGGCATTGAAATGAAATATGTTAAGAAAGTTTCTAAGCCCAATTGATCATTAAAAGCCCAAACACCCATTCAAAACTTTTTAAAGACGAACAAAAAATTATTATTTAAAGAAATAAATTAGATATCAAAAGTCAACAACTAAAAATAAAAATAAATAAAATAAGTATAATCAAATTAATTTTATAATTTTTAAAGATACAAATAAATATATATTATAATTAGAGAATATAGATGCAATATACTTAACAAATATTAATTTATAAAATATTATACCATAACTTTTGATTATGATAAAGTTACGAGTCTTATTCAATATTAACAAAAGAAAACTTTTTGACCCCAACGATGTCGTAATTGAGATTGGCCCAACTAAATTTGTTTCGAGACTCAAAATTCATCATTTTAGTATTGTTTCAGGCCTTTTTTTATTTTGTTTATTTTTTAGTTTTTTTGACTTATTTTTCTTAATATGATTAGAAATCTAATTAGTCTCTTATAAATATGATATTTTATGTACAATTCAGAATTTTTTATCTATTAATAAAATTTTTAAAAAAATTCTCATTACTTTTTTAATATAAATATTATATTTTATTCGTTGTGTCAATATAGATATAACAAAAGATAAATATTAAAGGCACACACATTAGGATAATGTTAACTTTTATGCACTTGTAAACTTCATTTGTTTGATAATGTTAACTTTTATGCACTTGTAAACTTCATTAGGTAAACAAATGATACTTACGAAACAAAGTACACAATGTTTGACAGGGATGAAATCTGCCAAACCTGTGAAAAATATTCAATTATACCATTTCCCATTTTTTGGTTTCCCCATCCCTCATCCCTCTTTTAACAACAATTCCTTTACTTTAGAATCTACGTTGTAAGTAGTACTGTCTTCAAGTTCATTTAGAATCAGTAGAAGGCTCAATTGTTGCCAATACTGGTGTCCATAGAAGTAGGAGACACACGATTCAGCATGTGAATCGACTGTGTCGCTTTAATTCATGTATCGGTGGCCAAATCGCCAGAAGACCAGAAACAGCCAGAATCGAATAGATCAGTGTGATTCTGGCAAGCATCGTAGAATCGTCTGATTCTAGATATATACCTATGTCACGATGGGTTTGTAGCTTCTGACATTGGATCTTTCATCTTCATCTTCGTCTGTGAAACACAAGTTCTTGCTGTCACGAAAACAAAAAGGAACGCAAAGAATATCTTCTTATTACCAGCCCACTAATTTAGGCTCTGCACATCATACAAGTACGTAATACAATCCTCCCCCCTGCAACTAACTCTCTCTTCCCCTTTAAAAGACCCCATACACCCCATGCAGACCCCATACACGTGCCCACGTAAAATAACAACCCACCTAACTCCCTTCTGAAACCAAGTAATATCTTTCTAAATGAAATGGTGCGCAGTGAATAATAAAGCACCCGTAACAATTTCCCCCCCATAAAATGTTCCTTGTCCCCAAGGAACTCATGCTTCCAGTAGAGATAAGAATGAAGGAAACTGTTGCTGAAACTGGTGATATGTAATCCAGGACGCGTCTTCTTTGTTAGTCTGGGACCATTGAACGAGTAACTCTGTGATAGTGGCACCCTTCTTATTCCTTATTCTCCTGTCAAGGACTTTGATAGGAACTAAAGGCATATTCCCATGATCATCTAGCGGAGGTAAGGTAGCTGAGACTTCACGGTTGCCATGGCTTTTCTTCAGTAGAGACACATGGAACACATTATGTATCTTCGAGTCTTGGGGAAGTTGAAGTCTATAAGCGACGGTCCCAATCTTCTCAATCACTTTAAAGGGACCATAGTAAATGGCAGCTAATTTGTGGAAGTGTCGATTTGTCATTGATGATTGTCTGTAAGGCTGCAATTTAAGATAAACCATATCTCCAACTAAAAACTGCCTCTCTGTGCGACGTTTGTCAGCCTGTACTTTCATTCTATTCTGAGCTTTACGTAAGTTAGCTTGTAGCAGTTTAGAGATTGTTTCCCTCGACCTCTCCATCAAATCCACAGCTTCCACAGAGGATTGTCTAGCTATGTAAGGGTTGCATGCAGATGGTTTGTAACCATATAGGGCCTCAAAGGGCGTCATTTCTGTAGCCGAATGGTAAGAGGTGTTATAGCAGAATTCAGCAAAAGGTAAGATGTCTTCCCACTGGTGTGGCTTCTCCCCAATGGTGCACCGTAGATAGCATTCCAATGTTTTATTCACGACCTCCGTCTGACCATCTGTTTGCGGGTGGTAAGCGGTGGACTTGTAATGAGTTACCCCTTGTATTTGAAACAACTCCTTCCAAAATCTACTCAAGAATAGAGGGTCTCTATCTGAGATGAGAACGGTGGGCCACCCATGTAACTTTATGACGTTGGCCATCAAAACCTTAGCTACAGATGAGGCTGTGACCGGATGGGATAAAGGAATGAAGTGAGCATATTTTGTGAGCTTATCTACAACCACCAGTATTGATGTCTTGCCATGCGAACTGGGAAGGCCGGTGATAAAATCAAGTGACATTGTGTGCCATGCTGTTTTTGGAATAGGTAATGGTTGCAATAGACCTGGGTATGCTATTGTTTCTGACTTGTTTCGTTGACAAATGTCGCATTGTCTCCCAAATTGTTGAACCTGCTTCTGCAATCCTTTCCAGTAGAATACAGCCTTGATACCTTGATAGGTCTTCTCAGTTCCAGAGTGACCCCCCAAGCTGAATTATGATAAAGCTTCAGAATTTCTTCTCGCAACTGATTTCCTTCTCCCACCACAACCTTCCCTTTTCTTTTCAGTACATCTGACTCCCAACGATACTTGTTCTCCTTTCCCCTGTTTTGCTGTACATTTTATATCACGTGTTGTAACTTAGCATCTGTTATGTAAGATGCTTTGAATTTTTGTAAAAGATCCGAGCTCACCATAGAAATGCTCAGCAAAGTGGCAGCTTCTGGTCTTCTTGACAAGGCATCCGTTCCCCCATTTGCTTTCCCCTTTTTATACTCTATGTCAAAATCTAGGCCCATTAACTTCTCCAATCCCCAATTCTGCATGCTGGTATTGAGCTGTTGGCTCAACAGGTGACGTAGGGCCTGCTGATCAGTTCTTATAGTGAAATGGTGTCCTAGCAAATAGGCTGACCATTTCTTGACAGCAAAAACTAATGCAAAAAGCTCTCTTTCGTACGCTGATAGGGACTGATATCGTGGACCCATAGCCTTACTTATATAAGCTATTGGCCTATTGTGCTGTATCAATATGGCTCCTATTCCTGTTCCAGAAGCGTCAGTTTCAATTATGAATGGGCTGCTAAAATCTGGCATTGCCAATAAAGGAGGTTCGATCATGATGCATTTTAAGTGATCGAATGCGTCTTGTGCCGAGGTTGTCCATGCAAAAGCTTGTTTTTTTAGTAGTTCAGTTAGAGGTTTGGAAATGATGCCATATCCCTTAATGAACCTTCGGTAGTAACCTGATAAACCTAAAAATCCTCTTAGTTCTTTAACACTCCTCGGTTGTGGCTAATTTCTGATTGCTTCCAGCTTCTTCGGGTCAGCTGCTACTCCTTCTCTGGAGATAATATGTCCCAAATATTCAACCTGGGACATGCCAAAAGAACACTTACTTTTCTTAGCATATAGATTGTTAGACTTGAGGACCCCTAGGACTGTTTCTAAGTGTTGTAAGTGTTGCTGCCAATTCTGACTGTAGACAAGGATATCATCAAAGAAGACCAAAACGAATTTGCGTAAAAATGCCCGAAATGTATGATTCATAAGTGCCTGAAAAGTTACTGGCGCATTGACAACCCAAATGGCATGACAAGCCATTCATAATGCCCATTGTGGGTTCTGAACACAGTCTTAGGGATGTCTGGTGTATGCATTCTAATTTAATGGTAGCCCGCCCGTAGATCTAACTTACTGAAGTACTGCGAACCTTGAAGCTCATCAAGTAATTCTTCAATCAAAGGAATTGGAAATTTGTCTTTTATCATGATGGCATTCAACTTCCTGTAATCGATGCAAAAACGCCAAGATTGATCTTTCTTTTTCACCAACACAATAGGAGAAGCGTACGGACTAGTGCTTTGTTGAATGACCCCAGAACTCAACATTTCCTCTACCATCCTTTCAATAACCTCCTTTTGTACTTGAGGATAGCGATACAGTCTCTGGTTGATCGGGTTACATCCTTCCAACAGAGGTATTTTGTGGTCATAGAATCGGTTTGGAGGAAGGGAAAAAGGTTCCTGAAATACTGCATCAAACTGGTATAGTAAGGTTGCCATCTCCCTTCGCTGTTTCTCAGTACATCCTGTGTCTTGATCCCTTTTACACTCCTTCCCTTCTACCGTCATTAACAAATAATCCTTGCTTCTTGCCTTTGGCACTAACTGGATGAAGAATGCTTTTGTGTCAGCTTTTATCCTACAAGCTTTGCCTTCTTCTGCAGAGATAGATACTTGAGGTCTAACCCCATGTAAATGGACGTCTTAGCCTTGATGTTGGAAACTCATCGTGAGATTGGCACAATCCCATCGGATTATGCCTAATGACTTAAGCCACTGCATGCCCAGAATAACTTCCTGGCCACATGTTGGCAGTACTAAGAAATCTGCCATGAATTTGTGATTTCCCATTTTCCATAGTAAAGGTTCGCATTTGGAGTCCACCTTAAGAGCCTCTTCATTAGCCACTCTAACCTTGAACCCCTTAGTTTGCTGAGTCCTCAACCGCAATTTCTTGACCCATTTGTAGCTGATGAAATTGTGTGTGCTGCCCATGTCAATGAGGAACGGCAATGGTTGTTTCTTAATTTGCCCTATCAACTGCATGGTGTCTCCCCCTGCCACTCCTTGTAGGGCATGTAAAGAGATTTGAATATCTTCAACTGCAGAATCAATTTCTTCCACCTGCGAATCTCCTCCAGTCTCTTCTACTGCAGCTTCTTCGTCTTCATGCTCCAACCAAAGTGCATTAAGTCGTCCCCAAACTTTACACATATTGCGGTGATTAGGATTATATCTCTCCCCACAAAACCTGCATAATCCTTTTGCCATCCGATTAGAAGCTTCTGCTCTAGTGGGAGGTTTATAAGGAAGGGTGACTACATTTCGATTAGTGTTTGATACTGAATGATTAGAATTCACTGAATAGGAGTTTCTTTGGCTATTGGATGGATAAACGTTTGGTTTTTGTGGAATAACTCGGGAAACAACATTTGTAGAATTCGAAACTGCAGTATTGTTGGTGATAAACGGAATGGGGTTGGGTCTGTAAGGTTTTTGGGATGATTGGACGGATGAACTATTGTGTATTCCCACTCTATTCTGAGAAAGATAATAAGGTTGCATGCTGAGCTCCAACAGAAGATCTTCTTGAATCCTAGCCATTCCCATCGCCTCATTAACATTCTTGGGTCTTTGTAATCGGAGAGCTTTCTCTAATGGTCCTTTTAAACCTCCAAGAAAACAACTCAATGCCGTCTGCTCATCGACAGTTACTCGAGCAATCAAGTCATCAAAAGACTCCAAATATTCATTCAAGCTCCCAGTTTGCTTTAGATTGACCAACTCAGCCATTGGATCTTCATAACTATTGATATCAAATCTTGAACCCGCCGCCTCAAGGAAACTTCTCCAGTTCAACAAACACATATTAGCAGATTTAACAAAATGTTTTTGCCAAGCAAATGCCTTACCTTCCATGGATAATAAGATCAGTTTGAGTTTGTGATCTTTCGCCACTTTTTCTAGCATGAAATATTGTTCATATTTGTCTCGCCATAGACGATAATCATTTCCATCGAAGCTTGGGAATGGTGTCTTGGCTGGTTCTTGAAAAGAATCTTGACCCGATTCTCCTCTTTCTTCCACAAGATTTTCTTCCACATAGGAGTTTTTCTGGTTCAGCATCTCACCCATAGATGATAACAGTTTCTGCATATTCTCCTTCAGCTCCCGTATATCAGACTGTTTTAAGTCTTTAAATTCTGATCCCAGGTCATCCATTTTTCCTTCAACCCCTTCTAATCTTTTTTTCAACTCCACCGTTTTTTGCTGTACTTCCTTGACAGTCATCTTTTCTCCCATAGTACGAACGTAGCAGCTCTGATACCACTGAAACACAAGTTCTTGCTATCACGAAAATAGAAAGGAACACAAAGAATATCTTCTTATTACCAGCCCACTAATTTAGGCTCTGCACATCATACAAGTACGTAATACAATCCTCCCCCCTGCAACTAACTCTCTCTTCCCTTTTAAAAGACCCCATACACCCCATACACGTGCCCACATAAAATAACAACCCACCTAACTCCCTTTTGAAACCAAGTAATATCTTTCTAAATGAAACAATGCACAGTGAATAATAAAGCACCCGTAACAGTTTGCCTGTGTCGGCGTTTGCGTCTCTGTTTGCCTGCGTCTTTGTCGCCTTCGTCTTCCTCCTCTTCCTCTTTGTCTTCTATGTTCAACCTTTCGATTTTTTTTTATCTTCACTCGGACGCTGTGCTTTTTTTGGTATATTGTAAAATATAGTTATATTATATAATATTATAATATATTATATTATATATTATAATATTATATTATATTATAGTTACAATATATTATATTATAATATTTACTAAAATTTTAAATCTATACAAAATCAATTTAAAATTTTATAAATATTAGAAAAATTTTAAATAGTTATTTATTTAAATTAACATTTTTATTAGTAATTTAAATTTAAAAATTATTATTTATATTTTTTTAAAGAATTATGATTGATTGTTTTTAAAATTATTAAGATTAATATATTATTTTAATTATGTTATTTATTTATTTATATTTTATAATATATATTTTAAATTATTTTATAATATATTTATAAATTTTACCATTTGAGATGATATACAGTAATAAAAAAATAAGATAATAATATTTTTACATAAAAAAAAAATGCACTTTTTTTCTTTTTAAAGTAAGCTTCACCTTCATTAATTCTTATCAATAATTTGATACGATACATTTGCATAGAAGCTATTGCTAGATTGCTAAAAAAAAAAAAGTTGATCATACAACATGATATTTAACTTGCTTGCTCAATAAGGCCTTCTTGATCTTTGTTTTTCCCATAGGCTTCCATCTTCCAAATATTATTCACTTCCTCAAACGTCAATCCTTTTGTCTCTGGCATGAAGATAATCGCAAACCCAACTGCAGCCACAGTTATAGCCCCAAGAATCATGAAACTCTCCCCAAGTCCTATTGCATCAACAACAGATAGGAAGCTCGTGGACATTATCACACTGCAAATCCAATTCACAGTGGCTGACATGCCGCCACATAAACCTCGATACTCTTCAGGATAAATCTCTGCGTTTACAGCCCATGGCACGGGACCCAGCCCTGGTGCAAAGAAAGCAATATACAGAGCCAGACCCAAAACTGCAAGCCAAGCAAAGGTTGGATCTGTGTTGCCATGTCCTATAACATAGCATGATGTAGAGAGAATGACCAAGGCTGCAATTACACCAGACATGCTACCAAGAGCCAACTTTTTCCTCCCTATGGCATCAATAAGGTATATACCTAGAATTGTACCAGATGCATTCATGCCAGAAACAATAAGAGATAGCAGCAAAGCAGACTTGTTGGATTTGAAGCCAGCCATTTGGATGATTGTTGGGCTATAGTACATGACAATGCTGATACCAATAAATTGCTGAAAAGCCTGGAGCCCAGCCCCACAAACAAATGCAAGTCTAATTTCTTTTAATCTGAAGACATCACTGTATTTAACTTTAATTTGATTTTTGCGTTCATGCTCCAGGTGATCTTCAAGAATATGGATCTCATCCTCTAGGCGAGGAGATGAGTATATCTTTGAAAGCACCGCAACGGCTTCTTCTTTCCTATTCTGTACATAGACATGACATTATGAATTGGTTATCTTAATAATTAGGCAAAAACCATACAAAGACAGTGTCTCGGGGACCAAAATATCATGGAACTTGACCTCCTTAATTGTGATATATGTTTTAAAGACCAAAATAGAGTTTTGTTCTAATAATATTGATGTACATGAATTAAGAAATAAACAGCTAAGTAAGAAGATTTCTTAGGATAATTATACTAAAAATTCAAGTATATATATCTTTTACCTTCAGATAAAGCCATCTGGGCGACTCAGGGAGGAACATCATGAAAACAAACTGTACAAGAGCTGGTGAACCTGCAAGTCCAAGCATCCACCTCCATGTCCCAGGAACCTGCATGGAATGAAAGAGTATTAATTAGATTCCAAAAGAGACCTTAATTAGTCTTTATGCTACAAAGGAAGATTAGTCTTACCATTGTTAAACCATAGTTCACAACATAGGAAAGAAACTGTCCACCAGTGATCATAAGGACATTTGCGCTAACTAATCCTCCTCTTATTTCAGATGGTGATGCTTCTGCTATATAAACAGGAGCAGTAACAGAGGCAGCACCAACACCCAGGCCAACAAGGAAACGTCCTGCTATGATAACATAAGGGTTTGGTGCAACAGCCATTATGAGTGATCCTATAGCAAAGTTGGCATCTGCTATAAGAGTAGCCTTCTTACGCCCACAAGAATCGTTTATCAAACCACCAACAGCAGCGCCGAAAATTGCACCGACCAAGGCCATGCCAACGATTAATTCCTGCAAGCTCAAGATAATTAGGATGCTGCAATTCATGTATGAGGGTAATTGCACCTGCCCCCTTTTCTTTATTGCTACATATTTAGCCAACATTCGTGAGCCAAACCTTAAAATTGATCCATACCTGAATGAAACTACTGTTCTTGACCAACTCAAAATCCTCTTTGATGTACAGAAGGGCCCCTGATATAACACCTGCAATGGGCCAAAATAAGCTTTCACATAAGGTAACGTTTTCCTTGGATAACTAAGATATAGTTCTGAGTCATAAAAATAGATGAAGAAACAAGGATTTTCAACTGACAAACTAGGGAAACTCCCTAAGAATGATGCCTTAGATATAGACTTATCAAACAATAATAAACAAAGAAAACCATTTTTTTTTCATACAATGATTAAAAAAAAATCACAGTTCTCAAAGTAGAATATAAAGACACCATAGTATTAATAATGAAGATGGTGAAGAAAAAATTATGTACCAGTATCATAGCCAAAGAGAAGGCCACCAATGCCAGCGGCAAAAGTAAGTCCGAGGACGTAAGAGTTTTGGAAAATGGTCATTCTTCTCTCGGGGTGCTTCTCTAAATATTCAAAGCTTCCCGCTTTGGTAGTCATAATCATTTCAGCCACCATTGTCGCTTACAAAATGTTTCACACTATGGCAAAATTGTATACAGAAGAGAACAAGCAAAATTAAAAGATGATTAATTATGTCTCAGCAACAGTAATAGACGGAAAAGAGAGGAAGAAAATGAGAAAGGCGAAGCAAAATTGGCAGAGGCAGTGCCCAGAGACAAGATAAATTTATAGACCATGAAATAGTGAATTTTGGAATTTCTGGAAGTTTCCTAAAATGTAGTTGTATAATTGTCATAGACTAATTTTGCGCCTGTCCTGCGGAAGGCGGCCGTGTCTATTGCTGTCCCTACCTAAATTGGTTCAACTTCCCACACAAAATAACTACTTCTATTTCTTGTAATAACTAAAGCAAGGTGTAATTTAACTTTTTTATACTAATCAAACCGATTGCAAACTTGCCTTCATTTAGTAATAAATAAATTAGAGCGAGTAAATAGTCTATTAATAAGTAAGTTATAATAAAATATTTAAAATATAAGAGTAATTTAATACACTATTATTTTATTCATAGTTTTTAAAACCTGGACAGCCATTGAACCCATAGAGACAAGATCATCGAGTGTATATATATATATATATGCTGTATTTAGACTGTTGTTACTAGTTTTCCCTTCTGTTACATTTGGGGTTCTACCGTGTGCATTCTGTATCTGTTTATTCATTCAATAATACCATGTCTACTCTTCTGCTTCTCTGCTTCTTCCTCTGTATGTAGAGTTTTAATATGGTATCAGAGCCCTGACTATGGAGGTTGAAACTTCCTCTTAGCAGAAAATAGTTTAGTTGCAAGACGGATGTTAATATATTTTTTGACCAATAACTTTTATGATTCCAAATTAGTTGGAATAGTTGTTTTCTTAAAAGACTTCCGTAGCTCAATTCTTTTCCCTCTCATTCAAACAATGGCCCTCTTCCCTCCTTTATTCTCTTTTTCTCTTATCTCTTTTTGGTCCCAGTTCTTCTATGTTACTTGTCTTTATGAGAGTATTGTTATTGCATTTAGAAGTATTTTGTCTCTTCAAAGTAAGATTTTTCATCTTTATTAATAAAATATTTGATGATTTTCAATTGTCTACAAACTTTCGACAATACTAATAAATAAAAAAAGAGTAATTGTAAAATATTTGAACTTTAGATAAGCTCTTGAGAGAGGTTTGTGCCATCCCTTGTATGTCATTTACTTAATGTTTAATTTTCAAAGTAAAATTTTATCTTTTTTCTAAAATTTTAATTTTTATCTTTTGTCTTTTAATCAGTCAGTCATTTTTTTCACTCTTTCTATGATATTGTTATAAAGTTCATTGTGTTATTTTTAGAATTTATTGAAATGATTTTCTACTGTATTGAGGAGGGGTTTTCATCACTATTTTGATAAAACAGATTCATCTTTTTTTTGAAAAAAAATTTGATTGGAACCGGTACAACAAAAAAGAATTAGTGGCGACAAAAATCCCCACTGAAAGTATAAAATTTGTTACCACAAGATCACTGTCTATACGATTTTCTACTGTATTGAGGAGGGGTTTTCATCACCATTTTGATGAAACAGATTCATCTCTCTTTGAAAAAAAAATTGATTGGAACCGATACAACAAAAAAGAACTAGTGGCGACAAAGTCCCTACTGAAAGTATAAAATTTGTTACCACAAGATCACTGTCTATACTTCTATCATTGAAGAAACTTGATAGATGACTGCAAGCAAAAGACCCAACACTGGAATATTAGTTTTATCAAAGAATTAATCCTCTACAGGAGCACGAATGAGGAGAATTTCATATTTTCCTGGTTTCCTAGAGCTGGGAATGGGATGGCTCACCTGGTTTGCTTAACTCTACTCCAAAGGTTTTTTAAGCAACGGGCATATGAAATTTGGCGTGGAGAAAATTCTTATATATTGGCATGAAAACTATGAAAACATCAAAATTACAAGTTCCACATCAAATCATTTACTTTGAAATGATGGGTTTCTTGACATTAATATTCCTTGATACATCAAAACTAGCTAGCAGATTTGATTAATTAATTAACTTGATGCTACTCATCAAAGGCTAAATCCAATTGTTTTTCCTATTTTTTTCTACGTCAGTTGCGCACAAAGCAAGCTTTCTTTTGGTGTAATACAATGGATTTAAAGAGTTCATTGTAAACTGACTTGTGATTTGCGAAAATAATTCTAATTGTTGAGGTGAAGCTGATGGGGGCATGAATTCTATGTCGATGAGATGAAATAATGCATATGCTATGAACCTTTTTAGAAACTTGATTGAATATGCGTTCTTCTTCTTTGATTTTCCAACATATAGCTCTTAGTTGCACCCATTGAATATGCATTCTTCTTCTGGCAGTTCTGTGTTCTGTTTTGTTTCCTCATTAGTGGATCTTTCTTTGGCTCAGACCTTATTTGTGGACTGTCTAGGCGGACCTTTAGACTTTGGGTCAAACATATCAACAAATGTGGGATTAATAGATAGTTTGTGTATTGGCACTAGTGCTTTCTTGAGATTTTTCTACATTTATTTCTTTAGTTCCACAAATTCTAGCTTCAATTGAGTCCCCAAGTGAACAAGCTCACTCTTGATTTCACTGCTCAAAGTGAAGATCTTGTTTAAGTGTTAGAATATAACTAGCTAGTCTATCCAAGATATGCTGCTTAGCTGGTTTATTTAGATCAATTTGGGGATCCTTTTCATAACTGTTCTTAGTATCCTTTTCAGGAGACTCTTGGTTTGAGGTTTTTGATGATTTTGCAATTCTTGGCTGTAGTTAATTATGATGTGAGATTTTGTTTAATTCTTTAATTTTTTTAGATAACCACCAAACATAATGAATAAACTCTAATACGAAGATTACATCAGCAAAATATATATTTGATAGCACTACACTATATATTTGGTAGTGCTACACTAGAATCTAAGACCCTATTTTAATATGTAAGGTTCATAGCCTCACTTTAGCGACCTCTGTTTGCAAACAGTTGTCAAGAGTAAGATAGAAGTTGTTATGTACCAATTACCATCTTTCTAAACAAGTGACTAAAATAGCCATTTCATAATGTTTCGATCATATCATTTCATGCTGATGTTACATGTTTTATAGATAGGGTCAAAGTGCTTGAATGCTGCTTTATATTATTGAATTTATGCAGCACGTTATGGGAAAAAGATCAAAGTGGTGAGCATATCTGGAACTTCCATTTCTAGATGGCAATTAATGATGAACAATCCTAGTGTTGTACACTTGGCTTGCTTCTATAGTAGATAAATCTATGGGATTGCTTGCCAGAAAGAAATTTGGAGTTTTCACATTTTTGCACATCTAGTTAATTAAGAGATTTTTTCACATTTGGCTGTTTAGTGTTTTGATATTATTTTTCAAGTTTTCTCCCTCTTCTTTTAACAAAGTTGGACAAGTATAGATATACATGCCATATTGTTATTGCACTAGAATATCCTACTATATTGTTCAATATGTTTTATGTTATTAGCCTACTATATTGTGAATATGTTCTACAATTTTAATTAAGCCAAATTAACAACCATCGCCTATAGCTTGCCATGTTATTTGATATCTTTACAATAAATTGTTATTTGTTATTTGTAATATCACTACAAGGAAAGGGGGGTTTAACGACAGTTAACTAAAACTATTGTAAAAACAAAAAAGAACAACGGCATTTTTTTAACCATTACATTATAAGATTTAATGATGATTTGTTATAAATCATCGTTAATTAACAACAATAAACAAAATTAACCATTATTAAATTATAATTGTTTATGAAAATTTATGTCGAATAACGATAGTTTCCTACAAAAGTGTCGTTAGTTAATCATAATTTTAAAAACTGTCATTACTTTATGATGATTTCTAAAAAAAATTATTATTTAACAACCTATTTTTAGAAAACCGTCATTAAATTACGTACCTTCATCATCTTCCCCACATGATCCTTCTTCATTATTTTGTTACTTCTTTCATGCGCGAACTTCCCTTGTTTCCTTCATCGTTCTTCGCCAAGAAACTCTGTATTTCGGTTACTGAGGTGCTCCCATCTCCATTTTCATTGCTTCTTCAACTAGTATGTTCACTTTCCCACCTGCTTGCACTTTGTTTTCATGTTGCATGGTGACATTTTCGGTGCTTCTTCGTATGATGTTAATTGCACAAATTTCTTACGTTCATATTATGCTTATTGGTTCCATTTTGGTTGTTATGTTTTCATATGATACTGGTTTGTTATTCGTATGTTTAGATTAAATTGCATTCCTTAGTTAAGTGTTTGGATTAAACTCCTTTTTGGTTCTTCATATGTTTGGATTAAATTGCATTTCTTAGTTATGTGTTTGGATTAAACTCCATTTTTGTTCTTCGTATGGTTGGCATATATAGCATAAATTGGAAGTTAGTTTTTCAATTATTACACTCACATTAATACATGGCTGGATGGCTTAATTGGCATATTTAGAACAAATAGGAATTTAAGTGGGAATAAAGTTATATAATGATTTGGTAACATAATATAAATAGGAATAAAAGTTTACATAATTATATAATGATTTAGCAACATGATTTAAGTGGAAATATAATTTTACATAATTTAATTTAGTGATGAAAATAAGATAATTATCCATTGTTTAAAATAATTATAAATAATAATAAAATTTTTAAAATGTAAAAGCATATCAACATGCATAGTAGTGTGTAATATTATGTATACGGTTATGAGTACTAATTTAAAAACGACTGAAAATAAATTTTAAAATAAACACAATTTAATAATTATTATATTTTTTCAAACATAAAAAAGTAAAAATTACACACTTTAAATAAGAGTGTATAAAAATGTCTATTTAATTGTCTAGGAATACCATCTAAGTATTTATATCTATTCAAAATGGACACCAAATAAATTTATTTTCCACTAAATTTAAGAAGTGGATGAGTTAGGGATTAATCAGGTAGTACTAATTATTGCTATTAATATTTTTTTTAAAGAGTGAATTACTAATTTAGTCTTAAAAATAATAATAATAAACCAAACTTTAAAGATGGAGAGATAAATTTATGCTTATCTAGGTAATAGTCTTTATAATTTTTCATTTTTTTTATTTTTACAATAAATTTATTTATGTTATATATGTATCAAATTTGAGCTAATGTTTATCCCAATTAAAAGAAATTGTGAGGAAAAAATGTCTAGTTCAGCCGCTGAAAGAGGAGCTGCTAAATCCAGCTTTAAGAGTCCCTGATCTAGATCATTAGCTAGTAAGCGTGCATAGTCAAGGGATATGGATTCACTTAAAGCATATGTTCCATTCATGTTCCAGGAATTGGAGGATGACTTTTTAATTGATGACTTATTTGCAGAGGAAGATGAGACTCGTTTATCTATGCAACAAGAACAGGCAACAAAAAAAGTTGGTTGATTGATGTTGTTGGTAAGTATCTAACTCTTTTAGTGGTTAATCTTAGTTCTAATTTGTGTATTAATTTTTTTTCTTATAAATAAGCTTGGTCAGATAAGGCGCACACAGTTAATAATATATGATGTTTGGGCCCTACTTTGTAGACAATGGGTTTGTGATCAATTTTAATAGTACATACTAACCAATTAAAGATTTTGATAGTCTGTTGGGTGTATTTGTAGTAACACTAGGAGACAATTTTTAACTGTTTTCCATATGTTACAAAGATTGGAGATATATTCCTATTAAGTACAAAAATATTGTATTTAAGGCCAGCAAGTAATAACATATTAGTTATTTATTTATTTCATATCCTTGATTTCATATTTTTATTAATTTATATATTCTCTCTTGCAAGCAAAGTTTGTTGTGTTAGATGTGAATAAAAAAATTATTTTTCAATCAATTGGCTAAAAGTGGAGATATGCACGTTACAATTTATACAAGTTAAAAAATGATGGGATTCGCATAAAAGAATAATTATTTGTTAACATCTTAAAAGGTATTTTTCGGGACCATTGGACAACATTTATAGACTATAATCCCAATCATAGATTTATATATAATGACAACACTTAGTTGTCATTATATATAAATTTATGATTGATCTTATTAACATATTTCTATCATTGACTAGAAAATCACTAATAAGAATAAACAAAATTGTAAAAGATAAACAATGCCTCACACCAGTGGTTAAGAGAGCCTTGCATGGAAGAAGGCTAAGATAGTAAGTTCACATTAGTAAATACTTTGCCTGAAGTTTAATTTATATTTGACATATATATCATTATTTTTAAAATTTTTAAGAAATTGAGTTTGGGAATCTAGTCACTTAGAGAGTTATGTGGATCGTTGTCCATAAAAGGGTTGATGGTTCATACATTAATGATGAAATTAGAGCTATTTATGTAAGTGTTTGAATTTTATGAGAATAAATTTTTAGTTTTAATTTTGTTGTAACGACATATTTTTAGAATGATTTCTTACTTTTTATTTGAATTTGTAAAAAAGAATTGCTACAATTTAGAGTGAAGATAGTTCTTCTTAAGAACTTTCCAATCGAGATGCTTTGGCCAGAGCTTTGGGCAGTTAAAAGAACTTCAATTGTGTTTGAACATTTAGATTGGGTGTTTGTCCGATCTAATTGTTCAGCCAACATACTACTTAGAAATTTGCAATTTGGGCCTTCCAACATTGAGTTGTAAAATGGAATAGCCCACCTCAAAGCAACTATGTAGGAGCAAGCAATACGACAACAACAAATGGAAGCATTTATAACTTTTCTTCTTAAAACTATCAAGGTCAAGATCCACCTTAGCTTGCAATTGTCCATAATCCTTATCCAAAGGTAATTTTCTAATTAATAACTTATTGAATTATAAAAATAAATATTTTTGTAATTAGGTTTATTTTATTACTAATAACATGCTTTTCTTTTTCAGGCACCAAGTGATCAACACAATAGACACTTGCCTCTAGACTCCCATAATTAATTTATATTGTCACTGTAATTTTTATAGCATTGTCATTTAAATTTTAATAAAATATCAATTTTTGTTGTGAAATTTAGCTTTTGATTGATAAATTAATTCTTATGTGAATATTAGTATTATTGTAGATAAAATTATAGAAATATTAAAAAAATTAAATAAATTACAAAATTTAAAAAAAATTAAAAAAAAATAATTGGATTTAATGATGGTTATGAGAACCATTGTTAAATTGAAACTTAACAACGGTTACTGTAACCGTCATAAAATCATGACTTAATTATGATTACTTAACTATCTTTAAAATCAATGATTTAATGACGATTAGGTAATTGTTGTTAAGTTAAGATTTAAATATAGTTTTATAACTGTAGTTGAGATTACTTTAACGACGATTGCTGGTTAATTGTTCTTAAAAGGTTTAGGGACATTTAAAATAGTAGCTAAAGCTACTTTAGAATCATTGCTAAATGTAACATCCCGTAATTTTTATTTTTCATTAATAATGTTTTGTTATAAACAAATATATTTTTATTTATTTAAAAAAGATTATGTTATACTAAAAGTAAGTATATTAATTAAAATAATTATTGTTTTGCTTAAAATAATTATATTGGCATTTAATAATTTTTTGTTGTATTTTTAGAAATATTTTTTTTATTATGTATAAAGATATTTATTTAATGATTTGTTTATTATGATTTGAATCAAGAAAAATTATGATTTAAGAATTTAACTAAAGGTTTATGAAAATGTAAATTTTTAGAAATTTTTGGGATATTTTAGGATAAAAAAAGAAATTTATATGAATTTATATAAAAGAAAATCCTATTATTCAATTATTAAATAATAATAATTATTATATAAAATAAATAAATATAAGGGGAAGGGAACGTAGAACGGAGACGGCACTTCTGCAAATTTTGAAAAAAATAGAGAAAATGAATAGTGAGTGAATAGTAACCTTCAATTTTTTTTCTCTAAATCTGGAGTGTCTATTGGCTTCCGATCTCAAAATTAAGGATGTTACTAAATTCAGGACGAAGAATACTACGGTTTTGACCGATCAATTTTTTAAATCAGCCGTTGAATCGCCGAAAATCTGAAGTAGAAAATCTCAGAAAAAAGTAAATTCTGAAACTCTTACTTAGAGACCTCAAATTGAAATTCTGACACTGTAGATGGATTCAGAAGTTAGTTAAACGTTAGGATCTGAAATTTTTTAACTATCTGACAACTTTTTGTTCATCGTGAATAGTATTTTCTGGAGGGTGACTAGTATTTTTCGGTGAGTGAATAGTGTTTTCTGACGATTAATAGTGACCAAGCTCCTGGAGTCATTTTCTAAATCTTTAGACCCTCCGGACATGTTTTTGAGATCTAATTGGTCAAATTTGACTTGAAAAAGTACATTTTAGGGCTGTCCAACCAAGAGCCCTACCTTGTGGGTAGATACTTCTTTCTATGATTTATCCCGTGCTCTTCTTAAACGATAAATATATAATTGTTTATGTTTACAATTATTTATGCTATCATAAATATCTGAAATGTGTTAAAATATTTATTTTGCTTACGAACTGGCACATAGTTCAAGAAGAGTATGGTTTTTGAAATGGATTTTGGAACTCATTGAATATGTGGTTCTAAATGTATTTATCATTATTTGATAAAGTGAATATTATGTACATAATGTATTGATTTGAAAGCTATATACTTGTGAAAATGATGCATGTCATATTATAAATGAGATTGAATGGCAAGCATAAAGCTCATGGCGAGTTGCTTGATAAATGTGGCAAGCGTAAAGCTCATAGCGAGTTGATTGATAATTTTACATGTATTTATATGTATTGATGAATATCGGCTGGTTGTATAGCTTGTGACGGTATCGAATAGGGGACGCCCTATTAGTCTGAGTGAGTCGGGGGAGGGCCGCTCCAACCGGGTGACAGTAGTAATGTGGGGGGGGCAGGAGGGTGATATACTCACATTCCCTGATCACTTATTGTGACTGTGGTCGAGGTCATTATGCGTATAGCAAATGAGTTATATTTTCATTGCATTAACCAGATTGCCGAGTGAGGTAAGAGTATTAAATTGATGATTTTATCTCTTTTACTATAGTTTATACAGCTGAGCATAACAACATTTATTTAATGATCATATCATGGTGTATATGGTTTTGGATGTCTGAATATCCTTTGATTTGAGAATATTTGAAATACGTGTCCCATATGAATGTACTTCTGAACTGTATTTTCTATGTGACACATTTTAAAATATAAATACATCAATATGCTTACCTAAGAGGTCATAGGAGGAATTATTTGTTCACTGAATTGTCAAACCCACTACACGATATTTCTACATTTTTCATATAAGAATATCAGAGTCTGATTCAACAGATAGATGATATATTCTCTAGGTGAGTCTATGTTGCTTTCTAAGACTCACGGCCTTTGAATTATACTGTGTTTGTATTCTAGAATGCTCTGAACGCTACAAGCAGTATCCCTATTTTTGTTGTACTTTGATGTTTATAAACTTGATTTGTATATTGTCTATACATGAGAGATCCTATATATATCTGTTCCCATGATAAATAATTGAATTATATATCTTTAAGAAAAATATCTGATTGCAGAAATTATAAAAATAAAAATAAAAGTTTATTTTACGTAACGTAAATTGGGAGCGTTACAAGTTGGTATCAGAGCATTAGGTTTTCCTGTGGCTAACAGAGTAAAGAATTCTATAATAGGACTTTGAGTATGGGTATGTAACTGCAGACATATTTATACTCACGGTGTTATTATGGAATTCTATAGGGTGTCATCCTTTTCTTCCTTCTAACTCTTTTCCTTAAATATGCGAGGTTTAAACATCTATACGTATGTCCTAGATAATACTTTTTGTGTGTGGACTACTAGTTCAACTTTTGAACTTGTTTAGACGAAAAGTGATAAAGAGAATCCTCTTGAGAAATTAGCTAAAAATAAGAAACTTCTATCCGAACACAAAGGGAATGGCTTGTTTGGATGTCAAGAAGGTTTAAATTGATTGTTTGATTTGCTTATGTGAAACAATATGATGAATGGCTAATATAATATTGATAGTGAGTTATGATGTGATCAAGATTGTTAACTCAAAGATAATGATTTGAAATAAAGTGAGTGTTTTGAAAATAGATTTAAATCTCTTTTTGGATGGATGAGTTGAAATCTATATATATAAATGGATTTGGTAAGTTGTGAGTTGGATTGAATTTGAAAGCGAAGAATTTATAAAGATAATATTTTCAATGATATATTTTTTTGATATAAGGAATTCAAAGACAATTTGGTTTTCAATAATACTATGTATAAGTATTATGATTAAGGAAGGCTTACTTATGGTAATTTAAAATTTAAGGTATGTAAAATGGGTAATTCATGTGAAGAGCTCTTGGATAGACATAAGATTTCCATGATTGATTGTTAAGATATTGCATAAGCATGTTAAAGAATAAATTCACAATAGGTTAAATTTGTTTAAGTGTTTTGAAATGCGATCTAGCTGATACAGGATGAAGATGTCATCAATAACAGAAACTATTAGTAAAGGAGTTGCAAGTAGTGAGCAATCATAGAAGCAAGTACCCAGTAATTTAATTTCACCTTTAGCGACCATAAGTTATTACAAAAAAAAGGGTGTTAAGGATATTTGGCAGTGGTGAGAGATGTTGATATAAAGTATACTAATGTAGATCAGGTTCCAATAGTTAGGAAATTTCTTGATGTGTTTTCAGAAGAATTACCTAGATTACCCCCGAAACGAAAAATAGAATTTGATATTGATTGACTTCTTGGAACCCAACTAGTATCTATATCCCTATATAGAATGATATTGATTGAATTTTAAAAAAAATAGTTACAAGACTTGTTAAATAAGGGATTTCAATGCCCTAGTACTTTTATTTGGAGTGCTCCAGTTCTATCTGTGAAAAAGAAAGATGGATCA
Source organism: Gleditsia sinensis (assembly GCA_037074535.1). Taxonomy (NCBI): domain Eukaryota; kingdom Viridiplantae; phylum Streptophyta; class Magnoliopsida; order Fabales; family Fabaceae; genus Gleditsia; species Gleditsia sinensis. The sequence continues at coordinate 6,980,867 of CM073475.1, read as the reverse complement.
CTATAACTATGCATAAATTATAGACAGTTGAATAAGGTGACAGTGTGAAATAAATACTCATTACCCCGTATAGATGATCTATTTCTGTTTGATCAGTTATAAGGTGCTCAATGTTTTTTTAAAAATTGATTTGAGATATGAGTAACATTAATTGAGGATAATAGAAGAGGATGTACGAAAATTTTCTTTTATGACTCATTATGGGCATTATGAGTCCTTGGTTATGTTATTTAGTTTGACAAATATCCTAGCTGCATTCATAGATTTAATGAATAGTAATTAGGTCATCCCTGGATTAATTTGTTATTATATTTATTGATGATATACTAGAATATTTTAAAAGTTCAGAGGATTATAAACAACATTCAAAGATAGTTTTACCAACTCTAAGGGAGTATGGTTGGTAAAGATGGTATTCAAGTAGACTCTAAGAAAGTAAAAGTGGTACAATAATAGCTACGTTTTACTACATCTAAAGATGAAGATCCAAATCCAATTTGCGCTTCTTGCGATTGTCTCCGTCCATTCTATTTGAGCTATAGTTGGATCAAGTATATGAACATATGCTTGTAAAACATCAATAAACTCCTCAGCATTTGAAGCCGAAATGAGAATTCATCGTGCTGAGTGTGAGATGAACCTTTGTTCTACAGCATGATCAAGAAAAGATAACAGGCCATCAAAGAAGTGGTTAACATTTAATAAACCTATCGACTTGTGATGCATATTTAGTTGTACCCAAGAGACTATTTGAAAAATTTCTTCTAAAGTACCAAAACCCCCTAGTAAAGCAATGAAGGCATCAGCATTGCTCATCATTCTAGCCATGCGCTCATGCATGGAAGCTACCCTAAACTCTTCCTCAATTGTTTTTCCTACGATGTTAGATGCAGCTAGAGCTGTAGGAATAATACCTAGAACTTGGCATCCTCCTACATGGGCAGCTGTAAACACACACCCCATTAATCCACGGTTACCTCCACCATAGACTAAATGAATTTTTCTCCTCCTGCCCAGTACCATACCCAGGTTTTGTACAGTTTTCACATACTCTCCATCTTTTTCAGAACTAGAACCACAAAAGACACAAATATTTCGAAATTGACAGAATGCAATTCCTTCCATAACTGCACACACCCTAACTTTGAGTATGAAAAGATAAAGATACTAATGTGTGTATTTATAAAACTCAGAGAAGGGCATACTTATGATAGATATACAAATATGATAAGTATAATTAGAATAGCTATGTGAGTGATTGGTGGATATAAGCTAAATTGAAGGTAAAATTTTCAAAAATGACGACAAGCATGTATATGTACATCAGTTGTGATAGTTGCTCATATTAGGCATATAAAGAGAATAAGGTTAAGATATCACCAGAAATTTGTCTTTTCCCTGTTGTCCTTGATGAAGCATTGATGTCTTGATTCTTGTAGGAAAATTGTATATGATAGGCGTAATTGTAAAAAAAATATAGTTAAAATGCAAATAAGTTAGTCGTTGAAGAGGGACAATCAAATGATTTATTTTATTTTCCCAATGTTCTTGCTAGTCGACTATTGGTATTATTAAGTCGATTAGTTATTTTGAAAAATTTTAATTTGGACTGGTTATTTTACAGTTGATTGATTACATATATTTTCAAGCAATCAATTGCATCATACTAGTTAACTACATATTCTTTGATTTTCACAGGCTTTTATAAGCTCATAAATATTTTCTTTTCATGTGTTATCTTTCCACCAAATACCAACAGATTTAAAGTAGATTTTGGCATGTATATTCAAACCTTGCAGCCACCGATTTTTACCGATATAACAGCTAGATTTTTGTTTATAGATTTTCAAGAATTACGACCACCGATTTTAATTTTATTTCAATGCTTTGTCCAAATTTCTAACTTCCTATTTTGGTACCATGCTCTAATAAGTATTCCACATTTTCTGCTACATTGTCCTATATTAATATTTGGTATTAAATGTAAGAATCTTTTTTCATATTATAAGGAAGGTTAATTTCTTTTCTTTGAAATTCAGTTATTATGGTGTCCAATTGATTAGTAAGTTAAAGTAATAGAGATTTTGAAAGGAGTGGACGGATGATAATCTTATGGTGTTTTGACGAATGTAATCAAAAGACTTAGTGGTGTTGAAGTTCTTGAGGAATAAAATATGGAAAGTAGGATTTAAATTAATCTTTGAACTCTTAATTTGGAAATATGGAGAATACTATGAGAATCATGTCCGAAAATAATGTAAGTGATTAAGATATTTGTGTTAAAGGTTTATATTATACTAAATTGAATCTAGTATCTAGGATGCGAATTATGTTGAAATTGAGAATTCATGTATGAGTAATTGTTGAGAAAAATTTTCTTGAAATGATTGGGTGAATTAAATGGGATTGACATAAGTTAGAATGAGGTGCTTTTGGATATGATAGAGAAAGGCTTGAAATTTTTGATAATAAATTTATTGGTGTTAATAATGTCATGCCCCTAATTTTAGGGCACGTGAAACACGTATACTATGAACATATAATTCCCATAAATATGAAAATTCTAATCATTTTCAAGGAAACAGATACATATAGGTATTCCCATACATATACCATATACAGATCAATTCTATATACATCAGAGTACAACAAAAGCAAGGATCCTGCCTGTGGCGTTCAGAGCAACTCTAGAGTACAATTATATTACAAATATAAAACATTGAGAGCCGGAAACAATTTAGGCTCACCACAGAAGTACGACACCTAGTCTATCAAGAAGCTGCAGGACCAAACTCTGGGCCTTTATCTGAAAAGATATGTCAACCACGTGTAGCGAGTTTTACAACTTAGTGAGTAGATAATACCTCCTAAGGCCTCTCAGATCAACATATGGATGTACTCATAATAAAATTTATGTCAACAAAATTACATTTCAGAAATACATCCACATGGGACCCGCATTTTCAAATATTCTCTATTCAAAAATCATAAACAAGTCTTTCGAACCGTATGCAGTACTGTATAAACAATACTCATATCAAGTTCAAATTCATATTCAATACTGTAAAATTATTAATCAAATTATGTTGTGCATCAAAACATTTCTCATAAAACATTCGAAAGATCCTATATCAGAACCACCATATCAGAATTTGACCCCTTCCGTACTTTGGTGGTATAGGATTTGCCTAAACTCAGCATCCCGCTGAAGTTTGCCCTACTACCATTCAAGAGGACACGCGAAGGGACTCTGTATGGGTCTTTCCCAAGCACACAGCAAGGGAAGGCAAATAACATTTCATATAACTGGCATCTCGCCCATATATAGAAGACATTCCGCTCTCCTTCACATATAATCTCCCGTGTGTTAGCCCTCACACGAGGCTAGCACCACCTCCCCTGCTAGCTGAGGCAATCAAGGTGCGCACCAGGGCTAACATCACCAGTTGTTAGCAGACAATGTTTCCAATATGATTTCTCCACAGAAAATATCATATGCATATATGCCACATAATCCAGTATAAAATTCTCAATATAATACAGACTTTCAATCTCAAAATATTCATCTGTCCAAAATTCCCATTCAGGGGAATCATGTATACATGCCCATATCCGAAGCAAATATATCACTGTATAAATCAATGTTACATGCATAACATATTTTCTTTACCATGTAATGTGAAATACATTTAAAAATCACATGTTCAATATGTTTCAAAACTCATTTCAAAAGTCATACTCTTCTTGAACTAGATATCATATTTCAACTATTTCAGATATTCTAAATCATTTCAAGAACATATGAAAGTATAAATCACATGTAATCATGCTCATTTATCAATGTAGTAATCATGCTCATTTATCAATGTAAATTTCAAGAAGAGTAAAAACAAGCCAAAGGAAGAATCATCTACTTAGAGGATTAGGGCCCCAGAATGTAATAACCGTAAAATTTAACGAAAATTTCAATTAAATAAAATTTAGAATAAAAGAGATAATTTCAAAAATAGGGATAAGAACCAAAGAAAATATGAGAAATTACGTTTTTGGTGCGTACTTTTTATTTTTAAATGATAGTATTTTGCTATAAATAAATATATTTTTATTTGTTTAAAAATGATTATATTTTGCTAAAAGTAAGTAGACTTTTAAGTAAAATAATTATTGTGTTGCTTAAAATAATTATATCGGCATCTAATGAATTTTTGTTGTATTTTTAGAAATATTCTTTATTTTAACATGAATAAAGATATTTATTTCGAGATTTTTTTTATTGTGATTTTTATCAAGAAAAATTATGATTTAAGAGTTTAACCAAAGGTTTATTAAAATGTAAATTTTTAGAAATTTTTGGGATATTTTAGGATGAAAAGCAGAATTTATATGAACTTATATAAAAGAAAATCTTATTATTTAATTATTAAATAATAATAATATTATTATTAAAAAAAAGAAATAAATGGAGAAGGGGAAAACGAGGACGGAGGCCAAATTTTTCGGGAGAAATCAAGAAAGAGGAATAGTAACCTTCAACTTTTTCTCTCGATCTGGAGTGCCTATTGGCTTCCGATCTCAAAACTGAAGGTGTTACTGGATTCAAGACGAAGAATACTACAGTTTTGACCGATCAATTTTTCAAATCAACCGTTGAATCGCCGTAGATTTGAAGTAAAAAATTTCAGAAAAAGGTAAATTCTGAAATTCTTACTTAGAGACCTCCAATTGAAATTCTGACACCGTAGATGGACTCAAGAGTGAGATAAACCTTAGGATAGATATATTTTCAACCATCTAACAGCCTTTTTATTCGTCGTGAATAGTGTTTTTTGACGGGTGAATAGTGACCGAGTTCTCGAAGTTGTTTTATTGATTTTTGGACCCTCCGGATACGTTTTTGAAGTCAATTTGATCAAATAGAGATTGAAAAAGTACATTTTAAGGCTGTCCAATCTGGAGCCCTTACCAGTGAGTAGATAATTCTTCCTATGGCTTGTTTTTACTCTTCTTGAACTTTATATTGATAAATGAGTATGATTACATGTTATTTATATTTTTATATGTTTCTGAAATGGTTTGAAATATCTGAAATGGTTGAAATATGATATTTAGTTCAAGAAGAGTATGAATTTTGAAATGAATTTTGATACACATTGAACATGTGATATTTAAATGTATTTCGCATTACACGGCAAAGAAATTATGTTATGCATGTGACATTGATTTATAAAGTGATACGTTTGCCTCGAATATGGGCATGATTATATGTTTCCCCTTATTGTCAAGTTTTGACAGATGAATATACTGAGACTGAAAAGTCTGTTTTATATTGAAAATTTTATACTGGATTATATGGCATATGTGCATATGGTATTTTCTATGGAGGAATCTTATTAGAAACACTGTCTGCTAACAGCAGGTGATGTTAGCCCTAGTGCGCACCTTGATTACCTCAGCTAGCAGGGGAGGTGGTACTAGCCTCGTGTGAGAGCCAACACACGGGAGATTATATGTGAAGGAGAGCGGAATGCCTCCTATATATGGGCGAGATGCCAGTTATATGACATGTTATTTGCTTTCCCTTGCTGTGTGCTTGGGAAAAGACCCACATAGAGTCCCTTCGCGTGTCCTCTTGAATGGTAGTAGGGTAAACCTCAGCAAGAGGCTGAGTTTAGGCAAATCCTATACCACCAAAGTACGGAAGGGGATTAGACTCTGATGTGGTAGCTCTGATATGGGATCCTCCGAATATTTTATGAGACATGTTTTGATGCATAACATATTTTGATTAATGATTTTACAGTATTGAATACGATTATGAACTTGATATGAGCATTGTTTCTATAGTACTGCATATGGTTTGAAAGACATGATTATGATCTTTGTACTTTTCTGATCTTAATTCGATCAAATAAACCTCGAAATCGTATCCAGAGGGTCCAAAAAATCAAGAAAGTAACTTCGAAAATTTGGTCACTATTCACAACCGGAAAACACTATTCACGACGAATAAAAAGGCTGTTAGATGACCGACAATATACCTATCCTAAGGTTTATCTAGCTCTTGAATCTATCTACGACGTTAGAATTTCAATTGGAGGTCTCTAAGTAAAAGTTTCAGGATTTATCTTTTTCCGAGATTTTCTATTTTAAATTTATAGTGATTCAACGGTTGATTTGAAAAACAGATCTATCAAAACTGAAGTATTATTCGTCCTGAATCCAATAACACCTTCAGTTTTGAGATCGGAAACCAATAGACACTCCAAATCGAGAGAAAAAGTTGAAGGTTACTATTTACTCACTATTCATTTCTCGATTTTTTTTCCTCGATTTGCAGAATAATTCGGCCGTCTCCCTTACGTTCCCGACTCCTCTTTCCCTTCTTAATGTTTGTTTTTTTTTAAATAATAATAATAATAATTTAATAAATAATAGGATTTTCTTTTATATAAATTCATATAAATTCCGTTTTTCATCCTAAAATAATTCAAAAATTTCTAAAAATTTACATTCTCATAAACCTTTAGTTGAACCTTTATATCATAATTTTTCTTGATAAAAATCACAATAAAACAAATCTCAAAATAAATGTCTTTATTCATATTAAAAGAACGAATATTTCTAAAAATACAACAAAAATTTCTTAGACGCCGGTATAATTATTTTAAGCAACACAATAATTATTTTACTTAAAAGTCTAATTACTTTTAGCAAGACATAATCATTTTTTAAAAAATAAATATATATTTGCTTATAGCAAAATACTATCATTTAAAAATAAAAAGTACGCGCCAAAACGTAAATTCTCATATTTTCTTTGTACTTCTTTAACCCAAGTAGTAAATAAATATATTTTCTACAATTCTTATCTCTATTTTTAAAATTCTCTCTTTTATTCTAAATTTCCTTTAATTGGAATTTTCGTTAAATTTTACGATTATTACATTCTTCCCCCCTTAAAGAAATTCGTTCCCCGAATTTCATCACCATAGTTGCAGATAAATACTAACCTCATTGTTCAAATAAATGCGGATATCTGGTGCGTATATCTTCATCTCTTTCCCAAGTATCTTCCTCATAAGAGTGATTTTTCCATATCACCTTTACTGTAGGTATTTCTTTTGACCGTAACTTCTTTACTTGTCTGTCCACTATTGCTACTAGTTGTTCCTCATAGGTTAAATCTTTCTGTAACTGAATCTATGGACACTGTATAATATGTGCAGAATCTGGTAAATATTTTTGTAGCATAGACACATGAAAAACTGGATGGACACTACCCAATTCAGATGGTAAAGTTAAACGATAAGCCACTGAACCGATCCTATCAAGAATTTCAAATGATCCTTTATACCGAGGGTGTAACTTCCCTTTCTTTTCAAATCTCATTACCTCTTTCATTGGTGAGTCCTTCAAGAATATGTGGTCACTAACTAATAATTTCTAGTACTCAACATTCATGGTCCTTATAGACTTTTGACCGGTATTGAGTTGCTTGTATTCTTTTTCTAATCAATTTCACTTTAGGCAAAATATTTACCATATTATATATATATATATATATATATATATACACACACACACACACACACACATATAAGGAACTCCTAAACCATTGAGTATCTCCTTCCTTTATATCCTCAAGCTCGTATGCATATATCTATAAATCGATATTAGAAAATATACACATAACATAACATCTTTACACCCATATTGGGTAACTATCTTTTCTTATTCTAGTCTTTTATCAAGTCATTTTTAATTCTCACTTATCAACATCATCCCATGAATATCATTACCCTAATCTATCATTTATTTTTATCCTGAAATCCTTTAATCAATATATTAAACATACGTAGCAATAAATCCACCAAACCTTTTATAACATTTATGTATCATTGACACATGTCTAATAATTCCAACTTACCTCATCACAGTAATTCTATACCATCTTATTAACACCATTAAACTCATTGTCAAAAATTTCAATCCTTTCTTCTATCATATCTAAAAGCACCTCATTCTAGCTTATATCAATTCCGTTTAATTCATCCAATCATTTCAAGAAGATCTTTCCCAACAATTACTCATACATAAATTCTCAATTTCAACATAATTCACATCTTAATTACTAGATTTGATTTAACATAGTATAAACCTTTAACACAAATATCTTGATCACTTACATTATTTTCGGACATGATTCTCAGAATATTCTCCATATTTATAAATTAAGAGTTCAAAGATTAATTTAAATCCTATTTCTCATATTTTCTTCCTCAAGATCTTCAACACCACTAATTCTTTTGATTATATTCGTCAAAACACCATGAGGCCATCATCCGTCCATTCCTTACAAACTTTTTATTACTATAAGACAATGCAGCAGAAAATGTGGAATTCATAATAGAGCATGGTGCCAAAATAGGAAGTCAAAAATTTGGACAAAGCATTGAAATAAAATTAAAATCGGTGGCCGTAATTCTTGAAAATCTGTAAACAAAATCTAGCTGCTATTTCGGCAAAAATCGGTGGCCGCAAATTTTGAATATATGTGTCAAAATCAACTTTAAATCTGTTGATATTCGGTGGAAAGATAGCACATGGAAAAAGAAGCACTTTTGTGCTTATAAAAGTCTGTGAAAATCAAGGAATACGTAGTTAACTGGTAGGATGCAGTTAATTGCTGTAAAATAGATGTAATCAATGAACTGTAAAATAACCAGTCCAAATTAAAATTTTTCAAAATATTTAGTCGACTTATTAATATCGATAGTCGACTGACAAGAACATTGGGAAAACAAGAAAAATTATTTAGTTGTTCCTCTTCAATAATTATTTGGTTTGCATCTTCACTTTTTTTTTACAATGACGCTTATCATCTACAATTTCCCTACAAGAATTAAGACATCAATCCTTCATCAAGGACAACAAGAAAAAAAGAATTTTCTGGTGATATCTTAACCTTATTCTCTTTATATGCCATTTGAGCGACTATCACAATTATTGTACATATCCATGATTGCCGTCATTTTTGAAAATTTCACTTTTAATTTAGCTTATATCTATCAATCACTCACATAGTTATTCTAATTATGCACGGCCTATTCACATAGCTATCATATGTATGTCCTTCTCTAAATTCTATAAATACACACGTTAGTATCTTTATTTTCATACTCAAAGTTAAAGTGTGTACAGCTATAGAGGGAATCACATTTCGTTAGTTTCGAAATATTTGTGTCTTTTGTGGTTTCAGTCCCGGGAAAGATGGAGAACATGTGAAAGCAACACAAAACTTGGGTATGGTGTTGGCCAGGAGAAAAATTCATTTAGCCTATGGTGGAGGTAACCGTGGGTTAATGAGATGTATGTCTATAGCTGTACATGTAGGAGGATGTCAAGTTTTAGGTATCATTCCTATAGCTTTAGCTGCATCCAACATCATAGGAAAGACAATTGGGAAAGAATTTAGGGTTGCTTCCATGCATGAGCGCATGGCTAGAATGATGAGCAATGCTGATGCCTTCATTACCTTACCAGGGAGTTTTGGTACTTTAGAAGAAATTTTTCAATTAGTCTCTTGGGCATAACTATATATGCATCACAAACCGATAGGTTTGTTAAATGTTAACCACTTCTTTGATGGTCTGTTGTCTTTTCTTGATCATGCTGTGGAACAAAGATTTATCCCACACTCAGCACGACGAATTCTCATCTCGGCTTCAAATGCTGAGGAGTTAATTGATGCTTTACAATCATATGTTCATATACTTGATCCAATTACAGCTCAAATAGAATGGACAACAGACAACATCAGAAAGCACAAATTGGACTTGGATCTTCATCTGTAACTGTAACAAGATGTGGACATTGCTGTACCACTTTTACTTCCTTAGGGTTATCTTGGATACCATCTTGCTAGCCACATACCATAAGAAAGTAATATTACTAGGTCAAAATTCGTATTTTGAAAACCTAGCATATAGCTAATACTCCCTTGAAGTTTATAACACTATCTTTAAATATTGCTTATGATCCTCTGAACTGTTGGAATATTCTAGTATATCATCAATAAATATAAAAACAACTTGATTCAGGGATGACTAAATTACTTATTCATTAAATTTATGAATGTAACTGAGGCATTTGTCAATCCAAATGACATAACTAAAAACTCAGTGTCTATGCCAAATCCTAAAAACAATTTTTTTGCAATATCATCTTCTCTTATCCTTAATTGATGATATCCAGATATCAAATCAAATTAATTTTTGAAAAACTGTTGAGCACTTTGTAACTGGTCAAATAAATCATCTATACGAGGTAATGAATATTTATCTACATTGTCAATTTATTCAACTGTCTATAATCTATGCATAGTCATAGTGATCCATCTTTCTTTTTCACAGATAGAACTAGAGCACTCCAAGTAAAAGTACTAGGGCTTTTAAATCTCTTGTCTAACATGTCTTGTAACTATTTCTTTTTCAGTTCTTTAAATTTAGTGGGTTCCATTATATATGGAAATATAGACACTGGTTAGGTTCCAGGAAATAAATCAATACCAAATTCTATTTATTGTTTCGGGGTAATCCTGACAATTCCTCAGGAATTATATTAGAAAATTCTCTAATCACTTAAACTTGATTTACACTGGTATACTTTATATCAACATCTTTTACCACTTGCCAAATATTCTTGGCACCTTTTTGTAATCACTTATGGGATATTAAAGCAGAGATTATGTTACTGAGTATCTCACTACGATTTTCTTGTATCAAGAAAGAAAATTCTCCAAGAATATTGAATTTAATCACCTTAAAGTGACATTTCAAAATGACATGACATAATGCCAACTAATCCATTCTCAATATCACATCACAGTCTACCATATCTAGACAACTGGTACAACTGATGTCACATTCAGAAACCATCATATTTGGTATCTGTCTCAATTCCTTAAATTCCTTAAGACATATATCTCTTTCACTTTCAAGCTATAATTGATCCATAGATACTTCTTAAGATATCACAATATTCAATCTATCTTATACTATAAACTTTAGCAACTTAGAATAGAAGGAATTTGAAACCCTATAGAATCCCTCAGCAGCACCTGAAGTATAAATATGTTCAGCTCATATTGATACTAAAAATCCTACTAAAGAATCCTTTGCTCTGATAGTCACAGGGAAACCTAATGCTCTAATACCAACTTGTCACGCCCCTAATTTTAGGGCACGTGAAACACGTATACTATGAACATATAATTCCCATAAACATGAAAATTCTAATCATTTTCAAGGAAACAGATACATATAGGTATTCCCATACATATACCATATACAGATCAATTTCATATACATCAGAGTACAGTAGAAGCAGGGATCCTGCCTGTGGTGTTCAAAGCAACTCTAGAGTACAATTATATTACAAATATAAAACATTGAGAGCCTGGAAACAATTTAGGCTCACTACAGAAGTACGACACCTAGTCGATCAAGAAGCTGTAGGACCAAACTCTAGGTCTTTATCTGAAAAAATATGTCAACCACGTATAGTGAGTTTTACAACTCAATGAGCAAATAATACCTCCTAAGGCCTCTCAGAACAACATATGGATGTACTCATATAATAAAATTTATGTCAACAAAATTACATTTTAGAAGTACATCCACATGGGACCCGCATTTTCAAATATTCTCTATTCAAAAATCATAAACAAGTCTTTCAAACCGTATGCGGTACTGTATAAACAATGCTCATATCAAGTTCAAATTCATATTCAATACTGTAAAATTATTAATCAAATTATGTTATGCATCAAAACATTTCTCATAAAACATTCGGAGGATCCCATATCAGAACCACCATATCAGAGTTTGACCCCTTCCGTACTTTGGTGGTATATGATTTGCCTAAACTCAGCATCCCGCTGAGGTTTGCCCTACTACCATTCAAAAGGACAGGCAAAGGGACTCTGTATGGGTCTTTCCCAAGCACACAGCAAGAGAAGGAAAATAACATCTCATATAACTGGCATATCGCCCATATATAGGAGGCATTCTGTTCTCCTTCACATATAATCTCCCGTGTGTTGGCCCTCACACGAAGCTAGCACCACCTCCCCTACTAGTTGAGGCAATCAAAGTGCGCACCAGGGCTAACATCACCTGTTGTTAACAGACAGTGTTTCCAATAGGATTCCTCCACAGAAAATATCATATGCACATATGCCATATAATCCAGTATAAAATTCTCAATATAATACAAACTTTCAGTCTCAAAATATTCATCTGTCCAAAATTCTCATTCAGGGGAATCATGTATACATGCCCATATCCAAAGCAAATATATCACTGTATAAATCAATGTCACATGCATAACATATTTTTTTTGCTATGTAATGTGAAATACATTTAAAAGTCACATATTCAATGTGTTTCAAAACTCATTTCAAAAGTCATATTCTTCTTGAACTAGATATCATATTTCAACTATTTCAGATATTCTAAATCATTTCAAGAACATATAAAATTATAAATGACATGTAATCATGCTCATTTATCAATGTAGTAATCATGCTTATTTATCAATGTAGTAATTATGCTCATTTATCAATGTAAAGTTCAAGAAGAGTAAAAACAAGACAAATGAAGAATCATCTACTCACAGGATTAGGGCCCCAGATTGGATAACCCTAAAATATACTTTTCTGATCTCAATTCGATCAAATAAACCTCGAAATCATATCCAGAGGGTCCAAAAAATCAAGAAAGTAACTTCGAAAATTTAGTCACTATTCACCGTGCGGAAAACACTATTTACTCGTCGGAAAATACTATTCACGACAAATAAAAAGGCTGTTAGATGACCCAAAATATACCTATCTTAAAGTTTATCTAGCTCCTGAATCTATCTACAGCGTCAGAATTTCAATTGAAGGTCTCTAAGTAAAAGTTTCAGGATTTATCTTTTTCCGAGATTTTCTACTTCAAATCTACGGCGTTTCAACAGTTGATTTGAAAAATTGATCGGTCAAATTGAAGTATTATTTATCCTGAATTCAATAACACCTTCAGTTTTGAGATCGGAAGACAATAGATACTCCAAATCGAGAGAAAATGTTGAAGGTTACTATTCACTCACTATTTATTTCTCGATTTTTTTTCCTCGATTTGCAGAGTAGCTCGGCCATTTCCCTTACGTTCCCGATTCCTCTTTCCCTTCTTAATGTTTTTTTAAATAATAATAATAATAATTTAATAATAAATGATAGGATTTTCTTTTATATAAATTCATATAAATTTTATTTTTCATTCTAAAATATTTCAAAAATTTATAAAAATTTACATTCTCATAAACCTTTATTTGAACCCTTAAATCATAATTTTTCTTGATAAAAATCACAATAAAACAAATCTCAAAATAAATGTCTTTATTCATATTAAAAGAACGAATATTTCTAAAAATACAACAAAAATTCATTAGAGGCTGGTATAATTATTTTAAGCAACACAATAATTATTTTACTTAAAAGTCTAATTACTTTTAGCAAGACATAATCATTTTTAAACAAATAAAAATATATTTGCTTATAGAAAAATACTATCATTTAAAAATAAAAAGTATGCGCCAAAACGTAAATTCTCATATTTTCTTTGTACTTCTTTAACCCATGTAGTAAATATACATATTTTCTATGGTTCTTATCTCTATTTTCAAAATTCTCTCTTTTATTTTAAATTTCCTTTAATTGGAATTTTCGTTAAATTTTACAAATAAGAAGGTATAGATTTACTGTGATGAGGTAGAATTATTAGACATGTGCCAATAGTACATAAATGTTATAAAAGGATTGATGGATTTATTGCTACATATGTTTAACATATTGATTAATGGATTTTAGGATAAAAATAGATGATAGATTAAGATGACGATATTCATGGGATGATGTTGACATGTGAGAATCAAAGATGACTTGATAGAAGTTTGAAATAAAAAAAATAATTACCCCAATATGGATGTGAATATGTTCTTTTATGAGTGTGTTTTCTAATTGTAATAACCGTAAAATTTAACAAAAAATCCAATTAAAGGAAATTTAGAATAAAAGAGAGAATTTTGACAATAGAGATAAGAACCAGTGAAAATATGTATATTTATTACATGGATTAAAGAATTACAAAAAAAAAAAGAAATATGAGAATTTATATTTTAGCGCGCTATTAGCAAAAATATTATTATTTATGTAGAAATAATTATGATTTGTTAAAAGTAAGTGGACTTTTAAGTAAAAGAAGTATTGTGTTGCTTAAAATAATTATATCGGCCTCTATTGAATTTTTATGGTATTTTTAGAAATATTCTTTCTTTTAATATGAATAAAGATATTTGTTTTGAAATTTGTTTTAATATGATTTTTATTGAGAAAAATTATGATTTAAGAGTTTAACTAAAGATTTATGAGGAAGGAAATTTTTAGAAATTTTTGGGATATTTTATGATGAAAAATGGAATTTATATGAATTTTTATAATAAAAAAATCCTATTATTAATTATTAATAAATATTATTATATTAAAAAAAAAAAAACAAATGTCAGAAACCATAAACGAAGCCGAGTGCAAAATTTCATAAGGAAGAAAAGAAAAAAAAAACGAAAAGGAATAGTAATGAATAGTGAGTGCATAGTAATCTCAAAATTTATCTTTCGATTTGAAGTGCTTAGGGGCTTCCAATCTCAAAACTGAAATTGTTATTGGATTCAGGACGAAGAGTACTTCAATTTTGACCGATCAGTTTTTCAAATCAACCGTTGAATCACTGTAGATCTGAAGTAGAAAATCTCGGTAAAAGGTAAGTTCTGAAAAACCTTACTTAAAGACTTCAAATTAGAAATCTGACACCGTAGATGGGTTCAGAAGCTTGATAAACATTAGAATATGTAATTTTTTCGGTCATTTGGTAACTTTTTATACGGCGGTGAATAGTACTTTTGGCCGTGAATAGTGGCGGATGAATAGTAATTCCGGCGATGAATAGTGACGATGAATAGTGTTTCCGGTGGTGAACAGTACCCGAGCTCATTTAAGGTTTTTGGACCTTCCGGACACGTTTTTGAAGCTTATTTGGTCAAATTCAGACTAGAAACGAGGATTTTAGGGCTGTCCAATCTGGAGCCCTTACCTGTGAGTAGATAATTCTTCCTATAACTTGTTTTTACTCTTCTTGAACTTTTCATTGATAAATGAGTATGATTACATGTTATTTATATGTTCATATGTTTCTGAAATGGTTTGAAATATTTGAAATGATTGAGAAATGATATCTAGTTCAAGAAGAGTATGATTTTTGAAATAGATTTTGAAATGCTTTGGATACGTTATTTCTAAATGCATTTCGCATTACATGGCAAAGAAATTATGATATGCTTATGACATTGATTTATAGAGATATATGATTGCTTAGAGAAAGGGCATATATATGTGATAAACCCTGAATGGGTAATTTATAACAGATGAATTTTTGAAATACATTGAACATGTGATTTTTACATGTATTTCGCATTACATGTCAAAGAAAGTATGTTATACATGTGACATTGATTTTACAGTGATATGGTTGCCTTGGATATGGGCATGATTATATGATTTCTCTGATTGAAAAATTTATAATAAAAGATTTTGTACTGAGACTGAAAGCTCTGTTTGAAATGATATGTAAAGTGATAAGTTGTTGAATATGATTGTATGGCGAATTATTTGATAATGATGCATTGCATATGATGGATATGCACTTTTATACATGTTTATATATTCATATAAAAATATATATGTATTGATAAGAAATGACGAGATTATATGGCTTGAGACGGTATTGTGAAGGTGGTATTAGTGGTAATGTGAGGAGGCAGTAGGGTGATGAACTCACATTCGCTAATTACCTATTGTGATGATGACAGTGGTAATGTGAGGAGGCAGAAGGGTGATGAACTCACATTCCCTGTTGATCTATTGAAGTTGTAGTCAGTGGTAATGTGAGGAGGCAGTAGGGTGATGAACTCACATTCCCTGATTACCTATTGTGATTGTGACTATGGTAATGTGAGGAGGCAGAAGGGTGATGAACTCACATTCCATGTTTATCTATTGAGTATATTGAAAGTTATGACATACTTGAGCATTATATAAAAGAATTGATTTTTATTGCATATCAAATTCGATTTAAGATAAATTTGTATCATATGTGGTTACAGATATTTGTATGTGATTTGAATTGAGATGTTTTGAAATGCGGGTCCCATATGAATGTACTCCTGAATGTAACTTTTCAATATGAGAAACTTTGAAATGAAAAGTACATCCATATGTTGACCTAAGAGGTTATAGGGGGTGTTATCTGCTCACTGAGTTGTAAAACTCACTACACGATGTGGATCTATTTTTCAGATAAAGACACTGAGTTTGGTCCAGCAACCAAGTGATCGACTAGAGGTTGTACTCCAGTGGTGAGCCTACATTGTTTTTAGGCTCTCAATGTTTTATAATTGCAAAATATTTGTACTCTAGAGTTGCTCTGAACGTCACAGGCAGGATCCTTGCTTCTACTGTTACTCTGGTGTTTATAGACGTAAACTGTATATTGTATATGTGTATGAGCACTTATATGTATTGGTTTATATGATAAAGAATGGCATTATGTACATTTATGGAAAATATATGTGTATGGTATATGGATTTCACGTGCCCTAAAATTAGGGTCGTGACAAGTTGGTATCAGAGCATTAGGTTTCCCTGTGACAATCAGAGCAAAGGATTCTTTAGTAGGACCTTTAGTATCGATATGAGCCGGACATATTTATACTTCAGGTGCTGCTGAGGGATTCTATAGGATTTCAAATTCCTTTCTATTCTAAGTTGTTAAAGTTTATAGTATAAGATGGATTGATTATTGTAACATCTTAAGAGATATCTATGGATCAATTACAGCTTGAAAGTGAAAGTGATAGGCATCTCAGAGAATTTAAAGAATTGATACAAATACCAAATATGATGGTTTCTGAATGTGACATCTGTTGTACCGGTTGTCTAGATATGGTAGACTGTGATGTGCTATTGAGAATGAATTTGTTGGCATTATGTCATGTCATTTTGAAATGTCACTATAAGGTGATTAAATTCAATATTCTTGGAGAATTTTCTTTCTTGATACAAGGGGATCGTAGTGAGATACCCAGTAATCTAATCTCTGCTTTAACATCCCATAAGTGATTATAGAAAGGTGACAAGAATATTTGACAATGATGAGAGATGTTGATATAAAGTATATCAGTGTAAATCAAGTTCCAGTGGTTAAAAAAAAAAATTTCTGATGTAATTCTTGAAGAATTGCCAGGATTACCTCAAAATGTAAAATATAATTTGGTATTGATTTACTTCCTGGAACCCAACCAGTGTCTATACCTCTATATAGAATGGCACCGACTGAACTCAAGGAATTGAAAGATCAGTTGTGACACTTGTTAGACTAGGGATTTATATACCCTAGTACTATTACATGGAGTGCTTCAGTTCTATCTGTGAAAAAGAAAGATGGATCACTATGATTATGCATGGATTATAGACAATTGAATAAAGTGACAATGTGGAATAAATACTCATTACCTCATATAAATGATATATTTGACCAGCTACAAGGTGCTCAACATTTAAAAAAAAATTGAATTGATTTGATATCTGGATCTCATCAATTGAGGATAAGGGAAGAGGATATTAAAAAAAAAATTCTTTTAAGACTCGTTATGGTATTATGAGTTCTTGGTGATGTCATTTAGTCTGACAAATGCCTAGTTGCATTCAAGGACTTGATAAAAAAAAAGAGTATTGAAGCCATCTCTGAATTAATTTGTCATTATAATTATTGATAATATACTAGAATATTTCAAGAGTTCAGAGGATCATAAGAAATATTTAAAGATAGTATTACAAACTCCAAGGGAGTATCAGCTATATGCTAAGTTCTCAAAATATGAATTTTGACTTAGTAATAGTACTTTCTTAAGGTATGTGGCTAGCAAGATAGTATCCAAGATAACCTTAAGAAAGTAAAAGCGGTACAGCAATGCCCACATCTTGCTACAGTTACAGATGAAGATTCAAGTCCAATTTGTGCTTTCTACTGTGGTCTGTTGTCCATTCTATTTGAGCTGTGATTGGATCAGGTACATGAACATATGCTTGTAAAGCATCAATCAACTCCTCAGCATCTGAAGCTGAGATGAGAATTCGTCGTGCTGAGTGTGGGATAAACCTTTGTTCTACAGCATGATCAAGGAAAGATAACAAACCATCAAAGAAGTGATTAACATTTAACAAATCTATTGGTTTGTGATGCATATTTAGTTGTGCCCAAGAGACTATTTGGAAAATTTCTTCTAAAGTACCAAAACCCCCTGGTAAGGCAATGAAGGCATCAGCATTACTCATCATTCTAGCCATGCGTTCATGCATGGAAGCTACTCTATACTCTTCCCCAATTGTCTTTCCTACGATATTAGATACAGCTAGAGCTGTAGGAATAATACCTAGAACTTGGCATCCTCCTACATGTACAGCTGTAGACACACATCCCATTAACCCACGGTTACCTCCACCATAGACTAGATGAATTTTTCTCCTGGCCAGCACCATACCCAGAGTTTGTGCTGCTTTCACATATTCCCCATCTTTTCCAGGACTGGAACCACAAAAGACACAGATATTTCGAAACTGACAGAATGCGGTTCCTTCCATAATTTCTATCACCTTAACTCTGAGTATGAAAATAAAGATACTAATGTAGAACTCATAGAAGGGCATATTTATAATAGCTATGCGAATAGGCCGGATATTATTAGAACAGCTATGTGAGTTATTGGTGGATATCAGCTAAATTAAAGGTAAAAAAAAAAAAAACGGCAAGCATGTATATATACAGTAGTTATGACTGTGACCCATATTAAGCACATAAAGAGCATAAGATAAGATATCACCAGAAATCTGTTTTGTTTTCTTGTTGTCTTTGATGAAGCATTGATGTCTTGAAAGGTTGTAGGTGATAGCCGTCATTGTAAAAAAAAAGAAGAAAAAGAAAAAGAGTGAAAATACAAACCAATTAATTGTTGAAGAGGAACAATCAAATGGTTTATTTTGTTTTCTCAATGTTTTTACCAGCCGACTATTAGTTTATAAGTCGACTAGCTATTTTGAGAAATTTTAATTTGGACTGGTTATTTACAGTTGATTGATTATATATATTTTGAAACAACCAACTGCATCCTACCAGTTAACTATGTGCTCTTGTTATTCACAGACTTTATAGGCTCAGAGATATTTTTTTTCATATGATATGCTTCCGCCGAATAACAATATCTTTGTATTAAATATTGGCACATATATTCAAAATTTGCGGCCACCGATTTTTGCCGAAATCGTAGATAGATTTTGTTTATAGATTTTCAAGAATTACGGCCACCGATTTTAATGCTTTTCAATGTTTGTTTAAATTTTTGACTTTCTATTTTGGCACCATTCTCTATTGTGCTTTTCGTCTGTTTCACTGCATTCTCCCTCATTAACGGTTGGTATTAAATGCAAGGTTGTTTTTCCTCATTTCAAGGAAAGATAATTTCTAATATTTGGAACTCAGTTATTATGGTGTTCAATTGATTATTGGATTAAAGTAATAAAAATTTTGAAAAGACTAGATGGATGATGATGTAATGGTGTTTTGACGAATGTAATCAAAGGAATTAACGGTGTTGATGTTTTTGAGGAGTAAAGTATGGAAAGTAAGATTTAAGTTAATCTCGAAATTTTTTTTTTTTTTTTTTTAATTTGGAAACATGGAGAATATTTTGATTATCATCTTCGAGAATTATATAAGTGATTAAGATATTTGTGTTAAGGATTTATACCCTACTAAATTGAGACTCATGTTGAGATTGGAAATTCACGTATGAATAATTGTTGAGAAAAGAGATTTCTGAAGAAGCCATAGATTGTAAATATGGATAACCCGAGGTAATAAAGATATACTGAGATATAAAAAAAAATGGTACTAGTATAATGGTAAAAAAAAAAAGATACAAGTGAAATTTTTCATTGGCAGGTATGTTGGCAAGTACGAAGTGAATATATTATCTCAAGAGAGTTATTTAGGAAGTCTAAGGATCTTTATTAGATTATAGTATGACTGATACTAAAATTAAATTATGTGTTTATACATTAGAAGTTATACTTTAAGTATCTTTATATTATTGTGGTGAAAGTTGGGAGAAATTAATTGTCCTTAGTTGAACTTGCTCATAGCAGTAATTATCATGCCAATATACAATGGCATCATTTGAAGTTTTACATGAACATTATAGGTTTCTTAATATGTGAGTGCATTGAGAACAGTTAAACTTTGGAAATATAATTTGGAATAACATGCAATAAATAGAATATGAATTATCTAAATTGATGATGCTAGTTTGAAGAGCATGCTTCAAACATATGTTTTTGAGATAGGTAGGAGATTTCTTAACAGAATTTGTCTATAATAAAATGATATTAGAATATTTAAGCCTTATGTAAGAGGTGTTACAAATGTTCTGTTAAATGACTCAGTGGAGTTAGATTTATTATAAGATGTCATTGATAAAGTGAAATTGATTAGAAAAAGAATACTGGAAACTCAATACAAGTCAAAAGTTTACAAGGACTATGAATGTTGAGCACTAGGAATTTTCAGTTGGTGATCATATATTTTTTTAATGACTCACCAATGAAAGAGGTAATGAGATTTAAAAAGAAAGGGAAGTTACCCTCTCGGTATATAGAATTATTTGAATTCTTGATAAGATCGGTTTACCACTTGCATTGGATAATGTTTATCCAGTTTTTCATGTTTCTATACTACGAAAATATTTACCGGATTCTACACATGTTATACAGTGTCCATTGATTCAGTTAAAAATTTAAATTTATGAGGAACAACTAGTAGCAATAGTGGACAGATAAGTAAGGAAGTTATGGTTAAAAGAAATACCTATAGTAAAGGTGATATGGAAAAAAAAAAATCATTCTTTTGAGAAAGCTACTTGGGAAAGAGAGGAGGATATACGGCCAAATATCCGTATTTATTTGAACAATGAGGTTAGTGTTTATCTGCAACAGTGGTGATGAAATTCGGAGACCGAATTTCTTTAAGGGGGGAAGAATGTAATAACCGTAAAATTTAACAAAAAATCCAATTAAAGGAAATTTAGAATAAAAGAGAGAATTTTGACAATAGAGATAAGAACCAGTGAAAATATGTATATTTATTACATGGATTAAAGAATTACAAAAAAAAAAAGAAATATGAGAATTTATATTTTAGCGCGCTATTAGCAAAAATATTATTATTTATGTAGAAATAATTATGATTTGTTAAAAGTAAGTGGACTTTTAAGTAAAAGAAGTATTGTGTTGCTTAAAATAATTATATCGGCCTCTATTGAATTTTTATGGTATTTTTAGAAATATTCTTTCTTTTAATATGAATAAAGATATTTGTTTTGAAATTTGTTTTAATATGATTTTTATTGAGAAAAATTATGATTTAAGAGTTTAACTAAAGATTTATGAGGAAGGAAATTTTTAGAAATTTTTGGGATATTTTATGATGAAAAATGGAATTTATATGAATTTTTATAAAAAAAAAATCCTATTATTAATTATTAATAAATATTATTATATTAAAAAAAAAAAAAACAAATGTCAGAAACCATAAACGAAGCCGAGTGCAAAATTTCATAAGGAAGAAAAGAAAAAAAAAACGAAAAGGAATAGTAATGAATAGTGAGTGCATAGTAATCTCAAAATTTATCTTTCGATTTGAAGTGCTTAGGGGCTTCCAATCTCAAAACTGAAATTGTTATTGGATTCAGGACGAAGAGTACTTCAATTTTGACCGATCAGTTTTTCAAATCAACCGTTGAATCACTGTAGATCTGAAGTAGAAAATCTCGGTAAAAGGTAAGTTCTGAAAAACCTTACTTAAAGACTTCAAATTAGAAATCTGACACCGTAGATGGGTTCAGAAGCTTGATAAACATTAGAATATGTAATTTTTTCGGTCATTTGGTAACTTTTTATATGGCGGTGAATAGTACTTTTGGCCGTGAATAGTGGCGGATGAATAGTAATTCCGGCGATGAATAGTGACGATGAATAGTGTTTCCGGTGGTGAACAGTACCCGAGCTCATTTAAGGTTTTTGGACCTTCCGGACACGTTTTTGAAGCTTATTTGGTCAAATTCAGACTAGAAACGAGGATTTTAGGGCTGTCCAATCTGGAGCCCTTACCTGTGAGTAGATAATTCTTCCTATAACTTGTTTTTACTCTTCTTGAACTTTTCATTGATAAATGAGTATGATTACATGTTATTTATATGTTCATATGTTTCTGAAATGGTTTGAAATATTTGAAATGATTGAGAAATGATATCTAGTTCAAGAAGAGTATGATTTTTGAAATAGATTTTGAAATGCTTTGGATACGTTATTTCTAAATGCATTTCGCATTACATGGCAAAGAAATTATGATATGCTTATGACATTGATTTATAGAGATATATGATTGCTTAGAGAAAGGGCATATATATGTGATAAACCCTGAATGGGTAATTTATAACAGATGAATTTTTGAAATACATTGAACATGTGATTTTTACATGTATTTCGCATTACATGTCAAAGAAAGTATGTTATACATGTGACATTGATTTTACAGTGATATGGTTGCCTTGGATATGGGCATGATTATATGATTTCTCTGATTGAAAAATTTATAATAAAAGATTTTGTACTGAGACTGAAAGCTCTGTTTGAAATGATATGTAAAGTGATAAGTTGTTGAATATGATTGTATGGCGAATTATTTGATAATGATGCATTGCATATGATGGATATGCACTTTTATACATGTTTATATATTCATATAAAAATATATATGTATTGATAAGAAATGACGAGATTATATGGCTTGAGACGGTATTGTGAAGGTGGTATTAGTGGTAATGTGAGGAGGCAGTAGGGTGATGAACTCACATTCGCTAATTACCTATTGTGATGATGACAGTGGTAATGTGAGGAGGCAGAAGGGTGATGAACTCACATTCCCTGTTGATCTATTGAAGTTGTAGTCAGTGGTAATGTGAGGAGGCAGTAGGGTGATGAACTCACATTCCCTGATTACCTATTGTGATTGTGACTATGGTAATGTGAGGAGGCAGAAGGGTGATGAACTCACATTCCATGTTTATCTATTGAGTATATTGAAAGTTATGACATACTTGAGCATTATATAAAAGAATTGATTTTTATTGCATATCAAATTCGATTTAAGATAAATTTGTATCATATGTGGTTACAGATATTTGTATGTGATTTGAATTGAGATGTTTTGAAATGCGGGTCCCATATGAATGTACTCCTGAATGTAACTTTTCAATATGAGAAACTTTGAAATGAAAAGTACATCCATATGTTGACCTAAGAGGTTATAGGGGGTGTTATCTGCTCACTGAGTTGTAAAACTCACTACACGATGTGGATCTATTTTTCAGATAAAGACACTGAGTTTGGTCCAGCAACCAAGTGATCGACTAGAGGTTGTACTCCAGTGGTGAGCCTACATTGTTTTTAGGCTCTCAATGTTTTATAATTGCAAAATATTTGTACTCTAGAGTTGCTCTGAACGTCACAGGCAGGATCCTTGCTTCTACTGTTACTCTGGTGTTTATAGACGTAAACTGTATATTGTATATGTGTATGAGCACTTATATGTATTGGTTTATATGATAAAGAATGGCATTATGTACATTTATGGAAAATATATGTGTATGGTATATGGATTTCACGTGCCCTAAAATTAGGGTCGTGACACTAATATCGATCCATAGATAATCCATGCGAGATTGATTAGAAAATGAATACAAATAATTCAATACAGGCCAAAAGTCTAAAGGAATCATGCATGTTGAGCACTAGAAATTTAGAATAAAAGAGAGAATTTTGAAAATATGAGAATTTATGTTTTGGCGCATACTTTTTATTTTTAAATGATAGTATTTTGCTATAAGCAAATATATTTTTATTTATATAGAAATGATTATGATTTGTTAAAAGTAAGTGGACTTTTAAGTAAAAGAAGAATTGTGTTACTTAAAATAATTATATCGGCCTCTAATGAATTTGTATGGTATTTTTAGAAATATTCTTTCTTTTAATATGAATAAAGATATTTGTTTTGAAATTTGTTTTATTATTATTTTTATCAAGAAAAATTGTGATTTAAGAGTTTAACTAAATATTTACGAAAATGAAAATTTTTAGGAATTTTTGGAATATTTTATGATGAAAAATAGAATTTATATGAATTTTTATAAAAGAAAATCCTATTATTAATTATTTAATAATTATTATTATATTTAAATAAAAAAAACCTCAGAAACCATAAAACGAAACTAGGGCGACTGCGTATCGAATTCGAAGAAAAATCAGAAAAAAAAAATGAATAATAATGAATAGTGTAGGAATAGTAACATCCAACATTTTTTTTCGATTTAGAGTACCAATTGACTTCTGATTTCAAAATTGAAAGTGTTATTGGATTCAAGATGAAAAGTACTTTAGTTTTGACCGATCAATTTTTTAAATCAACCGTTAAATCGCCGTAGATCTGAAGTAGAAAATCTCGGTAAAAAGTAAGTTCTGAAAAACCTTACTTAGAGACTTCTAATTAGAAATCTGACTCCGTAGATGGATTCAGAAACTAGATAAACATTAGGATATGAATTCGTTTTGTTAAATTGGTAAAAATTTTGTGACGGTGAATAGTGTTTTTTGGCGATGAATAGTGGCGGTGTATAGTATTTTTTGGCATGAATAGTATTTTCTAACGGTGAATAGTGACTAAACTCCCAAAGTCATTTTTCAAGTTTTTGGATCTTCCGGACTCGATTTTGGAGTTTTTTTACCGAATTCAGACCAGAAACGAGGATTTTATGGCTGTCCAATCTGGAACCCTTACCGGTGAGTGGGTTTTTCATACTATAGCGCATGTTTTACGAATTCGGTTTATAACTCTCTCGTATGATTTTAACTAGTTGGAATGTATGCTAAATTGTTTTACCGCTTTAAAAACCAATATGTTCCAACCATGTTAGAAATTATAAATTTCAATCCTAGTTGAACCCTAGGTATGCAGGGCAAGCATCTAGATTGATAATTCTCCATTGAGCTAGATTTATAGAAATGCGAACTTAGTCAAAGAAATGAACTAAGTTAGCCATGAAATGATTTGATGCATGCGAACATCTATGCGACGTCTACAGACGATATGTTTAAAGGGAAAGTTTATGATGATAAAGGTCTCCATGGGAATCTATGGATGAGACATATTTTAGAACGGATTTTTATGCATGAAAAGAGTTAGATGGAGAATTATAGCTTTATTATAATGTTATTGAAATGTTTTACTTTAAACTCTTTGAATAGCATATTTTCAAATATTTTCTATTGGAGGAACCCTTTTAGATCACTGTTAGCTAGCCGCAGGTAGTGCTAACCCTGGTGCACCATGGTCATGTTAAGGCTTCGGCCTGAGATATTATGACGGGCTTATGACCGCCTGAGTCACAGAATTTAGGGTAGACTTATGTCTACGCCTACAGTGATTGCCACACCCTTGCTATGTTCTTGAAAAATTTAGGGTGGACTTATGTCTACGCCTACAGTGATTACCCTCCCCTTGCTATGTGCTTGGGAAATATGATAGATCTGTTAGGAAAGACCTCCAATAGACTAGTGCATTTTTCTTAAAGATTAAATATTTCTAAACAATCTCATTCATCATTGTTATTGCATAAATAACTTCATTTATTACTTACCATGCATAATTGATTTGCTTTACAGTTACTGATTTAATCATGTTTTATCTTTTGAACATACATTTGAACTGTTTAGCTTTTCTTTCATTAAATTATAGTTAAATGCTTAATGTTTCTATTATTATCTTTACACTTTGATTTCAATTATTAAACTCATTGCGAAACATTCGTGCTTGGTTTTCTCTGTTTCTGTTATAGTGTGATTTACCCATTCACTGAGATGTGATCTCACCCCTCTTCTATTGCCTCCACACAGATAGTCAAAGAGACTTTGATTCAGCTATAGCTCCGTAGGAGGCTGAAGATAGTGTTGGTGAGCCCCAGTTTGGGTAAGGCTCTTTTGTACTGTTTGTCTAGTTTAGTTTATGTCTAGTGTACCTCCATGAACTTACAGGCAGGATCCTCGCTTCTTGCGTATTCTGATGTGTTATTTGGAAAATGGTTTTATGTTTTACAACGATGTTGGTATTATGAGGCCTTGGACCAAGTTGAATCACATGAATATTATGAGGCCATGGGCCAAGTTGAATCACGGATGTTGGATTCATGAAATATATATATATATATATATATACAATATTTTCTGATATTGGATGTGGCATATGTGGCCAGTTATATTTTTTATGTACTCTGGATTGTGTGCTGGATGTTTGTGCACGCTATGTGTTAGGCTTGCAGTTAGGGGGAAACCCTTATGCCGTGCCGGTCATGTGTTCCATCATTTGGGGCTGTGACACAATCAATCAAATGTAAAAGATTAAGTGTTCAGGATTTTAGGATTCTCAAGTAAAATATAGGTTACAATTGAGTTCAGGTTCACACATAACACTCAAAACTCATCTATTTTCCTAAGGTTACAAGCACTTTAAATTATTTTCATCATTGGTGCTAGTTTTGCCTATTCCCAAAACATCACTCAGTTTTTTTTTTTTGAAATCTAGGTGCTGGAACCTATACAGAGATAGCAGGCTAGACACCCACGTCTTTTTTTTTAAGAAAGAAGAAGGACAAGCACAAAAAAAACAACAAAAATTGAAAGAGATATTACCTGGAAGGAAATCTAAGAAAAGATGAAACTGCAATAAACTAACCAGAAAAGAAAAAATTATTCAATCAAATAAAAGGTGTTACAGATGAAGATCCAAATCCAATTTGCGCTTTCTACGGTTGTCTGTTGTCCAATCTATTTGAGCTGTAGCTTAATCAGGAATATGAACATATGCTTGTAATGCATCAATCAACTCATCAGCATTTGAAGCCAAGATGAGAATTCGTCGTGCTGAGTGTGAGATAAACCTCTGTTCTATAGCTTGATCAAGAAAAGACAACAAACCATTAAAGAAATTGTTAACATTCAACAGACCTATGGGTTTATGGTGGAGATTCAATTGTGCCCAGGAAACTATTTGAAATTTTTTTTCCAAAGTACCAAAACTACTTGGTAAGGCAATGAAAGCATCAGTGTTGCTCATCATTCTAGCAATGCGTTCATGCATGGAGAATACCCTAAATTCTTTCCCAATTGTTTTTCCAATGATGTTTGATACAACTAGAGTTGTAGGAATAATACTAAGAACTTGGCATCCTCCTACATGTGCAGCTGTAGACATACACCCCATTAACCCACGACTACCTCCACCATAGACTAAATGAATTTTTCTCCTGGCCAGTACAATACCCAAATTTTGTGCTGCTTCAACATACTCTCCATGTTTTCTAAGATTAGAACCACAAAAGACACAAATATTTCGAAATTGACGAAATGTGATTCCTTCCATACCTGCAATCACCTTAACTTTGAGTATGAAGATAAAGATAATAATATGTACATTTATAGAACTCGTATAAAAGCATACTTACAGTAGCTATGTGAATAAGACGGTGGCATAATTACAATAGTCATGTGAGTAGACCGATGGATGACAGCTAAATTAAAGACAAAAAATTTAAAAATAATGGCACGCATGCATATGTACAGTAGTTGTTATTGTGGCTCACATCTTCCTCTGGTTTTACGTCCAGTAATGGCTTAAACGCCCTTTAAGGGTCGAGGATATGCTTCCCATCCAATTTTCTTATAAATTTGCAAACAGGGTCTTTTAATGTTAGATTCCCAAGACTGTATCGTTTTTGTTCTTTTTTAAAATGGGGCCATAAACCAACAATACCGATATACACATATCCACTAGGATGCGTCTCAAGAGACGTTGGATGAAACTTATCATTTAATGACTCCTTACTCAAGCCATCCTTAATGAATTTTATTTTATCTTCTTGATTTACATGAACCCATCCCAAAGAACGACAACGTGTGTTGCAAGTTTCATGTCCACATTTATGGCAGACACTCATTCTTTTAGCTCTACGCTTTTTAGCAAAACTGCTTTTCCTAAACCAGGCATGTAAGAGATGTAATCATTTGCAGACTCACCTGCTAATCGTACCTTAGCTTCAATTAGCCAACGAATATCAGCAGGTATTCTCATTATCATCATCAACCTTAATCTTTCAACCCGTGCTTTATAAATTTTCAACAATGCATTGGGTGGAAAAGAAGGAAAATGATTTTTCAAGTTTACAAGTATGTCTTCCATTCTCAATTCAATTTTTTTTAAGAAAGATCAAAAGCAACAAAACCAAGAAAACAATAGCAATTCAAAAGTAAATATTATTGCAAACTAAATAAAAAAATCTCACCTAAATAGCGTGCGTAGCAATTTTTGACAAAGGAAGCAAATCAATCCTGGTAGACAGGATCACGCAGAAGTGTCTCTTCTACCTATAGGTTGCGTAATTCCAAAAATGATTTCAATCTTTGGCCATTGACTTTAAATACATAACTATTTTTGGGATTTTCAATCTCTACTGCACCATGTGGATAAACAATACGAACAATGAATGGTCCTGACCATCGAGAACGTAATTTTCCTGGGAATAAATGCAAACGAGAGTTATATAGAAGAACTTTTTGACCTACATTAAATGATTTTCTTAAAATATTTTTGTCATGAAAAAATTTCATTCGATCCTTGTACAATTTTGCATTCTCATATGCACCATTCCTTATTTCTTCCAGTTCATTGAGTTGAAGCTTCCTGTGGGAACCTGCTTTGTCAAGAACAAAGTTAAATTGTTTGATGGCCCAATAAGCTTTATGTTCTAACTCAATAGGTAAATGACAAGCTTTGCCATACACAAGTCGGTAAGGAGACATTCCAATAAGGGTTTTAAAAGTAGTACGATAAGCCCATAAAGCATCAAAAAGTTTTAAAGAGCAATCTTTTCTACTTGGGTTAATCGTTTTTTCCAAAATATTTTTAATTTCCCTATTTGAAATCTCAACTTGACCACTAGTCTGAGGGTGGTATGGGGTAGCAACTTTGTGTGTAATGCCATATTTTCTCATTAACTACTCAAAATGCTTATTACAAAAATGTTTTCCCCCATCACTAATGATAGCTCGTGGTGTGCCAAATCTCAAAAAGATGTTTTCTTTCAAGAATTTTACCATAATCTTGTGATCATTTGTTTTACATGCAAGAGCCTCTACCCATTTTGACACATAATCCACAGCAACAAAGATGTATAAATTACCGAAACAATTAGGAAAAGGACCCATGAAATCAACTCCCCAGACATAAAATATCTCAACAATAAGAATGGGAGTTAAAGGCATCATATTCCTCCGTGAAATACTACCCAATTTTTAACAACGCTCACAAGAACTACAATACAAATGGGCATCTTTGAACAATGATGGCCAGTAAAAGCCACATTGCAAGACTTTTGTAGTAGTTTTTTTAGCACTAAAATGACCTCTACAAGCATGATCATGACAAAAAGAAATAACACTATATTGCTCACTCTTAAGAACACATCTTCGAATGATTTGATCAAGAAAATACTTAAACAAGTATGGATCTTCCTAAAAGAATTTCTTTACTTCTGCTAAAAATTTTACCCGATCTTGCTTACTCCAATGTGTAGGTATTTGACCTATAGCAAGATAATTAGCAATGTCAGCAAACCAGGGTAACTGAGAAATAGACATGAGTTGCTCATCTGGAAATGAGTCTTCGATAAGCAAGTTATTGTCACCCGATTCAACTATCAGCCTAGACAAATGATCAGCCACAACATTTTCAGATCCTTTCTTATCCAGAATTTCTATATCAAATTCTTGCAACAACAGTATCCATCTTATCAAACGCGTTTTAGCATCTTTCTTAAAAAGAAGATACTTAAGTGCAGCATGATCTGAAAAAACTACAATTTTAGATCCTAAAAAATAAGATCTAAATTTGTCTAATGCAAATACCACAGCTAGTAACTCTTTTCTGTTGTAGAATCATTCAATTGAGCATCATTAAGAGTTTTACTAGCATAGTATATCACATAAGGAAAATTTTCTAGACGTGGACCCAAAACAGCTCCAATTGTATAATCAGAGGCATCATACATGATTTCAAATGGAAGATTCCAATTGGGTGGTCTAATGATGGGTGCAGAAGTAAGTAGGGATTTGAGCTTCTCAAACGCTTGAAAGCATTTTTCATCAAATATAAAAGGTGCATCTTTGGTAAGCAAATTACACAAAGGTTTGGAGATTTTACTGAAATCTTTGATGAATCTGCGATAAAACCCTGCATGGCCTAAAAAAGAACGTACCTCTTTTACTGTCCGAGGAGGTGGAAGACTGGAAATTAATTCAATTTTGGCTTTATCTACCTCAATCCCCTGATTTAACACAATATGTCCCAAAACAATTCCTTTTTTAACCATGAAATGACATTTTTCCCAATTCAAAACAAGGTTCTTTTCCTTACACCTAATTAAGACCAATATTAAATGGTGTAAACATTCCTTAAAACTGGACCCATGTACAGAAAAATCATCCATGAATACTTCTAGAAATCGCTCTACCATGTCAGAAAATATGCTTATCATGCAATGCTAAAATGTAGCAGGTGCATTGCACAATCCAAATGGCATTTGACGATAGGCAAAAGTTCCGAAAAGACAAGTGAATGTAGTTTTCTCTTGATCCTCGGGTGCAATGGGAATTTGGTTGTAACCTGAATATCCATCAAGAAAACAATAATATGCATGTCCAGCCAATCTTTCTAACATCTGATCTATAAAAGGAAGTGAAAAATGATATTTTCTTGTTACAACATTCTACTTGCGATAGTCAATACAAATACGCCACCCAGTTTGTACTCTGGTGGGAATTAATTCATTATCCTCATTCTTGACTACAGTAATGCCAAACTTCTTAGGTACTACCTAAACAGGACTGACCCATGCACTATCAGAAATCGGGTAAATGACACCTACATCAAGAAGTTTAACCACTTCAGCTCTCACAACTTCTTTCATGTTTGGATTTAGACGTCTTTGTGGCTCTCTTGAGCTTTTGGCATTGTCCTCTAAATGTATCATGTGCATGCAAATTGATGGACTAATACCTTTTATGTTTGCTATTGTCCACCCTATGGCTTCACTATGCTCACTGATGACTTTTATGAGTTCAACTTCATGTTCTCTATCTAGGTCTAATGCAATGATAACAGGTAAGGTCTCAGTAGGTCCTAAAAACACATATTTTAGAGAATCTGACAAAGGTTTTAACTCTACCTGGGGCGGCTTCTCTATGGATGGTAATAGGACAGACCCAGAAGATGTAATTGTCTCTGTTTTGACTTTCCATTCATTGGTATCCATCAATGGAGTAGTCTCTAACAGGGAATTTATTTCATTGATCAAACAGTCCTCGTCTATGTCCATGTTGAAGTAAGCCAAACATTTTTCTAAAGGGTCATCATCAAAAGAACTTAAAAATGAATCATCAGCTATACTCTCAATCATGTTGACCTCACATAAATCACCAGCATCCACAGGTTGACGAGAGACATTAAAAACATTAAGTTCCACAGTCATATTTTCAAAAGATAGATTCAAAATTCCATTTTGACAATTAATGATCGCATTGGATGTTGCAAGAAATGGTCTACCCAAAATAACTAGAATTTGTGTCTCTGTATTTTCAACAAGTTCAGTGTCAAGAACAATGAAATCTATTGGAAAGTAGAATTTATCAACCTTAATGAGCACATCCTCTATGACACCTCTTAGAATTTTTGTGGACCTATCAGCTAATTGAAGGGTTACTGGTGTAGGTTTTAACTTTCCTAATCCAAGTTTTGCATACACAGAATACGGCAACAGATTCACACTTGCTCTTAGATCAAGTAAGGCTCAGTTAATCACATGGTCACCTATAACACAAGAAATTGTAGGACAACCGGGATCTTTGTACTTGACAGAAGTTTTTTTGTTGAATTACGGAGCTCACTTGTTCAGTCAAAAATATCTTTTTTGGAACATTAGTTTTCCTTTTTACCGTGCAAAGATCTTTCAAAAATTTTGAGTAAGCAGGTACTTGTTTGATAGCGTCAAGAAAATGGATGTTAATGCTTACTTGCTTAAACACCTCGAAAATGTCACTATATTGAGTACCTTTCTTATTTATCTCAAGTCTTTGTGGAAATGGAGCTTTAGGGGCACAAGGAATATGTTCACTTTTATTCTCACTTGAGTCATTAATTTGTGGTTCATACTGACTCTGTTCTTTAGTTTCAAGCATGTGAACTTGATTATCAATCACTTTTCCAGATCTAAGGGTCGTTACAGACTTCACTTCTTCATTAGGATTTGTTGATAATCCTACTTCAAATTGACCCTTAGGATTAGGAATAGGTTGATTGGGAAATTTTTCTTTCTCTCTCTCTCTCTCTCTCTCTCCTACAGCATTGGCTATTTGACCCAATTGTGTTTCAAGCTTTGAAATAGATTGAGTGTGGGATTGTAAAGCTTGTTAAGTTGATTGCATGAATTGTTGTAGAGTAACTTCCAAAGAAGATCTTCTTTGTTGTGATACTCCGAAAGGAGGAGCATATTGAGGAACTGGAGGATATGAGTTAGGAGGGGCAAATTGTTGCCCACCTTGATTCATTGAAAGCTGATTTTGCCTCCATGAAAAGTTTGGATGATTCCTCCAATTTGGATTATATGTAGGTGAAAATAGACCGTCTGATGATTTTCCATGAAATTGAAGAGAATTGACTTGCTCAGAGAATGCATCTTGGTAAGCTGGTATGGATGGACAAGATTGTGTAATGTGAGATGTACTAGAACATAAGCCACATGCCTATATCCTAATATTGGTGGAAGGGTTCAGAGTGTGACTTAAAGTTAAAACTTCAACCTTTCTAGTCAGGCTAACTAAGACAATTTTCACATCTGTGTCATCACTCACCTCATAAATTCCTCCCTTTTTGTGTGTTTGAGACTTCTTATCCCTGAATTTTATGCAGTTCCAATGTTGAGAATTTTCAAATAAAGATCCTAAGGATTTCCAAGCTTCTCCCTCATTCAGTTGTAAAAATATCCCACCATGCATACTTTGGATCATTTGATGGTTTGATGAAGTTAAACCATCATAAAAATATTTCACCAATCTCCAAATTTCAAAACCATGATGAGGACATTTCAAAAGAAGATCATTAAATCTTTCCCAACATTCGAAAAATTGTTCACCATCTTTTTGACAAAAATCAAAAATTTCTCTCTTAAGGGCATCAGTTTTAAACATGGGAAAAAATTTTGCCAGAAACTTATTTACCAATTGGTTCCAACTAGTAATAGTTCCTATAGGAAGGGAGTTCAACCAAGCTTTAGCTTTATCTTTTAATGAGAATAGAAACATTCTAAGCCTAATTGACTCATCATTGAAATTTTGAAAGCGAAATGTTGAACAAATTTCAAGAAATTCCTTCACATGCATGTATGGATCTTCTCTTTCCAAACCATAAAATGATGGTAAAAGTTGAAGTATGGCTGGTTTGAGTTCAAAGTGAGTTGCAGTAGTTTGTGGCAAAACTATGCAAGATGGAGTATTGGCTATGACAGGTGAGAAGTACTCCATAAGAGTTTTCTCATGCACAACTTGTTCTTCCATTTTTTATGACGTCTCAACAAAGTCTAATATTCCAATTTTTAAATCAAAGGGTGATCTTAAACTTTTCCTAACCAAACGCTGATCTTTATCACGTTTCCAAACACGCATAAACTAAAAGAAAAATTATAAACAAATATTTCTAATATCATATAACACAATTACAAAAAAGGATAATTTTACAACTTAATAACATATATATGCAATGTTAACTACAAGTAACAAAATGCAAATACAACAAAAAAAATCACAAAATTTTGCAACAAAGACTTTTTTTCACAAAGAAAATTTTCTATACAAAAAATAAATATTCTAAATAATAACTAGTGGAAGAATTTTACTTACCTAGATCTAATTAGCTTTTCCGTCAGAATCCCTGGCAACGGTGCCAAAAATTTGTTGTTATTTTTATTAAAACTCGCAAGCGCACGAATCTATTGCAGTATAGATTTAGTGGTATACAAGGTCGATCCCACGAAGATTTCCAATTGAGAGAATTTAATTCAGATCCAAAATAAATATTTCTAACCTAGTTGCCAGAATGTTTGTTTTGTGAGAAGAGTACTGAACAGAGCTTGTAAAGAACTAAAATATTGAGATTAAATATGAATGTATTCAAAGTAAGAAACATGCTAAGGTTAGGGGATCCACTCTTGGTACATCAAATAATAATAAATTTTAACTCTTTTATTACTCAAATGGAATCCTCACGTAAATGAGGTTCCATTCGAAAGATATGTTACATTAAACACGCTTTGGTTTATAGATGAAGTGTATTTGCCTTCTTTTATTATATTACTAATAGTAAATAATTTTTGTAAAATGGATTCAAGTATACATCGTGCCAATCATCATATTGTCTACAATAAATCAAGAATGATTCAAGTATTTATTGTGCCAAAGATTGTCTACAATGTATCAAGATTTGCACTTTACAAAATTTAAAATAAAAATATACAAACAAAGTCAATAATAATAATATAAAATAGGTGGTAAAACCAGCCATTGAGAAAAGAAATAACAAGAAAATAAATACAAAAAGTGAAGAAAATAAATAACAGAGGGGCAATAAAGCAATCCTCTAAAAAAGTAAATAACAAGAAAGTAAATAATAAAAGTGCAAAAAATAAATAACAGATAGGCAACAAAGCCATCCTCTAAAAAAAAGTAAATAACAAGAAAGTAAATAATAAAAGTGCAGAAAATAAATAACAGAGGAGCAATAAAGCCATCATCTAAGAAAGTAAATAACAAGAAAGTAAATAATAAAAGTACAGAAAATAAATAACAGAGGGACAACAAAACTATCCTCTAAAAGAAAGTAAATAATAAAAGTACAGAAAATAAATAACAGAGAGACAACAAAGTCATCCTCTAAAAAAATAAATAACAAGAAAGTAAATAAAAAAAGTGCAGAAAATAAATAATAGAGAGGCGACATAGTCGTCCTCTAAAAGAAAGTAAATAATAAAAGTGCAGAAAATAAATAACAGAGGGGCAACAAAGCCATCCTCTAAAAAAAATAACAAGAAAGTAAATAAAAGTGCAGAAAATAAATAACAGAGAGGCGACATAGCTGTCCTCTCAAAAGAAAAATAATAAGAAAATAATAACAGAAAGAATAAATAACAGAGGGGCAACAAAGCCATCCTCTAAGAAAGTAAATAACACGAAAGTAAATAATAGAAAGGTAGAAAATAAATAATAGAGAGGCAACAAAGTCATCATCTAAGAAAGTAAATAACAAGAAAATAAATAAGAAGATAAATACAACATCAGTATAAACATTAAAATTAAGAGTTAAATAAATTATTATTTTTATACCAAGAGTTTCCCCCTTTAACCTTAGCATTAGGAGATTAGTTCTCCATAATCAAGGTAAGAAAACAAAATGAAAGATGAAGAAGCATGATAAAACTTATGAAAGAAAGTAAAGATACAAAATGTATAAAGAGAGAAAAAGATTACAAACACTTAGAACTTCAACAAAGCTTTCCCAAGCTCACTTTTCAACCTTTCTCCCCTCCCTTTAGCTCACAATATGTCTTTATTTATAGACAAAATAAGGGAAGTATGTGACAAAAATGGCAGGTAGCAAATTGCACTAAAGTTGACAAGTTGTGTTGCATTATGTGCCCTAAAATTCATCATGATATATCGTCTTGATAGACATTGAATCTGATGATCCAATCAACATAAAATTTATAGCTATTTTCATTATCTTTCCATCCATATAAGGTAGAGAAAACTTGGCCACATATTTTTTGATTTATGGCCAAAACACTATAGCAAGGTCAGGCTCGACTGCAACAGTAAACATGTTCGGTTCTAGCCCAATTTTGGCCCTTTTAGTGTCTAAATTTTCTGACCACTTGAACATCAAAGTTGTAGTAAATTATATCTATGATTCACCTACAAAATTTTGTATCCATTAAATATGTATTCTCTGAAATATGGCCCAAATACTACAGTAAGATTGAACTTGACTGCAACAGTGAACATGTTCTGTTTTATCCCAATTTCTACCCTTTGGATGTCTGAATTTGCTGATCACATAAACATAAAAGTCGTATGAAATTATGTCAGCTATTCATCTACCAAATTTCATACATAATATATACGTATTTTCAGAGATACAGCTAAAATACTGTAGTAAGATCAAGTTGAAAAGTAAATAGCAAACAAATTTTTAACATTGAGTGTTTTGCCTTGAATCTTTATGTTTCAATTCTTTTAGAAATGTAGTCATAAATCAAAATTGAATTGATGCATATATCCATTAGGATGCGTCTCAAGAGACAAAAAGATAATGCTCCTTACTCAGCCATCCTTAATGAATTTATTTTGTCTGTTTGATTTATAAACATCATTTTCAAATAATCACAATTTAGTTTTGATTCCTCCAATTGAGTCAATTTCTTATTCTTCTCTTCATCTATAAAAATGCACAAAACTAAAGACAAATAAGGGAGATAAATGCTTAATTAAGGCAAAAAGATAAGATAAAAATATTTACTTTATGAGTAGAAAATTCATTCATCAGAGCCCTACCTTGTGAGTAGATACTTCTTTCTATGATTTATCCCGTGTTCTTCTTGAACTATAAATATATAATTGTTTCTGTTTACAATTATCTATGCTATCATAAATATCTGAAATGTGTTAAAATATTTATTTTGCTTACGAGCTGGCACATAATTCAAGAAGAGTATGGTTTTCGAAATGGATTTTGGAACTCATTGAATATGTGGTTCTAAATATATTTATCATTATTTGATAAAGTGAATATTATGTACACGATGCATTGATTTGTAAGCTATATAATTGTGAAAATGATGCATGTCATATTATAAATGAGATTGAATGGCAAGCGTAAAGCTCATGGCGAGTTGCTTGATAATTTTACATGTATTTATATGTATTGATGAATATCGGCTGGTTGTATGGCTTGTGACGGTACCGAATAGGGGACGCCCTGTTAGCCTGAGTGAGCCGGGGGAGGGCTGCTCCAACCGAGTGATAGTGGTAATGTGGGGGGCAGAAGGGTATGTACTCACATTCCCTGATCACTTATTGTGATTGTGGTCGAGGTCACTATGCATATAGCAAATGAGTTATATTTTTATTGCATTGACCAGATTGCCAAGTGAAGCATAAGTATTAAATTGATGATTTTATCTCTTTTACTATAGTTTATACAGTTAAGTATAACAACATTTGTTTAATGATCATACCATGGTACATATGGTTTTGGATATCTGAATATCTTTTGATTTGAGAATATTTGAAATACAGGTTCTATATGAATGTACTTTTGAACTGTATTTTCTATGTGACACATTTTAAAATATAAGTACATCCATATGCTGATCTAAGAGGTCATAGGAGGAATTATTTGTTCACTGAGTTGTCAAACTCACTACACGATATTTCCACATTTTTCAGATAAGAATATCAGAGTCTGATTCGGCAGATAGGTGATATATTCTTTGGGTGAGTCTACGTTGCTTCCCAAGACTCACGGTCTTTGAATTATATTGTATTTGTATTCTAGAGTGCTCTGAACGCTATAGTCAGGATCCCCGTTTTTGTTGTACTTTGATGTTTATAAATTTGGTCTGTATATTGTGTATACATGAGAGATCCTATATATATATATATATATATATATATATATATATATATATATATATATATATATATATATATATATATATATATATATATATATATATATTCCCATGATAAAGAATTGAATTATATATCTTTAAGGAAAATATCTGATTGCGGAAATTATAAAAAAAAAGAAAAATATTTATTTTACGTAACGTAAATTGGGGGTGTTACACTAAACTTGCCATTTCTTATAATGCATTTTTGGTACATATTAGCATGCATGTGATTTGTTATTTATTATCGTTATACTATTATTTAATTGATTTTTACTTTTTGAACTATATATTAATTTATTATCATGAGTTATAAATAGGGACAAATTATTATAAGCCTAAGGGGAAGTGTAGCACTAAGTATTACAACTAATGCAACACCAAAATTTTCAAAAGAATTGTCGAGTTGATTTTTTTAATTTGCTAATATTCTATTACGTGTATTATTTTATGTTAACTAATATTTGGTAGTTGTCTACCAACTAACATTTGTTAGAGTTAAAATTATGTTAATATATATTGTTTTTATTACTTTCTTTGGTTCTTAATTTTTTTTCCATAATATAGGCTTTTATTTTTAGTACAAATGTAAATATAATTTTTTTTAAAAAAAAATTTATAGAGAATTCAGTGACAATTTTTTTTTGTCCCTAAATCACTGTTGAGGTACGACAAAATTTGCCACTAAAAAAGTATTCATTCATGACTTTTCTCATCATTAAAACCTTATATGTATCATACTTTCGTTTATGACTTTTGTAAGACGTCATAGAATGTGTTTACAGTGATGACTTTTGTTCATCACTGAAATCCTATATGCAAATGATTTTCAATAACTACTGGTTCAATTCATTATTAAAAATTAATTTAGTAACAACTTTTTATGATCGTCACCAAAAATACATTCTACAATAACAAAAGTCACCATTGAAGCCTATGATGGTGAAACTATAATATGTTATGTGATGACATATAATGGTTTCAATGATGAGTTTAATGGATTTTAGTAATAATTGAATATAAACTTTTAGTAACGACTATTAAAATTATCATAGAAAACTTTTAACAATTAAAATATTTGCAATGAAAGGGCATAAACGAAAAGTCATCACCAAAAGTCTTCGGTGATAATCTTTTGACTTTTAGTAATAATTTTAGTCATCACAGAATTCTTATGTTCACGTAGTAATTGTGATATTATTTTAATTTTTAAAATATATTTTATAGAATTTCTTCTAAAATTTAAAAAATGAAACTAATATTTTTAAGTGACAACTACTAAAATCATTAGAGAAAACTTTTAACAACCTAAGTATTTGCAATAAAGGGGTGACAACGAAAAATCATCACCGAAAAGTCTTTATTGACAATATTTTGACTTTTAGTGATAATTTTATTCATCATAAAAATTCTGTTTTCTTATAGTGAATTATGATATTATTTTAATTTTTTAAAATATTTTTTATAGACTTTCTTCTAAAATAAAAAAGATGAAATTAATATGTCTTTACCCTATTTTAGAAAATATTTTTTCCTAAATTCTACTAAACACATTTTCAGTCATTTTTTTTGTTTTTAGTATAAATAAAAACAATAAACATGTAAATCAAACAAACTCTATGAGATGGTGCTCAGTCCAAAATTGAGAAAGGTTTAAAGTGGTCCTTTTCAATTTTCCTAGTGGAGAGAATATTTACCAATGCTTCAAAGTTAAAAGGAATATTTTTATTTCTAACTAATAAATAATATTAGGAAGTATTAATTGTAGAAATCGCAACCATGAAAATAATTTGTACAAACAAACTTCATTAGTTAGATGAATGATCCTGTCAACTGACAGCGGCACAAAATTTTTGATAGGCTAATTCTTTACAAAAGATCCTTTCTGCACCTAACAATCCCTTTAGAATCAGTGTTTTATACCTAGATTCAGCTCATTTGAAATCAAGGCTAGCGAGAACTCAATTGTTACCACAGTTGCCGGCTTTCCCCAGCCAAGTTATCAGCTAAAGGATTAAAGGTAATTAAGGATATTTGCGCAATTCTTTATTTTCAAACTTGCATAAGCAATATAGTTAGCTTCATTTGCAAATTTGGGAATGAATTCTTCGAGAATGTCCTATAAATGGTCCTATTCGAAGCTTCATATTTGTGCCAGTGCCCTTAAGAGATCATAAAACTTTCCCTAGGCGAACCTATATTTTCATAATATACAGTTTTATCTTGACCGTTTTGTATTTTTCTAAACCGTGTTAGTTTCATCATTGTTTAATTATATCAAATTGCTAGCTAAGCAACAAGATTTTCTGGGTTTCTGTTCTTCCCATTGGCTTTCTCCTTCCATATATCTGCCACTTCCTCAAATGATAGACCTTTCATCTCTGGCATAAAGAAAATCACAAACCCAACTGCAAGTACAGCTATAGCTCCAAGAATCATGAAACTCTCGCCAAGCCCTATTGCATCAACAACAGAAAGGAAGCTTGTGGACATTATCAAACTACAAATCCAGTTCACAGTAGCTGACATGCCACCGCATAAACCTCGATATTCTTCAGGATAAATCTCTGAGTTTAAAGCCCATAGCACAGGACCCATACCTGGTGCAAAGGAAGCAATATAAAGGGCCAGGCCCGCAATGGCGATCCACCCAAGGACTTGATCTTCGTTTCCATGTCTTGTGATATAGCTTGATGCGGAGAGAACGGCCAAGGCTGCGATCACACCAGACAAACTATCAAGAACCAACTTTTTACGCCCTAATATATCGATAAGGTATATGCCAAGAATGGTGGCAGATGCATTCATGCCAGAAACAATGATGGACAAGAGCAAAGCAGCCTGATTGGATTTGAAACCAGCCATTTGTATGATGGTGGGACTGTAATACATAACAATGCTGACACCAGTAAATTGCTGGAAAGCTTGAAGTCCGGCCCCACAAGAAAATGCAGTTCTAATTTCCTTATTTTTGAAGACATCACTGTATTTAACTTTAGTCTGATTTTTGCTTTCTTGGTCCAAGAGGGTTTGAAGCATACTGATCTCGTCCTCTAAGCGAGGTGATGAGTAAATCTTAGAAAGCACAGCACCGGCTTCTTCTTTCCTATTCTGTACATAAACATGAGCTATTTTTGAATATGCTATAATGATAATCATCATATACATAAAGGAAGAAAATACTAGGAATTCTTACCTGCAAAATTTCTGCTGTTTTGAAAATCGCTTTATTAAAATTAGAATTTTTTAAAAGCATTGTGACAAAGAAGCATGTTAGAGTTTGATCAAATCTTTAGCGTTTTTAAAAATGTAATTAATACTGGAGATAATATTTATAATTTGTTATTTGAGTGAGGGTATTTATATCTAAAAAATATAAACTTATGCTTCTGATTCTGCTTTATTGGAGAAGCTCTAATTTCTTCCTTCTCTCCCACAGCAGAGAGTTGAACTCCGCGACCATTTAAAGTGATTTTTTGTGTTGGTCAAACAGACAAAAAATAAAGATAAAAAAGCGTTTGGAAAAAGAAAATCTACTTTCTGCTCTTGAGCATAACAGGAAAACAGGTACTTAGAGATGATTCTTCTTAAAATACAATTATATCTCTTACCTTCATGTAAAGCCATCTAGGGGACTCAGGGAGGAGCATCATGAGAAGAAACTGAATGATAGCTGGTGAACCAGCAAGTCCAAGCATCCACCGCCATGTTCCAGGAACCTACATGTCAATAATTGTTTAATTAATTAGATGCTACAAAAAAACCTTAGAACCTTTTAAAGAATGTAGTACTAATTCCCAGACAATACTAGAAAGCAAGATTTGCCTTACCTTCGTTAAACCATAATTCACCACATAGGAAAAAAACTGTCCACCAGTAATCATTAGCACATTTGCACTAACCAATCCTCCTCTTATTTCAGCAGGTGATGCTTCTGCAATATACACAGGTGCAGTAACAGAGG
Source organism: Gleditsia sinensis (assembly GCA_037074535.1). NCBI lineage: Eukaryota > Viridiplantae > Streptophyta > Magnoliopsida > Fabales > Fabaceae > Gleditsia > Gleditsia sinensis. The sequence continues at coordinate 6,938,755 of CM073475.1, read as the reverse complement.
CAGCACCAACACCCAGGCCAACAAGAAAACGTCATGCTATGATAACATGAGGGTTTGGTGCAACAGCCATTATGAGTGATCCTGCGGCAAAGTTAAAATCTGCAATAATAGTGGTTTTCTTACGTCCCAGAGAATCATTCAACAGGCCACCAATGGCTGCCCCAAAGATTGCACCAGCCAAGGCCATGCCAACAATTAATTCCTGGTATGCAAAGATGATCAGGATCTTGCGGTTGATGCCATTGTTAATCAAGATGTGATCAGCCCACAAGAAAATAACAATAGGAGCATACCTGAATGAAACTACTTCTCTTAACCAGCTCAAAATCCTCTTTTATATACAGAAGGGCCCCTGATATAACACCTAAATTGGACAAAACCTTTTCCATTAGTAAAAATTTCACGGAGTAAAACACATTATAAGCTTCCAATCCACACGTTATAGAACACAGTGGAATAGAACGATTATACTATTAGTTAGGAAATGAAATAAATGTAAAAGACACAAATATTCACTCTCACGTTTGGATAACTTAAATCAAAGAAGGAAGAGAATAACCAAATGAATAATTGGGAGTACAATAAAACATAAAGGAAAAGAAAGAGTCCTAGAACATTTTCACCACTCAAATGCTATTTAGTAATTTTATTTTGTGGTGCATTAATTAAGAATTTGAAATAGTTTTTGCACTTCAATTTTTTAAGAAATTAATTATAGTTATTAAATTAATATTTTAATAAACGAAAATAATTAGACATTGAGATGTGTAAAGTGAATTAAATTTTATAATTATTGAATTTTTTATGAAAATAAAGTACAAATAATTAATTATCCATTTAACTAAATCCTTTATTTAATTAAAAAAAGTAAAATTTACAAAATTTTATATGATTTTAAAAAAAGCATCTAAATAATTTAGATTTTTGAGATTATTGGATAATATTTATATTATAAGTATTTAATAATATAAATACCATTTTATTATATATTTAATAATTATTATTATTATGTAATAAATAGAGTTACTAAAACAGAAAACACTGAAAATATATTTGGTAAACATTTTTATTTTTATTTTTAAAAATTTTAGAAATAGTAAATTAATATTTTCAAAATTTTTAGTATTATAATAGTAATATTTTTTTAATTAATTCGAATTTAATACAATATGTATGAAAGTTCGTATAATTTAAAAATAAAAAAATGAAAGTAAGAAAAAAATATAAAGCAAACGTGTTTTCATAAATATGAAAAAAAAAACTAATTTTAAAAAAATGTAACAGAACTCAAGCCAATGAGTCCCTTCTTTTACCTCCATCCAACATCCAAATGAGTAATGTTCGTCGTGACGGGACTATTGTTTTAACCCAACAACTCTACAATCAAAAATAGAATACAATGCCACCATTGTAGCGGCACAACAGGGTGGGATGGTGATACCTGTATCATAGCCAAAGAGAAGGCCACCAATACCGGCAGTGAAAGTGAGTCCCACAATGTAAGAGTTCTGGAAATACGAGATCCTCCTCTCGGGATACTTCTCCAAGTAATCGGAACATTTCCCTTTGGAAACAAAACCCATATCAGCCACCATTGTCACTAATCTTCGAACGTCTTGCGCGCGCGCAAAATCAACCAACAAAGCTAACTTAAATTATGTGCCTTTGTCAAAACAAAGCAGAAATGGATCGGATTGGAAAGGATTCAAACTTCAACCAAAGCCAGAACCATACACCCAGAGCGTAAACTGATCTGAGGAAGAATAGTAATACCGAACAGGGAAGCACTGGACGAGAACAATTACATGTTTCCCTCTTTCATTCAAATACTTCTTTCACAAAAGAAGTGAGTGGAGAAAGCAAGAAACACAAAAGCTAGCGTCAAACGGCGAGGGGGTTATGGAAGGAAAATTTATAGACCGAAATGATCAAATATAGAATGCATGGGAACAAAATAGCCACAAGCACCGAGGGTGTCGCTGCCGCTACTCAATTTTGGGGTGAATTGCCAACACCTGTCTCCTAGAATGCCATATGGTAGTTAAAGGTCTCATTGCTGGCCAGTTGTGGTCCTCGAAAGTTGAGATTGAAAAACGCACACTCTGGTAGAACTGCTTTTTATTTTTGGGTAAAACATGACATTGGAGAGGCCACTGACGAAGAATAGCTACGGCTACACACCGAGTGTCAACATCACCACACCAAGTCTTTATATACGAAAGGTGTAAAAAATAAAAAATAAAAAATAAAAATCGTCTTTCCCTTATATTTTTTTTATCATAGGAATCTTTTATTTATTTTTAAAATACATATAAATCTATTTTATTATTTTTATATTTATTTATATTTTTTATTAAAATATTCTCTTACAATATTATTATTATTATTTTTATAAAAAATGCAAATGACAATTATACTATCATAACATAAAATTGAAAATGACGTAGGTTGTTTATATTTTTTTAATATTTATATATTTTTCTCTAAATAGATACATTTTTTAATATTTATTGAAAGTAATTGATATATTTAAAAACAACTAAGTAATAACATTATTTTTTTAAAAAATAAAAATATAATAATAAAATATTATATGAGAGTATTTTAATTAAAAAAATAAATAAACAATAAAATAATAAAAAAAATATTCTAAATATATTTTAAAAAAGGTCTGTATATATTTTAAAAATAGTCATATATCAAAATAAAATATATGCGAAAGTATTTTTTTTTCTTTTTTATATTGCTAAAAATAATGCATTCATGACTGGAAAAAAGAAATCTCAATTTCTAGTTAATTTACGCCGTCTATATCACATATTTTATATTTATATACCAATTTCTTCGTTTTTGTATCCTTTGAGTCTGATTTTTTTCCCTAACGTTGTAATAATGTGATATTATATACCAATTTTCAATTTTCAACTCATAATACATTTAATATTTATATTAATAGATATTGAAGACCGAAAAAAATAATACGTAATTGTAAAAGATAGATAATAAATAGTTACCCAAAAGATGATGGATGGTTTTAACAAATAGGTAATAAATAATAAATATAGATGATTGCTAAAAAAGCTATTTAATTACTAAATATTCAATTTTTCATAAATATAAAATAAAAATAAGTGACAGGCAAATCAAGTCACTGATATCATATTGCAATCACATCCTTTCATGTGGAAAGGTCACATGACTATCTCAAGTGAAAATATCATAACCCTTCATTCTAATTAAACATATGCATGGTAAATAGAATGTCATGTTTTATTTAATACGTGATTGAATATTGTAACTAGCAAAGTGGTCTCTCTGCCCCAATTTACTAAAATTCAGCCCGTAATCACTTTAATTCGAATTTATTAGCTCTGTCCATATTTTTAAAGTTGATCCTAAGTTCAGATAAAAAAGGGTTTGGAACGTCTGGATTAAGAGATGTGAAACGATTTTTCAACCAGACGAGGCACCAACAGGCGATCTTCTCTTCCAATGTATTTCGCGAGCTAGGGAGTGCGTGGAAAGGATGGTGGGATACAAGAGGATTCAAGGAAGGAAAAGAATAGTGCAAGAGGTAGCATGGAAACCCCCGAAGGGTGTTCAGGTGAAAATTAATGTGGATGGATCAGTCAAGAATTCAGGAGTGGCCAGTGCAGGTGGAATTTTCAAAAATGTCGGAGGGGAGTGGATTTTGGGATTTACCAGGAAGCTAGGTTTTTGTAACGCCTTGAGTGCGGAACTCTGGGCAATTTTAACAGCACTGGAAATAGCCTGGGAAAAAGGCTTTAGGGACGTGGTTGTAGAGTCAGATTCCAGAGAAGCAGTTGAGATTTGTTCGATAGGGCACAAGGAGAATTTTTCTGGGGCAAGCATTTTGTTCCAGATTAACAAGGTCAGGGGAAAGGATTGGAATGCGGGTATTCAGCATTGCTTAAGAGAGGAGAACTTGTGCGCAGATAGGCTTGCTAAGGAAGCCCATGATTAGAGAATTAGGACCCAAATTTTGTACACGCCCCCCAGGAGCCTGGGTGGGTTGTTGCTAGATGATATGACGGGAGTTAGTAATCCCAAAGTAACTTTTGCTTAGCCTTTGGGCTCTTCACTTGTACCAAAAAAAAAAAAGATAAAAAAGAAAAGTTATGTAAAAACTTTGTCAAATCTACATGAATATATATTTATGATGTGATCGTGTTAAGATTAAGTCATTTCTTAGAAGTAACACGTTGTATAGTTCGAATACAGTGTCAAAAGAACAAGAACTACTACATTAACATCCAATTGCAGCGAAAAATATATAAAAGGTCTCACACTTTTGTGAATAGATGTAGATAAAGAAGTCAGTTCACTACAAGAAATTAAACTTTCAATTGCAATCAAAATCGCCACTAAAGGGATTCAGTTGCGACTTTTAGTCGCCGCCTGTACAAGCATAACTAAAAGATTTTAGTGGCGACTCCAAAAAATCACCACTAAAAATTATTTTTGATGGCAACTTCTATCGCCACCAAAAACAAAAATTCATTAGTAAAAAGTATTAAAATTGCCATTAAAACTTCACTTTCAGCCACTGAATCCATTTTCAGTCGCCACTAAAGCTCTCAAATTATAATAATATTCAATTTTTTTATTTATTAAGTCGCCACTAAAAATAAACTTTTGTAGCGACTTGAGTTGTCACTGAATCCCTTAAGTTCAAATTTAGTGGCGACTAAAATCGCCACTAAAACCTTTAAATTTTATTATTCATCATTTTTTTAATATCAATAGAATTTAGTGACAACTCCAAATCACCTCGAAATCTTTTTTTTTTCATTTATATTTACATTTGCATTACGTTTTGTAATTAAAACCTTATATTATGATAAATTAATTAATTAATAAAATAATATACATTGACATAATTTCAAATACAATAAATATTCATTGAGAGCAAAAAATATTTGTAGTGTCATTTAATGCATCTCTACATCTATAATTAACTCTACAAATATAATCCTCCACTAAAGCATTGAAGAGCAAAAAACAATGGTACAAGAACTCTACAATGTCCACTTCATGTATCTTCACTGGGAGAAACTTTTTCATATTCTTTCTTTAACCATCTTGCAATTTTACCCTGCATGTAATCGAAAATTAGTAGGTGAGAGAAAAGGCATTCATGCATGGGAACACAACAAGAAACAATTAGACTGTGTACCACGAACATAAATTAAGCTTTCAACTAGCTCAAGGACATGTTTCAACAGCAGTAAACAAAGTGGGATAACTCATATGCCGAATTACTATCACCAAAAAGGAATCAAAGCGGTGGAAACTTAAAAATACCAACGAAATATGCTATTACACTATTTATGATATAGGAAGGATATATACAAAACAAGAAAAAAAAGACTAAAATATTCTCCCCTCCATAACCCACAGATGGACCAGATTACAAAGAACATATCAATCCAATAGTGGTATTACAAATAACATATGACAAACATCCTATTGTATAGATCCTCATAAACATCATGCAATAGTGGTATTATAAGCAAAAATATGGAGAGAAAAAACATGCCTTCCAAAACCGACAGATGGACCAGATTACCTGAAGTTCATGCTCATTAAACATATAAATCCAATCCTTCTGTATAAGTTGCTAAAATCCCGTCAAGAAATGGGAACTCTGTTGACATATCTGAAAGCATTATTTTTGTCATGTAATGGAAATATTTGCAGTCCAAGATGCAATATAAATAAGGATTATAACTCCACCTGAAAATTCAAGCAGTGATTGGCAACAAGATGGATAAATCTAATAACATTCTCATTTATTTCAAGCAGTGATTGGCTACAAGATGCAATACAAAGTCAATTGTTTATAAAAAACTATTGAATTGCAATGCAAAAACACTATATTTATTTCACATGCCTTAAAATTTTTTTGAAATGGGGTAGCAACATAATGCTAATTGGAAAGAAAAATGAAATAAACAGGGCCACAAGTGAAACCCACCTAAGAAATTTTTTTGCAGAGTATGGGAATTAGGCGGCTTGACTTAATTTTAAATAATGGTTTATAAGGTAACAGAATAGATGTTCCAAAAGAGCTTTTTATCAGGGAATTGAATATTTTGGTCTCATGTAAATTATTGCACTAAACACTCACTAGTTACCAAGAAAGTAGCAGATGTAAAATTGATTCCTAAACATACCATAGTTTTACTTATCCAATTCTTCTTTCAAATTATACCGTCAATAGTAAAAAGCATAAGAATTGCCTTAATGCTGAGGAAGATGCAAGAAGATTAGAGCAAAAGAAATGGCATTCACCTTCAGAAAGATAAGGTGGCGATACAATTTCGGGTCCAAGGAAGGCAAGTCATTTAAATAGTTGTACCTGACATAAGGGAAAAAAAGTTTAAGAAAGCAAGAATTTTAGTATCCTGCTGTCGCATGCCAGTCTACTTTAACAAATATGAAAATAGAGGACTTCTGTGAATACAGAGACAACTCCTTTGCTACAAGCTCTTTTAGGAAATAGTAAACCTACAAAGTTGTTACACAATCACATTGTCATTTTTCTAAAACTATAGACATATCAAATCAAAACAAAAATGTATTCACTCATTAAACGCCACTTCCAAAATTATGAGAAATTAAAAGTAAAAATTTATAAGAAAAACTTATTACAAAAGTACATATCGTATGATGCAGTAATTAATAGCCAATCAATTTTTACAATTTTTCCATTGTCTCATTGACTTTTTGGCTTTGTCATTTCTACATTTAATTTATCAATTTTTAGTCTATTTATTTCTTCCTTAAATGTCATCTACTTTGGCTATTGGAAAAGCAACACTTGTATACGCAGGAATCTACCACTAGATATTCCTCTTTGTAGTTGTCTCTGTACTTCTGTTTGCTACTTAGCCCATGTATAATTAAATTTACCTTCTAAACTATGTTCTCTGTGATTTGTAGTTCTTTATGTCAAAAATGGTCTAGAGCAGAGTTAGGTTCCTCTTTTTGTCCTTTCTACATTTCTTGATAGGAGCTTTTGATAAATTCTTATGGGATTGTGTTGCAGCTGTTTGGAGCATTTACATGAAAGCTGCAATGTCTCATTTTATAATATCAGTAAAAAGCAACTGTAAGCAAGTAAACTAATATGTGGCAGTACAGGATTTGAGCATTGGACAACTTTAATTATCAATGAACAAACTACCTAAACCAAACTCAAATACTCCTTAAAGCTTACCTTTGTTTAAATTTGATCAAGAAGAACGTAGCGAATGGTATATGCACTAGAATCCCTTCAAACATAGCCTGCAAAGTTAACCAATAAGTGAAGTCCCAATTATGCACTTACAAATTGAAATATAATTGAACCTCAATCAAATTTCATAATAAAAAAGATAACAAAAGTATGTAGTACATTCTATTATTATATGCAAAGCCCCACTTTATCAAAAGATGATAAAAAGCAAGTGATTTGCCATTTCCTGGATACATTAATATTCAGCATGCCAGAAATTAATAAATCATAAGATGTAGAGATGTCTCTGATTCAAGTAATGAGATGCAAAGACAACTCTACAACATATATTCCCAAAATTTTGCAAAAATTTCATGCTCTGAAATAGGGGATGAAGAAGAAGGGTGGAGACAAATGAAGGCGCAGTGGCAGAGAAGAGGGAAATTGGGGATAGACGGGGGAAACGAGGGTTTTGCAAAAGGGAGAGAATTTGAGGAAAAATTTCTGATGTCTTCAATTTTTGCATTTTTGCCCCCAACACAAAAGACTTTAAAAAAATGACAGATTACGAAAATGGGAGAAGGAGATTTTCCAGTTAGGGTTCAAAATTGAAAACAATAGGTGTAGAATTAGAACTATATTCCAAAGTTTATTAATTATCACAAAATCAACCAATCTCAACAGATGTAAAGGAAACCCATCAAACTCCCATTCCATAAACCCAAAGTCTTAAAATAGGACCAAGCTAAGGGGAGAAGAAGAGTAATTTACAAGATGAAAGCGAACTCAGAGAAAGAGGAGCCTCGTTACTACCGTTCACCACCATTTACCGCAAGTCAGGGAGAATTTAGTCGTTAGTTCCTCTTCGATGGTCACCGCGAGGAAGTATCAAAGCCCAAAGCTGTGCGAATTAAATGAGATGGGCGGGTCTGCTTAGTGAAGCTCCCTTGCTCAGTATGCAGTGCTGAGAAAGGGGAAATCTAGCTTCCCGCTCCTTCTCCTTCCCGCTCCCGCTCCTTCTCATGAAAGAGAGAAATTGGTGAGTAGAACTTATTCTAAATTTAGGGCATAATTAGTAATATTTAAAAAAGTAGATTAATTATTTTTAAAATTTTTTTAATAATTTATTTTTTTTAACTGAACATTTGATTATAAATTATAAAATTACTTATTTATTATATATTTATTTATTAAAATTATCTGTTAAATTTTATATTTTTCTTTCATTCTATTAGAAATTTAAATTTATCTTTAATTTATTTTAATAATAATAAATTTTATTTCTTTTATAAATTATTTAAAAGTAAATAGTGTTTTGATTTTTCAAATATATATATATATATATATATATATATATATAATTTTATTTTTAAAATTTTATTTTATCAATTTAATATTTAATTAAAAATTAACTTACATTACAAATAATTTTTATATTTATTTTATGAGAATTAAAAAAAAAATTTAACTTTTAGTGACAATTTCATTTGGGTCGCTACTAAAAGTTTACCATTCAATGGCAATTAAGGAAAGTCGCCACTGAAAGTTCATTTTTCAGTGGCGATTTATGAAAGCCACCACTAAAAATGACTTTCAATGACAATTTTATTTAATCGTCGCAGAAAAATCACCATTAAAACTTTTGTTTCTTGTAGTGTCGTGAGAATATGATCTGTTTTGAAACTTGAAATATAAACACACTTACAGATAAAATCAATGAAAGTAGTTGATACCATAATTAGGAGAAAGATTAATTTCTTGTGCCTATAATAAACTAAGTGGGTAGGAAAAAAAGCAACGAAATTAGGTATTTTAAGTTTAAATCTAAGGAACTAAATTTCTTTTCTTTTTCATCGAAACGACCGAAACGTTTTCGTTTCCTGAATCACCGACACAAAACGGAGTTATCGAAACAAAACGAGGTGTTTGTTAAGAAATTATGCTATTTCGATTAAAATTACTATGTTTCAAAATGTTTCGGTAGAAATACTCTTGTTTCAACAGAAATTTTGGTGGAAATACTCTTATTTCGAGTTATTTCGATATAAATACTCTTGTTTCGAGTTATTTTGATAGAAATACTCTTGTTTCGAATTATTTTGATAGAAATATTCTTATTTCAAATTGTTTCGATGGAAAAATATTAAACTAATTTAAAAAATAAAAAAAATTGGCACTCTAAAAGTAGATAAAAATAACATTATATCACATTCAACACCAAGTGATTTTCTCTCACAAGTCACAACATCTTTATTAACTTCATACTCTCCCTATTTGTTCTCATGACATTATTTTCCTTCATTATCTTCATTTTAAAGAAGAAATTACAAAAATGATGAAAAGAGATATTGAAAGACAAAGAAAGATGAATATACTTAAAGATAGAGATAAAATCATGGTCGACAGAGAAAGAGACTTAAATATAAATATCACAAAAGAGTTAAGAAAAAAATGGAGAGATAGATGCAAGAGAGAGATTGTTGTTGAATATTGTTAGGATTTGAGTTGAAGTCCTTACTGTAGTAGTATATTTACTTACTATTCAATTATAGACATTAATTCGAATTAATTTTAATATAATTTTATATATCTATATCATTAATATTATGTTAAAATCTTTTAAAATTTTTTAAAAAATGTTATTTGAAATTATTTGAAACATTTCTTAAAAAATCTTCTGTTTCCTCAAAATTTCCGAAACGTTTCGAAATGTTTCTGTTTCTGGAGTCACCAAAACGGTACCTCGAAACGAAATTTAGTACCTTGTTTAAAGCTTTGATACATTGGTAAGACAAGATCTAGTAATATGGTAGGCATAATAGTCAATAAGAAGTGGATAAATAGTGTGGTAGATATAAAAAGATTAGAAGATATGATCATAGCTCTAAATATTATAGTGGAGCAAGACATTTTTAATGTGATTAGTCTATATACACCACAAGTGGAATTAGAAGAACATCACAAGATAAATTTTTGAGAGGATCTAGAAGGTTTGGTTCAAGAAATACCATTGAGAGAAAAATATTCCTAAGAAAGGTTTTAAATAGTCATATGAAGAGTGAATCTAGAGGATACAAGGGCATACATTAGGGATATAGGTTAGGAGAAATAAATGAAGAGAGTAAAACTATCTTGCATTTTTCTTTAACCTTTAATTTTATTATAATAAACACTTATTTTAAGAAGCGGGTATAATATCTTATTACGTACTAGAATGGGGGAGTAAACTTTAAAATAAATTTTTTCTTGGCAAGAAAATCAGATAGAAAGTACTGCATAGATTGCAAAGTCATATATAGAGAGAGCTTAGCTACCAAATACAAAGTTTTAATTATGAACATATGAGTTAATAGAAGAGTAAAAAGAAAAGTAAAAAAAGGGTTTCAAAAATTAGGTGGTGTCATTTAAAGGATGAACAATAAATGAACTTTCAAAGAAGGGGTGGGAAGAGGGGTTTTAGGAAGTGCAAAGAAGTGTTAACGATATGTGAGACGAGATAGCCAAAATAATTAAGAAAATAGCAAAAGAGACATTTGGAGAATTAAGAGGTGTTAGACCTAATGATAAAGAATCTTGTTAGTGGGATAAAAATGTACAGTATATGATTAAGATTAAAATGGAGTGTTATAAAGTGTAGCACTTATAAAAAATATAAAGTAGTTAAGAAAGATTCTAAGAAGGCTATGAGTGAACTGAGAATCAAATCTTTTGAAGGGTTATACTAATCCTTAGGGACTAAAGATGAGGAAATAAAATTTTTCAAACTTGCAAAGGGTAGAAAAAAAAACTATAAAGACCTAGCCTAGGTGAAAAGTATTAAAGATGAATAAGGTAAAGTCTTGATAAAGAAGCATAATATCTAAGCACGATGGAAGAGTCACTTTCAAGTATTTTTTTAATGAAGAATACGAGTTTTCTTGTTACTTTGATAAATTAAAAGTTATAGAGAAGGACTAAAATTATACATTTTATTGTAGAATTTGAGAGTTTAAAGTAGAGAGAGTTTTGAAGAGAAAAATAGATAATGACAAAACAGTAGGATTTGATAATATACCTATTGAGGTGTGAGGTAAAAAATGCATAAGTAATGAGATAATAAGATATAAGAAAATGCTAGATGAATAGATGAATACTTTGATCTTTATTTATAAAAATAAGAGAGACATATAAAACTGTGTAAACTATAGGAGGATTAAACTCATGAGCCATACTATGAAGTTATATGAGAAAGTCATTGAGTAGACATTAAGATAAGAAACTTGAATCACAGAGAATCAATTTAGTTTCAAGTTAGAAAAGTCGAACTATGGAAGGAAGCAATTTACTTACTATAAAGATTGATGGAGAGATATCAAAGAAATAAAATAGACTTACATATGATTTTTATCGATTTAGAAAATGCGTATAATAGAGTACTGAGAGAAGTTTTATGGAAGGCTCTAAAAAAGAAAAGAACATGTATTACTTATATTCGAGCAATAAAAAATATATACAATAAGATTAAGACTTGCATTAGAACCCAAAATAGAGATACAAATAATTTTTTTATGACTATAAGACTACATTAAGATTCATCTTTAACTCCATATCTTTTTAACTTGATCTTGGATGTATTTACCAAACATATCCAAGAATTGGGGCATTGATATATAATTTTTTTAGATGATATAATTCTAATTGGTGAATCGAAAGAGAAATAAAATACAAAGTTAGTGTCATGGAAACAAGTTTTAGAAGCACATAATTTTCCTATAAATAGAAATAAGATAAAATATATGAAATGTAATTTTAGGAAAAAGTGCAGAAATCCGAATTTAGAGGCAAAATTTGGAGATCATCCTATAAAAGAAGCCACAAGTTTTAACTATTTTTGGTTCATAATACAAAATAATGGAAAAGTAAAGGAGGATATAAACCATTGAATTTAAACTGGGTGGATGAAATGGAGGAAAGCATTGGGTGTCATTTGTGATAAAAAATTTATCGTACATTTATAAGACCTGTAATGTTATATGATATTGAATGTTAAGCAGTTAAAAAAAATATGAGAATAAATTTAATGTTGCAAAGATAAGAATATTGTATTTGATGTATGGACACACTAAACGAGATATGATTAATAATAAATATATTAAATAAAAAGTTAAAGTAGCACATATTATAGAGAAGATAGTAGAATATCGTGTAAAGTAATTTGGCTATGTATGGAGGAGAATTATGAAAACCCCAATAAGAAGAGTAGATCGGATAGAGATTAACACAGTTAGAAGTAGAAGAAAAATAATAATTTAAAACCATTAAAAAGAATTTATCAATTAATAATCTCTTTATTGATCTAATTTACAATAAGTCACTTGAATGTCATTTGATTCGTATAGCTGATCTTATTTAATAAAAAAATATTTAATTTTTGTTGTTGTTGTTGTTTCATAGAAATATTTTTCTTCTCTTTCGTTGACTCTCACGTTTAGCCACAATCTCTCGTTCTCTTTCTCTTTCATTTCATCTCTCTTTTTGATAAGCAAAAGATAGATTTTTATATATTATTATGTGAAGATAATTAAAGAACCTCACTAACCAATTAATTCCTACAGTCTTTAAAGGAAAAGAGTTGTCTTTAATTGCATCAACTCTCCAGGATTCTTCTTTTCTTAAGATAAATGACTGTGTTAATAATCTGTTCCCAGTCAACCACCTACGTTTGATTATTCTCAATCATTTTCATCTCTGCATTTATAGTATTTTTCCATACTTCATCTTTTAATGCTTCTTCAAAGATTTGTGGCTTATAAGCAATGAAGGTAACATGGCTATATATTTCATACAATATTTAGTCTTTCTAACTGGTGAAGTTGATTTTGCATTTAAAAAAAAAATTGAAGTGTTGATCTATTTGAGTGTGTTGGTTTATTGTACTTGCATCAAGATGAAAAAGCTAGTTAGGTGAAACTACATTAAAATGAAGTTAGGTCTGGAACATGATTTCTTGTTTTATCATTCTCGTTATGGAATGAACCTTCATATATTTCATTATTTGCTAAAAAAACTCCATTCTTAGTGGCTTATGCCTTTGTTTCATCAAATATCATATCTCTAAAAATAATAAACATCTTAGTTGATGGTTTAACTAGCGATAGCCTTTTGATTCCTTGTTATAACCATGAAAAATGCAAATCTTACTTTTTCCATCTGACTTGTCTTTATCTTACGGATGAAGGAAACCATAAGCCAAGCAACCAAAGAATTTTAGATGACCAATCTTTTGCTTTGTCTTTGTGCCAAGATTCATAAGGTGCTACTGAAGTCCTTTGTTGGATATCCATTTAAAAGGTAAATGATTGTGTCAACAGTCTCTACCTAATAGCTAATTGAGAGCCCTTAATCTTTCATCCTGTTCCTTGCCATTTCAGGAATGTTTCTGTTATTCCTCTCAGTCTCAGTTGCATCGTTTTGTTGCGGACTTCTACATACAATAAGCTACCCTTGAATGCCATTTTCTTTGCAATTCTTTAAGAATAACTTGTGAATGCACTCTCCTCCGTAATCGATTCTTAGGGTTAGACATGTTCTCTTCTTTATCCTTTAAAGAAAAATCTCCTTCTAGCTTCATGGATAATGGAAAAAACTTGTTCGGAGCATGGGGAATTTTTTCCACTAGTTGATCATGCTTGTTATTAATGATCAGGTAGTCTCCATCAAACTTCATCTTATATCCTTTTTGAACGGGTTGGCCAACACTAACGAGATTTTGTGACAAGGATGTATGTAAACAACCATTTTGTTCATGCTTTTTCGAGAATCAAGATATAAAACTAGGGTTCAAATCCTAAACTTTTGTTTTTAAGTCCCTCAAAGATCAGGCCATTCTGGGCTTAGATGCCTAAACAAGCCTAACTTGTGTATTCATCTTTGGATCTTGGCCCTAGGTGCTTTTAGGGTTCAAGCCACGTATCTCGTTGCCTTGATTGTCAAGTAAAAGAAGACACTTTCCTAATCTTTGGTAAAAAATGAGAAAGGTAAATTTCAGGCACTTAAACCATACTTTCTTTTCCAAAGCAAGATTGGAGCTTACTTGCACTTTATAAGAAAACGAGGGTTTTAGGGTCCTAAACGCTAGATTTTCTTCTTCAAAGTAAGCTAAAAACTTACTCACCTTTTATGAGAACACTGTAAGAATTTATGGATGGGGATTAGCTATTTTTTTTAGTTCCCAGTTAATCTGTAGCTAATCAAAAGCTATTTTATTACATAAACATTAAAGAATTACTTAACTAATTAGCTAGCAAATTAATTCATAACTAATTTTTCTAATTAAATTTACAGCTATTTTACTGCCAATCCCTTACTGACTCGCTAACCTGTTATAAGCCGATTCTCAATACCATAGTTATTCTCTATCTAATCTACAGCTAATGCACATTTAATATATAGTTTAGCTGTAGCTAATTCAAAATTATTTTTAAATTCCATTCATAGAAAATCCATAACAAATATGTAGCAAATCTAGACAATTTTAAATAAATAGATTTAATTTTATGCTACCCAAATATCAAACTTTTACAAACGAAGCATTTATAATATACAAATTAGGCAACTCAATTGTACACAAATCAAGAAATTTTATAATTATATTAATTACACAATTTAAGAACCTCAAAACAAGTCTTACTACAACTTCTACTGCAAGTCAATGCTTAATTCTATGTCACTGTTACTGTGATCATCCCTTTGACCATCTGCATTTGCTCCATCTTGCAATGGTGCTAGCAACACAAGTATCAAATACATGCTTGAGCAAGACAAAGGAAAAAAAAAATAGATGAGAGTCAACAAAAGAAATCAACTGGGCAATTTCTTATCAAATATAGTATGCAAGCAAGTTCTACACTACATTCAGTTGCAACAATTAAAATCTCCTGACTTCATTAAAATATCATAGCTGCTTTCCATCATCAAGCAGAAGACAATGATGAATTCAAAGTATGGGATTAATTGAGATAATTCTCACTCAAATAGATTCCATCAAATTTAAGAAATTGATACCTTATGGAATAAAGCACTATAATTAGAGTTCGACAATGGAGTTCAAAAAACAAAAAAGAAAAGTGGTTTCACTTTCATCTGCACATTGAAGGAAACTCTTTCCCCAGAGAAGAACTTTGTAATTAAAGCCTCGTGGGAGGCTTAGTCTCGAATATACACATTTGTAATGAAATAAGAAATGCAATTGTAAGGAGAATTGCCTTAAGAAGTTCTCCACTACGTGCGTAGTTACAGACCTCTATCTAAATTCCACATAACCATACCTGTGGACATAAGCAACATTGCTATTCAATGGACCCATCCGATAAGGATTGAACTTGCTGGCCAACAAATCAAAACACACAAACTATCAAAATCCTAACGAAGACATTCTTATTTTGAGAAAATTGGAGCATTTTTCTATTACTTTTTCTTAGCATAGAGAACTTCCATTCCATGAGATAAGCAAAAATTAATTGTAATGATGTCAATCTACTAAGGTCATTGTTCTATGACAGAGGAACAATTATAATGATATATGATATTGCCATCACAAGTATCATCTTTCTTGGGGATCATTTACAAAGAAAAATGTTTTAAATTCAAATGCTTGAAAATGTAGGAATATCTCAAACACAGAAGCTTTGCTCAAACTATTTCCCCACAAAGAATTAATAATACCACAAAACGAAACATAAACTACTTCAGAAAACTTTCTCACTAATACATGAACAGAAGTTAATATGACATGGAATAGAACAAAAACAGAACTTGTCAACAATTTATATCTCAGTAACCCATACCATAAATAATATAGCTGTATAGACTATATATTTCACATTTCAACACATGGCATGATTTTATATTTTATTAAACTGAGCTTCAAATAAAAGTAAAGATACCAAAAGCAAGCATGTAATTTTAATTATGACTTTCAAGATTGAAATACCATTATAACTGGAGGAGAAGCAGTGGTTATCTTTGCTTGAGTATTTTTCAAAAAGTGAGATTCATCAATAACAACTTGAATAAAGTAGTTCACTGCTAAGGTTTGGTAACCGCTCTACAATGTCCTTCGGAGTGAGATGTCTCTTGCAATCTAATTTCTCTTCCTGCTCAAGAACCATGTATGCTGTGCTGGGAAAAGAAAATAAAAGAAAAACAAAATTCTCACAACCATCAATAACCAAAACATTACACATCATTAACATACAAGAGCCAAAAACTGTAGCAAAGACATAACATCTTCAAGCTCAATTGGTAAGGTTCGCTCTGTATCATTGGGGATGAAAACATTTTTTACATGGGTATAGGACCTGAAACCCTAATTTATGGCTGAAGGTAGCAACCCCAAAAAAGTGAACCTAGAGCAAGATGAACCCAAAACTCCTCTAAATGCAAAACTTAACTTCCCATAACATAGTCTACCCTGTCTCCTTTTTATTAAATTTTAATTAAGAGCACAAGAGTTGTTACTAGCCCTATAATTAATTTCCAATAACTTTGCAGAAACGTGACCACAATCTTATGAATATATAAATTAATTCCATTGGAGTCATAGCCTACTTGGTGATTATACTAATTTCTCATTTTCTCTCTTGACTAGTTTGAATTTAATTTAAAGTACTCTTCCCTAGTGCATGTCAGTATTATTATCATTCAAGGTTCTGTGTTAATTAAAAAAGAGCAAAATGTACAATTCTATGCAATAAAGCATTTTTTATCTTTCTAATTAAGCTTATATTCTCAGAATCCAAACAGTACAACTTACAATGCAAATAAATACATTAAGATTAAAAGTAAGAAGCACGAATCACCTCTGTAATATCTCCATGGCCTTCAGCTTCTGAGATCTCAGACATTGGTGCTAAATCCTCTGAATCCATTGAGGCTTCAGATGTATCTTCAGAAACTGGTCACTCAAACTATCACTAAACAAATCTAACAGCCAAAACAAGATATTTGAAAATCAGGACAAGAATGAAAGGAGAGAGACAGAGCATCATCAAGGGTGCTGCTACAAATTAAAATCTATATGAAAATCATCATCTAAAAGATGACTGGGCCAAATCTCTACATTCAGATTCTCATGGACGCTTCCTAATAGAGTTGTTGATACTAACAGCAGGAAACAACAAGTTCCATTGGCATGAATCTGATATAATCACTTAACCCCAATGGTGGTCTCCTCCGAAAGCCCAACCAATCCCTCCTTCATTTTCCTCCAAAATACATAAAGCTCAAACTAACCTATGTATTTCTAAGGTAGAACTCGCCTCTCTTGAGGGAGGTTGTTTAGAGGCCTTATAAGCCCTGCACCAGACGCCATACACCCGATGGAGAACTGTCCACGGTTGGGTCCGACATCAAACTCCTCTCATACCACCCCTAAAAAGTAGTTCATAAGGGAAGGATGCCTAGAGGGCGCCTCGCACCAGGCTCCCGGGGACATTTTACCCGAGACACTAACAACCTAACCACAAATTATACTATAGATTCATTTAGGAAACAAAGAATACATACAGAAAGTAATATTTAGCCCTTAACGATTAGATAAAAAGAAACATTAGAAAAGGATAAGAACAAAATAAGGGGGCTTACGCTTTGTCATCGGGATGGCTTCTTATTTTATTGTACGTGTTAGAAACTGTTGCAAAATTAAGTCCCAAGGTGAGAAGTATTTGTTAGTGGTGGATTTTTTCAATATAGTGGACTTACTATTATTGACTTAATAATTTTTTATGAAATGAAAAAAATTAAAGTACTTGTATAAGCAGCAACAAAAATAAAAGAGAGCGTGTTAGACATTAAATAATTGTCAACAATTGTGAAAATAAATACAGTAGGCACAACTTATGAGAATTTCCACCATTGACTTAATAATTTTCCATGAAATAAAAAAAAAAATTAAAGCAGTCGCAGAAGCAGCAAAAAGAACAGGAGAAAGCGTGTTAGGCACCGAATAATTGTCAACAATTACAAAACTAGGCACAATAGGCGTAGTTTATGAGAATTTCATTCACACTTCTCTTGCCAAAATTTTAAGTGCATCCTTGCCTATAAATAGGCAAGAGATGGAAGAGAGAAATACACACCAAAGAAGCATATAAGCCAGGCAACAATAAGCAGCTTAAAGAAAAGTCAGATAAGTTTTCTGAAGGAAAAAAAATAGGGAAGAGTTTGGTGTGATATTTGAAAAATAGTTCTTAAATAGAGAGTGACAAAATAGTAAGAAAATATTCTTAGAGTATTGTAGAAAACACTTTGTGTACCACTATTTTAATTAGATCTCAATTGTAACCTCTAGATTTATTTTGAAGAAAACTCTCTTTGTACTTGCTATTTTTATAGTGGAAAATTTATTCGAATTTAGTCCCGTAGACGTAGCCCAAAAATCAAAGGTGGACCACGTTAATTTTTCTGGTGTTATTTTTGTTGATTATTTCACATTTATTGTTATTGTTAATACTTGTTGTGCCCAACAAGTGGTATTAGAGCCGTGGTAATTATTCTTTTAAAATTCTTAGTATGCTCTGTAGTTATAGTATTGACTAATCTTCCACATAAAAAAAAATTTATTGGAATTACTGTTGACTGAAAGAAGCTGTACTAGCACTATTCATACGTAAGGATACTGTTCATACGTACTAGTATTATTCATACGTACGGGGTACTATTTATACATATAGGGACTATTCATACGTACTGGTACTGTTCATACTGCTCAAAATAAAAGCAAATACCAGTAAGATAATCAAACTAAATGGTACAAACTATCACTTCTTGAGAAACAAGATGAAAGATCTCTTGTTTGTGAGGAAACTACATCTACCGTTATTTACTACGACTAAACCCAAAAATAAATCGAATGAAGAAGGGGACTTCGAGCATGAGCAGGTATGTAGATTCATCCGACAGTTTGTTAAAGATAATGTGTATAATCACATTTGTAATTAGACTCATGCACAAACATTGTGGCATAAGTTAGAAAAGCTATATGCTTCAAAGACTGGCAATAACAAATTATTTTATTTGACAAAATTGATGTATATGAAATGTAATAGTCGTAAATTTAATAAAGTCTAAAGTAAATAAAATTTTGAATAATAGAGAGAATTTTGAAAATGGAGATAAGAACCGATAGAAATAATATTATTTATTATATGGATTAAAGAATTATAAAAAAAATAAGAATTTACGTTTTGGTGCGTAATTTTTATTTTTCAATAATAGTATTTTGTTATAAGCAAATATATTTTTATTTGTTTAAAAATGATTATGTTTTGTTAAAAGTAAGAAGACTTTTAAGTAAAATAATGATTGTTTTGCTTAAAATAATTATACCGGCCTCTAAAGAATTTTTGTTGTATTTTTAGAAATATTCTTTCTTTTAATATGAATAAAGATATTTATTTTAAAATGTTTTATTCTAATTTTTGTCAAGAAAAATCATGATTTAAGAGTTTAACTAAAGATTTATGAGAATGGAAATTTTTAAAAAAAATTAGGATATTTTATGATGAAAAACAGAATTTATATGAATTTATATATAAAAAATCCTATTATTAATTATTATTATTATATTAAAAAAAAGCAAATGATAAAACGAAACCGAAGGAAATGAGTAATCAAATCTTCGAAAAAACGAGAAAGTGTGAATAGTGAGTGAATAGTGACCTTTAATTTTTTCTCTAGATTTGGAGTGCCTAATTGCTTCCGATCTCAAAACTGAGGGTGTTATTAGATTCAGGACGAAGAGTACTACAGTTTTGACCGATCAATTTTTCAAATCAGCCGTTGAATCGCCATAAATCTGAAATAGAAAATCTCGAAAAAAGGTAAATTCTGAAAGTTTTACTTAGAGATCTCAAATTAGAAATCTAACTCTGTAGATGGATTCAGAAGTTAGATAAACATTAGGATATGAATTCGTTTTAGTAATTTGATAATTTTTTGTGATAGTGAATAGTGATTTCTGATAGTGAATAGTGACGGTAAATAGTATTTTCCAGCGGTGTATAGTACCCATAGCGTTGACCAAGCTCCTAGATGCCAAATTTTACAAATTTGGAGTCATTTTCAAGGTTTTTGGACCTTTCGGACTCGATTTTAAGATTTATTTTACCGAATTCAGACCAAAAATGAGGATTTTAAGGGTGTCCAACTTTGTACCTCAAATTTGTGAGTAGATAATTCTTCCTATGACTTGTTTTTACTCTTCTTGAACTTTACATTAATAAATGAATATGATTACATATTATTTATACTTTTATATGTTTCTGAAATGGTTTGAAATATCTGAAATGGTTGAAATATGATATTTAGTTCAAAAAGAGTATAAATTTTGAAATGAATTTTGATACACATTGAACATATGATATTTAAATGTATTTCGTTTTACACGGAAAAGAAATGATGTTATGCATGTGACGTTGATTTATAAAGTGATACGTTTGCCTCGGATATGGGCATGATTATATGTTTTTCCTGATTGGAAAGTTTTGATAGATGAATATACTGAGACTGAAAAGTCTGTTTTATATTTAGAATTTTATACTGTATTATATGGCATATGTGCATATGCCATTTTCTGTGGAGGAATCCTATTAGAAACACTGTCTACTAACAGCAAGTGATGTTAGCTCTGGTGCGCACCTTGATTGCCTCAGCTAATAGGGGAGGTGGTGCTAGCCTCGTGTGAGGGCCAACAAATGGAAAATTATATGTGAAGGAGAGCGGAATGCCTCCAATATATGGGTGAGATGCCAGTTATATGAGATTTTATTTGCCTTCCCTTGCTGTGTGCTTGGGAAAGACCCATACAGAGTCCCTTCGCGTGTCCTCTTGAACGGTAGTAGGGCAAACCTCAGTGGGATGCTGAGTTTAGGCAAATCCTATACCACCAAAGTACGAAAGGGGTCAAACTCTGGTATGGTAGTTCTGATATGGGATCCTCCGAATAAGTTATATAAGAAATATTTGATGCATAACATTATTTGATAAATGATTTTACAGTTTTGTATATGATTTTGAATATGAATATGAATATGTTTTGTTAACAGAGATGTTTCGAAATGCGGGTCTCATATAAATGTACTTCTAAATGTAAATTCTCTTTATGAGAAACTTTGAAATGAAAAGTGCATCCATATGTTGACCTTAGAGGTTATAGGAGGTATTATCTGCTCACTGAGTTGTAAAACTCACTACACGATGTGGATCTATTTTTTAGATAAAGACACAGAGTTTGGTCCAGCAGCCACGTGGTCGACTAGGGGTCGTACTTCGGTGGTAAGTCTAAATTGTTTCTAGGCTCTCAGTGTTTTATATTGTAATATATTTGTACTCTAGAGTTGCTCTGAACGTCACAGGCAGGATCCTTATTTTCGCTGTAAACCTGATATATATAGACTTGGCATGTATAACTATTAGTATTGTTAACTTGAAAACGTGTGATATTATTCATATATGTGGTATTATGAAACGATTTACAATTGCATGATAATAAAATTTAACGGATAATAGAGATATTCGTGTTCCTAAAGTAGGGGCGTGACATGAAATACCGTGAAGGTACTTCCGTAGCAGATCACTTGAACGAGATGCAAGGGATCGTGGATCAGTTGTCAGAGATGGGCATAAAGTTTGACGATGAAATATTTGTTCCCATGGTGCTCGCCTCCCTGCTAGAGTCGTAGGAGACTTTGAAGATCTTAATTACCAACTCAGCACCTAACGGTGTCGTGAGTATAGAATCTGTCAAAAGCGATATTCTGAATGAAGAGATGAAAAGAAGATCACAATATTCAATCTCTTCATCACAACCAGATGTTCTAGTTACAGAATTCAAAGGGAGGAGCCAGTCTAGGCATACAAAGCCTAAAGATAAAAGCATAAAAAAGTCAAACAAATATGCCAACGTTGAATGCCATTACTATAAGAAGAAATGGCATATCAGAAGATTCTGTTGAAAGTTCAAACATGATAAGAATAAAGATAAGGAAGTGAAGAAAGACGACAACAGTTATGATGAGCAGACAATGCCATAGACGAATTCAATGTCGTTTATGATGATGATATTGTCAATTTTATATCCCATGAGACCAGTTGGGTGATTGATAGTGGAGCTACCATTCATGCCACACCTCGAAGGAAATTCTTCTCATCTTACACATAAGGAGATTGTGGAGCTGTTAAGATGGGAAATGAAAACTTATTAAAAGTTGTTGGGAAAGGAGATATCTGCTTGGAGACAGAGAACGACACCAAATTAGTGTTGAGAGATGTTAGGCATATTCTAGATATTCGTCTGAATTTAATTTCTACCGGCAAACTTGATGATGTAAGCTTTTGCAACATGTTCATGAATGGGCAATGAAAACTCATTAAATGTGCTTTGGTGGTGGCTAGAGGTAGAAAAAATTCAATGTTGTATGTTATGCATACAAAACTCTCCAATAACACTATGAATGTCGTGGAGAAAGAAAATACAGTTAAGTTGTGGCACAGGAGACTTGGCCACATGAGTGAGAAAAGTATAACATGTCTAGCAAAGAAGAAAATACTATCTAGAATGGATTAAGTATATTTGAAGAAATGTGTTGATTGCTTGAAGAAAAAGCAGAACAGAGTTGCTTTCAAGAGTTCTCCTCCTTCCAGAATGAAGAATGTATTGGATTTGGTACATTCAGATCTGTATGGACCAATGCCAAAGTCACTTGGTGGTGCTTAATACTTTGTAACTTTCATTGATGATCATTCTAGGAAGACGTGGGCATACATTTTGAAGACAAAATATTAAGTGCTAGATGTCTTCAAACAGTTTCATACCTCAGTTAAGACAGACTGGGAAGAAGTTAAAATACATCCGGAAAAACAATGGTGGAGAGTATAATGGATCATTTGATGCTTATTGTAAAGAGCATGGTATTCGGTATCAGACAACGCCTCCAAAAACACTGCAATTAAATGGCTTAGCTAAGAGGATGAATATAACTTTGATGGAGAGAGTCAAATGTTTACTCTTACATGCAAAGTTACCTAAAACTTTTTGGGGTGAAGCCTTGCTTACAACTGTACACATGTTAAATTTATCACTGTGTGTTCCTCTACAATATGATACACTAGAGAAAGTGTGGTCAGAAAATGATGTTTCCTATAATTATCTGTGAGTGTTCGGCTGCAAAGCCTTCGTGCATATCCTTAAGGATGAGATAGCTAAGCTCGATGCCAAGACACGACAATGTGTATTTATTAGCTATGGTCAAGATCAATTTGGCTATAGATTCTATGACCCGATCCACAAAAAGCTCATTAGAAGCCATGATGCTACGTTTGTTGAAGATCAACCACTGAAGACATAGACAAAATGGAGAAGGATGTTTCTAATTCCAATACAACTCAACAAACTTGAGATTAGTTCCTCCAACAGTGGTGTTGAGGAAAGTTAGAGATGACAATCAGCTTGATGATATTCCTATAAAGGCTGAATCAAAAGAAGAAGATGATGATGCTCACCATCAACTGTCAACACTTGTGCCTTCCCCAGATTGATTGAGAAGAAGTAGTAGAATAAGACAACCTTCTAATAGATATCCTGATGATGAGTATGTAACACTCACTAACGGGAGAAAATCTGATAACTTTAAAGAAGCTATGGAAGATGAGCACAACCATAAGTGGAGAGAAGCCATGCAAGATGAAATAAAGTCCTTACATGAGAACAAAACATTTGAACTGGTGAAATTGTCGAAAGGCAAGAGAGCTTTAAAAAATAAATGAGTGTTCAGAATCAAGCAATAATGAACACAATCTCCATCCGAAATTCAAAGCTAGACTAGTTGTTAAAAGATTCAACCAAAGGAAAGACGTTGATTTTGACAAAAAAATTTCACCAGTTGTGAAAATAACATCCATCCGTATAGTGCTGGACTTAGTAGCGAGCCTTGACTTGGAGGTTGAACAAATGGATGTGAAAATTGCCTTCCTTCATGGTAATTTAGAGAAAGAGATATACATGGAGTAACCAGAGGGTTTCAAACAGAAAAAAAAAGATGATTATATTTGCAAACTGAAAAAAAGTCTTTATGGTTTGAAATAGGTACTAAGGCAATGGTATAAGAAGTTTAAGTCTATTATGGGGAAGAAAGGCTACAGGAAGACTACTTCAGACCATTTTATTTTTGTGCAGAATTTCTCTGATAATGATTTTATTATTCTTTTGTTCTATGTAGATGATATGCTGATAGTTGGCCAGAATGTTTCTAGAATCAATTATTTGAAAACACAATTGAGCAAGTCTTTTGCCATGAAAGACTTAGAGCCAGCAAAGCAGATTCTTGACATAAAGATTACCAGAGATAGAGGCGTCAAGAAAGTGTGATTATCACAAGAGAAGTATATTGAAAAAGTATTTCAGAGTTATAATATGGACAAGGTTAAAGCGGTTAGTTGTCTTCTTACTAATCACTTTATACTAAGTTCTAAATAGAGTCCCTCTACAAATAAGGAAAAGGAAGAAATGGACAAGGTTTCATATGCTTCAGTAGTTGGAAGTTTGATGTTTGCTATGGTATGTACATGGCCAGATATTGCTCACTCGGTTGGAGTAGTGAGTAAGTTCCTTTTTAATCCTGGTAAGGAACATTGGGCTGTAATGAAATGGATTTTTAGGTATCTTCGTGGTACTTCTAAAATATACTTATATTTTGGAGATATCAAGCATGTGTTGGTCGCCTACACAGATGCAAATATGGCTGGCAATGTAGACTCAAGAAAGTTTACTTCAGGTTATCTGATTATATTTACAAGGGGAGTTGTGTCATGACAATCGAATTGCAAAAGTGTGTTGCTCTTTCGACTACCGAATCAGAGTTTATTGCAACAATAGAAGCGTGCAAGAAGTTACTATAGATGAAGAATTTCTTAAATGAACTTAATTTTCAGCAAGACAGATATAAATTATTTTGTGATAGTTAGAGTACTATTCACCTTGGGAAGAATTCTTCCTTTCATTCAAGATCCAAGCATATTGATGTAAGATATCATTGGATTAAGGATGTATTGGAGAAGAAGCTACTACAGTTTGAGAAGATCCATACTAATAAAAATGGATCAGACATGTTGACAAAGATTCTACCAAAGGAGAAGTTTGAGTTCTGTCGATTAGTTACAGGAATGGTGAAGCCTTCTATGTAGTTAGGAGAGGGAGATTTGTTAGTGGTGGGTCCCTCCAACATAGAGGACCTACCACCATTGACTTGATAATTCTCCATGAAATGGAGAAAATTAAAGCAGCCGCAGGAGCAGCAAAAGGAACAAGAGAGAATGTGTTAGGCACCGAATAATTGTCAACAATTGTGGAAGTAGGTGCAGTAGGAGCAGCTTAGGAGAATTTCATTCACACTTCTCTTGCCTAAATTTTAAGTTCATCATTGCCTATAAATAGACAAGAGATGGAAGGAAGAAACACACACCAAAGAAGCAGATAAGCTAGGCAGTAATAAGCAGCTTGAATAAAAGCCTAAAGGAGAAAAAATAGGGGAGAGTTTGGTGTGATATTTAAAAAATAGTTTCTAAATAAAGAATGACAAAATAGTGAGGAAATACTCTTGGAGTATTGTGGGAAACACTTTGTGTACCACTATTTTGGTTAGATCTCAGTTGTAACCTCTAGATTTATTCTGAAGAAAACTCTCTTTATATATGTTATTTTTATAGTAGAAGATTTATTCGAATTTGATCCTATAGACATAACCCAAAAATCAAAGGTGAACCACGTTAAATTTTTCTAGTGTTATTTTTGTTGATTATTCTGCATTTATTCTTACTAGTAATACCTGCTGTGCCCAACAAAAATTTGTGGAAGTATGAAAACGATGAAATCGAACCGAATCAAAATTGTTGGGATCCAGAATCGAGGGACTTCTAGGTGCACCACTTACTTGAAAGGTCGCGTCTTTCCAAGCAAAGATAAAAGTAGAGTCGCGAGCAATGGCGACAACTGCGTAGTCTTGGTTGGAGAAGATGTTGCAGGAGCACTAACCAAATTGGGTGCCGGAACCACCCTTCTTCTCAATCAAGTGAGGCTCTGTGTTTTGGGATTTATGTAAGTTAAAAAAATAAAAATAAAAAAGGAAAAAGGGATTCAACCAATTCTAAAATGAGAAGGTGGTTTTTGTATTATGGTTCATACATCATGTTGAGATCATATTACTGAATTAACTTCTAGCACACGTACTACTTCAACAACACCAACCAACACCGTAGGTGGTTTGTAATTTTTGTGTTAGAAAAGTAGATAAATGAAGTAAAAGAGTGAAACTTGGTGGCGGTGGGTAGGTGAGAACTAATTAGATAGTTCTGCAGAGCTTCTATTGTTCAAGCTACCCTTTTGGTGTGCATTAGCGTTGAAGCCAAAGACCAGCTATCCCTATTTTGATTGTGTTGGCCAAAAAATAAAACTTAGCCGTGACTCAAATATAGAAAAAGACGAGAGGAAATTTCAACATCTTTTAACAATCAGCTGCCATGGTTTGACAGTCTTAGTTGTTAAGAGAGATATTGCATTTATTGGTAATAGTTTTTCAGGAGGCCACCCATCTTGTAGCTGTGCGACTAAAAGGGCAACGTGGTATCGTGTGCCTTCAATCTGGTTAAGTGTCCATTGGATTGAAGAATGAGAAAGGCGTGGCTCAGAGGGCAAATGGTTAGAACATGCATGGGATGGGATTTTGGGTTTGGTGGTAAGATAGTGCACATATTGATCACGTGCCTATAATGTGCATAAATATTTGGATTTTTTTTGCATTAGTATGTGTGCAAATATTTCAATCTAGTTTAAAACGTAGGCTCATTATTTGACGTGTCGTCAAAATGTTAATAGTTGGTAGTTTTTTTAAAAACCAAATTTACTCTAATGGATTTAATTCAAAATGGCTTCCAATTATAACGACTATACAGATTTGACTAAAAATTGAGCGGAGCTATAACCAAAATTTAATATATGAAAACTAAAATATTTACCTTAAATAAATTTTGTATATTTTTAATCAAAAAAAATTAATTTTTTAAAAGTGTACAACTTTAAAATTATTCGAAAAAAAAATTAACTCTAACAAAGCTTAAAAGATCTAGTGGATGATCATGATCCATTTATAATATTTGTAACTACTAGGCTTGATCCATATATTGTGAGTGATTTGCTCAATAGAGTAAGCCTGAAAAACAAACAAAAGTTGTGACACTAGTTTGATAAAAGTATCTAAGACACAATAAAAGGTTACATCTAACTCTGCCTACAGAGGATACAATGGTTTTAGAAGTAAAAGTGGTAAAAAATCCATATTTTTACTCATCGTGGCACTAGATTTCTCAGTAACTCCAATATAATTTATACAAAGGTTTTGGCAAAAGAGGCAAAGGCAAGTTCCACAATAACAACATATCTCAAGAAACTTGTCAGGTATGTGGCAAATTTGGCCATGAAGGCCAGTACCATTACCATTGATTTAACAAAATTATCACAATTATCAACAAAATTCTCCTAGTTATCAACCAAGTTATCATAATGATTCACAATAAGAAAACTGCATATCTTAGATCGTGATTGTAGCACCTGAAACTCCTTTTTTTAAAATTACTTAGTATCTTGACTCAGGAGCTTCATATCATGTGACTCCATATAAGAATAATCTTAGCACTAGGTCTCAATATCATGGCACAAAAATGATTTATGTTGGCGATGGAGAAGGTCTGTATATATTAATCATATTGGTCATTCTCAAGTTTCAACTTCTTTCAATTCTTTAGAAACTCTGGTTTTGTCTCAATTATGTCCCTTTTGTAATGAAAAATTTGTTAAGTGTTACCAAATTCACAAAAAATAATTGTGTGTCTCCCTTGAAAAAGTATAGGATTCCAAGAAGGTCTTTTTGGTTGATGACTCTCCATAAGAGAGTTATTTGGTCTTATTTTATATCCCATTTTTATGCTTTTT
The DNA here is from genome assembly GCA_037074535.1 of Gleditsia sinensis. Taxonomy (NCBI): domain Eukaryota; kingdom Viridiplantae; phylum Streptophyta; class Magnoliopsida; order Fabales; family Fabaceae; genus Gleditsia; species Gleditsia sinensis. The sequence continues at coordinate 6,910,496 of CM073475.1, read as the reverse complement.
TATTTTAAAGTAAAGTAAGCAATTAAGTATGTTTTTATTAGCTTTGATAATTGCTATATATTTGACCTAAGGTTGCTTTCTTTTAAAATTTTGTGCTTGATAGTTGAGGAGAAACATAAGTTTTTAAGCATGAAGATGATCTCCATTATGTGTATTCTTGGTATATGATTAAAAAGGAAGAAAATATCTTTCTAAGGGTATATTGTCAACTCCACAACTCATTTAGGAATAGAAATCATGAAGGTCGAAAGTTGATTGCTAGTCTTAGTCTACAATGTCGCACCACTGGCTAAAGCTACAACAATTTTGTGCTCTTTGGGGACTGCAGTGCAAGCTCGTAGGCTAGTAATGTGCAGTTCAAGTTAGGGTTAAATTATGGCTCTTCTATGATGTATTATATAGGATCTTTAGGGCTTTTGTTTAAAACATTACACATGATATTTTGATAGTTCTTTATAAGAGAAAGGGCCACTAGAGCAAGATGATTGCTTAAGCAAAGAAGGAGGAGCTTTTAGGGTTCTTGAGGATTATGAAATCATCTATCTTCTCTTTTACTCCTATATTTCTTTTGTTTATGCCTTTCTTTTGTGTTATGAAGATGCTTATTGCCTACTCTATGGAGTAGTTTTCTTTCTATATATGTCTAAGATATCTTGATTATGTAGTTTAATTGAACCTATTTACTTTTCTATGAATGATATATTTAAATAATTTGTTCAATTTTGAAATTATTTACTTTCTAGTTGCCTAATCACCAATTAGATTGTTAGGGTTTAACTGATTTTGGTTGAATGAAGTAATTAATTAGTTAGACCATTGAATTGAACAATGTAAGATTGGTCTTAATACTTAGGTCATAAGCAGATTGATTTGTAAGTAGGATATCAATATACCTATATGCCTTACATGATCTTAATCATGCTTTGTGCCGTATTTCTAAATTACTGCTCAATGCATAGTGATTTCAGGAGTTTATCTTGTTAGTAATTATTTTTATCTATCTCGAGATGGGTTTATAAACAACTAAGGGATTGAATACATAATTTGATGTTTCAAGATTAGTTAAGGAAGATAGGTGAAACTAAATGAAACAATTGAGTGAATTAAATGCCTAAGCCTTTGTCATTAGTGAATTTCTCTTGATTGGCTTGGGTATCTATTTTTATTGCTTTAAAATTATGCACCTTCTTTATGCTATTTACTTGGATAAAATTTGGAGAATTTGGATTTAGTAATTAGTTATGTAGAGTCCTTATGGGAGATGATCTTCTACTAATATACTCTGTTGCTTGCAATATGTGCATTTGTGTAATTGTATTACATTTTAAGACTATTAAATTTTTGGCGCAGTTGTCAGAGATTCTTATTTTTTTAGTTAATATAAACAAATAATTTTGTTCTAGTTTAATTTTTTTTTCTTTTTTTTTCAATACCCTTTGTTTGTTTATGCAACATTCTAAGAGCTTGGAGCCTCTCCTTATTGAACTATAAATTGAAAGAACTTTATTAAAAAGGCTTAAGGAGTTTAGAAGTCCTAGAAATTATGGCAAAAGTGAGTGCCAATAAATCAATAAGGGAGTATGCCATTCCCTTATTGGATAGGTTGTAGTCGAGTATCAAAAGGCTAGCAATAAAAGCCAACAATTTTGAGATTAGCATTCATAATTCAAATGACCCAAATTTGCATTCAATTTGGGGGTTTCCACGTAATGACCCCAATGGTCATCTAGTCAATTTTATAGAGAAATGTGACTTGTTTAAGACAATGGTGCTTCCTAAGATGCTCTTAGGTTGAGGTAATTCCCTTTCTCACTCAGAGATAAGGCAAAAAATTGACTTAACTTTGTCTTGGCAGAGTCTATTACGACTTAGAAGGAATTGGCTCAAAAATTATTGGCCAACTATTTAACTCTAGCAAAGGCTACCAAGATGAGGAATGACATCACCTCATTCATCTAACTAGAAGGAGAATATTTTATACAAGGCATGGGAGAGATTTAGAGACTTATGGAGGAAGTGCCCATAATATGGGATACCCAAATGGATGTAGGTACCAACTTTCTGTAATGATTTATTGGATCCTATTAGGACAATTATTGATGTTATAGTAAGTGGTGTGCTTTTGGGAAAGTTACTTGAGGAAGCATTTGAGTTGCTAGAGAAGATGGCTGCAAATAATTATCAATGGCCATATGAAAGGGTAGCATAAAAAAAGGTAGTTGGTGTACTTGAGTTAGACACCAACACAACTATTTTGGCATAATTGAGTGCCATTATAAAGAAGTTAAATGGAATGAAACCAAGCTCTATACAAAGTCCATTCGTTAGTTGTGGAGATTTGTGGTGAAGGTCATAAGAGTAACCAATGTCAATTGACAGTTGAATTAGCTAATTTTATAGATAATTCCAATCTATGAAACAAGTCATATTCAAATACATGCAACCTTGGTTAGAGAATCCACCTTAATCTAACTTCGGGTAATAATGAAAGAAACCTATAAAATGGACCACTGGGATTTACCTCACAATAAAAGAATCAAGTAACCATAAAATATCCTTCATTTGGAGCAAGAAATACCTAGGTTCATTTCTCATATCCAAACCATTGCTACTTTAGCTAGAAACTTGGAAATACAAGTGGCTCAATTGGCTAATTTTCTTACCACTAGACCACAAGGAATCTTACTAAGTGACATTGAAAAGAATTCAAGGGAGCAAATGATGTCAATCATGATCAATGAAGAAAAGCTAAGTGACTTAAGTAAAATTGAGCCTTGTGATAAGGCCAAAGATTCAAGGAGTTTTTACATACCTAGATCTATTGATTACATGTATTTTCATAATGCTTTATATGATTTAGGAGAATGTGTTAATTTGATGCCTTTATCTATGTTTCAAAGTTTAAATTTAGGGAAATTGGAGCCAACCACAGTGACTCCCATTAGCAGATTGATCAACTAGAAAACCAAAAAAGAGAGTATATGAAATGTGCATGTGCATATTGGTGAATTTGAATTATCCAATTACTTTTTGGTTTTGGGCATAGAATACATTGATGAAGGGCTTCCATTGATCTTTGGAAGACCATTCTTGCTATTAGGAGGATCTTAATTTATGTCCACCAAGTGAGTTTAACTTTTAGATTTGAAAGTGAGAAAATTACCTTGAATGGTTGTAACACTCCCAATGTTCATTCTTTGCAAGTAAAAATTAAGGAAGAAACGCTTCACAAAATTCAAATGGAAAAGAAGGAGGATATAAATATGAGACTATAGAAGATTAACCTTTAGTTGATGAGAAATTCTTAGAACTTTCTACTTTTTTATCTTCTTTACATTATCCTTTGTATGCTAGCATAGCTAATTTTTTTGTAGGATGTGGAATTCTGAAGGACAAGACTCATCAACAGAAAAAAAAATTTATGGCTTATGCAAAGCATTACATGCATATAGGGTGAACATACCTCTACAAAATCTATTATTAACAAATGGTTAAAAGGTGTGTTCCTAAAGGTGTATATGATATTCTGAGACACTATCATGACCAAAAAAATGGCAATCATTGTGGAGCCAATAAGACTATTGCAAAGGACTTATAATTGGATTTCTAATGGCCTACTATTTTTAAAGATGCACATTATCATGTAATTTATTGTAATAAATGTTAGAGGAGTGATAATATTTCTAGGCAACATGAGTTGCCCTTTACTAACATTATAGAATGTGAGCTATTTGATGCTTGGGGCATTAATTTTATGAGACCATGCCTTTCAATATATATTAGTGGAAATTGATTATATGTCTAAATGGGTTGAAGTTATAACTACAACTACTAATGATGTTAAAGTGATGCTGAATTTTTGAAAAGGAACATTTTTACATGGTTGGCACTTCTAAAGCAATAATTGGCGATGGTGGCAATCATTTTTGTAATAAGCAATTTGAAAATCTATTAAGCAAATATGGGACCACTCAAAATATAACTTCCCAATTTTATCCTCATTCTAGTGCCTAAGATCAAAGAAGAGACTTTAATCAAGTTATAATAAACTAAAACCATAAAGATTCCACAATAATGATTATTACTATAATTTTGATTCTTATTATCAAATTTTTTAGTCAATTCTAATTATTTGGGTATAACCATGAAACTTTCATAGAGTTTATGACATTGCAACGATGTTACTAACTTGTGGGAAAACCATCACTAAGACTTGCTTTAACGATGGTTAAATGACCATTGTTAAAGACGATCATGAAACTGTCGTAACTTAATTGTAGTTTTGTTCCAACCATCGTAGAAAATCCTAATGATAGTTTATCCAATTGTCGTTAAGATAAGAAATAACAGTGATTCTTAATCGGCGTTAAGACTTGGCCTTAACTGCAGTTTCCTATACCCATCGTTAAAACCATTTTTTATTTATACATTTTTATATTTTTTCTTTTATATATAATTTTATATAAATAATTTTTACTCATCCTCCCTACTTTGATAATTAAAATATGATAAGAATATTTTTTTTAAAAATCCAATTAACAAGTACGCGTAATATTTAGCAATAAAAATTGATATTAATTGAACATTTGAATTATAATGTATATTATATAACAATTACATAAAACATACAATATGAATATAAATTAACTTACGGGATCCTAAAGGTCCTGAGGGTGGCTTGATCACTTGGGGTATAAAAAAAATATATGCTATTATCAAATAAAAAAACCAAATTGTATAAATATTAAATTTTAGAATTCAAATGATACTTTAGAAAACTACCTTTAAACCCTAACTTGGTACAAATGCAATCTTTTGTGAAACTTGACCCTAAAAATTTTGGAGTAGGAAAGCTATAGCTACTTCTATCTATCGCTATCATGCTACTCACTTAGCCTCATTTGCTACTCGCTCGGCCTTGCGTTTCTCTATTGCTACTTCTAATTTGACCACCTCATTTTGTAACTCATGGTAAGAGGGCCTAAATTGTGAACTCGACCTTTTAGAGCTACGACCAAAAACTTGGGTCATTTTCATTTATTTCATCTATATGTGAATATACCTAATATCAATGTATATTGCACAATAAAAAATTATTAGCCTAAAATTTTTTCAATTTACATACCAAGTTAATTTTCGCCCTTATATAACTTTTATATTTTATACATAACAATTAATTTAATATATTTTCTTTATTAATTTTTTATTTATAATAATTAAATAATCAATTAGTTCATTTTAAAATTGTTTAAACTAGATGAGAGCTACACTAAATAATTCTTATCGTAAATTTTGTAATTTTATATTCTTCTACTAAGAATTATATGTTTTCATTTCTTTATTGTAATTTTATTTTAAAAATGATGAACACTAACTATTTCATTCTTCTAATTTTACTAATTTATCCATCATCGCAATATATATAATTATGTTAAATAATATAACATAAGCACTATGTACCTAAACTCATCTATTTTAAATAGTATATCATACATATATCCACTACTAATATATTTCAAGCAATATATCATTGAAGTAATTAATAAATCATATATACAAAACAATATATCCATTAATATATTTCAAACAATATATCATATATACAAAACAAAATATTTTCATTTCAAGTTAGATAACAGCATCTCCTAAATGCATCTAATTAACCACCATACATAGAATTTACATGAAGAGAGGGAATTGAAAGAAATAAGATGCATACCTTCGGTGAAAATTTATGAGAATACATTAAAAATGTTAGAACTTGCTGAATATATTTTCAAGAGGCAAAATCTACAAAAGAAATGGAGAGAAATGGAAACAAATGAGAGAAAATGAGGGAGAGAACATATAAGGGATAGAGAGCTCAAGGGATAGATGAGTTGCAAAGGAAGAATGCGAAATGGCAAGGCAGAATGTAGGGAAGGTGAAAAGAAAAGAATTTAATTATGTTTATAATATAATCGTTGCTAAAATTTGACTTAATGTTTTTTTTAATGAACTGTCATTAAATTTACAAGGATTTAATAACAGTTAGTGAGATTCATTATTTAGCCACGATTTATAGGTTAACCTTTATTAAGTTTCACTTTCTCCGAAGAAGAGTTAAAATCCATATTATAATGATTATGTTGTAATTGTCGTTATATAACGATGGTTACAGTATAACTATCGTTCGGACACATGATTTGATAACGGTTATGGAATTTTCATAATATTATGTTTTAAGTACGATTTTTTTTACTGTCGTTATGCTTCGGTTGGTAAAATTTCATTTTCTTGTAGTGATGCCTTTTTAATTGACATAAAAATCCTACCAAAATGGGTAGAATCTATGAGTATAGTTTAAGAAAAAGTTCGCAAAATAGAGGAAGAAAATTGTGGGATGTGAGAAGAGTTAAAGATGATCACTAAAAAGCTTTCAATATATCAAGGAATCTGATGAACAGATAATGATACAACTTGTTGAAATTAATCCTAAAATAAAGAGTCTATCAAAGTTGAGGTTATTGAAGAGGATAACAATACCAACTTTGTTATTCCTGAAGTGGTTGAAATGATTATTAGTATTGATGTTAGTAATCATAAAGTTGAAGAAATTGAAGAGAACAACTATCCTCGTATTGTTGATAAATTTGCATATATTAAAATTATTAAGTTTGTTATCTCTAAAGATTATATTAATATAAAAGTATTGTTGTTGATATTCCACTACTACCACTGCCTACTGTTACCTGCATTTTTTTGTAGATTTTTTAATACAAAACTTGACAACAAGGTTTTTTCAACAAGGGAATAATGACGTAGGATGAAAAAAAAATAGAATAATGAATTATTTTATTTTTTAGTATTGAATAACATGTTTTTTCTTTTTTCTTTTTTCATATTTAATATTTTGCACAATTTTCTTAGAATAACCGTTTTTAGCAATGAGTATTTGTGGGGTACCAAACACTTTTCTCACGTCACGTACAATTGGCACTCAAACCATTCTTGATTACATCTTTGAAAAAAAATTTTAAAAGAATTTTCGTTTTAAAAACTAATTTTAGTAGTGACTCTATTGAAAATTCATTTTTCAAATTTTTTTTATTTTAATTTTGTTATGCTCTTAACGTTGTTCGAAACACATTATTTGATCATACTGAAAAGTTTGATATGTTTTGAAGCAGATTTAAAAAAAATAAGTTTTATGTAAATTTTGAGTTAATTACGAAGTTCTTAATTGGTGTGTGTCAAATGTCAGTTATACTTTTATGAGATACCTTGAGGATATGTTTATAACTCGTTGATTCATATATATTCTTTTTTTGATCCAACTCTTTGAAGTAACTGTTTCTAGAGATGTCAGTTTTTAAATCGTAATGCTTTCTCTTTCAATTTAGGCTTACTTGTTTAATACTTATTTTCATTTCCTAACACTGCTTTTGGACAGTGGTTTAATGGCTTGATACTGAACTATAATAAGCTACTGGACTTGATATTAAGAGACATGAGGGATCAAATATGAAATTCTCTCTCAAAATACATCATAATAAGAAAAAAAATCGATATTATGATTACAGAAAATAGAGAGAATATATCTTTGAAACACCAGTCTAGAATATCATACATAAAAAATTTTAATGTACAATAATAAAAAAAATAAAAAAATCGAGACACTTCTTTAAAGAAACATATTTTTCAACTCTGTCTAAAAATTAATTATTTCAATCTTCTCCTCTTCTCTTACGACGTGAATACACAATTGTAGATACGATCTTATTTTACTCAAATATAAGACAAAACCGTATCTCCGAGTCTTAGTTTCCATCTCAATCCAAAACACTTTTTCTTCCTCCTTTTGGTCTTCAGCGTCTTCTGTGAATGCAATAAACTCTTCTTTGGCAACCATGATGGAGATGCACAGCGGGTTCACTGGCCACAGGATGGCAGCTCCTCCACAATGCGGTGGGTGACTCTGTTTTGCAACAAGGTAGTCCGAGACCCTTAATCTAGTTCAAGAGAATTCCATGTGGTGACAAATGATAGAAAAATTTCAAAGAGTGTATGTCCTAAATTGCTTGAAATCTCAAATTGAAATGCTCAAAAGGTACACTTTAACCCTACTCGATTTTTTTTATATACACATGATTTTTGGTTTGAAAATGTTAGCATGCTGAGTTGCTATTAGAAATTCCTGGAGAAAAATATAGGAGCGCATTTCAATAAGCTTGATAATTTATTTTGTATAATGATATCTTTGGTCTGTGGCTGCACTATTATCTTTTTTGTGATAAATTGTTGGAAATAATTATGGTATAAAATTTGATGCTTGAATGCTAATTTGTGTTTATATGAGAATAAATGCACCAAAGAAAATTTTCTTTTGAGAGATAAATGATAGAATTTCTTATGTCTTACTTGTCTTAAAAATAGGAGATAAAAATTTATTGATGGCTTGTCTGGTAGATTAATTGATTCACTGATTTTTTTTTTTTTGTGTGGTTATATATTGGTTTGGTGATCTTATGTTTTGATGTATTTGGTCTTATTGAGCTTCATGTTCTAGTGTATTCTGATTTTGGGAGAACTGATATTATAGTTGCGGTGCATTATTTATTGAAACTTTTATACTACTGTTTATTGAATTTATACCGTTTATTTGAATTATGCACTATTTTTTTCTCTTGAAAGTTGTCTTGGCTTCTCTTTTGTGTGTCTTTAATTTCCAAGAACAAGGCAGTTTTTGTTTCCCTTGAGAAAAAGGAAATCCTGGAGGAAGTGCTTTGGGTTGGTAAGAAAAGTTTTCAACCTTTGATAAATGTTGATGCTTACTTTGTTGATTCTCCGTTCTACACATGTATGCAACTCTTTAGGGTGAGCTTATGGATATTGTATATGCATTATGTGAAAAAAAAAGGACAATAGAATTTTAATGAAGGTTTGTATTTTTTCTCTTAATTTTTTTTCTTGCTTTTAAATTGTTTTGAAGAAAGTTTTAGGGCACATCTTCAAAGGGAATTAAAGCTTAAAGGCAAATGGAAGCATGGCCTACATAAAGCAAGGGGAGTATTTCCCTCTTCAATTGCTTTCACAGTAATGGTTCTCTACGAAAAATTGAAGTTTACAAGTTTAGTTCCAAATTTGAAATCTTAATTTTCTTTGTAAACTTTATGCTTTGTTATACTATTTCTTCGTGGTTTTAACTCTTTGATAATGCCAAAAGTGGGAGAGAATAGTATATACAAAACAACTTGCATCCTTATGAAATAATAAATTTTAAAGAGCTTGGATTGAATTTGTGGGATTCTATTTGCTTTCTAAACTTTTGACCTTTGTTGGTTTGTCATATCAAAAAGGGGTCGACAATTTGTTCCAGGGTTTTATTTTTCATTTTAAGAGATTTGGATGATAACAAATTATATTAAGTTGGTGTTCTCATACGTAATGATAAACAACATGTGACTAATTCATAAAGGATTTAGATGCATTTATTTTAGAGTTTTTGCATGACTGATGATATTCTAATTATATGCTATGTAATGTTTCGTATAAGCTGGAAATAAATAAGTCTTAAATGACCAAACGCTCTATTAAAGGAAATATTTCAGGAAGGGTTTTTTACGAAGGCTTAGGATAATATTATGTCTTGAAACACAACATTTAAACATTAGAAAAAAGCCTCTTAACTGTCATCTCTCAACAGTTCATCACTTTCAAGGAACAATTTTTTGCAATGGTTTGAAACTCCACTAATCTATAAATAGAGAAATATTTCAAGACATAAGTATCCCCTTAAGTATCAAGTGTAAAAGCTTCTTGTTTTTTGAGTTCTTAATCATACAGTAGCATGAGTGTTGAGAGTTATTCTTACAAGCCAAGGTTATTTAGGTCCTCACATTATTTTACCACTGTTGTGTAACATTTTTTTAGTTTTCTTGTGAGCAGAGGTATAGGAAGTAAACGTTTCTAGTTAGCTTGAGGAGATCAGTGTTGTGTGCATTTTTTCTTAACATGAGAAAACCAACGTTGAAAGCGTTTTTTGTTGGTATGGGAAAGCTATCCATTGCTGTAAGTGGGCAAAAACAATCGATTATAAAAATAAAAAAACTCTCTTGGGAGCCAAGGAAATTGCTGAGTTGTTGATCTAACCAAGATAAATATATTGTGTCAAGCTTTTCTCCTGTCTCTTTACATTTGCATCATATTTATGTTATCATTTTATATGTTTTGGGTTAGGACTTCGGAACTACAAGTTTAGAAAACTTGGGAGTCCCACGTCAGGTGGAAATGCCCCTGGTGGGGGCTTATAAGGCCTCTAGTCTAGGCACCATCCCCCAAGCAAGTTTTTGGGGCCAAGTTGTACCTTGACTGTCCTTATCAAGTGGTACTAGAGCAGGTTTTATCCTCGGGTAGCGGCAACGGTGGCTAGAGAGAAGTGAAAGGGTGAAGCCTAAGAATTAGCTGCCAGCGCCATAGATGTTGCTGTGTAAAGGAGGCAGTATTGTTAGGAACCACAGGTCAAGAAAACTTGAAGAGTACAACATTAGGTGGAAATGCACCTAGTGGGGCCTTATAAGGCCCCAATGGATCATCTCCTCTCAAGTTAACTTTTGGATGTAAGTACTACTCAATCAGTCCTTATCATTTTATTATTAATATAAGTTTGAATCTACTACTAAATTGACTCACTCTGTCTAATAGATTGTTGCTGTGATTTCTTATCATTGATTTGTTTTTCCTTAATCTATATCTTCACTTATATTTAAAAATTTTAATCTTGCTTCAAGTTTCTTAAATAGTGACCAAGTGTTTTAAGACATCTTTTTGCAAAAAGAAAATTTTTGAAACCCCATGCCAAAGGAGTTCAAGCAATTTCCACGTGGTAAAAGAGAGGTAGGTTCTCAATTTAGGACAATGTTTTGTATGATCAACTTGTTATTAACAATTGCTTTAGTTCTCTGTAACAAGCTTTCTTTATGAAAATAGGCAAAAATTTATTTTTGGACTAACTAAATGAGCAGATACATCAAGGAAAAGAAAATGAAAAGCAATATTTAATGGCAAATCCACATACACAAGATATGAAAATATTCTCAACTACAACTATGAGAACTACAAGGGAATGGACTTGGAGGACTAGTAACTTGAGCTAAACCTTCTAGCATCAACATAACCTTCTTCATTGTTGGCCTAACAGAGGGATCTTCTTGAAGGCACCAAATGGCTATCATCAGAAACTTTTCCAGCTTGTTCATGTCATTCAAAGCCTCATCATCATTTCCAATCAGAATGTCTAGTCTTCTACCTCTATAGCAGTCATATGCCCAATCAGTTAAAATTGCCTTCTCTTCACTGCCAATCTCCGTATCCACATTTTTCCGACAACAAATGATCTCTAGCAGCAGCACACCGAAACTGTAAACATCAACCTTAACAGTGATTGGTGCACTCCTGAACCAATCTGGTGCAACATACCCTTTTGTTCCCCTAATGCCAGTTTCTGTGCGACTTTGGTTAATCAATAATAGCTTTGCTAACCCAAAATCTGAGATTCTAGCATTGTAATATTCGTCCAGAAGTATATTTTGTGGCTTTATGTCACAATGGATTATCTGGGTGCAACATTCCTCATGCAAATAAACTAGCCCTCTTGCAACCCCACACGCAATGTGGACTCTCTGGTTCCAGTTAGGTTTGAATTCACCAAAAAGGAAGCTTGCTAAAGTGCCATTGCTCAAGAACTCGTATACCAGAATCCGGTGCTGTCCCTCATCGCAATATCCAATCAGGCGAACCAGGTTCTTGTGATGAGTTTGTGCTATCACCTTCACTTCTGTCTTGAATTCCTTATCACTGTCTTTAAGCACCTTGTCTAATTTCTTGACAGCAATAGTAGTGAACTCTGTAGTCCCTTTATAGACAATGCCACAAGATCCCCTTCCTAATTCATGATTGAAGTTGTCAGTTGCTTGCACAAGCTCTCTGAAGGTAAAATTGCACAGATTGCTGTCCCCGACAATTTTATTGGTACCAATCTTCTTGTGGTAACAGAAGAAGAAGCCAATACATATTGCACCCACCAGCAAAAAATTGACAAAGACAGAGCTTCCAAGAAGGACTGCAATCACAGTTGTCAAAGTATTTCGATCTTTCTGAGGAAATAGAGTTTGTGGCTTTCTTGGGGGAACATCATTTTTCATCAATTTGATGAAAGCTGTTCCCCCTAGTACTTTATCGTCTCTCCCATTTGAAAGTGGCAGCTTCTTCTTCCAGCAGCTACCATCTCTAAAAATAGAGACCGCGCATAGGCAATCTTGCAGGCAAGCATTCTTGCAGTCGTCGAAATTGTAAGGTTGATATAATTCATAATCTGACCATGGCCAATCAGTATTTGGCAGATCCCTCATAAAGTACAGATCTTCTTGCGAGCTCTTTCCACTTTCTTCACACCCAAGTTCAAAATTTGGTTTGCAACTGCCCGACTTATCAGCTGAATCAAGTAGAGAATAGCCTTCGGGGCAGTTGCAGATTGGTCTTGGTCTGTTCCGAGGGTGCAGATACTATTGAACCCACAGACCCCACTGCCACTATGGCCTGTCATCTTCAAGCAAATGTTATCTGGTACTGTCATTGCAACTGTCCAACTTTGATTGGTACTTGAATCTTTGGGGTGATATGATACGGTGAAAACTCCATCATAATGGATGATTGCTCTGTAATAATATTCATGAGCTGGGCGAGCATCATTTGGATTTGTAATATTAGACCTCTCGCCACTTCTTCGCAATATGTACAAGAACCCTGATTCTTCAAAGATCACACGGTAACCAGAATTTGTTTGATTAGAAGGATCACCAGTGCCACTGACATAGTAAGCATCATAAGTATAATTGCTAGCCAAATTTATTGGATTGAGCACAGCATTCCCATCTTCCAGCAAGCGAAATTGAAACCTTCCTCGTGAGTAGTTGGTCTTTGATTGTCTGGATGAAAGATTGCCTCCTATCTCCATAATCTGGGTAGGCACCAATGTATCTGTAGGATAATCGAAACTTTCCCACAAAGCCTCAGAATTTTGGTCCAGAAGTTGGAAGTTGCCTGTATCGTTCATTAGACCGTAGGAAACTGTACTTGATGCGAAATCTGTTCTCCATAACTCTGCACCTTGAGGGCTGCTGAGCACTAGCCCTCTGTCATCATATAGCTGTAACTTTGAACCTTCAGGAGCAGGGTTGTCTCCATTTGCATACCAAATGATGGCGCTGGTATTCTCTCATACCATATGGCAAGCAAGAAGACATCATTGTCAAGTGGGGAAAATCCGAATGCAAATTCCCCGGAAGGAGAAAGCCATTGCGCATCCCTGTCACCGGCAACAAGTGTTGCACCAACACTTTTCTTGCCATTATTCTGAGCAGAGACATAGGGAAGCAAATGGAGAAGGATAAGAAAACTAGTAATTCTTAAAGACATTGTGAGAGAAGAACTGTCTCCAATAAGCGTATGCCACCAATTACACATGAAATATTAATTTATATATGGGAGTTTGAAAGACTAAACTTGACGATGGAATCAACTGAAATAAGTCTTGGAAGACTTCCTCGAAACCCACAATCAAACTTCTTCCATAGTGTTGTTTACTTTGAATTTCTCATATTTTGCCCAAATATTACGCTCTATTACCAATTCGACTAATACTATAATTATATTAATGCAATATGTTTTTGATGTTAAGTCAAGCTAAATAAAAAATTGATTTATTTTTTTAAAAAATTTAAATAATTAGCATGTGCAATACCAGCATTGAAAAGTTAAAAAAACATTTTTTTGACCAAATTAAAAAGTTCAATATTGCTCTCTCTCTCTCTCTCTCTCTAAATCAGTGGCCTCGAATTTAAAAATAATCCAAAAAAACATGTTTACTATTAGAAAATTAGAAACTGTAGTTTTATATTCAAATTGTGTCAATGAAAAGTTGGTTCAATATGTTAATTATATTAATTAATAATTAAACAAATATTTGTGATTTATTTTTATTTGGTTGTTAATTTTTTTATATGAAAAGATAATTTTACGAGAAAAGGTGACTATATATAAAAAGACGACTTTATGTAAAGAAGTAATTTTATGTAAAAAAATATATTTATATATATAAAAAAATTTATATGAAAAGATAATTTTATGTCAAAAGATATCTTTATATAAAAAAATATTTTTATATAAAAATGTGTCTTTATGTGAAAATATACAAAGTTGTTATGATAATTATTTATTAATTATAAATATTCTTTTTTCGATAGAAAAAAAAATATAACGAAATATTTAAAAAATATTTTTCTAATATAAGAGTCTTTTGTTTATAAAAAAAAATATATGTAATTCTTTATTAAATACATGAATCAAGATTTAGGATAGATTAGACAATTTTTTTTAACTTAAATCTAATGATTGTATTTTTTAAAATTTTAATTACTATAACTAAAAATATACTCTTTAGACTTTTATTTTTAATTTATTACATTTATTCAATTTTATGACTTACACAATAATTTAGTTGAATTCAACAACGGGTGAATTCGTGACTCATTGGCTTTTGTCAATTTTATGATTAAATATTAACAATTACGCAAGTTCATAACTACATTTATGTCTAAATTTCCATACTTCCTTCCTAAATTCAGTTCATCATGGAATTATTTTTTTTTCTCCAATAGTTGCATAAAATAAATTCAGCTTAAAAAATAGTTACGTAAATACATTTTTTATATGTTCTAATTTTTGCAACAAATTCTGGAATCTAAAAATATCATAATAGTTAATTAATATAAAAAAATAAACTGAGTATACAAGCATACAAAAGAATAGAGATAGAAAAAATAAAAAAACAAAGGAATATAAATATAAATATTACATAATATTGAATTTAGTTTATGTAACTATTGTAAAATATTATTTTCTTAATTTTACTCTATGTAACTATTTTTCAACCACCTTCTATTGAAAAAAATTTCATGTAAATATATATATTTTTTTATAAAATTTTATTTCACATCATAATTTTCCAAAAGACATTGAAGATTTTTTTTCAGTAGAATTATTAAATGCACATTCAACGACAAAAGTCTTATCCATACACGCGGAGTCCGGTTATAACGTTTAGGAGACTTTGAAAAGTGGCCATTGACAAGCCAGCAGAACCGTGTGGACAGGTCCACTAGAGTCGGTGAGATAAAAAATAAAAATAAAATATTATTATTAAAATTATATTTAATATAATATAAAAAAATATAATTTATATAATTTTATTATATTTAATATGTCATAAATAATATAAAAATATAATAAAATACAAATAAAATGACAAATCATATTAAATAATAAAATTATTAAAATAATATTATTTTAATTAAATAAAAATATTTTAAAATGTTATAAATAAAAAATAAAATAAATTATTAGTAGTTTAAAATTTTAAATTAAATTTTATTAAAAATATTAATAATATGAATAAAAAAATTAAATTTTTATTTTATTTTATTTATTAATAATAAATAAAATACAAATACATTATCAACAAAAATTTATTCATCGTTTGATAAATATTTTTTCTTATACTCATCACTTGACTTTTGATCACAAGAAGAAAAATTTAACACAGCCAATAAATGTTCAGGCCAAATTTTTTATACCCATCACTTGACCGAGAACAGGAGAAGAAACTAAAATGAAGAAATAAATGTTCATGGTCAATTTTGTAATTTTAGCCTCTATTCCATTTTCTTCCCGTGTGATTCTATCACTTTTTAGGTAACATGATCTCCCATTCATGAGGGAATCCAAATTCTCTGGAATGTCCAAATTATGTCAACTAAACATAAAAGCTAATGGAATGGAATACAGGTTCACATTCCATCAGCTTAAGTCTGACTAGCAAACGCGACCTAATTGCAACTTATAGCAAAAATTTGTGGTGAGAAACCTATGGTACTTCTTGTGTTGAATTTTTTTTTTCATTCTTTGTAAAAAAAGTAGTTTGAAATTTCAGAACCAAATAAAATAAAGCAGGTGGCTTAAAGATATAAAAAAATTAAGTAAAATTAAGAATAATTAATCTAACAGTAGCATTTGATTTGGTTTAGGGCATCTGAGAGTGAGAGTGGAAAATGAATGCATAAGAGGTTTGAAGTGGTGTTATTCTTTTAGTACATAAGTGGGGCTAAGGGCCCAAAAACCAAAAAAAAAAAGAAAAAGAAAGAAAACAACAAAACCTAAGAAAAACATACGGGAGAGAAAAATGCATTTGAGTAGTTATGGGAGTTATGGGAGAGAGAAAAAGAAAGGACATAAATTAGGTTAAAAAAATAATATTTGAACTCAATTTTAAATTATCTAAAAAATTTGTATTAAGTCAAATTTGATTAAATTATGATAAATTAGTTGAATTGAATTTTAAAAAATTTAAATAAAATTTATTTAATTAATCTGTTTAAACCTTATTGAATAATCTAATTAGATTATGTGATTTTTTAATAAGATTTGATCAAATTTATTTAGGTGAAAGTTATCCTAGTTATCACCATATATTTTAAGAGAAAAATGCAAATATTTCCATTAATATGCATGCCATTTACAGACAGTGTGTGCAACGTTGAAAAAAAAAGCACAATCTTAAACTATCTTTAGTATTAAATTTGTACATTTCTTCCCTCTTCTGTTGCCAAATTAATGATGATGTGATTTGCACACATTCTTCACCATATTTTGTGTTCTCTCTCGTCCTTTATCTCCACACTCTCTCTACTCTTATCATCTCACTTTCTCCTATCTCCATCAACGTCGATACATTTACATTCTGTTGGAAGTTAGAAACCCATTACCCAAATGGTCTCCACTGGTGCCCGTGATTAAGAAATGATTGTTTTCAAGGAAGAGTAGCATAACACTCGGTGCGACCATCCGAGTTTGGTGTAGCTGTGGTCCTTACGGGCAAACACAGTCAATAACAGATAAAACGACCCATCAACATTCGTATATTTTCATTCTATTGGAAGTCAGAAACCCATTGGCCAAAATGGTCTCCACTGGTGCCTATGTTTAAGAAATGATTGTGTTTTCAAGGAAAAGTTGCATAACACCCAGCATGTTAAGGAGGGATGCGGATCCTCAATTGTGGAGAACAACACAACACACCGTGCTATGGTACAAAACGATGGCATTTTGCATCCTGGTGGCAAAAAAAGGCTAGTTCAGCACGAGACATGACAAGCCAGCACATCAAGCGATTGATAAAAAATACTAGTTGCTTGTCACGAGACTAGGCCCCTGGTCGAGGGCTTGATAACTACTGGAGCTATAAACCAATCGACTGGTTTGTCGAGGCCAAAATCCAATAGCTACGAGGCCCTGGACCAGTCACCTAGTCGAGGGTCTAGTAGCACCTATAACTTGCAACCAGTCAACTGATAAATAGATCAGTCGATTGGGTTGTGAGGCAAAAAACCCAGTAGCTACTAGTCCCTGAACCAGTTGACTGGACCAGGACCTAGTAGCCACTAGACTGCAACCATCAGTTGACTGTTCAAAGAACCAATTGACTGATAGTTGCAAAAGAGGCAACTAGACCCTCGACCAGGGGCTTGGTTGCCTTTGTGAGTGAACCATTAGTCGACTGCTGTTCCTTATTAAACCCAAATTTTTGACATTTCCCTTTGTTAATGTTCCCAGAAGTTTGGTTCTTAATTAAATCTTCCTTCTAATAACAAAATCAAACTTTATATTTAATAATTAATTACCAATTTTAAATAATATTTATCATGGTCTTTTTTATTTATATAGTTCCCGCTATTTTTATAAAACAAAACACAGTGTTTTGTGTTTACTTGCGTAAAAACCATGCAGAACGAACACGGGAGGGCGGAAAACGTGAATAAAGTTGGTGAGCAAACCCTTTACAAAGCAAAAAGAAGAGCTGGTGAAGGAAGCAATAACAGAGTCGCATTTCATAGAGCATACATTGGAGCATAGAGAAATGAAGTTACTAGAGGATACTGCAGAGCAAAGGGAAATACATTCTATAGAAACTATTGTTACACAAGAAGGGAAAATACATTCTACAAAAGCTATTTTGAAGCTTGAGTTAGGTATGGAATTTGATACTTTAGATGAAGTTTGGAAGTTTTGGGTGGAGTACAATGGGAAAATAGGATTTGGAGTTAGAAAATATTATTTTAATCATAGACCAAAAGATGAAACTATAACTTCTTATAAATTTATTTGTTATAAAGAAGGGAGTAGAAAAGCTGATAAAAGAGATATAGTTACCATAAACCCCCGACTAGAGACTAAGACTAACTGTAGAGCAAGAATGGGGGTCACACTCAAGAATAGAATGTATCATATAAATAAGTTTGTGTATGAACATAATCACCCTATGCATCTTCATAAAATAGTTCACATATTGGCATCTCAATGTAAATTATCTGATATTTAAACTTACGAGATTGAGTTGGCTGGCGATTTTGGATAGGGGTGTTCACAGTGCGGTTCGGTTTAGTTTTGGAGGCTTAACCAAACCGAACCGACCATACAAAATTCAAAAAAATTAGACCTAATTGGTTTTTCTAAGATTAGAAAACCGAACCAAACTGAACCGCTTAAAAGCGGTTCGGTTTTTTGGTTTTGTAGACCCATTTCAACAATTGTTTTTGCCTATTTCAACATTTTTTGTGTTCATTTCAACAATTTTTTTGGTCCATTTCGTTTTTTTGGCCCATTTCAATTTTTTTTTGCCTATTTCATATTCTAGGCCTCAGGAAATCGGGCTAGGCCTCACATAGGTCAGAGAAAATTTAGAACTTAGAAGATATGGCGGTCGGTTCGGTTTGGTTGAGAATTTTTTCCAACCAAAAATCGAATCGAACCGCTCGGTTTACTCTAAAAAGAACCAATCCAAACCGCCCATCATCGATTTTGTTTGGTTTTTTGATGGTTCGGTTTGGATCAGTTTAGTTTAGTTTTGTACACCCCTAATTTTAGACTCTGACAAAAAGCATGTTCGATTTGATGAGTAAGGAAGTTAGAGGAAGAATTAATCTCGGTTTTATCTGGTTAGATGCAAAAAATTATATCCAAACTAGGAGGCAAAGAAGTATGGTCTATGGCAAAGTTGGGTGTTTGTTGTAATATTTTCAACGTCAGTTGTCGAAAAATCCATCATTTTTGATGCCTATCAAATGGATATAGAGGAACAAATAACCAATGTGTTTTGGGCTGATGCAAGAATGTTAATTGATTATAGTTATTTCGGTGATGTAATATCTCTTGATACAACCTAAAGTACTAATAATGCACATCGGCCGCTTGTTTTATTATGTGGAATGAACCATTTCAGGGGGGTCGTAATTTTTGGAGCAGCCTTATTGTACGATGAAACTGCTGAATCTTTTAAATGGTTATTTGAAATCTTTTTGGAGGCACATAAACAAGAAAAGCCCCCTTACTATTTTCACTTATCAAGTCCAAGCGATGGCAAAGGCGATACATGAGGTGATGCCTAAAATTTGTCATGGACTATGCACATGGCACTTGATGCAAAATGGCATTAAGCATTTAGGAAACTTGATGAAAGATGGCTCTCAATTTTTGACTGATTTCAAAAATTGCATGTACGGATACGAGGAGGAAACACAATTTGAAATGGCATGGAGTAGCATGTTGTCAAAATATAACGTACATGAAAATAGTTGGCTGCATTCTTTATACAAGATAAAGGAGAAGTAGGCTGCTTGCCATATAAAGAAAGCTTTCACTCTCAATATGCGAAGCACCCAACTCAGTGAAAATTTAAATTCTGACTTTAAGAGTTGCATGAAACTGGATTTAGACGTCATTCAATTCTTCAAGCACTTTGAAAGGGTTGTAGACGAGAAGTACAATGAGTTGAAACATGAATTTAAGTCATGAAAAAAAGTACCTAGATTGAAAATGGAGAATTCACTTATACTACAACAACTTGCCATAATTTATACTATGACTATATTTGACTTGTTTCAGAAGGAATTTGATTTATATGCTACTATATGTATAAAATATAGAAATAAAAGTCAATCAATTTTTGAATATGTTATTGTCATGATCAATCAAGAGAGATCATATAGAGTGTTGTTCGATCCTGTCAATAAATCTGTTTCTTGTGGCTGCATGAAGTTTGAAACTTTTGGCATATTGTGTTGCTATGCATTAAAGGTCCTTGATGTGATGGATATTAAAACACTTCCTCATCGGTATATTTTAAAGAGGTGGACAAAACAAGCTCGGAGTGGTGTGTTCCATGATTTGAGAATGAATGAAAATAAAGAAGATATTAGGCTTGGGAGCACCCAACCGTTCAAACAACTATGTCCCAAGTTAATAAAATTAGCAACAAAGGTGTGCGACTGCCCATAAGCATATCTTATGGTAAGTAAAGCTATGGACAAACTTGCGAATAAAGTCATGCAACTTCGTATGAGGCAAAAAAGTCCAAATGATGGGACCAGTGCAACCATACAACCAGTGAATGAATATGGTCTACATGCAAAGGGATTCAAGAAAAAAAATAGGAATAAAGAATACGAGACGGTTGAAAAGTTAGATTGAGGTTCAATCTCATCAAAAAAGAAAAGTAATGAGGATAAACGATTTCTAAGTAAGTGAAGTTGTGCTTGTTCTATGACTTTTTAATTTTTTATTATTTTATGAATATTTTCACTTACGTTGTCTTTGTAGAACTATTTGACATGCAATGTGAATCATATGAAAATATCATCTTCTTCATGCCTAGGACCTATTAAGATGACCCAATCATAGAATGACAGTGAATTCGGTTATATTCGAATATTGAAGGTAGGAATATTTCTTACATAGAAAAGAATCCTTAATAAATCATTAATTAACCCTACTTATTTTGTAACTATTGGTTCATAATTATTGTTCTTAATTGCCGCAGGCACCTCTTAATCAGCCCATGCAGTCACTTAATGCCATAGAGTTATTTAAAGATATCTCAGATGCTAACAAAGTTGAAAGCCTAAATAGCAATTTCCTATGGATACTAGTGCATATTTTGTATATACTACTAATACATTAGTTCCGTACAAGATTTCAATTGAAATGTTAATTGCATTTAATATCATTGTAGTACATGTTCCTTTTGGTCATAATATTGATTCAGTAAATGCTATTGATGACATGCCTACTGAAACAATATTCATTTGGTGGAACTCTAACCGATGTTGAGTGACAACCCACCAAAGTAGAGCTCATATTCTGATACAAGGTTCACAATATACATAATATACAATATACAACATGCAATTAAATACAAAAATTGGCAATTGGAAACTAAAACATTAGTTCAATCTATTCATTGGCAATGCATAGATAAATTGGCAATATACACAAAGTCACAATCCATTCCATCCAATTGGCAATTAAATCCATCCAATTTCATTGAATTCAATATGTAAATTTAGTACATTAACTAAGTTTCAAATTTCAGATAACTCAGACTCCCTTGCAATATAAAAAAGAGGACCAATACAAAATTGTCTGAATTTCAAAAAATTTAAACAAAGTAACTAAAACAAATAATCTAAGCTCCATGCTCTGGTTCTTGATCCCCTGCATCTGGTTCCTCATGCTCTATGTGATGCTCTGGTTCTTGATCTGTTACATCTGGTGCCTCATGCTCATGCTACACGTATTCGTGTTCTGCATCTTTAAATTTACGTAGTCTCATAGAAAGGGTAGCCATATTTTGTTTTATCCCTATCACACGGGTGCTCAAATCTGTCAGAGTGGAATCCATTCTGGTCATGAGAGTGCTTGAATTTGAAGTTCCTTGCACCTCTGTAGATGGTTCTTGTTTCCCAGTGGTATTTTTCTGTACAACAAGATCATCCTCGTTTTTCCTTTTCCAAACCCACCTATTATCCTTCTTTGTAAACCTCATCCTATTCATGTTATATTCATTGAAAGCTTTAGGGATAACCACTTGTCCATCTTTGGTATTGATGCCAAAATATTATAGAAGTCTGGTGATAGCAGAAGCAAAAGGCAAACCCTTTTTAGCCTACTTGTGAGCTATGATTATGAACTTT
This sequence comes from Gleditsia sinensis, assembly GCA_037074535.1. Lineage (NCBI taxonomy): Eukaryota > Viridiplantae > Streptophyta > Magnoliopsida > Fabales > Fabaceae > Gleditsia > Gleditsia sinensis. Next base: position 6,888,375 of record CM073475.1, on the reverse strand, counting down.
AGCATGCAGTAAGGGTAATCTATGACCATATCCTGTAACCAACAATATACCATGTCCTGCTCCAAATAACTCATATAAGAATAATTTCCAGCCTTCGGGAGTAACATATGGCTAACCATATAAAAAACAACATTGGTATCTATACTTAGGTCATTTGTATAAATTTTTGCATTTTCAGACACCTCTTCTTCTAAAATTCTACACACCATAGCTCCTTTCTTATACCATGTGATTTTAGCCATGCTTTCATCTAACTTGCAAGCATCCCTATCAGGCTCAAGCAATCCTACTACTCTAGTAAAGAGGTCTTTGTTAAATGAAAACTTAAACCCTCTAACCTGTGAAGTAAACTCTAATTCCTCCTTATTATACATAAGATTTGTAAAAAATGCTCTAATTACATAGGTTTTTGTTGAATGAAAACTTAACCCCTATAATTTGTGAAGTAAACTCTAATTCCTCCTCATTATACGTAAGATTTGCAAGCATCCCCATTAGGCTCAGGCAATCCTACTACTCTACCAAAGAGGTCTTTGTTGAATGAAAACTTAACCCCTCTAACCTATAAAGTAAACTCTAATTCCTCCTCATTATACGTAAGATTTGTAAAAAAAAATACTCTAATTACAGAGGGTGAATATAGTGTATCATGGCTAAGGTACTGTTTCATTGCTTGCGTTTTCACTAAATGGCTCAATTCTAATCTTTCCATAGCCAGAAAATCCATATTAAGATACATACCCTACACTACCACTCGATCCATGAAAGACTTCTAGTACTTTCGCTCTTGCTCTGTTGAGGTGAGTAGTGGTTGAGGAGGTTGAGATAAACTAGACCCCTATCTGCCTACCCTTGCTCTCTTGAACGATATATTTAGAGCCACTTGGAGCAAAATCTAGGGATAACTCAAAGAAACTAGACCAACGAAACCCTACCTGCAATTTTGGTTATTTTCTTCAATTCTCGCCAAATTTGTGGATGTTATATGGATTTTGGCTGTGTGTTTTCATACAGATGATATTTGGAAGCAGTTAATCAGTGGATTTTGGTTGGAAATTGAAAATGGGGTTATGAGATTTGGGGTTTTGGGAAAGAACCAAAGTCATGCAAAAAGAAAATTTCCAAAATTTGGGGAAATCTAGATTAAATAAGGAATACCAGTCAACTGGTGGTTCACCCATAGAGGCAACCAAGCCCTTGGCCGAGGGCCTAATTGTCTCTTTTGCAACTATTAGTTGACTGGTTCTTTGAACAGTTGACTGATGGTTGCAGTCTAGTGGCTACCAGGCCCTGGACCAGTCAACTAGTTCAAGCCCTAGTAGCTACTGGATTTTTTGGCTCGCAATCCAGTAGACTGGTTGTAGTTCCATGGGCTACCAGTCCCTCAACCAGTCGGCCTCGATAAACCAATTGACTGGTTCACAACTCCAGTAGCTACCAGGCCCTTGACCAGGGGCCAGGCCCTTGACCAGGGGCCTGGTCCTATGACAGACGACTAGTATTTTTTACCAGTTACCTGACATGCTGGCCTGTCATGTCTCATGCTGAACTGGCCTTTTTTAGCCATCAAGATGCGAAATGCCATCAGTTTGTACCATAGCATGGCGTGCTGTGTTTTCCCCCACAGCAGAGAATCCACATCCATTAAGAGGACCATCTGAATTTGCTATAGCTGTAAACCATGGTCTTTACGAGAAGACATGGTTAATAGCAGACAAAACGACTTACATTGGTGCACTGGTTCTTTACTTTCTTTCTTTTCTTTTCTTTTTTCTTTTTTAAAAGAAATTATCCCACTTCACTTTAAGAAAAACATTGACCTCTCATCATCTTTTAGGTCACAAAACTTTTAAAAACATACACAAATCTAATAATAGTTGAAAAATTGTTAGTCAGCAATATTTCTTTTTGACCATTGTTTTAAACATTCTCATCTTTTCTTAAAAATAATTTGTCTTTGTTCTGATTATTTTCTTTTGGGTTGGAACATTATAATAATAATTTTTTTTTTAAAAAGTACTAATGAAAAGACTGACAATTTTTGGGTTGAAAAAAAAATCAATTAATTAATTAGTTCTGACCATTTTTTCATGTAGTAACATTAAAAAAACTAATTAGTTGATCTTTTTCTCAACATTGTATGACGGATGGAGGCAAGAAGAAATGCAAGCAACAATATACGAGAAGCTTCCTACTTATTAGGATAGAGAAGTGAGGAGAAGAAATGACGAAACGAACGTTGGAGGAAGTAGTATGTTGGATTTTAATGATAGATTTAATGTGGCTTCTCAACCACATGAAAGGTTTTAGTCCAAATTGATGTAATAAGATGCCAAGAGCCACAAGAAACTAATGGTCATTAGTTATTAGAGAGATACATAGCCAAAGTCAAGTATCTATATTAAATTTTGGATGTACGTTAACCAAAGTTAATTTATCCTAATATTTTATTGTGGCTTCATACATGAATAATCTCCTTGATAAAAATATGAAATAATTGGATTCATTTACGTGAGAGAAAAGTAAAGAGCCATGACTATTTTATGGGTTGAACCATGAAGTACATATAGAGCTCTTGGTCCCTCTCTCTACTTATCACTTAGAATAACTAAGTTTGTGTGACTCCCATCATCTATCAAATAATATACCTTAAAGAAGAGAGAGAAGGTCAAGATGCTATCTTGTTCTAACATGTTTGTTGTAATATTTTTGTTCTAGAGATCAAGTTCATTTCAAGGCCCAAAGTATTTATTTTACATAAATAATATATTCTTCAGAAGATATTCTCATAGGCTTCCACCTACTTGTGTTGTTTGATCATCCTAACTATATATGAATTTAATCACAACCAAAGATCTAAGATATATAAAATTTCTTACAAGTGGCATTAGAGCAAGGTTATGGCCATGATCACAATTCTAATAAATTTGTTTGTCAAATATTTTGTTTTTGTTGACTCTTTTGTTTATCACCTAAGTGAAGAAAAACATGTCATTATTAATTTATTACACAAATACTAAAGGTTGTGACTCTATAAATATTTTTTTATCAAAGGTATAATTATTTTCTTAGTCATATTACAGATTTTTGAGTACTTTTATACCTGAAAGTATTTGACATATCAAATGGATAATCTGTAAAAGTGAATAAAATTTTCATTTGTGAGTGAATCAATTGCATTTCATAATTTATCCCAAAGTATTTATATGATGACGTGTTAGATTGCTCTTCAATTGTCACACAATAGTTTTATTTATAGCTCCAATGCTCAAGTTGTTACTCTAGGTTCCCCTTCATGATATATGTCTAACATTCCAAAATTAAATGGCTTTCATTTTGAGGATTGAAAAGAACAGTTATTAATAACATCGGGATGTTTGGACTTATATTTTTATCTTCAAATTGATGAACCTAAAAAGCCAACTGAAATAAGTTCTTCTATACAAAAATCCAATTTTGACAATTGGGAACGTTCTAGTCGTATAAGTTTTAAAAGTAGGATTGCTAAGAATATCCACCAATCCATGGTGGAATCTCCTAAGGCTCAAGCTTACAATCCATTAATTCAAATATTTCGATAAGGCATTAGCATATTCATTCATAAGTGCTTCGTTTACTAAAAAAATTATGACGGCTTAAGTGGTGTTTGTGAACACACAATGGGTATGTCAAACTTAGTTGAACAACTTAAATTTATGGATATGAACATTTCGTAAGCCTTTTTGGTGAAATTCATTCTCAATTCAAACTATTTAAGATTAGTTGTAACACAAAAGGAAAAGTGGACCATAAATGAACTTATTGCTATGTGTTTTCAAGTAGATGAGAGATTAAAGAGAAAAGAGCTACAAACAGTTTTCACTTGATATCACAAGGTCATAATAGAAAAAGGCCTAAGAAAAGTAAAATTAATGCAAATCAACTACCAAATCAAGAAAAGGAAGATACTGCACTTCATAATGTAAATAAAAGTCTTTTGAAGTGCTTCTTATGTAAAAGAAGATTTCACTTAAAGGATTGTTTGAAATTTAAGAAATAGTTTAGAAAGAAAGGTAATTTCATCACCTATGTGTGATATGAAACCAATTTAATTTATGTTCTTTCTAATACTTGGTGGTTGGATTTTGGTGCCATGATTCATGTATTTTAGTCTTGGCAAGGATTCTTACAACCCAAGCCCCTAGCAAGAATGAAAAAAAAACATTTTTATGAGAAGTAAAGTACAAGCTAATGTTGAAGCCATTGGAACCTATAAAATTCTTCTCAGTAGTGGCTATGCCTTAAAGTTAAATAACACTTTTTATGTGCCTTCTCTTTTCTAGGTACATGGTTTCCATTTCCTATCTTGATCAAGAAGGATATAGTTTTAGTTTTGACAATGGAGCCTCTGAAATGTATAAAAATAACATCTTGATTGGTAATAAAGTTTTATTTAATGGCTTGTACAAAATCAACCATATTCTTATTTTTCCCATTCAGTTTTGCTTTGAATTTAGATACATCTATTGGCACTAAAAGAGCTCCTGAAAATGAAACTTCCTTTATAATGTGGCATAAAAACCTAGGACATATTTCTAAAGAAAGATAGGAAAAACTAGTTAAGAATGTTGTCATGGCAAACCTTGGTTTTTTTTTTCAAATTTTGATACTTGTATAGATTGCATTAAAAGAAACTAAACTAAAAATAACAAGAAAAGTGCCACAAGAAGTTTCATCTTGTTGAAGTGATACATACAAATATATGTGGACCATTTTTGCCTTGTATAGAAATATTTAATCACCTTTATTGATGAATTTTCACATTATGGTTACATTAACTTCTTAAAGAAAAGTCTAATACCTTGGAAGCATTTAAAGTTTTCAAGGTTGAAGTTAAAAATTAATTGGAAAAGAAGATAAAATTTGTGAGGTCTAATAGATGTGGTGAATATTATTAAAAATATGACAAAATAAGTCATCATTTAGGTCCTTTTGCTAAATTCCTTCAAGAAAATGGCGTTTAGCACAATAATGCTTAGTACACATCAGTCAAATAGTGTTGTTGAGAGTTGTAATCGTACTTTATTAAATTATAACAAGCTATATGATGAGTAATTCTAATTTACCTTTATAGGGAGAAGCAATTAAAATGGTGATGTATATTTTGAATCAAGTTCCTATAAAAGTTGTCCCAAAGACTTGTTATGAGTTGTGGGCAAGTAGGAAATTGAATTTAAATCATCTTCACATTTTAGGGTGATCAACTATATCAAAACTTTATAATCCCCATGAAAGGAAGTTGGATCCTAAAACAATAAGTTGCTATCTTATTTACTATCCTAAAATATCCAAAGGATATAAATTTTATTGTCCTAATTATTGCACTAGAATTGTTGAAAAAAAATATTAGTATAGTTTCTTGACAATGGAATTAATAGTAGGAGTCATGAGCCAAGCAAAGTGGTGTTATCTCTAATTTATAAACAACTAGTTCTGATTTACACATGGAAAATTCCAATGAAATTCAAGAGAATAAAAGTAGAATGGAGATACCACTTTGAAAAGAAAATAATGACCTTACTATAAATTTTACAAAAGAAAGTACACATGAACAAGAGAATATAGCTCATTTGGAATCATTAAGTTGTTTCATAAGAAAATTTTCTATTCCAGATGACTATATAGTGTACTCAAAAGACCAAAATTTTAATGTTGGCACTAAAATGATCCAATAACATTTTCATAAGCTATAAGAAGTCAAGAATATGATTAGTGGATAATGCCATAAAAGACAAAATGACATCAATAAAAAAAACCAAGTTTAGGAATGGGTTGATTTGCGTAACGATCTTATTCCAATTCAATGAAAATGGGTTTTCAAGACCAAAAAGGACTTTAAAGTGAGTATTGATCAATATGAAGCTAAACTTGTTAAAAGATTTACCCAAAAAAAGAAAGAATTGATTGCAATAAAACATTTTCTCTAGTATTAAAGAAGGACTCCTTCAACATTCTTATGCCATTAGTAGCTCATTTTGATTTAGAGTTATGTCCAATGAATGTGAAAAAGAACTTTCTTTAATGGAAATTTATATGAAATAACCTGAAGCTTTTGAGAAAAAGGAAAATGAGCAATTTCTATGCAAATTAAAAAAATCTATATATGGAATTAAACAAGTTTTCAATTAATAGTATCTTAAGTTTTATCATACCTGCATAATCTTTGGATGTAAAGTGAATGAACTTGATGATTGTGTATATGTAGAGGTTAGTGAGAGAAAATTTGCCTTTCTAATTCCATATATGGATGACATACTAATTCCTATCAAGGATCATGGTAAACAAAGAAGTAAAGAATTTGATTAGTGGATAATGCCATAAAAGATGAAATGACATCAATAAAGAAAAATCAAGTTTAGGAATTGGTTGATTAGCGTAATGGTCTTATTCCAATTTAGTGCAAATGGTTTTCAAAACTAAATAGGACTCCAAAGTCAGTATTGATCAATATGAGGCTAGACTTGTTGTTAAGGGATTTACATAAAAGGAAAGAATTGATTGCAATAAAACATTTTCTCTAGTATTAAAGAAGGACTCCTTCAAAATTCTTATACCATTAGTAGCTCATTTTGATTTAGAGTTATGTCAAATGAAAGTGAAAAAGAACTTTCTTTAATGGAAATTTATATGAAATAACCTGAAGGTTTTGAGAAAAAGGAAAATGAACAATTTGTTTACAAGTTAAAGAAATCTATATATGGTCTTAAACAAGTTTGTAATTAATAGTATCTTAAGTTTCATCATACCTACACAACCTTTGGATGTAAAGTGAATGAGCTTGATGATTGTGTATATGTAAAGGTTAATGGGAGAAAATTTTCCTTTTTAATTCCATATATGGATAACATACTAATTCCTATCAAGGATCATGATAAACAAAGAAGTAAAGAATCTAATTAGTGGATAATGCCATAAAAGATGAAAAGACATCAATAAAGAAAAATCAAGTTTAGGAATTGGTTGATTTGCATGATAGTCTCATTCCAATTCAATGCAAATGGGTTTTCAAAATAAAAAGGAATTCAAAGTCAATATTGATCAAAATGATACTATACTTGTTGTTAAAGGATTTACCTAAAAAAATGAATTGATTGCAATAAAACCTTTTCTCTAGTATTAAAGAATGACTCCTTCAAAATTATTATGGCATTAGTAGCTAATTTTGATTTAATTTTATGTCAATTGAATATGAAAATAACCTTCTTTAATGGAATTTTAGAAGAAGAAATTTATATGAAATAACCTGAATGTTTTGAGAAAAAGGGAAATGAACAATTTGTATGCAAGTTAAGGAAATCTATATATGGATTTAAACAAGCTTGCAATTAATAGTATCTTAATTTTCATCGTACCTGCACAACATTTGGATGTAAAGTGAATGAGCTTGATGATTCTGTATATGTAAAGGTTAATGGAAGAAAATTTGCCTTTCTAATTCCATATATGGATGACATACTAATTCCTATCAAAGATCATGGTAAACTAAGTCTTTTATTTTTGAGAATTTTGAGATGAAAGATATGAAAAATGCCTCTTTATGTTCTTGGCATTGAAATTTACCGTGATAAGTGTAAGAGATTATTTGATTTATCTCACAAGGCCTATAATAACAAAATGCCTAACAGATTTAATATGCAAAAATTTTCACCAAGTCCAACTCATATCATAAAAGGTGATAAATTAAGTCAAAGACAAGGACCTAATCATAAACTTGAGTGAAAACAAAAGGAATCTATTCCATATACCTTTGGAGTTGAGAATTTAATGTATGTTGAAACATGTAATCATCTTGATCTTAGTTATGTAATTGAAATGCTTGGAAGATATCAAAGTAATCATGGAGTGAATCACTGATAAGCAACAAAGAAGGTGATGCATTACCTTCAAGGTACAAAAATTACACCTCAACTCGAGGTAGTTAGGTATTGTAATCCACATTTGGATATATTTTCTTATTGGCTAATGGACCTATTTCATGGAAGAGTGTCAAATAAACTCTTACAAATTTTTCTATCATAGAAGTTGTATTTGTGGCATACTTCTCAAGTTTTTTGGTTAATGAATTTTATGGGCTCAACATTATAAATTCAATTTCAAGGCCTATCATGATATTTTTTGAAAAAATTTCTATTGTCTTCTTTTCTAAGAACATCAAGTGATCAAGTAAATTGAAACACATTAAGTTAGAAATCTTCTTGTTCGTCAAAGGGTACAAAATAAAAAATTGTCTATTAAACACATTAGTATCAAAATAATGGTGGCAAATCCCATGACTAAGAGCATTGGCGCCTAAGTTTTATAAGGATCATGGGTCTGAATAATAGTGTGTGATTTAAGCATTGCACACATTTGATTTTCTTGTTTTTCCTATATCCATGAGCCCATTTTGTGGATCTAAATTTAAAAGGAACAATATTGGATTTTCAATGTAAAAGTGAACCTTTATATCAACATAAAAGATTAGTTCATGATGGATAGAACTTGTTCCTATCTTTTCTCATCAAGATTTTTCTAGAAGAGTGCTTGTAGTGCAACACATGGATGGAATTATATCTTCAATAGATATAAAAATACTATGACCGCTACTAGTAACAAATTTGAAAAATGTATCTAATCACTAGATTTTATATAGTAGCCACAATTTCTAAGAATCCATTATAATTTACTAATTTCATGTGATCATTCGGCCAAGTGAGAGAATGTTGGTTTTTAATGATAGACTTAATGTGACCTTTATGATCACATGAAAAGTTATAGTCTAAATAAAATCACTAGGATGCCAAGAGCTACAAAAACCAACAGTCACTAATTATTAGAGATAGATACTTGGCCAAAGCAATGTATCTATAATAGATTCTGGATATACATTAACTAACATTAATTCATCATACTATTTTATTATGGCTTCATACATGAATAGTATCCTTGATAGTAACATTAAATAATTGGATTCATTCGTGGGAGAGGAAAGTGAAGAGCCATGACTATTTGATAGGTTGAGTCATGAAGGCTATCTATAGGGCTCTTCGTCCCTCTCTCTACTTATCACTAATAACAACTAAGTTTGTGTGACTCCCATTATCATGCAAATATTATAGCTTGAGGAAGAGAGAGAAGGCCAAGGTATTATCTTGTTCTAATATTTTTGTTATAGCACACAGATTTGGTGAGATAATCAATTAATAAGCATAGGAGCCAATTAGATTAACAGTTACAAATCAACATACTACGAAACTAAACCAACATGAAAAGTCCACCCGTTCTAAAGTATTAAAAGGTTCAGAAAGCATTAAACTGCCAATTTATTTACAATGACACAACAAGAACGCATATTGAAGATAACACTGGTGCATTCAATTAACAACTAAGTTATCTACTAAATTTACTTTAGAAAAAAAAATTGAAGAAATTTCTCTTCTTTGATACAAGCAGTTTCATAAATAAACATAATAAACATGCTCTTGAAATTAATGTCCATAAAGTAAACAATGCAAAGGTAAAGTAGGGAACATACATAAAGGGAACAGTGGTGGAAATTTAAACAAAACAAAGCAAGTTGGGATGCCAAACTATGGCCAAAGTAATAAGTAGCCACAATTAAAAATTTCTTCATTTTAAGAACAACTTTTCTAGTAAAATGATCAAAGTTACTAGTCACTTAAAAACAACTAAGAAATAAGAAAATAATTAAAATATCAATTGCACAATAAGCAAGCACAAAGTCCTATGAATATAGATATTACATATTTATTATTTTATACAAAGAATGAACTAACCTCAAGAGAAGTATTTTCTAATAGAACACAAAGGGGAAAGACGAAAAAATCGCATATAATAAGGCGAAGAAGAATTTTGCTATGAATTTTTTTATAAATAAGATAATATTTTAGTGGTAAACAAAGATAAAAATAAGAGATTGCTGGAATATTTTAAATATTTTTTAGCAATTTAAAATTAATTTTAATTCAATATAATATTGTTTATTAATATGCTGACAATGAAAATAACTGTTGCAATATTATACTTTAAACAAAATTTTTGATATTTTGTTACTAATAAGGTGTTGTTATACCTCTTTTTTTTTAGTAGTGAAGTTGTTTTCCATCCCCATGCTTTTTTTGTGTAGACATCTTAGTTCATTACTGCATTCAAAATAAGAAATCTTATTTTCTTTTCAATGCTTGTTGTTGATATATACATGAAAATAGTTCAAACGTTAATTTACATATTTCATGTGGCGATGTCCTTTAAAACAACTGCATTTAGTAATTTTTTACAAGTTGTTTGGATGAGAAGGTTATGTAAGGAGTGTACTTAAAAATTTAGGTGACTTTTATTCTATTATTTTTTAGGAGCTATTTATTTTACAAATATATAAATAAAAATTATTTGAAATTAATTCATTATTAAAAATTTAAAGACAACTTTTTTTGAAATATATACGTGTGACAATAAACATACTTTTTTATACATTTATAGAAGAATTACTATTAACCTCAATGAAAAAATATTTGCTGATTTGTTTTTCAAATAATTATAGATTTACCATCCATCTAGAAGTATACCTTAGATTTTTCTCTCTAAAAAAATAGCCATATATTTTTTTTCCTCATAAAAATATTAATTTTGGAAAGACAAATTAATTGAGAATTAAGTTATTGAATTAATTAAGGATTAACTATTGATGAATAGTGAATGATGGATTACTACTAATTAGCTAACAAATAGTTAGTTATTCACTATGAATTAGTTAGAACTAATGAAATAATTAGGTAGAAGCTAAAAGATTCCCCATAAAATTTATTAAAAAGTTTATGATGACATAGAAACTAATTAATAAGGAAAAATTTAAATTAAAGATGGGAAATAATAATTTCCAAAATAGACCTTAATGTTGAAATTGGAAAATCATCTATTGCACAACGATATACAAAATAAAGCTAATAAATGAGTAAATTGAAGTTATAGGTGTATGGAAGATGAAAGAACCCGATGATAGGTAAATAAGACTCATCCAACATAGAATATGACATCCGAAGGGCTTGGTCTTGAACTATCAAGTTAATTATTCTATTATGCCAATTGTTTGGTCGAGGCTTAAATTCATAGGACTAAACATCATCTTATCTTGCACCTAACCTCATAGGATTGTATTAATCGCTAAGGATGCCTAAAGATTTCTTCTCTAGAAATTACGCTATTGGAATGACTTCTCTCAACTGTGTGAATCATACTTGTGAATAATGAGACCAATTAAGTAGCTCCATGTCCTTAACTGCCTAATAGATACAAAATGAGCATAGCTAGAAAGAAGCTTCTGAAAGATTCAAGTCAGAAATAATGAAATGGAATCAAAATGCTTTTAGCAATATCTTTAAGCAAAAAAGAACCATTCTTACAAGATTGGAAGGGACTGATAGAGCTTTAAGTTCAAGATTTAAACAAGGCCTTAAAAGGCTCAAAAACCATTTATAGAGAGAGTATGAAGATATTCTGCTAAAAGAAGAAGCTATATGGTTCCAACAATCCCGTTGTAACTAGTTGAATTTGGGGGAAAGAAATACCATGTTTATCCATACCTTAACTTTAGTTAGAAGAAGAAAGAACAAAATCATAGTTTTAAAGGACAGTGAGGGTAATTAGGAACATGATGGAGAAAAGCTCAAGGAAATGGCTAAGTTGTTCTTCCAACACTTGTTTAGCCATGATGGCTCTCTTTTCACTCGTTTCCCCCTAAAGGTTTGCTTTTCCAATATTGAAGAGGAGGACCTTTACCTCTTACAAGCCCCTTTCTTGAAGAAGGAAATTAAACAAGTCATTCTTATTATGGGAGCACTAAAAGCCTCAATTTTGGATGGTCTACATGCTATGTTCTTTCAAAGTCAATATAAGATAGTGAGCCCTTTGGTGGTAAAAACAAATTTAGGAAATTTACTCTAATCCAAAATGGGTCAAAGATATTAGTCAGTCTCTTGTAATTCTAATTTCAAAGTTAAAAAACTTGGACAACCTTAACGAATTCAAGCATATTGCCCTTTCCTTGTGGTCTTCAAAACCTTAACAAAAGATATTGCCAATAGGATAAAACTCTTTGTGAATAAATGGGTTCGCCCCTACCAAAGTATATTTATACCTAGTCGACACATTAATAATAACATCATAATTTCTAGGAGATTATGCATTCCATGAGAAGGAAAAGTGGTGGTAAATGATTGATGACCATTAAGATTGACATGGAGAAAACTTATGATAAAATTAAATGGCATTTCTTAAAGGACACCTAAAGGAAGTGGTTTAAATAACCATTTCATGATCTTAATCATGAGCTGTGCAAAGTCTTACTCAATGAGTATTCTCTAGAACAATGAGGTAACTAAAGCCTTCGAATTAAGAAAAGGAATAAGATAAGGGAACCACCTATCACCTTACTTGTTTATCCTTTACATTTAAAGGATCTCACTCTATATTAAATGGACAGTAAAGAAAGGATCATGGAAGCCAATATGTCTCAGTAGAAATAGCCCTTTAATAGCCCATTTATGTTTTGCTAATGATATCATTCTATTTACAGAAGTTACTCTAGATCAATGTGTGTTAATCAAAAACTATATTGACTTCTTTGGTCTTAGCTTTGAACAATTGGTTAATAGCAACAAGATCATATTTTTTTTCTCCAACAATGTTAACCATACCCATATAGAGCAATATATTCAAAAGCTAGGACTTTTAAAGAAAAGTGATTTGGATATGTACTTGGGGATTCCTCTCCTCCATAAAAAAGTGAATAGAAGGACCTTCAAGAACATAACAAAGAAAGTTAAAAGAAGATTGAGTGGCTAGAAGTCTAAGGTTCTTAATTTAGTAAGGAAAATAACTATATCTAGCGGCATCTTGATTTGTTTACAATTTTACTCCATGTAGACAACACTCTTGCCATACAGCCTGAGTGACGATTTAGATTGAATTAATCATAGCTTTATTTGGGGAGAACATAGTCGCTTAAAAAAGAGAAAGTTAAGAGAAACGAATTAGGATTTTTTGTTGAAAAAGGCTTAGGAAATTTTCGAGGAACCCAAAGCCTTCTAGGTGAAAGTCTTGAGGGAAAAATACAATTGTAGTAATCAAACTCTTCCCAGCATCAATGATAGGATCACTAATCCTTCTAACCTATTAAGAAGGGTCTCAAAAGTTTGGAAGTATGTCATCAACGGAACCAGATAGAACATAGGTAATGGCCAAAGCAAAAAATTTTGGTTCGATGACTAGTTTCAAGTTATGGAATTTTGAAAATGACAGTTATAGAACCAATTCAAGAGCATTTTATAGCTTGTCAAGTGGCTAACATAGTAACAACAAGTGAGAAATAGAATTAGAACCCTTTTGAGATGTGTTTGCTCAAAGAAGTGAGTTCAACTATTGCCACTATTGTTTCTTCGAATGAAAATATAGGCAAAGATGTACTGACTTGGAAACCTAGTAAGGATGACATATTTTCAATGAAGTCTACATATGAAATGCAATGCAACATACAACACCAAAACACCTTGAATTGGAAGAAGATTTGGAAATGGCCTAACCTTTAAAAAATTAGAATGTTTCTTTGGTTAGCTATGAAGGACTATTTACTCACAAAAGGTTGAGATTCAGCAGACATCTTTATATTAAAGGGCTATATCAAATAAATAGGGAAGAGTAAGAATATATGTTGCATTGCTTATGTGATTGTCAGAGTGCAAGGGACCTATGGATGAGATTAGTGAAACCTCAATAATAGGACATTTCCTTTGAATGAAATAATCTAGACTAGTTTCTTAAAACCTTACACGTCGGCTTGGTAAGGATGAAGATTTAGATAAACCTAACTAGTGTATCCTATTTGGTATGACAGTTTGGTGCTTATGGACATATAGGTGTGAAAAGGTTTTTTAGCCAACATTCCATGCAATTAATGATCTTATTTTCCCTTGTATTATCATAGCCAAAGATTGTGAATGATGGATGATAGCTAGTTCCACTCTATATGACAAGAAGATAAAAGTAAGAGAGATTGGTTGGATCCACCCTAGTTGCACCTAGGTCAAGTTCAATGTTGATGGCTCTGTTTATGGGGAAAATTTTGCTAGTTATAGGGAATTATATAGAAATACCGTGAATGATTAGTTGTTAGGTTTCACAAGAAATCTTGGGTGTTGTAGTATCACAAAATTAGAGCTATGTGGTATTTTGTAGGCCTCAAATTAGCATGGACTAAATATTATAGAGAAGTAGTTATAGAGACAAACTCTAGGTTTGTAGTTAACCAGTGTAACAAAGGGTGTAAAAGGGAACACCAGAGTGCTGATTTGGTTTATCACATTAAAGAATATCCATATAACATATGTTTAGAGAAGGAAATAAGGTTGCAAATTAGTTGGCGAGAAAGACACATAATATGAGTGCAAGTTTACACCTTTTTAAGAGACCTCTAAATGGTTACTACCCCCAGACTTTTTTCTGTGTAGCCTTGTAGGCTTCTTGTCTTGTACTAAAAAGAAAATATAGTTATTTTGATCCACTAGGAATCTTTTGAATCACCATAGAGTCTTCATAGGTAGATCTACCCCTATAAAGTATTCATCAACAAACGTGATTAGTAAGGCGTTATCTTCTAGTCAAAACTGATTTTAAGGTTAGTGGTCGAGCTTTATGACCAACTATATCTGTAATAATCATAAAATTTAACGAAAATTTCAATTAAAAAAATTTGAAATAAAAGAAAGAATTTTGAAAATAGAGATAAGAACTGGTGAAAATAAGTTTATTTATTATATGGGTTAAAGAAGTACAAAAGAAATGTGAGAATTTACGTTTTGGCGTGTAATTTGTATTTTTAAATGATAGTATGTTGCTATAAGCAAATATATTTTTATTTTTTTAAAACTGATTATGTTTTGCTAAAAGTAAATAGACTTTTAATTAAAATAATTATTGTTTTGCTTAAAATAATTGTATTGGCCTCTAATGAATTTTTGTTGTATTTTTAGAAATATTCTTTCTTTTATTATCTATAAAGATATTTATTTTGAGATTTGTTTTATTACGATTTTTATTAAGAAAAATTATGATTTAAGAGTTTAACTAAAGGTTTATGAGAATGGAAATTTTTAGAAATTTTTAAGATATTTTAGGATGAAAAACGAAATTTATATGAATTTATTTAAAATAAAATCCTATTATTCAATTATTAAATTATTATTATTATTATAAAAAAATAAAACAATGAAAAGGGAAAGGAGAATCGGGAAACAAAGAGACGGAGGCCAAAATTTTGGAAAAAAAATTGAAACGGATGAATAATGAGTGAATAGCAACTTTCAACTTTCTCTCTAGATCTGGAGTGTCTATTGACTTCTGATCTTAAAATTGAAGGTGCTATTGGATTCAGGATGAAGAATACTACGGTTTTGACCGATCAATTTTTCAAATTAGTCGTTGAATCGCCGTAAATTTGAAGTAGAAAATATTAGAAAAAGGTAAATTCTGAAACTTTTACTTAAAGACCTCTAATTGAAATTCTGACACCGTAGATGGATTCAGGAGCTAGATGATCCTTCGAATATATATATTTTAGGCCATCTAATAGCCTTTTTGTTCGTCGTGAATAGTATTTTTCCTGCGAGTGAATAGTATTTTTCGGTGGTGAATAGTGACTAAGTTCTTGAAATTGCTTTCTTGATTTTTGGACCCTCCGGATATGTTTTTGAGATCAATTTGATCAAATAGAAATTGAAAAAATACATTTTAGAGCTATCCAATCTGGAGCCCTTACTTGTGAGTAGATGATTTTTTTCTATAGCTTGTTTTACTCTTCTTGAACTTTACATTGATAACTGAGCATGTTTATAAGTTATTTATACTTTTATATGTTCCTGAAGTGGTTTAGAATATCTGAAACGATAAAAATATGATATCTGGTTCAAGAAGAGTGACTTTTGAAATGAATTTTGAAACACATTGAACATGTGATTTTTAAATGTATTTTTCATTATATGACAAAGGATATATGTTATGCACATGATATTGATTCATACAGTGATATGTTTGCCTTGGATATAGGCATGTGTACATGATTCTCTTGAATGAGAAGTTTTGATAGATGAATATACAGAGACTGAAAGTCTGTATTATATTGAGAATTATATACTGGACTATATGGCATATGTGTATGTGATATTTTCTGTGTAGGAATCCTATTGAAAACATTGTTTGCTAACAGCAGGTGATGTTAGCCCTGGTGCGCACCTTGATGATATGTAATGGAGAACGGAATGCCTCCTATTTGGGTGAGATGTGATTTGCCTTCTCTTGCTGTGTACTTGAAAAATACCCATATAGAGTCCCTTCGCGTGTCCTCTTGATGGTAGTAGGGCAAACCTCAGCGGGATGCTAAGTTTAGGCAAATCCTATACCACCAAAGTACAAAAGGGGTCAAACTCTGATATGGTGGTTCTGATATAGGATCCTCTAGATATTTTCACATGAATTATATTGATGCATACCATGATTTTATTAACGTACTTACAACATTACTTATGAATATGAATTTGAATAGAGATGATTTTGAAATACGAGTCCCATATAGATGAAATTCTGAATTGTGATTTTCAATGTGATAAGTTTTAAAAAAATAAAGAGTACATCCATATGTTGACTTAAGAGGTCATAGGAGGTGTTATCTGCTTACTGAGTTGTAAAACTCACTACACGTGGTTTATATGTTTTACAGATAAAGACCCAGAGTTTGGTCCTACAGTATCTTGATCTACTAGGTGTCGTACTTTCGTGGTGAGCCTAAATTAATTCTGGGCTCTCAGTGTTTAAATTGTAATATAAATGTACTCTAGAGTTGCTCTGAACGCCACAGGTAGGATCCCTACTTTTGCTATTACTCTGATGTTTATGGACTTAATTTGTACATGGAATATGTATGGAAGAATCTATATGTATCTGTTTCCATGATAAATGATTGGAATAATCATGTTTACGAAAAATATATGATCGTAAAGTATGTGTTTCACGTGCTCTAAAATTAGGGGCGTGACAATATCTACTATTATTTACTTTGTGGGGACAAGCTTCACTTAATAAATCATATTGATATCATGTCTACTACTCTGGAAAGTTATTTGTCTTTTTATTATTCTTGTTATCTTCTTTCGTTTTCCTCCTTAAGTTTCAATTGGTTTACTTTCCTTTCCTTCTTCATTGCTTTTGCTTAATTAGTTCCACAATTTCATCTTTAGTGGAAATACACCCTTTATGTCATACCTATAATCTTTATGGAACATAAAGTACTTTAATTGGTCAACTAGGACCCTTTTTAGTAGAATTTGTGGGAATCTGACCAGAAGTTGGTGATGTATACTACTTCTAGGATTTGTGCCTAAGGTTAGATTAAGGATGCGTAGGCTTGTATTCTCCCTCTGGGTGGTAAGCAAAGTTGTCCTCTTCTAAACTTCTTCTTACTAGTTAATTACTCTGCTTTGTACAATTAGTTTGATCAAAATTTCTTTATGATAACCTTATGCTATCCCTTTTTTTCTTTCTCAAAATTATGTTTGCTAAGTAAATTTCTTCTATGTTCATATATTTTGCAGAGTACGCCAAGAGATTAGAGTGCTTACCAGGCCATTTCACTGAGCAAGAAGGTGAATTATTCATTTTTCAATCCTGTGACACTAGCGTAAATAGCTAGTCCATCACTTAAGTCTTACATCTCTAATAAGACCTTGGTGAATATGTTTATGAAGCATTTTGGCATTTCTTTTTCTTGCTAAAAGTTTACCAGCAAGGTCAAGATTTTCTTCTACAACCTACTTTTGGAATAATGGTTGATAAATGCTTTTAAAGTATAAACTCGAGAACCATACAATTCTTATTTTGTTTAAGGTCGAATGGAAGGCCCTACACATAATGGAATTTGATACTTTAGTGAGAAATATAGCTAAAGTAAATGCTCCCAAATAGTCTTGTGGGTCAAAAGTGTCACCATATAAGTCAGTGAGTTGGAAGCCAAAAACATTAATAGTAATTTTGTTGTCGTGAAGTAGGGTCCAGAAAGTTGGTAAAATTAATATTGCCTCCACTTAGGAGCTAAAGGAGGAATATGTTGTGGTGGTAGTTGTGGGTTGTTCATGAAGCCATCAACTTATCTTCTTTAGCAAGTAGTTTCACTGGGAAATGAGCTTTATAATATAGAGGAAGGTAATAACATTCTACCTCAAGCCTATATGAAGGCAACAATGATGGGATTCTTAAGAAAGCTTAACGCATCATTGTGTTGTTGCTTGTATAGTACATTATTTAAGTCTTCTAAGGATGCTTCTTCTTTAAACTAACGATCTTGTCTTATTTGGTTAACTAAGTTTCAAGAGTTCTAAAGCTATTTAAATATTATCTATGTATAACTGTCAAAGGATCTCTTGCTCACTTCTTTTTTTATGGCTAATTAGAACTCTTTCTATTGCCACTCATTGGTGATTTTAAGTCATTAATGCTTAATTCGTTTGGTTACAAGGTCTAGGAATCCTCATAAACAATGCCAAATGAAGCATAAAAATGTTACAAGCACTTAAAAGATATCTCATGGTGGAGAATCATGATAACTTATAAAGAAAAGCGATCAAATACATAGTGAGAAAATTCATTATGTCATTGTGAATGCCTTATCAAGAAACCATTTTGAATTAACATGACATGATGCTATGTAAGTGAGATGCCTATGTTTCATCTTTTTTATCAATCAAGTCGATTACTTGTAACAGCTCAACTAAGTCAAACTCAAGGTCAAATTTGGCATTATCAAACATACACAAAATAATCATTATTTTATTGATTCACATAGCATATATTGTATAAAATTACTAAATTTAGAGAAACATCTCAAAGGTTGAAAATTTTAACTTGGGAAGCCATTTTTCCATGATTGTTACATTTATCATTACCAAAGTCATCTTTTCAAAAACAAATGATGTCGTTTAAAAAAACTAAAAAGATAAAATAAAGATTCTAAAGATGATATATCCAAGCTTTTCATTGTGAAATAGAAGAAATCAAATAAGGTTGTTCCTATTTCAAACTTGGAAGAAGATAATCTCAATTAGAATGCATTATGGTTGGGTCATTTTAACTCTAACTAAAATCATTGTACCTAAATCTCTACTTCACTACATGCCATTCTATTTTAATAATAGGTTTTGGGAACCTAGCCCATCACAACTTCCCAAGGTGCATGAAGTGTTTAAGTAGGAACTATCGTGGCATGGGCTACACGTCGACAATTTCTAGACTCAAGTAGCTAATTAGAAAAGAAGTTCCTAAATTTATCATTTTATTGGAAACTTTGACTCCAATATAAATGGTAGAAAAATGTGATATAAACGAGGTTGTGATTTTTGTGTTGGTTCTTATCCTAATGGTACGAAGGGTGATTTCTATTTAGCATAGGGTATAGATGAAATATGTAACATTAAAGAAATTATAAACATTTAGATTCATGCTGACTGCCAATTTCAATTAGATACTCTCTTTACTACCTCCTTTATTTACAGATATCATCATTTAGAACATAAACATCAGTTTTGGAATTGGTTGGTGATAACTGTTTCATTTGTTAAATATCCATTGTTAACCATTGGAACATAGACATCCTTGTTTTATAAATTCATGTAAATGCAATTTATCATGAAATATTTTAATTCCTATCACATAGGATGCCTCATCTATATCTTTCATTTCAAAGTTCATAGAGAGAAACTTCTTGGTCCCATATAATAAGCCAAGATCATTTACAGCCAATAAGATATCCTTAACATACAAAGTTAGAAATATAAACTTGCTTCCACTAACATTTAAATGTAAACAACGATCAATGGTTTTTTGTTTAAATCCAAAAGAAGTGATTGTATAATTGAACTTGAGATACCATTGATGGAAAACTTGTTTAAGTCCATATATTGACTTCTTAAGTTTACACACCATAGGTTCTTTTTCTTTAACTAGAAAACCCTTAGGTTGATCCATATAAATCTCTTCCTCTATATTCTTATTCTAAAAGGCATTCATATCCATGTAATGTAACTTTAAGTGATCTGTGTATAATTAATCATAAATTAAGTGCCTTTAAACTTGCTTTTGTTGTTTTAAGTGAAATATGTTAAGAGTTAGTTTTATTTTATATTTTGTGGAAAAAAGGAGAAAAAGAGAAGAAATTTAGGAAACACACAAAAATTCAAGAAATCCTAGACCTTCACTAATTTCCAATAACTCATTCATTTTAACTCCAAATAAGGTGATTCAAATGGATATCGAAAGTTAAGACAAAGTTGGCTTCAGTGTTTTGGAAAATTCTATAGAATACTAACCATCTAGCAGTGAAAGTTAGCACTATGACATTACGATGATAGCAATAAAAAAAAGTAAAGCAAAAAAATAGAATTTAAATTTGACTCTAACTTCAATGGGTCAAAAATCAACCGAAAGAAACCCTAAATCACTAGGATTGCCAAGGCTTATAAATAAGGCAACCAATGAAACACCAAAAGACATCTTTCATTAATCGGGGACCACCCGAAAATCGTCAATCATCTTTTCTTTTTTCTTTAGTTTTGTGACCTTGCATGAATAATTTTGTTTTATTGGTCGAAGGAGGCTGAAACCTCATATGTATTAACACTATGATATTAGAATTTTCATTTTATTTAAAGGTTCAATTTGATTAAATATTTATTTACTCTTATGTGCATATTTCTTATCATTTCTCTTATTTGATTTTTGGAAAGGATCATCCAATAATTGATTAAGTTAAACTAAAGCTAAATTATGAAACCAAATCATGTATGTTTGGTCCCTCTAGTTTAATAGGCAACTTGATGTTAGTAAGTTTACTACTATTAGGAATTATTAGTTCTCAAAAAGGGTAATCATCTTGGTTAAATCTATCTTTTTGTATTCGGGTTATCTAGTTTCATTGATCTTTTTAGAGTTTATTGCAATTAAGTTAATTACTTGCCACCTTTGGATGAAGTTATTCTAATAATTAGGGTTAATAAAGTTCACACAGTAAAAAGTTAACTAAATTTAAGGAAAAATTAGATTATATTCAGACAATAAATATATTAATTGAATTGAATAATTTATAATTGATGATCAATGAAAAGTATGATGGTGGATGTTAACCCTGACCAATGTCTTTTATTTTTATTGCAAATTTTATTTATGTTATTTTCCTTTATTTTGCTTTCATTTAAGTCCTCATTTTATTCATATAAAGCATAAGTATCATCTACCACTTTCTATGGAATCAACATTTACTTTTACTGCTACATTAATTTTTGTTAATAAAAGTAAGGTAATTATTTACTTTTGGTGTGCCTACTACTAAATCATAATTAACTACCATTGCCATAATAATTCTAAATGAGTCATTTTTGGAGGAGAAAATGTCTCTTTATAGTTAATACAATTTTTCTAAAGAAAATCTTTGGCAATAAGCCTAGCCTTAAATTTTTTTAACATTTCCATTTGAGTCGCATTTAGTCTTAAAGACCTATTTACATTCAACTCTTTTACAATCTCCAAGAAATTCAACAAGATCCCAGACTTTATTATAATCTATTGATTTTAACTCTTCTTTCATGGAGTCTAACCATTTAGCATTATTAGCACTTTCTATGGCTTATGAAAATAAAAATTAATCATCATCAATTTCTAAGTCAAATTATGACCCTTGTAAGTAGACCACAAAATCATTAGAAATAGCATATCACTTTTACCTTTAAGACCTTCTTAATGCTACTTCTTCATGTGGTTCATCTACTATAGGTTCATTAATGCCAACTTCATTATAGGGTGTTTCATCATTCATTTGTTACTTTTGTAATTTGTCAAACTATTTTACAATTGTAAAAATAAAAATATCCCAAGAAGTTTTAGGCAAAGGAACTTAACTTTTTAGATTTTCACTCTACATGGTTTTACACTTCTACTAACTTCATCATTTTCAATGAACCTATAATTTATAGTTTCAACAATTCTCATACTGGGGTTAAGACCATAAAATCTGTATCCTTTCAATTTTTTTCGATAACCAATTAAGAAACCACCTATTGTTCTTAAACCCAATTCCTTTTCATCTAGATTATAAATTCTTACTTTGGTCGGGCAATCCTAAACACGTAAATGCCTTAAATTGGGTTTTCTTCTAGCCCATAGTTCAAAAAGAGTCTTTGAAATTATTTTACTAGGAACCCTATTTAACAAATACGTGGTGGTTTTTAAAATACGCTTCCACAACAATAAAGGTAAATAAGTTAAACTCAAAATACTTCTAAACATATCCATTAAGTATGATTACACCTTTCTATAACGCCATTTTGTTGCTGTATTCTTGGCATTGTATATTGGGCACATAAACCATAATTTTCAAGAAATTTAGCAAATGGACTAGGATATTGTCTAGTTTCACCATATTTTCCATAGTATTCATCACCTTTGTCAGACCTGACGACTTTCACTTTTTTGTCTATTTTTCTTTCAACCTCAGTAACAAACACTTCTAAGGCATCTATTGACTAGAATTTCTCATGCAAAAACTAGACACAACCATAACATGAAAGACTATCAATAAATGTGATAAAATACTTTTCTCTACCAAAAGATGGAACATCAGAAGACCAACATATATCAATGTGTATAATTTGATAGAGCTGTGTGTTTCTTATGGTTGCTTTCTTAATTATGCATTTTGTATGTTTTCCTTTAATACAATCCACACATATGTCAAGATCAATAAAATCCAAAACTACAAATAATTTTATTTTTTACCAATCTCATTATTCTTTCTTTGGATATGTTACCTAAATGTTTATGCCACAAGTGAGTTGAACTTTCATTAACTAAACCATGTTTAGTACCAACATTATGATGCAAGGTCAAAAGAGTCTCAACAGAAAGGTTATCAAGCTTTAATTAGTACAAACCGTCTAATAAAATACTAAAATCAATGATCTGATTGTGTTAGAACAAATTGAAACATTTGTTCCCAAATTTAAAAGAGTATCTAGCTAAGTCAACTTTAAACAAAGAAACTAAATTTTTGGAAATAGAAGGAACATAAAAGGTCTGAAAAATATCTAAATGATGCCTAATATCTAAAATCAAATTTTGGTCCCAATGGCTTTAACTAGAACTTTGACTAAATTTTCCATGAAGACAAATTTTTTGTATATATGATTTAGGTTGTAAGGAATCCTTATACCATATTCAAAACATAAGTGGTACAAAAATGACACTTATAATTATTATTATTTTCCTTCTTGTGGATTATGGAAAATGACTCATTAACCTTATGTTTCTTGTTTGCCCTTTCTATTCTTCTTTACAGGTTTCTTTTTAGATCCTTGTTGACCCATTAGATTAATTGAATGAATTCCATCTTTTTTTTAGCTTACCTTCATCTTGAATTAGCATATTATGCAATTCATACACATTCTATTTATCCTTAATAATGTTATAACCCATTTGGAATATAGCATACTCAGAAGTCAAGGGATTCAAAATGAACTACACAAGGAAGTTTTCATTCGCCTCCATTCCTATAGACTTCAGTTTGGCTACTTTACTTGCCATCTCAGTGACATGCTCATGCAGGGTACATGAACTAACAAACTTCATAGTGTTTAGTGCATCCATTAGTGACCTAGCTAATGACTTATTAGTAACATCAAACAAAGAGTGCTCTCCACAAACTTCATGTATTGCTTTGCACTTTTAGTTTTGGAATTATGGACTTAATGTTTTTTGCTAATGTCATTTGCATAAACATCAGACTCGGTCTATTAGATCTTTTTCAAGCCTTACAGAAAGACCTTTGTTTTATGTTACTTGAATTAGTAAGAGCAACAAGCTTATCAATTAGGAGTCCTAAATCAAGATCAAATGTTTAGATGAAACTGGACTTGTTCATGTCACTCAGAGAAATTAAGTCCATTGTACTTTAATATAGACAAAACTTGCAAATACTGTAAACAAATAGAATGCTCGTACATTAATACTTTAAGTTATAATTTAAATGCATAACTCAATTATATTTTATCATTAACATAAACAATAAATATACATTGAAGTACACTTTTAGGTGATCCAACAATGCAACAACCAACAACAACAACAACAACAACTAAACATTTTCCCACTAGGTGGGGTCGGCTACATGGATCAAACGGCGCCATAGTAGCCTATCATGGATGAGATCAAAAGATAAGTTATTAACTATTAAATCATTTTTAATAGTTTCACTTTTTGTTTTCTTTGGCCTCCCTCTACCTCTAATTATTGTACTATTCTCCATCCAATCAACTCTTCTCACTAGGGCTTCTGCAAATCTTCTCCACACATGGCCAAACCACCTTAAGCGAGTTTCAACCATCTTCTCCACAATAGGTGCTATCCCAACTTTCTCTCTAATGCACTCATTTCTAATCATATCTCTTCTGGTGTGTCCACACATCCAACGCAACATTCTCATCTCTGCAACGTTGAGTTTATCTTCATGTTGTCTTTTAACCGCCCAACATTCCGTACCATACAATATAGCAGGTCTTATAGCCGTACGGTAGAATTTTCCTTTAACTTTGAGCGGCACTTTTTTATCACAAATGACACTCGAAGCTTTCCTCCATTTCATCCATCCAGCTTGAATCCTGTGGTTTACGTCCTCCTTTACTTCACCGTCATTTTGTATAATAGACCCAAGATATTTAAAACTTGTAACTTGTTTTAATATATAGTCTCCAAGTTTCACATCGACATTCGTATTTGTTCGTCTCTTACTAAAACTACATTCCATATATTCTGTTTTATTTCTACTTATCCGGAAACCGTGTGTTTCTAAGACTTGTCTCCATGACTCTAACTTCATATTTATTTCCTCTTTCGATTCACCAACTAAGACTATATCATATACAAAAATCATGCATTGAGGCCCCAACTCTTGTATATGTTCAGTAATTGCGTCCAAAATCAAGTTAAAAAGATACGGACTCAGAGAATACCCTTGATGTAGTCCAATAGTTGTGGGAAAATCCTTTGTATCCCCATTTTGTGTTCTCACGCAAGTCGTTATCCCGTCGTACATGTCTTTGATTGCTCGAATGTACGCAATACGTACTCATTTCTTTTCTAAAGCCTTCCATAGGATCTCTCTTAACACTCTGTCATATGCCTTTTCCAGATCAATAAAAATCATGTGCAAATCTTTCCGTCTGCTTTGATACCTTTCCATCAATCTCCGTAGTAAATAAATTGCTTCCATAGTTGACCTTCCTGGCATAAATCCAAACTGGTTCTCTGTAACTTGAGTCTCTTGTCTTAATCTTTGCTCAATGATCTTCTCCCATAACTTCATAGTGTGACTCATGAGTTTAATCCCCCGATAGTTGGAACAATTCTGTATGTCTCCTTTATTTTTATATATAGGAATTAAAGTACTTCTCCTCCATTCATCCGGCATTTTTTTAGATTTCATTATCACATTAAACAATTTAGTGAGTCAACTTATACCCTTCCTTCCTAAACTTTTCCACACCTCAATAGGTATATTATCAGGTCCTACTGTTTTGCCATTTTTCATTCTTTTCAGAGCTTTCTCTACTTCAAACTCTTGAATTCTACGATAAAAAGTATAATTACGGTCTTCTTCTACAGTATTAAGTCTGTCAAAGTTGTAGGTCAACTCATGCCCTTTCGTTAAAAAGTCCTTGAAAGTAACTCCTCCATCGTGCTTAGATATCATGCTCCCTTACCAAAACATTACCCTCTTCATCTTTAATACATTTCACTTGATCTAGGTCCCTTGTCTTTCTTTCCCTACCCTTCGCAAGCTTGTAAATTTTTCTTTTTCCCTCCTTAGTTCCTAAAAATTGATATAATTCCTCAAAAGCTCTAGTTCTTGCTTCACTCACAGCCTTCTTAGCGTCTTTCTTAGCCGCTTTATATTTATCCCAAATTGCCTTGTCTTTACATAAGTGCCACTCCTTATAACACTCTCTTTTAAACTTAATCCTATCTTGCACCTCTGCATCCCACCACCAAGATTCTTTACCCTTAGGTCCAATGCCTCTTGATTCTCCAAGTGTCTCTCTTGCTATATTCCTAATCCCTTTGGCCATCTCGTCCCACATATCATTAGCATTTCCTTGGACCTCCCAAAGCCTTTCTTCCTCCACTCTTCTTTGAAAATTTCTTTGTTGCTCATTCTTCAAAGACCACCACCGAATTCTAGGAATTGTTTTCTTACTCTTTCTTTCTACTCTTCTCATAACTCGTACGTCCAAAACTAAAACTCTGTGTTGGGTAGCCAAGCTCTCACCGGGTAAGACTTTACAATTTGTGCAGAACTTTCTATCTGATTTCCTTACCAAGAAAAAATCTATTTGAGTACTTGCTCATCCACTCTTGTATGTGATAAGATGTTCAATCCGCTTTCTAAGGCAAGTATTTGCTATGGTAAAATTATAGGCTAAGGAAAAATCCAAGA
The DNA here is from genome assembly GCA_037074535.1 of Gleditsia sinensis. NCBI lineage: Eukaryota > Viridiplantae > Streptophyta > Magnoliopsida > Fabales > Fabaceae > Gleditsia > Gleditsia sinensis. Next base: position 6,861,761 of record CM073475.1, on the reverse strand, counting down.
TAGTTTTACCCTCTTCGTTCGCATCTCCTAATCCAAAACTTCCATGTATACCCTCGTATCCTTTCGATTCCCTCCCTACATGACCATTCAAATCCCCTCCTAGAAAAATCTTCTCTCCCAAAGGTATTTATTGAATTAAACTTTCTAGATCCTCCCAAAAAGTTCTCTTATAATGCTCCTCTAATCCAACTTGGGGTGCATATACACTAAACACATTAAAAGTGTCTCGCTCAACCACAATCTTTAAAGCTATAATCCTATCTCCTAATCTATTCACATCTACGACATTGTTTCTCCACTCCTTATCAGGACTCATATATACTCTATCTTGACATGTTTATTATATTTGGATATGCTAAACAAATCGAATTATATTAATTATCCACATTCATGTTCTTGACTATAAATTTAATTAATTAATCTTTGAGCAATCCTTAAATATTTTATAGTCAATAAACTTCAATATACCCATAATTAAACAATCATCGTATCACTTAAGAGCATCAAAATTTATGAGTAATTGAAACTAAAACCATTATGCAGTTTGTAACTAATTTTTTTTAATTATTCGACCACCCTGAGGATTAACAAATGGTACATAATATAATTCCAAAAATTGTTAACATTACTTCCATATAATAATTATAAAAATTTATAACTTGAGGCAACATTATAGTTTTAAGGCTCATTAGTTATGTATTAATGTAGAAGAATACATTATATGATGCCATCTCCCAGGAACTTTAAAACCTGTTGTTCGAACAATCGTTCATTGTAAATCAAGAAACACTATAAAATGCAAACCTTGAGTGGAAACAATAATAATTTGATATAATATCAAAAGATGTGCCAAACTAACAATCAAAAACGTGGTTCACAAAATCAAAAGACATGTTATTCAAAACATTTTGGGTGTTCTGTGACAGCAAAGTTTCTAAAAAATGCTGACGACACTACCAAAAATTCAAGAAAGCATTCTTGTAAACCTCGTGTAGAAAGAAACATAAATTTAAGAAGAAACTAATTTATGCAGAAAATATAATTTTGTGGATAATTCATCTTTAGGAGAAACAATAACCTTGAATGGAAAATCATAAACCAAGGGCTTTGATACTACATATAAGTTATTCTTAATTTATGCAAATCAAACCCTAATTTTGCATAATTCATTATACCCAATGATATTAGAACTTTATAATTTTCACAAAACAATAGCTGAATAGAAACATATCTTGATTCATGATGATTTTTTTTAGGAGGAATTCTCTGTAGATAATAAATCTTGAAAAAATGAGTTTCTCTCTTTTTACCTCTTTAAGTTTGAAGAGAAAATTGTCCATAATGGATAAAAAGAAAACTAGTTTCTTATATAAATTACTTAATACACGTGTTATTAATATAAAATATCTCTTAACCAATAAAATTTTAGCACTTAATTATCATTAAATTATAATTATAGTTAAATAAATAAATATAATAAAATATATCAAAAGTACATAAACCACTAATTAAAATATCTAACAATAAAGGCATGTATTCTCACTTGGAGTAGTAAGCGAGGTTGTCCTCTTCTAAGACCTCTCTCTTGGTTTTCTACTCCGCCTAGTACGATTAGTTCAATTAGAATTTCTTTATAATAACCTTATCATATCTCCGTTTTCTTTCTCAAAATTACGTACATTTCTTCTATTAGTAGGCCAAGAGATTAGATTGTTTGTCAAGCTATTTCGTCGAGCAAAGAGATGAATGAATCATTTAGCGTGAACAACTAGTCCATCACTCAAGTCCCACATCTCTAATGAGGGCTTGCTAAAAGTTTACTAGTAAGGTCAAATTTTTCTTGTACAATCTACTTTTTGAAAATTGGTTGATAAAGGCATTTAAAGGATAAACTTGAGAACCGTAGGATACTTGCTTTGTTTCAGGTGGAAGGGAAGGTCCTGCACATAATGGAATTAGACACTTAGTTAGCGACATAACTAAAGAAAATGCTCCCAAAGTCTTGTTGGTCAGAAGTGTCATCACATAAGTCGGGTGTGTTGGAGGCCAAAAAAGTTCATAGTAATTTTGTTGCCATAAAGTGAGGTTTAAAAAGATGGTGAAACTAATATTGAGCTCCACTTATAGGTAAAGGATAAATATGTTGTGGTGGTAGTGGTGGGAAGTTCATGAAACCATTAACTTGTGTTCTAAAGCAAGTGGTTGCTCTGAGAAATGAGCTTTATAATATGGAGGAAGGGGAAAGTGTCGTACCTTCAACCTATACGTAGGCAATGGTGATGGCATTCTTAAGAAAGGCTAAGGCATCATCTTGTTGTAGTTCATATGGAACATTATTTTGGTCTTCCAAGAATGCTTTTTCTTAAAACTAATGATCTTGTCTTATTTGGTCAACCAGGTTCTAGAAGTTCTGGAGCTCTCAAAGATTATCAGCGTGTCCACTGCCAAAGGCTCTCTTTCTTGCGTCTCCTTTTATGACTAATCAAAACTCTTTCTGTTGCCACTCTCTGGTGATGTTAGGTTACTGGTGCTTAGTTTGTTTGGCTACAAGGTCGAGGAATTCTCACAAACAATGCCAAATGAAGCCTAAAATGGTTACAAGCACCTTAAAAGATGTCTCAAGGTGGAGAATCTTGATAACCGATAAAGAAATGTGCTCAAATACACGGTGGGAAAATTCGTTATGTCATTGTGAATGCCTTATCAAGAAACCATTTTGAATTAACTTGACATGATGCTATGCAAGTGAGATCCTTAGCATTCATATGTTTTATTAGTCAATTCGATTGCTTGACCATTCAACTAGGTCAGCCAAAAGGCCAAATTTGGCATTACCAAAATATTCATTAGTTTATTGATTCACACAGCATATATTTTACAAAATTAGCTAAATTTAGTGAAGGCACCTCAGAGATTGAAATTTTTAACCTGGAGGCCATTTTTCCAAAAACAAAGGACTTGTCGTTTCAAGAAGATAGACAAAATGAAGATTCTAAAGATGCCATATCCAAGCCTTTCATGATGAAAAGGAAGAAAACAAATAGGGTTGAAGACTTCGTTCCTATTTCAAACTTGGAAGAAGATAATCTCAGTCAGAATGCATTATGTTTTGGTCATTTTAACTCTGAAACTGAAAGCATTGTACTTAAGCCTCTACTTCACTGCATGCCCTTCTATTCTACTAATGGGTTTTGGGAAGCTGGCCCATCACAACTCCCCGAGGCGCCATTAAGTGTTTAGGTTGGAACTGTTGAGGTATGGGCTGCACCTCGAAATTTCCAGACTGAAGCTGATCAGAAAAGAGATGTTTCACTTCATCTTTTTAATGGAAACTTTCACTCCAATAGAATGGGTAGAAAAATGTTATATAAACTGGGCTATAATTTTTGTGTTAGTTCTAATCCTAATGGTAGGAAAGGTGATTTGCGTTTAGCCTGGGGTACATACCAAATCTGTAACATTAAAGAAATTACAAACCATTTGTCCAAAAAAAAAAAAAGAAATTACAAACCATTGGATTCATGCTGACTGCCAATCTGAATTAGATACTCTCTTTACTGCCTCCTCATTTACAGATATCCTCATTTAGAACATAGAAATCTGTTATGGGATTGGTTGGTGAAAACTGCTTCATTTGTTACACATGCATGGTTAACCATTGGAAACTTAAATCAAATTTTTTCATATCAAGATAAACTAAGCTCTTCTTTGATTTATAGAGGAATGCAGAATTTTCAAGAAGCCATCAGTCTTGCAGGTTTGATTAACATCCGTGGTTCACCTGAACTAATAACAAAGGAGAAGAAGCAGTTCAGGAGCACATTGATAAACTACATGATAAAAATACTTGAGATAGAATGCAAAGGACTATTTTTACAAACATTCAAACTCTTTATGGCGATGGAAAGACATTCTAAAAGCCAGAGAGATTTTTAATATATCCAGGCAAGTTGGGAATGGGGAGGTTATTCCTATTAACCACCCTTTTTGGCGGCTAGTGCAGTCAGATTATCCTAACCAAATCCAAAAGGTTGGAGATCTTATCGTGCACAACGAAGATATGTGGAATAAACCACTTGTGAAAGCTTTATATGATCAGCAGTCTTACAATTTAATTTGCTCTCCCCCTTTTTCAATAACAGGTTTTCAAGATAAATTGATTTGGAATAAAAATGAATCTGGGGTTTATAAGGTAAAAGATGGATATAATTTTTTTTTCTCCAAAAAAAACAATAAGGTGGAAGAAGATTAAAAAATGATAGTGCAAAATGGGATATGCTATGGAAAATTCAATTACCAGCAAGACTGATTTTGTTTCTTCAAAAGATCTTAAGTCATTCTCTTCCTTTATGTGGAAATCTTAAATGACATCATGTTCCAATCTCAAATAAGTCCATTTTTTGCTATTCTAAGAGGAAACAGATAATCGCCTGTTTATTCAATGTGAATTTGCGAGAGCAATGTTCTTTGGAACCAATTTGACAATAAGAAGTCCTTCCTTTGAACCTTTGAATATTAAAGAACGGATTAAAAGTTGGGTTCGAAACATTGCTAATGTTCAAAGTGGAATTTGTGAAGAATGTTTTAATGATGATTTTAATATTATATTGCATATGGTATGAAAGAAATGATGTAGTCCATCGTCTGAAGGAAGCAAAAGCCGATCGGATAGTGTAAAAGGTAAATAAAATATTCCTACAATATTTACAAGCTTGAAAGAAGGCAACCAAAGAGAAGCAAGGAAGTCAGTGGAATCTCAATTTTCAGGAAAGGTACAGCCCACCAAATTTCGTTTTGGAAAGTGACATTGCTTATATTCCGTCGAAAGATTCTTAAAAGTAGAGGTAGAAATAGAGTTTGGTTTATGGCTAATCCTTGGTACCACGATTACAGGTTTTGTTGGATGGCACCTGACATATGGTGGATATTATAGCTCAAATCCAAAAGGATGAAGGAATTAATGAGGAGGTTGACGTATACACACGTTATGGGCATCAAAAATCTTTTCCTGAAAATGGTTTTGTTTCTTGAAGAAAATAGCTAATATAGGACATGATATTTAGAAAATAGCTAGATATTATAATAATTTTACTATAGGGCAGCACCTCCAGAGGTTAGATTTAACTATATAAATTTCAATCTCGCTTCTTCAAAATTCTAAAACATTTCTAAATATTTTTATTTTTAAAACTACCGAAACGGTACTTTAAAATAAAATTTAATACCTTGGTTTGAAAATACGAAGCATAACAATGGGAGAGATGGCTATAAGTAAATTAGGGATCATATGAACCTAAATTTACATTTTAAGACATCAAATGAAATAACCCATCCGATACAGGAAATCCAATTAATTGTTCTTTTCCTCGGTTCAAAGCAGCGAACACAAAATTGAAAAAAGGCCAGGGAAATGTCAACAGGGTTTTGGAAAATCTCACTTGGCACCCAAGGTTGGGAACTGCCCAGGATCTTCAATTGATGGAGCTGGTACATGGTTGGTTGCATTCCCACCATAACTGCCTCTTGAACCAGAACCACGCCCACGTCCGCGCCCACGCCCACCTGGGTTATAGTACCTTTCCCCTTCAGCAGGCTTCAGAAACTCATTAATGCTAACGGACTATGAAGAAATATGGTAATGAAAAAATATTAATCAGAACAAAAATACAGAAAATTACAGTTTGCAAAGGAAACCAGAAATCATAAATGCTGACAATTGAAAGTTTGAAACCCTTTTAAGCACTAAAATAGGTAAAACAAATTTGCATGTCAAAAACTCTCAACTGACTAATATGAGAGAAAACATAGAATCAATGAGCAACAAAAGGGAAAACATATTTCCATGTCAAAAACTTCCAACATTACAGACTAATAAGAGAGAATACCGGGAATCAATAAGCAACAAATTAAGAATATCAAAAAATGTAACTAAGGGACCCAGAACAGAACTTGTGTTGATGAATGAAGGTGTTATAGTAGTTTAAGACTTTTAAGTCTTGAATGTGACAGGCCAACGTTAGCAATTAGAGGTCCAGATACACAGGTGAAGTCTTAAATTAAGGGAGCCAAAGTCAATACAATATACACAGGATAAGGCACATAAACCTAAATAACAATAACTAGCGATACCATGATGAAAAGAAGTAACTCCAAAATGAAGGCATTATCTAGACACCATGACGAAAACAATGCTATTCACTGCATGAGTCACCAACTCATCATAGATATCTAAAATAGATCTTTTTACAGAAATTTTATGTCTCCTAGGCATATTGTGCCTCATTTTATTTGTTGTATCCCTGTTGTGCCATACTAGTCTAGCCTTTATTCTGGAGTTGCCTCTCTTTCTAGCAGTGGCTTCCCTTTTTTGCTTGAGTGCATGTGCTTGCAACAGGTGATTCTTCAGTCTTCAGCACTGGTCCAGCCATTGCTGGCTTTTCATCCCAGTCTAACTCCTCACCCAAACTTAAAATATAGCTATGAAAATTTTCATTATATCTAAAATATTTCTATTCACTGCATGAGTCATCAACTCATCATAGATATCTAAAATATATCTTTTTTATAAAATTTCTGTTACGTATACTAGGTAGATTGTCTCGTATTTTTTAAAAATTGCAGTATCCCTGTTGCGTGACACCTATGTTGTACTTCTAAGATGTGTTTCATAGTCAGATGCCATAAGGAAAAGTAACTCAATAGTGAAGGGACTATAAGAAATACATGTCAAAACATATCAAGCACTGAAAACAAGAGAAATAATAAAAATAGAACATGATGATAAGAAAACCATCACATCTACAGAATTCATGAGATACTTAAGCCAAAACAACCTTAAGTTAAATATAGAATTATAAACCACACAAATACTTAGACAAATAACTGAAATAATATATTGACAACCAAATGACTAAAATTGCCACCACAATAACGAGGAAAAACATTAAATCAGGTAGGTCAACAAGCTTGGATAAAATACATGACAAGCAGTCATTAAATCCGAGCTGGACAGCTGGTTGATCTGGTAAACTAGTGAACCATCCATTTGCCCAGTCCAGTTCTTTAATTGGACCAGATACACATACAACCTCGTCAAACTTGGGCAAAAGCTCATGACCCATTAATCCGGTAGGTTTTCTATGACATAGTTCCCAAATATATAGTGCCTGGCTCAACTACTGTGTTGGGGAAGCATCTTTTCTTATGCTGCCAAAATTGCTATCGTCATCTCAAGTCTGAATCTTGTAATTAATTATATTATAAGAAGACTCCTAACAAGTCAGGTCCTCGCACTTCAAGGCAAAGACCATATGAAATGCATGATAACATATGGTGCCCAAATATCATGGAAATCTCAACTCAACTAACATAGGACTTGGAACTCAAGAAAGTCAATATTATTTTTATTTTCTGTTTTTGTTTGAGCCTACTCAATTCACTGCAGCAAGCCTATTTATTATTTTCAAAAGCATGCGAGAGAACATGTACATGTAATCATTGTTTAGAGTCCTTTGAACTACAATTTTAAAAATGATTTTTTTTTTTTTGCATATTAGAAGTTGAATTAGCAACATTTGAACTACAATTAAATTTTTCAAAATAAGTATCTAATCTAGTATATGTGATAAAAAAATGTTTCAATACAATGATTCAAGCTTAAATTAGTAATCCTTTTCTTGAACTAGTTGTAAAACTATTATTAAAATATTTTTATAAAAAATTAAGAACTTTTAATATACAAACAACAATTAAGAATTTTTCCACTAGGTGGGGTCTGCTAAAAAAATTAAAAACTTTTAATATCTTTATTTAATTATTTAATGTTTTCCATCATTGAATAATTTGTTAAAATTATAATTTCATAACATTTACAATTATTTAAATTAAATCTCTAGCTGAAGTGACCGGGTCCCCTGACTGGGTTGAAGTCCTGTCCAAAATTTATAACTTGATTGTGGCCCATGCCTTTAAGGGTCGATAGTTCTAATCCCCACCTCCAGTGGTTTTCCCTTCTCAAGGAAGAGCCCCTTTACTTATTTCCCTCTCTTACTAAGATGCTAGACCTCCTATGTAACAAAATAAATAAACAAATACTATGAAGTCAAGTCAATCAATTATACAGACAGAACCCACATAACCCGAGTAGCTTACCAAAAGGGTAGAAGAGCTAACATACTATACAGAACTTTTCAAGTTACTTACCAACTGCATCCTGTTATGTTTCAAACTTTTGTCATCTATGTAACATTCTATCATCAAATTCTTTGGCATATTCCAAAATTTGAAAACAGAAATAAATAAACATAAGACCTCAAATCCAAATTTGGCGGACTAGAATGAAATCATATGGTGTTTCATAATGGAAGTTATTCATGGAGCTTCATACATAAAGCAAACGAAGAAAGACAAATGCAGCAAAGTCACACCTTCTTGGATTTCTCTTCCTTCTCAAAAGCCTCTTTGTGCTTATCCTTATCAGATCCCTAGAAATAAGAGAAAAGTGTAAAAAAAAAAAAATCAAGTATCACCAATTAAATATGGACTTCTAGAAATTAGAAGTGCAAAGATGTCCAAAATATTCTCACCAATTTAATAAAGACGTCGTTATTGTCTTTCTTGTTTGACAACTGCTGCATTGACTCAAACTCTCTAACATCTACCTTTCTCTCCTCAGTTTTAATTGCTTGCAGGGCCTTCCTTTTCTCCTCCAGCACTTTCTCATATTCCTCCAGAGTCATCTCCTATCAAACAGCACAATCACTATTTAGCCATAATATTTAAAGGAATAACAAGCTACTAATGAAGGAAATGTAAAAATAAGACACTGAAATTACAAAGTACATGGTGAGAAAAGGAAATATGTTACATGGACCTTAACACTGTCAAACACAATTCAAGAAGAATCCCTAGTACAAAGATGCCAAGGAACATAACTAAAGTGTGACTTGCTTCTATAAATAAGAGGTGAACAATCAGAAGAGACATCAAAGTTCTTAGTAAATTATAAACCCAAGGTTGTCAAATCACAATATGTATCTTGAATAGGAGGGCTCATATCCAAATCGTGAATCGTAACTTAAGATTTTATAGTTCAATAACAAATTGAAAAATAAGTTGCAATATGTTATATAAAATATGTATATGGCTTTAGTATAAACAAAATACTCAATATTATAAAATTAACCCAATTGACTAACTTAAGTACTTAACCATAAGTCTCACATAAGTTGTAAATAAGCTCACAAATTATAAATTCATCCCAAGTAATATCCTTCTTCACTTTCGTTTTAAGAGCCATAGTCAAACTTAACCAAAACAGTACAATAACACCGTAATATTCCCTCCCCCAAAAAAAACAAAAGAGATAGAACATCAGTGGTCCATCACCACAGTCCACACTAAAAACAAGGAAGGCCTGTTTGGTTTCAATGTTTTCAGTTTTCATTTTCACTTCAAACTAAAAACGGCCATGAAAACATATTTATTTAATATTTTTATTTTCATTTATAATAGGTCATTGTGACGTTATTTGATCTATGTAGCCAACCTCACCTAGTGAAAAAAAGCTTTGTTGTTGTTGTTGTTCCTGAATTTTCAGCACCGTAGCAAACTGTAACGGTGGTATTTTGTAATTATTTCAAACTATATGAACAATATTTTACTGTTTATATAATTAGAAAGTGTTAAAAATGAAAACAAAGTGAAAACACAATCATATAACTAAAAAATAGTGAAAATGAAAACATAAACAAAATGCATTTTCAGAAATGGAAAAAACAGAAAATGAAAACTGTTTTTGAGAAATGAAAACAAAAAATGAAAAAAAAAAGGTTTTTACATACCAAACGCATCCTTACCTTCAAAACTTAAATGCAGAGGCATGGGATGTAGAGAAGGTGAGAAGAATATCAAATCAAATTGCTTAAAGAAAAAGTTTGGAATGGCAAACGGCAATAGGATTGTGCATAAACAGTCCACCAAGCAGCCACTAACTTTAGAGATGGTTTTTCACAGAAAACAGATTTTGAAAGTCAAAATGGAGTCAATTTTTTTACCCAATCGCAACATAATGTTCCATTTTGAAGTTCTTAGTATTTTAAAAAAAAGAGTGAAAAACTGAATCTTTCCCATTCTGGTAACATCGGGTAATAAAGGATCTGCATTTGTGACCCAGAAAATGCAGATGTATAGTCTGGACCGAATTGCCATGATTCAAGCAATTCTGCTTCCAACTCCAGGTGTTCTATGACTCTCAGTGATCTGGTATTGCTAGAAGAGTGAATCATTGCAAATTGCAAAATGTACAATTTCAACAATATTGTCTGAAACTGCAGCGCAAAAAATATATAGAAAATAGACAAAGAAATGAAGAAACTGGCCAGTCAAATGCAGTAAGATGCATTTATCAGAGAAGCCAAGCTAAACTTGATTGGATTATCATTCACTCAACAGCATCCAGAACCTTCCCCATAACTGCTAAGTCACTTAGCATCCTTGCTCACATGCACAGCAATAATTTCATATTACTCCACAATAAGATATATCTTCTTTTGTCTATTAATAATATAAAAGTAAGCTGGGAAAATGACTTAGTGGAAAATTGAGAACGCTTAAAAAATAAATTAGGACGTTCACCTTCTCCTCGGGCTCTTTTTCTTCAGCTTCAATAGCAGGACTCTCCTTGTTTCCATCTACAACATCTTCCTCAGTGGGCTTCTCGTCACCAAAATTCTTTTCAGTTGCAATTACAGCTTCCTCAGTCACCCTTAGTAAGTTAAAATCAAAAGGAGAAAGGAATAAACAATGACAATTTCATAACACATTCTAACCAAAACCATGTTTTGAGGATTGTTATCAAATCAGAAGTATGGATGAAATGGGTCGTAAGACCAATACTTACTGGGCAAGCTCATCAGTCTGCGAACCCCAGTTCCCTTTCCCAGACCCTTCACGCTTGATTTGATTTCTGCAAATATCACAAGTTGCACCAATATTGAAAGAAGAAAAGATAGAATAGAATAATAAACTAATTATTAGGAATAACACTCACCCATGTCCAGTCCCACTGCGGCGTTCAAATACTCTTCGTGGCCGCCCCTCTTCACCAACTTCTCCATTGCTAAAACCCCCACGATGACCACCACGGTGAGGACCACGAGGTCCAACATAACCACGTTTTTCTGATGATCTCCCTGCATCGCCTTCTTCAAGAGCACCCTGACCAGCAAGGACTCCAGAGGTGGTAAATGAGTTATCATCATAGGAAGAGTCACGGTTAAAACCACTACCACCACCACGACCACGCCCACGCCCACCTCCTCGCCCACCTCCACGACCTCCATGGAAAGTTTCATTTTTTGCTTCCCTCACTATCAGAAAAAAAAGAAAAAAAAACATAAACTTATGAGGGGAAGAGCCATTCAATGAGCATCATCAATAAAAAGCCATTTCAGGATTCAGGCTAGCAGATAACAAAATACCAACAATAACTTAGCTGAAACATAGAAAAAGAAAATTGATAAAACATATAAAAGAAAATACTAAAGATGAAAAATATCTTTGAAAATGGCAAATGAACTCTAAATCCAGTCCAGGTCAAGGTAAGGATCATGAATCCAAAACACAAAAGCAGTATTGTACTTAGGAGGGTGTTGTACTTAATGAGGGAGAAGAAAACCTTTAAGCTTCAATCAAGACAAAAGTCACCACATACTAAACTAAAACCAAACTCCAAACCGTATACCAACCCTTGAAGACTTAGTAACAGAAAATATAAGAGAGTATTAACACAAGCAGATTGATGACCAAACATTTGTTCGAACTGCAACTTTTAACCATTTACAGCACTTCAGAGCCTCAATAGAAAGTCTAATGCATTGTTCAATAAAGAATCCACAATGCTGTATATTGTGAAAAATTGCATTTGAAAGATAATTACTCCTATAGCACTTCAATAAAGAATTCACAATGCTGTATATTGCGAAAAATTGCATTTAAAAGATGATTACTCTTATAGCCCTTCAATAAAGAAATCAAACTTTATGGAAAGTTTAGAATAGAGTAAGATTTGTAAAAATGGAAGTATGTCCACTCGCACATATAAAATTAAACATATGGCAGGACATGGTTTCAGCGACAAACACAAACCAAAAGCACACATTTTTAAGCGATAAACAGATAAATTTCATATTTATAGTAGAACACCTTAACTGAAACAACCCCTGCAACGAAGTTTACATTTCCCAGGACCCAAACAAAAACAAACAAACTTGTCAAGAGAAGCTAAGGGTGAAGCAGAAGCTCACCAGCCTGAGCAGGAGGTGGTGGCTTGGCAGGCAACTGGGCAGGCTTGTTCTGCTGAGCACGAGCTCCCGTCTTGCCCTGGTCCTGAGCCGGAGCTTTCTTCGGGGCCGCCACAACCTTCAACTGCTCAGCTGCAATTAGCTGCGACGGATCCTCGGCATCGTCACCCAACAAATCAAACGGGTTCTTGGTCGCCATTTCAGAAAACACCAATATAAAAACTTCCCACTTCTTGACACTCACTAATCTTATATGAGCAACGACTCCATCGAATTAAAGAACAGGGGATTAACAGATCATAGAGAATAGTAGTATATCGGAGAAAAACCCTAGCCGCAAGAAGAGAAGAGCTATTGGCAAAGACAAAAGGACTGCAACCTAATGTCAAACGCCAATTTTATTTGTGATCGACTAGCGGATTGAGGGGATTCTTTTTTCTTTTTTCTTTTTTTCTTTTGAAAAATAGTATTTTGTCATTAATCATTATTTTTAATGAAAGTTTTTTTTTTAATTATTATTTATATTTGACAAAAATAACTGATAAGCTAACTGAAAATTAAAAAACTAATTTTTAATTGAAAGTTGTTAGCTGATAGCTGAAATCTGTTAAACTAATTTATTGAATTAGAAGTGTTTGATAAAATTAGCTATTAAATTAGTTGATAAGTGTAAAATAATATAAAAGTACATACTTATATAAAATTTATCATTTTTTGTTAGTAATTATATTTCATTATGTAATTCTAAAAAATACAAAAATATAATTTATTAATTTTAATTTTTTTATCTTTTATTCTGTGATTATTTTTCATCAATATTTTAAGAATATAAATTTACTCACTTTTGAAAAGTGTCGCTTGATTAGTAGAAAAAAAGTGCACACAAAAAATTTGAAGATCAATAAATTGCGCCAAGAGTCATGAGTATAATAGTGTTAAAATTTCAATAAAATAACAAAGATAAAAAAAAATTATAAACTAATAGCTATAAACTACTTAAAGTAGCGTATGATAAAATGCTATAAACTACTTAAATAAACTCGTTTATCAAATACTTCTAATTTGGTCAAACAAGTTTATAAGTTAGTCAAATACGCTATAAGCTATTTTATTGGACTTACTAAACACACTCATGATACTTTTGTTCATTTTTATTTTGATTATTTAAACTTTGTTAAAATTTAAAAAAATAAAAATAAAATAAAATAAAATAAAAGGGGGAATTGTAGCCCGATGCCTTTGAAGAGGAAGCAAACGCTAATTCTGACTGCATAGACGACGAAGAAGATAAAACTGTAGGCTACAAAGCAGATGAAGAAGAAGACGACGATCATCACAGCATGAACTCTACGACGGCGACCCCCAAAACGAAAGCCTTCAACATTTCCAGTGCTTTTATTTCTTTCCATAATTGGGATTCAAAAACCCTGCGCTGCTTTCTTTCCTTTTTTTTTTTTTAAATAATTGTTGGTTGTGTTTTACTTCAGATGGTGGGGTAATTGGCCCCACAAAAATTTTTTTTTAATTAATATAATTAATATTTTTTTTATTTATCTCACAAAAATTTAAATATTATTCTCACATATTCCATCATTCTATCTAGTAAATTTTTTTTTTTGTTAAATTAAATTTAAAAATAAATTATACTCCATCACAATATTATTTTCTCTATTCAATATTTTTTTCTTCACTCTAAATTAAAAAAAAATTTAGTAAAAATATTTATAATTTTTGCCCCCACAGATTAAAATTTCTGGATCTGCCCTGATCACAGGGTAGGGTAACGGAGAATATCTAAAGCTGCTGCTACTTCAAATTTCAAAATAAATTCCAGACACGCAACCTCCAGCCACCGTCGCTAGTGTCGGCGCCACCCACAACAACTGTCGCCCACCGGCGACCCCCAAGCAACCGTCAGCGTGACCCACCGTAGGAAGGAAGCCTGAAATAATTAAGAACGACGATGGGTGAAGAAATGAAACTAAAGTAGTTTCATTCTTCAAGTCCCTAATGGAAATTAGTTATTTTGCTTTCCTGCTTACAAGCGTCAGAAGTGTATTCTTCTTCATTCCCCATTTCCCTTTCAAATTTGTGTCTGGAGTTTATTTTCGAATCTTCAAGATGAAGGGGAAAGAGTCCAAGAAGAAGAAAGCATCGGATCTTCAAGATGAAGGTATAAAAAAAGGTTCCAGTGTCCAACGCCTTTGGAGCGAGGACGATGAGATTGCGATGTGAAGGGCATGATCGATTACCAACCCAAGAAAGATTCTGACCCGTGCACCCAGATGGCGGTGTTTCATTAATTCATTAAGAAAAATAAAGAAATATGAGACAGCGTGATTTTCTTGCGTTTTATTCTTTGTCGAGGTACAGGCACAAATATATAGAAGAGTTACTACAAAAAAATTTTAATATTGGGCTATATAAATTAATTCCTCTAAAAAATCTCTTAAAAAGACATTATGTGATCGTAAATTAATAATACGGGATATTTGTTGATTGGATTGTTATTTCATCTTGATTTCATTACTCTCCTTCAAGTTAGCATGTAAATTATATATGCTCATCTTGTACAACAAAAAAGTAAACCAATAGCCTCAGGGGGGGACGTTTGGTTGAAGTTATGATTTTAACTTTTTGAGAAAAGTTTAGAAAAAAAGATATTCCCACGTTTGGTGTTTCCCACGACCCACGACTTGGGTATTTCCTTCTTGCGAGATCTGGGTTCTGCGCCGCGAGACCTGGGCATCTCCTTCCTGCGAGACCTGCGCCGTGAGACTTGTGAAACAGCCATCTTCTTCCTTCCTGTGAGACCTATGAGACCAGCATCTTCTTGGGCATCTCCTCCTGCGCCCGAGACCATCTTGTTAGGCATTTCTTCTGCTATCGTCTGCACTCAGATTTCTGCTCCTCTGCACTCTCAGGCTCCTTTTTGCCATTGTTTGCCTACAAGGTGAGATTTCTGTGATTCCTACCTCTGATTTCTGCTCCTTCCTTTGGTGATGTCTGCTGGTTTGTTTTTTGTAATAGATGTAGATATTATTGGCACACTGTTCTGCACTCTGTAAGTTAACACTTCTTATTTAGTAAATTTTTTAGTAAATGATAGTTTGAAGTGCTCACAATATAGGATGACAGCCCCCCTTCTTTTTTGAAGTTTGATCACTACAACAAAACCGCGGTATTACAGCGGTTTTTTAGTAGGCTTAACGACGATTTCGACCGTCGCTAAGCCCATTAACGACGGTTTTCAAACCGTCGTGGAACTCTAGGTCTAGCGACGATTTTATCAACCGTGGGAATAACCGTCGCTATGTCTGGTTTAACGACAGTTATAAAAACCGTCGTTAAACCAGACATAGCGACGATTTTTAACCGCCGTTAATAATTATTTTTTATTTTTTATTTTTAATTAATAAAATTAAATATAACGACGGTTTTTCAAAAAAATCGTCGTTATATCTTTTTTTTTCAATTATAACAACGGTTTTTAACAAAAAACCATCATTATTTCTTTTTTTTTTAAATTATAACGACGGTTTTGAACAAAAATCGTCGTTATTTCTATTTATTTTTAAATTTTTAATTAATAAAATTAATTAAAAATTTTATAACAATTTTATTTGTGATTTAAAATATAATATTTTATATTATTCATAATACTACTAATGCTGTTTTGATTATTAAATTTTTATGTAAAATAAAAATTAATTTATATTTTTAATATTTTCTAAATTAATTTTTATATATTTTATTTTATTATATAATAATTAAGCGTTTGAATTATTTAAAAATTAAAAATTGTATTTTAAAATTTAATAATATTTAACTAGATACTAAAGAGGCATAAATTATTGAATTATAATGAATCTATATATAAAAAAAAATTATATACAGAAAATTAATAGTAACAAAAGTGATGAAATTACATATACAAATATAATAACTAAATCAAGTTTTCAGACCCTACGGATGCTGATCACGCTAATGCCCACTACCACGATCGCTGGGGTCCTGAAAAATCAATTTTGTTTGTTAGAATTTTGAATGTTATTAAAATAAACAAAATTATACCAACAATTTTTATGTATTAAAATGTTACCCTAGGTCCGGGACTATGAAGTCCTGAAATTTTAGGTGGCAGTTAACCCTGAAATTTTTGTAGCAGGAACGTCATAGCAGCCTCCATCTGTGCTTGGCGTGCTGCGAGCTCAGCATCTCGTCGCTGGAGCTCAGCGTCTCGCTCCTGCATAGCTGTCTTCAGGCGTTGTTGCTCAACGTCCTGCTCCTGCATAGTTGTCTTCAGGCGCTCCACCTCACTCTGTAAGTCGTGGTATGACGGCCCAGACTGTTAGCTCGACCCAGACGAACCACGGCTGAAGACTTGAGTTGGGCAAACACCCAACCCAAATCCTCGAACGCGGCCGGAGTGCTCTTTAGTGCCAAGAGCTCTCGCAAGTGAATCGTCGTCGAGAGCTCTTGGGACGAGCTGTCCTCCTGCTGGATCGAAGCAATTTTCTCCTAACATTCAATAACAAGAAATTAATAATATTAAACATTATCTAAAAGTTAAATAATTATCCACGTAAGGTTGATAAGATTTTATTACTCACCGCAACAGCCCGAGCTTCGTCGTTGATGTATGATCCGTCAGCTCTTTTATGAGCTGCCGTCCATACATCACCACGAGTCACTGGACCCTGAAGCTCAATCTCCTGAATATTAAAATAATTAATTAATCAATTTATGATTATAGTCTTATAAACATTTAAAAAACAAAATATTTATAGATTTAAACTTACCATCTCCGCCTTTTTACGTGCAAGGCTCTTCGATCCAGTAGTGTGTGGCATTGTCAGCTGTCTTCTGTTCCGTTTATTCTTCGCAGCCACATCCTAATTAATCACATAGGAAAAATAATTAGTGACAATATTTAAAAGTTAAATTTTAAAAATATATATATTAACAACTTACCCTAGACTTCGCGTCTAGGCGATAGTCTACAAAAGTTGCCCACTGATCAGGTGGGATGCCTGTCGGGACTTCACTCCGCAACTGATCTCTGGTCTTCGTACCATCGTACGCCAGGCGAAATATATTGTATCGTGTTGCTCTCCATTTCGCTCCTAGCGACTGCATGATCAGCTTTTTGTGTTGATCCGTCACATTAAAATGTGTCTGCAAACGAAATTAAAAAATTAGTTACACATAAATAATATATAAATTACAAATAAATATAATTAATTACAAAAGATATATGTTTTCATACCTGAATATTATTTACGAAGACATTCGTCTTCGACTGCTGAGGAATGCTCCTCCAATCCCTGTAAGAGATCAGGAATAACCGAAATTTATCCCCAATGGTGCCGAGGAAGACACCGAGCAAACCGCCACTGTCTCCGATAGGCTGGTGGTTGTCGTTGAACTGGACAACCACCTTTGACTGCTCAGGCAGGGCCCATACGTCATGGACAGTCAACTGTCTGGACGTCGTGTGCCCGGTCCCGTCTATCAAAATAATTAGTGACAATTATATATTATATTACTAAGACAAAATTATTAAACGCATAAAGTGTACATGATTACAATACTCACCGACTACATCAACTGTCCAACTCCTCCTGCGTCTGCGCTCCTGCTCACGAGGCTGATGCTCCGCCTCTACACTGCCAAAGATCGTCTCAAAATCGAACAAATAATCGTCATCCGGTGCCTGAGCGTCGGGTGGGGGGAGTGTGCAGGGGACGGCCTGCGAATCCAGTGGCTGGGAGTCGCTAAGAGAGACTGATGATGTGGCAGCCTCCGACTCTATAATGGGCTCTCCGCCCTCACTGATTGCCCCACGGGGCGTGGGAGTCTGAGAACTGGACGCCCCTGCCATGTCTGATCTAGCCTTCTTCATCGTCACCGCTACTGGCAAAATGAAATTAATAAAACAATCATAAAATAAATTTTGCCTAATAAAAGTGATGGAAATAAATAAAATAGTACAGTAATTATAAGTAGTTTAAAATATATATAAATAGGCGGCAACAACAAAACTAATACCGTAACAAGCATAAATTAACTTCTTCTTCTGGAAACAATCTTTCTAAATTTTGCGTGTGTAACGGATCGCTCTCGTATATAAAATTTTCATCTTCATTGCCCATCTCGTATAAGTCACGGGGTTTTAAATGCATCACTATACTCCAGTTCTTATCTAACTCATCTTGTACATAGTATACTTGATGAGCCTCAGATGCCCGGATGTATGGTTCGTCATCATCATTTTCACCAGTGTGAATCAACCGAGAAAAATCAACCGATGTCACCCCGAATTTATTAATTGCAATTCCTCTCATTGTAGTTGTGTTGACCCACATACACTTAAATAATACGACTGTAAAATGGTCATAGTAGTTTAACTCGACAATGTCCAATAGTTTTCCGTAATATGGGACGCCACCAAATTGCATATTCGTATCACTAGTACTTGCATAACTCCTCGTCCCGAAAGTACCGTAAACTCCACTATTTTGAGATGTCATCTCTTCGTCTCGCTCTAAAGTTCGAAATTTGAATCCATTGACATTGTAAGTACTGTATCGACATGCTCTATCTAGTGGACCAAGTGCCAGATATTTTAAATCAGCACACTGCGATCCATCGGCATCATTTGCGATCTGGAAAATGAATAAAGGATGAGTTGTACTCATATTTGACATATGAATTAAATGTGACCATGTTGAAATACTTACACGACGCGAAAACCAAGAGACAAATTCTCTGTGGACTTTTTTTTCTATCTCGGTAGATGATCGCGTTCGACTTCTTAAACTATGCTGTACATAGTCTCTAAATTCCCTGTTGAGATAACATTGTCTAAACACTTAATGCTACACAGGATAAAAAATTGTATAATCATGTAGTTAAGTGTGAGTTAACTTACTGTAAGTAAGGATCAACTTCTTTGCAGTTTGTTAAGACATGCCGATGAGCCTGCAATTTTTCCCGGGGAGAAATGGTGAAATAATCAAATCCACCAACTAGTCTTCCTATTGGTGGGAACAAACTCCTGTCAGATGTCCCAACATCGGGTCGATCATCCACACGAGGAGGATGATTGAAGACAGTGTCAACACCATCTATGTATCTGGAACAGAATAACAAAACTTCTCCTGCAATATACGACTCTGCTATTGAGCCTTTTGGCTTTGCTCTATTCCGCACGAAAGATTTAAGTTTAACCAAGTATCTAGAGAACATAGATTAAATGAATAAAATTGGATTAACAATAATGCAAGAAATTGGAATTATGTGTTTTTAATGTTTTACTTTTCGACGGGATACATCCAACGATATTGGACTGATCCTCCTAACTTCGCTTCCATGACCAAATGTACAGTCAAGTGCACCATGACTGTAAAGAAAGACGGTGGAAATAATATTTCAAGATGGCACAGCATCATAATGATTCGATTTTGAAGTTGATCAAGTTCATTAACATTCAAAAATCTGGAGCACAATTGCCGGAAGAATGAACAAAACTCGATCAGAACTGCAGATACTGGCTTCGGCAGTGTCTTTCTTATGGCTAATGGTAACAATTGTTCCATAAGGATATGACAGTCGTGACTTTTTAGTCCTTCGATCTTACGCTGTCTTACATCAATACATCTGGAGATATTACTGCAATAACCGTCAGGCACATATACATTCTTAAGTGTTTTCAGAAATACTTCCTTGCCTACATTTGTCAACGTGAACAAAGCAGGTGGATATTTATCGCCATCATCAGGCCACAGCTCAGGCCTCACACCAAACTCCTTTAAGTCTTTCCGCGCGTTTACGTGATCCTTTGAACGGCCGGAATCATTAAGTAAAGTGTAAATGATGTTATCGCAGACATTTTTCTCAATATGCATGACGTCAAGATTATGACGCAATATATTATTTGTCCAATACGGAAGTTTGAAAAATATACTTTTCTTACGCCATTGTTGAGTTCCAGCATCAACCGAACCCTGACCTCGGGAACGCCGTTGTTGAGTCCCAACATCAGTTTCCACATTTTTTCCAAAGACAACTTCAATATCATCGACTTGTCGGAAAATGTCTACACCACTCAGTTGCGGAGGAAGGTTTCTTCTTTCCTCTTTTTCGTCAAACCTATTGCGGGCCAGCCTGAATTTGTGACCTGGAGATAAGAAGCGGCGATGTCCCGTAAAACACCACTTCCGACTGTGAGGGAGACGGACTGGAGTAGAGTCAAAGTTACAGTACGAACAGACTAATCTAGTATGAGTATTCCAGCCTGATAAACATCCAAGGCCAGGAAAATCACTGATTGTCCACAAAAGAGCTGCATGCATATTGAACATTTCTTTGCCAAATGCATCGTACGTCTTAACACCTTCAGCCCACAACTCCTTCAGCTCTTCAATTAGTGGCTGTAAAAATACATCTATATCATTCCCTGGTGCTTTTTTCCCTGGAATTATCATTGACAACATGAATGAACTCTGTTTCATAGACATCCAAGGAGGAAGATTGTACGGAATCAACAGAACTGGCCATATACTGTAACTTGTAGATAGGTTTCCAAATGGATTGAAACCATCTGTTGCAAGGCCCAAACAAACATTTCTCAGATCTGATGCAAATTGAGGATTCAGAAGATCAAATCTCTTCCATGCCTCAGAATCCTTTGGATGCCTCATGATGCCGTCAGAAATTTTGACTTCAGAATGCCATCTCATAAATTCAGTAGTTTTAGAAGACATGAACAACCTCTACAATCTTGGCTTAACTGGAAAGTATCTAAGAATTTTATTAGGCACCTTTTTTCGCTTCTCCCCCTTTTGTTTCAGTTTCCACCTTAGTGCTGAGCACTTACAACAAGTTTCTCTACTTTCATGCTCACCCCAGTATAACATACAATCATTCTGACATGCGTGAATTTTTTTGTAGTTCAACCCCAACTTATTAATGATTTTTTTAGCCTCGTAAAATGAAGGCGGAATCTTGGCATCTGGGAATACATCGACAAGCAACTCAAGTACCATCGACATCGCTTTGTCGCTTAGGCCGCACAAACACTTGATGTGATACAACTTCACTAAGAAAGACAGTTTTGAATACTTTTCACACCCTTCATAGAGCGGTTGTTCACCATCTTTCAGTAACTCATAAAAATATTTGACACTATCATCCATCCTTTTTGCTGACTGCGGAACTGGCATATCCATAGAAGCGATGCTCTCATTTTCGGGGTGAATTCCGAATGCATCACGCACTATGTTCTGGACAGGGTCATCTCGAACTATGGGTTCTGAGACCTCAATTGGCATTATAGCATGTCCTACAGTAGATTCTTCTGTAATCATTTCTCTGTGCAAACTCCAAAAAGTGTATCCTTCCGGAAATGGTTTGACGATCAAATGTTGGCTCACGACCTCGATGAGTTGCCATTTTTTGAATCTATACTTTGGGCATGGGCATATTATTCTATCTTCGACCCCAGAGTTAGCATTTGTGAATTCCAAAAATCCGTCTAAACCATTTAGGTACTCTATTGAATGTCGAGGTTTATTGATCCAAGATATATCCATTTCTGAAATAATTATGAATTTAGATATCAATTAACTTAAATAACTCTTAATCTGAACTAAAAGAAAACATGACTATTTTACATGAGAAAGGATTTGCAATTGATTGTGCATAAAACACAACACATTTTGAAGAGGTGTCAAATGTTTTACATGTAAAACATTTTTGACAAATTTTATGATAATAGACATTTAATGAAGCACTAAATAAAAAATCTTCGTTATTGTCATTAATTAAAAGGATGAGTTTCATGATTAAATCTCTACGAATCTGAATTTTTTGAAAAAGACAGCCACTAGCAGGAAAAAAATTGAATTATGTTTTTTTCTTAATAGAGAATCTAGTGTAATTAATTAAAATAATGAGTTTCATGATCGAATTTCTACGAATGTAAATTTTTTGGAAAGGAAAAACCACTAGCAGCAAATAATTAAAATATTATTTTACAGCTGCCGCAAAGATTTCAATTATAGTATTTACATGGTAAAATATCTAATGAATTCAGATAAGGAATTGAAATTTCAATTCCCTATTTAAAAAAATAAAATCTGTGGCCCATATAAGGGCCATATATTCAAGAATAATTCTACTCAATTACATCTAAAATCTTGTTAGTTCTTTAATAGAGAATTTAGTGTAACAACAAAGTGCATTCAAAATTATTACACTACTAGCATACATATTAAAATTATGTTATTATAAATTTGTTTCCATTTTTTAAAAATTATGTGTATTTTTAAATGAGTTTTATTTTTTTAAAACTAATTCCTAATATTAATTTTGTCTATTTATTAACATTTATTATTTTATCTCATCACCTGAATAAATATTTTAATATTTTATTAACAACTGTAATATAATTTGACTATTATTAATTTATGTATATTATTTAAATACGTTTATCAATATAATAACTACTTTCAATTTATGTTATTATTAATTCATTAAAAATTATTACATTACTAGCATATATATTAAAATTATGTTATTATAAATTTGTTTCCATTTTTTAAAAATTATGTGTATTTTTAAATGAGTTTTATTTTTTTAAAACTAATTCCTAATACTAATTTTGTCTATTTATTAATATTTATTATTTTATCTCATCACCTGAATAAATATTTTACTATTTTATTAACAATTGTAATATAATTTGACTGTTGTTAATTGATGTATATTATTTAAATACGTTTATCAATACAATAACTACTTTCAATTTATTTACATTAATTTCAATAATATTTTTAAAATAGTAAATAACTTATATTTAAAACAAAATTCACTATCATTTTATACTAAATTAATAATATTATACATACTTCTTAAATTTTTATTAAAATATACGTATATTTTTAAATTAGTGTCACAATTTTTAAAAAATTGTTTTCAATACTTACTCTATCTATTTATTAAAATTTATTATTTTATCTAATCAATTATACACTTCAATTCATCTACTAAATTTATGTTATTATATAAATGTATTTCTCCTTACATGTTTTCAACGAACATACTATATATTATAATATTAAACATCATAAATATTACAAAAATAACACAAATTTTAAAATTGATTCATACAATAATGTACATCACAATGACAAATATATTTATAACAAAAGTAGTAAGTAAATAAAATATCTAATATTATCTCAATCTAACATACAATAATTTGAAATAAATTCATTCAAAATCAAATTAATTAAATTACATACCTTCAAAATGATTCCAAATAAATAACGCACAAAAATCAAAATCAAAGTGTCGTCCCAACGTCAGAATATCTTCACAAAATAAAATAAAAAATAATATAAGAAAATATTTTGAACATACAATATATAAAAAAAATAATCAAATACAATTAAAAAATTAAATGACATACCTTGAGAATAAATAAAACAAGTCGTAGAGAATACCACAGTACAAAAACTTGAAAAACACAACAAATAATTTCAGAGAGTGTATTATGTAAAAAAAAATCTATTAAGAAGCTGTTGTAAGAAAAATAAAGAGGACCTTTCAATTTATAGACGAACGCGCGGTTTAACGACAGTTATTAACCGTCGTTAAACTAACCAAAAACCGTCGCTAAATGGGTTTAGCAACGGTTTCTAAAAGGAACCGTCGTAACGTGTAACTTTAATGACGGTTTTTTTTAAAACCGTCGTTAAACTACACGAACATCGAGTAACGGTCCGAATTCCGAACGTTATAACTTCACGACGGTTTTAACTAAACCGTCGTTAAATAACGACGGTTGTTACTAAAACCGTCATAAAATCACGACGGTTTTATGTCTAACCGTTGTAATTTTACGACGGTTTTATAAAAACCGTCGTAATGTTCATCAAATATTTCGCTTCGCTGCAGATGACCACGGTTGGATCTTAACCGTCCGTATGTGACGATGATTTTTTGGAAAACCATCGTTAAGTGTCCAACTTTAACGACAGTTGATAAACCGTCGTTAAACACCCGTCGCCATTCCCCGCTTTTCTTGTAGTGGATGTGTCAACATGTTAGTGTCTATGTTTTGTCTTGTATTCGTGTCTTTTTTCTTGCTTCATAAATCTACACAGATCAAATATCAAATTATCTAGCGCTACTTGATGTGAGCAATGTTTGTCCCACCATGCCTACCCATATTGTCCATATTGCTATACCAGCCCTGCATCCCTCTCTTGTCTGCCACTACAATTTTAGGTCTTGATGCACTGCAGTCTCATTATCTGTGCCATAATTCTTAAACCACCCATCTTGAACCTTACTTGGCACCCTGAGCTAGGGTGAATTCTTTTCTCAGGGATCATGATATTTCACACAAATGCAATGGAAATTATTATTTATTAACATTCCTTTCTATCATGTGATAGCATGTGGCTAATTTTCACAGGCCTTTTCAGCAGAAAATGGTTGTGGCCATGTAGGGTTACGAGACTTGATAGAAAAGCTCCAGTTTAAAAATTTAATCTCAACAATTGAAAATATAAGAGGTCTCTTTGCAACCACCTCAAAGTTAAAGGGCACAAGTTGATTTATTCTTTCTTCTTTGAATAAATAGAAATAGTATGAGTCTATATTCATAGATTATTATACCATTTGTATTGCTTATTAACGTTGTTATTATATACCCCTTCCCTGACCACTGCTATATCAATTGTTAAAATGTGTTTTTATTTCCCTCATACTATTGGATTTGCTTTATATAAAGATATTTCCTGAAAAATAGTCTTTACTTCTCCAATTTGTATGTTTTAAGTTTCTTTATGCCATTTTTTTTCTCCCCCCCTCAAAATACTAAACTATTTTTTAGGTTTTTTTTTCTCCATAGGAGATTGGTCCAAATTCAAAGTAGACCCTTTCTTCAAATTAGAAGCCAGCAGGTTTATACTTCTTTCTTTTTCTTATTATTAGATTGAAGCAATTAATTGGCATCTAATTAGGCAAAGTAGATGCTTTAAGGGAGTAGTCAGTAGTGCTTTTTTATAGGGTATAGGTGTGGCATTACAACTTCAGAGTTCAGAGAGCTGATGGAATGAGATGTGACTGTGTGTTAGTATAACATCCTGTCTATAAGCCTACCTTATTTACATTGATTGGAATTTTAAACAAAAAGAATTTTCAACCATATAGTTACACACTTATTGTTTAAATTTGAGTATTTGGCATGGAAATCAACATGACAATAATATAATTCAACAGTTGGACTTGTCAAATTCACTTTCTATAAGATTTTATTGAATGGTGTGAGTCAAGTATTACATTGGAAACAATTAATTCTCACCTTATGGGATTAGAGATTGAGTAAAGGTAATGATACAATTATTTAGCTTATGTTGTAAGTATCATTTGTATTTATGTTATAGTAACTTTTGTTCTTTTGGAATACAGGTATATCCAAATGTTGCAGGTTTGTTCAAGAAGCCATTTCCTCATTTTGATGACTTGGCATTGGTGTTTGAAAAGGATAGAGCTACTGGGATGGATGCTGAAGATCCTGTTGATACAGTTGAGGCGATGGATAGAGAGATGCAAGAAAATGCCTTTTTTATAGGTGATGATGTGGATATTGATGAGGCTCCAATTGATTCTATGGCCGAGACACAGCTTCCACGCTTTCCTGGTCATTATTCCAGTCACACTGGAATTGGGGTTTCAAGAGGCCAAGATTTTGCATCTAGTGGCAGAGGGAAGAGGAAGAGAACCATTGGGAATGGTGCTGTTATTTCTCAACTTTCAGATACCATACAAAATTTAGGAAAAGTGTATGAGAGCACCAAAGACAACATTGGTGACCTTGTTGGGTTTGAGTATTGAATGATATATAGGAATTATGTACTGGATGATATATAGAAATTGTAAATAGTTCTATTTGATTGTTTTGGAATTGTTGTATTTTTTGGAATATCCATTTTATAGGGGAGAATCCACAATTATGCACACAAAAATTTCGAACTTAAAAAAACCACTGAAGTTGCTTGCACTAATGGTACCAAAAAAATGAATAGTTAAGCGTTGAAATATGCAATTTTGACCATCTACACCAATACCAGTAGAATGCATAAATGTTAACAACACTGATATTTGAACACTGTATTGTAAGCAAAGTTCATTTGATGGTATTTGCGTATTAAGTGTTGATAAGGATCTTAAGTTTGTGATATCATGATCTATATTTTTTTTGTATTAATCTCAATCATGAACTCTCCTGTACCTATTAAATAGTCTAGGGTTGTAAAAAGGAGCCATAAGAATAAAGACTAAACATTTGCAAATTATTGATATAAAATATAATTTATTAACCAAACGAAAGTTTTTTAATGGGAGAGTTTTTCATAACTTAATAAAATATCCTAGCCAATTTTATTTTTAATTTTATAATGTAACATATTGCATTCAATTCTCAGAACACTTGTTTATAATAGCTGACGCTGCATGTTCAAAATGATAACAACGGTAGATGTTTGATACTGATTTTATATTGTCCAGTATTTTTTTAGAAACATTGGTGCTGAAATTTTATATTGATAATATAATAATTTGCCCTTTCAAAATATAAATTTTTTAATTAATATTCATGGTTGAGTAGTATAGACACAAGAGGCTTATTTGAAATTGGTTGTAGTAGTAAATTAAAGTAGTCAAATTTTTTAAGGATATTTTTGTAAAAATACATTACATTCTTGGGAATATCCTGTATCAACGAAACATGGAAATCTTACTTTCCTGGGAATGAGATTCCTAGGAATGAGATTCCTGGGAATATAACTTTCTTAAGAATAAAACTTCCCCTGAACCAAACGCTACCTTAGTAAAAATATCAGTTAATTGTGCATGTGTAAAAATATAAGCTGGTGCAATATTGTCCATAAAATACTCGTCGCGAATAAAGCGATAGTCCACTTTGATGTGTTTGGTTCGCTCATAAAAAATTAGGTTTTTAACAATATAAAGAACTGTTTGACTGTTTCAATGAACACGCATAGGCTGAGGATGAGAGATACCACAACTATGAAGAATGCCTTTTAACCATTTTAATTCTCCTGTTATAGCTGTCATGGAACGATACTCGGCCTCAGCAAAGGAGTGAGATATCGTTTGTTGTTTCTCAGTTTTCCATGAAATGGGAGAAGATTTAAGTAGAACAAACCATCCAATAAGTAACTTGCGAGTTTAAGGACAACCAGCCCAATCGAAATCACACCAACCAGATAGTGGCAAGTCACAATCCTTACGTAGTAGAACACCTTGTCCCAGATTCTTTTTTAAGTATCGAACAACTCGGAGAGCAATCTCCCAGTGGTTTTGTTTAGGTGCCTGCATAAACTGAGACAACACATGCACACAATATGAAAGCTTGGGTCAGGTGAAACAGAGGTAAATGAGACGACCTACTAATCGCCTATATTGATCAGGATGAGGAAAAGGAAGATCCGCAGCAAGTGCCAGACGATGATTCTGTTCAATTAGCACTTTTGTTGGCTTAACTATGAGAAGTCTAGCTTCGACTATAATATTTAGAGCATATTTTCCCTGACAAAGAAAAATACCAGCTGAAAATTGTGTCACCTCAACACCCAAGAAATATTTTAGGTTCCCCAAATCTTTCATGTGAAAACAATTGTGTAAATAGACCTTAAAAGCAGTGATAGCAGCATGATTATCACCTGAAATGATGAGGTCATCAACATACACCAACACTACAAGGGGGACCCCTAGTTTGTGTATGATGAAAAGAGAATAATTAGATAGAGATTGCTTAAATCCATAGTGTTTTAGTGCAGTTGACAACTTTGCAAACCAACATTGAAGCGCTTGTCTGAGTCCATATAAAGACTTGTTAAGTTTACATACCATGCCAGATTGCTGAGGAAAAAAGTCAGGAGGCGGTTTCATGTACACAACCTCTTTAAGATCCCCGTGTAAAAATGCATTGTGTATATCCATTTGATGTAATTCCTAACCTCGTGTGGCTGTAACTGCTAACACCATGCGTATTGTTACCATTTTTACAACAGGTGCAAAAGTTTATTTGTAATCAATCCCCTCCACTTGATTATTACCAAGAAATACCAATCATGCTTTGAACCATTCTACACTTCCATTAGATTTTTGCTTTATTTTGTACACCCACTTGGAACCAAGAGCTTTCTTTCTTGGAGGCATCTGTGTCACTGTCCAAGTACCATTGCTCTCAAGGGCATGTATTTTATGTTTCATGGCATCTCTCCACCGACTGTCTTTCACCGCATCAGTATAAATCACAGGTTCCTTTTCTTGTGAAATGGATGCAAAAAAAACACAATGAGCAAAAGAAAAATTATCATAATTCACATAATCATTTATAGGATAGGGTGCACCTGAGTCTGCCTTCGAAGAGGATGAACAGTTGGATGGGCTCATTCTTCTAATAATATTGTCACATAATCCTACAAGCGAATAGAAGGTTGTTTGATTCTATGTCTTCTACCCAATATTGGCTTGTTTGATGATATAGAGGGGAGCACTGTGTCTTGTGTGTCCACATTCTTTAGACTTAAGTCTTGTTCATCAAACCCCACATCTAGCTCACCCCCCTTTTGTCCATTGTCATATCACCACTTTCTTCAATATCTCCCATGTGATTCATTTCTCCTACACCACCAGGCACATCATCAACATTTTCTTCACAACTCCAATTAGTAGGAGAAACATCGTTTCTATTAGGAATATCAATAGAAAAAGGATATTGGCTTTCAATGAATTCAACATCTCGTGAGACAAAAATCTCTTCTGTATCTAAGTTAAACAACCTCCATCCTTTTTTGCCATAAGGGTAGCCAATGAAGACACATTTCTTACTCCTACTTACAAATTTATCACCTTTTTTTCTTTGATTATGGGTGTAGCATAGGGAGCCAAATATTTTCAAATGTTCATATGCAGGTGGCTGTCCATGAAGCATCTCATATGGAGTTTTCCAATTCAAAATAGTGGAAGGAGTTCAGTTGATCAAATATCCTGCAGTTAAAATACATTCTCCCCAAAACTTAATAGGAAGATTACCTTGAAACTGCAATGCTCGAGCCACGTTCAAAATATGTCTATGTTTTTGTTTGACTCTCCCATTTTGTTGGGGTGTTCCAGTGCAAGATATTTGAAAAATTATTCTATGATCAAAAAAATCTTTTCATGCATGAGAATTCTGTCCCATTATCACTTCTGAATATTTTTACTTGTTTATTAAACTGCCTTTCAACCAAAGCGAAAAAATCCTAAAGTATTTTCGACACTTCTCGTTTATCAGCTAATAGATAAACCCATATGGCACGTGAATAATAATCAACTATTATCCAAAAATAAAAAGCACAACAAGTAGAAGGAGTCCTATAAGCTCCCCACAAATCACAATGAATTAGTTCAAAAGTGCTACTGGCTTTATGTTCACTCAACATAAACTTTTCTCTAGTCTGTTTGGCTTTAAAACAAACTTCACATGCTTTATTCACTATATTGCTATCTTTGTGTTTTCTAACTTCAGGGATCAACTGAGTAATTTTCAAAGAAGGGTGTCCCAACTTTTTGTGCCACAGGTCTAAGGAATGTAATCCATCAGTTTTGTAGGCTCTTACACTTCGAACTCCCCTAAAGAAATAGAGCCTATCTCGTCGTTCACCTGCTCCAATCAGCATCCTTGAAATGCGGTCTTGTACCACACATAACTTATTAGTAAATTGAATGACACATTTCAATTCGTCCATTAACTGGGAAACAAATATCAAATTGCAATTCAATTTAGGCACATAGAGAACATTAGTAAGTTTTAAGCCTCCATCTAACACTACACTTCCTTCTTTGATTGCTGCTGTACGTTGTCCATTAGGAAGTCTAACTGGACAACTTTGAATATCACGTAGTGCATGCATATAGTTTAGGTTTTCAATCATGTGGTTAGAAGCTCCTATGTCAATTATTCATGTATTGGTATCACACTCACCTGTCATCTTGTCATTATAATTTGTTTTCTAAGTATTTAGTAATTCTACCAGCGTTTGCCACTTCTCTATAGCAAGCCCAGCCAAACCTAAATTATCTCCTTCTGAGATCCTGGTCTCAACACTTATTCCACTACTATACATAGCATTTGCACGCACCGCTCCTCCTTTTCCTCGTTCAGTTCCCGTTCGCTGCATTGGCTTGACTCGTCCATTATTTTTCCCTTCACTCATTGGTCTATCCCCCCACCAATCAAGATAATCAATGAGTTTAAAGCAACTTCCCGCTTCATGTCCTGTTCGATGATAGTGAGTACAAGTCACAGACTTGTCTTTTACATCGCCTTGTCCCTTAACTCATTTTTCACTTGTTTGGACAGCCAAGCTCATTACTTCTCTTCTTTCTTATGTAGTCCTGGTGATCATCCTCACCCTTTCCTCTTGAATCATTGTTGAATAGACCCTATTCAGAGTGGGTAGCGGATTTGTGGCAAGGAGGTTAGATCTAACATCTCTATAAGTTGCATCCTCCAATCCCATGAGGAATTGATGAACTCTTTCTTCTTCTTTGCGCTTCTTTAATTTTGAAGCCACATCACATTTGCACCCACCACAATTGCATGCTGGAATTTGGTCGTAATTGGCCAACTCATCCCACAATGTTTTCAATTTTTCATAATATGCCACTATCGTCATGTCGTCTTGTTTGCATTTCGCCAAATCAGATTTCAACTAATGTATTTTGGGGCCATTCACAATAGAGAATTGCTCTTTGATATTTGTCCACAGATCTTTTGAATTTTCTACATAAGAGATGGTGGAACGCAGACAGGGGCGGACCTTCCCTTAGACAGGGAGGGGTAACCGCCCCCCCAAGAAAAAAAAACTTTCATACGTTTTTAAAAGAAATCCCTAAAATTTTAATTAAATATATATAATCGCCCCCCTTAAATAAAAATTTATTTTATATTAAGTATTAAACATCTCTTTTGCCCCCTTAATAATTTTGTTCAAGATCCGCCATTGAACGCAGACTTGGTTCAATTGTATTTAGAATCCATAAAACCAACATAGATTGTATAGTCCACCAATCTTCTATCTTAGGTGAGCCCTCCTTTAGAGATTCAATGGTGCCTTCTATAAAACCCTATTTTCTGCAAGCACGCAGAGACATTTTCATGGCACGTGCCCATTCTTCGTAATTTTTCCCTTGAAGTTGCACTTGAGTGATCAAGTTTTCTAGGTTGTTGTTGGAATTCAAGTCATATGATGATGAAGTCTTCTTCACCATCTTATGTTCTTCTTGCTTACGGTATTCTTTCGTAAGAGCCTCCTCTTTATGGGTAGTCATCGATATTGAACTTCAACCAAAACTTGCAGCTTCTGATACCATAAAGAAATATGTTATAGAATTATTTTTCCTGTGTTTTATTCTTTGCCAAGGTACAAATATATATACAAGAGAGTTACTACAAAAACTCTTAAAATTGGGCTATACAGATTGATTCCCCTAAAAAATCTTCTAAGAAGACAGTACACGATCGTAGGCTAATAATACGATATATTCGTTGATTGGATTGTTATCTCATCTTGATCTCATAAAAAAATCTCCACACCAAGGTATATAAGAATCGATTTATAAAATAAATGGTAGATTATGGTCTACATAAAGTGCATGCTGATTAAAGAGGCAAAAGTTAAATTTGAAGGTAGAAAATTGCAGAGTTCATGTTGTGATGATCATCGTCTTCTGCTTAATTTCCTTGGTTGCCTTCAGTTTTATCTTCTTTGTCTATGCAGTCAAAAATACTGTTTGCTTCTTCTTCAACAGCGTCAGACTCCGATTCTTCCACTTCATCTTCCCTAATTTTTTAGACTTTTAAGAGGGTAAAAAAATTTTGAAAAGTAATTATGCAATTTTATAACTCCACAGTTATGTTTAACAAAAAAAAAATTAACAGTTGGATAATTACAATTATTAGAGTGACAAAATATTACTTTTCTTCATATTTTTTAAATAATTTTGTGTGTAGTACTTGTGACTAAGGTTTGAGGCTTAAGTTGAAAGGAACACTAATTATTTTAATTTAACTTGTTTAACGAGTGAAAACATTTAATTTTTTTTAATTAATAAAAAAAATAAAACGATTATTTAAACTCAAATCATTTTAATAAATGGGTAATTCCCTTAATTTATTAAATTCAATTAGCATTAATGAATTGTTTATTTAAAAAGCCAAGAGTGGGATAGATTAGCTGAAGGTAATAGCTTAGTCTTATTTAACCGTGCTTTGATTTTTGCTTCTTTTTAAACTTTTTTCAAATGGAGTTAAAAAAAAGATAAATAATATTTGGACAAATTATTTAATAAACACTTCTATCAATGTTATCAATGCTTGGTCAATCACTTTGAAAAGTGCTTTTTATTATTAAATTACTAAAAATGACATGTTTATAAATATTTTGCAATCAATAAAATTTTAATAGAAGAATAATTTTAAATCTTAATTTTAATTAATTCAATTATTTTTAAATTTTAGTTAAAGTAAAATATTAAATAAAATAAAGTTACTATATATATAAAATATAATTTTTTACTCAAAATAAATTTATCAAATTATACTAAAATATGTTTTTAAAATTTTAATAAAAAAATTTCATGAATCAAAATAATAAATTTTTATAATAAAAACATTTTAATTTAAAAAATTAAGAGACTTAGTTAATAAAATTTAATGCATTTAAGCGAGAGTATTTAAGAAGATAAAGTTATATAATTTTTTAATTTTTAATTTTAAATGAGGGTATTTTTATTTACAATAATATTAGTCTGCTTTTGTTTTTACTTCAATAAAAAAGTTCTAAATTGCCGTTTTTCTATTTCAGATAAAAGAAAAGAAAAGAAAAATTGCTTCTACTAAAACTTAAAAGAAGTAATTTTGAATATTGACCAAACAGGATGAAAATATCAAAAAAGCTCTTTTTTTAGAAAAAGGTGGTTTTTTCTTAAAAGAAGCTGGGTCAAATTTAGTAACGAAAGGGAGCACATGTGTGGCTAGGTGCTAATTTGAGACAACAACAACAACAACAATTAAGCCTTTTCCCACTAAGTGGGGTCGGCTACATGGATCAAACGGCGCCATAGTGGCCTATCATGGATGAGATCAATAGATAAGTTATTAACTATTAAATCATTTTTAATAGTTTCACTTATTGTTTTCTTTGGCCTCCCTCTACCTCTAATTATTAGACTATTCTCCATCCGATCAACTCTTCTCACTAGGGCTTCTGCAGGTCTTCTTCACACATGGCCAAACCACCTTAAGCGAGTTTCAACCATCTTCTTCACAATAGGTGCTATCCCAACTTTCTCTCTAATGCACTCATTTCTAATCATATCTCTTCTGGTGTGTCCACACATCCATCGCAACATTCTCATCTCTGCAACGTTGAGTTTATCTTCATGTTGTCTTTTAACCGCCCAACATTCCGTACCATACAATATAGCAGGTCTTATAGCCGTACGGTAGAATTTTCCTTTAACTTTGAGCGGCACTTTTTTATTACAAATGACACTCGAAGCTTTCCTCCATTTCATCCATCCACCTTGAATCCTGTGGTTTATGTCCTCCTTTACTTCACCGTCATTTTGTATAATGGACCCAAGATATTTAAAACTTGTAACTTATTTTAATATATAGTCTCCAAGTTTCACGTCGACATTCGTATTTGTTCGTCTCTTACTAAAACTACATTCCATATATTCTGTTTTATTTCTACTTATCCGGAAACCGTGTGTTTCTAAAACTAGTCTCCATGACTCTAACTTCATATTTATTTCCTCTTTCTATTCACCAACTAAGACTATATTGCAAAAATCATGCATTGAGGCCCCAACTCTTGTATATGTTCAGTAACTGCATCCAAAATCAAGTTAAAAAGATACGGACTCAGAGAAGACCCTTGATGTAGTCCAATAGTTGTGGGAAAATCCTTTGTATCCCCATTTTGTGTTCTCACGCAAGTCGTTATCCCATCGTACATGTTTTTGATTGCTCGAATGTACGCAATACGTACTCCTTTCTTTTTTAAAGCCTTCTATAGGATCTCTCTTAACACTCTGTCATATGTTTTTTCTAAATCAATAAAAACCATGTGCAAATCTTTCCGTCTGCTTTGATACCTTTCCATTAATCTCCGTAGTAAATAAATTGCTTCCATAGTTGACCTTCCTGGCATAAATCCAAACTGGTTCTCTGTAACTTGAGTCTCTTGTCTTAATCTTTGCTCAATGATCTTCTCCCATAACTTCATAGTGTGACTCATGAGTTTAATCCCCCGATAGTTGGAACAATTCTGTATGTCTCCTTTATTTTTATATATAGGAATTAAAGTACTTCTCCTCCATTTATTCGACATTTTCTTAGATTTCATTATCATATTAAACAACTTAGTGAGCCAACTTATACCCTTCCTTCCTAAACTTTTCCACACCTCAATAGGTATATTATCAGGTCCTACTGCTTTGCCATTTTCCATTCTCTTCAGAGCTTTTTCTACTTCAAACTCTTGGATTCTATGATAAAAAGTATAATTACGGTCTTCTTCTGCAGTATTAAGTCTGTCAGAGTTGTAGGTCAACTCATACCTTTCGTTAAAAAGTCCTTGAAAGTAACTCCTCCATCGTGCTTGGATATCATGCTCCCTTACCAAAACATTACCCTCTTCATCTTTAATACATTTCACTTGATCTAGGTCCCTTGTCTTTCTTTCCCTACCCTTCGCAAGCTTGTAAGTTTTTCTTTCTCCCTCCTTAGTTCCTAAAGATTGATATAATCCTTCAAAAGCTCTAATTCTTGCTTCACTCACAGCCTTCTTAGCGTCTTTCTTAGCCGCTTTATATTTATCCCAAATTGCCTTGTCTTTACATAAGTGCCACTCCTTATAACACTCTCTTTTAAACTTAATCCTATCTTGCACCTCCGCATCCCACCACCAAGATTCTTTACCCTTAGGTCCAATGCCTTTTGATTCTCCAAGTGTCTCTCTTGCTATATTTCTAATCCCTTTGGCCATCTCGTCCCACATATCATTACATTTCCTTGGACCTCCCAAAGCCTTTCTTCCTCCACTCTTCTTTGAAAATTCCTTTGTTGCTCATTCTTGAAAGACCACCACCTAATTCTAGGAATTTTTTTCTTACTCTTTCTTTCTACTCTTCTCATAACTCGTACGTCCAAAACTAAAACTCTATATTGGGTAGCCAAGCTCTCACCGGATATGACTTTACAATTTGTGCAGAACTTTCTATCTGATTTCCTTACAAAAAAAAAATCTATTTGAGTACTTGCTCCTCCACTCTTGTATTTGATAAGATGTTCAATTCACTTTCTAAAGCAAGTATTTGCTATAGTAAAATTATAGGCTAAGGAAAAATCCAAGATAGTTTTACCTTCTTCGTTCGCATCTCCTAATCCAAAACCTCCATGTATACCCTCGTATCCTTTCGATTCCCTCCCTACATGACCATTCAAATCCCGTCCTAAGAAAATCTTCTCTCCCAAAGGTACTTCTTGATTTGTGTAAAATATTAAATTTTATTAAAATTAACAAGTTAAATAAATTAATTTATTATTTATTTAATTAATTTATAAATTTATTTGATTAAATTAAAAATATTTAATAAATAAATTTATTTAAATAATTTAAATTAATTAAAAATTTATAAATTATATATTAGTAGTATATAATTTATAAATTTTTAATTAGTTTATAAATTATTTTTATTAAATAAAATCTATTGAGTGAACGACGATAAAAAATGATAAAATTTTATAGTATTATTGAAAACTCAGTACTACCTATACTCATATGGATTATTTTTCTACATCATATATTACATACTTCGCTAATTTTAATGAAGTCAGAAGGGAGGCTAAACTGTTGTTAATGGACGGCAAACCACCCCACGGAAATTGCACTGATGCAAAAGAAATGAACGTTTTTCGTAAGTTCGCAACCAATTTTCTCTGAAATAACTTCATAAGATGAAGATAATGATAGAAGTAACTGATGTTGATTCTCTATTAAAAAAATTTAGGCGATCGATCTTATTTGAGTTGGAAGAAAGGAATGTAATACCAGAGACTGGTGCCTGTGTCTCTACATTAAGAAAACTCGTCTATCTCATTTCATGCTATGGTGGGCAGTATGTTAACTTTTTCTTTTTTGTTATATTATCTAGTTTTGGTGTTCTTGATTTATGACAACCTTGTCCTACTTCAAATCTAACAAGCAACTAAGAAAACAAAGGAATGGCATGGGAGGATATGTCTAATTTGCTTGAACCCAACCTACATTTTATTATGGCCACCACATTATAAAAGACAATTTCATACCATCATTTTATTTAGACAAAGACGATGAGCTTTCTAAACTTGAAGATTATATGGTATATCTTCGTGAAAAGCTTTTTTTAGCAGGATGATTAAGTTTTAGAATTGGCAAAATGGACAAAGAAAAAGATGCACATGCTAGTAAATTGAGAAAATTTGATTCTAAGGCATAATTATGTAGATTGTATCTTTTCAATTAGATAAATAATTAGCAAGGTTCAATGTTTATTAAAATAGTTTATAGATGATGATGAACTCTTCTTCAACCGAATGCCCTTGTGAGGTAGCAACTCAACTAGAAGAGCACTACAAAGACAATCTAATTCTTATGTCGGTGCCAATGCATACACAAAGGGTGTAGAAAGGGTCCAAAGATCCAAACGTATTACAAATGAGGTTATTTATAGCCATAGGTTGAAGGTAGTTTAGTAATGTCACTTCGTCGAGGGTTCTTTAGTAAGTCACTGCATGACGCCTTTTAATTGGCTTTGAGTTTCTCAAGTATATTTAGCATCATTTCTGGAAGGGAACTGATGCTAACAAAGAGCGCACCATTTTGAGCATCATTTCTAAAAGGGAATCTCTAAGTGTTCTTATCTTTCTGGTTTATCTCAGCTTCAGTAAACCGCCTAGTGTTCTTATCTAGGTGTAGTATTTGTCTACAAATGCATTAATCTTTTTCTTTTTTTGGACAGGCTGAATCCTAATAACATAGAAAAAGCCCAAAGGCTTACAAGATCCAGAGAGACACGGGGATCTGGAACGACCCAGCTCTCTAACCCATGCAATACATCATCCAAGTGTTCTTATCTACAAATGCATTCATGCTAAACTCAAATTAGAGGATTGCGGAGCAAGATGTGACCCTTATTATGGAGCTAGCCCAGTGTCACTAGGGAGGGCCCAAATTACCTATCATCACTAGGCCCCAAGCCTTTGCAAACGCTTGTCTTGCTAAGGCTTCTTATTCACCCAGTGAACACCCCTTGATTGATCAAGGCGTTGCATTTTAACTGATGAGGGGTAATCGTGCCCATAGGGTATCATACACATGGCATGCTTTATCGAGCTAACAATAGTGATGTCCTCAGTGAGCAAAAATGTCCTGCTCAAAATATGAATTTTTCCTTTATGATTAGTGAAGTTTTTCTACTTGAACGTGAAATGTCAGAGGTCATTCCATATAAATACCCATTTACTTTCTCTTTCCTTCTTACTATACCGTTTGGTGTATCCATGGTTCTTCTTCTTCTTTTCCATGGTTATTCCTCTTTTTCGTTCTTCACCTCCTTCTCAACCTCTTGCCTTACTTCCTTCTCTTCTTCTTAAAAAGGAATCTTGCATTGTTACTGGGAAGCTTGAAGAGGTTCTCCTTTTCTTGTAGTTCTTATATTAGGTTTTTGTTAGGGCCCTAATCCTTTAATTTGGAAATCGATAGGGTCGGTCCATTGTGTTGGGACGATAGGGTTGAGTCTTAGCATGATTACTATTGAGAAACCACGTACTGACGGTCAACCACTACTTTTTCATGTCTGGGATCTTTTAAGTAGAATACAAATTGTTTGAGAGTCACTCAAGCATTGCGTTTTGTGCCTGTTATTTTTCCATTCTGACTATACATCTTATTGTGCAAGTGGTTGTGTGAACCTAGCTTGCATCAAGTGCAATATGGCTAAAGTGGGTAATAAAGATGATGCTTGCCTCTAATAATTTCAACAATCTAAAGGTCCTGCCAATGTCGCTCTAACTGAAGTTTTTGCTTCTCCTTAGGGAAAGGGAAACAAGACCCAACCAATGATGACTACTCAATAGCTGAATAAAAGATCCAACAAAGCAATACTAGGCCAAACAAATGCAAATATGGAAGCAAGTGCGTGGACTAAGTGGTGCACACTTATCCTCAGATATTGTATCAACATCCTAACTCACAGTAACATATAATTCAAGTAATAATCTAATTTAATTGTAAATAGTAACTATATTCTCATATTGTAATAACCGTAAAATTTAACGAAAATTTAAATTAAAAAAAAATTAAAATAAAAGAGAGAATTTTAAAAATAGAGATAAGAACCGGTGAAAATAAGTTTATTTATTACATGGATTAAAGAATTACGAAAGAAAATATGAAAATTTATGTTTTGGCGCGTACTTTTTATTTTTTAAATGATAGTATTTTGCTATAAGCAAATATATTTTTATTTGTGTAGAAATAATTATGATTTATTAAAAGTAAGTGGACTTTTAAGTAAAATAAGTAATGTTTCGCTTAAAATAATCATATTGGCTTCAAATGAATTTTTGTTGTATTTTTAGAAATATTCTTTCTTTTAATACGAATAAAGATATTCATTTCGAGATTTATTTTATAACGATTTTTATCAAGAAAAATTATGATTTAAGAGTTTAACTAAAGGTTTATGAGAAAGAAAATTTTTAGAAATTTTTGGGATATTTTATGATGAAAAACGGAATTTATATGAATTTTTATAAAAGAAAATCTTATTATTAATTATTTAATAATTATTATTATATTAAAAAAAAAGAAAGCAGAATGATAAAATGAAACCGGGGGCGACGAAGTATCAGAAAGAAACAAAAATGGGAAAGATACATAGTAGTGAATAGTGAGTGAATAGTAACATCCAATTTTATCTTTCGATTTGGAGTGTTTATGGGTTTTCGATCTCAAAACTGAAAGTGTTATTGGATTCATGACGAAGAGTACTTCAGTTTTCACCGATAATTTTTTCAAATCAACCGTTGAATTGCTGTAGATTTGAAGTAGAAAATCTCGGTAAAAGGTAAGTTCTGAAAAACTTTATTTAGAAATTTCTAATTAGAAATCTGACTCTGTAGATGGATTCAGAAATTAGATAAATATTAAGATATGAAATTGTTTCGTTGATTCGGTAAAATTTTTATGACGGTGAATAGTATTTTCCGGCGATAAATAATGGTAGTGAATAGTGATTTTCGGCGATGAACAGTATCCTTTAGCGTTGACCTGTGTTGACCGAGCTACTAGAGGCCAAATTTAGCGAATCTAGACTCATTTTCAAGGTTTTTAGACCTTCCGGACTCGATTTTGGGGTTTGTTTTACCGAATTCAGACCAGAAATGAAGATTTTAGGGCTGTCCAATCTGGACCCCTTACTTGTGAGTAGATAATTCTTCCTATAGCTTGTTTTTACTCTTCTTGAAATTTTCATTGATAAATGAGTATGATTACATGTTATTTATATGTTTATATATTTCTGAAATGGTTTGAAATATTTGAAATGATTGAGAAATGATATCTAGTTCAAGAAGAGTATGATTTTTGAAATAGATTTTGAAATGCTTTGAATACGTTATTTCTAAATATATTTCTCATTATATGACAATGGAAATATATTATGCATATGATAATGATTTATACAGTGATATTTTTGCCTCGGATATAGGCATGTGTATATATTTTCCTTATTGGGAAATTTGACAGAGGAATTATACTGAGATTGAAAATGTTATATTATGATCTAAACTGTTTATAATTTGAAATATGATTCAAGAAGAGTATAGTATTTGAAAATGGATTTATGAACTCATGGTGTATATGATTTCACGTGTATTTCTCATTAAATGATAAATTGAATATTTATGCATGTGAAATTATTTATAAAGTTATATGATTACCTCGAAAGAGGGCATGTACATGTGAAAAATCCTGAATGGGAAAATGTATGATAAAAGATTTTGTACTGAAACTGAAAGCTCTGTTTTGAATGATATGTAAAGTTATAAGTTGTCGAGTATGATTGTATGACAAACATAAAGCTCATGGCGAGTTGTTTGATAATGATACATTGCATTTGATGGATATGCACTTTTATACATGTTTATATATATATGTATTGATGAGTGATGACGGATTATATGGCTTGAGACAGTATTGTGAAGGTGGTATTAGTGGTAATGTGAGGAGGCAGTAGGGTGATGAACTCACATTCCCTAATTATCTATTGTGATGATGACAGTGGTAATGTGAGGAGGCAGAAGGGTGATGAACTCACATTCCCTGTTAATCTATTGAAGTTGTAGTCAGTGGTAATGTGAGGAGGCAGTAGGGTGATGAACTCACATTCCCTGATTACCTATTGTGATTGTGACTATGGTAATGTGAGGAGGCAGAAGGGTGATGAACTCACATTCCATGTTTATCTATTGAGTATATTGAAAGTTGTGACATACTTGAGTATTATATAAAAGAATTGATTTTTTAATGCATATCAAATTCGATTTAAGATCAATTTGTATCATATGTGGTTACAGATATTTGCATGTGATTTGAACTGAGATGTTTTGAAATGCAGGTCCCATATGAATGTACTCCTGAATGTAACTTTTCAATATGAGAAACTTTGAAATGAAAAGTACATCCATATGTTGACCTAAGAGGTTATAGGGAGTGTTATCTGCTCACTGAGTTGTAAAACTCACTACACGATGTGGATCTATTTTTCAGATAAAGACATAGAGTTTGGTCTAGCAGCCATGTGATCGACTAGGGTCGTACTCCAGTGGTGAGCCTACATTGTTTTTAGGCTCTTAATGTTTTATATTTGTAAAATATTTGTACTCTAGAGTTGCTCTAAACGTCATAGGCAGGATCCTTGCTTCTGCTGTACTCTGATGTATATGTACTTAGTTTGTATATGGTATCTGTATGGGAAAACCTATATGTATCTGTTTCCTTGATAAATGATTGAGAAATTCATGTTTATGGAAAATATATGTTCATGATATACGTGTTTCACGTGCCCTAAAATTAGGGGCGTGACACATATGTATTTCAAGTTTTTGTGTGTAATCTTGTTACCAAATATCACACGCAATCCATATAAGTTTATGCTCATGCACATGCAAAAGAAAAAAAAAGTTGCCAATCCTACAAGTTTGTTTTTCATCAATCTCTCCATTAATGTAGACTAGACGTTGTTAAAGGATCATTAGGTTTTTACCAGTTTAAAATGAAATGCTAAGGTGAAGATATTATATAGGATGTATTTTAGGCTGAATTTACCTTAGGCATTTTCTTTTTCTTTTATAATTTTTAAAGATCCCATCCTTTTTTTCCTAGTCAGACCTTTTTTGGGGTTTCGCCTTTTTTTCTTTCGTTTACAATTTCATCATACTTTTCTTTCTTTCTTTCTTTTTCTTTTTTCTTCTTTTCTAGTTCTTTTCTTTCATTTTCTTTTGATTGCCCTTTTTCTATTGAACAAATCAACTATGCATATGCCTAATTAGTGAAGATTTTTCATAGTAAAATCATTAGGCTTATGCTTTATTTTTGCAAATCAAACAAAAAGAGGCACAAGTATTTAAGCACAATAAGGTAACAAAGGATAAATCTTGCACACTATTAGGCTATAAATGCTTAATCTATCAAAATAATGCCTAAATAATCTCCTTTACTAATGCAGTCTGGGAGTTTGCCTTAAGATTGAATTAAACAATTTCTAGGATTAGATATAGAGTATGCAAAGAACATAAAAAATCTCTAAATCCCATGCAACTATTAGTAAAAGATCAAGTGCTAAACTTTCTTTTCTATCACATCCTATAATGGAATGCACGGAAGAATTAAACATTATTAAGCACATAGCTATATTTTACTGCCATTTAAAAATGTTACAACCACTGTCCTTACTAGATACAAAAACAAAAATTCCACCTTTAGAATCATACCAAGACAAGACAAATTCAAAATCAAATACGAATATGAAAGGAGCACCCTCCCCTAAACTTAAAATAAATAGACAAATTTTCAAAATGCTGATGAAAATAAAAAATGATTATCCCACCCAAACCTGAATTGAACTTTGTCCTCAATGTTCAAAAAATAAAACACATGTATGAGAACAAGAAAGCTCTCCTGAAAAGTGTAAAAGTACTAGGTTGAAGTAGGGCTAGCAAAGAGTTTAAGGATTCTGGCTCATATTTGCATATTTGGGTTTTTGACCGGGCACCATTACGTTAGCCTTATAGCGTTGCAACACTAAAGCTATGGAAATGTTGCCTTTTTCTTCAACTTTTGAGGCTGTAACCCTAATTTTTTGGGGCTATAGTTGTAACACTCAATTTTTTTTCATAAAAAAATTATATGAATATATCTCTAACATATTAAAAAAGGAAAAACTAAGTAATAGGAGGTGATGGAAAATCTTTGGCAAATGTTAACGGAAAATATACACTAAAAAGAAAAAGAAGAAAAGAAGAGAAAGTGTTGGTAAAGTGTATAAGTGCTAAAATGACACAAGTGATTAGAAAAAATGAAAAAAAAAATTAATAAGATTAGTCTTTATATATAGTTTAGAATGATATGTTTTGATTCTAATATTCCTAGGAATGTGATTTTTAAGAAAGAAAACACAAGTTTTATACTTCTAGAAAAACAAAAGTGCAATAAAGGGGAATTTTGAGATTATTAGCTGTAGAATTTTCACTACAAAAAAAGCTTTCAGCGGCGACTTTAGTCGCAGCTGAAAGTGCCAAAGACGCTGCTAAAAGGTTTTAGTGGCGACTTTTAGTCGCTACCTAGCCGGTTCTGATAATGCTATTGCTGAAAGTTTTCAGTGACGACTATTAGAATCACCACTGAATCCAATGAATATCGCCACGTTAGATGCTTTAGTCGCCACGAAAAAGAAGATACTTTTAATGGCGACTTATAGTCGCCACCAAAAATTTTAATATTCATTTTTCTTTTTTTGAGTTTTAGTGGTGACCAAAATAGGTTGCCACTAAAAATTACTTTTTGTGGCGACCATAAGTCGCCACCAAAGATTTCAATATTCATTTTTCATCTTCTGAGTTTTAGTGGCGACCAAAAGAAGTTGCCACTAAAATTTCCTTTTCGTGGTGACCATAAGTTGCCACCAAAGGTTTCAGTGGC
Source organism: Gleditsia sinensis (assembly GCA_037074535.1). Taxonomy (NCBI): domain Eukaryota; kingdom Viridiplantae; phylum Streptophyta; class Magnoliopsida; order Fabales; family Fabaceae; genus Gleditsia; species Gleditsia sinensis. The sequence continues at coordinate 6,818,059 of CM073475.1, read as the reverse complement.
AAATTTGTTGCCACAAAAGATCTCAATATTCAAATTTTTTCCTCTGAGATTCAGTGGCGACCTACAGAGGTCGCCACCGTAGGTTCAGTGCAAAATTTTTTATATAATAAATTTATCATTTTATATTATAATAATTAAAATCTTAATAAAAATTAAGATAAATAAAATTATTGATAAAATGATAATATTAACATATATCAAATGTAGCAAATATTATACATTAACATCATGTCAATTCCATGTCCAAAAAAATATATCATGTCAACTAAAAAGAAAGCAATACATAACTAAATATTAACAAAAACAATCAACTCGGTGCTTCATTTGGCGATGTTGGTGCTGCAGTATTGGTCGTATTAGTTACAATGGTTGAAGGAACACTACTCGAGAGTGTTATTGAAAATTGTCCCTATTTAATTAAATGTAACAAATTAATATAACTTAAAAATTAATACAAACAAAACAATATCATGTAAGAAACTTTCTATAGCCAAACACAATTAAAAAATAACATTATGCAATAACCAAGAATATTATAACTATACATATATGTTTGTACCATCATATCTTGAAAAAAAAAAGAATTAGAAGACATTATTGAATAGGAAATAAGTTAAATTAACTAACATTAATTTATTCCAATAATTTTTCAGGCAAAAATATTTCAATATTTAATCTAATAAACATAAAGCATATTAAATACAGTAATCTTAAATACTATAGTATCCCATATCATAATATCCAAGATTCCATGAGATCTATAATCAAGGTGTACCAAACATCTCTATAAGTGATGCATGATTGAGCCCTAAAGAGTTATATAGGAAGCATTGACACAAAAAGTAGAAAAGGATGGCACATTCCCATACAAATTAATTGAACATATCATGAAGAACCAGGAACGTAACACAGCTATATTTTGCTGAGAAATACTACAACCACAAACTGTGTACAAAAGTATTTTGGTGCCAAATCAATATCCACACAGTAATAACTTCTACAAGACCTCATCAATCCTTAGTACCACACCACCTTCCTATTATAGTAGTATTTCCCATGTTTGACTGCTACAAGAAGCTCCACTGTCAGTCCAAAGGCTGGAAAGAGCCTACAAAATGGCCTTTAGTGTGTTCCATCACAATACTGAGCAGAGGATTTTCCAAAATTGTATCGCACAAAGGACATTAAGTAATTGCAATACCACTCTTTAATTTCTCACACTACACTAAGCCAACTTCGATGAAGCTATGTATGAATATTATAGGCAAGTCAAATGCATCGATTGGATCAATAATACTTTCCTCTGTTGTATTGAAATTTTTAATAATTATGAGATTATTAGTATAAATAGCCATATTTGTTCATGTTTTATTTTCAAATCAAATTAGTATAAATGGCCATATATTCTCCTAAACTTTATCAAACACAGTTTCAACATGTTTTCTATTTGCAATGAAATAAAATTAGAAAACAATATCAGCTTATTAGAAATACGTTATAATAGAAGTGTTTTAAATAACTACACTCTATTTTCCTTATGTTCTTCTCACTCCTCTCATTTTCACGCTCCTTATCACTTATTAAAAAACAATTTTGATGCACAATCTCAACGTGTTTGTCTACTTTTATTTAGTTAACAACATAATACAGTCCTTTCACTATCATTATTATATCAGCTTCCTGGGGAAGGTATAAACTACTTGGGGAGGAGGGAAAAAAAGGGAAAAAAATATACCTATAGAACTCATGAAGCCATAAAATCAAATCTAAAGTAAATGTCATGCGTGAAGTATTTTGTCTATATTTCAATAAAAGACACAAAAAATCACTTTCTTACAGTTCAAACAAAGTTCCACAAAACTGAAGTAAATCTATTAACACCCTAGGTTAAACTGTCGTGTGCTAGTAAAAATAACAGAAAATCAATATTAACTAGATGAACAGCAATAAGGTCATAAAGAATATCAATTAGGTAAGTCTTAAAATTGGCACATCAACAGGCATTTTTTAAGCTATGCAACTTCATACCCAATCCAGAAATGTGTCTCTAGATATTCTAGGTACCAGAACTAGCTTTTTGAACCCACACTTGTTTTTGAAAATTAAAAAGAGAGATATTTATCATTTATTATATCCAAAAAAAGAATATGCAGAATATGATCATGCACATAACAAACTTATACCTCATGGGAACCATAAACAGAGGCACTACTTCTTCTTGGATGTCTTCCTTCACTTGAAATTGAATAGCCATCAACATCCTTCATCCCATGTGTTGGTCCACGTTGATTAGGATGCTTACTGAAACCTGAATAATATATGAGGATTGAAACTGAGACGAACAATATAGAAAAATCTACGAGCATGAACACATATAAAGCCATGAAAGTCAGTTAGTTAAACAATATAAAAAATTGGACATTCCAACTAGAAACCAACCATTTTTTGATGAATGACTGGATCGTAAACTTCCATGAGTTATCTCCCCAATTTTTGCATTTGATATGTCATGCTTCAACTCTACATGACTTCTTACATCACATGTAATCTATACATGAACTTCAAGTTGAGATAAAAACACATAAGCAGGCAGTAAAAGATTTTCCAGAATAATTTGCTCGTCAATACATCAGTTGCAATTTTAGGCACAAGCGATTTTCACTTTCTTCCACATGCACAAAAGATTAATCCACAATCATCTAAACAAAGAAATACATATAAAACAAAGCTTGTACCTTTAAAAGAATCTACTTGTGAGGAAGCAGAGGATGACAAATAGTCATCACCTCCATAACTCATTTGGATCATAGATAGTCTTTTCCATATATTCTAAATCTTCTGACCTACCAAGCTTCCTAGTACTTCCTTTAAAGCATGTACACCTTCCTATTTATTCATTGATGTGTGATGTCACATAGGAAACCAATATCATATTAACCTGGTATCTCATTCCAATTGTCATTCCTAAAAGAGTAAGGTTACATTAAACTAAAGTGCATAAGCAATTTCTACTAGCAGTACACCAGCAGAACATAAATCACTACTGGAATAATTTTATAAATAATTCACCAGTGCAATTGTTACACAAGCATGATCCTAAAAAAAAAGGGCAGTGAACAAAGTCCCTTAATAAGTTTCACTTCATTCTCCATAAAGTAGTAAATTAAAAGTAAGCCCCAATCAAATTAGAAGCAATGAATACAATATGAGTGATCCAATCAGCAAAGGTTAGGACTGTCTCAATTTAGGTTCTTTGTCTTCAATGGCTTTGGAGACAATTGGTCTCAACAACTTGATTAGAAATCAAACACAACCAGGTGACTCAAGAAGGTGATCATCTTGACCTTGAAACAAAAGCAAATTTAGTAAACACAGGCAATGTGAATCATGTAGCGAGATAATATTGCAGAGTCCAAACTAGGTATCAAATTGGAAATATCTGCCACAAAATAATCACGCACGAAGGTGATGAACAAATCATTATTTTCCAATAAATATTCAAAAATGAAGCCCCAACACAAACTTATTAGATATATTCAACAAAAAGTTTTTCATAGATAATAGTCATCCTATATATTTCCCATTAGTAAAGAGTTCCCAAAATCTTTTCTTCTTAAGGACAAGGTATTACATGTTTCAAGACAAGCAGATTAAAAAAAAGCAAGGCTGAAAACCATTGAAGGCCCATGAATATTTTAGATTTTCCACTGACTATGAACAATATGCTAGGAAGTTTGATGGATGAGGAACCAAAACCATAGAAACCACCAAGAGTAAATGTATGACAGAACAAAATTAGTAAAAATCAAACTTGTTGAAGGAAACAATTTATCGCAAGTATAGCTTCCTGCACAAACTATGAACAAATTAAAAGAATTTTGTTATAGATAAGGTACTAATCCTATAAATGTCTGCTACCATGTATAGAAAAAATAATGTATTAGAATGAGATAATAATAATTTTGAGGAAAGACTACCTAGTAATTTGAGCTGACATAATTTAAAATAGAAGCACTATTAAAGACATAAATGTCTCACAAAAATAAAATATGAGATCATGAGACTAAATTATTTGTCAATTGTTTCAGTGATCAGAGGGATTTTGAACCATCAAATTTATAAAACTTGATATACTATGTCATATAACATAGTCAAATAAGTGCGTGAGAATGCTGATACTATATGAGTAAGATAAAGGTTTCACAAGGCAGATGTAGCAAACATAAAACCAAATTAAGAAGCTATTTAACCCCGAATCCTTATATGGAAACACTACTTAATTACTCTCATTCTATAAATTGGCTAGAAAGTCCACTAAGCAGAATGACCCAAATGCAATCCTTCAAGAGGGTCAAAGATCTAACTTCCAACGTACATATTTATTTGGAAACAACTATAAAGACCTCAGAGTTGAATCTATCCAAATCATAATTATTTTAACAGACTCATTGACAAATCAAAATACTAATGCATCTTTGCTTGTCTTCCATTTTTTCTTTTTCTCCTGAACCACTAAGAAATAATCGAATCAACAATGAAATTTGGAGCACAAAATATCCCCGAACTTCAAAAGTAAAAAAAAACAAACGCCCAGCAAATTCAAACTCACACTCATCAAGTAATCTAGGAGTACTCCATGAGTTCATCCAGCTAACCACTCTGAGTTCAAGTAATGCACCTTGGACGCTTCAAGCTGGACTCAACGGCAATGTGCAACACGAAAGTTCATCGAAGGTTCTCCCACGAAATTGTAAATTCAGGCACCTTGGAAAAAAAATCGCATGCATTGTTCACTCAAGCAAAATCTATGGATTTCAGCTAAAAAATCATGTTGTATGACCATAAAAATCATTCTAAAGACATTATCCTACCTTCTAAACAAGAATATATGGTCAAAAGCTTCTAAAAAAGCCAAAAACGCAAAAAAATTGATGGATTGAACTGGTGAACAGTGCTTTGGTTTTCTGCTGTAGGAGGTCATTGTTGATGCTATTTCTTCACAATTTTTGTTGCCTTACGATCCTTAATCTAGTTACTATACACCCATCCACTGATCTAAGCTCATTGGGGTTGGATTGTTGAAGAAACTGCCACAGGGAAGAAAAGCTATTGGATAGGGACAAAAAGAGAAGCTGCCATTTGGAAGGGAAAGTGTGCGCGCTTGCGCGGGTAGAAAAAATAAAGTGGGGGGAATTTTTTTAGATGTTTTGAACATGGGCATTTTTTTCAATGGGGGAAAAAGGATATAAAAATTCCGGTTTCTTTATGTCCATGTTAAAAAAGCATACCCAGTCAGCATTTTTTATTTTTTTTCCCAATTAATACATTGACGTTAAAAAATGTGTTAAAAAAACAAAAGAGAAAAAATAATAGTAATACATTCACGTTTTCTTTATGTCAATGCTATTTTTTAATAGATTATGCTCTTTTTTTTTTAAATTTAAAAATTCACGTTTTCTTTATTTCTTTTAAAATTTATAATGATATTCTTTCAAGGTATTTTTTTTAATTTACACTATTTTTTCTTATTTTAAGTTTTTTAAAATATTAAGTTGAACTTTTAATTATATGTATTACATTGAATTAAATTATTTATAATTAATTATAATTTAAAAAAAATGCATAAAGCATAAATTTTATTATTAAAAATTGTTTAATTTAAATTGAAAAAAATGTAAGTGTATTTTTTTAAAATTATTTTTTAGTTAATAAATGTCAAATGACTAGTTAAAATATATTTTAATATATTAATATTTTTAAAAAATTAATATCATTCAAAAGATCAATAATAATAAAATAATGTGTAATACTACCTAAATAATTATGAATATTTTAAAATTAAAACAGTTTTGCGGTCGTAAGAATCAAAGCCTTATTTATGAACATATATATTTATGAATATATTATTTATTACATAACCAATGTGACTAAAATTATATTATATTCAAAATTAAGCGTACGTATATTTATTGGGAAGACATGCTTTTATTCTTCATAAATGTTTATTTTTTTTAAATTATTAAATCATTTCTCATAATATTATTAAAATATATCTATTCATTAATTTTGAAAAATGTAAAATAAAAGTAAATATAAAAAATTTGAAAGACTGGTGATAAAAGATATTTTACTCTTTTTTTATTTCATTTCACTTTTTCATTTTTTATAAGTTTTTCAAGATAAAATCATCTCCTATATAGAAGAAAATTCGTATATCGTGGGAATAAAAATTAGAGTCAAATATATCAACCAAACACAATAAATTAATGTAAGGGAATATGAATTTTCATTCCATCAACTTATTTCTACAAATTAAGAAGGGCTTAAATTCTTTTTCTAACAATGATTTTATTTACATTTTAAAGAATAACGACAGAATTATAGATGAAAAATTTAGAAACGAAATTTTTCCATCTCTATGAATAATTTGAAAATTGTTTCGAAAAATATAAACGGAATTAGTTACATTAAATTTATCGAAAAGATAAAGACAAAATTAGAGACAGAAATTTTAGTGCCGAAAAATTTTATCTTTAGATTCTATCTTGAAAAATAATTTAAATATTATTTCAAAAATTAGGTATGAACTTAGAGATGAAAAATTTATATACACAATTTTTACATTTTATTATTTTGAAAAGTAGAGACAGATTTAGTGACGAATTTTTTTAATTTAATTTTTCATCTCTAATTCTATCTCTAAACATACTATTTTCATAATTAGAGACAGAATTAGAGATAAAAAATTAAATATTAAATTTTTCCGTCTCTAAATATTTTTTAAATACTGTTCACAAAAATAGAGACGAAATTAGAGACAGAAAATATAGAGATGGAATTATTATAATATTAATTATTTTTTCGTCTCTGTGAGAACTAATAATATTTTTATAAATATTATTATAATATTAATTATTTTGGAATTTTAGAACAATAACAATTTTTTATTTTTCTTATAATAGCGTTTTTTTATCCTAAGCCTGTCTTGGGCCTTGACTAATGGGTTGCGGAATAAATTGACTTACTATGCTAGCATTTTGAAGTAGTTCGCTAGAGGAATATTTCTCTAAGTTTTATGCCTCTATAAATACCGAACCTCAGTTCTTGTTTAGGCACAAACACAATATACCAGCTATCATTTTGAGCATAGCAAGAATCAGAAGTAGTCATAGAGAGAAAGTCACTTGTTGAGCTATTCTTCTTGTTCATCCTTCTTCTTTTTTAAATAAAAGTGAATTTTTTCTGTGAGAATATATATGTTAAGTAAAACAAAGTGAGAGGCAAAGGGGGAACATTGTCTTTTTAATTTTTAATTTATTAAAATAAAAGTGAATAGATTTTGTATGATATTAAAGTAGTGTGATAGTGACATGATGATAAAAGACAAAATTTGCTAGATAAATATGATCTAATCATAAAAAAAACCATGTAAATATGTATGTTTTTTTATTAAAATGAATTTATACTTGATCTAATATAAATATCTATGTATATTAAGTAAAAAAAAAATAAGGAAATAATATATAAGTTTACTGATATTAAACTATAACGATATCATTTACTCTGTAGGTGCTTCATGTTATATAAAATGATCAAATAAGTAATTTCAAGCCAAAAAAGAGGAAATCACGTCATATAGTGTATGTATGGGATATATGTAAGCAGGAATAGCAAATTGAACCACAAGATCCTTTCCTTATTTCTTACATATTTTTGTGGTAATTTTTTTTATTACTATTTATTTATTTAATTAATTTTAAGAAAATTACGATATGAAATATCTTTATGAACTTATTATAAATTTAAGCATAATTAGTTATATTTAGAAAAGTAGATTAATTTTTTTTTAATTTTCTTAATAATTTATTTCTTTCAACTGAAGTACTTCAATTTTGTAAAGTGCACGAACCTTGATTATAGATTATTATAAAATCACTTTTTTATTATATATCTATTTGTTAAAATTATCTAGTAAGTTCTTATATGCTCCTTTCATTCTGTTAGGGGCTCAATTTATTTTTCTAGTTAAAAAATGAATTTGCGCTATTAATTTTTACCAACAGTTTAATTTCAATTAGCGAAAGAAGTACAATTATTTTGTTTATATTTCATATTACTGTAGAGAAATTTTTTAATTGATTTCAACTTCCGATTTTGAGAAAAATCATGTGGTAATCTAGCATGAAGAAATTAGTAACAATTACACTTTCTAACAATAAAAAGATAAAATTAGACAAAACTCAATAAAAATAAAACGATCCAGTGATAGGAACAAAAAAGAGATTAAAAGATAACATTAATAATTTTTTTGCACATGTTGTCGCCAACATCAATTCTAATATCCTTCGTTATATTTTATTATTTAAAATAGTTAATTATATTATGGTTCAAAACTTCAAATGTTAAGAAAATTATGAAATCAATTCCTAACAAAAACAAAAAAGGCACAATCACAAAGAATAATATAAGCCTAAAATCATTAAATTTAATTAATTATTTCATCATCATTTCATTAATTGTATAATGACTTTGTAAATTGTTTAATTTAAATCCCAAAACTGCTTCTCTTTTGGGTGATTTTATTTAAATATCAATAATTGTAAAAATTATTTAAGTAACATTTTTATACTTGAAAAGATATATGCTCAGGGGGTTTCGGAGAAATATATTTGATTTTTTTAAAATTTTTCTTTAATTTATTTCAATAACAATAAATTTTTTTTCCTTTATCATTTTTTTAAAATTAAATAGTTATTTTGAATTTTCAAAGATATATATATTATCAATTTGATTTTTAAAATTTTACCTTATTAATTTATAGTATTTAATAAAAAAATTAACTTAAGTTAAAAAAAATTTGAATTTATTTTATTAGTAAATATTTAACATATTTTTTTTATCTTATAACTAAATTTTAATATATTTTAACTAAAAATTTAGTTTTGTTAAATGTGAAAAGAGAGAAAAAAAGATAAAAAGTGAATTTCTTACTTTTTGTGGCGACCTTAGGTCCCACTAAAAGTCTAGTTAGATAAATATTCTACTTTTAGTGGCGACCTTTTCTGAGTCACCACTAAAAGTGTATGTTTAGTGGCGACTATTAAAAGTCGCCACTAAAAATTTACCTTTCAGTGGCGACTATTAATAGTCGTCACTAAATATACACTTTCAGTGGCGACCCATGAAGGTCGCTACGAAAATTGATTTTCAGTGGCAATTTTCTATAGTCGTCACAAAAAAATCACCACTAAAACTTCAGTTTCTTGTAGTGTTTGAAAGATAAGTTAAGCTATAGAATTTTTCCTAGTTAGAGACCTAAGATTTATTGACTTCATTTTAATAAATAATTAAATAGAATAAGGAATTTAGAATCTCCCAAACAAGCCCTAAGAAAAGGATAAGGGTCAAAATTGGAATTATGGGAAAAGGTGTATGGTTAAAATAGGAATTTAGGAGCTTAATCATGATACCTTAAAAAATCTTAGGCTCCTTAATTAAAGCAATTTAAGGGCCGGAATACTCCAGATTTTAGGCCAAAAAACCAGAGAGGAAAAGAGAAGCAAGTCATGAGGGAGAAATAAGGAAGGAGAAGAAGAAAGTGAAGGAAAAAAATAGGCATCAAGGTAAGTTATTCCTTCCTACCTCTATATCTCTCCTTTCTCCTCATTTTCAATCCTTTAAATCCACCTTTTCCTCCATGGAAAAGTGCAGAAATAGCAAGAAAGAAGGAGTGAAGTGATGCAAGCAAAGGGAAAGAAAAGGAAGCTAAAGCACACTAGCTTAGAAAGTTAAAGAAAGTTGGTTATAGGTAGGTTTAACGATAATATCCTTTAGGAAAACCTTGAAATTTGCATGTTTTGGATGAAGTTTTAATCTTTGGGTTTCATGAAAATGTTGGTGTTGAAGGTTCTTTCTTGATGGCCATGAAGGATTTGTATCTAGATGTACATGCACTAGGTAGCCTAAGTTGATGTTAATAATTAGAATTAAGATGAATTAAAAGGTTATGGCATTCCAATAAGACTTGGCCAAAATTAGGCATAACAGACAATTAGGATTAACTAAAAGTAAGGTTAATGAAAATGAGATAAAAGAATTAAGCTTAACAAATATTATTAGAATTTCAATAGAATAAGTTAGAAAGGAAATTTATGATATGAAAATAGGTGTGGCTGAAATCTAGTGAAATTGAAGATTTGTTTTAGCTAAGTGATACACTAATATAGTAAGTAATAATGAAACCAATAAAGTAGATAAGTTAACAGGAGTTAATAAGTGTAACTATAATTTTAGTATATTGAGAATAAGAGGAAGGAACTAGTGTACTCCTTTTAGGGTTGGTCGAAATGTAGATAAGAGAAAATTAAATTATGTTAGAATTTATAATTAATTTTAAGCTTAATTAAGTTGGAATTTTAATATAGTCATTATTCCATAGCAACAATTCTCTCCACTCAATACATATAGCATAATGTGACTATATGAATCTAATTACATGTTAAGAATGAATAATATTCATCCTAATGGCATCTTAAATTGTATTGATATATTCTTGGATTGATGATAGAACATGCATGATATTAGTAATAGATTTGCCTAGTATGATAATGTCGTTATCTATTGGTTGTGATACATAGTATCATGTCCTGGCTATTTATAAGAAAAAGAAAAGAAAAGTAGAAATGTCGTGGAAAAAAAAAGAAGAAAGTTCACTTGGTTTTCATGTCGGTACTAAATAGAGAACACCCTATTCATGGATATAATCAAATAAGATAAGTGATTTTGGCCATGTCTGGACGTAGTAAGGCAAGCACGTCTAGGATTGAATAAAGCAAGGTAAGCATGCTCATTTTAACCTTGAACTCAAGAAAAATGAAAAGTAAATAAATAGTCATGAGATGAGAAAGTGATGTAAAGTGACATTTATAATATGCCATTTATGTGATACATTTTTTCATATGTCATGACTGCACGATGACATGTACATTAGATAAGCATATAATATACATGGCTAGATAATTTCTATAGCAAGTATAGCTGAACATGATATAATGCATATTATGTGAATTATTTGTGAACTATTATTGAACATACTAGGAACCCCAGTTCTCTTATTATTTAATGTTGTGTTTAAATAAATAAAGATACAATGCCAATCTTTACCCTAACTTTAATGTTTACAGTGCACTGGATAGAACTACCATATATGTGGTGCAAGACTTAATAATAATAAATTTATCACAAATTCCGGTGTACATGCCTCCACCTACACCCGTGACACTAAAAGGAATGTATGATGATGACTAGAACTTTATGTAGCTTGTTATAGTAATAACATTGATTTGATACAAGATTTTGATATTTTTGAAAATAATATTTGGGTACCTTCCTGCTTTTTGTACTATAAGTAGTACCCGAGGTCACTATTGTGTATCGACACCAATGTAAATAGATAGATAAAAACTAACGAAAAGTAGTAGCTAGCTGCTAAAGATAATGTGAAAAGATGTTGTTTTAGTGTCTTTTAATTATGTACTAAAGCTGCTTATTAATTAAGGTTGTTGTTATTGATGAGAGTCTTTTGTAGTTAAGGACCACAATTAATAGCCTTAATTGAGGTGGTTATTTAATTTGAGTTAGTTACTTAGAAGGTCTAAAGTAGTCTTGTATTCATTGGTGATATATACACCAATTCAAAAAGGGTTAGAGGCAGATTAGCAATGAAAGAAAAGCAATAAGTCTTGTGTGTTTAAGAGAGAGAACTTCTACAGGAATAGAGTGAGAAATTTGTGAAAAGGAGATATTGTAAAACACCTTGTACTGGTCTAATTTAAGAGAGTGCATAGAAATTTGAATATTGGATATAGGGAATTTCCTAAACCAGTGTAAATCCATGCATGTGTTACTTATTTCTCTCATTTTCTTAGTAATTTCTTGGAGCAATTCTGGCCTGAATCCCAACAAGACTTATAGCACTATTGTTGCCATATCTTAAGGGTATACTTTCAAGGTACACCTTAAGATCTTGATTTTTTGTTTCACCCAAAGGATTTGAATACAACAGCTCCCAGTTACTATATATTCTACTTCACCAGTAGATAGAGCGACAATATTTTTTTTTCTTGCTAAACCAAGAAATAAGTGAGGTTTTTATGAATTTGCATGCTCCACTAATTCTTTTCCTATATGTTTTGCTACCAGTAAAATCAACGTAAAAAATTCCCATTAATTTAATTGTAGCTCCTTCAGGATACCACAAGCCCATAAGACCATAAGAGTATTGCCAACGAGACATCTAATGATTTTTTTCATAGCAATGAAATGAGATTCTCTAGGACAAGTTTGAAATCTAATACACTTGCACATCCTAAACATTAAATCTAGCCTACCAATAGTCAAATATAAGAGTGACCCAATCATACCTTTATATTTTGTAATGTCAAAGGGTTTATCTCCTTCATCCTTGTCCATTTTAGTTGAGGTGCTCATTGGAGTTCCAATAGGTTTAGCATTCTCCATTCCAAACTTCTTGAGCAATTCCTTTGCATAATTGGTTTGACTCACAAAGATTCAATGGCTTTCTTATTTATTAAGAGGCCAAGGAAGAAGTTTAGATCTTCCATCACTAACATTTCAAATTCTCCCTACATAATCTTGGCAAACTCTTCACACAATGACTCATTAGTAGCACCAAATATGATATCATTCACATATATTTGCACTGAGATCACGTCATGATTTTCCATTTGAAAAAAAGGTAATATATGCCTTTCATCTTGAAAAACTATTTTCAATTAAAAAGTTGCTTAGCCTTTCATACCAAGCTCCAGGAACTTATTTTAAACTATATAAAGCTTTTCTCAATTTGAAAACATGATTTGGTTAGAAAGGATTTTCAAAGCCAAGGGGTTATTCAACATATACATCTTTTGTGATAAACCATGTAAAAGTGCATTTTTTTACATCTATTTTATAGAGCTTGAAATAGGCAACAAATATCACAAGACAATACAATATTTTCCAAGTCAAAGAAAAAAGGGACTCGTCCAGGCTTCCATTTGCAAATAAAGAAAGATCAATTGAAAAATATCACAAATGTAACATCCCTAATTTTGTTTCTTTTATTAATAAAGGTACATAAATATTTAATTAAGAAAATAAATTTATTAGACAATTTTCAGATATCTAAGGAAATATAAGTCTTAAAAATTCTTCACCTTATGTGTATGCATAGAAAATGTTTCTAACATTAAGGAATAAGTAGAAAAAGAAAACCTAATAGGAAAAATTAGAAATAACATACTAAAGAGAGGCAAAATTCTTAAGTAAGGAAGATAAATTTTTGGGAAGTAAGTAATGGTCTTAAAATTTCAAGATGATTGAATTAGGGTAATTTTTTTTCAATTCAAGAGTTAGAGTTTCTAAGTTTAATATCTCCATCCATACATTGAGATTTCACTTATGGACATATCATATAGAGTTTTTCCACTTCACATGAGTTTTTAACAAGCCAATTGGATAGCCTAAACAAGAAATAAAATATAGACCTGGATTAAGATATAGAAGTTGGACTGATAATTCAAAAATTATAAAAATGTGACCAAACCCTCCATGAAAGGTAGAATTTCAGCCAAAACAAAGGAAATGGGTACTAATGAGCTCAAATTCAAGAGAAAAAAATAAGAACCATGTGAGGAAATAGGAGTTAAGATTAGGTCACATGGCATTAGGAAAAAACATCTATATCCTACATTCATAATTTCAACAATTAGGTAATAATACATGGCATTATGACAAAACATCTATATCCTACATTCATAATTTCAAAAAGGAGGTAATAATACATAATATTATGACAAAATATCCTTATCCTACATAACTAATTTCAGCCAAGTAAGGGAGACTCAAGGACTAAAAATTTATCACCTAAAAAAGCAAACCTATTATACTTGAGTGAGATAAAAGGAAATGAATCCCTAAATCAAAGGGACCTTGTCCCTTGTCTTAAGAATATTTTATCATGATTTTCAAAATACAAATCTCCTTTTGCTATGCATATCTTGACTAAGGGAGAGGAAGACAAGAACATGAGTTATTTTTTTCCAAAAAACAATCAAGTGCATTCTAATTGTGATAAAATAGACCCATGATTATGAAAAGTAAACCACTTGATAGTTTATTTAAGCAAAACCCACCCTTATAACATTATAATTTCTTCCAAGTGAGGGAGAGAAAAAACATAAGCAAGGTAGAGTGAGGGAATGAGAGAAAGAGAGGAAAGAAGAGGAAGCAGAAGTCTAGAGGACTAAGAATTTAAGGTAAGTTGGCTTAATCTCTACTTAATTGAATCCATCTTTTCTCTTTATCCTTGGGGTTTAAAACTCACCCTCCTTCTCTTATTTAAGCCGCTAGAAAAGCTAAAGGAAGGAAGGAATCTTGTTACTTCCTTCAAGAGGAAACAAGAAAAAGAATTCACTAAGCAAGTTAGGGAGATCTTTAGGTAGGTTTAACAATATCTCTTTTTGAAGAAAAGCTTTGAAATTTGTAAAATTTATATGAGATTTTGATATTAGAACTTTGATGAAATTTACAATATTTGATACCTTGATAATTCGCCATGAATGTTGTTATATCATGTTACATGTTGATCTTGCATGTGATGGATGTTTTGAATACTTCATTTGGTATGGAAAGTTCTGCATAGATATGGCTATGGGTGCCAAAAATTGAGGATTTTTATGATGTTGTTATGTATATTTGAATATAGTGAAAAAATGGACGGAATATGGTTAGGTTGGTAAAATAAGTATGGCCTTAAACACCAAGAAGAAGACTATAAGAAATTTCTATTGAGAAACTCCCTTAGTGATGCATGATTTGATTTTGTTTTTCTTTTGAAGTGGATCATGGAATATGTTAATTAAGTAAGAAATATAATTAAATGTTGAGATGAGTAGTTCTACGGTTAGGTGGAAATTTGGAAGAAAAATGGAAGAGGACTTAATAAAAGGATGAACTAGAACTTTAAGAAAGGCTAGGCTAAGAAAAATGGATTTCAGAGTAACGAGGGAAGCTTCTGTTTTTGAAATTTTGGAAAGAATCAGTTAGAAATTAAAAGAAATAATTAACATGTAAAATGTAGATATATGTTTCAAAAATTTTTAGCCACTGGAATCACTTAATTTGGAGTCCAGATGAGGGACATATAGTCCGATTAGTAAGTAGTGGTCAGAAAATGGTTAACCAGAGAAGAATCTGTTAGGTAAGTTTCTGTGTTTGAATTTTTAGGAAAAATCTGTAGAGAATTAAAAGAAATTTTTAACATAATAAATATAGATATATATCTCACAGATTTATAGGCTCTGAAATCACTTAATTTAGAGTCCATATGAGAGAGATATGGCTAATTAATGAGCATATGTCATAAACAGTTTAGAATCCAGGGTGGTAAATATAAGTGTTTTTGTCTTTCATTTTCTGGGAATAATTCGTAAGGAATTTGGAGAAATGATGATCATGAACATTGTATATAATTGTCTTATGTTTTTATAGGTTTTGGAATCAACTAAATTGGAGTTTATATGAGAGAAATATGGTTGAATAAGTGAGAAAAAAATCACAGAACACGGTTAGATCGTGTTCTGGGTTGCTTCTGCTCGGGTAAGCTATGTTCAGGGATGTTTTTGAGTATGTTTGAAGTATTTTTCAAGTATGGCCATGTCTTGAAACAAGGCCAGGCTATGTTGGGAGCTGGTAAAGTTTATTTTAACATTTTTTTTACCCTAAATGAACATCATTAACTATAGGGTAATAATAGAAACTAAATTGAAGAAGAATGCCCTATAAAATTTGTGTGAACATGTGTTGAAAATGATATAAGTAGAAGGAAAGTAACTAGAGGCCAAGCATATAGAAAATGAAAAGATGAAAATAATATTTAAAAAAGAATAAGAATCTTATAAATAAAAATAATAAATAACTAGTGTATGCCTTAACCATTGCCATTGCATGAACTTCTTACCATCTTAAGTGTGTAATTTTGATATAGAAATATTTTATAAATTTATGGTTATGATCATGACATAATTGCATTTTACCAATGATTTTGGTAGAGATTATTCTTTGATGATAAATTATGGCATGTGAGTATAATGAACATACTTGTTATTGAAATCATATTTTTGGCTATTAACGTGAAAGAAAAAGAAAAGAAAATAGATGAGCACGATTATATGGCGATCCTTGTGGTGCACCAGTAGGGGATGCCCTACTCATAGCTATGATTATGTTAATGAAAAAAGAAAGATAAACTGTGCCATGTCGGACGGAGCGAGAAAAGCCTGTAACGAAAAGTAGAAAGTACTTACTATGACTGGGGTAGTCTGATATGAAAATAAGTTAATAGCCATCATATGATATTCTGAAAATAGTTATTCATACCATACATGTCATTACTGTATGATTTTCATGTGCATAAATAAAGTGCATTCATGTGACTTAAAATATTTGCTGTAGCTTATACAGATGAACATGGTGTGAAGAGTATTAGTGATAATGATTATGATTTATTGTTGAACCTAATGGGATTTAATTCTCACTATATTTCCAAATCATGTTCAGAAAACTAAGTTATGCAGATTTTTCTATGGCTCTGACTTTTAGTATATGATAGATCGAGTTACTATATGTTGGACAGATCTCAAAAATTAATAAGGTGTTTGTGGTCGAGTTGGTTAAGATCCCGGTGTAAGTGCAACCATCCGCACTTTTATCTCCAGAATTAGTCAACATGGATGATTAAGATGTAGATACTTATGTGTTTGATTTTTGTACAGATGTTTTGATTAATAATGTGTATGTAAACTTAGAATTATATCAGTGTAATGGTATAGACTTTAAACTTTGAATTATGTTTGGTTAAATTAATCGAATGTTATTATGAGTTAAGTAATTAGAAGTAAAGAAATAATGACTTTCTGGGACTTTACAAATATATATATATATATATATATATATATATATATAAATGGAGTTGTTATATAATTAGTATTAGAGTAGGTCGATCTTAGATGGCCAGTGGGTGGATGGTTATTTGAATCGATCTTATGGTATCTTGAATATGTTGTGGTTGTGATGTGTAGGGGATCAGTAATTTCATATAGATAAGAAATTACTAGTGTTTCCTATCTATATGTTGAGGTGGTGTTATAATTACTGTTAAATATTTTTGAAACTAACTATTGGACTTTATTACCTTAATAGCAGTATAACTTTATTTTTGCCATAGTAAGAAATGGAACCACTAAGGAGGAATCTGACAAACAATACGGAGGAAACCCTGCACAACTTTGCCCCTGAAATTGGAGACCAAGTCACGACTACCAACCAAATTTTACAATACCTCCAAAATGCTAATAACCTGAATGTTGAGAATGGTGTTAATAACCGGATGACGGGAAATGATAACGGCATATCCGAATTCCTAAGGATTAGACCACTTTCTTTTCAAAGAGGCTTTAACCTAATTGTAGCTGAAAGGTGGATAAGGAAATTGGAGAAAATCTTTAAAGTGATAGGCTGTACTGAGGAGCAGCAAGTTATCTTTACTCCATATATGTTGAAAGATGAATCAGAATACTAGTGGCGTGGAGCTAGAGAACTTTTACCTCACTAAAGAAGGCAGATCACCTGGCAGGTGTTCAAAGACACCTTTTTGGAAAAGTACTTCCTAAGTACTATGCGGACGGAGAAGGATATCAAATTTCTCTAATCAGGTAGGGTAGCATGAACATAGACCAATATATCGCGAGGTTCGAGGAGTTGTCTAAATTCTCCTCTTACCTACGGTTTAACCCCGATGAAGCATGGAAGGCTGTTAAATTCGAAGCGGGATTGAACCCAGAGATAAGGAATGCTGTTGTAGCTATGGAGATTAGGGAGCTTGTACCTCTGATAAATACATGCAGACTCTTGGAGAAGAGTTTGAAGGCAGTGGAGGATGAGAAACAAAGACGAAACTTCTAGAAAAGGAAGATTGGGCCATAAAACTCTGGCAGAAATGTCAGAGAAAAAGGACAGAGTACTAGCAAGAGACTAATGACTGCAAGTATTTGACCCTTCCAACAGAAATTTTCCATAGTCAAGTGTACTAAGTGCGGGCGTATGCATAGTAATCGACCATACTACATGAGATTAGATGTTTGTTTTAAATGCGAATAAAAGGGTCATTTTGGAAAGAATTGCCCACAAAATGTGGAGAAACAGTCGGAACAGATGCATTAGGTGAAAGGAAGGGTTTTCACCCTGAGTAGCCAAGAGGCAGCTCAATCCTCCGAAATGATTCAAGGTACAAGCTTCATCTATAGATTTACTTTTGTGGTATTTTTTGACTTTGGTTCTAGTCATTCATTTAAATAGGAAGAATGTATTAGGGAGCTTCAGTATCCTATTTCTGAAACCCCCTATGAACTATTTGTAGTAACCCCAATAGGAGAAAAGGTCTTAACTTTCTCTGTATGTAAAGACTGTCAGGTCACCATCCAGGAAAAAACTTTTTCTATAGACTTCGTATGTCTATCTTTAAGAGGTATTGATATCATTTTAGGGTTAGACTAGATGTCTAGAAATCTGGTCTTGCTAAATTGTTGCACCAAGACCGTTGAATTTCTACCTCCTACTCCACAAGAGGAGATGCAGTTATTGATGTTAAATGCCAATCAAGTCAATCGGGAGTTTAAGAGTGGAGTACTTGGTTATACTCTCCTGTGTTTATCAAACCTAGAAGTTGAATCGAAACTTAATGAAATCCCAATAGCTAATGAGTTTCCTAAAGTATTTCCAACAGATATTACAGGCTTACCTCCCGAGAGAGAGATAGAGTTCTCTATTGATCTCTTACTTGGGACAGGGCCTATATCTATTGCACCTTATAGAATGGCCTCGAAGGAACTACATGAACTTAAGAAACAGTTGGAGGAATTTTTAGAAAAACAATTCATTAGACCAAGTGTATCACCTTGGGGAGCTCTTTTATTGTTTGTTAAGAAGAAAGACAAGAGCCTGAGACTATGCATAAATTACAGATAGCTGAATAAGGTGACTGTAAAAAATAAGTACCTTCTCCCTAGGATAGATGATTTATTAGATCAACTGAAGGGAGGCTCGATCTTTTCTAAAATTGACTTAAGATCCGGATACCAACAGATTAGGATCAAGGAAGAGGATGTACCAAAAACAACCTTCAAGACTAGATATGTGTATTATGAGTTTCTCGTAATGCCCTTTAGATTGACAAATGCACTTGCAATTTTTATGGATTACATGAATCACATTTTTCGACCCTACTTAGATCAATTTTTGGTAGTGTTCATTGGAGAAGTGTGGATTTTGACTGTCAGAGGTAAAATTTCTCAAACATGTCATTTCCAATAAAGGGGTAGCCTAGACCTTAGTAAGACGGAAGCAATGATTCAGTGGGAAAGATCAAAGACAGTTATAGAAGTCAGAAGTTTTTTGGGTTTCGCAGGATTTTACAAGAGGTTTATATAAAACTTCTCTGGTATAGCCTTGCCATTGACTAAATTGACCAGAAAGGAATGTCCTTTCAAATGAACTTATCAATGTAAAGCTAGTTTCCATAAGCTTAAGATAAGATTAACCACTCCTCCAGTTTTAATTATTCCAGACCCCACAAGACATTTTGAAGTATATAGTGATGCTTCAAAGAAAGGGTTGGGGCGTGTGCTGATGCAAAACAAGAAAGTAGTTGCTTACGCCTCTTAACAACTAAGGTCGTATGAGGGAAACTACCCGACCCATGATCTTGAATTAGCGGCGGTAGTGTTTGCCTTGAAGATTTGATGACACTACTTATACGGAGCAACCTTTGAACTATATTGCGATCACAAGAGTCTTAAATACCTCTTTGATCAAAATGAGTTAAATATGAGGCAACGAAGATGGGTGGAATTTCTCAATGACTATAAATTTGAGATAAAGTATCATCCTGGAATGGCGAATGTTGTAGCTAATACCCTGAGTTAGAAATATCTACACATGAGTTAGATGATGTTGTATAAGATGAGGATGCTAGAAGAGTTTCAGAATTTGAAGCTAACTCATATTCTTACTCTAAAAAAATTAATCATCAATGGGATGAGAATAGAATGTGACCTTAGAGCTCAGATCAAGGAAGTTCAAACCTATGACCAATATCTATAGGATCACAAAGATCAAGATAATTTTTCTGTCTCAGAAGATGGGGTAATCTTGTATCAAGGAAGGGTTTATGTTCCCCAAGAACAGGAATTGAGGACTAAGATCCTGTAGGAGGCATATCAGAGCATGTACACTATTCATCCTGGATCTACTAAAATGTATCATGACTTAAGGAGGCTGTATTGGTAGCCAGGGATAAAGAAAGACATTGCTGAGTTTGTGGTTAAATGCCTAATTTGCCAGAAAGTAAAGGTAGAACATCAAAAGCCAACAGAACTTCTGCAACCTCTTGAGATCTCTAAATATAAATGGGATAGTATTTCGATGGACTTTGTGGTGGGCTTACCTAAGACTTTAGTTGGACATGATTCTATCTAGGTAATAGTAGACAGATTAACCAAATCTGCTCACTTTCTGTCTATAAATTGACCCAGTTGTACGTTTAAGAAATAGTTAGATTGCATGGAATTCTCTTAAATATCGTTTTTGATAGAGATTTAAGATTCACGTTGAGGTTTTGGAAGGCGATGCAGGAAACTTTTGGAACCCAGTTGCAGTTCAGTACTACCTTTCATCGTCAGATTGACGGGTAGACAGAATGGATCCTTCAAACCCTAGAAGATATGTTGAGGGCTTGTGTGATAGAGTAAGGTAAAGGATGGGATAAGTACTTATCTTTAGTGGAGTTTGCTTATAATAATAGCTATCACTCTAGTATTAAGATGGTTCCCTACGAAAATTTATACAGTAAAAAGTACCGATCTTCGTTATGTTGGTTTGAGGTAGGAGAAAAGAACTTGCTGGGTCCTGATCCAGTTCAACAAACTACTGAACAAATTAGAATGATACAAGACAAAATACTTATAGCTTAGAGTCGGCAAAAGAGTTACTATATTAAGAGACATAGACTTCTGGAGTTTGAGGAAGGAGACTATGTATTTTTGAAACTTTTCTCGACTACTAGAGTTGGTAGGTCTCTTAAAACTAGAAAGTTAAGTTAGTGATTTTTGGGACCCTACCAAATTTTGAAGAAAATGGGGACGTCAGCATATTAAGTTTCCCTCCCACCTAATTTGTCCAACCTGCATAATGTTTTCCATGTATCACAGCTCTGAAAGTATCTTCTAGATTCATCACCTGTAATACTGGATGAACCAATACAAATAAAGGAGAACATGACGTACCAGCTAGTATCGGCATCCATAATAGACACCGACGTGAAGCAATTGAGGAATAAGAACATTCTCCTAGTTAAGGAGTTATGGAAAGGTTTAACTCTGGAAGAAGCAACTTGGAAATATCTTTCAGATTCATCACATGTAATAGGGGATGAACCAATTCAAATAAAGGAGAACATGACGTACCAGCTAGTACTGGTATCCATATATGACACCGATGTGAAGCAATTAAGGAATAAGACCATTCCCCTAGTTAATGTGTTATGGGAAGGTTTGCCTCTGGAAAAATTAACTTGGGAGCTGGAAGAAGTCATAAGGAAGAAATATCTGCAATTGTTCTTATTAGGTAATTTCTAAAATTTTTAGGATAAAATTTCTTTTAGGGGGAGAGAAAAGTAACATCCCTAATTTTTTTTCTTTTATTAATAAAGGTACATAAATATTTAATGAAGGAAGTAAAATTTATTAGACTATTTTTAGATATTTAAGGAAATAAAAGTCTTAAAAATTCTTCACCTTATGTGTATGCATAGAAAATGTTTCTAACATTAAGGGAATAAGTAAAGAAAGAAAATATAATAGGAAAAATTAGAAATATCATATTAAAGAGAGGCGAAATTCTTGGATAAGGAAGATAAATTTTTGGGAAGTAAATATCTTAAAATTTCAAGAAGATTGGATTAGGATAAATTTTCCTAATTCAAGAGTTAGAGTTCCTAAGTTTAATATCTCCACCCATATATTGGGCTTTCACCTATGGATACTTCATATAGAGTTTTTTCACTTCACATGAGTTTTTGGCAAGCCAATTGGATAGCTCAAGCAAGAAATAAAATATAGATTTGGACAGAGATATAGAAGTTGGACCAATAGTTCAAAAATTATGAAAATGTGACCAATCCCTCTATGAAAGATGGAATTTTAGCCAAAGCAAAGGAAATGGGTAAGAATGAGTCCAAATTCAAGAGGAAAAAAATAAGAACCATGTGAGGAAATAGTAGTCAAGATTTGGTCACATGGCATTACGACAAAACATCGATATCCTACATTCATAATTTCAAAAAGTAGGTAATAATACATGGAATTAAGACAAAATATCTATATCCTACATTCATAATTTGAACAAGGACGTAATAATACATATCATTATGACAAAATATCATTTTCCTACATAAATAATTTCAGCCAAGTAAGGGAGACTCAAGTGCTGAAAATTTGCCACCTAGAAAAGTAAACCTATCATACTTGAGTGAGACAAAAGAAAAAGGAAATGAATCTTTAAATCAAAGGGATCTTATTCCTTGTCTTAAGAACATTTTATCATGATTTTTAAAATACAAATCTCTTTTTGCTATGCATATCTTGACTAAGGGAGAGGAAGACAAGAACATGAGTTGTCTTTCCCTAAAAAACAACCAAGTGCATTCTAATTGTGATAAGATAAACCCATGATTATGAAAGGTGAACCACTTTATAGTTTATTTAAGCAATACCCACCCTTATAACATTATAATTTCGTCCAAGTGAGGGAGAGAAAAAACATAAGCAAGGTAGAGTGAGGAAAGGAGAGAAATAGAAGAAGGAAGAGGAAGGAGAAATCTAAAGGACTAAGTACTCAAGGTAAGTTAACTTAATCTCCACTTGAATCTATTTTTCCACTTCATCCTTGGGGTTCAAAACTCACCCTTCTTTTCTTATTTAAGCTGCTATAAAAGTTAAGGGAAGGGAGGAATATTGCTACTTCCTTCAAGAGGAAAAAAGAAGAAGAATTCACTAAGTGAGTTAGGGAGATCTTTAGGTAGGTTTAACAATATCTCTTTTTGAAGAAAAGTTTTGAAATTTGTAACATTTATATGGGATTTTGATCTTATAACTTTGATGAAATTTACAATATATGATACCTTGATGATTGGCCATGGATGTTGCTATATCATGTTATATTTTGATCTTGCATGTGATAGATATTTTGAATAGTTTGGTTGGTATGGAAAGTTCTACATAGATATAGCCATGGGTGGCAAAAATTGAGGGCTTTTATGCTGTTGTTATGTATATTTGAATATGGTAAAAAAATGGATGAAATATGATTAGGTTGGTAAAATAAGTATGGCCTTAAACACCTAAAAGAATACTATGAGAAATTTTTATTGAGAAACTCCCTTAGTGATGCATGATTTGATTCTGTTTTTCTTTTGAAGTGGATGATGCAATATGTTAAATTAAGTAAGAAATATAAATAAATGTTGAGATGAGTAGTTCTATGGTTAGGTGGAAATTTGGACGAAAAATGGAAGATGACTTAATAAAAGGATGAACTAGAACTTTAGGAAAGGTTAAGTTAAGAAAACTAAATTTCAGAGTAATTAGGGAAGCTTATATTTTTTAAATTTTGAGAAGAATCAGTTAGGAATTAAAAGAAATGATTAACATGAAAAATATAGATATATGTTTCACGGATTTTTAGCCACTGAAATCACTTAATTTGGAGTCTAGATGAGGGATATATGGTTTGATTAGTAAGCAGTGGTCAAAAAATGGTTAACCAGAGAAGAATATGTTATGTAAGCTTCTGTGTTTGAATTTTTTAAAAACATTTGTAGGGATTTAAATGAAATTTTTAATGTAATGAATATAGATATATGTCTTATAGATCTATAGCCTTTGAAATCACTTAATTTAGAGTCCATATGAGAGATATATGGTTGATTAATAAGCAGATGTCAAAATCAATTTAGAATCTAGGGGGTAAATATAAGTGTTTTTGTTATCTATTTTTTGGGAATAATTTGTATGGAATTTGAAGAAATAATGAACATGAAAGTTGTATATAATTGTTTTAGCTTTTTATAGGATTTATAAGCACCTTAATTGGAGTTTATATGAGGGAGATATGGTTAAATAAGTGAGAAAATGTCATAGAACACGGTTAGGCCATGTTTTGGGTTGCTTTGGCTCTAGTAGGCCATGTTCAGGGCTATTTTTTAGTATGTTTGAAGTATTTTTCAAGTAAGGCCGTGTCTTGGAACATAGGCCGTGTTGGGAGCTGGTAAATCTTATTTTAACATTTTTCTACTCTAAATGAATTTTATTAACTATAGAGTAATAATGGAAACCAAATTGGAGAAAAATTCCCTATAAAATTTGTGAGAACATATGTTAAAAATGATATAAGTAGGAGGAAAGTAACTAGAGGTCAAGCATAAAGAAAATGAAAAGATGAAAATAATATTTAAAAAAGAAGAAGAATCTTATAAATAGAAATAATAAATAACTAGTGTATGCCCTAACTATTGCCATTGCATGAACTCCTTACCATTTTAAGTGTGTAATTTTGAAATGAAAATATTTTATAAATTGATGGTTATGATCATGACATGATTGCATTTTACCAATGATTTTGGTAGAGATTATGCTTTGATGATAAATTATGGCATGTGAGTATAATGAATATACTTGTTATTGAAATCAAATTTTGGCTATTAACATAAAAAGAAAAGAAAAGAGATGAGCATGGTCATATAGTGGTCTGTGTGGTACACCAGTAGGGGGTGTGCTACTCACATCTATAATTATGTTAATGAGAAAAGTAAGAGAAAGTTTGCTATGTCGAACAGAGCGAGAAAAGTTCGTACCAGAGAGTAGAAAGTACTCACTTTGATCGGGGTAACTTGATATGAAAATAAGTTGATAGCCATCATATGATATTCTAAAAATAGTTATTCATGCCATACATGTTATTACTGTACGGTTTTCATGTGCATAGATAAAGTGCATTCATGTGACTTAAAATATTTGCTGTAACTTATACAGATGAATATGACGTGATGAACATTAGTGATGATGATTATGATTTATTGTTGAACCTACTGGGATTTAATTCTCACTATATTTTCATATCATGTTCAGAAAACTAAGTTATGCAGATTTTTCTATGGCTCTGGCTTTTAGTGTACGATAGATCGAGTTACTCTATGTTGGGTAGATCTCAAAAATTAATAAAGTATTTGTGGTCGAGTTAGCTAAGATTTTGATGAAGGTGCAACCACCCGCACTCGTATCTCCAGAATTTGTCAACATGGATGAATAAGATGTAGATACTTATGTGTTTGATTTTTGTACGAACGTTTTGATTAATAATGTGTATATGAACTCATAATTGTATCAGTGTAATGGTAGACCTTAAACCTTGAATTATGCTTGGTTATATTAATCAAATGTTATTATGAGTTAAGTAATTAGAAGTAAAGAAGTAATGACTTTCTGGGACTTTACAAATATATATATATATATATATATATATATATATATATATATATATATATATATATATATATATATATATATATTTTAAAAAAATAGAGTTGTTATAACAAACATAAAGAACCATTGACACGAGATTAAGAAAACTCAAACCCATTTACCTAAATATGGTATTCAAAATAGGCAAGCTAGCCTCATGACCTTAGAGGCAAGCGGCCAGGGCAACGAAAGAAATTTATTTGAGGAAACAACCATCAATTATGAGGAAAAAGGTTGGGGAAACCATAGACTATAATATAAGTAAAGAGGTTTATCTCAAGTGTATTTTCGGGGGAAAATGAAGACATTTGTTTGGGGATACAATTCAGTGGGCTGATAGGGGGAAGAGAAATGATTCTACTGAGAAGGAGGATACGAGCCATTTTTAAAATCTTAAATGAAACGGTGCATCTTGGAAAATAAAGAAGAACGCAGGTGATTGGCTCATGAGTGGGCCCACGTGGAAGGATATCGTAGCCATTGTTTTTGCATTTCTTTATGTTTTGTTATTTGGTTTGTTAGTTTTACGATTGCGTAATTGGTGGATCCTTTGCCACTTGGTGGGTATCTTTTGTCTGGAATGTTTTTATAGTGAGACAACATCCAGTTTTGAATATAGAAAAATCATGAAAGAAGAATCATCCCTTTTGGGTTGAATTTCTATGAGCTTACGCACACTCTATTTTTCAAGCAAAATTGCCATTCTTCTATTTTCTTGTATTTCCGTGTAACAATTGTTATCAGAGCTGGTTCCAAACTTGTGAAGATGGTAATTAATGCAGAAGTTGAGACCCATATGAGGGAGATTGAAAGTCATATGAAGGAGCAGGATCATTTCATGAGGGAAAGATTTGCAGAGGTGGAAACGAAGTTTGATGCCATTATGCTAACATTGCAAGAAAATATCAGGTCCCGAAAAGATAAAAACAGAGGCTCATCGTCTTCACGCTAGGAAGAGATGGAGGCTGAACAAAACTCTAATGGGGAAGAAGAAAACTCACCACCAGTCAAGTGTTTCGAGGGAATGAAAATAATGTTTCCTCTTTTTTATGGCTTTGACTTTTGACTATGGCGTGTTAAATGTGAGATATATTTTACATTGGAGAAGGTGTCGGAAAGAGAGAGAACCAAGTGGATATTGCTGAATATGGAGGGTAAAGCTTTTTCACGGCAGCAAAAATACCTTCAAATGGCTAAAGGGATGGACTTTTCCTGGAAGACATTAATGGAGGATATCGCGTGTCGATTTGATTCAGGTATCTACGATGACCTTCTTGCTGAACTGGTTAATTTGAAGCAGTCAGGATCACTAGAAGATTATTTGAATGAATTTGATGATTTAATCTGCCAAATTGGTTTGGAGGAGAAACAAGCACTTAGTTATTTTTTGGGAGGTTTGAAAGGACCCTTAGAGAAGGCTGTAAGACTACAGAATCTCAGAAGTTTAATGGAAGCTATGAAAATTGCACGATTACAAGAAAGTTTGTTGCTAGAAATAGCCAGTCCTGTTTATATGAACACCAAACCAAACAATGAATCTTCCCAGAAACCCATGAACCTTGTGAACATTTTTGATGTGAGCACAGCTAACGAATGGAAATGGAATGCAGACTTGCTTGAAGTCTCAAGTGGACCTATCATAAGAGCTTGGGCTAAAAGATTTAAAGAAGCATTTAATGGTGTAATTCTAGAAGCCCAACAAGGAAATACCTGCATCACTTCAAAAGAAGAGCTAAAACTGGTCAATGTCATTAAAACCCACTTAAATATGGGTCAGGACCAACCAATTTAAATATAGACCTAAAGTACAAAAAGATTCAAGGCTGAAGATTAAATATAGGCCCAAAATCAATGAGTTATTTTATGGCCCAATTTAAGCTACGTTTTTTTCTTCTGATTTATTTACTCTTAATATTTAGTTTATTTGACTAGGAAAGTTTCATATTTCATAGTTTCTAGAAGAGTTTCCTATTTGTATTTTTCCTTGCCCTATAGGAGTTTCTTATTTGATAGTTTTTAGAACAGTTTTCTATTTCTAATTTTCCTTATCCTATAGGAGTTTCTTATGTAGTTTTCCTTGTTAGTTTAGGTTATTGGCCTATAAATAGTTATGTATGCTCATGAACAATTCAGTTGATCATTTGTAATATTGAGAGGGTTTTCTCTTTGGTTCTTTAAAGAACTTTTCTGAACTTATCAAGATTTATCTTGTGGCATTCAAGCAAGACTTATCACTCACAATCTTCTTCCTCTTTCTTGAGTGTGGCGTCTGCAATATTTCTTATACTTTTGGTTCTTATCTCTTTATAGATAATGGGTCAAGGTCATTTTCTTTAATTTATTTTTGTTATAAATCTGATTAGAACATGATCCTTCCAATCGGATCCCATATTGATTTCGGGTCTCACTACTCTTGGTGAGGTTCATATCAGGGGTTCACATCATTTGAACTATATAGGAAACTCCTATAGGACAAGGAAAAATAGAAATAAGAAATTATTCTAGAAACTATCAAATAAGAAACTCCTATAGGGCAAGGAAAAATACAAATAGGAAACTCTTCTAGAAACTATCAAATATGAAACTTTCCTAGTCAAATAAATAAAATATTAAAAGTAAATAAATCAGAAAAACGTAGTTTAAATTGGGCCATTAAATAAATCTATTATTTTGGGCCGATATTCAGTTTTTAGCTTTCAATCTTCTTGCACTTTAGGTCCAGATTTAGATTAGCTGGTATTGACCCATATTTAAGTGGGTTCTAATGACATGGACTAGTTTTGGGCTATTCTTTTGTAGTAATATATGTATCTCCTTGATGGACCTCTAGAATGAAACTATTAAATTCTTATTTGAATCTTTTAGTTCGAGCTCTT
Organism: Gleditsia sinensis; assembly: GCA_037074535.1. Lineage (NCBI taxonomy): Eukaryota > Viridiplantae > Streptophyta > Magnoliopsida > Fabales > Fabaceae > Gleditsia > Gleditsia sinensis. The sequence goes on along the minus strand of CM073475.1, from coordinate 6,789,489 downwards.
ATGACAGGTCTAGTTGGGACTTCAAGTAGGACTTATCACTCACAATCTTCTTTCTCTTTCTTGAGTGTGGCGTCTGCAATATTTCTTATACCTTTGGTTCTTATCTCTTTATAGATAATGGGTCAAGGTCATTTTCTTTAATTTATTTTTGTTATAAATCTGATTAGAACACGATCCTTCCAATCGGATCCCATATTGATTTCAGGTCTTACTACTCTTGGTGAGGTTCAGATCAGGGGTTCACATCAGCTTTTATGAAACCCAATTCACACTCCACTTTCCCCAGAAGTATTGGTTCACATTGGAGCACCACTAGGTCAATAAATAAAAATGCTAACCGTGATAGAACTACCTTCCAGAATTCTTCTAAAACCAACACCATCAACAATAACCCTAAAACAACCTATATTCCACCACCCAAATATAACAGTAAAGGAGGAAAAAGGGATACAGGTAATAAAGGAAGAGACGTTCGGAACTTGTGCTGGTTTTGTGGAGAACCATGGAGCCCCAGTCATAAACAAGTATGTAAGAAAGCCAAACCATTTAGCTTGCTAATGGAAGAGGAGGAAGAAGAAGTGGCACATGAAGAGTCAGGGGACGATAGTGACAAAATTGAGACTGACAATGAAGGGGTAGTTTCTCTAAATGCTATCTTGGGAGGTGGAGGCCACACTATGCACCTCGTGGGAAAAATTAAGAAGTCAACAGTGCTTTTGCTAGTAGATACTGGAAGTTCACATAATTTTTTGGGGCAAAAACTTGTTAAATTACTGGGGTTGAAACCAGTGTATTTAGAACAATTCAAAGTATCAATAGCAAATGATCAAACTCTTACAGTGATGGAGAAATGCGAGAATGTGTTGTGGAAGACGCAAGGTGAAGAATTTGTGACTGACTTCTTTGTATTACCCACAATGGGACAAACTGCAGTGCTAGCAATGCAATGGCTAAAAGAGTTGGGTCCAATTGAATGGGATTGCAGGAATCTCATTATGAGTTTTGCCTATAATAATAGGAAGGTCACACTAACATGAGTGCAGGAGGAACCAGCTATCCATGAGGATTTCAAAGTATTTTCCCATCAGATTTTGAATGGAAGGTGCTTTGTGATTAAGGAGACAATTACTACAGAAGAATCGCAGAGTCAAAAGATTCAATCACAGCTGAAGTTTGATAGTGGGTTACAGGAAGCATTATAAACAGATTTACTAGCTTTAGTTCAGTAATATTAGGATGTGTTTTCAGAATCCAAACAACTTCCACCTCCAAGGGAGTTCGATCATAAGATTCCCTTAAAAGAGGAAAGTCAACCTTGTTTCTGTTTCCTTAGACTGTATCGTTATGCTCATGCACAAAAAGATATTATAGAAGGTTGGTGAGAGAACTGATGGAGGCTGGTTTCATTCAACACAGTAACAGCCCTTTTGCTTCACCCATTGTCCTAGTTAAAAAGAAAGATAACTCCTAGAGATTTTGTGTAGATTATAGAAGGCTGAATGATCTCAAAATAAAAGACAAATTCTCTATTCCTACAATGGAGGAGTTACTTGATGAATTGCATGGAGCATGCTTCTTCTCTAAATTGGATCTTCGATCGGGCTATCATCAAATAAGGATGTGTGAGGGGGATGTCTACAAGACTTCCTTTAGAACTCATAGTGGCCATTTTGAATGGTTGGTGATGCCATTCGGATTGACTAATGCTCCCTCTACATTTCAGGCTTTAATGAATTCGGTATTTAGACATTATTTTAGAAAATTCATTCTTGTATTCTTTGATGATATCTTGATTTATAGTAATAGTTGGGAGGATCACTTACAGCATATTAAGTGCACTTTGGAGGTTTTAAGAGGACATCAACTGTATGTTAAAATATCTAAGTGTGCTTTTGGACAAAACAAGGTTGAGTACTTGGGGCATATCATCTCTAAAGAGGGGGTATCGATGGACCTAAACAAAGTAAAGGCAATTTTTTCATAGGAAGTTCCTAAAACTCTCAAACAGCTTTGGGGGTTGTTAGGCCTTTCAGGATATTATAGAAGATTTATAAAGCATTATGGGACCATTGCCCGACCTTTAACTGACTTGTTGAAAAAGGACTCTTTCCGTTGGAGCAAAGAGGCGCAAATAGCTTTTGACTTGCTAAAGAATAAATGACATCAACACCTGTTTTAGGAATGCCTGATTTCTCCAAACCTTTTGTAATAGAAACATATGCATTGGGAGAAGGAATTGGAGCTGTAATAATGCAAGATGGACATCCTTTGGCTTATCTAACCAAAGCTATGGGGCAGAAGTACAAGAATATGTCTACATATGAAAAAGAGTTGTTTGCTTTACTTTTTGCTGTTAAGAAATGGTCCTCTTACCTTATAGGGCATCATTTCATAATTAAGACGGACCGGGAAGCCTTGAAGCACCTCTTGGAACAACAACTCAACACATCAATGCAACAAGAATGGCTAGAAAAGATGCTGGCTGTGATTTTGTAATCCATTATAAAAAAGGTAAAGAGAATGTTGTTGTAGACACCCTATCACGGAAGCTGGAAGGATCTCAGCTAAAGGCCATAATTACTGTGGGATGTAACTTACTTGATAAGGTGAAGATGAGTTAGGAATCAGACCCAATTATCCAAGCTCGAATTCAGTCAATGCAACAGAGCAATGGAACAAGTTCTAAGTTTAAATGGGAGCATGGTGTTTTAAAAAGGAAGGGGAAGATTGTGGTTGGTAACGACAAGGCCTTAAAGGAAGAAATGTTGCAAGCTTATCATAGTTCACTGTGGGGAGGGTACTCAGGTGTAGATGCCACATATCGCAGGATTTCTTCACTGTTCTATTAGAAAGGCTTACAAACTGAGGTTAGGCAGTTTGTAAAGAATTGCGCAGTTTGCCAATAGAACAAGTCAGAGTTAGTAGCTACACCAGGTCTTTTACAACCTCTATTGATCGCTAATGGAGTGTGGCAGTCCATAGCAATGGATTTCATTACTCATTTGCCAAATTCATATGGAAAAACGGTGATATTGGTTGTGGTGGACTGTTTGACCAAATATGGTCATTTTCTAGCATTAAAACACCCGTATACAGCCCTAGAGTTAGCAGAATTATTCTTGAACCAGATAGTGAAGTTGCATGGGTGGCCAATGACTATCATTTCTGATCATGACCCTATATTTTTGAGTAAGTTTTGGCCTGAAGTGTTCAGGGTACTGGGAGTACAATTATGCTAAACTACAGCTTATCACCCACAAGGAGATGCACATTCAGAAGTTCTTAATAGAACCTTAGAATGCTATTTATGATGTTTTGTGGCTGAAGTACCCTCTAACTGGACTGCATGGTTAGCTATGGCTGAGTTTTGGTACAACAGCTTGCATCACATAGCCATCAACATGAGTCCTTTTAAAGCCCTCTATGGTTACACACCAAGATTATGTGATCCCTATGTGTTAGGCGACACTTTGGTGGCAGCAGTAAAGAATTCTATTAGAACCAGAGAACAGATTATGACTCAACTCAGAACTCATCTTGTCAAAGCTCAACAACGGATGAAAACATTGGCTGATAAACACAGAACTGAGAGAGAATTTCAAGAAGGGGATTACGTTTACCTCAAGTTGTAGCCTTATCGCCAATCTTCAGTAGCTAATCGACCCTCCCTTTCATAAGCTGGCATCTTTGTACTATGGACCATACAAGGTGATTGAATGTATTGGAGCTGTGGCTTATCACCTGGATCTTCCTCTCGAATCTAAGATCCACAATGTCTTTCACATTTCTCTTTTAAAAAGGCATCATGGTCCTTAGCCTTTGCAGTCAACCTTGCCCTTAATTACTTCGAATGGTGACATGCCTTGGGTTCTTGAAACTATTTTGGATAGAAGGGTTTGCCGCAAAGGGAATCTCCCAGTCACAGCATTACTCATACATTGGAGTCACTCTCCTAAAGAAGAAGCAACATGGGTGGAGTTCGACAAGTTCAAGACCTAATTTCCAGAACAGTATAATCTCTGGTTTAAGCATACGGCTAGTGCTATACATCTCCTCGTGGGCAAAGAGATTCTTAAGGGAGGGAAAATTGATACAAGTCAATGGATTGATGGCGGGAAGAGAAATGATTCTACCGAGAAGGAGGATACGAGCCATTTTAAAATCTTAAATGAAACGGTGCATTTTGGAAAATAAAGAAGAACACGGGTGATTGGCTCATGAGTGGGCCCTTGTGGAAGGATATCGTAGCCACTATTTTTGCATTTCGGCATGTTCTATTATTTGGTTTGTTAGTTTTACGGTTGCGTAATTGGTGGATCCTTTGCCACCTGGTGGGTATCTTTTGTCTGGAATGTTTTTATAGTGAGACAACATCCAGTTTTGAATATAGAAAAATCATGAAAGAAAAATCATCCCTTTTGGGTTGAATTTCTATTAGCTTACACACACTCTGTTTTTCAATCAAAATGCCATTCTTCTGTTTTCTTGTATTTCCATGTAACATTTGGGGTCAAAAATTTTATTAAAAAATTCGATAAAAAGAAGTGGAGGGAACATGAACCTCGTGATAATGAAATTAAGATTTTAGGTAGCGGTTAAATCTGTAACATAACATAAAATGTTACGGGCAACACAACAAAGCAGTGGCATAATAAAGTATGTTGCAACTGAGTATGGCTATTGAATGCTGCACATAAACTGTTGCATAAAATATAAACCTAACTGCCACACGAAAAAAAAAATTGTTACCTATTTCTAGTTTAGGGAATAGATTTTTCACCGTTGCTATGATAACTATTGTCGTAAGTCTAAAATGTTGAAGTTTTGGGTGTGATCATATTATCTTCCTTTTAATATATCAGTGATTGTTCCATTATTCTGGTTCGAGATGAGAAAATTATATAACTTCACTTTCTGCTTGTTCCCCTAAGTACCCTATTAGGCTATTCCTGCTTTAAAATCCCCTGCTGAGTATTGAAATATAAACGCCCTTTGACAAGAAAAGTTGGGTCTTTTACTAAATTGTCTTAGTTGTACCTATCTTAGATCTCTTTTCCAAGATGAAAAGCTAGTAAAATAGAAAGGAGTGCCACATATTGTCAGTATTAATCACTTTCAACGCGTCAAGTTGCCATTTAGTGCAAATTTCCTATCATATCTGAATTCAATTTGTTATTGGTCGCTGAATTTTTCTAATTAAAAGTACTCATTAATTGGAAGAAAGGAAAAAAAAAAAGCATTCGAATGTCAATTCCTCTAATTCAGATTAGTCCGTTGAAGAAAGAACATCTCAGTGTTACATGCTGTGTTCCATAACCACTGCTACCGACGGTGCTTAATCTAAGATGTAGTTATTAATTAAGATATTCAACGTTTTGAAAGTCATTTAACTGCCAATTCCTAGGCTATGTATGGAATAAATTCGTTAAAGAAGTCAACGAGGTTTTGCGAGAAAGAATCGCTACAAGAAGGCGTTCATTTTTAATGCGTTAGTGCCCAACAAGGTTGGCAGCTAGGGCCTGTATCCAAAAATTAGTATTCCAATATGATTCATTGCATAAAGTGCACGCACATGAACCTGACTTAAAATAATGGAGGAAACTATTTATTTTACAGAAGAGAGTCAATGTCCAAACTAAGCACAGTAGTTCACTAGAATAAATTCTTCCGGTCCTTTTCTCTTATTAAGAAACGAATGCTTTTTTTTTTTTTTTCTAGTTGTTCATTTGTTTTATTTTTTATATCAGATTCAGTTTGTGTCTTTTTTTAAAAAAAAAAAATTTAAACTACAATTTCCTTAATAAAATAATTTGTTGATAAAAAGTAAGAAAGAGAGGCGTCAATGGAACAAGCATTTTCTTTCCGATTTTGTTTTTGTGCCTTCACCTTTTAAAAAGCTTTGGCAAAAAGATAAAAATTAAAATTAAAAGGAAATTCAAATGGAAGCTAGCCCTTAGCAACTAAAAACTACTCCATACTAAAATTACTAAATCCAAATTTAATTAAGAAAAACATCATCAAACAGTGCTCAAAAAAAGTACAGCAAAGTATGGAAGAAGAAAAGTAAAAGAGATAGAAAGAAATTAGAATCTTGGTGGCTCAATCATTTAGAAATATTTGCTACAATTTCTTACAACAATGGCTGCAAAAATATCTTCGAAGTTGCTGCACGCTGGCTTTCTTTTTTATTGGCCATGCTGCACACTAGCTTTCTAGCAGCCGCCGAATGCTCCCTTTTTTCTATTTTCCTCCCCCTTCTTTCTCGGACCAGAATGCTTTAACTCCCTAGCAAAATGTTCTATCCCCTTCTCGGTTTCCGTGCCCCCTCTATCCAGCCACGTCTTTGCTGGACTTCTTCGCTTTTTTTTTTTTTTTTTTTTTTTTTTTTTTTTTTTTATCCCATCTTATTTGTTTAGATTTTTACTTTCAAATCCTCTTCCTTGACTTTAGATCATCTTATGTCTCCATCTTTGACTTCTTTCATACTGCCCTTGTCATTATTATTATTTTAAATTGTATGTCTTTGGATGATAAATAGATATAAAAAAAAATTATCTCATCTATTTAAATTAAAATGGATAACATTAAGGTGACTGAGTTATATCCTTTTTTTTTTCAGCGTTAATTTTTATTTGCTTTTTAATCTAAGTCAAACTATTCTTTCTTTTTGTATGAGAAAAATTGCTCAAATTAAAATAAATTTTAACAAAAAGTGAAAGAATTATATTAATCTTCTTTGGAAATAAATAAAAATTAAAGGTTATCATGCACTTTTCCGCCTTTGTTTTCAACACCACCGGATACTATTGAAAGTAGAACTAGCAGATCTATCAACATATAAAATCACCACTATCCAACAAGGCTGAACATAGAATGACCAGATCTATCATTTACTTTTATTTACAATATTGTTTAATACTTTTTGTCAAGGTATTTTTTTCTTTCTCAGGCCATAATTTGGTCATTCTCTCTTTTATTTGGCTTTGTGATTGAATTCATGTCTTGTTCGTTCTCGTTATTTCTACGATGATTGTGTTGTAGTGTTTTGATATTTAAGTGTTTTTTTGTCCTTATTTCAAGTTCTTTTGATTTCTTTCATTGCCCAAAAATCTCATTCTTGAGAAACTAGAATTAGGTAATACTCAAAAATTGATTTTAGCGTAACCATAATTGATTGCCCATCCATTTTTTTGGGTGTCATCTAATTCTGGCAGCCTACTATTTATTTTTAACAATATTTTTTGTTGTGCCCACGTGGCAGTCAAAAAAAAGAGTCAAAATATTTGGTGATTAGAAAAGTAGTCACCGCAACTTTCATGACCGTCGAAGACCGTCATAAATAAGAGTGGGTTGTACCCAAAAAAAAAAAGAGTGGGTCTTGAAGTATTTGAAAAATGGAACTGGTCGATGAATTGGCATAGTTACCGATTCAATTACATGAGAAAAATATAAGGTCTCCAGACTTGGTCAAAGCTAATAAAAGACCAACCTAAATAAATCGGTAAAAACCGGGCAATATCCTAAATAAACCAAATTCGGTAAATATTCACTGTGTTGCTACTGATGATGAGCACGGATACTTACAATCAAAGCCATGCTATCAGGACTGTTCTTATAATGTAAATAATTTGTTTATATATATACACTAAAATAACTGAATATTTAACAACTAAATATTAATTCATTAAAAATTCATAGAAAGGTGATATATTAATTTGATTATTAAATTTAGTAAAAAAATATTTCCTCGTGATTTAATTTGAATGATGATGTAATGTTTACATTAAATTTATATTAGTGCTAGTCTTGTAAAGACTCTTACTGGTGATTTTACTTGGGTAGATGTGCCACTCTGGTTTAATAAGTAAATCATAAACTACTAATTTCATCAATTCAATAATCAATCTAATTTTTAAAACATTAATATGTATACAAGCTTAATACACAATATATACTTATAAATACGAATTGCTCCATTTTTCTCAATACAATCAAAAGAGCCTTTAGCGATGATTTTAATTGTCACTAAACTTTTTAATGAAGGTTATATAAATAAAAATACAATCAACCATTGTTAACGTTTTAACGACAATTTTAAAAAATTCATGAAAAAATTGTTGCTAAACTGTAACTTACCGGCAGTTTAGGAATCATCATTAAACCAGAGTTTAACGATAATTATGTAAACCGTTGTTAGACCCTTTTTTCTTCTTTTTTAAAATTTTTAAATTTTTATTTTTTTAAATATCTCTATAGTTGTGTTAACAATAATACCAATATCCATGAATGAATCAATTTAACAATCAAAAATTAAATTTTACAATCAAAAATGATATTTAATTAAACTCTGAATCACGATGTTCCATTACAATTACATAAAATCTACAATAAGAATATAAATCAATTTTGGGAGTGTTAAGGAGGCAATGTCCACTACCTTGATCACTTAGTGTTTGAAAATCAAAAGGATATGTTATTAATAAAAAAAAACAAATTGCAAGAATATTTATTTTTATTATTCAATTAAGAGCTTAAAAAATTACCCTTAGACCATGACCTTGTACAAGTGCAAGTTCAAGTGGTAGTTGACCCTAGTTTTGGAGGAGGAAAGACATAGCTACTTTCATCTATCGTTGTTGTACAACCATTTTTACCTCACGTGGTTCTTATTCCTCTATTACTAATTTAAGTCGGGCTACCTCACTTTGTAATTCAATGTAAGAAGGTCTAGATGAGAAACGCCCAGTAGAATGAAGGCCGAACAATTGGATTGAGCAAACACCCAATTTGAATCTTTAAACAAGACCTGAGTGTTGTTATCCTCTTAAAACTCTAGCCAATAAATCATCATTGAAAATTTTTTGGGAAGAAGAGTTCTCACTTTGAATTGCGACAATTTCTTCCTACAAAGTCAAATAGAGAGTAATAAATCATTTTAAGAAAACATCATTACAACCAAATCAAAACTAACACTTTATTCCCACATAATTCAAACACTTATACATATAGCTCTAACTTTATTATTAATGATAAAAATTTGAAATTTAATATAATGTATTTCCAATATAAATTAAACTTTATATAGATTATTCACTAATGCAAACTTACCATCATGGTCTTCTTTCATGCAAGTCTTTTCAAACCATTGATATGTGGCATTGTTTGCCTCCTTCAATGTTGTTTATTCTTACATCAATGTCTTAGTTAATGACAAAAACATATTAATAATGTCAACCATAAATTGATATATATATTGACAATCAAGTGTAGTTATCTTAGACTTTGCCTTGAGATAATATTTTATAAAAGTTACCCAACGGTCCTGCAAAATGCCAACTAGGATGTCATCATGTAAGTGCGAGCATTTTTTGACCTGTACAAGTTATAATGTGCATATCTCCACTTCTGTCTAATTGATTGAAAAATAACCTTCTTATGCACGGCTTGCGCTACAAAAAATTTCTGCAAAAGAAAATACAAATGTTACGAAAGATACGTAGTCAAAGACACTGAAAGAAATAAATAATGTTATTACTTGTACAGTGTCTTTAAACAAGTTGTTCTAGTACTCAACTAAAACGTTTCTCCTATCTTTGTAATAGATAGAAATTTTTTGGAATTTATCCTCAACTATATCTAGAAAAACACCCAGCAAACTACCTGTATCTCCAACTAATTGGTATTTGCTGTTAAAGGGTACCACGACCCTTTGCCTACGAGTAAAGGCCTAAATATCATGTATTGTTAATTGTCTAGGCCTTACCTGATCGTTCTCATCGATAAAACAAAAGTTAGTACATAAATTGAAACTAAACAACTTAGCCACTAGGAGAGTTAGGATATTTACTAATAACATCAAGCAACTAATTTTTTTTTCTTTTTGCTTGTTCTTGTTGTGTAAGCTTATGGAACTTGTCATTCTCAGCAAGAAGTTCATCAACATTGAACTCTTGCTCGGTTCCTAAACATCTAGAGTGGATAACATGGATGGGATAGCTTGGGAATCAATTGAATCCATATCCTTCAACTAGCCACCCTCACAGGCTGATGGTTTTAGTAAAGGACTCTTAGGGCTGGATTCATCTACTATGCTTATAGTGACTAAGTTAGATCTCTTCATCTTCACAATTCCTATTAACTAAGAAAAATAACATGAGTTTAAATTTGGTACACATATAACATAGCTAAAATTTGGTACACATATAACATAGCTAAACTTACTGTAAATTAAGAAAAAATAACATGAGTTCAAATTTGATACACATGTAATGTAGCTAAAGTTACTGTAAAAAAACAAAAACTATAAAGATTATTACCAAGACAAGTATAAATTTACTTCCCCATCTAGAAATAAAAATTTTAAATCTTAAGCTTAGAACATGTTACTCTCATACATAATATTATCATTGTCTTCACCTATGTCATACAAGTCATGGAATTTCAACTCATTTTGAACATAATATACCAACTTGAATGTATGGCTCACCATCTTTACTACCACCGATGTATATCAACTGTGAAAAATCAATAGACGTAATGCTCATTTCATTAGTTATAATACCTCTAAAATTAGTTGCATTAACCCACATATATTTGAATAAAGTAACTGTAAAGTGATATGATAATTTAATTCAATGATGTCTAATAATTTTTCATAATACGAGACACTTCTGAAACACATGTGGCTATTGTTACTACTTGCATAACTTCTTATTCCAAAAGTCACAAAAATTATATTATTTTGAGTTTTCAATCGTTTGTCTCACTTTAATGTCTGAAATTTAAATCTATTGACTTGTATGCACTATTTCACCTTCCTTTATCAAGTGGTCTAAGGATGAGGAATTTCAAATTGTAACATCCCTAATTTCGCTTCATTTATTAATAAAGGTACATAAATATTTAATTAAGGAAATAAAATTTATTAGATAATTTTTAGATATCTAAGGAAATATAATTTTTAGAAATTCTTCACCTTATTTGTATGTATAGAAAATGTTTCTAACATTAAGGGAATAGGTAAAGAGAGAAAACCTAATAGAAAAAATTATAAGTAACATACTAAAGAGAGGAGAAATTCTTGATTAAGGTAGATAAATTTTTGGGAAGTAAGTAAATGTCTTAAAATTTCAAGAAGATTGGATTAGGGTAATTTTTCCTAATTCAAGAGTTAGAGTTACTAAGTTTAATATCTCCACTCATAAATTGGGCTTTCACCAATGGACACTTCATATAGAGTTTTCTCACTTCACATGAGTTTCTAGCGAGCCAATAGGATAGCCCAAGTAAGAAATAAACATAGACTTGGACTAGGATATAGAAGTTGGACCAATAGCCCAAAAATCATGAAAATGTGACTAAGCCCTCTATGAAAGGTAGAATTTTAGCCAAAGGAAAGAAAATGGATAAGAATGAGCCCAAATCCAAGAAAGGAAAAATAAGAATCATGTGAGGAAATAGTAGTGTAATAATAATCAAGATTTGGTCACATGGCATTAAGACAAAATATCTATATCCTACATTCATAATTTCAACAAGTAAGTAATAATATATGGCATTAGGACAAAACATCTATATCATACATTCATAATTTCAACAAGTAGGTAATAATAAATAACATTATGACTAAACATATTTATCCTACATAAATAATTTCAGCCAAGTAAGGGAGACTCAAGGGCTGAAAATTTGCCACATAGAAAAGCAAACCTATCATACTTGAGTGAGATAAAAGAAAAAGGAAATAAATCCCTAAATCAAAGGGACTTTGTCCCTTGTCTTAAGAAAATTTTATCGTAATTTTTAAAATACAAATCTCCTTTTGCTATGCATATCTTGATTAAGGGGGAGGAAGACAAGAACATGAGTTATCTTTCCTTAAAAAAATAACTAAGTGCATCATAATTGTGATAAGGTAGACCTATGATCATGAAAGGTGAACTACTTGATAGTTTATTTAAGCACCCGTAACATTATAATTTCGTCCAAGTGAGGGAGAAGAAAAATAGAAGCAAGGTAAAGTGAGGACAGGAGAAAAAGAGATGATAAGGAAGGAAGGAAGAAGAAGGAGAAGTCTAGAGGACTAAGTACTCAAGGTAAGTTAGCTTAGTCTCTACTTAAATCTATTTTTTCTCTTTATCCTTGGGGTTCAAAACTCACCCTCCTTCTCTTATTTAAGCTGCTAGAAAAGCTAAGAAAATGGAGGAATCTTGCTACTTCTTTCAAGAGAAAACAAGAAAAAGAATTCACTAGAGTTAAGGAGATCTTTAGGTAGGTTTAACAATACATCTATTTGAAGAAAAGTTTTGAAATTTCTAACATTTATATTGAATTTTGATCTTAGAACTTTGATGAAATTTACAATATTGGCTACTTTGATGATTGGTCATGGATATTGCTATATCATGTTACATGTTATCTTTCATATGATGGATGTTTTGAATATTTCAATTGGTGTGAAAAGTTCTGCATAGATATGGCTATGGGTGGCAAAATTTTAAAATTTTTATACTACTATTTTGTATATTTGAATGTGGTGAAAAATTGATGGAAGATGATTAGATGTAAATTAGGAAGAAAATGGAAGATGATGTAATAAAATGATGAACTAAAACCTTAGAAAAAGTTTGGTTAGGAAACTAAATTTCGGAGTAACTAGAGAAGCTTCTGTTTTTAAAATTCTGGAAAGAATCGGTTAGGAATTAAAAAAAATTGTTAATATGAAAAATATAGATATAAGTCTAACGGATTTTTATCCATTGAAATTACTTAATTTAGAGTCTAGATTAGGGAGATATTGTCTAATTTTTAAGCAGTGGTCTGAAAATAGTTAACCAGGGAAGAATCTGTTAGTTATGTTTCTGTGTTTGAATTTATGGGATAAATCTGTAGGGAATTAAAAAAATGCTTATCATAATAAATATAGATATATGTCTGACAAATTTTTATCCACTATAATCATTCAAATTGGAATCAATATGAGGTAGATATGGTCAAATTAGTAAGCAGAGGTCTGAAACTAGCTAACCAGGGAAGAATTTGTTAAGTATGCTACTGTGTTTAAATTTTTGGGCAAAATCTATAGGGAATTAAAGGAAATTGTTAACATAATAAATATAGATATATGTATCACGGATCTATAGGATCTAAAATCACTTAATTTAGAGTCTATATGAGGGAGATATGACTGATTAATCAGTAAAGGTCAGAATCAGTCTAGAATCCAGGATGGTAAAATGTAAGTATTTTTGTTTTCAATTTTTTGGGATTACTTAGTAAAGAATCTGAAGTAATTATAAACATGAAAGTTGTATATAAGTGTCTTAAATTCTTATAGGTTTTGGAATCCCTTCAATTGGAGTTCGTATGAGGGAGATATGGTTAAGTTAGTAAGTAGAGATTTGAACCTACCCGAGAAGAAATAACATTGAATGAGGGAGTAGTAACACCAAGATTAATTAAGATTTCACTAAAATGTTCAACATAAGGATTTTAGAGGATTGTTTTAACTTTCTATTGACACCAAGATCACCTCAATCGAATTTAAAATTAGGGTGTTATGCTCTGTTTAGTGAAAGAGAAAAATAATATTTAAAAAATAAGAAGAATATTATAAATAAAAATAATGAATAACTAGTCTATGCCATAGCCATTGCCATTGCATGAACTCCTTACCATCTTAAGTGTGTAATTTTGACATGAAAATATTTTATAAAGTGATATTTGAAACAATTATGTTCATAGCATGATTACCAATGATTTTTGGTAATGATTATATTTTGATGAAAAATTATGACATTTGAGTATAATGAATATACTTGTTATTGAAATCATATTTTTGGCTCTTAATGTAAAAAGAAAAGAAAAGAAAAGAAATGAAACGAATACGGTCACATGGCGGTCCGTGTGGTGCACCAGTAGGGGATGTCCTACCAACGGCTATGATTATGTTAATGAGAAAAGAAAGAGAAAATGTATCATGTCGAACAGAGCGATAAAAGCCCGTACCAGAGAGTAGAAAGTACTCACCCTGACTGGGGTAGCTTGATATAAAAATAAGTTGATAGCCATCATATGATATTTTGAAAATAGATATTTATGCCATACATGTCATTACTATACAATTTTCATGTGCATAGATAAAGTGCATTCATGTGACTTAAAATATTTGCTGTAACTTATATAGATGAACATGACGTGACGAGCATTATTGATGATGATTATGATTTATTGTTGAATCTACTGAGATTTAATTCTCACTATATTTTCATATCATGTTCAGAAAATTAGTTATGCAGATTTTTCTATGGCTCTAGCGTTTAGTACACGTTGGATCGAGTTACTCTATGTTGGGCAAATTTCAGAAATTAATAAAATATTTGTGATCGAGTTAGGTGAAGGTGCAACCACCCGCACCCGTATCTCCGGAATTAATCAACATGAATGAATAAGATGTAGATATTTATGTGTTTGATTTTTTGTACTTAAGTTTGATTAATGATGTGTATGTGAACTTAGAATTGTATCAGTGTTAATGGTAGACCTTAAACCTTGGTTATGCTTGGTTAAATTAATTGAATGTTATTTTGAGTTAAGTAATTATAAGTAAAGAGGTAAATACTTCATGGGATTTTAAAAATATACATATATATATGTATATATGTAAAAAAATGGAGTTGTTACACAAATCAATTGAATAGAATTCATCGACATAATTTATTATCTGAAATAACAAAACAAAGAGTGATAATTCAAAGTGTTTATGACTGATGCATATATTAACAGTTGACATGTGTTTTCATGACGAGAAAACAATAAAACAAACTCTCTATGAACATTTTTATCTCTCTCAATAGAGGGCCATATTTAACTTCTTAAACTATGCCTTACGTGGTCTTTGAATTCCCTATATAACATTCAAAAAAGTTAGATAAATTGTTACACTGATTAATTAAACATTAATTTAATAAACATAATTTACTCACCAAAGAAAATGTTTCAATTCTTTGTAGTTGTGAACACATAACGATATACTTGCAATTTTTTTCCAAAGAAAGAGTAAAGTACTCAAAACCACTAATTAGTAGAAACAAAGTATTAGTATTGAACAGCTCGACATCGAGTTAATCATTTATATGAACAAGTTAATTGAATACAATCTCTACACCATTCAAGTATCTTGAATAAAAAATTAAAACTTCTTGAGCCAAATAAGCTCAACTATTGATTCTTATAGCCTTGCTTTATTTCGTAGAAAAAAACTTTAGCTTCCCTAAGTATCTATATAAAATACATTAAATCATAAGTCACGAAGAATGAAAAAATGAAAAAAAAATGTATAAAAGAAATATGTATTTACCTTTTTATAGGGTACATCTATCGATATTGGATAAGACCTCCTAATTTGGCTTTTTTTAACTAAGTGAACAATTAAATGAATCATAACTATAAAAAATGAAGCGGAAATAACATCTCTAGATGACACAGTGTGAGAACAACTCTATTATAAAGTATATCAGTTTCATTTACTTGTAACACTTTATTGCATATTTATCTGAAGAATGAATACAAGTCAACCAAAACTGCAGATACATGTTTAAAAAGTGTCTTTCTCATGGCCAAGGATAGAATTTATTCTATAAGATCATGTGAGTCATGACTTTTTAATAATTCAATCTTACGTTGTATCAAATCAATGCATCTAGAAATGTTACTTGAATAACCGTCTGACATAGTTATATTCTTTAATGCCCATAAAAAGATATCATTGTTTGCACTTGTCAAAGTGAACAAAACTTGAGGAAATCTACCATTATCATTGGGCTAGATATCAGGGCTAATACCCATTTCTTGTAAGTCTCCTTGTGCATTTAAATGGCCTTTTAATTGTCTAGACTCATTAAGTAAGGTGAATAGCACATTGTCACAAACATTTTTTTTAATATGCATGACATCAAGTTTGTGGCGTAACAAATGGTTCACCAAATAAGGAACTTAGAAAAATATACTCTTTTTACATCATTTTTGAGTGTCAGCATCAACACCACTAGCTCCTTAAAGTATATGTTATCAACCTTCAACTTCTACATTTTACCAATTACAACATCAACATTCTTAGATTGTCTTAAGATATCTGAGCTAGTTATTGTTACAAGGGGATTTCTTTTTTCTTCCTTTCCATCAAACCTACTACGTGCCAATTAAAATTTTATGTCTTGGGTTTAGAAAGCAATAATGGCCCATGAAACACTACTTTTTACTATAAGGAAGGTGCATAAGAGTTGAATCAAAATTACAATAAAGACAAGTCAATCCAATGTGAGTATTTCATCCAAATAAAGTTTTGAGGCTTGAAAAATCATTGATAGTCCACATCAAAGTTGCATACGTATTGAATCTTTTATTGGTGAAAGAATCAAATGTTTTAATTTCAAAAAACCATAAATCTTTCAACTCTTTTACTAGCAGTTGTAAATACAAGTCTATGTCATTTTCTACTGATCTTCTACTTGAAATTATCATTGAGAGAATGAATAAATTTTGTTTCACACACATCAAGGGATAGAGGTTGTAAGGCATCAATATCATTGGCTAAATGTTGTAACTTGTACCTAAGTTACCATAAGGATTGAAACCATAAGTAGACAACCCCAAATGTACATTTTGAGGATCCGACATGAACTAAGAATTTATCAAGTCAAATATCTTTCATCCTTGAAGTCCCTTAGATGCCTCACCAAGCCATCACTATATCTTGTCTGTGGCATGCCATTTCATATGTTCAACTATCTTAGAAGACATAAATATCATTTGCAACCGTGACTTTAGTGAAAAGTATTTGAGGATTTTGTCAGGCACTTTCTTTCGCTTTTCACCTTTCTTTTTTTGTTTCCATCTAAATGTGTTGCACTTTTTATAAGTCTCTATATTCATCCTCCCCTAATATAACATGCAATCATTCAGAAAAGTATGAATTTTTGTTTTGTTTAGTCATAGTTTATTAATGGTTTTCTAGGCCTTATAAAATGAATATGGAATCTCTACATGTGGGATGACATTAGTCAGCAACTCCAGTATCATCAACATAGCCTTTTCACTTATCCCACATAAACATTTTCTGTTATACAAGTTTACTAGAAAAAATAATTTTGAGTACTTCTCGCATCCTTATATAATTTTTATTACCCATCCGTAATTAACTCAAAAATATTTTGCACTGACATTTATCCTTTTCCCTGACAATGGAACTAGCATTTTCATAGAATCCACACTTTCATTTTTATTATAAATCGTAAATGCATAACGAACCATGTTCTATATAGGGTTATTCCTACAAATCAATTCTTCTCTCACTTGTGGCATTATATGATGTTCCACATAGGGTTCTTATGTAAATCTTTCCCCATGCCTAACCTAGAAATTGTAACCTTGTGAAAATGGTTTAACAATCAAGTGGTCATACTTATCTTCTCTAACCTAAAATCTCTTAAACCTACACTTAGAATATAAACATATTATTCTACTCTCCACACTCAAGTTAGCGAATGCAAAGTCTAAAAATCTATTCAACTCATTCAAGTATTCACTAGTATTCCAAGGCTTAGCAATCCAATACTCATTCATTTTGAAAGCATTACAAAATTAAAACATTCACAACCTCGATATGAATCATTTCAAAATCAGAAAGTAAAATTGCATATTCTTATACTAGATAGATTAAATTAAATTCTAAAAAATTTAAAAAATATATAGCATATTTAAGTTTATTTTATAATAATGAAAGGAATCACAAAATATAATGAAACTAACAAAAAATAAAGGAATAATTTTAATTCCTCTACTCTATTTTCGAGTGTGGGAGAGAAATTAATAATTTTAATATGAAAATATAGAAATTAAATACAAGTATTTGTAATTGTTTTACTCTTTTTTGGGATATTTTTTTACCTTTTATCATGTAAATATTTTCACTTTACTTTTTTTATATGAATATTTATAGTTTATATACACCCCATTCCATTAATAGTATTGTAATAAATAGCATACAATTCATTCAGTAACATATAAGTTTTATAACTTTTAAAGAAATATATTTAATGGAATATTTCAAAGATTGATTGGATACAAATCATTTCAAAATCAGAAAGTAAAATTGCATATTCTTATACTAGATAGATTAAATTAAATTCTAAAAAATTTAAAATATATATAGCATATTTAAGTTTATTTTATAATAATGAAAGGAATCACAAAATATAATGACACTAACAAAAAATAAAGGAATAATTTTAATTCCTCTACTCTATTTTCGAGTGTGGGAGAGAAATTATTTTTATGAGGATTTGGAATTTGCTTGTTCTCTAGTTCAATTATGCCCCAAAACCTGAAAATGATTTAAACCTAACAAAAATTGGCAAATTTTTTTTATCATTCACCCAAAAAAATTGACAAAAGCTAAATTCTATCAACCTTATAAGATCAACGAATTGTTCAAGCTACGAGCAAATGTTCATCATTTTTTTATCATTTACCCTAAAAAATTAGCAAAAACCAAATTTCATCAGCCTTATAATTAGATCAACAAATTGTTCAAGTTATAAGTAAATATTCGTTATTTTTTTATCATTCACCCAAAAATTAGAACAAAACATAAATAACAATGAAGTTAAGTGAAGCACAGCTTGGTGGAAAAGAAGTGAAGCAACAATGGAGGGAGGCACTTCGATAGAGAAATGGTGGAAAAGACAAAGGAGAAGGAGGGAGAAACAAAAGAGAAGAAGATGGAGTGAGAAAAAGGAAGCTGGGAGAGAGCATAGGAGTGGAAAATATTGGACTCAATGATAGTTTTAACCAAACTATCATTAAGTAATGATAGTTTTTAAAAATCATGATTATCTAGCGATGGTTTTTCCAAAATAATTATAGATAATAAATGGTCATTATTTTAGTGTTTTAATGACAATTTTACTAACTATCACTAAAATTATGTGGTCAAATTTTTTATTTCTTGTAGTGTAAAGCCATATCTTCTAAAAAAGACGATGCCGCACTGCCTAGCAATTGGTGACTTTATAAAGTGGATTTTCCGTGTTGTATTCAAACACCTTTAATTAGTTGATATTTTTATTAATAAATAAATAAATAAAAATAAAAATTAAATATATTATCGTTATTTTAAAATTAATTATTGAAATTAATATTATATGAATAATTAACTCATTAACTAACTTTTGATAATTTTAAATTTAACAATAATAGAGTTACACTAAACAAGATAACGATAATCAATTATCAAAATAAACTGAAGAATTCATTGTCCCATCCACTAAAATGAAAATGGAGTCCCGTTGAACAATAACAGGAACAGAATGGAAGAGAGAAAAAATAGTTGACATTAGAAAGGTAGGATGGATCATCATTAATATGAGTTAAAAAAAATTAAAGAAAGAAAGATCATTGTTAGCCACGCCCAAATGGTAAGCTAACTGCTGAGCCGTCACTAGTCTAAAAAAAAGAGCTGTCACACTGTGAGAGAGTGGTTGAGTTGGGTTGCTTTATGACTTTACCTTAATTGGCATATAGCATATTCAAAATTTGGTTTGTGATGATGTTACTTATGTTTTCCTTTTCCTAGATAGTAATGACTTAATTTTCAAACATATATCCACACTTTGTGAAGGATACTCAGTTTGATTTTAAACAAAAATAACAAATAAGATTTGTAGGATATACCTTCATTTTTATTCATATAGTGGTTAAGGATATAATGCTCTTTATTTTAATTACTTAGGTTTGAATTTTGGAATCAGTACTTAGAAAAATGTATTCCTTTAAATGAACTAAATCGATGTAAGGGATGCAACCTTGAGATTGTCTAAAAAGAAATTTAATATCGATTGATACACAAAGTAATATGATACTTTATCTTGATTGACGCATAATTGGTCTTCAAGTATTTTTATCTTACAGCTAATACATATATGGGTTGTATATGTCATTCATGATTTTTTGAAATTCTGAAGGTACCTTTTTCATGCCAAAAAGTATTACATTCCATTTGTATTGTCCAAATAAATAGATACTATTTTGTACCTGTCTTTAGGTTTTAATTAAATTTGTTAGAAACTAGATTTTATATCAAATTTTGAAGAGTTTTGCATAATACAAACGATTAAGTAAATCTTTTTTATTCATGATTTAATATCTTATCAATTTGAAAGTTTTATTGAGAGGTTTGTAATTTATCACAATTCTTAGTGTTTTTTGTTCAATTTCTGCATTTTTATTGACATAAAAAGCAGCATATGACCAAGGAGATTTACTTTGCCTAATTATTCCTTTGGCTAGAAGATCATTTATCTCTTTTGGGCAATGTTCCAAGAGTTCTTGGTTCACTTGTATTGGTCTAACTTTTATTAATATTTGTATTTTTGAAAAGTCTTTTTCATATGGCAAATCAACTATATTCTATTTTCTATTCTAGAAAGCATTTGGAACTTCAGCACATAATTGAATTTTTTTTCTTGTAAAGATTTGACCTTATTTTTGGATTAATAGAGTCTTTAATTGTTGTTCTATCTTTTTAAAGCTTATTTCTTCTAAAAGATAGTTAATTTTATTTTGTTTACATTTGACCAGGTTTAAATTTTTTAAAGTTGGTTGTTATGTAAATTAGAAAATTATTTTTTATCATAGTCTCTTAATGATTATCCCTTTGTTATCCACAGATAAGGGAAAGAGTTGTTGAATAAAAGGTGATCATAAGATAATTTTACTAGTCATGTCTTTAACTAGCAAAAAAGAGATAGTAATTTTAAGTAAGGGTGAGCATGAGTCGGGTTGGATCGGATTTAACCATAAATCCAACTCGCTAGAACAAAGGTCGAGTTGCAAAATGGACAATCGAAACTGATTGATGATTCAGGCAATCCAAATTATTTGGGTTCATACAAGTCACGGTCAAATCGGTTGGTTTAGGCAGTTCATATTTGATGAAGAAAACAAAGGCAAACAAAGCAGAAGCTGGATGGAGAGAACAAACCAACGAGAAGGATAAGGATGTTACCCAGATCTACTTTCTTTTTCACTCAAAATTTCTTCCACAACTTATATGCTTGACATCTTTGAAGCCAATTGACAACTTCCCACTCTCCCTCTTTATGCTCATGAACTACACAAACCAACCATAAATCAACATCACACAGAAATATAATTACATGAACAAACAACGAAAAGAATCTTAACCTTAAGGAGAAAAAAGCAAAGTGATTAAAAAAGATTCTACAAGCCAAGAGACTAAGAGAGGATTAGAACGAAGATGAATTTACTTGAAATTTTGGGATTTTAAGTTGTAGAGCTCGACTTGGGTGAACCGATTTTGAAGCCATGGAAGTATTCTGCAAAATCTGCACTCTGGATGGGAGGGATATGGTGAGATAATAGAGAGGTGCGAGCCTGTAGATGTGGGAGGATGGCTAGATGAGAATGAGGGTTTGAGGGTTACTGACTTTATATTCAAGTGGAGAACAACGTCGTTTTGGGTTTTTTATTTTTGAAAAATTAAAAAGAAAAAACCAAGGTATGTGAGCAACCTTGAACCCGTGACCCATTAGGCAACGTATGTGTTACTTACCATTAGGCCAAAGTTAACATGTGACTTTAATTTCTTTTTAATTTTATATATATTGTCAGTCGGGTTGGGTTATATCGGGTTCAAGCATCCTAAACTCGACTCGAATCGATAAACCCTATTTTTTAAAAAAAAATTATTTGATTAAACCCGTCAACCCAATTTAATCAACCCGAAATAGTCATTTTTTATTGGGTTCAATCAAATTCCATCGGGTGAGGCGGGTTATGCTTACCCCTAATTTTAAGGTTTTGGTTTTTGATTACTGTATCTGTAAGCTTGTAATTTATTTTAAACTTAGAACAATTTTCAGATCTTAATTTTTTTTTTGTTTTCTCAAAATATTTAGTTGGAATTAATATTTCTTGTACACAATTGAGGTTAGCACCCGTATCAAACAAGGTTATTGCTTCAATTGTATATTCATTTTTTTATCACTATTTTAATTGGAATGTAAAACTTCTGAACAGATAATCGTGAGATTATTGCTAAGAAGCTATCATTTTCTTCTACTATTTGTTCATTTTGGATTTCTTTGGTAGTATTTTCTTAAAGATTTGCTAGAATTATTGCTTTAATTTTTTGCTCTTCTTTTAATTGTCTTATTTATGTTTTGACTAGATTAACTTTATATTTTAAATCTTGTAAAATAACAGGTTTAGCTTATGTGTTGAATCTTGTTAAAACATCTTCGAGAATGTAATTGTTTACTGGTATTTGTTTATAAGATGTTTTTGATTTATCAAATGTTTGCTTAAATTTAGTAAGATAAATTTTCTTTTGTTCATTATTAGGAAGGGAACTAATAACTTTTAAAAGGAGATATTATTCTCGTATAAAAATATTTGTCTCATTGTTATATGATGATATATCTTCTATTGAAGAAGATATATCATCATATAACAATGAGATATATATATACACACACACACACACATAGTTTTAAATATTATAATCTCTTATAACATAGTATCTTAAATTTTTTTCTTCACTATAATAACTTGTTATCTTCAAAAATAAAAGTTAATTGTTTCAAATAATGATATGACCATCTTGATTTTGAACCAATCCTACTAGGTCTCTCCTATTTAGAGTGAGAAAGAAAGAATAGAAAAAATAGCCAAGAGTATGCGCGCATGAGCGCACGCAGACACCTGCGTGTGCACACTCACAGAGTAAGTCATTGAATAATGGACATTTTTGAATCCATGTAAATGAAGGAGACCTCAAAAATAAAAATAAAAATAAAAATAAAAAGTGTCATATAAGCTATTAACTTATAATTTATTGCATACTTTCTACAAAGACAAGTATGATAAAACGAATGTTAGTAAGATAAAAATATGTATATTATTTGTATGCAATTGTAAATACAAAAAATATGGTACATTTATAGTTGAAGTCAGATATGATAATATGAATAAACTTGAGCTACAACTCATGTTAAGCATTGGATAGTCAAACTACACTACAACAAAAACGTTATTTAGCGGTAGTTTTTAAGTGACTTTAGCGACGGTTTCAACAGTCACTAAAAAATTTAACAACAGTCAAAAAACCGTCGTGGAATCATGGGTATAACGATGGTTCAGGTCAACCATGGAAAATGTGTCGTTATGACGAGTTTTAACGACGATTTCAAAACTGTCGTTATACAAGTCTTAACGACAGTTTTCAAACCATCGTTAAAACATAGATTAATTTTTTTTTTAATTTTTTAATGTTGAATTTTATATTTTTGTTATTCATAAAATTAATTCGGATTGATTTGTTTTATTATTTAACAATTATGTGTGCGAATTAATTTATATTTTTATTATTCAAAAGACTAATTCGGATTAATATTTTTTTATTATATCACAATTATGCATGAGAATAATTTTATAATATAATAATTTATTTTAAAATTTATCAATATTTAACTACATGTTGAATATACGTAAATTATTGAAAGCGAATGATATATATATATCAATGAAAAATATGTACACAAAAATTAATAGTCACGAGAAAAATAAAATTACATTGTAGAGACTATACAATTATAAATAATCAAATCATGTTCCCAGGCCCTGTGGGTGCTGATCAGACTGATGCCACTGCTACGATCACTAAGGTCTTGAAAAAAAATTCTTTGGGTTAGAGTTTTGAAAGTTTTCAAAATAAACAAAAGTATACCAACAATTTTGTATAATATTATTTTATTGTTATGTATTGAGAAATTACCCTGAACCCGAGATTATGAAGAAGTGCTATCTCAGGCGGAAGCTGACCCTAAAATTTTTGTAGCAGGAATGCCATAGTAGCCTCCATTTGTCACTACCGTGCTGTGATGTCAGTGTCACGTGCTACACATTCAGCCTTTCGTCGCTGTTGCTCGAAGTCCCACTCCTCTATAACTACTTTCAGACACTCAACCTCAGTTTGTAACTCGTGGTATGACAGCCTAGATTGTGATCTCGACCTAGTCGAGCCATGACCGAAGACTTGGGTTGGGCAAACACCCAACCAAAATCCTAGAACGCGACCGAAGTGCTCCCTAGTGCCTAAAGCTCTCGCAAGTGAACCAGCCGTCGAGAGCTCTTGGGACGAACTATCCTCTTGCTGGATCAAAACAATTTTTTTCTACAAAATCGAATAACATACAATTAATAATATTAAAAATTATTCAAAAATCAAATAATTACCTATGTATGGTTGATAAAATTTTTATACTTACCGCAACTGTTCGAACTTCGTTGTTGATGTATGATCCGTCAGCTCTTTTATGAGCTACCGTCCATACATCACTACGAGTCACCAGACCGCCAATCTCAACCTCTTGAAATTTGAAATAATTAATCAATTTTTTATTATATAAATTAATGTGTTCTTAAAATTAAAAGAAGATATTTATCGATTTAAATTGACCATCTTAACCTTCTTACGCGCAAGGCTCTTGGAGCTAGTGGTGTGTGTGGCATTGTCTGACATATTTTATTCTATCTATTCTTTACAGCCACATCCTAATTAATCGTATAGAGAAATTAATTAGTCACAATATATAAAAATTAAAATATATAAACAGATTAATATAAGCAATTTATCTTGGACTTTGCGTCAATGCGATAATCTATGAAAGTTGCCCACTGATCAAGTGGGATGGTAGCTGGGACTTCATTCCACAACTGATCTCTGGTCTTCGTACCATCATACACCATCCAGAATAAATTATACCGTGCAGCTCTCCACTTCACTCTCAGCAACCGCATGATCAATTTTTGGTGTACGCCCGACACATTAAAGTGTGTCTACAAACAAAAGTAAAAAATTTAGTTACACATAAATAATAAATAAATAAATTAGTTACAAAAACTATGTATTTTCATACCTGAATGTTTTTTATGAACACATTTGTCTTATACTGCTGAGGAATGCTCCTCCAGTCCCTGTAGAAGATCGGGAAGATACGAAAATTATCCTCGATGGTGCCGAGAAAGACCCCGAGCAAACCACCACTATCTCCGATAGGATAGTGGTTGTCGTTGAATTGGACAACCCACTACCAGAAAAATTCAGTTTAGAGATGGAATTTTTCCGTCTCTAACTCTGTTAGAGACGGAATCAGAGACGAAAAAATTTTCGTCTCTAAATATGCGGTCGCTAATATTTAGAGACGGAATTTATATTTCGTCTCTAGTTAGAGACAGAATATTTTCGTTTCTAAATTTGGTTAAATCGTCCGTCTCTGACTTTAGAGATGGAAAATTTCGTCTTTGAATCACCTTTTGGTATACCCTTTACTTGGGGATTACCATAGTAGGAGGCGTGCACCATTAGATCACACCCCATCACAGAGAACAATTGGATCTTCTGGGTCTCCATCTGTGCTTCGACATACAGTACATACAATCCCATCATCATCATTAGCACCCTCAACATCTCCACGTCTGTTTTCTTCCCTTTCATTCTGGGAATGTGGTAGTAATAGGATCCCAATATTGGGCTTATCATCCTCTGCTTGTACCTCTTCCTCAACAGATGGTTTGTATTCAACATTGAGGTCAATGGGAGAAATAACAACATTGGAAGCAAAAACAGGTTAAAGCGCCCATACCCTTTTCTTAGCTGGTAGCGAATAAGCAGTGGCAGAGGCAGAAACTGGTGGGTCAGAAAAAATGTTGAATTTCGCGATTCCTTGCGCTTCTTCGCTGGTAAGGTTGTGCAGGAAAAAATAGTGCCTTCTTCCTGTGTTATATGCTTGTGTTCTTGCTATTTTTGTAGCTCTTGTTGCTATTACATAAGCCTCAATCGCTTCAAGGGAGGTAAGCCATAAAACTTGGCATCTATTTTTTGCTTTCTGGGTCTCTTAGATTTGACAGCAGAAAGGAAAGGAAGAAGCAAATTGAAAGAAATTATAAGACCTTCGAAAATTTTGATAAAGTGAAGTGAGCGAAAAATTTTGGGTTTTGGAATTTGAACAGAGCAGAAAAGAGAATTGGCAAGAAAATTTTGAAACTTTTGAATAAGGCGGGACTTAAAAATTGCGTTCGTTTTGCAATGCTCAGAAAAACCCATGCTTTCTTAGATTTAGATATTTATTTGGTTTCTGGTTCCTTAAAATATGCAATTTAATCAGATCAGATCACGTGGGAGCCTCTTTTCCATTGTTCGCATCTAAATTATAATTAAATCAGATCAGATCACATTTTGCATTCGTTTTGTAATGCTCGAAAATTATAATAGATTTAGATATTTATTTCAAAAATTAGATATGAAATTAAAGATGAAAACTTTATATACACAACTTTTACATTTTATTACTTTCAAAAATAGAGACGGATTTTTTTTAAATTAATTTTTTTCCTAATTTTATATCTAAATATACTATTATTATAATTAGAGACGAAATTAGAGACAAAAAATAAAAAATGAACAATTTCCGTCTCTAAATCCATCTCAAAAAAATTTTATAAACTATTTATGGAATTAGAGACGGAATGTCAAAGACGGACAATTTTTCGTCTCTAAATTCCGTCTCTAAACTTCAAAATTTAAAATCTATCTCTAACTTTTTACATCCGTCTCTATTTCCGTCTCTGTTAGAGACGGAATATTTTCCGTCTCTAAATCATCCTTTTCTAGTAATGACAGCCTTTGACCCTTGGGGGAGCGCCCATACGTCGTGGAAAGTCAACTGCTTGGACATCACCTGCCCGGTCCCATCTATCATAATATAAATATATATTTTCCATTATGTTACTATGACAAAATTAATAAGCACATAAGATTTTTATAATACTCACCGACGACGTCAACTGTCCAAAACCTCTTGCGTCTGCGCTCCTGATGTGCAGCCTGATGCTCTTTCTCCACACCGACAAAAAGCTCATCTATATCGAGGTCAAAATCATCGTCTAGTGTTTGAGCGTCGGGCGGGGGGAGTGTGCATGGGATGTCTTGTGAATCTAGTGTCCGCGAGTCGCTAGCAGGTATTAATGATATGATAGCCTCTGACTCTGCTGCCCAAGAGTTGAGATGAGAAAGTGTGGATGGAATTGTCTCTGACTTCACGGTAGACTGTTCGCCCTCACTGATCACTGGGCAGTCCGTAGGAATTTGTGAACTGGACGCGCCTGCTCTGCCCAGATAGAGTGATCTAGCCTTCTTCATCGTCACCACTCCTGTCAAAATAAAATTAGAAACATAAGTCCTCGCATAAAACTATTTCAAACTGAACTTTGCCTAATAAAATTTATAAAAATATAAAAAACAACAGTAAATTAATTGTAAGTAGAGCACAAATATATTTAAATAGGCAGTAACATCTAAACTAATACCGTAACAAGTATAAATTAACTTCTCCTTCTGGAAATAATCTATCTAAATTTTGCGCGTGTAATGGATCGCTCTCGTATATAAGATTTTCATCTTCCTCACCCATCTCGTATAAGTCATGGGGTTTCAAATGCATCACTATACTCTATTTCTTGTCTAGTTCATCTTGTACATAATACACTCGATGAGCCTCAGATGCCTGGATGTTTAGCTCGTCATCGTCATTTTTACCAGTGTGAATCAACCGAGAAAAATCAACTGATGTCACCCCGAAGTTATCGGTTGCAATTCCCCTTGTTGTAGTTGTGTTGGCCCCACATACACTTAAATAATGTGACTGTGAAATGCTCATGGTAGTTTAACTCAATAATATCTAATAGTTTTCCATAATACGAGATGCCACCAAATTTCATGTTCTTGTCACCACTACTTGCATAACGCCTCGTCCCAAAAGTACCGTAAACTCTACTATTTTGAGTTGTCATCCCTTAGTCTCGCTCTAAAGTTTAAAAGTTGAATCCATTTACATTGTAAGCATTGTATCGACGTGCTTTATCTAGTGGATCAAGTGCAAGAAATTTTAAATTAGTACACTACGATCCATCGTCATCAATTGCAATCTGTAAAAAGAATAAGGGATGAGTTGTTCTCATATTTGACATATGAATGAAATGTGATCACGTCGAAATACTTACACGATACAAAAATCAAGAGACAAATTCTCTGTGGACTTTTTTATCTATCTCGGTAGATAATTGCGTCTAACTTCTTAAACTATGCCATACATAGTCTCTAAATTTCCTGTTAAGTAAACAATGTAGATACACTTAATGCTACACAAAATTCAAAATTATATGCAAATGTAGCTAAGTGTGAGTTAACTTACTGTAAGTAAATATTAACTTCCTTGCAGTTTGTTAAAACATGCCGATGGGCCTGCAGCTTTTGCTGGGAAGAAAGCGTGAAATATTCAAACCCACTAACCGGTCTTTTTATTGGTGGGAACAAACCCCTTTCATACATCCCAACATCGGGTTGATCATCTACACAAGTAGGATGATTGAAGACGGTCTCAACACCATCTATGTACCTTGAACAAAACACTAAAACTTCTCCTACAACATATGACTCTGCTATTGAGCCTTTTGGCCTTGCTCTATTTTGCACGTAAGACTTAAACTTACCTAAGTATCTACACAACATAGATTAGCTGAATAAAATTGGATTAACAATAATGAAAAAAATCTAGATTAGGTATTTTTTATTTTTTACCTTTCGATACGATACATCAAACAATATTGGACTGATCCTCCTAACTTTACTTCCATGACTAAATGTACAGTCAACTGTACCATGACTGTAAAGAAAGACAGCGGGAATAACATCTCCAAATGGCACAGCATCATAATGATATTATTCTGAAGTTGTTCAAGTTCATTAACATTCAAAACTCTAGAACTGCGAACACCAGCTTAAGAAGTGTCTTCCTTATGGCTAACGGTAACAGCTGTTCCATGAGGATGTGACAATCGCGACTTTTTAATCCCCAAATCTTACACTGTCTTACATCATTGCATCTGGAGATATTACTAGAATAACTATTAGGTGAAGATACATTCTTAAGTGTTTTGAAAAAGACTTCATCGCCTGCATTTGTCAATGTCAACAAAGCAGGTGGATATTTATCGTCATCATCTGGCCACAGCTCTGACCTTACACCAAACTTCTGTAAGTCTCTTCGTGCATTTACGTGGTCCTTTGAACGGCTAGAGTCATTAAGTAAAGTGTAAATGATGTTGTCGTAAACATTTTTCTCAATATGCATGACGTCAAGATTATGACGCAACATAATATTCGCCCAATACGGAAGTTTGAAAATATATTTTTCTTACACCATTGTTGAGTCCAGCATCAACCATACCATGACCTCGGGTCCGCTGTTGTTGAGTCCCAACATCAGTTTCCACATTTTTCTCAAATACAACTTCAATATTCTCGACTTGTCTTAAAATGTCTATGCCACTTAGTTGCAAAGGAGAGTTTCTTCTTTCCTCTTTCCCATCAAACCTATTGCGGGCCATCCTAAATTTATGACTCAGAGATAGAAAGCGGCGATGTCCCATAAAATACCACTTCTGACTGTGAGGGAGACACACTGGAGTTGAGTCAAAGTTACAATATAGACAGGCTAATCCATTATGAGTATTTCAGCCTAATAAACATCCAAGGTCAGGAAAATCATTGATTGTCTATAAAAGAGCTACATGCATATTGAACATTTCTTTTTTGAAGGCATTGTATGTCTTAACACCTTCAACCCATAACTCTTTCAACTCATCAATTAGTGGTTGTAAAAATACATCTATATCATTCCCCGGTGCTTTTATCCCTGGAATTATCATTGACAACATGAATGAACTCTGTTTCATAGACATCCAAGGAGGAAGATTATATGGAATCAGCACAAACTGGGCAAAAGCTGTAACTTGTAGATATGTTTCCAAATGGATTGAAACCATCAGTTGCAAGCCCCAAACGAACATTCCTCGGATTTGATGCAAAATGAGGATTCAAAAGATCAAATCTCTTCCATGCCTCAGAATCTTTCAGATGCCTTATCATACCATTAGAAATCTTGTCTTCAGAATGTCATCTCATAAATTCAGCAATCTTAGAAGATATGAACAATCTCTACAACCTTGGCTTAAGTGGAAAGTATCTGAGAATTTTATTAGGCACTTTTTTCCGCTTCTCCCCCTTTTGTTTTGATTTTCACCTTGGTATGGAGTACTTACTACAAGTTTCTTTACTTTCATGCTCACCCCAATATAACTTGCAATCATTCTGACATACGTGAATTTTCTTGTAATTCAACCCCAATTTATTAAAGACTTTTTTAGCCTCGTAAAATGAAGGTGGAAGCTTTGCATATGAGAATACATTGACCAACAACTTAAGTATCATCGACATGGCCTTGTCGCTTATCCCGCACAAACACTTGATGTGATACAACTTCACCAAGAAAGACAATTTGGAATACTTCTCACACCTTTCGTATAATGGTTGTTGACCATCTTTCAGTAACTCATAAAAATCTTTTAGACTATATCGTCCATCCATTCTACTGACGGTGGAACAGGCATATCCACATAATCGACTTTTAATTTCGCGGTGAACCCGAATGCATCACGCACTATATCCTGCACAGGGTCATCCTGAACAATGGGTTCTGCGACCTCTATTAGCATTATATGGTGTCTTTTAGTAGGATCTTCTGTAATTATTTCTCCGTGCAAACTCCAAAAATTGTATCCCTCTGAAAATGGTTTGACGATCAAGTGTTGGCGTACGACCTCTATAAGTTGCCATTTCTTGAATCTACACTTTGAGCATGGGCATATTATTCTACCTTTGACACCAAAGTTGGCAATTGCAAATTTTAAAAAATCGTCTAAACCATTCAGGTACTCTATTGAGTGTCAAGGTTTATAGATCCAAAACTTATCCATATCTGAAACTATTATGAATTTAGATAACAATTAACCTAAATAACTCTTATTCTAAACTGAAAACGCTACTATTTTGCATGGGAAGGTATTTGCAGTTAATTTTGCATAAACCATGTCACATTTTGAAGATTTTTAAATTGCATTAAGTGAAAAAAATATTTGATACACTTTATGATGGAAAGTGATCATTGACATTCAATGAAGCAAAAAATAATCGTGAAATTATAGTAATGCTGTCAACACCTCCTCATTAGTTCGATATAAATAAAGAATCCTGATCTTAAAGAGCTTAAGAGAGATATTGAAGAGAGAGTTAAAAATAGAGATATGAGATAGTTACTTGGTCTTAAAAAGCTTATGATGCAAACTTAGATGCATAAAAGTTATAGATTTCATCGGCAAAATTTATCGCTCCTTATGAAAGTGGGATAAATGATGCCATTGGCTTGTATAATATGAAATAAAACACTTGAAAAATGTCTAAGAATCTAAGAAGAAAATTTCTAACAATTAAAACAATGCCATTGAGAAATTTTTTAGTAATAAAACACTTAGAATCATGGGTATAACAACGGTAAAAAAAAATCGTCGTGGAATCGTGGGTATAGTGTTTTAGTTTTTTTTTAAAATAATTCCTAATACTAATTCCGTCTATTTACTAAAATTTATTATTTTACCTCATCAACAGCGCTAATATTTTAATTTTTTTAGAAATATTCTGTAATACTAACTAAATATATTTAGTAGCTTTCTTGTTTCACCGCAGCAACTGTACTTCAACTCTACTATTATTAATTTATGTATATTATTTAAACATGTTTATCAATATAATAATTATTTTCTATTCATCTGCATCAAGTTTAATTATAATTTTTTAACACTAATTAACTTATATTTAAAACTAAACTCACTATTATTTTTTACTAAATTTATGTTATCTCTACAAGAAACGCGCGGCATGAGGACAGACAACTACCGACGGTCAATCACAACCGTCGCTAAATTTGGGTTTAACCACGGTTTTCAAACCGTCGTTAAAATTGTAAGTTTAACGACGGTTAAAGAAAAACTATCATTAAATAGAGATAGTTTAGTTCTAACTGTTGTAATATATCGCGAATTTAAGCTTTTGTTAAAAATGGTGAAGTTTTAGGATGGTTTTGACAAGACTGTCGTGAAGTAACGACGGTTTTACTGAAAACGTTGTGGATATGTAACATTTAGAATTTGAACCATTACTCGGGATATGTGTGGTTTAACGACGCTTGTAGGAAAACTGTCATTAAACCTATTTATAACGATGGATTTCATTAAAACTGTCGTTATATGGGTTTGATGACGGTTACTTAACCGTCATTAATGGGTTTGACGACGGTTAGTTAATTGTCGTTAAATTAGGCAGTCATCTATAAATTCATTTTTTCTCTTCATTTTCTTTACGAACATTTTAAATTACAGTTTTTTCGTATAAAATATATCAACTGAGCTACTTGAGTGTGCTTTACGAGTTGGGGTATTTAGGTGTGCTTTGCGAGTTGTGGTTTTTTGGTGTACTTTGCGAGTTATTTTTATTTTACTCAAGGTATGTCATATAATGATATAATTATATTTGACTATTTTTTTAAAATATTGTATGTTCAAAATATTTTGCTATATTAATTTTTGTTTGCTTTTGTGAAGATCTTATGGCAACACTCTGACTTTTGTGCATTATTTATTTAGAATCACTTTGAAGGCATGCAATTTAATTATTTTTATTTTAAATGAATTTATGTCAAAATATTGTATATTAAAATGTGATAATAATAGATATTTTATGTACTTCATATTTATTTTAAAAAATATAGTTTACATTGTGATCTACATGTACAAATAAATTTTAAAATTTGTGTTACTTTTTCAATGTTTATGATGTTTAATATTATAATATATTATGTGCATTGAAAATATGTAGGAGGTAATTTTTTTTAGTAATGCTGAAATATTGGATTTAATTATTTTTGAAGTAAAATATATGTAATTAATATTAGAAAGAATTTATAAAAATTAAAAATAGAGATCTTAAGGCAGGGTTGATGGAATAATATGATAAAATTATTAAATACACGTAGTTAAAAATAAAATTTGTTAATAAAAAATACAAGTAGGTTTTAAAAAATGAAAAGAAATATATATAATAACATAAATTTAGTAGAGGAATTGAAGTGTAGTTGATGAGGTAAAATAATAAATTTTAATAAATAGACAGAGTGAGTATTAAAAATAATTTTAAAAAAACTGTGACACTACTTTAAAAATATACGTATGTTTTAATATAAGTTTAACAAATGTATATAATAATATAAATTTAGTATAAAATGATAGTGAATTCAATTTTAAATATAAGTTATTTAGTGTTAAAAAAATATAATTAAAATTGATGCAAATAAATCGAAAATAGTTATTATATTGATAAACGTGTTTAAATAGTATATATAAATTAGTAATAGTAAAGTTTAAGTACAGTTGATTCTGAAATATTAAAATATTTTCACAGGTGATGAGGTAAAATAATAAATGTTAATAAATAGACAGAATTAGTATTAGGAATTGTTTTAAAAAAATTAAAACACTAATTTAAAAATACACATAGTTTTTAAAAAATGAAAACAAATATATATAATAACATAAATTTCATAGAAAATAATAGTGAAGTCAGTTTTAATACACTATGTTCTTACACTATATTCTCTATTAACTAGCAATGTCTTAGGTATAATTGAGCAAAACTATCCTTGAATATATGGCCCTTATATGGGCC
Source organism: Gleditsia sinensis (assembly GCA_037074535.1). Classification (NCBI taxonomy): domain Eukaryota; kingdom Viridiplantae; phylum Streptophyta; class Magnoliopsida; order Fabales; family Fabaceae; genus Gleditsia; species Gleditsia sinensis. The sequence goes on along the minus strand of CM073475.1, from coordinate 6,755,735 downwards.
ACTACTATTACTTTTTCATATAGGGAATTGAAATTTCAATTCCTTATTTGAATTCGTTAGACATTTTACCATGTAAATTCTATAATTGAAATCGTAGCGGCAGATATAAAATCATAATTCAATCTTTTGCTACTTGTGGCTGTCTTTACCAAGATGATGTGATCTATTAGATTCAATCACAAAACTCATCCTTTAAATTAATAACATTAGGAGAATGAAATAAAATTGGCACATGACCAAAAAAAATTTCAATGGCACTGTTTCAAAATTTAGAATTTTTCTTCTTGGATTCATAGAGATTTTTTAAGTGTTTTATTTCATATTATGCAAGTCAATGGCATCATTTATCCCACTTTCGTAAGGTGCGACAAGTCTTGTCAATGAAATTTATAACTTCTATGCATCTAAGTTTGCATCATAAGCTTCTTAAAATCAAGTAGGTATCTTATTTCTCTATTTTTAACTCTCTCTTCAATATCTCTCTTAAACTCTTTAGGATCAGGATTCTTTATTTATATCGAACCAATGACGGTGACTCTTTATTTGGTGCTTCATTGAATGTCAATGATCATAAAGTTTGTTAAATATTTTTTACATGCAAAGCATTTTAAACCTCTTCAAAATGTGTTGTGTTTTATCCACAATCAATTGCAAATGCCTTCCCATACAAAATAGTCATGTTTTCAGTTTAGAGTAAGAGTTATTTAGGTTAATTGTTATCTAAATTCATAATTATTTCATATATGGATAAATCTTAGATCAATAAACATCGACAATCAATAGAGTACCTGAATGGTTTAAACGAATTTTTGGAATTCGCAAATGCCAACACTGGTGTCAAAGGTAAAATAATATGTCCATGCCCAAAGTGTAGATTCAAGAAATGACAACTCATCAAGGTCGTGTGCCAACACTTGATCGTCAAACCATTTTCGGAAGGATACAATTTCTAGAGTTTGCACGGAGAAATGATTACAGAAGATCCTGCTGCATGACATGCTATAATGCCAATTGAGGTCACATAACCCATTGTTTGAGATGACCCTGTGCAGGACATAGTCCGTGATGCATTCGAGATTCACCCCGAAAATGAGAGCATCGATTCTGTGTATATGCCTATTCCACAGTCAGCAGAAAGGATGAATGATAGTGTCAAAGATTTTTATGAGTTACTGAAAGATGGTCAACAACCACTCTATGAAGGATGTGAGAAGTATTCCAAATTATCTTTCTTGGTGAAGTTGTATCACATCAAGTGTTTGTGCAGGATAAACAACAAAGCAATGTCGATGATACTTGAGTTTCTTGTCGATGTATTCCCAGATGCCAAGATTTTGCCTTCATTTTACAAGACTAAAAAAGTCATTAATAAGTTGGGGTTTAATTACAAGAAAATTCATGCATGTCAGAAGGATTGTATGTTATAATGAGGTGAGCATGAAAGTAGAAAAACTTGTAGTAAGTGCTCCGCACCAAGGTGGAAACTGAAACAGAAGAGGGATAAGCAAAAAAAAGGTGCCTAATAAAATTCTTATATACTTTTCAGTTAAGCCAAGGTTGCAGAGGTTGTTCATGTCTTCTAAGACTGCTGAATTTATGAGATGGCATTTTAAAGATAAAATTTCGGACGGCATCATGAGGCATCCGAAAGATTCTGAGGCATGGAAGAGATTTGATCTTCTGAATCCTCAATTTGCATCAGATCCGAGGAATGTTCATTTGGGCCTTGCAACGGATGGTTTCAATCCATTTGGAAACCTATCTACAAGTTACAGCATATGGCCAATTGTGTTGATTCCATATAATCTTCCTCCTTGGATGTCTATGAAATAGAGTTCATTCATGTTATCAATGATAATTTTAGGGAGAAAAACATCAGGAAATGATATAGATTTATTTTTATAACCACTAATTGAGGAGTTGAAGGAGTTATGGGTTGAAGGTGTTAAGACGTATGATGCTTTTAGCAAAGAAATGTTCAATATGCATGCATCTCTTTTGTGGACAATCAGTGATTTCCCTGGTTTTAGATATTTATCAGGCTGGAATACTCATATTGGATCAACTTGTCCACAATGTAACTTTGACTCCACTCCAGTGCATCTCCCTCATAATCGGAAGTGGTGTTTTATGGGATATCACCGCTTTCTATCTCCGAGTCATAAATTTAGGATGGCCTGCAATAGGTTTGACGAAAAAAAGGAAAGAAGAAACCCTCCTCTGCAACTGAGTAGCGTAGACATTTCAAGACAAGTCGATGATATTGAAGTTGTCTTCCGGAAAAATGTGAAAACTGGTGCTGGGACTCAACAACAACGTTCCCGAGGTCAGGGTTTGGTTGATGCTGGGACTCAACAATAGTGTAAGAAAAGTATATTTTTCAAACTTCCGTATTGGGCGAATAATATGGTGCGTCATAATCTTGACATCATGCATATTGAGAAAAATGAATGTGACAACATCATTTACACTTTACTTAATGATTCTGGCCATTCAAAGGACCACGTAAATGCGCGAAAAGACTTAAAGGAGTTTGGTGTAAGGTCTGAGCTGTGGCCAGATGATGACGGTAAATATCCACCTGCTTTGTTCACATTGACAAATGCAAGCAAGAAAATCTTTCTCAAAACACTTAAGAATATATCTGTACTTGACGGTTATTCCAATAGTATCTCCAAATGCATTGACATAAGACAACGTAAGATCGGAGGACTAAAAAGTTATGACTATCACATCTTTATGGAACAACTGTTACCGTTAGCCAAAAGAAAGACACTTCCCAAGCCGGTGTCCGTAATTCTGATCGAGTTCTGTTCATTCTTCCGACAACTTTGTTCTAGAGTTTTGAATGTTAATGAACTTGATCAACTTCAAAATCGTATCATTATGATGTTATGCCATCTGGAAATATAATTCTCATCGTCTTTCTTTACAATCATGATGCACTTGACTGTACATTTGGTCATAGAAGCGAAGTTAGGAGGATTAGTCCAATATCGTTGGATGTATCACATCGAAAGGTAAAAAATGAAGAACACATAATTCAGATTTCTTTCATTATTGTTAATCCAATTTTATTCATTCAATCTATGTTGTCTAGATACTTGGGTAAGTTTAAATCTTTCATACAGAATAGAGCAAGGCTAGAAGTGATGTGAGCATAGCTAGCAAATGGAAATGGAATGCAGATTTGCTGGAAGTCCCAAGTGGACCTGTCATAAGAGCTCGAACTAAAAGATTCAAAGAAGAATTTAATGGTTTCATTCTAAAGGTTCATCAAGGAGATACATGTATTACTACAAAAGAATAGCTCAAAATTGGTTTATGTCATTAAAACCCACTTAAATATGGGTCAAGATTAGCCAATCTGAATATGGACCTAAAGTGCAAGAAGATTGAAGGCTAAAAACTGAATATAGGCTCAAAATAATGGATTTATTTAACGGCCCAATTTAAGCTACGTTTTTATTTATTTATTTACTTTTAATATTTTGTTTATTTGACTAAGAAAGTTTCCTATTTGATAGTTTCTAGAAGAGTTTTCTATTTGTATTTTTCCTTGTCCTATAGGAGTTTTCTATTTGATAGTTTCTAGAACAGTTTCCTATTTCTAATTTTCCATTGTCCTATAGGAGTTTTCTATGTATTTTTCCTTATTAGTTTAGGTTATTGGCCTATAAATAGGCATGTGTGCTCATGAATAATTCAGTTGATCATTTATAATATTAAGAGGGTTTTCTCTTTGGTTCTTTAAAGAACTTTTTATCAAGATTTATCTTGTGGCATTCAAGCAAGACTTATCACTCACAATCTTCTTTCTCTTTCTTGAGTGTGGCATCTGCAATATTTCTTATACATTTGGTTCTTATCTCTTTATAGATAATGGGTTAAGGTCATTTTCTTTAATTTATTTTTGTTATAAATCTGATTAGAACACGATCCTTTCAATCGGATCCCATACTGATTTCGGATTTCACTACTCTTGGTGAGGTTCATATCAAGAGTTCACATCATTTGGTATCAGAGCCTAAATTTTAAATTAGGTTTGATCTATCCTATTTGTTTTCTTATTCTTATTCCATCTTACTATCTTGTATCTTTTTTTTTCTGTGTTCTTTGTTCTTCTTATCTTCTAATTTTTGTTTTATTTCTAGTGTTCCTAGTTCAAGTGCATATTTAAAAAAAAAATTCAAAAAAAATTCGAAAAAAAATCGAAATTAAAAAAATAGGAAAAAAAGAAGTGTTGAACTCTGAAAAAAAAAATATAGAACCAATTGTTGTTGAAATTCAAGTTCCCATCTAGATTTTACATTCTGATCTTAAAAAAAGAAGGTGATTTAGTAATTCTAATTGAATCAATTCTTTTTTTTCCTTGCTTTGATATTTAGATTTAGTTTTCTTATTTTGGTTATTTTTCCTATCTCAATTGTTTCCTTTCCTCTAGTCATTGATTTCTTTCTATTCTAGTTGCTTATTGATATGATTTTCTTATCCTATTACTTATCTTATCTTTATTTTTTCTTAAAGTTCTATTCCTTTGCTTCATAAAATTCTGTTTGTTTTTTTTTTCTTCCTTTGCTCTTTGTACTCTATTAGTCGAGTTTGGATTGTTGCAAGAAGAATTTTGTGTGAGTTTCTTTAAGTTCAATAAAGAACTGAAATAGGGGATTAAGAGAGGAAAAAGGCAAGAGAGTGTGAGCTTATAAGAGGGTAAAAGTCAAAATTTGAGTAAACACGAGTGTGAACGTCATTAATCTTGAGAGAAACACATGAGTTAGTGTTGTGAGATTTTTTTCTAACATTATTTTGCAGGACAATCATGTCACATAAGAAAGACAAAAATACAATCGATGATATATCGGGAATGGCAGATCCGAAGTTGTTGATGGAAGGTTTAGTGAGTGAGATGAGGAGATTGTTGAGAGTAGAGATAGAGCAGGTTCATAAACATTTAGATCGGGTAGAGAATTCACAAAATACTCCCAATATGCATAGGAGAGAGATAGTTCAACCGAGAAAAGTGAGTTTTGAAGGTAGAGAGTATTATAGAGATGATTTTGATGAAGTTGATAGGGATTTGAGTAAAAGATATGGTGGGAGGTTTAGAGAAGTTAGGAATTGGGAAAATAATAACTTGGGTAGTTTTAAGATGAAGGTTCCGTCGTTTCAAGGCAAAAATGACCCCGAAACTTATCTAAAATGGAAGAGAAGGATGGAGTTGTTGTTTGGTTATCATAACTATTCTGAGTTGAAAATGGTAAAGTTAGCTATCGTGGGATTTACTGACTATGCTATTATTTAGTGGGATCAATTGATTTTAAGCAGGAGACGAAATGGAAAAAGGTCTATTGAGACATGGGAGGATATGAAAGCAATTATGAGGAAGCGATTTATTCTAAGTCACTACCATAGGGACTTATTTAAGAAGTTGCAAAGTCTTACTCAAGGTTCTAAAAGTGTTAGAGACTATTATGATGATCAAGGGAGGTTACAAAAGAAAGAGAGTGAAGAAAAGAAAATGAGTGAAAGAATTAAGAGAGAAAAATATAGAGATGCAGAAAAAATTATGAGAGAAAAAGAGATAGAGGACAGAAAAAATATGATAGAAAAAGATAGATAGGCCCAGAAAATTAAGAGAGAAAAAGAGATAGAGGACGAGAGAATTAAGAGAGAATATGAGAGAGAGGTTGATAAAATTATGAAAGAAAAAGAGATAGAGGCCGAGAAACTTAAGAGAGAAAATGAAAGAGAGGCTGAGAAAATTGATGGAGAAATTAAAAGAACCAATTGGGTCATTGAAAGAAAAATCGAGAGAAAACAAATGAATTTTTATACAAGAGAAAGTGTGACAAAAAAATGTTTTATTTTCAATTTTGTCAATGATTGTATTAAAGAGCTTAATTCTTATTTACCCAATATTGAAATTTCTCTTTTGCAGGGTAATATTCTCAATGCATGTGAAAAAGTGGCATTTGATAAGTTCTTTGGGCATAATAAATTTCTGTTTAGAGAAAATAAATTGTGTATGCCTAAATATTCATTGTAGGATTTTCTTGTTAAGGAAGCTCATGGAGGTGGTTTAAGGTGGTATTTTGGCATATCTAACACTTTAGATGTTCTACATATAAAACATGATGCAAAACAAATATGTGAACAGTTTTTAACTTGTAGGCAAGCTAAGTTTAAGATGAAGCCCCATGGTTTATATGCTCCTTTATACATACATAATGAACCTTGGGTTGACATATCTATGAATTTTAAGTTGGATTTACCTCAGTCAAAAAGGGGTAGTAATATTATATATGTGGTTGTTGAAAAGTTTTCTAAAATGAAAAATTTTATACCATCTCATAAAACCGATGATGCATCTTATATTACTGATTTGTTTTTCAAGGAAATTGTGAGATTGCATGATATGCCTAGGAGTATTGAGCGTGTTAACATAGATGGTTGGAAGAAAGCCATTTTGTTAAGCAAATCTATAAGAAGGGAAGGCAAGAAATTGAGAGAGAAAATGAACAATATGTCAATAAACCTAAAAAGGGACACAAAAGAATTGTATTTGATCTTGGAGATTGCGTTTGGTTGTATATGAGGAATTAAAGGATTCTAGCCCAAAGACATTTGAAATTACTTCAACGAGGATATGGTTTATTTCAAGTGATTGAAAGAATCAATATCAATACCTATAAGCTTGATCTTCCTAGTAATGATAATGTTAGTGTGTGTTTCAAAGTTATTAATTTAACTCTTTTTTATGTAGGTGTTGATTTGAGGACAAATCCTTTTCAAGAGGAGGGGAATGATGTGAGCACGGCTAACAAATGGAAATGGAATGCAGATTTGCTGGAAGTCCCAAGTGGACCTATCATAAGAGCTCAGACTAAAAGATTTAAAGAAAAATTTAATGGTTTCATTCTAGAGGTTCATCAAGGATATACATGCATTACTACAAAAGATAGCCCAAAATTGGTTCATGTCATTAAAACCCACTTAAATATGAGTCAAGACTAGCCAATCTGAATATGGACCTAAAGTGCAAGAAGATTGAAAGCTAAAAATTGAATATAGGCTCAAAATAATGGATTTATTTAACTGCCCAATTTAAGCTACGTTTTTTTTTAATTTATTTACTTTTAGTATTTTGTTTATTTGACTAAGAAATTTTCCTATTTGATAGTTTCTAGAAGAGTTTCCTATTTGTATTTTTCCTTGCCCTATAGGAGTTTCCTATTTGATAGTTTCTAGAACAGTTTCCTATTTCTAATTTTCCTTGTCCTATAGGAGTTTCCTATGTAGTTTTCCTTGTTAGTTTAGGTTATTGGCCTATAAATAGGCATGTGTGCTCATGAACAATTCAGTTGATCATTTATAATATTGAGAGGGTTTTCTCTTTGGTTCTTTAAAGAACTTTTCTGAACTTATCAAGATTTATCTTGTGGCGTTCAAACAAGACTTATCACTCAAAATCTTTTTCCTCTTTCTTGAGTGTGGCGTCTGCAATATTTCTTATACTTTTAGTTCTTATCTCTTTATAGATAATGGGTCAAGGTCATTTTCTTTAATTTATTTTTGTTATAAATCCGATTAGAACATGATCCTTCCAATTGGATCCCATATTGATTTCGGATCCCATATTGATGGTGTTGACACTGTCTTCAATCGTCCTCCTCATGTGGATGATCAACCCGATGTTGGGACATCTGATAGGGGTTTGTTCCCACCAATAGGAAGACCATTTGGTGGGTTTGAATATTTCACGCTTTCTCCCCAGCAAAAATTACAGGTCCATCGGCATGTCTTAACAAACTGCAAGGAAGTTGATCCTTACTTACAGTAAGTTAACTCACACTTAGCTACATTTGCATACAATTTTTCATCCTGTGTAGCATTAAGTGTATATACAATGTTCACTCAACATGGAATTTAGAGACTATGTACGGCATAGTTTAAGAAGTCGGATGCGAGCATTTATCGAGATAGATAAAAAAGTACACAGGGAATTTGTCTCTTGGCTTTTACTTTGTGTAAGTATTTCAACGTGGTCATATTTAATTCATATTTCAAATATGAGTGCAACTCATCCTTTATTCTTTTTACATATCGCAATTGATGACGATGGATCGCAGTGTGCTGATTTAAAATGTCTTGCACTTGGTCCACTAGATAGAGCACGTCGATACAGTGCTTACAATGTAAATGGATTCAAATTTTGAACTTTAGAGCGAGACCAAGGGATGACATCTCAAAATAGTAGAGTTTACGGTACTTTTGGGATAAGGAGTTATGCAAGTAGTAGTGACAAAAACATGTAATTTGGTAGCGTCCCGTATTACGAAAAATTATTGGACATTATTGAGTTAAACTACATGGGCATTTTACAGTCATATTATTTAAGTGTATGTGGACCAACACAACTACAACGAGGGGAATTGCAATTGATGACTTCGGGATGACATCAGTTGATTTTTTTTCGGTTGATCACACTAGTGAAAATGATGATAACGAGCCATACATCCAGGCATCTGAGGCTCATCAAGTGTACGATGTACAAGATAAGCTGGACAAGAACTAGAGTATAGTGATGCATTTGAAACCTCATGACTTTTACGAGATGGGTGAGGAAGATGAAAATCTTATATACGAGAGCGATCCGTTACACACGCAAAATTTAGAAAGATTGTTTCCAGAAGGAGAAGTTAATTTATTCCTTTTACAGTATTAGTTTTGCTGTTGTCGCTTATTTATATATATTTTGGACTACTTACAATTAATGTACTATGTTATTTATTTTTATAACTTTTATTAAGCAAAGTTCATTTTGTAATTGTTTTATGCGGTGACTAATGTTATTAATTTCATTTTGGCAGGAGTGGTGACAATGAAGAAGGCTAGATCACTCTACACGGGCATGGCAGGCGCGTTCATTTCTCACACTCCTACGGTTTGCGCGGCGAACAGTGAGGGCGAACAACCCACTATGGAGTCAGACGTCGTTTTATCTATACTTCCTCACCTTTATTCTCGGGGAGCAGAGTCGAAGGCTATCGCGTCATCAGTCCCTGCTAACGACTCCCGTCCACTGGATTCACATGACGTCCCATGCACACTCCCCCACCCGACGCTTAGGCACCGAACGACGATTATGCCATCGATATAGATGCAATTTTTGTTGGCGTGGAGGAGGAGCATCAGCCCGGTGAGCAAGAGTGCAGACACAAGAGGAGTTGGGCAGTTGATGTCGTCAGTGAGTATTGTAAAAATTTTAAGTACTTAATAATTTTGTCATAGTAACATAATATATAATTGTCTATATTATGATAGATGAGACCGGGCAGGTAACGTCCAGACAGTTGACTGTCCACAACGTATGAGCCCTACCTCAGGTGTCAAAGATGATTGTCCAGTTCAACGACAACCACCAGCCTATCAGAGACAGTGGTGGTTTGCTCAGTGTCTTTCTTGGCGAAAGTTATTCCCGATCTCCTACATGGACTGGAGGAGCATTCCTCAGCAGTCTAAGATGAATGTATTCGTAAACAACGTTCAGGTATGAAAACATATATCTTTTGTAATTAATTATATTTATTTATTATTTATGTGTAATTTATGTGTAACTAATTTTTTACTTTCGTTTTCATATACATTTTAATGTGACAGGTCTACACAAGAAACTGACCATGCAGTCGCTAGGAGCGAAGTGAAGAGCCGCACGGTACAATTTATTCCGGTTGGCATATAATGGTACGAAGACCAGAGATCAGTTGCAGAGTGAAGTCCTAACAGGCATCCCACCTGATCAGTGGGCAACTTTCAAAGACTATCGCCTTGACACGAAGTCTAAGGTAAATTGTGTATATTAATATATTTATAAAATTTAACTTTTAAATATTGTGACTAATTATTTTATCTATGTGATTAATTAGGATGTGGCTGCGAAGAACAAACAGAACAGAAGACGTCTGACAATGCCACACACCACTAAATCCAAAAGCCTTGCGCGTAAAAAGGCATAAATGGTAAGTTTAAATTCATAAATATCTTTTTTTTAAATGTTAAGAAGACTATAATTTATATAATCATAAATTGATTAATTATTTTAAATTTCAGGAGACTGATCTTAGAGGTCCAATGACTTGCAGTGATGTATGGACGGCAACTTATAAAAGAGCTGACGGATCATACATTAACAACGAAGTTTGGGCTGTTGCAGTAAGTAATAAAATTTTATCAACTATATGTGGGTAATTATTTGATTTTTAGATAATGTTTAATATTATTAATTGTCTATTATTGGATTTTGCAAGCAAAAATTACTTCGATCCAATAGGAGGACAACTCGTCCCAAGAGCTCTCGACGACTGATTTACTTGTGAGAGCTCTTGGCATTAGGGAGCACTCCGGTCGTGTTCGAGGATTTGAGTTGGGTACCCAACCCAAGTCTTCAGTCGTGGCTCAGCTGAGTCGAACTCACAGTCTAGGCCGTCATACCACGAGTTACAAACTGAGGTGGAGCGCTTGAAAGCAACTATACATAAGCGAGACGTCGAGCAGCAGTGACGAGACGCTGAGCTCGCAGCACGGCAGGGACAAGTGGAGGCTGCTATGGCATTCCTGCTACAAAAATTTCAAGGCCAGCTACCATTTGAGATAGTAGGAATTCATAGTCCCGGGCCCAGGGTAATTTTTTAACATATAAAAATTGTTGGTATAATTTTGTTTACTTTAAAAATGCTAAAAATTCTAACAAAAAAAATTTTATTTTTCACGACCCTAGTGACCATGGCAGTGGGCATCAACGTTATCAGCATCCGCAAGGTCTGGGAACATGATTTAGTTAATATAGTATGTATATGTAATTTTGTTATGCTCGTGACTATTAATTTTTTTGTACATATTTTTCATTTATATATATATTCATTATAATTCAATAATTTACGTATATCTAATATGTAGTTAAATATCAATAATTTTTTAAATTATTAAGTGATTTGCACGCTTAATTATTATATAATAGATAAAAATGTATCTAAATTAATTTGCTAAATATTAAAAATATAAATTAATTTTTATACATGATGGTTTAATAATAAAAATTTTTAATAAGAATTAGTTTTTATGAATAATAAAAAATATTAAATATTATATTGAAAAGAAAATTTCGCTTTAAAAAAATAAATTAATTTCCACGTATAATTGATAAAAAATAAAAAAAAATTCTCAATTTAACGATCGTTTTAAAACCGTCGTTAAACTCGTTATAATGACGATTTTACGCACGTCGTTAAATAAATTTTAACGACAGTTTTGTAACCGTCGTTAGAAGTATTCTTAACGACGATTTTGAAACCGTCGTTATACCAAGTTTTATGGCGGTTTTGTAATCTTCGTTAGAACCCGTCATAACGACGCCGTTTCCACTGTTGACTAAAATCGTCGCGATGCTCACGAATCCACGACTATTTCATGACCGTCGTTAAATGCCTTAGCGACGGTTAAAACTGTCGCTATATCCACTTAAAAATCGTCGCTAAATCCTTCGTTTGTTGTAGTATATTATATATATTTGTTTTCATTTTTTAAAACCTACGTATATTTTTAATAGCAAATTTTATTTTTAACTACGTGTATTTAGTAATTTTATCATATTATTCCATCAACTCTGCCTCAAGTCCTATATTTTTAATTTATATATATTCTTTTTAATACTAATTACGTATGTTTTACTTTATAAATAATTAAATCCAATATTTCAGCAATACTCTAAAAAAAATTACCTCCTAAATATTTTCAACGCACATAATATATTATAATATCAAACATTATAAATATTGCAAAAGTGACAAAAATCTTAAATTTTATTCATAAATGTACATCACAATGTAAACTATATTTTTTAAATAAATATGAAGTACATACAATATATATTATTATCGCATTTTAACATACAATATATTAAAATAAATTTCTCTAAAATAAAAATAATTAAACTGCATACGTTCAAAGTGATTCCAAAGAAATAACGCACAAAAGTCGATAAGTTACTACAAGTTATTCATAAAAACAAATAAAAATTAATATAGCAAAATTTTTGAACATACAATATTTTTTTAAAAATATTCAGACATAATTATATCATTACATGACATACCTTGGGTAAGATAAAAAAAAAAAAAAAAAAAAAACTCGCAAAGTACACCACAGTATGTCAACTGATGTATTTAGTAAGCAAAAACTGTAATTTAAATTGTTCGTAATGAAAATGAAAGAGGAAAACGGATTTATAGAAGGAAGCGTGGTTTAATCACGATTTTAAAACTGTCGTTAAACCCATTGACGATGGTTGACTAACCGTCGTGAAACCAATATAACGACAGTTTTGATCCATAACCGTCGTTATGCTTAGGTTCAACGACAGTTTTTTTTCAAATCGTCGTTAAACCACACCTATCCCAATGAACGGTCAAAATTTTAAACGTTACAAATCTACGACGATTCAATTCAAACCGTCGTTATATAACAACGGTTTGAACTAAACCGTCGTTAAACTTCACTATTTCTTATGAACGTTTATCTCTGTAACATATTACGATGGTTATAGTTGAACTATCGCTATTTAACGATGGTTAAAGAAAAATCATTGTTAAAATAATAATTTTAACGACAGTTATAAAATTGTCGTTAAACCTTGATTTAGCAACAATTTTTGTTGACCGTCATTATGTCTCCGTCGTTATTTTCTACTTTTCTTGTAATGCTATATGATAGTTTTCATTTGTTCACTCTAGGTAAGCATGAAAAAGAGACATTTTATAGGCTTACTTTACCATGTTATTTATAGATTTTATGAGAATTGATAATATACGAAAAATTTACAATTTTAATATGATGAAATTCACTTGAATGCTGTATGACTAATGCTAATCGATGTGTTTTTGTAAATTAAGTTGTGCAAAAATGATCAACGAAAAATATCAAATATAGATTTGGTCAAAATCTATAAGAAAAAATTAAAATAAAATTGGGCCACTATGATGATGACTTAATCATAAACACCTTTTTCTGTCCTAATTCTCACTCTGTTAACCGAGCCGCAGCGGAGAAAAACCCGATCCCATTTGTGACCTCTTTTACCCAACTGACCACAAGATCAGTCCCTAAAGAAACTTAATGAAAATTTTAAGAAATCGGTCAAATACTCGCCAAACATGCCTTTGCTTTTGTTCTCCATTCTCTTACCCTCTCTCATCCCCACTTCATATAAAACTCGACTCCCTCTCTAATTCAATCAACAAAGCAACTCTTTGTCTCTTTTTTCGTCTTCTATGGCTTCTGCCATCAATCTTCCGAAAAGTGCTAACATAAATGACGTTACATTCTCAGAAAGCTTTCTGCCAAAGTCTCATTCCTTTGGGCAGGTGTCTTTGCCCAAGAGAAACAAAGTCTCTCTCTCTAGGCTCTCAGTTGTAGGTTCTGGTTTCGCACCAGCAGTCAGCAAAACTGCAGGTGATGGTGTTGCCAACATTAGAACTCCTACTCCTGCTCTATCAGATTCTTGGAGTGAGGTCCAAGGGTGCAATAACTGGGAAGGCCTTTTAGACCCTTTACACCTTCTTCTTCGCCAGGAGATCATCCGCTATGGAGAGTTTGTCATAGCTTGTTACAAGGCCTTCGATCTTAATCCCAACTCGAAGCGCTACTTGAACATCAAATATGGCAAGAAGAGTATGTTGAGAGAGGTGGGTATGGAAAACTGTGGCTATGAAGTCACAAAGTACATCTATGCCACTCCTGACATCAACATTCCTATCCAAAACTCTTCTTGTGGCCGGTGGATTGGATACACTGCCGTGTCGTCCGACGAATCTGTTCAGAGACTAGGCCGGAGAGACATACTGATAACTTTCCGAGGAACTGTTACGAACTCTGAATGGATTGCAAACTTCATGAGCTCACTGACTCCGGCCTTGCTTGACCCCCATAATCCACGACCTGATGTGAAGGTGGAGTCTGGATTTCTCTCTATTTATACCTCTGATGAAAGTTCTACCCAATTCGGACTTGAAAGCTGCAGGGAACAGCTTCTTTCGGAGGTTTCAAAGTTGCTAAACAAGTACAAAGCGGAGAATGTGAGCATAACCTTGGCGGGCCATAGCATGGGGAGTGCATTGGCGCTCTTGCTTGCATATGACATAGCAGAGCTTGGATTGAACAAAGAGAACAGAAAAGCTGATGTGCCCATTACGGTTTTCTCGTTTGGAGGTCCAAGGGTTGGTAACTCAGGTTTTAAAATCAGGTGTGAAGAATTGGGTGTCAAAGTCCTGAGAATAGTGAATGTCAATGACCCGATCACAAAACTACCAGGGGTTGTCTTCAATGAAAATTTTAGGGTTTTGGGGGGTAGATTTGAGTTCCCTTGGAGCTGTTTCTGTTATGCTCATGTGGGTGTCGAACTAATGCTTGATTTTTTCAACGTCCAAAACCCTTCCTGTGTTCATGACTTGGAGAGCTACATTGGCCTTCTCAGATGTCCCGACCCGAAGAGGCTTCAAATTCAAAGGGAAGGAGTAAATCATCTGCTCGAAAAGGCAAGAGAGTTGCTCTTGAGCTCTCATAACATAAACAATATCATGCCGTGGATGTTCGCTGGTGGCAACCACTATGGAATGATGGGTTCGGTCTCAAGGGACTTAATAAGCTCTTGAGGGCGATGAACTGATTTTTGGCCTTGTTCTTTTGCTTATCTAGGTAGTAATTAGTGAACTAGAATTAGAACCAAAGAGGAGAACTAACATACTAATTGTGCATTGAAGAATGGAGAGTACCATGTAAAACGCTTGTAAAACAAAGATGAAGCTGTCAAATTGATTTAATTTTTCTGTAGAAGAGTTTATTTGTACACCATAACACCCTGTTTATAGTAGTATATTATCTGCATGCATTTTATATTTTGGTCCAAAAAGTAAAATTTTCTGATCACTCTCAGCTGCTCACTCATTTTAGCACTAACAACGACAATAATAACAACAACGAAATATTTTCTGCACTCATTTTAGCACCACAGACGGAAAAACTGATTCTACAAGCACCCATCTTTTCCATAATGTTTTTTAACCGATGAATTAACAATCGGTAGCTAGGTCAAGTTTTAAAATGAAACAGTTGATTTCTTTAATTCTTTGTTCGGTGTTCTAGGTAACCTTCTCCCTTCTCGCACTCTTTCCTTTTTGGTGATGGCAAGATTAATGGATCCCAAGTATATGCTACAAACACGGCAAGAATAATCATTTAAAAATGTCGCAAATCATACATTCAACTCAGAGATATAACTTTTGCTTCCTTAATAGCTTAAGAGTTAACAGCGAGACATCAAACCCTAGTCTTTTTGAAGTTTAAGTTGGAGAGTGAGAAATTAGATGCTGCAAAAATAATAGAATTATGGTTATATAGATGTGCTTCACCATGTCATAATAAGAAAGTGAAATTTGAGAGGAACTCGATCAAGTCAGGGAATGAACAGGGAAAATAATGAAATAAAAAAAAACTAAAATGTTGAAAAGAACAATGAAAAAAAAAGAAGGGCTTTCTCTTAACATAATATTCCTTTGGCTCTTCTATTATTTATGAGTTGAAATAATCTCCTGAATTTTCTCCAATAAGTTCTTTACTGACATTCATAGACAAAGCTTTCCTTGTCCTCCCAGCAGAAACGCGTACTCTTACTCGTATGCCATGTCTTAATTACTAACGGAATTTGTATACTAGAAATTTTAAGGAAAAACTAATTGTAAGAAATAATTGCTTACTACACCAAGATGGAACATCAAGGAAACGGTCATTGATGGCTGATTGAGGAACTTCTACTAGTTTAGACAACAAGTCAACAACGCGTGCCGCCCAATTAGGAGAAACATTGGATCAGTGACAGATCTGTCGAAAAGAATCAGTAGCAATATATGTGTTCCACGTTAATTCCGAAGTCCATGAACCTTTGAGAACAGTAGTCACTTCAATTGCTTAATATACTGTTTCTAACGTTTACTCTATCCCTTGTTCTACACATTTTTCCGCTGTTCCCATTTCAGAATCATTGCTATTTGCTTGACTTATGCTTGTGTTCATGGAGAAAGTGACTGGCATTTAGTCATCTCGCATGAAAAATGTCGTCTCCTTTTTCTTATCTTTGTTTTAGAAACGTGTAAAAGTAATAAAAAGCTTGTTAGATTTTCTAAATAATCTGAAGTGAATTTAAAACAATACAATAGAAAATTATAAATAATATATCTATCTTAAGCATCCATAATGGAAGAATCTTGCTGTGACATGTTTAAGTGTCTACATTTAAGCCAAGTCTTCCTCTCCTTATTAACTCAAAGAAATGAGTTACTTAATAAATTGGAAAAGTGGCACCACTATTTGGTATTTATAAATCGATCGATTGTTATATACTCATTATGGATAGTAATTCTTTAGCCTTAGATCAATAAGGTAAAACTATGCAACTAATTATTTATTAATAAATATCCAGTTCATATTATTAGACTAATATTCAATCTATTTTAATAAACTAAAACACTATAATAAATTCAATCTAATAATTTTAACATTCTCCTATTCAGGCGACATCGATTGAATTTTAATTATTTATACAAAACAAATTTAAAAAACGACAAACAAGTTAAAAAATTGTGGCCATTGATCTTTAGCCCAATAAGAAACAACTCAAAAATGATCAGTTCAATAAAATAAATAACTTAGAACTATAGACAAAAATACACAATTAAATCATATATTTCGTTCATAATCACATAAGTGGACTATCCATTGACATGACCACAATGATATAATAGTGTAAATGCATAATAATGTATAATATATGATATGTCTATATATATACATACATATATATATATATATACATACATATATATATATATATATACATACATATATATATATATATATATATATATATATATATATATACATATATATATATATACATATATATATATATATATATATATATCTGTGTGTGTGTGTGTGTGTGTGTGTGTGTGTGTGAGTACGCGTGCACGCGCGAACATCTTTTTAAAAAGATATTATAAATTATTTTTCTTGAAACAATTTACTTACTATTTCAAAAGAGGTATAACATGTTTCTTTTAGAAAAACACATCACTTTCATTAGGAAATTTATTTTCACGCTAAGGTTATTTTGTTTAGTGCCACCATAAGGTTACTCTATCCATTGTTGTTATAAAGTTATACTTTCCATTGCCGCTATTTTGCCTACTGCCACTATAAGGTTATTTTTTTCTCAAGATTTATGTATACATCCATAAAAGGAATATAAATAAAACAATTACCATTTCTCAAAAGAAATATCCATATCTTCGATATTATACCGATACCAAAATCAATCACTTATAAAGTGATCATCACAATCTATTTGCTAAGATAATCACTAGCTATCATGTACACATTATGAGATAATTATGAACTTCGTATCCATTTGGATTATTAAATCATAAAATTAAGTGCTAATACAATTAGTGTCACCTCCCATTGGTCAAAGACATCAAGGAAAATATCAGGTTCAACAAATTTCATAGTTAATCCAAAATATTTAAATAAAAGTTATTATGACTTCATAATTATTGAAAATATCAAACTGTCTTACCACAACTTTCACTATCTAAGAATTAGCCAATTTTTGTAACTTAATATCAACCCTTAATACATTTCAAAAGAAACACACTACAAAATATCAGAGATGGAATCAAGAATGTTATGCAGTCATTAAATCTACGACCCAACATGTAAGGTGGATATTGTGAAAACCATATATCAAGCACAATCCTCCAAGAATAATAGACTAGTCAAAAAACAATTAGACTGTTGGCCGCTACGATACACTGTCTCTAAGCCACCAACTTGCTTTCAAGCAAGTATCTTAATTCAGTTTCTCACAAATAATGATAACTATTACATTATTACCTGGAACATTTTCTCATCACGAGAAAATTATCAATAAATTAAACATATAATTTAGATAGTATTTAATTCAATTTCTCAAGGCCATAGACAATCATTACAGAATTAACATAATGCAACAATTAAGGTCTTAATACTAACCATCAAACATCTCTCAAAATATGAATATCTTCATCAGAAGCAAATCGATGTAATAAACATCTCTCAAGACAATGCATCACATTTTCACAAAATTAGTGAAAATTATCCCATAATCAAATGCATAAAAGAAAAAATTAATTTAACTTTGACTCTTTAATCAATGGCAACATACCATATATGTCTATTGACATTAGGCATAAAAATTCTTATGTTGCAATAAACACATTACAAACAAGCCTTAAACTCTCCCAAGAGATTTAATTTTACCCATCATGCTTTGACAAAAAATTTGACTGTGACTGTTTAATCAATGGCAACATGCCATAAACCACTGAATGTTTATTGACATTAGGCATAAAAAACCTTATGTCAAAGTAAACACATTATGAAAAAGCTTTATACTCTCCTAGGAGATTTAATTTTACCCATATATCATGCTTTGACCAAACATTTTAAGAATGTGATCATTAAATGAACACTTCATTCTATTACGGAATGATTAAATGGCGCACAAGCTTTGCTTTGCTTGTTCATTAATTTGTGCCTAAGAATTTCTTATACGCGGTACTTAAGCACATGTTTCTTCTTTCATACGATGGTTGTGTTTATATTCTCTTATTTGTGGACAGTTTGCTTTGCTTTGTATTGGATTTGCTTCACGTGAATTTGCTGCAAAATTACTTGAAGTTATTGGATGCCTAATTTCATTCTATGAGGAAAATCACTTTCACATAATGGATTAACGGCTTTGGTTATATGGGATTATTAGTTAATTGTTGTTTTGTGAAATTTGGTTGATGGGGATCATTTTTAAATGCGTTGTTCATGTAGTTTGGGTTAGTGTTTGGAATATATATGTACCAAAATTGGTTTTGGCATTTTTGGCAATTTAGTACGACTCTTGGTTGTCCTTTCCCTTTTTTCCTTTTTAAAATGTCATATATATTTTATTGATTCACTTTTGTCATATTTGAACAGGCTAGGGACAAATTCTAATAGTCTTTGCAATTAATCCCACAAGTAATGCTACATCAAGCTTTTGAAGAGAACTACCTACTTGAATGTATCTAATGATTTTAGTATTTATTTAGTTTTTAGCTAGGTAAGCTACTTGATTTTGAATTTTTGTTATATCTGAAAAATTGATATTCAATTTGAAATTAAGTAATGATATAAATTTATTTCAATTTCTCTCTCTTTTTCTCTTGATCCTTCATTATTATGCTTGTAAAAAAGATAAAAAGATTTTACTGATAATATTATTAAATAAATATTGCAAAAAATAAAAGAAACATCAAGGAATTCAATGGCAACATGTAAAAGTCACCCACGAAAAGGGACTCCTCTCATTATAGAAAGTCTACTTTCAATGATAACATGTAAAAGTTGACATCAAAACTTTTTGTGACAATATTATAGTAACAAATTTTAGGCTTTTGGTCCCTTTTTTTTTTTTTATGATGGTAACCTTTACTAAAGGTCACATGAGTGTCACAAGAGCTTAGAAGCCTGTACCAAATAAAGAAAGGCAGAGGAATAATGCCAAAGGAGATGCGAGGAGGGATGCTTGCCTGAAAGCACACAACATATCGAAATCTTTTTAAAATATATACTTTTTAATAATAAAAAATAAAACTTTTTTATGTTTATTATGAAATTCCTAACCCATTTTTTTGCTTATATATAATATTAATATTAAAATTTTCTCACCATACAATATAAATTCTTTCAAAATAATTTTAAAAATAATGATCAAAAACAAAATTACAATAATTCTTTTTACTTCCTTAAGCTTACACAAACAAAAGTAGTAAGTCAAAATTGAAAAGAATGAAATATAAGACGATTTCATTTCAAGATTCCATAACATATATAATTTAAGTTCTAAATTCTATATTATGCCTTGAAATGTTTTAAATTAATAAATTTGGTATTTTGATTTTTAATATTTTTTTATATTTTTCTGTGTTATTTAGATATAATAGAATATATTATTTGAAATTTATACAAATTAAACACAAAACTTCGAAGAAATTACAAAAATTATGAAATTTTTAACTTTACAATATAAAAATTTTATTTAAATATCCTATGTACAACACAGGACTAATTTAGCATAATTCATAAAGACTCCCTATGATATTTTTTCAATCATAAATAGCACATCAATATCTGTTTCTTCAAAGGACTATTTTTTTTATAAGGGACCATAACAATTCTTTCAATTTAAACACATATTTCAATTAGTTATTATATCATTTTTTAAAGTAAGCAAACTTAAACTTTGATCAATTATGTTCAACATTTTTAGATGTGAGGAGCCACTGCCAAGTCAATTAGTTGAGATATGATTAACGCAGACTTTCTTTTCTAACATATGCAAACTTAAACAAAAAAATTTACTTCCAACCAATGAGAAGTCTTAACATCATCAAAGTATAAAATCTAATTTCATATGCAATAATGACGGATGAAACAAGGAGAACAAATTGAAAAATAAAACTATTTAGAATTGAATCTTACAAAGAAAGTATTTAGTTAGAATGCGTTGATCAAAATAATACTAGACACTTGTCTCAAGCTAAGCCTGTTTCTCTCAAAGTACTTGTTTAAAATCCATTGATATTACCCAAAAAAAAGTTGTGAATCACCATAAAGATGTTAGCTTTGGAAAAAAAAAAAAGAAAAAGAATATTGATATAAATCTTTTTTTTTTAAAGTATGTCTACATATTACTAATATTGTAAGACTAATCTCCTCATTTTTTGTTACGATGAAAAGATTCTCTTAATACACATTTATTTCAAAAATAAAACTTGTACCTTTTTTTAATAGTATAGTTCGTTTATAACTACAATATCAGTGTAAATTTGAAAATAAAAAATTCAACCCTAAAAAATAAAATAATTTCAAGTGCCAGAGTAATCAGGATCACCTAAGAATAGAAATAATAATAGGAATATTAGTTAATTAAATATTGAACTTATATAAAAAGGCAGCAGTTTATTTGATAATATTCTTTATAAAAATAAAAAAAATACAGCCACTGTGATTCAATCTTTTTATACCACATACGCAAAGAAGACCCTTGCGTGTTACACAGAAACGCTGTCTCCCTTCTCTTTTGCTGAGATTTTTTTCAGAGTGAACATATAGGCAAAAGGGAAATTTTCTTTTTTGGAGCTGCCTTTAGGTCTCTTTCTAATTTTTTTTCTTCTTTTTCTCTTTTCTTATTTTATTTTTATGTTTTGTAAATAAATCTCTTAGATATGTCTTTTACTATAAATTTAAAAATTATTTTGATATATATCATTCTAAACAGATCTGGGAGTTTTTTTTTTACCTAGTATTTCTGTCCCTGATTGAGATTTTTTTAAAAAAAATTGGTTTTAGTTTAGATATATTATGATATTTAAAATATTTTATTAATTTAAATAAACAAATAAATAGAAGTAATTATTTTTTTGTGACACTAATTATGGTGAAGATTTTATAAAAAAATTTTAATTACTGTAAATACCATTAAAATTTTATTTTGAATGAAATTTTATTTTTCTGTCCTAAAAACAAACAAACAAACTTAACTGTCGGTTACATTTGTTTCTTTCGTTTGGCATGGCGTCGCTTTCATTGGTTGACTAGGCCAAGATAGAGCCCCACTACCAAACTTCTTCCTTGAGAAACGCCAACATAGACCGCCCCAGACTTTCCTCATGGCTTTGCCCTTTTTTTTCGAATGGAAAAATTTTATAAGAATAATTTTTTTTTTATTTAGTAATAAAAATAATTTTCATCTATCTCACTTTGAAAATAAACTAAGTTTGGACACAAATATCTTTATTTATCAGCCATATACTATACTATCAACCATCACTTCATCCTCATTATCTACTATTTGTCATATTTTATTGTATAATATAAACAAAAAATTTATTAAATTTTTTATAATAAAACAAAAAATAAAATTTTGTTACGGAAATAATTTTTTTAATATTTAATTATTATTTTTATTTTCTTATTTTTAAGAATGGATCAATTTAATCTTCTTATAATTGGTAATTAATATGAATTTGGCTCTTCTAATTTTAATAAATAAATAAAAATAGTCATTCCCCTAAGCTCATCATATATTATATAATTAACATGTGGTGCATATGTTACATATATATCATTTAAGAACACGAGTCATGCTCAGTTATCCAATAAAACACATTAATGATAAATTTAATGGTAGACACATAACTTATGCGTAGAAGATTAATGCCAGAATAAATAGTAAACTTAACAGAATGATTATTTTGACTTATTTGTTAAAATAAGATAGACTAAATTTATATTACAAATTATAAACAAATTAAATTAATATATTTCTAAAAAAAAGAAAAAATATAATCAAATCTTTTTTATCTTAATTAAAAAATTAATTTATGTTAAAGCAAACAAAGCTAAAAACATAAAGTAAGAGAGTGGCATTTCAGTGAGTATAAAGACCTACAATTTTCTCTTATCTCATAAGAAAAGTAAGAAAGTGGCATTTCGGCGAGCATAGAGACCTACAATTCTTCTCTTATCTCATAAAAAGTGGACCTTCCTTGACTACAATTTTCTCTTATCTCATATAAAAAGTAAGATTCGCATAAACATACCTTGTGGTGTCAATGAATATATGTTAGGATGAAAAATAATATTATTATATGTATAATAAAAAATAAATTTTAAATATTTAATTATTAAATAATAATAATTTAAAAAAAAAAAAGAGGAGAAGGAGATGCGGAAGAAGAAAAATCTGCAAACATTCGTATATGAATAGTGTGAATAGTATTTCTCTCTCTTCATTTTCTTTTTCTAAATCTGGAGTACCTTCGAATTTTCAATCTCAAAATTAAAGGTATCACTAGATTCAAGACAAAGAGTACTACAATAATGGCCAAATAATTTTTCAAATCAACCGTAGAATCGTCGTAGATCGAAAATAGAAAATTTAAAAAAAAATTCTAAAACTCTAATTTAAAGACCTCAAATTGAAAATCTGACAACATAGATGGATTTAACAGATAAATAAACATTAAAATATGAAATTTTTTGGCCATCTAACAACTTTTTATGCGTTGTAAACAGTAAATCCAGTATGTATGAATAGTGATTTCGACAATGAATAGTAATTCCGACTATGAATAGTATCCATCAGTTGACTAGTGTTGACTAAGATCTTAGAAGCCAAATTTCACAATTCTGGAATCATTTCCTAAGTTTTTGGACTCTCCAAACTCGTTTTTTATATCCATTTGATCAAATTTAAATTAAAAAATATATATTTTAAGGCTGTCCAACCTGGAGCCTTATCCTATGAGTAGATAATTCTTTCTATGACTTACCCTATACTCTTCTTGAACTTTAAATATATAATTGATTATGTTTACAAGTATGTATACTTTTATATGTCTTTGAAATGGATTAAATTATCTGAATTGTTTACAATCTGGTATATAGTTCAAGAAGAGTATGGTTTTAAAAATAGATTTTTGAACTCATTGAATATGTAATTGTAAATGTATTTCTCATTATACGGTAAAGGAAATATATTGTGCATGTGGCATTGATATGTAAAGCTATAAGATTTCCTTGAAAACGGGCATATATATGTGATTACCCTGATTGAAAAGTTTTTGACAGAAGAATTGTACTGAGACTGAAAATTTTGAATTTATACTAAAACCTCTGTTTTGAACGATATGGTATATGTGTAAATAATGATTTATGTGGAGGAATCCTATTGGAAACATTGTTTGCTAACAGCAGGTAATGTTAGTCTTGATGCACCTTGATACCTTAGCTAGCAGGAGTGATGCTAACCTCGTGTGACGGCCAACACATAGGATATAATATGTGAATGAGAGCGAGATGCCTCCTATCTAAGCGAGATGCCGACTATATGATATGTGATTTGTCCTCCCTTGCTATGTGTTTGGAAAATGTCCATATTATAGTCCCTTTGGGTGTTCTCTTGAATGGTGGTAGGGCCAAATTTAACTAGGATACTGAGTTTAGGCAAATCTTACACCACCAAAGTATGGAAAGGCTTGAACTCTGATATGGGATCTTCCTAATATTTTCATGTAAAATATTTTGATGCATAACAACATTTATTTAATGATCATACAGTACAATATATGGTTTAGGTTATCTGAATATCCTTTGTTTTGAGAATATTTGAAATGCGGGTCCTATATGGATGTACTTTTGAATTGTATTTTTTATGTGACAAATTTTAAAATATGAGTACATCCATATGTTAACCTAAGAGGTCATAAGAGGTATTATTTGCTCACTGAACTTTCAAACTCACTACACGATACGTACATTTTTTTTTCATATAAGGATACAGAGTTTGGTCCTACAGCTACGTGATCAACTAGGAGTCATACTCTCGTGGTGAGCCTATGTTGTTTTCAAGGCTCACAGTATTTAAATCATTCTGTATTTGTACTCTAGAGTATGCTCTAAACACCACAGGCAGGATCCTTACTTCTGTTGTACTTGATGTTTGTAGACTTGGTCTATATATTGTGTATACATGGGAATACCTATCTGTAAAGGAGTGTATTATACATGTTATGAAAAATATATGACCATAAAGTATGCGTTTCACGTGCCTTAAAATTAGGGGCATGACAAGTTGGTATCAGAGTATTAAGTTTTCCTGTGGCTGTCAGAGTTAGTAGGACATTTAGTATGGATGTGAGCTAAACATATTTATACATCAGGTGCTGTTGAGGAATTTTATAGGATTTTAATTTCCTTTCTATTTCAAGTTTGTTAAATTTCCTAGCATAAGATTGATTGAATATTGTGGCATTTTAAAAAGTATTTAGGGGTCAATTTTTGCTTGAAAGTGAAAGGGATAGGTGTTTCAGAGAATTTAAAGAATTGAGGCAAATGTCAAATATGATCGTTTCTAAGTATGATATATGTTTTATTCGGTTGTCTAGATATGGTAGACTTTGATGTGATATTGAGAATAGATTAGTTGGCATCATGTCATGCCATTTTAGAATGTCATCTTAAGGTGATTAAATTCAATATTCTCAAAGAATCTCCTTTCATGATATGAAGTGATTGTAGTGAAGTACCGAATAATTTAATCTCTGATTTAACAGCTCATAAGCTATTATAACAAGGATGCCAAGGGTATTTAGCAGTGGTCAAAGACGTTGATGTAAAGTACCTCAATGTAGAGCAGGTTTCAGTGGTTAAAGAATTCGTTGATGTGTTTCCTGAGAAATTGCTAGGATTACCCCGAAAATAAAAATAGAATTTGGTATTGATTTACTTCCTGAAATCGAACCAGTGTTTATACCTCATATAGAATGACATCCACTGAACTTAAGAAATTGAAGAATTAATTGCAATATTTGTTAGATAAGGGATTTATTCGCATTAGTATTTCTTTGGGGTGCTCTAGTTCTATTTGTAAAAAAGAAATATGAATCGCTGTGATTGTGCATAGATTATAGACAGTTGAATAAGGTGGCAGTGTATAATAAATACTCAATACCTCGTATAGATGATCTGTTTGATCAGCTATAGGGTGCTCAATATTTTTTTTAAATAATTGATTTGAAATATAGGTATCATCAATTCAAGATAATGAAAGATGATATTTCAAAAAAAATTACTTTTAGGACTTAGTATAGGCATTATAAGTTCTTAGTGATGATATTTGATTTAATAAATGTCCCAGCTGCATTCATGGACTTGATAAATAAAATACTTAAACTATTCTTGGATCAATTTATTATTGTATTTATTGACGATAAATTAGTATATTGCAAGTTCAGAGGATCATAAACAACATTTGAAGATAGTTTTACAAACTCTAAGGGAGTATGGTTGGCAAGATAGTATCCAAATGAACCCTAAAAATGTAAAAGTGGTATAGCAATAGCTACATTTTACTACAGTTAAAGATGAAGATCCAAGTCTAATTTGTGCTTTTTTTGGTTTTCTATTGTACAATCAACTTCTCAACATTTAAAGCCGAGATGAGAATTTGTCGTGTTGAGTGTAAGATAAACCTTCGTTCTACAGTATGATCAAGAAAAAAATAATAAACCATCAAAGAAGTGATTAACATTTAACAAACCTATCGGTTCGTAATGCATATTCAGTTGTGCCCAAGAGACTATTTGAAAAATCTCCTCTAAAGTACCAAAACCACCTGGTAAGGCAATAAAGGTATCAGCATTGCTCATCATTCTAGACATACGCTTATGCATGAAAACTACCATAAATTCTTCCTCAATTGTCTTTCCTATGATGTTGGAAGCAGCTAGAGCTGTAGAAATAATACATATAACTTGACATCCTTCTATATGTGCAGCTGTAGACATGCACTCTATTAACCCACAGTTACCTCCATCATAGATTAAATAAATTTTTTTTCTAGCCATCACCATACCTAGATTTTGTATTGCTTTCCCATACTCTCCATCTTTTTCAAGACTGGAACCACAAAAGACACAAATATTTCAAAATTGATGGAATGCAGTTCCCTCCATAACTATACTCACCCTAACTTTGAGTATAAAGGTAAAGATACTAACGTGTGCATTATAGAACTCAGAGAAGGGCATACATATGATAGCTATGCAAATAGGTCAGGCATAATTAGAGCAACTATGTGAGTGATTGGTGGATATCAGCTAAATTGAAGGTAAAATTTCAAAAATAACGGCACACATACATATGTATAGTAGTTGTGATTGTGGCTCATATTAAGCACATAAAGAGAATAAGGTTAAGATATCACTAGAAATTTACCTTTTCCTTGTTGTCCTTGATGAAGCATTGATGTCTTGATTCTTGTAGATAAAGTTGTAAGTGATAGGTGTCATTAAAAAAAAGAGTGAAAATGCAAACCAATTAAATGTTGAAAAAATACAATCAAATGATTTATCTTGTTTTTCCAATGTTCTTGCCGGTCGACTATTGGTATTATTAAGTCGACCAGTTATTTTGAAAATTTTTAATTTGGACTTGTTTATTTTACATTTGACTGATTACATCTGTTTTGAAGCAACCAACTGTATCCTACCAGTTAACTACGTGTTCTTTGTTTTTCACAGACTTTTGTAAGCTCATAAATACTTCCTTTCCATGTGCTATTCTTCCATGGAGTAACAGTATCTTTAAATTAGATTTTGACACATATATTCAAAACTTGCCGCCATCGATTTTTGCCAAAATAGCAGCTAAGTTATGTTTACATATTTTCAAGAATTACGATCACCAATTTTAATTTTCTTTCAATGCTTTGTCCAAACTTCTAACTTCCTATTTTGGTAACATGCTCTATTATGTATTTCTCTTTTTCTGTTGTATTATTCTTCATTAATGTTTAGCATTAAATGTAAGGTTCTTTTGCTTATTACAAGGAGGGTTATTTTCTTTTCTTTGAAACTCAATGATTATAGTATTCAAGTGGTTACTAAGTTAAAGTAATGAAAAGTTTGAAAGAAATAGGTGGATGGTAGCCTTATGGTGTTTTGACGAATGTAATCAAGAGAATTAGTGGCGTTGAAGTTCTTGAGGAATAAAATATGGAAAGTAAGATTTAAATTAATCTTTGAAATTTTAATTTGGAAATATTGAGAATATTTTGAGAATCATGTCCAAAAATAATGTAAGTGATTAAAATATTTGTGTTAAGAGTTTATACCATGCTAAATTAAGTCTAGTATTTAGGATATGAATTATGTTGAGATTAGAAATTCATGTGTGAATAATTGTTGAGAAAGGAGATTTTAGAAAAATCATAGATTTTGAATATTGATAACCCCAAGGCAACAATGATATACTAAGATTTGACAGAATTGTACTAGTATAATGGTAAAAAGAAGATATAAGTTATATATTTTTCGTTGTTTGGTGAGTCAACAAGTAAGAATTAAATATATTATTTTAAGAGAGCTATTCAGGAAGCCTAAGGATTTTTGTTATAGTATAGCTGATAGTAAATCTAAATGATGTGTTTATGCATTGAAAGTTATGCTTTAGGTATTTTTATATAATTTTGATGAAAGTGAGGAGAAATTATTTGTCCTTAGTTGAACTTGCCCATATCAATAATTATCAGGCCAATATACAAATGGCACCATTTGAGATTTTACATGAAACATCGTAAGTCTCCTAATAGGTGGGTGAGTTGAGTAAAGTTAAACTTTTGGAATCTAATTTAGAATAACATGCAATAGATAGAATATGACTAATTTAAATTGATGATGCTAGTTTGGAAAACTTGCTTCAAGCATATGTTTTCAAGTTTGGAAGGAAAGCTCTATGGTTAAGGTTATATGGCAAAATCACTAAAGTGAAGAGACTTCTTATAAAGTAAAGATGATATACAAAAGAGATATCCCCAATAGCTTGAGTAGTAAAGTTAATAACTATAAGTTATGCCTTGACTTCATTACTTACTTGTAATAGGATGGTTTGAAATTCAAGGACCGAATTTCTTAAGGAGGAAAAATATAATATTTCGTAATTTTTAAATAATAATTTTTTACTATAAACAAATATATTTTTATTTTAAGTGATTATGTTTTGTTAAAAGTAAATATGCTTTTAATTAAAATGATTTTTGTTGTTTAAAATAATTATATTTGGTTTTAAATAAATTTTTATTATTTTTATAAATTTCTTTCTTTTAATATGCATGGAGTTATTTTATATTATGATTTGTTTTATTAAACTTTTTATTAAGAAAATTATTATTTAAGAGTTTAACTAAAGTTTTGCAAGAATATAAATTTTTAAAAAAATTTGCGATATTTTAGGATGAAAAATAATGTTATTATATATATAATAAATAAATAAATTTTAAATATTTAATTATTAAATAATAATAAGTTAAAAAACAAGAAAGAAAAAGAGGGAAGGGGAGATGCAGAAGAAGAGAAATCTACAAACATTCATATATGAATAGTGTGAACAGTGTTTCTCTCTCTTCATTTTCTCTCTCTAGATCTGGAGTACCTTCGAGCCTCCGATCTCAAAACTAAGGATACCATTGAATTTAGGACAAAAAGTACTACGATATTGGCCGAATAATTTTGTAAAGCAGAATTGTCGTAGATCGGAAGTAGAAAATCTTATAAAAAGATAAACTCTAAAACTCTTATTTAAAGACCTCAAATTGAAAATCTGACACCGTAGATAGATTTAGGAGAAAGATAAACCTTAGGATATAAAATTTTTCGACAATCTGACAACCTTTTTTGCATCGTGAACAGTAAATCTAGCATGTTTAAATAGTGATTCTGACAGTAAATAGTAATTTCGATCGTAAATAATACTAATCAGTTGACCAATGTTGACTAAGCTGCCGGAAGTCAAATTTCACGATTCTAGAGTCATTTTCTAGGTTTTTTAATCCTCTGGACTCGTTTTTGAGGTCCATTTAATGAAATTTGGATTGAAAAAGTACATTTTAGGGCTGTCTAACCTGGAGCCTTACTCTATGAGAAGATAATTTTTTTTATGACTTACTCTATACTGTTCTTGAACTTTAAATGTATAATTGATTATGTTTATAAGTTATGTATATTTTTATATGTCTCTGAAATAGATTAAATCATTTGAATTGTTTACAATTTAGTATATAGTTCAAGAAAAGTATGGTTTTGAAAATAGATTTTTGAACTCATTGAATATGTGATTTTAAATATATTTCTCATTATATGGTAAAAGAAATATATTGTGCATGTGGCATTGATATGTAAAGCTATAAGATTGTCTTAAAAACGGGCATGTATATATGATTACCCTGATTGGAAAGTTTCTGACAGAGGAATTATATTGAGACTGAAAATTTTAAATTTATATTGAAACCTCTAGTTTGAATGATATGGCATATGTGTAAATAATAATTTTTATGGAAGAATCCTATTAGAAACACTGTTTGCTAACAGCAGTTGATGTTAGTCTTGGTGCACCTTGATACCTCAGCTAGCAGGGGAGGTGTTAGTCTCATGTGACGGCCAACACACGGGATATGATATGTGAAGGAGAGTGGTATGCCTTCTATCTAGGTGAAATACCGACTATATGATATGTGATTTGGCCTCCCTTGCTGTGTGTTTGGAAAATACTCATATTAGAGTCCCTTTGCGTGTACTCTTGAATGGTAATAGGGTAAATCGTAGCTTGAATACTGAGTTTAGACAAATCTTACACCACCAAAGTATGAAAGGGCTTAAACTCTGCTATGGTGGTTCTGATATGGGATCCTCCTAATATTTTCATGTGAAATATTTTAATGCATAACAATATTTGTTTAATGATCATACATTATAGTATATGGTTTTGAATATATGAATATCCTTTGTTTTGAGAATATTTGAAATGCGAATCTTATATGGATGTACTTTTGAACTTTATTTTCTATGTGACAAATTTTGAAATATAAGTACATCCATATGTTGACCTAAAAGGTCATAGAAGATATTTTCTGCTCTCTGAGTTGTCAAACTTACTACACGATGCTTATATTTTTTCAAATAAGGATACAGAGTTTGGTCCGGCAGCTACGTGATCAACTAGGAGTCATACTCTCGTGGTGATTCTATATTGTTTCTAGTGCTCACAGTGTTTAAATCATTCTGTATTTGTACTCTAAAGTATACTCTGAATGCCACAGGCAGAATCTCTGCTTCTTTTGTACTTGATGTTTATATAATTGGTCTATATATTATGTATACATTGGAATATCTATCTGTAAATGAGTGTATTATACATGTTATGAAAAATATATGATCGTAAAGTATGTGTTTCACGTGCCCTAAAATTAGGGACGCGGCATTCTTTAACTGAGCAGTATGTTACTCTTGACATTCCAAATGATTTTATTATACGATGGAAAGCTTAGGGATATACCCACTGGCATCTAGGAGTAATAAGGCTGATACTAACTCTTCATGGCAGACAAGGCTTACTAGTCATAACACAACTTGCTCTTTTAAATACAAGCTATCTTACTTATAAGCATACTATTATTGGAAAAATTCTTACAACTCTCCATGCTAGAAGCGTATTCCTGACATTTTATCCTAACTATAATGTCAGTATTAATTACAACACCCTTCTAGATCATTTTCAAGTTTAGATCTAGATCGCAGGAGCACCATAAGTTGGTGATACACTCTCAGCTACTATATATCACCAGATAATTTATCATGTCCAAAATCCTTTACTAAATTTGCCTACAGGCCTTTCCTCAAATGCTATGTTCATAAACGCTCATTAGAATATTGAGATTTCAACGATCGTGTAGATTCCTAAACAAATTTTTAGAAATGATTTATTGCAGTTTATGCCACTTGTGTGAATGACGAATTATAAGAAATTTTGTCAAAATACTTAGCTCATTCAAAATTTCTCAAATCCTATTTTATAGAAAATGCATGATGGCACTATCAAAACAACCTTTAAAAGTCCTGAAGAAAGTAGTAATTCTTCTCAAAACCATATGATCACTCCCATTCCTTTAGCATATCTGAAGATTTCAATATATGCATTTTACCCATATGGATATGTTACTTACACAAATAAAATCAATGGCCACCTTATTTGGGATGTTTACCCAAGTATGTGTGATCTTGAATGTGAAATGAAAATATTTCAGCCAATATGAAGAGATGTACGAGGAAACAGAAAAAATAACAGTGGGAAGAACAACAAATAAGGAGAAAAAAAGGATCTTATAGGCCTCCACCACCTTCTAGAAGAAAATATTACCCAAACAATGGTCAATGGACTGGAATACAAAAAAAATATGAGTCTCTACCTTTTTATGAGCTAGCATTGAGAAAGCTCAAGAAAGAATGTATTCTTTTAAATGTAGATAAGGAAGAGACATTAAATGAATCATCAGAATCCTCAACTTCACTATCCAATCTATCTCCATGCATGATGTTCACAACAACATCTCCTTCTTATAATCAATGTAACATCCCTAATTTCGTTTCATGTATTCAAAGTAATATCCCTAAGTTTGTTTCTTTATTGATAAAAGTACATAAATATTTAATTAAGGAAATAAAATTTATTAGACAATTTTTAGATATCTAAGGAAATATAATCCTTAGAAATTCTTCACCTTACGTGTATGCATAGAAATGTTCTAACATTAAGGGAATAGGTAAAGAGAGAAAACCTAAGAGGAAAAATTAGAAATAAATATACTAAAGAAAGGTAAAATTCTTGAGTAAGGAAGATAAATTTTTTTGTGAAGTAAGTAAAGGTATTAAAATTTCAAGAAGATTGGATTTGGGTAATTTTTCCTAATTTAAGATGTAAAGTTACTAAGTTTAGTATCTCCACCCATAAATTGAGTTTTCACCTATGGACACTTCATATAGAGTTTTTCTACTTCACATGAATTTTTAGCAAGTCAATAGGATAGCCCAAGGAAGAAATAAAACATAGACTTGGACTAGGATATAGAAATTGGACCGGTAGCCCAAAAATCTTAAAAATGTGACTAAGCCCATTATGAAAGGTAGAATTCTAACCAAAGTAAAGAAAATGGGTAAGAATGAGTCCAAACCCAAGAGGAAAAATAAAAATAAAAATAAAATAAAGTGATGAAATAATGGTGTAATCAAGATTAGGTGACATGGTATTAAGACAAAAATTTAACAAGTGGTGTGATATTCTACATTCATAATTTTAGCAAGTGGTATGATAATACAAGGCTTTAAGACAAAACATCTATATCCCTCACTTATAATTTTAGCAAGTGGTATGATAATACATGGCATTAGGATAAAACATTTCTATCCCACACAAATAATTTCAACCAAATAATGGAGATTCAAGGGCTAGAAATTTGCCACCTAAAAAGGCAAACCTATCATACTTGATTAAGACAAAAGAAAAAAAATGAATCCCTAAATCAAAGGGACCTTGTCCCTTATCTTAGAAACATATTATCATAATTTTCAAAATACAAATCTCCTTTTGCTATGCATATCTTGACTAAGGAAGAGGAAGATAAGAACATAAGTTGTTTGTTTTCCAAAAATTCAACCAAGTGTATCCTAATTGTGATAATGTAGACCCATGATCATGAAAGATGAATTACTTGGTGGTCTATTTAAACAAAATCCACCCTTATAACATTAGAATTTTTGTCCAAGTGAGGGAGAGGAAAAATAGAAGCAAGATAGAGTGAGAAAAAGAGAGGAAGAAATGAAGAAAGAGGAAGGAGAAGTCTAAAGGACTAAGTGCTCAAGGTAAGTTTAACAATATTTCTTTTTGAAGAAAAGTTTTGAAACTTGTAATATTTATATAAGATTTTGATCTTAGAACTTTGATAATTGGTCATGGATGTTGCTATATCATGTTACATATTATGTATGTTTGAATACTTAGGCTGGTGTAAATAGTTTTGCAGAGGTATGGCTATGGGTGGCAAAATTTTAAGCTTATATTTTTAAAATTCTGGAAAGAATTGGTAAGGAACTAAAACAAATGATTAACATACAAAATGTAGATATATGTCTCACGGATTTGTAACCACTGAAATCACTCAATTTGGAGTCCATATGAGGTAGATATGGTCCGATTAGTATGCAGTGGTCAGAAATTGGTTAATCAGGGAAGAATATTTTAGGATAGCTTCTGTGTTTTAATTTCTGAGAATATTCTGTAGGAAATTAAAATAAATCATTAACATAAGAATTATAGATATATGTGTCATGGAGTTTTAGACACTGGAATCACTTAATTTTAAATTCTTATGAGGGAGATATGGACAGATTAGTAGGTAGAGGTCAGAAACTACCTGAAAAGAAATAACATGTACTTTGAGGGAGTAATATTACTTTGATTTCTTAATATTTCGCTAAACTGTTCAACATAATAGTTTTAGATAATTGTTTTATCTTTAAATTGACAAGATCACCTATATCGGAGTTAAATTGAGGGAGTTATGCTCTGATTAGAAGGTCAGATAGGATGAAAACTTGCGTCAAGGAAATAAAGAAATAAAATTAATATTTAAAAAAGAAGAATCTTATAAATAAAAATAATAAATGACTAGTATATGCCATAGCCATTGCCATTGTATGAACTTCTTACCATCTTAAGTGTGAAATTTTGACATGAAAATATTTTATAAAGTGATAATTGAAATGGTTATGTTCATGGCATGATTACCAATGATTTTTTGTAATAATTATATTTTGATGAACATACTTCTTATTGACAGCATATTTTTGGCTATTATTGTGAAAAAAAAAGAAATGAGCACGGTCAAATGGCAATCCGTGTGGTGCACCAATAGGGGACGCCCTACTAACGGTTATGATCATGTTAATGAGAAAAGAAAGAGAAAGTGAGCCATGTCGGACGGAGCGAGAAAAACCCGTATCGGAGAGTAGAAAATACTCACCCTGACTAGGATAGCTTGATATGAGAATAAATTGATAATCATCATATGATATTCTGAAAATAGTTAATCCTATCATACATGTCATTATTGTACGATTCTCATGTGCATAGATATAGTGCATTTATGTGACCAAAGATATTTGCTGTAGTTTATACAGCTGAACATGACATGAAGAGCTATATTGATGATGATTTATTGTTAAAGTTAGTGAGATTTAATTCTTACTATATTTTCATGTCATGTTCAGAAGAATAATTATGCAGATTTTCTCTATGGCACTAGCTTTTAGCATATGTTGGATCGAGTTACACTATGTTGAGCTGATCCCAGTAATATATATGGTGTCTATGGTCGAGTTGACTAAGATCCTGGTGAAGGTGCAACCACCCGCACCCGTATCTCTAGAACTGGTCAACAGGGATGAATAAGATGTAATTATATATGTGTTAGATTTTTGTACGAATGTTATTGATTAATGATATGTATGTAAACTCTGTATTGTATAAATTAAATAAATGTTATTTTGAGTTAAGTTGTAACGAGGTAATAACTTCATGGTATTTAAAAAAAATTGTTACTTAAATGGAGTTGTTACAATCAACATTTTCCAATTTGGAAAAATAGACTAATCAAACTCCCAAAGTCTCATCTAGCCCATATGCTCAACCTTCAAAGGTACCAATGGAAGGCAACTTGGAATTAGTCACATCAGTTGAAGAAGTCTTAAACTGGAACACTCATAATGCTAGGGCCCAAAACCATTATTTGCAAAAGCTAGACTTAAAGATTAACAAAGTTACAGCTCATACTACTCAATCAAATTCAAAGATTGAGTCTCTGACATATCAAGTTCAGATTCTATATCAAAATCTATTGACACAAGTGCAACAGATAGATGCTGAACTGAGATATTTTCTTCAACAAAGACATTTTGGCCTTATCTCTTCTCAAAAGGAACTTGAAATAAATGCTTTCAAAGCTCATATTAAATAAATTAACCAAAAAAGCCCAAACACAACCACTGTTTAAAGCCCCATATCATTTTTCAGTATATGTTCCACCATATCTATCAACCTATGTTTATTCTCAGCCTAATTATTTTAAACACTTCAAAATGACCCATGAAAATTTTCCTATATCCTCTCTTAAAGCACGTGGTCAACCTAAACCTAGAGAAAATACCCAATATCCACACAAAAGTATTGTTTCATCCTTTACATCTAAATATGATGCATCCCCTGTAAGGGATACTGAGAAAAATAAAGATAAATAGCTTACTTATCCTTTACAGTATTTGATCTTTATAGTTGATCCCATCCAAAATCTTGAAGATGAGCAGTCTGGTAAATCGGAATATGAATCTGGCTCTACAGTTCAAAGTCCAGATGAAGATATTACAGACATAACAGCTATGTTGATGGCTACTAAGTTCAAAAAGATGTGCAAAAAGCCATACTTGCAGATTAAATACAAACATACACATTGTAGCTGCTCAAGTAAAAGAAGAAGCTGCAATCCTTCTTTCTAGAAGAATTTTGTAAAAAACAAGAAGAAACAAAAACTTCTTCAAATTCTTCAAAAAGAAATCCAAAAAAGGAAGACAAAAATCTAGCAGGTGTTATATTTGTAAAAAATAGGGACATGTTGCAAAAAAATGCCCCAACAAATTCATCAAGGCAGTAAAGATGATTCAACATGTTCATGCCATACTTCCATATGAAGATGCATATATAGAATCACTTTTTCATAACTAAGTGAGTTAAATGATGAAACTGCATTTCCCCTCTTTGACTCTTCTAATATAAATTGACAGAAATATAATTCAGCTTGTTT
This sequence comes from Gleditsia sinensis, assembly GCA_037074535.1. Lineage (NCBI taxonomy): Eukaryota > Viridiplantae > Streptophyta > Magnoliopsida > Fabales > Fabaceae > Gleditsia > Gleditsia sinensis. The sequence continues at coordinate 6,719,308 of CM073475.1, read as the reverse complement.
AGAATCTGAAGAAGTTCTAGACTATCTCCCATATTACCTTCCAGTTTTCTCGATACAAGAATGTTTAAAATTTGTCTCAATCTCAAAACCCACTCCTTTACCCTATGCAGAGATTCAAATCTTATTATCCAAATTTGCTAAGCCAATAAAGGCCATAGCATATATGGATACTAGAGCAGAAAGAATTATGATAAATTCAGCAGTGCTTCCAATTAAAGAACGGAAGCTTCATGTTGAATTCTTTAAAGCTACTGATGAAAAGATCATCAATACCAAGCTTATTACCAAAAATAAGGTTTGTAAAAAAAATTTCTAGATTGCATCATATGGACAAAAGTATTAAAAACTAATCTTCTTGATAGAGACATTATGATCGGCTTGGATGTCTACTTTTAAGCAAAGAATTTGTAAGTTTTACCTAATGGTCTTGGACACAAACAAAAATCGAAGCCATATACTTTCAAGCAAAGAATTTGTAAGTTTTACCTAATGGTCTTGCATTAATCTATAAGATTCTATTCCCGGTGGTAGAAATATTGCAGACGCCACACTCAAGAAAAAGGAAGAAGATTGTGAGTGATAAGTTTTGCTTGAACGCCACAAGATAAATCTTGATAAGTTCAGAAAAAGTTCTTTAAAGAACCAAAGAGAAAACCCTCTCAATATTATAAATGATAAATCTGAATTGTTCATGAGCATACATACCTATTTATAGGCCAATAACCTAAACAAACAAGGAAAAGTAATAGAAAACTCTTATAGAGTAAGGAAATATAGAAATAGGAAACTCCTAGAGAGCTTAGGAAAAACTCTTCTAGTCAGACAAGGAAACCATCAAATATTAAACTTGAAACTCTTAGAGAGTTTAGGAAAAACTCTTCTAGTGAAACAAGGAAACCATCAAATACTAAACTTTCCTAGTCAAATAAAGTAAATAAATCAAGAAAAAAACGTAGCCTAAATTGGGCCATAAAATAACTCATTGGTTTTGGGCCTATATTCAATTTTCAGGCTTGAATCTTGTTGTACTTTAGGTCCATATTTAAATTGACTGGTCTTGGCCCATATTTAAATGGGTTTTAATGTCATGGACCAGTTTTGACTCTTCTTTTGTAGTAATGCAGGTATCTCCTTGATGAGCTTTTAGGATTAGACTATTAAGTGCTTCTTTGAATATTTTAGCCTAAGCTCTTTTGACAAGTCCACTTGAGACTTCAAGTAAGTCTGCATTCCATTTCCATTCGCTAGCCGTGCTCACATCATTCCCCTCCTCTTGAAAATGATTTGTCCTCAAATCAGCACCTACATCAAAAATAGTTAAATCAATAACTTTGAAACACACGCTAACATTATCATTACTTGGAAGATCTAGCTTGTAGGCATTGATATTGATTCTTTCAATCACTTAAAATAAACCATATCCTCTTCGAAGTAGTTTCAAATGCCTTTGAGGTAGAACCATTTCCTTTTTCATATGCAACCAACCTAATCTCCAGGATCAAATATAATTCTTTTGTGTCCCATTTTAGATTTATTGACATATTGTTCAATTTTTCTCTCAATGTCTTGCCTTGCCTTCTTATAGATTTGCTTAACAAAATCAACTTTCTTCTTTTCATCTAAGTTAACACAATCATCCATCGATAAAGGAATTAAATCCAAAGGAGTTAATGGATCTAAACCATGCATAATTTTGAAATGTGAAAACTTAGTTACAAAATACACACTCTTATTATATACAAACTTGACATGTTTCAAAAACAAATTAGACTCAATACTCCTAGGCATGCCATGCAATCCCACAATTTTCTTGAAAAAAAAATTACCAATATGTGATACATCATCAGTTTTAGGACATGGTAAAAATTTGTCAACAATCACATATATAGAATCTCTACCCCATTTTGACCTAGGTAAAATCAACACAAAATCTATAGATAAGTCAATCCAAAGTTCACTAGGTAGATGCAAAGAAGTATATAATCCATTAGGCTTCATTTTAAACTTAGCTTGTCTACAAGTTAAAAAATTTTCACATATTCGTTTTGCATCATGTTTCATATGCAGAACATCAAAAGTCTTAGATATGCCAAAATGCCACATTAAACCAACTCCATAAGCTACTCTAACAAGTAAATTCTGCAATGAATATTTAGGCATACACAATTTATTTTTTCTAAACAGAAATTTATTATGCCCAAAGAACTTATCAAATGCCAATTTTTCACATGCATTGAGAATATTACCCTGTAAAATAGAAACTTCAATATTGGGTAAGTAAGAGTTAAGCTCATTAATACAATCATTGGCAAAATTGAAAACAAAACATTTTTTGTCACACTTTCTCTTGCATAAAAATTCAGTTGTTTTCTCTCGATTTTTCTTCCGATGACCCAATTGGTTCTTGTAATTTCTCCATCAATTTTCTCAGCCTCTCTTTCATTTTCTCTCTTAACTTTCTCGGCCTCTCTCTCTTTTTCTCTCTTAATTTTCTCGGCCTCTCTTTCTTTTTCTATCATACTTTTTCTGTCCTCTATGTCTTTTTCTCTCATAATTCTCTTAACATCTCTCTTTTTTTCTCTCTTAATTCTTTCATTCATTTTCTTTTCTTCACTCTCTTTCTTTTGTAACCCCACTTGATCAACATAGCAGTCTATAACACTTTTGGACCTTTGAGTGGAGCATTGCAACTTCTTAATTAAGTCTCTATGGTAATGACTTGGAATGAATCATTTTCTCATAACTGCTTTCATCTCCTCCCACGTCTCAATAGGTCTTTCTCCATTTCGTCTCCTGCTTAAAATCAATTAATCCCACCAAATTATAGCATAGTCAGTAAATCCCATTATAGCCAACTTTACCTTTTTCAACTCAAAATAGTTGTGACAATCAAACAATAACTCCATCCTTCTTTCCCAATTTAGATATATTTCAGGGTCATTTTTTCCTTGAAACGACGGAACCTTCGTCTTAAAACTACTCAAGTTGTTATTTTTCCAATTCCTAACTTCTCTAAACCTCCTACCATATTTTCTACTCCAATCGCTGTCAACTTCATCAAAATCATCTCTATACTCTCTACCTTCAAAACTCACTTTTCTCGGTTGAACTATCTCTCTCCTATGCATATTGGGAGTATTTTGTAAATTCTCTACCCTATCTAAATGTTGATGAACTTGTTTTATCTCCTCTTTCAAAACTCGCCTCATCTCACTCATTAAAGTTTCCATCATCAACTTTGGATCCACCATTCTCGACACGTATTTGAAAATATTTTTGACCTTGGGTTACATGATTTTTCTGCAGAATAATGTTAGAGTAAAACAAATTCTCACAACACTAACTCACGTGTTTCTCTCAAGATTAATGGCACTCACACTCGTGTTGACTCAAATTTTGGCTTTTACCCTCTTATAAGCTCACACTCTCCAGTCTTTTTCCTCTCTTAGTCCACTCTTTCAGTTCTTTATTGAACTCAAACAAATTCACACAAAAAATTTCTTGCAACAATTCAAACTCAACTAATAGAGTACAAAGAGTTAAGGAAGAAGAAAAAGAATAGAATTTTAATAAACAAAGGGAACAAAGCAATAGAACTTTAGGAAAAATAATTAAAGACAAGATAAGAAGTTGAATAAGAAAAATCACACCACGAAGCAACTAGAATAGAAAAAAATCAATGACTAGAGAAAAGGAAACAATTGAGATAGTAAAAATAACCAAAATAAGAAAACCAAATATCAAAGCAAGAAGAAAAAAAAAGTGATGCAATTAGAATTACTAGATCACTTTGTTTTTTTTTTAAAGATCAGAATGCAAAATCTAGGTGGAACTTGAATTTCAACAACAATTGGTTCAATTTTTTTTTCAAATTTCCTTTTTTTTTTCAGAATTCTGCTCTGCATTTTTTTCTTTTTTTGTTTCAATTCCGATTTTTTTTCTTTTTTTTTTAAAATATGCACTTGAACTAAGAACACTAGAAGTAAAACGAAAATTAGAAGATAAGAAGAACGAAGAACACAGAGAAAAAAAAGATGCGAGATAGTAAGATGGAATAAGAATAAGAAAACAAATAGGATAGATCAAACCTGATTTAGAACTTAGGCTCTGATACCAAATTATGTGAACCCCTGATATGAACCTCACCAACAGTAGTGAGATTCGGAATCAATATGGGATCTGATTGGAAGGATCGTATTCTAATCAGATTTATAACAAAAATAAATTAAAATAAAATGACATTAACCTGTTATCTATAAAGAGATAAGAACCAAAGGTATAAGAAATATTGTAGACGCCACACTCAAGAAAGAGGAAGAAGATTGTGAGTGATAAGTCTTGCTTGAACGCCATAAGATAAATCTTGATAAGTTCAGAAAAATTTCTTTAAAGAACCAAAGAGAAAACCCTCTCAATATTCTAAATGATAAATCTGAATTTTTCATGAGCATACATGCCTATTTATAGGCCAATAACCTAAACAAACAAGGAAAAGTAATAGAAACTCCTATAGAGTAAGGAAATTTAGAAATAGGAAACTCCTAGAGAGCTTAGGAAAAACTCTTCTAGTCAGACAAGGAAACCATCAAATACTAAACTTGAAACTCCTAGAGATTTTAGGAAAAACTCTTCTAGTGAAACAAGGAAACCATCAAATACTAAACTTTTCTAGTCAAATAAAGTAAAAAAGTTAGAAAAAAAACGTAGCCTAAATTGGGCCATAAAATAACTCATTGGTTTTGAGCCTATATTCAATTTTTAGGCTTGAATCTTGTTGTACTTTAGGTCCATATTTAAATTGACTGGTCTTGGCCCATATTTAAATGGGTTTTAATGTCATGGATCAGTTTTGACTCTTCTTTTGTGGCAATGCAGGCATTTCCTTGATGGGCTTTTAGGATTAGACTATTAAGTGCTTCTTTGAATATTTTAGCCCAAGCTCTTTTGACAAGTCCACTTGAGACTTCAAGCAGGTCTGCATTCCATTTCCATTCGCTAGCTGTGCTCAATATCAGAGACTAAGTTATAAATTAGGTTTGATCTATCCTATTTATTTTCTTATTCTTATTCCATCTTGAATCTTTTTTTTTCTGTGTTCTTCATTCTTCTTATCTTCTAATTTTCTTTTTATTTCTAGTGTTCTTAGTTCAAGTGCATATTTAAAAAAAACAAAGAAAAAAATCATAATTGAAAAAAAAAAGAGAAAAAAAAAGCAGTGCAGAATTCTGAAAAAAAAAAAATAGAACCAATTGTTGTTGAAATTCAAGTTTCCACCTAGATTTTGCATTCTGATCTTAAAAAAAATAAAGCGATCTAGTAATTCTAATTGCATCAATTTTTTTTCTTGCTTTGATATTTGGTTTTCTTATTTTGGTTATTTTTGCTATCTCAATTGTTTCCTTTTCTCTAGCCATTGATTTCTTTCTATTCTAGTTGTTTTGTGGTGTGATTTTTCTTATTCAACTTCTTATCTTGTCTTTAATTTCGTTTTTTTTTTCTTAAAGTTCTATTGCTTTGTTCCCTTTGTTTCTTAAAATTTTGTTCTTTTTCTTCTTCCTTAACTCTTTGTACTCTATTAGTTGAGTTTGGATTGTTGCAAGAAAATTTTTGTGTGAGTTTGTTTAAGTTCAATAAAGAACTGAAAGAGGGGACTAAGAGAGGAAAAAGGCAAGAGGGTGTGAACTTATAAGAGGGTAAAAGCCAAAATTTGAGTAAACACGGGTGTGAGTGCCATTAATCTTGAGAGAAACACGTGAGTTAGTGTTATGAGAATTTATTTTACTCTAACATTGTTTTGCAGGAAAATCATGTAACACAACAAGGACAAAAATACTTTTGAAGGTATGTCGGGAATGGTGGATCCAAAGTTGATGATGGAAACTTTAGTGAGTGAGATGAGGCGAGTTTTGAAAGAGGAGATAGAACAAGTTCATGAACATTTAGATCGGGTAGAGAATTCACAAAATACTCCCAATATGCATAGGAGAGAGATAATTCAACCGAGAAAAGTAAGTATTGAAAGTATAGAGTATTATAGAGATGATTTTGATAAAGTTGACAGTGATTTGAGTAGAAGATATGGTGGAAGATTTAGAGAAGTTAGGAATTAAGAAAATAATAACTTGGGTAGTTTTAAGATGAAGGTTCCGTCGCTTCAAGGCAAAAATGACCCTGAAGTTTATCTAAATTGGGAAAGAAGGATGGAGTTGTTGTTTGATTGTCACAACTATTTTGAGTTGAAAAAGGTAAAGTTGGCTATAATGGGATTTACTGACTATGCTATTATTTGGTGGGATCAATTGATTTTAAGCAGGAGAAGAAATGGAGAAAGGCCTATTGAGATGTGGGAGGAGATGAAAGCAGTTATAAGAAAGCGATTCATTCCAAGTCACTACCATAGAGACTTATTTAGGAAGTTACAATGCCCTACTCAAGGTTCTAAAAGTGTTAGAGACTACTATGATGATCAAGTGAGGTTACAAAAGAAAAAGAGTGAAGAAAAGAAAATGAATGAAAGAATTAAGAGAGAAAAAGAGAGAGATGTTGAGAAAATTATGAGAGAAAAAAAGATAGAGGAAAGAAAAAGTATGATAGAAAAAGAGAGAGAGGTCGAGAAAATTAAGAGAGAAAAAGAGAGAGAGGTTGAGAAAATTATGAAAGAAAAAGAGAGAGGCCAAGAAAGTTAAGAGAGAAAATGAAAGAGAGGCTGAGAAAATTGATGGAGAAATGACAAGAACCAATTGGGTCATCGAAAGAAAATCAAGAGAAAACAAATGAATTTTTATGCAAGAGAAAGTGAGACAAAAAAATGTTTTGTTGTCAATTTTTGCCAATGATTGTATTAATGAGCTTAACTCTTACTTACCCAATATTGAAGTTTTTAATTTGCAGGGTAATATTCTCAATGTATGTGAAAAAGTGGCATCTGATAAGTTCTTTGGGCATAATAAATTTCTGTTTAAAAAAAATAAATTGTGTATACCTAAATATTCGTTACAGGATTTGCTTGTTAGGGAAGCTCATGGAGGTGGTTTAATGTGGCATTTTGGCATATCTAAGACTTTAGATGTTCTGCATATGAAATATGATGCAAAACGAATATATGAACAATTTTTAACTTGTAGACAAGCTAAGTTTAAAATGAAGCCTAATGGATTATATACTTCTTTGCATCTACCTAGTGAACTTTGGATTGACTTATCTATAGATTTTGTGTTGAGTTTACCTAGGTCAAAATGGGGTAGAGATTCTATATATGCGATTGTTGACAAATTTTTACCATGTCCTAAAACTGATGATGTATCACATATTGGTAATTTGTTTTTCAAGAAAATTGTGAGATTGCATGGCATGCCTAGGAGTATTGAGTCTAATTTGTTTTTGAAACATGTCAAGTTTGTATATAATAAAAGTGTGCATTTTGCAACTAAGTTTTCACATTTTGAAATTGTGCATGGTTTAGATCCATTAACTCCTTTGGATTTAATTCCTTTATCGATGGATGATTGTGTTAACTTAGATGAAAAGAAGAAAGTTGATTTTGTTAAGCAAATCTATAAGAAGGAAAGGCAAGACATTGAGAGAAAAATTGAACAATATGTCAATAAACCTAAAAAGGGACACAAAAGAATTATATTTGATCCTGGAGATTGGGTTTGATTGCATATGAGAAAGGAAATGATTCTACCTTAAAGGCATCTGAAACTACTTCGAAGAGGATATGGTTTATTTCAAGTGATTGAAAGAATCAATATCAATGCCTACAAGCTAAATCTTCCAAGTAATGATAATGTTAGTGTGTGTTTCAAAGTTATTGATTTAACTATTTTTGATGTAGGTGCTGATTTGAGGACAAATCATTTTCAAGAGGAGGGGAATGATGTAAGCACGGCTAGCGAATGAAAATGGAATGCAAACTTACTTGAAGTCTCAAGTGGACTTGTCAAAAGCACTTAGGCTAAAATATTCAAAGAAGCACTTAATAGTCTAATCCTAGAGGCCCATCAAGGAGATACCTGCATTACTACAAAAGAAGAGTCAAAACTAGTCCATGTCATTAAAACCCATTTAAATATGAGCCAAGACCAGCCAATTTAAATATGGACCTAAAGTACAAGAAGATTTAAGCCTGAAGATTAAATATAGGCCCAAAATCAATGAGTTATTTTATGGCCCAATTTAGGCTACGTTTTTCTTTCTGATTTATTTTACTTTATTTGACTAGGAAAGTTTAGTATTTGATGGTTTCCTTGTTTGACTAGAAGAGTTTTTCCTAAGCTCTCTAGGAGTTTTAAGTTTAGTATTTAATGATTTCCTTGTCTGATTAGAAGAGGTTTTTCTAGCTTTCCCTGTCTAACTAGAAGAGGTTTTCCTAGCTCTGTAGGAGTTTTCTATTTCTAAGTTTCCTTACTCTATAGGAGTTTTCTATTACTTTTCCTTGTTTGTTTAGGTAATTGGCCTATAAATAGGCATGTATGCTCATGAACAATTCAGATTATGATATATATTATTGAGAGTGTTTTCTCTTTGGTTCTTTAAAGAACTTTTTCTGAACTTATCAAGATTTATCTTGTGGCATTCAAGCAAGACTTATCACTCACAATCTTCTTCCTCTTTCTTGAGTGTGGCGTCTGCAATATTTCTTATACCTTTGGTTCTTATCTCTTTATAGATAACGGGTCACGGTCTTCTTTTATTTATTTTCTTATATAAGTCTGAATTAGAACACGATCCTTGAATTTGGATCCCATATTGATTCTAGGTCTCGCTACTCTTGGTGAGGTTCATATCAGGGGTTCATATAATTTGGTAGGAAACCTAGAAATAGGAAACTCCTAGAGAGTTTAGGAAAAACTCTTCTAGTCAGACAAGGAAACCATCAAATACTAAACTTGAAACTCCTGGAGAGCTTAGGAAAAACTCTTCTAGTGAAACAAGAAAACCATCAAATACTAAACATACCTAGTCAAATAAAATAAAATAAATAAATAAAAAAACGTAGCCTAAATTGGGCCATAAAATAACTCATCGATTTTGGGCCTATATTCAATCTTCAGGCTTGAATCTTCTTGTACTTTAGGTTCATATTTAAATTGGATGATCTTCGCCCATATTTAAATGGGTTTTAATGTCATGGACCAGTTTTAACTCTTCTTTTGCAGTAATGCAGGTATCTCCTCGATGGTCTTTTAGGATTAGACTATTAAGTGCTTCTTTAAATCTTTTAGCCCAAGCTCTTATGACAGGTCCAATTGAGACTTCAAGCAAGTCTGCATTCCAATTCTATTCGCTAGCCGTGCTCACATCACCTATAGCCCTCACTTATCTCTATGGGTTGGAAACCAAAAACGTTTTCCTTTAGGTTTGTAAATTCCACCTACAGTAGCCTTCATTAAATCCTTTGCTAAAGATAATATGTTTCATTACCTCCATAAAGTCCTCGTCAAAAAAGGACTTAACCTAGAAAAATATGTGTTTCATCTTGACTACCCATTTCTAATCCTTTAACATATAAGACCTCAACAGCCTTTCTTTGAAGAAGAATTATGGTATCTTTGGTGTGTCACAGTTCTTTATGACATATCCATTGAATTTCCAATCATGTCTATGTATCATTGCCTTCATGATCCTGAAAATGAGAATACACTTTTATGGACATTTCTTGAATGGTTTTCTCCATTAATGTGGTGGAGAAGAGAACTCTAGAGAATCGTTAGTAACCATAATCTTTGGAAACAATCCATCAAAGACTTATCAAAAGGGTCATCTATTTTCATCCTTCATAGACCTTATTTTGAAAGCCCAAATAAATCTTTGTGGTCACAAAAGCAAGGTTACCAATTGAAAACCTTTCTTGATTATCCAAAACAATGAAGAACAAATCAAGCTCTCTCTCAAAAATCTTATGTGTGAAATCAACCATTTCACTAAGTCTCTAAAGTTTGTTGCCTGTACTTCTATTGGTCCCAGACAAGAAGAATTCATCCTAGGAAATGAAGAAAAATGGGAAGCATTACCATATAAGTATTACGAAGATATTATGGTGGTATAATTTTTATAGAAGTATCAGTTCTAGTGACTCTGACTATAGAAATTTGAACTTATCTCCTAGTCATAACTTAAGATAAAGCTTCCACTTGTCCTGCCACCTCACACTTATGTTTTTCACATGTTTTATATGCTATATAAGGTGTCCTTAGTCATTTTCCTTTTATGCAAAGTTTACCCGCATTTTTTATGAGTCATATACTTTAAAATGGTGAATCATGTCCTTGATGTACTTTTTTCATCATTAAAGATAGGATGATTCATCGCACTTAATGTATGATTCATCATGTAAATTATTAGGGTGTATTTGTCTTCTAGTATCCTCTAATTGTTATATATATAGCTAGCCACCAGTGTTGTAACCAAGCTGAGTTCTATGAATATAAAAACCTTGTGTTTCAAATAAATGTTCTCATTCTAAGCTTTCTCTCTTCTTGAAAATCAAAGTTCTATAGTATTTGCTCAATTAAGATGAAGATATAAGTATAGTATGTACTTGCCTCTTTAGAGGATCCTGTGTATTAGAAAATATCAACTCCTTCTAGAGATCAGATTCTCTATTTTATTATAAAATACTTATGAGGCATTTGGCCTTGAGCTACGGCCACCTGATTTAAAGATTTTATAGTGCTCGGCAATAAAGTAATTGTTTTTTCATAATATACCGATCTTGATCATCAATCCACTGATCTAGAGTATGACTAGATATAATTCATATCACTCATACTACCCTCGTGTTATGAGAGCCTATCTTCTGGCTTTGGAATCAAAAGAATGACATACTGGTCAATTGAATAAGCTGGGTGTGAGCATTGATCCATCCTAAAGGCTTAAAGGTCTAGATATATTCTTTGACATCAGAATGCCTGTTTATGTGGATTAAATTACTGATGCTCCTTGTTTTAATAAAGACATGTTAAAGACTAAGGACAAGTGCCTGAGTTCCTTGGACTTTTGTATCTTTTGGAATATAAGAATATTCCACAAGATTTTCTATTTTTGAGAAATTTACATAGGTACAAATTTAGGAATGGAAAGACACAAATTTAGGTAGAGAGAATGAAGAGGAGAGACGAGTAAGGGTAATTTTAGAGGTTTGGGAATCTATCTATCTAAATTTCTTCCTTACTCACCAGAGTTTTTCTAATATTTGCTTTTCTGCTCACAACCACACCAAAGTTAGAAGACATGCTCTAATACCACAAGGATAGTATGACTAATACGATTATCTCATAAGAAGTTGGCCTTCCTACTGTCTAAGCAACTTCATTACTCATTTTCCCTCACTCTTCTATATACCTAAACAACTCTCTCTAAATAAAATTTGGATAATTATACTGAACGTACATAAATATATTCATAATTTTTTCTCTTAAATTTTTTATAACGTGAAATTAAAAACTAAATATTTATATAAGCCAATTCAAAATTATTTATAGAGTTTCTTTGGCTGCACTATATATATATATATTTTTTAAATCACTATAAAAAAACAAATTAAGTTTTTAATATACTTGCATTTGGTTGAATTCTTTGGGAAGCAAGATATAATATTTATTTTATTTTATAAAAAATTAATTGGGGAAATTTTCACTTCTTTTGATTAATACTTTTATTACACACTTTTTTTTATTATAAAAATATAAGACAACCTCTCTTAAAATTAATAAATATACTATAACTTAATCTAAATACTTATCATACCTGCATGAAAGAGAATTAAATAACAAAAAATAAATAAAAGAACACTCCCTCAAATTTTCTTTCGTATCCCTGTTTTCTAGTACCAATTATTCATTCTTAAATATTTTTCCTTCCTTGTCTCGTTATGCTAAATATTGTTTTAACATACAATAGAAAATATTAATATAGAATTGCACATCAATTTACTCAATGATATTGATATTCATGTACTCAAATTCAGTTCAATAAACTGGGTGTTAGCAATGATTCATCTTAGAAGTCTAGATATATTCTTTGATATCAAAAAGCCTGTTTATGCAAATCAGATTACTGATGCTCCTTATTCTGGTCAAGACATTATAAAGACTAAGGACGAGTGTTTGATTTTCTTGGACTTTTGCATCTTCTGAAACATAAGAATATTCCATAAGATTTTCTATTTTGAAGGAATTTACATAGGCACAAATTTAGGAATGGAAAAGGATGAAGATTTGAGCAGAGAGTGAAAAGAAAAACGAGCACAGGTAATATCAAAGGTTTGGGAATCCATCTATATAAATTTCTTCCTTACTCATAAGAGTTTTTTTTAGTATTTGCTTTCCTATTAACAGCCACACCAAAGCTAGGAGACATGCTATTTTACTACAAGGATAGTTTGACTAATATGATTATATCATAAGAAGTGGGCCTTCCTAATGTCTAAGCAACTCCATTTCTCATTTTCCCTCACTCTTCTATATACCTAAACAACTCTCTCAATAAAATTTGGATAATTATACTCAAGGTGCATAAATATACTCATATTGTTTTCTCTCAAATTTTTTATAACGTGAAATGAAAAACTAAATCTTTATATAAGCCAATCCAAAAATATTTATAGAGTTTTTTTTGCTGCACTATATATGTTTTTTTTTAATTTTCTTTTTGAAAACACTATAACAAAAGATAAATTAAATTTTTAATCAAGTTGCATTGTTAAATTCTTTGAGAAGCAAGATATAATATTTATTTTATTTTATAAAAAAAATAATTTTGGGAAATTTTCACTTCTTTTGATTAATACTTTTATTACACAATTTTTCTATTATAAAAATATACACAAACCTCTTTTAAAAATAAAAAATATAGTATAACTTATTCCAAATACTTATCATACCTTCATTAAAGAGAATTAAATAACAATAAATAAATAAAAGAGCACTCCCTCACATTTTCTTTCATATCCCTATTCTCTAGTACTAATTATTCCTTCTTAAATACTTTGTCTTCCTTATCCTGTTATGGTAAATATTGTTTTAACATACAATAGAAAATCTTAATATAGAATTGTACATCAATTTATTCAATGAAATTGATATTCATGTAATTAAATTCAATTCAATATTAAGTGTAAAAAAATTATTTTTTGTGCTTTCTTAAATAATATATGTGAAATAGACATCCAACTTGATGTGAGATGGTCATAGAGACTGATTTACAGAAGACATAAAAGAAGAGTGATATTCATATTTGGGTAACAAGACCCAAAGTTTGTAAGATAAGATAGTCAAATAGATGTTGGAGACAAAGACTAAAGAGTAGTTTTTTGAATATAACTAAGATTCAAGCTTTTAAAATACTCATATTTAGGTAACAAGACCTGAAGTTTGTAAGATAAGGCAGTCAAATAGATATTGGAAACAAGGACTAAAGGGTATTTATATTAATGTGAAGAGATTCGAACTTTTAAAATTCTAATTTCATCCATTCACAAAATTGGTTTAAAATTTTTTAATTAATTATATTTTATCACTATAAGAATCTATTGGCAAAGAAAGAATTGTGAAATTAATATCCCAAGACACACGAAAGGAGAGGAAAAAAATTGTTTGGAAGAAATAATCGATATAGAAGATAAGGGAGGAAGCTAGAAGAAGTTTGAAGAAGTGCCTTTTTTTTTATTTCTCTTTCATAAGGAGTATTTTAGGTACATAAGTTAAAATATAACATATTTTTTATTTTTAAGAATGACTTGTAAATATTTCGTAATAGAAAAAATACTGTGTGATGCAGTAAGGGTGAGCATTAGTAACCTCCAACTGAACAACATTCAAATTGAAAAATCAACACTCAAATCCAACCAAAGTCTTGAATTACAAAAAAAAATTAGAGTTATGTTAGGTCAAATTTAAAAAAATCTTAAAAAATTATGTTCGACTAGCTCGACTTTACTTGAAATTATTTTAAATATTTACTTATGTGAACCAATCAACTCGATCTGATCCACCAAAAATTATTTTTTTACCAAGTTTGAATAGATTCAGTCAAGTTAGTAAAATTATACTCACCCATATGCTCGTGGTTAAAGACGTGTATTTCTTATTTTTATTATTCGGGTTTAAATTTTAAAGTCAATACTTTAGATCATTTATTCTCCTAAATACATTAGGTCGATGTGGAGAGTATGCTCTTAATGAAACTCACCGATAATAGTGAGACCTAGTATCAATAAAGCATAAAGTTGGAGAATCGTGTTCTAATTCAAATTTAGAACAAAAGACCTTGATTCTTTATTTATAAAGAGATAAGAAATAAAAGTATTAGATAGGTTGTAGATGCTACACTCAAAAAAGAGGGGAAGACTGTGAGTGATAAGTCAAGAGTAAATGTCATAAAAAAACATGACAATTTCAAAATAATTCTTTGAAGAATCAAAGAGAAAAAAATACTCTTTTGAAAGTATAATTTCATTTAACCAAAATATGCTCTGTGTTAGCTTTATAGTTCAATGTTATAAATTTTAATGATGATAAATGTATTGTAAGTATTTTAGTAAATATCCTTATTTGATTACCATGTGCTACACATGATTATAACAATTAACATGTAATATCTTATAGTTAATTATGATTTACATCCTAACTATGAACATGCTTGAATGCCATATTATTCTGTGTTAGCTCTGTAGTTCTATGTTATAAGTTTTAATGATGATAAATGTGTTGTAAGTATCTTAGTAAATATCTTATTTGATTACCATATGCTATACATGGTTATAATCATTAACATGTAATATCTTATAATTAATCATGATTTGAATGCCATATATATCCAATAGGTTTTGTAAAATGCTATATGTCTTATAAATTGGATATATGCTTCTAAGCATTTCAAATACATGATAAAATTATTTATATTATAGAACATAATTAAATCATGCATAATGTTCTCTTAATTGTAAATTAGACTAACTATTTAGTTTGTAAGTTAAATCATTTTGTGTATAGGTTGGTCCAAAGTTAATAGAGTAAGTACTAAAAAAAATTGAAATATCAATATCATGATTAACTAAAAATAACAAACAAGAGAGATGCTCCAAGAATTAAAAAAAGTGAAAGGTTTGAAGATCTAGAAGTTTGGTCGCATCAACAAAGCACATAAGTTTAAATAAATAACTTTTGAAGTCAAGGAACCTCAAGACTTCAAAATAAATCCATCCTTAGATCTCCTAAACTTAAAATCATGTGTAAAAAGATTTAAAAACTCTTAAACTGACTAATTTATCTTGAAATATTCTTTAAAAATCTTGATGATTTGTTGGCAAAATAAGCTGTAAAATTACTCAAAACCCAAAATTAATGAGCAATAGAAGCTTATGGTTTGATAAGGGCCTTATTGCGTAGGTTTTCTAGCAACCAAAAAGTGCCTAATAGAACCCAAAGAAACATGTTCACTACTAAAATACAAAAAATAAGCAATTTCAAAGGATAACAGTTGTTTGATGAACTTGACAAAGGCTTGTTGCTTACACGAAAAGATGACTTTAGTATTTTTAATGGCTATTTTCATATCAAATATGCTCAAATAATCTTTAACGACTATATTAACAAAAAATTTATAAATATATAGGTTAGTGTGCTACTACTTGTTAGATAACAACTTCAAATCTTCTAAAAATATATTTTTAAGCTTAATTAATTCTAACTTCCTCTAAGTTGTTCTTCATTTGTATATCCACTGTTGATATTGTTTTTAAACCTTCACCTTCACTCTTTTTTGTTGAGAATTCAAGGGAAGGATCCCTCGAAGATTAAGGTTGGGATATCTTTGTAAAAGATAGAGTAATCATTGATACCAACTCTTGCAATTGAGAAAGTGTAGTGGCTCACAAGGACCTATTTTTAAACTTATGTTTATAGTAAAGAATCTGAAGTTAAAACTTGAAGACTGGATGTAGGCTTGGATTAAAATTGAACCATGATAAATCTTATAGTTTTTTTATCTCTTTCTTTTAACTCTTTACATTTGAAACTCTTATTTTATTGATACTATGTTTTGTATTTTTTTTTGCATTGATTAACATATAATTTAATCATTTGCTATTCAATACTTTATCTATAACAATCTTGTTAGCTCTACAATTCTATGTCATAAGTTTTAATTATGACAAATGTGCTAACAAATGTACTACAAGTATATTAGTAAATATATTTATTTGATTAATATGTGCTATACATGATTATAATAATTAATATGTAATATTTTGTACTTAATCATGCTTTATACGTTAACTATGAAATATACTTGCTTGTAATATATATATCCAATAATTTTTGTAAAGTGCTATATATCTTACAAATTGCATATATGCTTCTAAGAGCTTTATATGCATGATAAAATTATTTATATTATAAGATATCATTGAATTATGCATATTGTTTTTTAGACTAACTATTTGGTTTATAAGTTAAATATATTTTTGTAGGATGGTTTAAAGAAAAAAGAGTTAGTATTGAAATATAAAAATATGGAATATTAATATCATGCTTAAATCAAAGAAAGGTATTTCAAGAATTGAAAAAAAAATGATCAAAGATATAGATGTTTGGTTGCATCAAACACATAAATTGAGCTACTTAAAATGCAAACAATTTATACCCAACAGGAATCTCTTCATTATTGGGTTTTAAAGATTGAGCTTTTTAAATAGCCAACAATCAACTAGTCGTACTGATAGTTGTTTGTTGACTATATGAGAAAATGATGTCAACATTTCTAACATGTAGTTTTGATTCAAATAACTTGTAAATGATCTCCAACAAATATATTTGCCAAAAATATATAAGTACAAAGGTTTGTTAACCTACTAGCAATAAGATAATAGCTCCAAAACATCTTAAAATAATTATTGAGCTTAATTGGTTCTAAGTTCCTTTAGGTTGTGCTTTGCTTTGTATATTCACTCTCGTAAGAGCATTTATCTTGTTTTAAAACCTTCTACCTCATCTTTTATGATATGATAAATTAAAGGAAGGATCTCTTGAAGCTTGGGAAGAGACCCTATTACTAGTTCTTTTAGTTAACAAAGTGCAATGACTCATAAGTGCCCATTGTACACTTGTATATATAGTGAAAAATCTCAAGTTGAGGTTTGAAGACTGGATGTAGGCTTTATTGAAAATTAACCACGATAAATCTTGGAATTTATTCATCTCTTTCCTTAATTATTTATGTTTCAAGCTATTATATTTTTAATACTCTATTTTGAGAATGTTTGCTTGAGATTTGCCTATATAAATCCATTAAGATGATGCATTTAATAATCTAAGTATTTGATAAGTGAATATTCGTTCCTAAATTAAGTATTTTTAATCTTTCTTTTTGTTAAATTTTACGTGAAATAAGTTAGAAATTTGTTTAATTTCATGCTTTGACTTGTTGGAGAAAAGAAAGTGGAAATGCAGAAAAAGTGAAGGAAATCAAGAAAAAGATGAAAAATCATGGAAGAACTAAGCAGAAGGTTCACCACCATGATGGTGGCTTCTTGTCATGGTGACGATGATAAACATAAAAAGCCTAGAGTAGTAAATATAATAAAATAAATTTATGGTGTGAGGCAACACAATGTTGAATCCCTCTATGAGTATTTGAAAAGATTTAAAAACATTTGTGCAAGCTGGCCTTACCACCAAATTTTGAAACAATTTTTCATTGAATATTTTTATGAAAGGATACTACCTATTAAAAGAAATATGATAGACATAACCAGTTAAGGGAATTTAGTTTCTAAGACCCCTAAAGCTATAAGGAATTTAATTGCAAATATGGATGTAGATTCACAACAGTTTGGCACAAGGTATGACCTTCCATCAAGGCATATTGATGCGGTAAAATTTTCTTCTATTGAACAAAAAATTATAGTTTAATCTCTTTTGTTTGTCAAACGGCTGCAAGTAATGAAGTGCAAATAGTGAAGGCTTGTAATATCTATTTGGTAGCTAAGCACCCCACTAACATGTGCCCAACACTTCAAGATAAACCTACTTAGCAAATCAATGCAATAGGTGATTCCCTAGGCAACTACATAAGAAATATGATCGTTACTTCAATACATATAATCCAAGATTGAGGGATCATTCAAAATTAAGCTATAGGAACCTATCAACTGCTCAAAGCTGTCCTAATTACTAGCAATATTGGCAGTCATATCCTCCTAAATAACCACCAACCTAGAGTTTAATTTTAGTTATGTCTTCAGAGGATGCTATTAAATCCCTTACAACTAACACTTTACAATTTCAATAGGATATAAAGTAGTTTTAACAAGAGGCAAGGGTTGGTATCTAAAGCTTGAAAAACTAAATGGGACAAATGGTAACTACAATCATCTGGTTAGAGGCTTATAATTCATGTAAGTTACCTTTTTAAATTGTGGTAAATCCAAGAGAAATAGTAAAGAAATAGAGAGCATAGTCCCTGCATCCTCAAAGTAGGAAGAGGTAAATGTTGAAGAAACCCTTAAGGGAGGTAAAAAGGTGGAAATATGGGATAACATATATGTTATTATTTAGAAGAAGCTCTCTGAAAAATTCAAGGGCTCAGATATGTTTTTTATCCCTTGCTCCATAAGAGAGATTAAATTTGAAAAGGTATGCTAGACTTGGGAGTATCCATAAATGTTATGCCATATTCTATGTAAAATCTTTAAAAATTGGACGCCTAAAAGAAACAAGAGTGGTAATTCAATTAACTAATAAGTTAAACACCTATCTTGAAGGTGTAATTGAGGATGAATTTGTGAAAGTAAATGAATTAATTTTTCAAGCTAATTTTTACATACTTGATATGGAAAGGGAGGATCAAAATACTCTTATTTTGCTGGGAAGACCATTTTTGAAAACATCCAAAATTATAATTGATGTTTATAATGGCATACTCACTATGGGAATTGATAATGAAATTATTAAATTTAATATTTGTGATGCCATGAAACATCCTAGGAATGAAATTAATATTGTTTATGCTTTTTTTTTTTTAGCATATGATAATACTGCTAGTAAGCCTATTAAGGAAAGGCTAACCATTCACCCTTGGATATAGAATTGGAAGAGAAAAGTGCAACTAATATAGCCACACAAAACTAAAATATTTAGGTGAGGGATCTTAATTAATTTTATCAGTTTCTAATGAGAAGCCTCCACCTTTTGTTTTGTAGGATCCTAACCCAACCACAAAACCATTTTCCAATCACCTGAAATACCTGAATATTGAAGAGTCAACCTTCATGGTTATCTCTAGAAAATTGGGTGCACAACAAGAGGAAAGGCTAATACAAATTCTTCAAGAGAATGGGACAACCATTAGTTGGACAATGGGAAACCTTAAGGGCATGGCCCCAACTACATGCTTGCATCAGGCTCTACTCGAAAAAAAAAAAAAAAGACCAAGACACTCAAAGGTAATTCACATGTTCCTTGATTTGGACCCCTAATGATCGCTGATATTTTTACTTATGGTGCAATAGAATTTTAAGGCTTAACAAATTCCAAAAAAATTCTAGGTCAAGGTAAACCTTGAGGATATAGGTTAAGAAAATATTAAGTTGAGACAACAATATTAAATAAAGGTGCTCATGGGGAGGCAACCCAATATAAAAATAAAAAGTGTTAAAATAAATTTTTTTGCCAAAAGACAAGCATCAAGGTAGCCAATCTACAGCATCACAACACTAGTTGTTCCAACTCGAGGGGTAATTTTCTAGTAGCTCTAGTGTCGTAACTGCAGCTTCTCAATATCTTGATGCTAGAAAACTAATAAGCTCAGCATCACGATAGTAGTTTCTTAGCACTGCAATGCTAAAATCCTAGAAGCAGAGTGTTAAGTTTCAATGACCTTAGCATCATAATGCATATACTCAGCGCTACAATGCCAGAATGACAAATCAAAAAAATCAAAAATGGAAACTCAGGCACTTTTCAATTACTCACAAGCCCTAAGCAACCAAGACACCACAACTCCATCCAAAGCCCCAAAGAGGCTTTGATATATCTAATTAAGGCCATCATGGCCTTAGATATTTAGAAATACAAGGGGTCTGAAAGAGGATGATGGACATAGAATGATGAGTCCCACATCGGTTAGTAAAAGTGGTCTTGGATGTTTTATATATATGAGTTCATAATTTTCTCATTACAAGTTAATTTTTGAGAAGGAGTTAGACAAGTTCACATCATTTGGTATCAGAGTCTAAATTTTAAATCAAGTTTGATCTATCCTATTTATTTGTTTTATTATTATTATTATTATTATTATTATTATTATTATTATTATTATTCCATCTATCTATCTTGTGATTTTTTTCTTGTGTTCTTTATTCTTCTTATCTTCTTTTAATTTTTTGTGTTCTTGGTTCAAGTATATATGTAAAAAAAATTCAAAAAAAGAAGAAGATAAAAGTTAGAATTTAGTTTTGTTGAAATTCTAATTGCATCAATTACTATTCTTACTTTGATCTTCCTATTTCTTTTGCTTTCTTACTTTAATTATGCTATCTATTGCTTTTGTTTCTTGTCTTTGATTTTTGTATATCAATTGCTTCTCTTTGTTTGATTTTTTCTATTTCATGTGATTTCTTACTCTGATTCTCCAATCTCAATTGTTTGTTTCCTTGTCTTCAATATTTTTTTTTCTAAGTTTTGTTGCTTTATTCCCTTTGCTTTTTAAGTTCTATTTTCCTTTAATCTTTGCATCTTCAATCTTGTAAACTGATCAGTTCAGTTTGGATTGTTGCAAAAAAAAGATTATTTAAGTTTGTTTGAGCTCAATAAAGAAATGACTAAAAGTGGGAAAATGCAAGAGAGAGTGAACTCATAAGAGAGTAAAAGCCAAATTTGAATAAACACAAGTGTTAATGCTATTAATCTTGAGAGAAACATACGAGTTAGTGTTGTGAGGTTTTTTTTCATTCTAACATTGTTTTGCAGGAAAATTATAGGTCTGTTTGTTTTCTATTTTTAAAAATTGTTTTCTGTTCTTAGTTGTTTTAAAAAAAAAACTCATTTGATAACTATTTTCTATTGTTGTTTTGAAAACAAGTTCTGGAAACAAGTTGTTTTTAAAACAGAAAAACAGAAACAATGAAAAGTTGTTTTTGTTTTCAGTTTTTATTTTCTAAAAAAAAAAAAGAAGTAAAAAACAACACGTTTTCAAAATAGTTTATCAAACAGATTTTTTTTTATTTTTGTTCTACAGAACAACTTTTAAACATAGTTTTTAAAAACAGTTTTTAAAAACAAAATCAAAATCAAACAAGCCCTATGTCACACAAAAAATAGAAAAATGAGATAAATGGAAGCCTTAGTGAGTGAGATGAAGAGATTTTTGAAAGATGAGATAGAGCAAGTTCTTAAACATTTAGTTCGAGCAAAGAATGCACATATGGAGTAGTCACAAAATACTCCCAATGTGCATAGGAGGGAGATAGTTCAATAGAGAAAAGTGAGTTTTCAAAGAGAAGAGTATTATGGATATGGTTTTGATGAAGAAGAATATAGAAATTTAAGTGCTAGCAATAGGAGATATAGTGGGAGTTTTAAAGAAGCTTGGTAAAAGATTAGATAGCCGAGGCTATGCTAATCAAACCTCCTTAGTGAGTTTTATTTTATTCTAATTTTGATATCAAAATTGTAATGCTTAGGTTACAGCTCAAGTAAGGGTACATTCATTTTGTGCTTCAAAGTTAAACCAAGTTTTGTGTTCGTTGTATTATTTGTTTAAGCCAATTATTACACCGTAGCATGAAGAGTGGACACCATGTTGTAAGGACTCACTACAAAAAAAATAAGAATTTGTGATGAGTTTTCTGTGATGACTAAAAAAGTCATCACTTAAAAAATCTTTTAGTGATGACTTAAAACAGTTGTCATTGAAAAGTATATTTTGAGTGTTTTAAAAGTGGTCACTAAAACGTAATATTTTAGTGAAAATTTTTTTAATCATCACAGAAAGATTTTTTTTTTGTGACAATCATTTGAATTTGTCACTAAAAACTTATTTTTAGTGCTGACATATTGAAAAAATTAAAATTTCTTATTTCAATGTGAGTCGTCATTGAAAGTTAAAAAATCTCAACATTTAAGAAAAAAAAATTTCTTGCTTCAACTAAAAAGTAAAAGCACACCAACTGTGCTTCAAAAACGCATAAGATATTTTAAATTGATTTTTTAAATATATTTTTGAAGTTTAATTTTTTTCAACAAATTATTTAAAAGATATTTTTTCTATAAAAAAAATTAAGGAGAAAATAAACTTTAAAAATATGAGAATTTGTTGAAAATAATTTTTTGTTGAAATTTTTTTAAAATTTTGTTGAAAAACCAAATATAAGAATATTTTTAAGGAGAAAATAATTTTTTAAATAATTTGTTGAAAAAAAAATGAAATTTTAAAAATTATTAAAAATAAATTTAGAAAGAGAAAAAATCCAAAACGCAGCCAAAAGGCTGCGTTTTGGAAGCATAATACGCGGGGTGTTCTGTCCCGCTAAAATTAAAATACAGAACAAGGGTTTATTCCTTCTCTCGCGAAGAAGCCTTTGCGAAGAAGAATTCAAGCTCTCAAGCCTCGCTTCTCCATCTGTGAAGTCAATCCCAGTTCCCAGAGAGAAGCGCTTGGATTTGTACCTTCGTGGGCGAAAGGTGCTCGGATTTCCAGCTTCGTGTTGTGCATTACCAGAGAATCCACCTTGAAGCGTCCAAGATACTCTTAACTCCTTCGATTTTTTACATTCCCTATAATCATTTTGGGGGTTTTGATATTTCTGTTGGGATTGATATTTTTGGGTTTTTTTTTCTGCGTTTGAGCTAATTTTGGGGGGCTGTAGTGGCACAAGCAGAAGCATACCAGTAGACTCAACTAGGGGCTATAGAGACTGCATTAGAGTGGGTTGGGTAGACTCGGCTAAGGGCATTCCTCCTAATGCACAAGCATACTAGTGCGTAGGGCATATTTATTTTGTTGGAAATGGGTACTGGCATGTTTCCTTCATACGTGATGTCTCGTGGAAATAGGAACTCTGTTGCTAACTTTTCTGCTGCCTCAATTGCCTGATATAACCTAATATTGATTCTATTATACATGAAATGAACATTGTAAATATCTTCATCTTTATGGCATAAGTGAAATTGAGGACTCCCTTAGAAAATAACTCATCAAACTCAACACAATGGATATATCCCTCAACACAAAGGGCAGAATGTCCTTTGTGTAAAAGAAAATCTGATAGCCATATAAAGTAATAACACATAACAGAGAGCAATTCTGCCTAACTCCTCTCACTCAGACCTCTATATGAACTCCAACTTAACTCATTCCTTCTAGATAATTTCTCTAACGGCCTCCACATGTCCCACTCCTTTCTAGGTCCTTCTGCAGGCCTCATGCCAGCCATCTCATGCAGCCCCTGCTGGCCAAAACCCTTAACAAGCCTATTCTTTTCCTAGCAAACTCTTATTTAATTTCAGAGTCCTAGTGGGAACAATATGGTTTAGGAAAGTTCCAGAATATTGTTTGCTTGCCAGCCAAAATTAGTATGCTAATAAGGTACTATATTTCTTGTTGTTTTTGTGTGTCCAACCTGGGAGGTTATCAATAAGGTACTATATTTCTTGTGGTTCTTACGTGTTCAACCTGGGAGGTTTCCATTTTTTTAGTGTCCTTTCACTAAGGTGGTTAGAATTATACTATGCATCTTATGAAATCGTGACATTATTAAATTATACCATGAACTATTATACCCCAAATAGTGTACCTGATCTAGTGAATTTAACATGAAAATTAAAAAGTAGGGGAAAATGGAAAAAGAAAAAAAAAAGTATAGTGTCTAACACAGTTCAAGAGATTGAATTGGTGAATGAATACTTAGGAGTAAAGTAGGATGATCCTAATAGAAGTATATCACTCCAAGAGAATTATTTGGCAAGTATATAAATGCAAAAATTATTTATTGTTTTAACAGAATAGTGTTTTTTAAATAATTGATAATCATCTCAACTGTTAATCTTAGTTAGTGGACCAAGAAGTGAAGGAGTTATTTTTATTTTTCAAGCTAAGCACAATTCTTTTATTTTTGTTTCTCTTTTTCAAGCTAAGTACAATTCTTTTTTCCCTGGTTCCAAATGCTTCTCATTAAAAATATACACTCCATTAGCTATTGGCAGGTGCACTGAAGTAACAGGGCAATTAAGTTGCAATTCTATATTCCACAAAACTGATGGACATGATATTTTGTCACGAATTTGAAAAATTAATATTAAAACTACCAAAAGTCATAATGTCAATAAATCCACATTGATTTCTTACCAATTAAATAAGTTATAATATTCAAAGTGCATCATGAAGTTGAAGCGTGTGAAAAGATAATGTTAAAACTATGAGCATCATCATGTCAATATATATCCATGTTAGCTTTAAGCACATTGCTAAACAATAAAGGGAATTATGATTTCTTTGTCTGAAGAGCATCATGAACTTTCCCTGTTTAAAAAGATAATATCAAGAGTTTTTTTAGTTTAACATACAATATATTATAAACCCAGAAGTTTTATATTAATGAAAGACATGAAAGAATATATATACAATCATTCAAGTGTATGAATTTTTTGAACATTTTGAATATTAAAATTTAATGAGGTTTATGATGTTTGTTTTTTGAACACTGAGAGAATTATTTTTGAATTTTCCTTGTTTGTTTTTTGAACCTTGAATCATGCCAAAGCATGTTTGGTATGTATGAATTACATCACGGTGGTAGACTTACTACTTTGCTGGGCTAAGTTGTAAAAATATTGATTATTGTTGTGATGTCTAAAAGTGGCCATAATTAACAATATTCATAACTATTTTAAGCTCCCCCTATAGTAAGAAGTCTAGATTACTCTTGTATGCTGCAATTACCAATTGAATTATTATGAGTCTTGTATGATTGCCTAACTTTGTTCCCAAATTCTATACTTCATTGGGTTTGCTATGTTAATATTTTTTGTTCTATTAGTTTTGGAGTTTCTGCTGTTATTGATATTTTGATGGTTATGTATTCAACTTGGTCTGCTGTATTTCTATTTCCAAGATATTGTTGTGACCTTCTTGTTACTAAGGATTGTTTTTGTACCAAAAAATTAGTTGTGACCTTAGTGTAACTAAGGACTATTTTGTACCCAAAAAAAAAAGATTTAATGTAAACATTTTGTTTTGTTTTGGTATACAAATTTTGGGGTTTGGAATATCCTTCATTTGTCGTGAAAAATTTCAAATGTTGCTCAAATAACATTCAGATTTCTATGGCTTGGTGATTCCTTTATTTTTTGTTTATCATACTTGTTGGACCCACACTATGAAAAATGTATACTAGTTGTAGAAAATTTATAATTTCTTGCAGAATGGGTCAAGCATTAAGAACATACAAACTATGGGATTATTCAATTTGTTCCTGATTATTATTCTTTCATGTTTGTCATTCATCATTTTTGTTTTGGAAGTTCGAACATTGCCGAGATAAATACAACAACCTTTGTATATGTTAAATTAGTGTATATGATTTTCTTTTTTCTTATTGGTTACTTTTTTATTGTTAAAAATTAATAAATTGCATAATTGTTATATTATTTGCCGAGTATTAATTTGTTTTTTTGTGTTATAAACAGAAAAAATTTCAATATCTCCAACGAGGAGTGTTGTATCAAGTTTCACAACTAATACAACACCAGCAACTCCAACAAAACCATTGACTTGATGGTTTTTACTTTGTTGATAATATATTATTTGTAGTATTTTCTCTTAATTGACACTTGGTAGTTATTAACTAACAAATATTTGTTGTAGTTGAAATTATTTTAATATATATTATTTCATTAAAATTTTTGCTCATTTTATTTCATAGTACAGGCTTTTATTTTTTAAGTAAATATAATTATTAAAAAATAATATAAAAGATTCAGTGACGATTTTTTTTCGTTACCGAATCTCTACTTACGCACAACTTTCAGTTATGACTTACTTAAGTGGTTACTAAACGTACTTTCAGTGACAACTTATCTCGTCATTGAAACCATAGATCATAACACTTTTAGTGATGACTTATCTGAATTGTCACTGAAAGTATTTTCAACGACGACTTTTTTCATCACTAAAACCATGAATGAGTGCTACTTTCAGTGACGACTTAAGTAGGTTGTCCTTGAAACCATGAATGTGTGCTACTTTCCATGACAATGTAATAAGTTGTCACTAAAGCACTTTTAGTGATGACTTAAGTTGTTACTGAATCCTTTTATGATTTCTGTAACATCTCAAACAAATTAGTAATTCTCATTTATATATAGATTAATAAAAGAAATAAAGGAGTAAGGATGTAATTAAAATGTTTTAAGGATGAAAATAAAAATCTATTAATATTTTTGGGGTCAAATTATAATTTTTTTAAAATTTAGGGGTCAAAATATAAATAATAAAATTTATAAAGACTTTATCTAACAATTAGCAAATTGCTAATTGGTCCTCCATTATTATTTAAAAAAAAAGAGACAAAAATTTTCGGGGCGAATGAATAGTATAAATAGTAAAGTTCTGTCTTTTTATTTTCTCTTTCTATATTTGAAGTACTTTCGAGTCTTTGATATCAAAATTAAGAGTACCATTAGATTTAAGACAAAGAGTACTTCGATATTAGCCGAATAATTTTTCAAATCAGCTGTAAAATCACTGCAGATCGAAAGTAAAATTTTTTTTAAAAAAATAAACTCTGAAACTCCTAGCAGTCTTCAAATTAAAAATCTAACACCGTAGATAGATTTAGTAGATAGATAAACTATAGGATATGAAATTTTTCAGTTATTTAACAACTTTTAGTGCATGAATAGTAAATTTGGCTGACGTGAATAGTGATTCCAGTCGTAAACGGTATCCATCATTAATTGATGTTGACCAATCTCTCGAAGTCATTTTTAAAATTTTTGGATCCTTCGAACACGTTATTGAGGTCTATTTGGTCAAATTTGAATTGAAAAAGTGTATTTTTAGACTGTTCAATCTGGAGTTTTATCCTGTGAGTAGATAATTCTTTCTATGACTTACCCTATGCTCTTTTTGAATTTTAAATGTATAATTGATTTTATTTACAAATTATTTATGCTATTATAAGTTTCTGAAATATGTTAAAATATCTATCTTGCTTACGAACTGGCACATAGTTCAAGAAGAGTATAGTTTTACAAATAGATTTTGAAACTCATTGAATATGTGGTTCTAAATGTATTTATCATTATTTGGTAAAATGAATATTATGTATACGAGACATTGATATGTAAAGCTATAAAGTTGCTGATTATGATTAAATGGCAAGTGTAAAACTCATGGCGAGTTGTTTGATAATTATACATTGCATTTGATGAATATGCATTTATATATATATATATATATATATATATATATATATATATATATATATATATATATATATATATATATATATATATATATATGTATGGATGAATATCGACGGGTTGTATTGTTTGAGATGGTACTGAGTAGGGGATGTCTTATTAGTCTGAGTGAGTCAAGAGAGGGTTACTCCAACCGGGTGACTGGTAATATGTGGGGACAGGAGGGTGATGTATTCACATTTCTTGATCACTTATTGTGACTGCAGTCGATCGATTATTATGCGTATAGCAAATGAGTGAATTGAGTATATTGAGAACTGTGACATGTTTGAGCGTTATGTTAAAAAAGTAAATTTTTAGTACATATATAGTATGTTAATTATGCATCAACAAAAAATATCAAATTTTTGAATCTCAAAAATTTGATATTTTTTCTATAGTTTATATAGTTGAACATAATACCATATTTTGTTGTGTGCTTGGGATTATTTGATGATTCTAATATGAGATCCTCCTAATATTTTTATAAAAAATATTTTGATGCATAACAATATTTGATTAATGATCATACTGTGTTGCATATGGTTTTGAATATCTGAATGTAATTTTAACTGAGAATATTTGAAATACGGGTCCCATATGAATGTATTTTTGAACTATATTTTTTATATAACAAATTTTAAAATATGAGTACATCCATATACTGACATAAGAGGTCATAGAAGGTATTATCTGTTTATTGAATTGTCAAACTCACTACACGATATTTTCACATTTTTTAGATAAGAATACAAAGTTTGATTCTGCAGATAGGTGATCAGTTAGGTGACATATTCTCTGGGTGAGTCTACAATGTTTTTAAGGCTCACAGTTTTTGAATTATATTATGTTTGTATTCTATAGTGTGCTCTGAACGCCACAGGTAGTATCGTTACTTTTATTGTTATTCTGATATTTATAAATTTAGTTTGTATATTGTGCATACATGATAATACCTATATGAAACTGTTTCTTATGATAAAGGAGTGTATTATGCATATTATGACAAAAATTTGTCCGTAAAGTATGTATTTACGTGCCCTTAAAAATAGGAACGTGACAGTTTCACTTTAAAGTCAATTTGTAACGATTGTATTCTTTTAATGATGATTTTTTGTTGTTTTAGTGACGATTTTAGTTGTCATTGAAAGTATACTTTCAGTGACCACTTTAAAAGTTGTTACAAAATTCTTTTAGCGATATTTGTAATGAAGTGGCAACGACAAGAAGTCGTCACTAAATGTTTTCAATGACGATTTTTAAAGTCGTCACGAAAATTTTATTTTTTTGTAGTGACTTAAACTATATTGTTTTATTTAATGACTAATTAAACCTTCTGATTGATCCCTCTTTTCTTAACAAAAGATCTGAGAATGCTCAAATGTATTTTTTATCTTTTCAATATAAAATTAAATAAATATATGGTAGACAAATAGACTTGGATTTATGCCCCCTATTGAAAATGATGCCAATGTTGATAATTTGCTATGGCTAACTTCTTATTCTAGCTTCTTGAATTTTTATTACTATGTTCATATTTTAGGTAGTGCTTTCAAAGATAATCTCATATATTCTTAACCAACCAACAACGAAATCTACACTACACTTATGACGCAAAAGTACAACCAGAGGAAAATCTGACCCATTATGGGGACATTGCGAACTTGTTAATAACAATGAAATTGGAAGACGTCATTTGATATGCTTGTATTGTAATAAAGTTTTCAAGGGAGGTGGAATTAATTGATTTAGGCAACGCTAGGCTAGAATAAAAGATGTTGAGCCATGCATGTAAGAAGGTTCCACTAGATGTTTGCTTTTAAATGCAAGAAAATGTGGATGATTTCAATTTTAAGAAAAGGAAGATACAAGAAGAATATGAAGGAAAAAAAATCTCCTACACGCAAGACTTTATGACTTGAGCAAATGCACGTAGGTGATGATGAAATACAAGAATTAGGTAGCTCTAGATTTTAGGGTACAAATGTTAGGGAAAAGAATAGAGAAAAGGGGAAGAAGCCCCCTGGTAAATTCTTATTTTATGCCTAGAACAATTCCTAGAGCATAAATTACCATTAAAAATGTTTTGCAAAGCAAAGAAGCAAGAAAGAGATGTGATCTTGCCATATCAAAATGGCTTATAGATGGTTGTATTCCATTTAATGCAGTTAAATCCTGCATACTACCAATCAATGATTGATGTTATTGCTAGTATGGGAGCTGGATACAAGGGTCCTGGAATGTGGCATCTTTGTGGTTATCTACTGTCCAAAAATGTTGAGGAAGTGAATTTTTTTTTTTTTTTACTAGCTATCATACTACTTGGAAACTCTGCCTATATTCGTATAGCCGGTCTCAAGCCCGGATAAAAGAGGAGGGTTGTGTTAGGCGTGCGACAGTCAACGTAAAATTTTGTCGTAACTGCATGAACATGGATAAATGAAGCAATAGTGTTAAAGCTAGGTCGTTGTTCGGAAGCAACGCGCTGTATAGCTCGAGTGCAGTGTCAAAAGAGCAAGGGCCGCTGCATCGGCGTCCGAATGCAGTGAAAAATAAGCATGGGTTCCCACACTTTAATGAATGGGTGTGGGCAAAGAAGTTAGTTCATGAGGGTATAATTCGTTTTGGAACTTAGAATGTAGGCACACTCACAGGAAAATCAATAGAAATAGTTGATACCATGATTAGGAGAATGATCAATATCATGTGTCTACAAGAAACCAAGTGGATAGGAGAAAAGGCAAAAGAATTAGATTCTTCAGGTTTTAAACTTTGGTACACCGGCAAGACAAGAATTAGTAATAGTGTAGGTATAATAGTTGATAAGGAGTGGAGAAATAATGTAGTAGATGTGAAAAGATTAGGAGATAAGATTATAGCTTTAAAGATTGTAGTTGAGCGAGACACCTTTAATGTGTTTAGTGTATATGCACCCCAAGTTGGATTAGAGGAGCATCACAAAAGAACTTTTTGGGAGGATTTAGAAGGTTTGATTCAAGAAATACCTCTGGGAGAAAAGATTTTCCTAGGAGGGGATTTGAATGGTCATGTAGGGAGGGAATCGAAAGTATACGAGAGTATACATGGAGGTTTTGGATTAGGAGATGCAAATGAAGAGGGTAAAACTATCTTGGATTTTTCTTTAACCTATAATTTTACCATAGCAAATACTTGCTTTAGAAAGCGGATAGAATATCTTATCACATACAAGAGTGGAGGAGCAAACTCTCAAATAGATTTTTTCTTGGTAAGGAAATCAGATAAAAAGTTCTGCACAAATTGTAAAGTCATATCCGGTGAGAGCTTGGCTACCCAACACAGAGTTTTAGTTTTAGATGTACGAGTTATGAGAAGGATAGAAAGAAAGAGTAAGAAAACAATTCCTAGAATTAGGTGGTGGTGTTTGAAGAATGAACAACAAAAGAATTTTCAAAGAAGAGTGGAGGAAGAGAGGCTTTGGGAGGTCCAAGGAAATGCTAATGATATGTGGGACGAGATGGCCAAAGGGATTATGAATATAGCAAGAGAGATACTTGAAGAATCAAGAGGTGTTGGACCTAGGGGTAAAGAATCTTGCTGGTGGGATGCGGAGGTGCAAGATAAGATTAAGGTTAAAAGAGAATGTTATAGGGAGTGGCACGTATGTAAAAGTAATGCAAATTGGGATAAATATAAAGCGGTTAAGAAAGATGCTAAGAAAGCTGTGAGTGAAGCAAGAATTAGAGCTTTTGAGGGGTTATATCAATTTTTAGGAACTAAGGAGGGAGAAAGAAAAATTTACAAGCTTGCGAAGGGTAGGGAAAAAAAGACAAGGGATCTAGATCAAGTGAAATGTATTAAAGATGAAGAGGGTAACGTTTTGGTAAGGGAGCATAATATCCAAGTACGATGGAAGAGTTACTTTCAAGGACTTTTTAACGAAGGACATGAGTTGACCTGTAACTTTGACAGACTTAATATTACAGAAGAGGACCATAATTATACCTTTTATCGTAGAATCCAAGAGTTTGAAGTAGAGAAGGCTTTGAAGAGAATGGATAATGGCAAAGCAGTAGGACTTGATAATATACCTATTGAGGTGTGGAAAAATTTAGGAAGGAAGGGTATAAGTTGGCTCACTAAGTTGTTTAATGTGATAATGAAATCTAAAAAAATGCCGGATAAATGGAGGAGAAGTACGTTAATCCCTATATATAAAAATAAAGGAGACATACAGAATTGTTCCAACTATTGGAGGATTAAACTCATGAGCCACACTATGAAGTTATGGGAGAAGATTATTAAGCAAAGATTAAGAAAAGAGACTCAAGTTACAGAGAACCAGTTTGGATTTATGCTAGGAAGGTCAACTATGGAAGCAATTTATTTACTACAGAGATTGATGGAAAGGTATCAAAGCAGACAGAAAGATTTGCATATGGTTTTTATTGATCTGGAAAAGGCATATGACAGAGTGTTAAGAGAGATTCTATGGAAGGCTTTAGAAAAGAAAGGAGTACATATTGCGTATATTCGAGCAATCAAAGACATGTACGACAGAATAACGACTTGTGTGAGAACACAAAATGGGGATACAAATGATTTTCCCACAACTATTAGACTACATCAAGGGTCTTCTTTGAGTCCGTATCTTTTTAATTTGATTTTGGACGCAGTTACTGAATATATACAAGAGTTGGGGCCTCAATGCATGATTTTTGCAGATGATATAGTCTTAGTTGGTGAATCGAAAGAAGAAATAAATATGAAGTTAAAGTCATGAAGACAAACTTTAGAAACACATGATTTTCGGATAAGTAGAAATAAAACAGAATATATGGAATGTATTTTTAGTAAGAGACGAACAAATACGAATGTAGACGTGAAACTTGGAGACTATATATTAAAACAAGTTACAAATTTTAAATACTTTGGGTCTATTATACAAAATGACGGCGAAGTAAAGGAGGACATAAATCATAGGATTCAAGCTGGATGGATGAAATGGAGAAAAGTTTCGAATGTCATTTGTGATAAAAAAGTGCCGCTCAAAGTTAAAGGAAAATTCTACCGTACGGCTATAAGACCTGTTATATTATATGGTACTGAATGTTGGGCGGTTAAAAGGCAACATGAAGATAAACTCAACGTTGCAGAGATGAGAATGTTGCGCTGGATGTGTGGACACACCAGAAGAGATATGATTAGAAATGAGTGCATTAGAGAGAAGGTTGGAATAGCACCTATTGTGGAGAAGATGGTTGAATCTCGCTTAAGGTGGTTTGGCCATGTGTGGAGAAGACCTGCAGAAGCCCTAGTGAGAAAAGTAGATCGGATGGAGAATAGTCCAATAATTAGAGTTAGAGGGAGGCCGAAGAAAACAATAAGTGAAATTATTAAAAATAATTTAATAGTTAATAACTTATCTATTGATTTCATCCATGATAGGCCACTATAGCCCCGTTTGATCCATGTAGCCGACCTCACCTAGTGGGAAAAGGCTTAGTTGTTATTGTTGTATCATACTACTTGGAATAAAATAGAATGCACTATCATGGCAAATGATTGGACTCATCAATGCAGGAGAACCCTCAAATTTTTAATTATATTGTGTATGGGAAATTGTCTTTCTGAAATCTGTTGATGCTTCAAATGCTTCTAAAACAAGTGAGCTATTATATAAACTTTTTCGAGAGGTTGTGTTGTTCGTTGGACCTAAAAATGTAGTACAAATTTTGTTGCCGCTGGTAAACTTTTTGGAAAAGGAAGTTCCCACATTTTATTGTTCTCCTTGTGCAACACATTGTATTAATTTGATGTTGCAAGATATCAGAAAATTAGATGAGTTGAATGATATTATGAACCACGCTGCAAAAATCACCAAGTTCATCTATAACCATTGTCATGTTTTCTATTTGATGAGACACTAGTGGAAAAGATATAGTTCGTCCTACACCAACATGCTTTTCCACTGACTTCATTGCATTGCAAAGCATATTGGCTCAAAAAGATGCATTAAAAGCCATGGTAACATATAGAGAATGGATAAGCTCAACATATGCTAGGGATAGCAAAACAAAGAAATTTGTGGATTATGTCTTGGATTCCTCATTTTAGAAAGAATGTCTTACTATTGTAAAACTTACTAAGCCACGCATTCATGTTTCGTGCATTGTGGATAGTGAAGATAGACTTGCCATGGGTTATTTGTATATATGTAGCTATTCATAAGGGTAGAGATGAGAGGAATAAGAGATTCCAAAGAAGAAAAAGAGTTGTAGAGCCCTATTTGAAGATCCTTGAATCTCGTTGAGATAGGCAACTTCACAAGAATATCAACGCAACTGGTTATTGGTTTAACCCAAGTTATCAATACAATAGCAGTACTGAGATGGAAAAGCATAAGAACACAGTGTCAGGGTTATAGATGTCATTGAGAAATATGCAGATGAACATAGAGCTTCGCAATCCAAGATGACAAGTGAGATGAAATTTTTTAGAAATGTAGGAGATTTTGGAAGAAAACCTACAATAAATGATCGTTACACAATGATGCCAGGTGATATTTGTCTTTTGTTTCACTATAGTTTCTATTTCACTTCTAGGACTAAATATTTCATTAAATTATGTGTAATATTCTATATAAATGGTGGCTATGCTATGGAACCAATGCACTGAATTTACAAAAGGTTGCAATTAGAGTTTTAAGCCAAACACATAGTTCTTCTGGTTGTGAGAGAAACTTGAATGTATTCGAGCAAATTCATTCAAAGAAGAGAAATAGATTAGAGCATCAAAGACTAAATTATCTTGTTTATGTCATTACAACTTGGGGTTGCTACAAAGGTATTAATTACTTTCTTATTGTTATTGCTATTTTTTTATTAGGTTTATTATCATTTGTAATATTAATATATTCAATAATGAACACACGTGGGAATCAACTGAAACACAAGAGCTATGATCCAATCATCTTTGAAGCTCTTGATGAAAATGCTGATTGGATTTTGGAAGAAAAGCCACCAAGCTTAACTATTAAGGAATTGGAGACTAATTAATCGTGAACTTGCAACTTGTAGCACTCTGGAAAATAAGAATGATTCTAGTTTGTGTTTTACAATTGCTACATTTTTTTTGTACCATTTTAAATTTCTGACAAATTTAATTTATTAATTCTTGCAGAATTAAACTTGGAAGAGCTTGTTGATGAGGATGATAATGTTGAAGAAGAAAATGATCACAATGAAAATAGGGATGCTAAAACAATAATAGAGAAATGTTTAGTAGTTTTGGCCAAAGTGATGATTTCTTCACAGAAGGAGACTCCCAAGTTAACTCACATACATTAGAATCCAGAAGTAGTTTATTGTTTGTTTTCTATCACTTATTATTTAATGTTTTTATTAAATGGTGAATCTAGTTTGAACTTCAATTTATAAACTTGAAGAAAAAATTGTTGTTTATATGAATTATGTTACTAGTTTAACTGCTTTGTTTATAAGTTTATTATTTTTATGATCTTTTATGATGAGAAATTTTATAATTTAAATTATTTTTTATATTTTATAAATATTTTTATTTGTTACACTAATTTAATTAGTAACTCAATAGTTATATTAGTGATCTATCTCTTGACTAGTTAATGTCTAATGTAAATTTAAAAACTACGCTATAAAATAGTATTAGTTTCTAAAATAATATTTTTAATTTCTTTCTTAGCCCAAAGGGTTAGCACAACATAGCTCACTTAAAACCACAGTTTGAGATGGGATGAACCAAAATTCCTTTCTCTCATTTCATTTCAGTAGTTAGGTCTCGTTTAGTAGGTAGATTTAAGTTGATTGAATAGGAATTTGAATTTTTATTCTATGATATTATGTTTAGTTGATAAAAGACAAAAATTATGAAATATAAGTTGACTTATGTGTGAAAAAATAGATTATCTTTGAAAAGTGAGGGAAGAGAAGAGAAAGAAATGGAATAAAATTGAAAAAAATTAAAACGTCATTTTAAAATATATTTTTTATAAATAAAATAAAATAAATAATATTTAAATAATATTTAATATTTTTAATAAAAAAATTTATTATTATTTTATTATTTTATTTTTTATTTATATTATTTTTAAATAATTTTTTAAATTAAAATAATTTTATTTTTTAAAAATATTTTTTTTGTCATCTTTTCATTTCATTCATACATTATTTAAAATATATTTAATATAAAAAAATAATTAAGATTTTATTTTTTTTAATGTCATATAAACGTAATTTTAAAAATAATATTTAATTTATATTTTTTATTTTTTATTTTTTATTTTTTTAACCAACAACTAAACAAAATTTTATATATAGATTAGTCTAGTTCATTTCATTTATTTACAAAATATATTGTATATGATTTTTATAACATATTGATAGGGTAGCAAGTTTTTTTTTTAATGAATAAAGAAATATATCATTAAAATATAAAGCCGAGCTACAACAACAATTGCAGAGACATCAAATTTAATAATAACGTATGAACATCAATAATTTTATGCATAAATTGAAACATCTATATTGTATATTGGGGATCAAAATCATAGCCATAATCATTAGTTCTACAGTGAAACAACTATTATCCATTTAACAAATTACATCGATCCAACAACTTTCACTATAGCTTAATATTCTTCGGGCAAAGAAATGATATACAAAATCTGAGATTAAACAAAGATATAAACATCAACTGACCTGATATTAAAAAGCTTCTGAGATTACCTAGAATGGTAGATGAAAAGATTGAAAACCTTTTCCATTTCCTAATAAACTATATCAAAAGACTAAAAACTCTTTCAATTTATTATGAAAAAAAGGCAAACTAAAAATATTTTGCCATATTTCTCATAATAGATAAATCTAAAAAGATTGTTCGTCGAAATAAAGAAAAATAGATGGAAAAAAAAAAGAGTGAAGGCAGGGGATATCACTTAATCCTACTAGCAATGTCCCCAGAAGCTGACCAGGTTGGAAAGAGCGATGGCAACTATTTAGGAGAAGTGAGCAAGAGTGGAGAGTGACATAGTTAGATTAATACAAAATTTTGTGAGTACGATATTCATGTGTGTTTCTTTACAATGTAGCAATATATCTTTATAACCTTTCAAAAGAAGTGAGAACATTAAATTCTTATGATACCTAATGTCCCGATTATATGTAACAAATATTTAGTCGCTTACCTTAACAACTATGTGCATTATTTTTATATTTTTATATTATATGTCCCAACTACGATATGCAACTATGTCCTTATTTTTATATTTTTCCACTTATCAGAATCCAAATTTGAAGAACCCTTATAAAATAAAATTGAAGTGATTTCTTTAAAGATTGTTAGCTGTTGACCGCTAGTGGTGTCAATTTTTCAGGTGAAAAGGACAAAACCTTCACATAGGTATTAAGATAAGGGACCACATTCTCCTCATATTTAATTAAGACATGAAAGGTAATGAGGATTTAACAATTTTACTTTTTGTGAAAGAATAAAGAAATATTTTATTATGTACTAAAGTTGTAATTCGTCTATAGTTTTAAAATGGTAAAATGTATTTTTTTTTTCCTATACAAAAATCACTATTATCAATATTGGACTAGATCGACTAATCAAACCATAAAATTAATGAACCAATGGAGAAACCAAATTGATTTAACCATTAAAACCATTTCACAAAAAACTAATAAATTGATTAAAAAATTGAAAAAAATCGATAAACCAAAATTATTTGAATGGTTTGCTTTTTTAAAATTTATTTTTTTATTGTTATTAAAATGATAAAATTTTGAATATTTTTTAAAAAATTAACTCAAAATAATATTATTTTGACTAATTTCTTATATTAATAATAATTGTATATGTATTTTAATTTTTTGTGATTAAAAACGATATTGTAATGAGTATGATTTTTTATAATATAATAAATTTATTAATCAAATTTAAAATATATTAATATGTATTATTCAATTAGTTTTGTATAAAATGATTTATTTCGTTAATTTTATATATTAAATTTCAATATAACATATTTTATAATATAAATTTTTTTAAAATATATTATATATCTTATTACTGATTCAATCAATTTCGATAATGAATCACGAATCACTATAAGTGATTCAGTGTTGTAATCCAATTTATAAAACATCGACAAAAATTCACCATTTTGCATGTGTGCTTCTTTGTTAAATACAAATTTATTACGTACGTATGGACGAAAAGTTGTTGCTTGCATAAATGTATCTAGGAATAGATCTAGGCCCTTAATTTAGTTGACTCTTCAAAAACTATTATGTTATGTTAAAAAATTTAGCGTAAAAGAACAAATACTATTTGACAGAAATTATTATGTTACATTTTTAAAAAATTATGAATGTAAAAATAAATAATAATATAAAACTAAATAAAAATTATATTTTAATAAAAATATTAGTAGGCAATTTTTTAAAAATTTTAAACCTTTAAAAAAATTATAATGTTCACAATTGCAATTTATGACAACCGGAGGATCACAGCTTCTCAAAAACATCTTTTAAGAAAGCATCTTTAAAGGAATTATCAAAGGGAAAAAATACCATAAGAGCTGACTGGATTCACCCCACCGTGCTTTGCGAATCAACCGTCAGAGGACAAATATACCCTTCCACCGCATCTCGTGGGGTAAAATGGTCTAATCGGTTTCTCGAAACGGCTACTTTGTTTAAATGACGTTCACCGATGGATCTTCACGAATCCAATTCGACCATTTTGAAATTTGTGCAGCCACGAAAGTGTGACCATGTTTTAGTTCAATATTACGAGATTGGCCTCTATCACTTTTTAACCCTTTTTGTCTTTTTTAAATAACAGACTGAATAAAAAATTTAGATAATATTTTTTAATTATTTATCATAAAATTTTCAATAAAAATATAATAAATACATTTTTTACAAGATTTAATATTAAATTATTAAAATATTTGTATATTATATTTTTATCATAAAATTTAATATCTTAAATATTACAATTAATTTTTATCCAATAAAAAATATTAAAAAATACACAATTTAATTTTTAAAAGCTAAATTCACGATTTAGTCTGCTTTCGCTGATCAATGTCGTTATCTTCTAAAAACATCCGTTGATCAATGTCGTTATCTTTTAAAAGCATCCGTTGATAAATGTCGTTATCTTTGAAAAACATTCGATGACATGACATATAGAAATAGTTAATTATTTATATATAAATTCAATTTGATGATCTCGACTTATGTTTTTTTTCTCTCTGTTGATTAACGTAACTACTGCAGTGCAATGAAATAATTTTAAAGGTGGTGTTTGAGGAAATATAGAGAAAAAAAGGCGCTTTAGTGTAAGCGACAAAGGGATCGATGAGGAGAAATGATTACGAGTGAACTATAGATAAAGTAATATAATATCTAAATTTAAACTCTTAAAATTTTATTCTGGTATCCAGATTTATATTTAAACATATAACAAATTCAAAATTTGTCTACGTCTTCCTTGAATTTTTAAATATCCAAACTTGGAAGTTTTTTCAATTCATTTACATAAAATCTTCTATATAAAATAAAAATGAAGATCTTCAGAAAATTATATAATTCAAAAGAAAAAAAATTACATGATTTTAAATTATACCATTCCACACAAATCCACCATAATAAAGGATTGAAAGTTGGAGTAGAGCAAAAAATGGCCAAATAGAGAGTCGAGCTAGAGTTAAAACTTTATTTAGTTTAGTCAATGTTTGGTGACAAAATGACAACATTATCCTTTTAAAAAAATAAGTAAATTCATTTAAAGGATATTAAGATAAAAATATAAATAAAAATCTTTCGTACTCAGACCTATGCTTATTTTATGATTTTATACTCGATCTTGAACAGAAAATTTACAAGTGCTTGTTGGGTATAAACATTTTATTCATCTTTATTAATAAATAGTGTCTCTATTAATTTTAAAGACTAACTTATATAATAATGTATTTTTTTTTAAATAAGTGAAATACTATTATTCATATATAATGATAAATGCATCAGACATTAAGATTAATAAATAGAATACAAAATTAGAATAAACAAATCTTACAACTTCTACAAAAAAAAAAAACAAGTATTATAATTAAAAAAAATATAGAAACAATGCATCTCTTAAACTTTAATTTATCAAACATTACATCTCCGCATTTTAAATACAAAGCTAATACAACTATAATAATGTATATTTTAAAACTAAATGGTCCATGATATGTATCATTTGAAGAAACCAATTCAAAACTACAACACTTATCAAGGAAAAATAACCAAGCTGAATAAGCAAGGAGAGAGGTGACAATAAACAGCAACTCAGTTTTAGAGACGTAAAGAAACATCCTAATAGGAACAGTGGCTGGAAAAGGAAGGTCCGAAGGATAGGAAAGAAAGAATCATACCACGAAGGGAGATGTAACGGAAACAGCTAAACATGAGGAGAAAAAAATGAGCAAGACACAAGGTCAACAAGATTTACAAGATAAAGATATTATGATAATAAAAATTGGGGCTGTAGGAGCAATAGTAGTTATAAAGGGATACCGGATAGGAGCAGAAAGGAAGTAAAGAGATTTACAAGCATGGGATGGCAATGTGAGCCCCAACCAAAATAAGAAAAAATGCAAGAAAAAGGAACAAAAATGATGGCATAGCTTATGCTATAAACTCGAGGAGAAAGAAGGGGAAAGAAAGAAAATGGCCAAATCAATTGGATGACAAGTAGTGTTGCGGGAACAAAATTTAAATACAAAAAAAAAAAAAAGAGGAAATATGCAAGTCCAATGTGATAGCATCAACGTGGGTGAAATTAGTTGAGGAAAGAGAAATCAAGCCAGCCATAAATAGCCCACACTCTATCAATGAAGATAATGACTTGGAATTGTTAAGTTGTGGGAAACTCCTGGCAATTAACCATATGAAAAGGATTATAAAGTCTCATCCCATAGACCTGGCATTTTTAATGAAGACATAAAAAATGCTAGTGCTTATGTTAAAAGAATTGCAAGAAGTTGTGACATTTTGAACACTTTTATTGTGGACTCAGTTGATATGGCAAGTGGTTTCGTACTTTAGTGGAAAGATAGAGTCAATATCCAAATGGAGGAAGTTGATTATTTCTTTATTTATACAAGATGCTTTGATTTCAGCATAAATCAGGATTGGCATTTTTTGGGAGTACTCATTCATCGTGACCTAAAAATTTAAGGTAACTAGTACATAGTTTTGCGTAATATTGTATCTACAATAAAAAGCCCCTTAAATATTGGTGGTGATTTTAATAACATTTTATTTGAAAGTGAAAAGGAGGGAGGCATGCCTTTCCACCCTACAATGGGGAATGAACTTCATCATTTTATGCAAGAAGAGGGATTGGTAGAATACATGAAAATAAGATGAAAAATATATCTAAAATAATAGAAGAGATGGTGCTTATAACATCCAACAAGTCTTGGATCGGTTTCTCTTAAATGTGTAGTGGCTTCAAAAGTACTTGAATGACACTACTTTATATTTGGAAAATTTTGAAACTAATTATAACCTCATCTTAATGCAGACCATAAAAGAAAATACCAAAACAAAATGCATTTTTTGCTTTGATGCAAGGTGAAAGGGAAATCCCATAATCAGAACAATAATTGCTTGGAAAGAAGAGGTTAGTGGTTCAAAAATGATTAATGTTTCTTCCAAGTTGAAAATATGTAGATATATGCTAATGGAATGGAGTAGGAGAAATTGCTCAAATTCCAAAAAGCTTATTAAAAGGCTACAAGAAGAACTAGCTACCATCAATCAAACACTTCCATTTGATGTAACAAAATGCAGAGTAATTGAAAAGAGCTAGTTAATGCTCGGAAAGAAGAAGAATTATTTTGGAAATAAAAAGTTAGAGTTAAATGGCTGAAAGAAGGTGATAAAAACACTAATTTCTTCCATTCTCAAACTATGAAGAGAAGAGTTAGAAATACCATCAAGATGTTAAAGAATGAAGATAGTAGTTAGCAAGAAAGAAAAGAGAAAGTGGCAGATGTGCCATTGCAATATTTCTAGCATTTATTTTCTTTTACAGCTTCTAGGGATAAATGAGGCACTCCATGAAGTTTCAACCAAAGTTATAAGCAAAATGAACAGTTGATTGTTGAGACAAGTAACATTAATTGAAGTACATAAAGTTGCTTTTTCCATTGAGTTTGTCAATACTTCGAGTGATGATGGGTTTACTGATTTATTCTTCAGAAACTATTAGGATATTGTGGGGGAAGATATCTTTCTAGCAATTCGTAATTTTTCTTGAGAAACAAAATACTTCAAAATATTAATCATACAACCATAGTACTTATCCACAAATGTCTTTACCTGGATAACATGACATAATTGAGATCCATTAGTTTACACATAGTTATTTATAAGATTCTTTCCAAAGTGTTAGTAAACAAAATAAGGAGACTAACGATTAAAATTATTAGTGGCAATCAATGTGCATTTATTAAAGGAATGCTTATCTCAGTTAACATTTTAATGGCATATGAAATGATGCACTATTTGAAAAAAAAGTAGGAAGAAGTTTGAAATGGCTATCTAGCTTGACATGAGAAAAGCATATGACCTGATATAATGGCCCTGCCTGTTTGCAATAATGAAGAAAATAGGCTTCAAAGTGGAATGGATAGAATTGATTAATCAATTTGTTATCACAACCCTATATTCTATTAATATAGAAGGTGAGTCCTTTAGTTTGATAAAGC
The DNA here is from genome assembly GCA_037074535.1 of Gleditsia sinensis. Classification (NCBI taxonomy): domain Eukaryota; kingdom Viridiplantae; phylum Streptophyta; class Magnoliopsida; order Fabales; family Fabaceae; genus Gleditsia; species Gleditsia sinensis. The sequence goes on along the minus strand of CM073475.1, from coordinate 6,677,056 downwards.
CTTAGAGTGAAAAAGAAATATGTCCCTATAGTGAAAATTTGTAGAAGAAGCACTATAGTGTCACACTTATTCTTTGTATATGGTTCAATTCTATTCTCCTAAACTAGCCTAGAATTATGCACTAAAATATGCAAAATTCTTCAAATATATGAAAGTATAGTGGCTAGAAAGTAAATTTAACAAATTATGTAGTTTTCTTCTCTAATAACATAAAATAGATTCAAACAACAGACAGCAAAATCTTTGGGAGTAGAGAATATTGGATCTTAGAATAAATATCTTGGACTACCATCCTTTAATAATAAATCTAAGTCTGAAACATTCAACTATATCAAGCAATGAGTGGAGAAAAGTATTGCTAGCTGGAAAGGGAAATGTTTGTCTTATGCAGGGAAACTAACTTAAATATATCATTAATGCATTCCCTATATATGCCATGTTATGCTTTATTATGTCCACTAAATTATGCAATGAATTCATTAGTATGATGAGACAATTTTTTTAGTGTGATAATAGTTCTAGAGCATGACTATACTGGACAAGATGGAAAAAACTTTGAAGGAGCAAGAAGCAATGGGAACTCGGTTTAAGAGATTTAAAAACTAATAAACTAGTTTTAATAGCTGAAATGGGTTGGAGACTATCCTCATATTCCCATTCTTTTTTTTTCAGGTTTTATAAAGTTAAATATTACCCAATAAGCCACTTTATGGAAGCTAGTTTGGGTATTGATCCTTCTTAGAGATGGAGGAGCATCATGGCAAGAAGATAAGTGTTACAACAAGGATATATATATATATATATGGTGTGTTAGGCTTAACACTACCTTGCAAAATGCTAGAGCTTTGTGGCTTCCCAGAAGTAACTCTCGCAGAATCTATGAACCAACTAATAACGTGGGGAGAGTTGGAATGTTAAGAAACTACATAGGCCTAGCCACAAGGTATTGGCTTGCAAAAGAAATCTAGAACTAATTCGATGAAAGCATAGTGAGAGGCTGTTGAAGTTGTTAAGGTTTCCTAGCTGTGGGGGTTAGTTGTTCTACTTTGGAGGGTTGTTTTAGTTGCTGTTAATAAGTCTTATTGTTTAGGAATCAGTTATTTGATGTATTGCGGTTTAGTCGTATACCATGTTGCTAGGGTTGTAAAACGTGGATTGTATATTTCTAACTTTAACTTTTCGTTGTAAGGCTACTTAATGCCATAACAGTTTCTTTTTGAATACAGAAGACATTCTCCCAACATTAGAGTGTGCATGCAAACTAATATTCATGTAATTATTCAACCAGGGTTATCAACATCTGGTATCAGAGACCCATCACAAGCCCTGAGTGAAGCTAGTTTCTACGTTCACTAAACACCACCATGGCAACTGAAAGCAGTTTTGTGCAACCTGCAATTCTAAAGTTTGATGGACACTATGATCATTGGAGTATACTCATAGAAAATTTCTTGTGCTACAAAGAATATTGGAGCTTGGTGGAAACTGGAATACCTGCAGAAGTAGACGAGTGCAATCTCACAGATGAACAAAAGAAGTCCATTGCTGATCAAAAGATAAAGGATTTGAAGGCTAAAAATTATTTGTTCCAAACCATTGATCGATCAATCTTGGAGACGATATTGAAGAAAGATACCGCAAAAGACATTTGGGATTCCTTGAAGCAGAAGTACCAAGGCACAGCACGTGTCAAACGTCCACAGCTACAAATTCTTCGCAAAGAGTTTGAAATTCTGCATATGAAGGAAGGGGAATCCGTGAATAAGTACTTTGCACAAACTCTCACCATTGCCAACATGATGCGGATTTATGGAGAAAAAAATGCAAGATGTGGTAGTTATCGAAAAGATTCTAAGATCTATGACTGCTTAATTTGACTATGTGGTTTACTCCATTGAAGAGTCAAATGATGTCGATATCCTGTCCATCGATGAATTGCAAAGTAGTCTGTTGGTACACGAGCAAAGAATGGGAAGACACACAGTGGATGAGCACGCACTAAAGGTTACTCATGATGTCCAACAAGGTAGGCGAGGTGGATGTAGTAGTTTTCGAGGAAGAGGACGAGGAAGGCGGGTCAACATGGATTTGAAAAGTCTACCATCGAATGTTACAATTGTTATGAACGTGGGAATTTTCAATGGGACTGCCCTAAAAATGAGAAAGATTCAAAAGGGTTCTACGCAGAAACCAGTGAAGAAATGTTCTTGATGGCTTATGTGGCTATCCAGGAAGTTGATGGAGAAGATTTATGGTTCCTAAACTCGGGATGCAGTAATCACATGTGTGGCAAGAAAGAGATGTTCACAGATTTGGATGATACTTTCAAGAAATCTGTCAAGTTGGGGAACAATTCAAGTTTAGACGTGCTTGGAAAGGGAAATGTCAGTATGGAAGTTAATGAAATCATGCAGGTCATAACTGAAGTATTCTATGTGCCAGATTTATATAATAATTTGCTAAGTATTGGACAATTGCAAGAGAAGGGTCTTGTTTTTGTTATCAAACATGGAAAGTGTAAAATCTATCATCCAGAAAGAGGACTGTTATGGGAGACCACAATGATAGCAAATCGAATGTTTATCTTACGGGCTCGCACACCATCACAAGAACTGAAGTGTTTTACCACTATTACGGATGATCAATCTCTTCTATGGCATCACAGATATGAACATTTGGGTTGGAGCGGTCTCAAAATCCTTCAACAAAAGAATATGGTGAAGGGTTTACCAAAATTCCAAGCACACACAAAAGTTTGTGAAGAGTGTTTGGTAGGTAAGCAACACCGAGATCCATTTCCAAAGAAAAATGCATGGAGGGCATCTCAAATTCTTCAACTTGTGCATGCAAATATATGTGGGCCTATTAATCCGATCTCCACCAATAAGAAAAGGTATCTTATTTCATTTATCAATGATTATAGTAAAAAAAACATGGGAGTTCTATTTGGTTGAGAAGTCAGAAGCTCTTTACTCTTTCAAAAGCTTCAAGGCTAGGGTTGAAAAGGAAACTAATTTAAGCATACAGAGTCTACGTACAGATCGTGGGAGTGAATTCACTTCACTAGAGTTCACAGATTTTTGCAAAATGAATGGAATTCAAAGGCAGTTAACAACAACCTACACACCCCAACAAAATGGCGTTGCGGAGAGGAAGAATTGAACTATTATGAACATGGTTCGAAGTATGATAATAGAGAAAAAAATTTCACGAACTTTTTGACCAGAAGCAGTTAACTGGGCTATTCATATACTTAAAGAAGTCCAAATTTTGCAGTAAGAAACATGATGCCAGAAGAAGCTTGGAGTGGCTCTAAACCATCAGTGGAACACTTCAGGGTTTTTGGGTGTTTAGCACACGTCTATATTCCTGACAACAAGAGGATTAAACTCGATGACAAAAATATGAAGTGTATTCTACTAAGGGTCAGCGAGGAATCCAAGGCTTATCGTCTATTCAATTCAGTCTCTAAAAAGATAGTGATAAGTCGTGATATTATTTTTGAAGAAGATAAAGCTTGGGACTGGAGTATCAATCACCAAGAAACAATCGTGACTGATCTTGAGTGGAAAATAAATGAAGAAGCAAATCCAAGGAATGATAACCATGTAGAAGAGTCTAAGACAACATTAGAGATTGAGGAACCTGATCAAACTGACCAAACAGACGTGACAGCTATAGAAGGACGTGTTCGAAGACCACCAGTTTGGATGAGAGACTATCTAAGTGGAGATGGCCTCTCTGAGGAGGAAGGTATGGCGAACTTAGCTTTATTTACTTAGTTTAATCCCATTAATTATGAAGAAGCTGTGAAAATTGACAAATGGAAGAAAGCAGTGGATGTAGAAATAGAGGCAATAGAAAAGAATAACACATGGGAGTTGGTAGAGATGCCACCAGAAGGAAAAATAATTGGGGTAAAATGGATCTACAAAATGAAGCTTAACAAGAAAGGTGAAGTGGATAAGTACAAGGCCCGCTTGGTTGCAAAAGGATATAACCAGCAATATGTGATAAATTATGCAGAAGTATTTGCACCCATGGCTCGTTTAGATACAGTTCGAGTCATTCTCTCCCTTGTAGCTTGTAATGGTTGGATTGTTTATCAGTTAGATGTCAAATCAGCTTTTCTACATGGTGAATTAAATGAAGAAGTATTTATTACACAACCTTCAGGCTATGAATGAAAGGGGCATGAGCACAAGGTATATAAGCTTAAAAAAGCTTTATATTGTCTTAAACAGGCTCCTCAAGCTTGGTACAGCCACATTGAGTCCTATTTCATGAAGGAAGGTTTTGAGAAGTGTCCACATGAACACACCTTGTTTGTCAAAAGAATGGATAGAGGTAAAATGTTAATTGCATGCCTTTATGTTGATGATCTTATATTCACTGGGAACGATGAATCTATGTTCAAAAAATTCAAGCATACTATGATGATTGAGTTTGATATGATTGATCTTGGAAAAATGAGTTACTTTCTTGGATTAGAAGTGCTTCAAAGGTCGGAAGGCATTTATGTTAGTCAACGAAAATATGCTCAAGAAACATTGGAGAGGTTTAATATGAGCCAATGCAATGCAGTTCATAATCCTATTGCTCTTGGGTTCAAAATGATGAAAGGGGAGTAGAAGTTGACAGCACTTTGTACAAATGAATTGTGGGCAATCTTATGTACTTAACTGCAACGCGACCAAATATGATGTATGTTATCAGTTTGATTAGCAGGTTCATGGAACGACCTATTAAGTTGCATCTTAATGCTATAAAAAGAGTGTTGAGATACGTGAAGGGCACGATGAGTTTTGGATTATTCTATAGGAAGGGAGGAAAAGAAGAACTCATTGGATACACTGACAGTGATTATGCTGGAGATCAAGACGATAAGAAGAGCACTTCTGGGTATGTTTTTGTATTAAGTTCAGGGGCAGTTTCATGGTGTTCAAAGAAACAACCTGTGGTTACTTTATCTACCACTAAAGCTGAGTTTATAGCCGCAACATTCAGTGCATATCAAGCAGTCTGATTAAGGAGGATCTTGTAATAGCTCAACCATGAACAACAAAAATCCACAATAATTTATTGTGATAATAATTCTACAATTAAGCTCTGAAAGAATCCAGTGATGCATGGGCATAGCAAACACATAGATGTTTAGTTTCATTTTCTTCGAGAGCTTACCAAGGATGAAGTCATGGATTTGGTCCAATGCTCTTCACAAGAGCAGGTGGCAAACATCATGACCAAGCCTTTGAAGCTGGACGTATTTTAGAACTTGAGGGATTTATTAGGTGTTTATCCACTAATGGATATAAACTGACTGCTGATAACATTCAGTTTAAGGGAGGATGTTGAAGTTGTTAAGTTTTCCTAGCTGTGGGGGGTTAATTGTTCTACTTTGGATGGTCGTTTTAATTGCTGTTAATAAGTTCTATTGTTTAGGAATCAATTATTTGATGTATTTTGGTTTAGTCGTATACCATGTTGCTAGGGTTGTAAAATGTGGGCTGCATATTTCTATCTTTAGCTTTTCGTTGTAAGGCTACTTAATGCCATAACAGTTTCTTTTTGAATGCAGAAGACATTCTCCTCGCATTAGAGTGTGCATGCAAATTGATATTCACGTAATTATTCAACTAGGGTTATCAATAGAGGCATCCTATGTGAATAATTAAAAGGAGAGGAAGATAGATTAATATGGTGTTGCTGTAAGCATGGAACATACATGGCGTAAACTGGGTATGAGGCTGCATTGGAAGTGTTGTCCTTGAGAAACATAATTGAGGTTGATGAAGCAACAGCTACCTATAACAAAAATTTATGGAAACTATAGGTAGAAGAGAAGATTAAATTGTTCATGTGGTGATGCATCAATGATGCTCTTGTTGTCAGGAAAAAATTGCAAAAAAGAGGCATTATACTACTAGATGAAGGCTGCCTAATGTGTGATGATGCCTATGAATTATTAAGTCATCTATTAATAAACTATTTACATGCACAAGAAGCTTGGCAAATAAGTGGGTTAGTTGAACTTATGGGTATAGATGCATAACATACTTTTGTCTCATGGTGGACAAATTTATATAGAAAATAGGAGCAAATGCTAAGGATGTTCATTGGTTTAGTTTGGTTGGTTTTGGAGACTTAGCTAAATTTTTTTCTAAAGAAATGAACTTATTCGATTTTTTGATATCTGTAGAATCGAACCAAACTGAACTCACAGAAGATCAGTTCAGTTCGGTTTATTTCATCAATTGTTTTCCTTATGCTTCTGGTTGCTAGTTTTAGGTAATAATTTCTTAAGAATGCTCAGGTGTGAATGGGCCGACAATATGTGTTTGCGCCAATTATAGCATAAACATCCTCACGTTGACTGAGGGACTCAAATATTTACTCAGTAGAACTAGCTTCTTGCTTGTACTCGCTTCATCTTTCTAACTCCTTTGCTCCACCATTCATGGATGTCGATGAATCTTTAGCTTTTCCTCTTTAGTCTCCTCCGCTTGTTTGCTTGTTGATTCCACCTACACACTTCAATGAATGTTCATGGTGGTTCATAAAAGACAGTTGCATTGTGCGAAGCAAGGGCTCTATGAAAGTGTTTTGTGGAGGAAGGGGACAAACGAAAGCCCCTGAATTAACCTTGTGCTTATGCCATTCTGTGTGTCTTGAGGTTGAACGTCACCTGGAGGGTCACGAGAGCAGACTCAACACGCACGAGATTAAGATTGAGCTCTTAAAATGACATATTTTCAATGCTTATACTAGTGTGGATGTCAAGAGGTTGAATGATGTGAACCTCAAGCTCTTGAACTCTTAAAATGGCATCTTACTGTTGTCAACCATTTATTGCAATCTCTTTGTAAATGGTGGATTGATTTTTTTTCTTTTATAAAAATAAAATTTATTATATATATAGTCATGTTTATACTTAGAAATTTTTATAATAAGACTTACAACAAATTTTGCTTTAATATTGAATTTGAAAGATGAGTCAACTTGGCAGAGCTTGCACTTCCCAAAACAAAAAGTATTAAGAAGATGTAATTGATAGATCAGGCATACTTGCACCAATGTTGCTAGCATGGGTCTTGAGAATTGAAAGGTGGTGAGCAGTGTAATTCTCGAGAATAGAGTGTCAAAGAAAAGCAAAAACCCAAAAAGTATTAATATTAAAATATATTAGATGTAGTGATCAGTTTAGTCCAATTTAATTGATTTTTTTTTAAATCGCTTTATTTTTATGTTAAAAAATTTGATTTAAATAAAAAAAATTATTTTTCTTTTACATATTTTAAGACAGGTTCAATTTTATATACTCCTAATTAATGTTGTACACTATAAGGGCTCGTTTGACACTACTAATAGTGAAGATAGGATAGGATATATCCTATCATTTTCCTATTTTTTGTTTGGTGTACCAACACGATAGCATAATGTTATGCTGTCTCTTATCCTATCCAGTCTCCCCAGTTAAAATTCTATCCCGTGAGTAAGGCTGGGTTGAGAGCCGGATAAGAAGTTACAGCGCAAACCCATCCGGTGGCACCCCTCACCCGTGATGCCACGGCTCGCCATCATCATCCTCAAACCTCCCCTCCCTCCCCCCTCCGCCCGACGCTTCTGAGCAGAGGAATTGACCCTACAATTCATAGGCCTCTAAATGAAGGTTCTGCCCAGAATCAAGAAGCCACCACCACCACAATATCTTTTGCTTCGTCTGCTTCCGCTAAACAAGAAGAGAACAAAGATTCGAAGAGACCCATCATAGAACGATGCCCAGATTTGAACCTCGAACTAACGATTAGTCCTCTCGGTCATCAAAACCAGCACGACGAACAATTACCATTGAAAATTGGAGGGAGAAGCCTTTGTTTCACTTGCAGCTTGGGTCTGCAAAACAGCAAGGATTGCAGCTGCGGAATTGGCGAGATTAATGGTAGCAGCGCTAGTGGGAGCAGCAATGGTGGCTATGATTTCTTGGGATTGAAAAGTGCTGTTTTGGATTACAAAAGCTTGGAAATGAAATGAAAGGGAGATGTGCACATAGAAGAAGGAACAGAGTGGAGAGAAATGAGAGAATGAATATTTAATTTTGAAATCTCTCTTATTTTCTTTGCTTCTCTAATTTGTATAAGCAAATTACTGATGCATAGGATATAGTACCAGTACAGTTCAACATTATTGGCTAATATTTTCCTCCATTTTCTCTTCTCCTAATTCTTCCCTTTTTCTCTCTACTAATTTTCTTCATTCGTGTATAATTATTTTTCTTACAAGCAATATAGTATTCGAGACTAGATGATGATGAATAATATAATAATATTGTATAAAAATTTCAAAATTTTCTTCGTCTTCTAATTAATTAATTTACATTATAGGCTTCAATTATATGATTTGGGTGGGTACAATTAGCCGCAGCTTCACATGCATCCATCAAAACAATTGCCCCGCAAATCTTTACCTAAAATTATTTTGTTGGGTTTTTCTTTTTCAGTTTCTTTTTTTTTCTCCCATTAAAATAGGTAATTTTAGATTTCTGAGAACTTGAGAGACTTTTAGGTTTGTCTTTTATTAAAAGAAGAAGAAATGGATAAGCTTATTTTAATTATAATTCAATATTGAGTTTTGTAAATCATGTAGAGAGATAAATAAAAAATAAAAGTAAATAAATTTTCACTAATATTATTGATATTATTTTATTATATATATATATATATATATTTATTTATATCAATGTATAAAGTAATCAAAATAATTGTATTAAAATTGAATTTAAATATATATATATATATATATATATATATATATATATATATATATAATTTTATTATAAGGGTAGTTTTGTCATTTTATTCTATTTTTATCCTATCCTATCATTATCTGATTTATTCCAAACACATGATAGGATAGTTCTTATCTTATCTTGTTACACATCAAACATAGGATATGATAGAAATTATCCTGCTATCCTATCTTATCCTATTATATCATATCATATTCTGCTCTCCAAACGAACCCTAAAAAAATAAAACTTATCTTGGAAAAACAGAAACTTCAAAGTGTTCAATAACATTCACTAGAACCCTATATAAATTGTACAAAAAATTAGAATTGTAAGTGTTAAAATTATTAATTTACATTGATATATTTAGTTTGTTGTGAATATATTTAATATTTTAACTATTTATATATGTGCTATTTGAATATTATGATTTTTTGTCATTATGTATCTACGTTATTTTTATTATTATTAAAAAAATAAAATTCTTAGCTTTGGCCAAAAATAAAAGAATCATGTTTTTATTTTTATTTTTAATATATTATCATTTTAAAAATATATCACCATATTTCATTTTCAATTTTCTGAAATTCCAATGAATTTATTCATTTACAAATAACTTAAACAATTGTCTTATTTGCTGGTAAATTGTTTGAAGTTATTTTTGAACATTATTAATTTTGCATTTCAGATTAAAAATCGTATAATATGCCAAATGTAATGATGAAATCGTCATTACAGTTGGTATTTAAAATGATATATTTTTAAATTTTAATATATATTCATTTGTTAGTGAAATTTTAAAAATTAAAAGAAATAGACTTATATTTTACTTTCTAATCCTCTGTAATATAATATGCTCAATGACATTTTAAATAGTGAATATTATTTTGAATTTAAATATGTTTAAATATTTGAAAGTACGAAAATAACAGCGTCATTTTAACTTTTTAAAACTCAAAAAAATATACAGCTGTGATGCATAAACGCAGTGGTACTACCGTTATTTCGAAGGAAATCTCGTGCTTTTCTCTAAACCAAGGTCTAAAAGAATCTGACCCCACAACTACTACGACAGAAGACTCTCCTGTGCAACCCACCTTGGTAACTTTCCGAAAAGCTCACCCACCCTCTCTCCTCTTTGCTTTCTTTGCTACTAAGTAGCTTACACTTGCAGTTGCAGACGCTATACATATCTCTGCCTCTCTCTCTCTCTTAGGGTTTTGAAACCCATCTCTCTGGTTCTTATTTGTAAGCTGTCTTCCTCAAATGCAAGCAACTTTGCCCCATTTTCTACTGCATTTTAACTAAAGAACTTAACCTTTGTCTGGGTGCAAATGGTGGAATTAGAGGCTTAGCTTTCTCAATCAGTTGGTACTTTTTCTGTCTCGTTTTTTCATGGAGCTTTCTGCTTCTGTTTACTTGATCTGGCTTTGCTTTTAGATTGCTATATATGTGGGTCTGTGATTTGGTTCTCTGGGTTGATTGCTGTTGTCTATTTTTGGGGTTAGTTTTCCTCACTAGGAAGGCAGGGTCTTGCGGACTCTGGGTGTTTGATCCAAGTATAAGAAAATGTCGTCCAGAGCAGGGCCTTCTGATCAGCAGCCGCAGCCCCAGAGGCGGATCATGCGGACACAGACTGCTGGGAACCTCGGGGAGTCGATATTTGACAGTGAGGTTGTGCCTTCGTCTCTCGTCGAGATTGCACCTATTCTTCGTGTTGCCAATGAAGTTGAAAAAACCCATCCAAGAGTTGCTTATCTCTGTAAGTTAATAGCACATTGTGCATTTTTTTGGTTTTCCTATTATGGAAGAGTTGTGCTTCTCTCTGTGTTCACATACTGGGTAAAGTATACCTTTTAGTGCATTCAGTGTTTATTGGCTAGTGCGTTCGATTTATTACGTTGAATAGGCTTATTATTATCCGATGTACGAATACTTCCTTTATAGGCTTCACTAAGTTAAAACATTTTGCAGCCAGACCCGAAATTTCATAAATGTTTATTTGCTGTGTAATTATCTTAGTTATTTGCAGATGTATGATTGCCCTTCTATTTGTGTGGTGTATATACTGCTCTTGCAGGTCGGTTTTATGCCTTTGAGAAAGCTCATAGGTTGGACCCCACTTCTAGTGGTCGTGGTGTTCGTCAATTCAAAACTGCCCTTCTTCAGCGCCTTGAAAGAGTAAGCATTAAAATGTTCCCTTGCATATGAGACAATATGTTTGTGGCGAATAACTTTTGAGCCCTTTCCTCCAGACACTCGTCTATTTGTTGCCCATATGAATTGCTGCATTCATTTATAGGTCTTGGGAGGGAAAAACAATTATCGATCAATATGGGGTTCCTTCTTGAAATCTGGTATCTAAAGCTGTGCACTTCGCTGTCCTCATCAAAAAACTAAAAACCATGGAAAATACAACATTAGAAGAAAATATTTATCTATATCTTGGTCACTGTATGAGTTATTGGAGTATGTAACATGTTTATATTGTAAGTATGGGTTGGTAAGTGTACTGTTGACTGGTGCCTTGCGCGGGGTTCCCATTTGAGTAATTTGTATTGATTTGTGATCTGCTTAGGGTCAGGTGTCTTGCTTCTTAGAAGTCATAATGTTTGAGCTCCATGCACTCTAGAGGTTGTGTAATCTAATACCTTCGGATAAAAAATGACGAGTATCCGAATCCATCCTGTTAAATCTGTTGAGAACTTCCACTTGCACCTTTGTGCTGTTAAAATAGAATGAATAATTGCTCCTTGTAAAATTTGATGATGGTGATGGTCTCTATTTTATTTTACACTATTTTATGTTATTTCTAATAAATTTATGTTATTTGGCCACGATTGTCAGGAAAATGATCCAACACTGAAGGGTAGAGTAAAGAAAAGTGATGCTCGTGAGATGCAGAGTTTTTATCAGCATTACTACAAAAAATATATCCAAGCTTTACAGAATGCTGCTGATAAAGCTGATCGGTAGGTTCCCAGATAATGTGCAATGTAATTTGGGCATTCCTTATAGTGTGACTAGCTCTGAATTTTTTTGCTTATATTCAGTGCACAACTTACCAAGGCGTACCAGACTGCTAATGTTCTGTTTGAAGTGTTAAAGGCTGTTAACATGACTCAATCTATGGAAGTTGATCGTGAGGTTATTTATCTCTAGCATCTAATATTTAATTTTGGGCTGGTGTTCAATTTTATATGAACCTTCATCCATATTAAATAAGTTGCTAATTGAATTTGTTTTATAATATTGAATTTTACTGCCTGTGATATCAATGATTTATTTGTTATTGATATTGCAATAGATTTTGGAGACTCAAGATAAAGTTGCTGAGAAGACAGAGATCTTAGTCCCTTACAATATTCTTCCGCTTGATCCTGATAGTGCAAATCAGGCAATAATGAGATTTCCTGAGGTACATTAATGTTCCATACATATGCAGTTCTGGCCTTTATATTATTCTGCTTTTGATGAATATACTGTTTCATCACTTTTTTCAGATTCAAGCTGCTGTATTTGCTCTTCGTAACACTAGGGGTCTTCCCTGGCATAAGGATTACAAGAAAAAAAAGGATGAAGACATTCTGGATTGGCTCGGGGCTATGTTTGGATTTCAGGTGAAATATATGCTGAGCTGGCACTTTTTGTATGCATTTTGTCGGGGTTTATTTAGCAGAAAATGACTTAGTCATCACTAACAAGTCTGATTGATGTTGTTTACCATTTACACTTCTTAATCTATATTTTCTGTGAAATGCAGAAACACAATGTCGCAAATCAGAGGGAGCACTTGATCTTATTACTTGCAAACGTGCACATAAGACAATTTCCTAAGCCTGATCAACAGCCAAAGGTTAGTTTTCACATGGATAACTAATACATTTTTTTATTTTTTCTAATTTGTTCCTGAGAAAATAATTTTTTTTTTTGGTTCTTTGAAAATATGATTAAGAAGATTATGTGTCTTGGAAGCTACTCTGCTGTAGTTACTGTTAAGTTCACTATTACCTATTAAAAATGCATCACAAACGTAGGGCTAGAACACCTCTTCAAGTGTATCAAGATATTATATAGCATCTGGAGCTTTTACTGTCTTTTTAAGAGTTTCAACTTTAAAGGCTGGTGCTCTCTTTCTTGCTCAATCTGAGAAAGAAAGTTGTTGGCTACTTTGAACTTTCTATATACAAGCAATTTCTCATGGTTTGGTGGGTGGGGAGAGCTTCTAACACTAATGCTTCTGTAGTATTAAAATTGGCCTCATAAAGATGCTTGGTGATTTCCTTTGTTGCTAAAAACTTGTTAGGCAAATTATTACTTTCGTTCTGCTGTAAAGGGTTGCTTTCTGGCCACATATTTAATTCAAGGATTTGTAAAGTTGTGCAACATGCATATTTTGCTCCTGTACATCCATTTTGATGACAATGTAAAATCATCTGATAATCATACATGTAACAACTTTTATTTTCTCTTTTCATCATTATTCTACATAAAACTATACATTTATTGATTTGGTTAGTACCTGCTTGTGACTTGTATATATTATTTGCGTAGTTGGACGAGCGTGCGCTGACAGAGGTGATGAAGAAACTTTTCAAAAACTACAAAAAATGGTGCAAGTATTTGGGTCGGAAAAGTAGCCTCTGGTGAGACATCTGTTCTCATAATGTTTAAAGATACTGTAACTGTTGTCTTGCATACTAGGACACTTAAACTATGTGACCTTCCAATTATGAATCTGGGTTCTTTTTTTCTTTCTTTTGCATATTATTTCAACTCTTATGATATTGTCTAGTTTCTTAAAAATCTTTGTCATTTAGTTTTCCATGAAAATAGCTTGTGGATGCTTGTTGCAGGTTACCGACCATACAGCAAGAAGTGCAACAACGTAAACTATTGTACATGGGCCTGTACCTTCTAATATGGGGTGAAGCTGCCAACTTGCGATTCATGCCAGAATGTCTTTGCTATATATATCATCATGTATGTTTTGTAACTTAAATCAACATACGATGTTTATTTATTATTCAAACTACAATTTTTGTGGATGTGCAAGTGGTGATACTGGAGTCACTATTGTTTTTCTGTCTTAAAATTTTTATGGTGAATTTTTTATCACGCTAATCGGGTGATCCCCTGCATATGTGTGTGTATGTGTTTTAATCCTAGCTATGAATGTTGATTTGTTGCTCTTCCTGTTTCCATTTCTTTAACTATCATTCTTTTGTCATCCTTGGTTTTTCTTTTATCCTCTTAAATTCTTCATTTGAATCTTGTTCCTCTATCTCATGGTTTTTGTATCTGCAAATCATAAGAAACAAGGGATATAGGATATGCATAGATAGGCATAGTAACATGGTCCCTAAAGTATGATTCCCTTTAAGGTTTGAACTTGTACTTTGTCCACTTCTTAATCTCAGTAGCTGCTTGTTAACTTTAGCTTTTAGGTTAAACAGCTTTTAGATAGTATTATTTCCTTCTTATTTGTAGTGGTTTCTAGAGATTACCTCATCCTCTCCAATGTAGTTTACCTTTATTTAAATCTCTCTTTTGTAAATTTTTTTTTTTTTGGTTAGTTACTGAAACAATCCTAAATCAGATGGAGAATAGTCCAATAGTTAGAGGTAGATGGAGGTCAAAGAAAACAATAAGTGAAACTATTAAGAATGATTTAATAGTTAATAATTTATCTATTGATTTTATTCATGATAGGCCATTGTGGCGTTGTTTGATCTATGTAGCCGATCCCACCTAGTGAAAAAATACTTAGTTGTTGTTGTTGTACTAAAACAATCTGGGTCCCTTGCTTCAAAGTTCAAGCATTTAAATCAAGTGGTTCATTGACTTGGTGTTTTGGTTGATCATAGGTCAAACTTTTTCAGTTTAAAGTAGTGTCTAGTTTTAATATTATAAGGTAGTTGTTTACCATGTGCTTTCACATGAAGTGGCTTGTTAGAGGAACAACTCACTATAATGCCACAACATGATAAAGACAGTAAAAATGGAACTTGAAAAGGGTTTGTTTACTCAAAAAGAAAAAACATAGAAAGAAAAGAGGCTACATTTAAGCACTGTTATGATTCCAACTCGGGGGAAAATAATGGTAACTCTGACTCTTTGTCTAATAATCTTGAATATGACATACCTATTGCTCTTCGAAAAGGAATTTGATTTTGCACCAACCACTCTTTATCTAACTTTGTTTCATACTTAAATCTGTCACTTTAATTTCTGCTATTACCTCAATTGTCTAGTGTAGAGTTTCCTAAATCTGTACAGGAGGCTCTTAAAATACCAAAGTGGACGGAAGCTGTACCTGAGGAGATGAGAGCTCTTGAAAAGAACAATACTTGTAGTGTTGAATCTTTACCAAAATGAAAGAAGACAGTGAGGTGTAAATGGATTTTTAAAGTATAATTCAGACTGTTCTATAGAAAAATGCAAAGGCAGACTAGTGGTTAACGGCTTCACTTAGATATATGGGGTGGACTATTTTGAAACATTTGCACTTTTTGCAAAGTTAAATACAGTTAGAGTACTACTGTCTGTTACTGTTAATTTGGACTAGCCTTTGCAACAATTAGATGTAAAAAATGCCTTCTTGAATGGTGACATGGAGGAAGAAGTATATATGGAGTGCTCTCCAGAATTTGAGGAAAAGTTTGACCATAGAGTGTGTAGACTAAAATAATCTTTGTATGGCCTCAGACAGTCCCTGAGAGCTTGGTTCAAGAAATTCACTCAATTAGTGAATAAACAAGGATACACTCTAGGCCAGATTGATCATACGTTCTTTAAATTCTCTTTAAAAGAAAAAATTGTTGTATTAATTGTTTATGTCGATGACATTAGAGTTTCTAAATATTTCCTTGACATGGAAGTTGCTTGCTCTAGAAAGAGAATAATAATTTCTCAATGAAAATATATTATTGATATTCTGAAGGAAACAAGAATGAGTGGGTGTAAACTAGTTGAGACTCTTATGGACCAAATGTAAAACTATGGGAAAAAAGTACACCTGTAGACATCAAAAGATACTCGAGGTTGGCTGGAAAGTTAATCTATCTATCACATATTAGACTAGATATTGCATATTCTGTTAGTGTGTTTATTTAGTTTATGCATGATCCATATGAAGAACATTTTGAAGCAATTTACAGGAAAGGTCTACTCTTTAGAAAGACTAATAACAGGAATATTAAAGTCTTCACAAATGCAGATTGGGCCGGCTCAATCATTGACAAAAAATTTACATCAGGTTATTGTACATTTCTTTGGGGCAATCTAGTTACTGGCGGAGTAAGAAGCATAATGTAATGGCCAGAAGTAGTGTAGAAGTTGAATTTAGAGCTATGACTCAGGGGATATGCGAAGAATTATGGGTGTGTAGGATTCTACAAGAACTAAGAAAGACAGTAGACCTTCCCTTAAAATTATATTGTGATAACAAAGTTGCTATAAGCGTTGCACACAATCTAGTCTAACATGATAGGACCAAACATATTGAAATTTATAGACATTTCATTAAAGAGAAATTGGAGGTTGGAACCATTTACATGCCTTTTGTGTGCCCTCAAATCAACAATCAACAAACATCTTTGTCAAGGGGCTCTCAATATCACATTTTGAGTATTTAATTACCAAGTTGGGCATGTTTGATATTTATGCACCAACTTGAGGGGGAGTGTGGGAAAATAGAGCCCAATATAAGCCCCGATTGATCATATCTTAATTGATTATCAGGTCCCTGCTTTTTCTTATTTTTTACTGTTACTATAGTTTAGGAATCTTTTCTGTATTATGTAGAAATATGCTCGATGATTTTAGGAGCAGCTGCATGTATAAATTTTGATTGTCTCTGAATAAATTTAGCCTCTGGGTCCAATATTTGCCTTACTATGTTTTGGGCCCTTGCGCACACCATTGACTGTAGTGATGAGTTAATGGAACTGGTCATTTTTTGGTTTTAAGTATGAAAGAAAAAAAGCTTTCAAATGGGTGCGCTTGTGTTTGTTGATGTTTTAAATTAAGCAGGAAGGGAAATAAGATCAAGACAACTTTCCTATCATTGTACACTAACAATCAGTAGAGATAAACTTTCAGTCTTGAAACATAGAAATTCTGTTTGATTCACGACCTTTGGTAGTACATGATCTGCTGCTGTTTTTGGCTGTTTTCATTCAATCTGAAGTTCTCATTTAGTGATATCTTTTTTCTTGTGCTTTTGGTGTTTGCTCAAATTGGTACCAGTGCCATTTTATAAATTTATTTGGGAACATGCCACTTTTTTTTAGTACTGACATGCTTTGGGATCTCTATCATGGTGCATTGTGTAGATGGCTTTTGAACTGTATGGTATGCTTGCTGGTAATGTCAGTCCAATGACAGGAGAGAATATCAAGCCGGCTTATGGAGGTGAAGAGGAAGCTTTCTTAAGGAAAGTTGTTACTCCTATCTATGACGTGATTGCAAAGGTTCTTTCTGCTGCTGTTTATTATTGTTCTCTTTTTCTCTTTTCTGCCCTGGAAAGCAGACAACATGATCATATATAATTCAATTTTTTCATTTTTAATTTTATAATCACATAAAACGATTGGTTGTTGATTTGTTCAAAAGGAAGCTGAACGAAGCAAGAAGGGGAGGTCAAAGCATTCACAATGGAGGAACTATGATGATTTAAATGAATATTTCTGGTATAATTAGTTATTCAGAGTTTGTTTTCCTTTTCTGTTTATTATTAATACCTGTTTAGTGATCATTTTTTAATGACACAATTGTAGGTCAGTTGATTGTTTTCGTCTGGGTTGGCCTATGCGTGCTGAAGCTGATTTCTTTCGTTTACCAATTGAGCAACATGTTTTTGACAAATCTAATGTAAGTGGTGATTATAATTTCTTGTTTTCTCTCATTGTTTTCACTTATAATTATTGATTATCACCATATTTTGTGAAGTGAAATATGATAATATGTACTTTTCTTACTGATTCATCTGCTTCTTGTTAGTTGAAATTTTCTAAATATAATTAATGGCCTCATGCTTCTTTCATATATATATATATATATATATATATATATATATATATATATATATATATTTTTATTTAGTTACTTATATTTTAGCTTCCGTCTACTTGGATTATTTTACCTTAGATCATGGCAGGATGATATTTTCTTATGTGGATGTGCTGGGAAATGGGCCATGCTTCTATTAGCTGGTTGCTTCTAGAGTTTGAGTTTGAACTTTTGGATTGTGGGCTTCCTTTTGGTGCTTCTGCTTATGTTTTATTCAATGGCATTTCTATTACTGATATGCAAAGAGATTGGACAGCTTTTTGGTATTCTTGAGTCATTTCGGCTCATTATTTTAGGATTCCTAATCCACTACACTGTTGTACTTCGCCTTCTTTCTAATTTGGGGACTGTATTCTTTTTGAAAGACCCAATTTTTGCCTTGGTGGTTTTAATTTTTTTTTTTTCTGTATATCTTATTTCCAATCATGTGAGGGTTTTCCTATACCTCTCTTATATTGTGAGTTTTTTTTTTTTGGTGACTTGTAAATATCATTTAGAGTGTGTGTGGTAAGTCAAATAAACTAACTTATAGTTTATTTGACTAGTTTATAAGTTTATTTGACCAAATTAGAGTTATTTGATAAACAAACTTATTTAAATAATTTAAATTAGTTAAAAGTTTATAAACTATACGCTACTTCACACTTGAAGTAGCGTATAGTATTAGTTTATAAACTTTTTTAAGTTTTAAATTAGTTTATAAGCTATTTTTTCCTAACATAGCCTTAGTTATTAGGAGAGAAAAGTTGTCTCCGAATTACCTAGAGCATACAGTTCATTGAGCAGTGATCTATATCATATGGATGAAAGAGTAGCTCATTCTCATATACTAGTGTTTGGACAGTAAGCGATAATATGTGCATGATATTGATGGATTACCAATTATGACATATTTTGTTATCCAAGAAAATTAATGAAATGCAAATTAATGAAATGCCTCAAATCTAGGATTGGATGTGTGGCTGAGAATGGGGAGAACCTTTTGTGCTTAATTATGATATTGGTTATAAATTAATGTTGAATATTCTTTGAGTGCTTCTAAAATTTTCGCTAACTAACGTGTGTAATTTTCAATCATTGCTGTAATTGCTGACTTTCCTTTGCCTCTCGATTTTAAACCTTACTATAACTTCAATTTTCAGGATAACAAGCCAGCTGGCCGGGACAGATGGGTTGGAAAAGTTAATTTTGTTGAGATTAGGTCATTTTGGCATATTTTCAGAAGCTTTGACCGTATGTGGAGTTTTTTCATTCTGTGCTTACAGGTATTGTATTTTTTCTGCCTTGTGTACTGTTGGTGTGGTTTAAACTTATTTTAATGCTTTTCCACATAAGATCCTCTACTGAGAATGTTTAATTTGTCATTAGGCTATGATTATTGTTGCTTGGAATGGATCTGGGGATCCAAGTGTGATCTTTAACGGGGATGTGTTCAAGAAGGTGTTGAGTGTGTTTATAACGGCTGCTATATTGAAGCTTGGGCAAGGTAAGTAGTGGTCAATTTTGCTAGTAAAGATGTTTCTGTATAAAGTAATAGATGCTAGTGTCGTATCTTGATGTTTTACCTTATCCTTGCTGGTGAAATTATAATCTACTGTGCTACGTTGACCTCTTTTGTTGAGCCATTTGTTCTACTGATATAAAAGTGTATCTAACTTGATAATTTAATAACTACCAGAGGTAGATTAGTGTTGTTGGTTTTTGGTTAACAACCTAAAGAAACCATTTTAAAAGGTGCCAAGGTAGTGAAGAGAATAACAAGCTATGTTATCCTCAGGCATTTGAGATTTAAGTCCAGTTACCCTTTGGAGGATGGAGGAGGAGAGACATCATTCTTGGATTGCTGCAGCATTCAGTAGTGTTGATCATGGGACATCTTTACTAAAAATGCCTATAGGATGTTATTTCAAATAAAAGGTTTCATTATTGATAAGTACAAGATTATATATATGTATCTTCTTGATGAAGCTAAATGACAAAGCAAAGAAAGGAGAAACCCTTTAAAGGAAAACCCCTTGAAGAAGCCAATGCTGGAGTCTTTTAGCTAATATTTGAATCACAAATTTGGGCAAGATGGTCTTCCTAGCTTCCTCTGGCGGTTCTGTCGAGCATGTTTTCTGTCTTGAGTTTTTGTTTGCTTTTGAAGGATTCAGTGTCCAACTGAGGTATGCTTTTGTCTACTCGTGTCGTTATCCAAAAGCAAAACCAGCACAAGACAGCCAAAAGAATAAAAAATGAAATGCCCACATAATTTGTTATGGTAAGAATCTATGGTTGAAACCTCTAGCATTAAACTGCCTCCAATACCTGCATGTAGAGAATATTTCCACAAAGCATTCTACTTTTCTTCCTGAGACCATCAAAATGAGTAGACAATGTGTTGCAAAATATGTGAATGAACCCATTGCTCAACAGAGTTGTTTGTTGAATCTCTGCAGAAAATTGATAATGTTAGATATTATAATAAAACAATTTATGGTTCCCTTCCTAGATAACACTTGTGGGATGAAATAGTGCTTGACATGGTATTAGAACTTTTTTGACCAAATGATCAAAAGTTTGATCCTTGCTATCCCCATTCTTCATTTTTTATTATAAATTATGGTTGGCATGTTCTCTGTCCATGCTTCTAGCCCAAATGGATTTTGTGTAAGCAGGAGAGATTATAATAAAACTATTCATGGGCTTCACCTAACAATTTAAGTTTTTGGATTGAAATGGTTATTAATATTTAACAAGGAAACACGGCTCTTTTGCTTAGCAGTTGAGAGTTGTCGACTTCAGCTTTGGTTTATTTAGAAATAAAATAATGCAAAATTAGAAATCAACATTTATTTTCTTTATCCTTTCAATATTTTTTTTTTGCCTAAAAAGTTCATATTTTGGGAATAGTTTCACAATTCATAAAGCGGAAGTTTCTTATGGAAATCTTTTTTCTTTGTTCTCTTGGGCAGCTATTTTGGATGTGATCCTCAGTTGGAAAGCACAACGTAGTATGTCAATCCATGTTAAATTAAGATACATTCTAAAGGCTGTCTCAGCTGCAGCATGGGTGATTGTTCTATCAGTTACATATGCATATACATGGGAAAATCCACCGGGGTTTGCTCAAACCATCAAAAGTTGGTTTGGAAGCAATTCAAGTTCACCTTCACTGTTTATTTTGGCTGTTGCTGCTTACCTGTCACCCAATATGCTAGCTGCAATATTGTTTTTGTTTCCTTTCATTCGTCGGTTTCTTGAGAGGTCAAACTATAGGGTTGTGATGCTGATGATGTGGTGGTCACAGGTAGGCAATAAGACAAACTTGGTTTTCTCCGAATCTCTCTCCTTGATACACCAAGCAGCAATTGTTTTGAGCCATTACAACTTTAATAAAATATCCTAACTTAGTGTTTATGATGCCATTTAGCCTCGTCTGTATGTTGGTAGGGGAATGCATGAGAGCACTTTTTCCCTCTTCAAGTAAGAATCTAGAGTTATAAAAATGCTTTTCACTATGAATGTATAACTTTATTAAGATATCTTATGTTAGTGTGTCATTATCTGTACTTTCAGGTACACAATGTTTTGGGTCCTGCTTATAATCACGAAGTTGGCTTTCAGTTACTACATAGAGGTTCTGCTTATTCATTCAGCTGGACAAGTTATTATTATCTGTTATTACTTTCAGATAAATGTATTATTATTGTCTGCTTTTTGTTATTCCTTTGAGAATTTGACACACTTTGAGAAATACATATTTTCAATTGTTTAAAACTGATTTGTCAAATTGTTACGATATTGTTATTTGATTGTGCCGACCCCACCTAGTGGGAAAATGTTTAGTTGTTGTTGTTGTTGTTGTATTGTTATTGGATTGTGGTTCTTGTATTTTGTCAATGATTTTTGCTTGTTCTAATTTTCTGTATCTTGCTATAGATAAAACCTCTGGTGGGACCAACAAAAGCTATAATGAGTGTTAAAATCTCAACTTTCAAGTGGCATGAATTCTTTCCCCGAGGTAGTAAGCTTGAACACTTTGTTTTTTTTTTTTTTTTCTATATTTCAAATTTTCAATATTTCTGGAAAAGTTTTTAAGTGCTTGTCTGCTTTGCAGCTAGGAACAATATTGGTGTTGTAATTGCCCTTTGGGCACCAATTATTCTGGTATGGGCCTCTGATGTACCTGATTCACTTCCTTTTGAATATTCTGTAGCATAATGATCAATCTCTTTATTTCAGGTATACTTCATGGATACCCAAATTTGGTATGCAATATTCTCCACCTTATTTGGTGGTATTTATGGTGCATTCCGTCGCCTTGGAGAGGTTAGTAGATTGTCCGCAATTATTTTGTCCCAAGATATCCTTTATTGATGGACATTTCTTCAAGAATATCTTTTGTTTGTGCATAAATCTTTGCCACTTTTTTTTTTTTTTTGGATATAATCATTGTACGTCTGTATTAATGTGAATATATTTCTTGGTTATTGCATATGTCAGTTTTATAATAGGTTACTTTACTGTCGTTTGATCTACGTAGTCGACTCTATTTAGGAAGAAAATGTTTGGTTATGGTTGTTGTTGTATTGCATATGTTGGCTGCTTTGAAAAGTTTTGAAGGACTTTGAATTTCTCTCTCAACATAGGTGAGTTGGAATTTATGTTAGATATTTGTAGAATTAATTTGAGATGGTTAGGTTTACTCCTGGAATCTTCCATTGTCATTACATTCCTGTTTTACTTGCAGAAGTTAACAATTCACCTGGGTTTTACTTTACAAAATGGTGCCTAGGTCTGTGTTGTTGTGATTCTAGGTTTTTATCTGTTTTCCAAAATTTGTGTGGTGGGGAGTGGATATTGCTTTGTTGCTAAATTGTTTTCCTTTTGCCTTTGATTTCTATTTCTGGAACAATGTTCATATGGATGGTTTTTTTTATACCATGCCACCATCTAAACAATTGTCTTTTAGTTAGTTTGTTTGCTTTCTTGGTCTTCTTTTTCTTATCTTGGTGATTATTTTGCTTAAACTACTTTTTCTTGTTGTAGATAAGAACTCTAGGAATGCTAAGGTCTCGTTTTCAATCATTGCCTGGTGCGTTCAATGCCTGTTTGATCCCAGAGGAAAAGAGTGAGCCAAGGAAAAAAGGATTGAAGGCCACTTTATCTCGCAGATTTGCTGAGGTTAGTTATTTTACTTTCACTTCCTTGAACTTGTAATTGAGAACTGGAGCATCTTTGCTTCAAAATACATTGATTTGGCTGATTTATACAGGTCCCATCGAACAAAGAAAAAGAAGCTGCGAGATTTGCTCAATTGTGGAACCAAATAATCACAAGTTTTAGAGAGGAAGATCTTATCAGCAATAGGTAATTTGAGGGATTTATGTTACTGGATCTTGACCTCTCTCTCTCAATACAGTAGAGCACTTTATATTTCTTTCGTAGTGTGCTGAGGTGGTTGTACTATTCAGGGAAATGGACCTTTTGCTTGTACCTTATTGGGCAGATCGTGAGTTGGAACTTATACAATGGCCTCCATTTCTACTTGCAAGCAAGGTTTGTCTGCTTTCACTCTTTTTATGACACTTTGCTACCTGCTCGTCCATTTATAATTCTGTATTGGCTCTATAGATCCCTATTGCATTAGATATGGCTAAGGACAGCAATGGAAAAGATCGGGAGCTGAAAAAAAGAATTGAGGCTGACGACTATATGTCTTGTGCTGTTCGCGAGTGCTATGCCTCGTTTAAGAGCATTATTAAGTACTTGGTTCAAGGGGACCGTGAGAAACAGTAAGTCTCTAGAAGCACTTTGATGTAGTTGTTCATGCAAGTAGTTGTACTTTTTGAGGACTTTATGAAATACCTTGATCCAGAAGATTATAAGTAGTAGAGTTATTGATACCATGTGATGGGAAATAACTACTTCAATTTGTTTCTGTATCTTTTGAACAATGAACCAATTTCTGAAAGAATTTTATATGTTTAATCTTTTTTCAATTTCATTGATGTCTGTCATTTCAGGGTTATAGATGACATGTTCGCTGAAGTTGACAAACATATAGACGCAGGTGATCTAATAAGTGAATTCAGGATGAGTGCCCTTCCTAGCTTATACGGGCAGTTTGTTAAGCTAATCAAATATTTGGTAATGTTTAGACACTCATATATGCAATTGAGTAAATTTTAGTTTCTCTTCAGTAGGATTGTCAAAATCTTACCAAACTTTTTAAACTATTGCAGTTAGACAATAAGCAAGATGAAAGGGATCAAGTTGTGATTTTATTCCAGGACATGCTAGAGGTGGTCACTAGAGATATTATGATGGAGGATAACTCATTCAGGTGATGCATGCATAGATCCCTATTTCTTCAAATAGCATCTTCTCCTTAATTCTTAATTATAATAGTATCATTTTGCTTGGATAGTTGGGTAGATTCAATCCATGGTGGATCTGGACATGAGGGGATGCTTCCGATGGATCCGACATACCAGTTATTTGCATCTGAAGGAGCTATCAGGTTTCCAATTGATCCACTTACAGAAGCTTGGACTGAGAAGGTTTGTCACTGAAAGAATTATGTTGCTGAAAATTTTAATAGTGAAGTGCATTCCTCCTGAATTGTCCACCTGTTTTTCATTTGCAGATTAAACGACTTTACTTACTGCTTACGACAAAAGAATCTGCTATGGATGTGCCATCTAACTTAGAAGCAAGAAGGCGTATTTCTTTCTTCTCAAATTCCTTGTTTATGGACATGCCAACAGCACCCAAAGTTCGCAATATGCTTTCATTCTCGTAAGCATTTCTAGTCACTAATTTTGAATTATATTTTCCTTCCTGTTGAAACTTGTTGATCAGTGAAATTAAAGCTTTGCTGAAAATCTGCTTCCAATATGAAATTTGCATTATTTGAATCAGTTCTTTACCATGCAATCTTGGTAACTTAATATTCAAAACTAAGATATTATGATCTTCTCACAATATGCATACTCATCCCTTGCAGTTTTTATGTAGGGCATTTTATAATTCTTAATCTCTAAGGTAGATATGAGGCCAAAGTTTTGGGTTGGTAAATTTGATGTACTATGTGATTTTGTGAAAGTCATGACAAAATTGATCTTATAGTTTAGTTTGCTTTCATAGGAAGCTTTTAGAAGCTAAACTTTCTTGGAGGAATACCAAGGAAGAAAAAAATGCTGTTATTTATTAAAAAAGTGTCTGGCTTAAAGTTGTAGTAATTTTTCCTTATCAATTTTGGTTAATGTTTCTTCCTTTTTTTCCGTTTTGTTGGACTGTGTAGGGTTTTGACGCCATATTACACGGAGGAGGTTCTCTTCTCCTTGCCCGAGTTGGAATCACCCAATGAAGATGGTGTTTCAATACTCTTCTACTTGCAGAAGATCTTTCCAGGTTCACCATTACCTATAAACCTCTGCTAGATAAATTTAGATGTCCAAGGGATGGCTATCTATGCATTTATTATTAGTTACTAAATTATTGGTCCACAGATGAGTGGAACAACTTTCTTCAGCGAGTGAAATGCTCTAGTGAGGAGGAACTAAAAGGAAACGATGAGTTAGAAGAAGAACTTCGTCTCTGGGCATCATACAGAGGCCAAACTCTGACTAGAACTGGTCTTCCTCTGCCCCCTCTCTCCCTCTCTACCTCTCTTTCTCAGTGGACACGAACTCACACTATATGCACATATGTGAACTTGAGTGCTTATGTTCATATACAATTATTCTAGCATCCACATGTGAAATGCTTATTGCTTATCATTGCAATTGATTGAAGTATTTTTATCAATGCAGTGAGAGGCATGATGTACTATAGAAAAGCTTTGGAGCTCCAGGCTTTTCTTGATATGGCCAAAGATGAAGGTGAGTGCTCTTTCTCCTGGGAATGGTTTGATGAAGAAACTTGTGGCTTAAAACAATTTGTTTTATGAATTATCGAATTTTGATTTTTCAGGCTGAAAATTTTGTGAATGTGCAGATTTGATGGAAGGCTATAAAGCCATTGAAAATTCAGATGATAACTCAAGGGGGGAAAGGTCATTGTGGACACAGTGTCAGGCAGTAGCTGATATGAAATTTACATATGTGGTATCATGCCAACAATATGGTATTGACAAGCGATCTGGTGCTGCTCGCGCACAGGACATATTGAGGCTTATGACAACGTAGGTGTTGACGCTTGATAGTTCTTGCCATTATATAGATTGTACCTTTTAGTTGGTTTATATGTTTCAATTTGGCAGATATCCTTCACTACGAGTGGCCTATATTGATGAGGTAGAAGAACCAAGTAAAGACAGACCAAAAAAGATCAACAAGGTTTATTACTCTTGCTTGGTGAAGGCTATGCCAAAATCCAGTAGTTCTTCAGAGCCTGTGCAATATTTGGACCAGGTAACCTTTTTGGATTTTGATAAGTCAAGCCTGTAAATAGTTCTTTCATCCTTTTTGCCACTAATACATTGAAGTAAGGTAAGTTTGTTTGTTCTTAAACCTAGTGAAAATTTAATATTAATGTTCATCAGACATTTCGAGATTGGATTGAAGAGAGCCCAATTGATTCTAACTGTTAAAGCTCAGGTTCAGCTCCTGACTAACTGACAATTTTACGAAGCCATTTTTAGTTTATGTTCATTCATGAACAATTCTAGTTATGTGATTTATACCATCATGAACAACATGAACAATGAATCATTTTCATTGTCTATGCATGGAGGTATGCATTGTAAAGAAACGATATTCTCTTATAATTGAGTAAAACTTGGATACTTCATTTTGGTTTATGTTCGAGATGGGAAGAAATGGTTATATAACCATTGTAGAATGCGATAAAATTCTTGAGTTGTACATTTTCTATCATTTGTTTTCCCACCATAATATTTCATTCATATTTGTTGAACTTTGTATTTTTCCCTTGATTATCCTCATCAGGTCATATATAAAATAAAGCTTCCTGGACCAGCTATTTTGGGTGAGGGCAAGCCTGAAAATCAAAATCATGCCTTAATTTTTACGCGAGGGGAAGGCCTGCAAACAATAGATATGAACCAGGTTTAATGTCATACAAAGAGCCCCTCATTGTAAGGCCTCATATAATGCCATGTCATTGAGTTGCCCTTTTCTGTAGGATAACTATATGGAAGAAGCTTTGAAAATGAGAAATTTGCTGCAAGAGTTTCTTAAGAAGCATGATGGCGTGAGGTACCCAAGTATACTAGGACTTAGGGAGCATATATTCACTGGAAGGTAATGCTGTTTGATTTTTGAATGTTTATGTTTTGTTTTCATAGCTATAATAAATAATTTTTGGCGTTTCTGATTATTGTCTTGCCTTGAGGTTTCAGTGTTTCTTCTCTTGCTTGGTTCATGTCAAATCAGGAGACCAGTTTTGTGACAATTGGTCAGAGATTGCTGGCTAATCCTCTGAAGTAAGTTCTTGTATATTTTTATTGTTCCAAGTGTGGGATAAAGCAGATAGACATCTGGAACATTATGGTCTATACTGTGTGCAAGCTAAGACATTGCCTTCCTGTGAAGAAGTTAAAATTAAATTTTACTTTTACATGGGTTCAGTTTCAAGGGAAACCAAAAGGAGATTAGTTCTGTCTAGCTAACCTCCATAATGACACAGGTGGTCTATATGACACAGACACATTGACACGCCAAACTTCAAAAAATATAAATTACAACACGACATGGCATATATATATATATATTCTAATTTTTTGAACTTTATATTGAGTGATCTACTTCCAAAGAAAAACTCAATCAACATTATCCTATATTCTTAGTACTCGAAACTAATATTTTTTAAAAAAATCTACTAAATGAAAAAGATGTTAAAACATATTATTCATGTGAAAAAACCTTAAAAAAAATCTTATCTCATCAAGATGAAGTTTCTAATCTTTCATTCTACATTTGTTTTGATAATTTTTTTTGGAGGCAGCTGTGTCCAAATCCTGTTGGACACATGTCTGAGTCAAGTCCAGTGTATGTTAAGCCAAATACGGCACATGTCTGAGCCGAAAAAATAAATTTTTTTATTCAGACATGTCCAGGACATGTGTTGTCAGCATTTTGTGTTGGTGTTGGACATGTGTCCGACACGTCGGCTCATCACTAGATAAGTGTGTCCTTGCTTTATTGGTTGGAAGAAAAGAGGCTAAGACATTTTAGAACTGTGCTGTGTTCTCAATTCCATGGTTTGTTTGGCTGGAAAGGAATGCTTGAATATTTCAAGGTGTTTCAATGTCTTTAGATATGTTGTAGGAAAGGATGAGATTTTTGGCTTCTCTTTGGTGCATAGCTCATGGTCTTAGAAAGGGGGTTGCTGCTATTGTGCATTTTTAACTTATAAAGTTTTGTTTCTTTGTTTCATTGTACTCTTCTCTCAGTAGTTTTCTTGTGGAGAATAACTGTGAGTATGAGAAAAGAATCATCTGTATTGTTAAGCAAGAAGCCGATACATATATACAGAGAAGGATAACGGGAAAGACGGGATGATACACTCCTATAATCACGCTAATAACGGTAATAATAATAAAAGCAAATCTATCCTAATAAATATCAGAATCTATCCTAATAAATGCAAAGATAACAGAATCATAATCACACTCTCCCTCAAGTTGGATCATAGATATCTATCATGTCCAACTTGCTGACACATTCTTCAAAACATAGTCTTTTTAGCCCTTTAGTAAATATATCAGCAGTTTGCCGTTTTGTAGGTACATAGGTCAGACATATAGTTCCATCTTCAATATTTTTTTTGATAAAATGCCGGTCTATTTCCACATGCTTGGTCCTATCGTGATGAATAGGATTATGAGACATGTTGATGGCGGCTTTGTTGTCGCAATAGTGTTTAATAGGTGCTTCACAGATAATTTGTAATTCTATCAACACTCTTTTCAACCAAAGTCTTTCACACATACCTTTTGCTACAGCTCTAAATTCAGCATCTGCACTGCTTCTGGCTACTACTTTCTGTTTCTTACTCTGCCATGTGACTAAGTTTTCCCATACAAAGGTGCAATAGCCAGCAGTAGATCTTCTGTCATCCTCAGAACTTGCCCAATCTGCATCTGTATATACTTCTATGGTCTTCTGTTCTCTTCTTTTGAACAAAAGGCCCTTTCCTGGTGACCCCTTTAAGTATTTTAAAATCTTATAAACTGCCTCAAGATGTCCTTCATTAGGAGCATGCATGTATCGACTTACCACACTTACAGAGAAAGCAATGTCAGGTCTAGTGTGTGATAAGTAGATTAACTTCCCAACAAGTCTCTGATACTTTTCACGATCAACTAGTTTTCTATCACTCTCAAACTTAGTACTTTCTATGGGAGTAGTACTTGGTTTACATCCGAGCATCTCAGTCTCTTTCAAGAGATCTAGAACATACTTTCTCTGTGAGATATATATTCCCTTTTTTGATTGAGCAACTTCCATTTCCAGAAAATACTCCATTTCTCCTAGATCTTTAACCACAAAATCTTTTGTTAAGGCCAATTTGAGTCTTTTCATTTCACTTATATCATCACCAGTGACAATGATGTCATCGACATAGACAATTAAAATTGTCTTCTTACCTTCTCTAATTCTGAAAAACATCGTATGATCTGTTTGAGCCTGAACATATTCTTCATCTTTCAGAACTTTAGTGAACCTGTCAAACCAGGTCCGTGGAGACTGTTTTAAGCCATATAGAGACCTTCTTAACCTGCAGGCTCTGTTTTCTCCCCCTTGCTTATCAAAGCCTGGAGGGAGCTTCGTGTAGACTTCTTCCTTCAGTTCTCCATTTAAAAAAACATTTTTAATGTCAAACTGTCGAAGAGGCCAATCTAAGTTGGCTGCTATTGATAGAAGAACTCTGATGGTATTTAATTTTACTACAAGTGCAAATGTCTCCTTGTAGTCCAACCTATAGGTTTGAGTAAAACCCTCTGCTACGAGCCAGGCTTTATATCTCTCAATTGTCCCATTATCATTACACTTTACTGTGAAGACCCACTTACACCCAACAAGCTTCTTTCCTTTTGGAATATCAACCTCCTCCCATGTCTCATTCCTTTTAAGTGCTTTCATTTCTTCTATGACAGCTTCTCTCCATTCCTTTACATCAAGAGCTTCTTGAATGTCTCTAGGTATTTCAATTCTGTCCAAATTAGAAATGAAAGCATGATATCGAGTAGATAAAGCATCATAAGACACAAGTTTCTCAATTGGATGCATAGTACATGTTCTGGTTTTTTTCCGCAAGGCAATAGGAAGGTCTAAATCACTAGTTATCTGTTCTTGCTCATTTCCTGGATCACATTGCTCGTTCTTGCCAGGATCCTGTATCAGTTCAGAGCTTGGTACTGCCTCAGGTACAAGGGAGGATGTACTATTCACCTTTTTCTTTTGAGAGTAGACTTTCAATTCTGTAATTTTATTTGTCTTCTGTTTCATTAGAATTCACTTTTGTTTTGGGCATAGGAAGACTGTTGGTAGGAGTATCCTTACAAGAGATACATTCTATAATAGGCTCAGAGATAGGATAAGGATTCAAATGTAGATTCAAGGGTTGAGATTCACACTCAAACTCACTCCAAGACTCCCCCTGAATCGAAGACTGGGGAAAAAAAGAGTTTTGTTTTGAGAAAGTGACATCACAGCTGACAAAAAACTTTTTTGTAGTAGGATCATAACACTTGTATCTTTTTTGAGTAGTCGAATAACCAAGGAACAAACATTTAATAGCCTTAGGATCAAGTTTACTATTCTGATAGCTATGAACAAACACAGAGCATCCAAAGACTTTCAAAGGAAGGGTCGTTTCAAGGTGTCGAACATGATGAGTTTCTCTGAGTTTTTCAAGGGGAGATTTGAAAGATAACACACGACTGGGCATCCTATTGATAAGATAGATGGCAGTAAGAATAACATCTCCCCAGAAATATTTAGGGACATGACTAGTGAACATAAGAGCCTGGCCACTTCAAGGAGGTGCCTATTTTTCCTTTCAGCTATACCATTTTGTTGAGGACTATTGACACATGTACTTTTATGAACAATGCCATGGGTTTGTAAAAAACCATGAAGGTGTTTATTGAAATACTCAGTGCCATTATCAGTATGAAGAACTTGTATGCTGATTTGGAATTGAGTTTTGATCATATTATAAAAGTTAATGAAAACAGAGGGAACTTCAGATTTTTCTTTCAACAAATATACCTAGCTTAAACGAGTGTGATCATCAATAAACGTGATAAACCACTTTGAATTAGTGCGATTTGCAACCCGGGAAGGACCCCAAAGATCACTATGCACCATAGAAAAATGTGTGCTAGACCTATATTCAGACCTTTTAAAAACAGTTCTTTTGTGTTTAGCAAACTCACAGACATCACAATGAATATGATCATCTTTATTCATAGAAA
This sequence comes from Gleditsia sinensis, assembly GCA_037074535.1. NCBI lineage: Eukaryota > Viridiplantae > Streptophyta > Magnoliopsida > Fabales > Fabaceae > Gleditsia > Gleditsia sinensis. The sequence continues at coordinate 6,645,767 of CM073475.1, read as the reverse complement.
GTTTAGGAAACATGCGAGACATATATTGAAAGTTTGGATGTCCCAACCTCTTATGCCATAACAAAAGTTCATCATTTTTAAAAGTAAAGACATTGTTACAAGAATTTTTAAAATTACTCTCTTTGTCTTCAGTGAAGTAGTATACCCCCTTGGACTCCTCAGCACTGCCAATCATCTTTCCCGATTACAGGTCCTGTAAAATACAATGAGTGGGAAAGAAGTGAGCACTACAGTTAGCATCTTTAGTCAATTGACTTACTGAAAGTAAGTTGCATGCCAAATTTGGGACATAAAGAATTGAGTTTAAACACACAGAGTCTGAAATTTTGATACTTCCTTTTCCTGCAATAGGCGATAAGGTACCATCTGCAATTCAAACCTTTTCATTGCCCGCACAAGGAGAATAAGAGATAAAGAGACGTGGATTATCTGTCATGTGATCAGATGCACCAGAATCTACTATCCATTTTTCTCTATTTGATATTGTATGTAAAGCGTGAGTAGAGGTACCTTTGACAGTAACATTAGCAGACTCACTCTTCTGTCCAGAACGTTGCATGTTGTTCAACATCTTAAGTAGAGTTTTTAGAGAAATATTTTGGTCAATACCAGATTGCTTGTAATGATCTTCAGCCTTCTCTGTACCAATCTCATTTGAGACTTGGTATCCTCGTGCTTTGCCTTTCCTGGGTTTCCAATCGGGTGGCTTTCCGTGAATCTCCCAACATGTCTCTTTGGTGTGACCATTTTTCTTACAATGTTCACACCACTTCTTCTGTCCTCTATAACTTGACTCACCTGTTTTGGAAATTAAAGCAGAGCCTTCTGATACAGGAGTGGGAGTCATAACAGCGACTGGAGGGTCTGGGAGCATCACTTTCCTTCTTGCTGCCTCTCTTCTTACTTCAGAAAACACTTCTTTAGTTGTAGGCAAAGGAACACGACTCAAGATTCTGCCCCTTATATCATCAAAACTGGAGTTGATTCCTGCCAGAAATTCAAAGACTCTCCCTTTCAATTTTCTGGGTATACATTACAGCATCCTCCTTGCATTTCCACGTTTCTTCGGTGAGAATGTCAAGTTCCTGCCATAATGCAACCATGTCAACCCAATATTCGGTAATCTCCTTGTCCCCTTGTTTCATTTGCCAAAGCTTCATTTTTATTTCATAGAGGCGTGAAGCATTTTCTCCATCAGAGTAGGAGTCCTTCACTGCCTCCCATATCTCACGAGCAGTCGGCAGAAACATGAAGGTACGTTTGATAGATGGAATCATGGCATTTATCAGCCATGAAGAAACCATCGAGTTTTCCATTTCCCACAGGCGGGTGGCTTGCGCATTTACTGGGTCTGGAGCTATTGTGGTTCCCGTGAGAATGCCCAGCTTCCCGCGACCCCCAATGGCCAGTTTGATGGCCTGTGCCCACTCCCGATAATTTTTGCCATTGAGCTTGTCAGAAACGAGCACGACCGAGGACCCTTCGAGGCCAGAAACCATCGATGATGGATTTCCGATCTGGCTCGGGTGCATGGCGGAGGTTCCCTCAAGGTCCGAACTGAGTTCGTCTCTTTCTGGGATCGACTCCTGTGTCTCGGTGGGTTGCGTCTCGGTCGACTCCTGCGTCTCGGTGGGTTGCGTCTCGATGGGTCGCTCTGATACCATGTGAGTATGAGATAAGAATCATCTGTATTATTAAGCAAGAAGCCGATACATTTATACAGAGAAGGATAACAAGAAAGACGGGATGATACACTCCTATAATCACGCTAATAACGGTAATAATAATAAAAGCAAATCTATCCTAATAAATATCAAAATCTATCCTAATAAATGCAAAGATAACAAAATCATAATCACAATAACTTATACTACTCTCTTTGTATTTCTCTTCTTTCTCAGTGAAATTTCTTTTTCTATAAAAAAATAAAAATAAAGGATAACTAAGATTCCTAGATAATGATAACATCCTAATCCTTTAGGAGTCTTGCATTAATAGGGTTTCTTGGCACTCTTCCTCAAGCTGAACATTAAACATGTTTCAGCTTGTTTGTTACAAATAAAACCAAACTGAAGAGAAAAAATAACAATGACAAAAGAAAGAACTCAATAATAAAAACTAGCTAGTATTAGAAACTAATCAAAACTTCCCTCAATGATAATTCTTTGAGCATCAAGTTGACTCTTTTGACAAAAGGTAGCCCCAAGAATTGACTTGGAATCAAGAACACAAGTCTGAAAAAGGCTGAAACACACAAAAGTCATCACATGCCAGTCTGGAGCATCACCAAAGAGGCAGAAAAAAGCACTGCTAAAAAAGCAGGTAAAGGGATTAACATGCTGGCGCAATTCACAGCGGAAAGAGCAGCTGGAATGACATGCATTTGGAGAAACACCACTGCTGGTAGAAAATAGACAGAGAACTGCCATAGAAATTGTAGGAGCTCTGCCAGAAAGGTCACTGGGAGTGGCTGGAGAACCACTTGTCTTAGTTGGCTGATGGCTGGAAATTTTCCTTTCGCTGGAAAAGAAGTTGGAAAAAGAAAAGGGGGTTGGGGTTGGGGCAGAGCTGCCTCAGTAGTGTCTGGAACTCTGGCCTCCAAAACAATAATCTCAAAAGCTTATATTGTTGAGTGAAAGTTTATGAATAATTTTATTATAATCTTTAACATGCTCTCTTACTTGAAAGCTGGGAGGTTGAAGTGTGGTCAAAGCATAGACCCACCATACCTTGTGCTGAAATTTATTTTTTAATTAAGAGAATAGGGTTGGCAAGGATTGACCTCTTGACCACTTAGACATGGAGGCTCTACCATGTTAATAATTATTTCAATTCAAAAATTTAAACTGTTGAGTTAAGGCTCATGAATAGTTTTATGATAATCTCTAAAACATACAATGTAAAATTTAGGGTAAACAAATAAAGATATGTTGAATGGGAAGACTACATAGGCAGAACTCTCACACATGTTATGACAGCCCCAGGTCCTCTTCGTATTTTAATACTTTAAAGTAGAGATGTACCATATAAACTTAAGATAATGATAAGGGATAACCAAGACTCTTAGACAAAGATAAACTCCTAATCCTTTCGGAGTCTCACATTAATAGGGTTTCTCAACACTTTTAATAAAATTTCCTTTTAAAAACATGACTTTTGATTGACTGTTGGAATAATTAATACATAAGATCCAGACTGTTTACTGTCTGCATCAAGACTGATTGATTAATATTTTGATCAACACAAGAAGATAACAATGAGAAAAAACTAATGCTAAATAACTCAATGAATGTCTTTAAACAACTATTTTCTGTTAAAGTTGTTGGTAGATTTATCTGATGGTGATGGAAGTTTAGTAGATTGATATTGCTAAAAAATATTTCAAGAGGTCTGTTGCAGTGGCTTGATCAATCTTATTCTCCGTTGGAGTATCTATTGTGTTTCTTGAGATTTTTTTGAAAAAAATTTGTGTTTATGGAGATAAATAATCTGCTTTCCTTCTTTCTGCTCATGTAGGGTTCGCTTCCACTATGGTCACCCTGATGTCTTTGATAGGCTCTTCCACCTCACAAGAGGGGGTGTGAGCAAAGCCTCCAAGGTTATCAATCTGAGTGAAGATATTTTTGCTGGTAATGTCCGATTGTTCTTTGTTGTTTTTGTTGTAGTTGATCATATCTTAATTTGACTTAAAATGTTGTTGCAGGCTTCAACTCTACACTCCGTGAAGGAAATGTTACGCATCATGAGTACATACAAGTTGGGAAGGGCAGAGATGTGGGTCTCAACCAGATTTCAATGTTTGAAGCGAAGATAGCTAATGGCAATGGAGAGCAAACACTGAGTCGAGATGTATACCGACTTGGACACCGTTTTGATTTTTTCAGAATGTTGTCTTGTTATTTTACCACAGTTGGTTTCTACTTCAGTACTCTTGTATGTTAACCAGAGCTTAAATCTTTTACTTGAACATTATTTTGTTCTGATATCCGTGTGCTGAACCACTTGTTCGTTCCTTTTTAACTTTGAGCAGATAACGGTCCTCACTGTATATGTATTCCTCTATGGTCGCCTTTATCTTGTTCTCAGTGGACTTGAAGAAGGCTTAAGTACACAGAAAGCCATTCGAGACAACAAGCCTCTTCAAGTGGCACTTGCCTCTCAGTCCTTTGTTCAAATTGGGTTTCTAATGGCGTTGCCCATGTTAATGGAGATTGGCTTGGAAAGAGGTTTCCGAACTGCACTTAGTGAGTTCATATTAATGCAGTTGCAATTGGCCCCGGTATTCTTCACATTTTCTCTTGGGACAAAGACTCACTATTATGGAAGGACATTGCTTCATGGAGGTGCAAAATATAGACCCACAGGTCGAGGGTTTGTGGTTTTCCACGCCAAATTTGCTGACAACTATAGACTCTACTCTCGTAGCCACTTTGTCAAGGGCATTGAGCTCATGATTTTGCTTCTCGTATACCAAATATTTGGTCATACTTATAGAAGTGCTGTTGCATATGTCTTGATTACAATATCGATGTGGTTTATGGTCGGAACTTGGCTTTTTGCTCCATTCTTGTTCAATCCTTCTGGGTTTGAGTGGCAAAAAATTGTTGATGATTGGACTGATTGGAATAAATGGATCAGCAACCTAGGAGGTATTGGAGTACCACCCGAAAAAAGTTGGGAATCTTGGTGGGAAGAGGAACAGGAGCATCTCCAATATTCAGGAAAACGAGGAATCATAGCTGAGATATTGCTATCTTTACGATTTTTTATCTATCAGTATGGTCTTGTATATCACTTAAATATTACAAAGCACACAAAAAGTTTTCTGGTAAGTCTTTACCTATGTTGTCCCTTTACTTAACTCACTTTTCATAATTATGCAAACTGAATAAATAACTTTTACTTGGCTACAGGTCTATGGCCTATCATGGTTGGTGATCTTACTAATTTTGTTCGTGATGAAGGTTAGTATAGAGCTCTTATGTATTTTGTTGGGAATGTTAAAATTGTACATACAATGTATGTTGTCTTAATATAAATTTTTATCCTCCTCAAGTCTTTGCTTATTAGTCTTTTATGTGGGCACTGGTATTTCTAATGTATTTAGCAATGGGGTTATATCTTTCTTGTTTACTTTCTTGTACATATGGATCTAGAATTTTATTTAGGATTGTACAACATACTAACCCAAGCTTTCCAAATGTCTAACAAGTTTGTTCCTTTTTTTGTTTCTTGGGTCACAGACGGTATCTGTTGGGAGGCGGAAGTTCAGTGCAAACTTTCAACTTGTCTTCCGGCTAATCAAAGGATTGATATTCCTAACTTTCGTTTCAATTCTTGTCACTTTGATTGCTCTTCCTCACATGACTTTGCAGGACATTGTTGTGTGCATTCTTGCCTTCATGCCAACTGGTTGGGGAATGCTGCAGGTAAATGCTGTTCCTATTATTTTCGCTATTACTTTCATTATGTTCCTTTAGAGTGATTTTCCTATATCTTATTTATTTGGAAGATACCTTATTGTCTAGGGGGAGACAGAACTTTTGGAAAGGCTTGTGAACTAGTATCAGTATTTGCAAAAGATGCCTATCTAATTAGGAAAATACACTTGTATGTAATCTATTAGTCTCCATTTAACATAATTTTATGTGAAAACTACAATGTTGGAGTTCATGGCAGAAAATTCCAGTTTAGGCACAATTAATTACACTAGTGGTTCTTAAATTGTAATTATCCCTACTTTTTTAATCTCCCCATTGTTATTTTATCTTTTGTTCCTTGTTCCTGGGGCACTTTGTGTATACAATTGCATTCTTATTTCCTTCCACTTGGTTGTGTTTACTGTTGGTTGGTCAGCAATACAATTAGAGTTTCTGTTATTGATATATTTTTTTCCCGCAGATTGCACAAGCATTAAAGCCTCTAGTCCGCCGAGCTGGATTCTGGGGATCAGTAAAAACACTTGCTCGGGGTTATGAAATTATCATGGGTTTGCTTTTGTTCACTCCTGTTGCCTTCCTGGCATGGTTTCCTTTTGTTTCAGAATTTCAGACACGTATGCTGTTCAACCAAGCATTCAGCAGAGGCTTGCAAATTTCTCGTATTCTTGGAGGCCAAAGGAAGGAGCGCTCTTCTCGCAACAAGGAATAGTTTTTGGGCATATGGAAGGCCTAATTGTGGATCCTTATTCCATGATTGCTGTAATAGCTTAGCGTCAGCAAGGTTTTTGTAACAATTTGTAAGTAGTTGTAAGTGGATAGAATGAATTCTAGGCTCCGTTTTGTTAGTCATTTGATTATTGTCTAATAACAACGCTACGGTGAAGTTATTTCAATTTATGTGAGCTCCACCTTTTCTCATATTCCTTGACCTGAAATACTCATTTCTATTTTATGTTAAATATATTTATTCTTTTCTATTTAAAAAAATATACACATTTTTCTTTTGTTTTGCATGGAATGAACTTACCTCTTTATTTTTAAAAATAGACAGATTTTGTGTGTTTCTTGTATTAGGTGCATTTTTTTTTCTATTTTTTAAAATATGTTTTTTAATATTTTTAAAATTTGATCATGGACTAACAGCTTAAAGTATATTTGAGTCTTGAATTTCAGATTCGAATTAAATTTTGACTTTTTGGTTTGGGCTTAAAAAATAAAGAGAAAAATAGTATTTATATTTCAAATTAAGTATATTTTTTTAAAATAATTCAAACACAAATTTCTCAAAATTCACTAATATATATAGAAAAAACTATTTGAATCAGAGAGATTAAAGTTTGAGTTTTGCCAAAAAAATTTCAATATCAAATTAGAAAAAGTTCAAATTCAAATTAAACGTTAAATTTAGAGTCTAAATTTATTATTATTATTATTATTGTTATTATTCAATCTATGATTAAGTTTAAATATGATTTTTTAATTAATATGTATATTAAGCATAATATTTAACAAGAATTAAATGATAATTTTATTAAAATATAATAGAAATTTATATATATTTTTTAAAAGTAGAAAAGATGAATATATTTAATATAAAACATAAAAAAAAATTGTGTATAATGTTAAAAATAATTAAAAATAACTGTATTTAATGCAAAACAAAATAAAAGTTAGAGTATTTTATTTTTTCTATTATTGGTCTCTTAACTGGCGTCAGCTTTATTAATAATTAGCCCTCCTCTCAGTTTTTTTTCACTTTTTGCTTCATGATCCACGAAGGTTAGAACTTATAATCTGTTAAATTTGAGTTGTTTGAAAAAAGGGGAATTACTGCGTTTACAATTTATTTGACAAAATACATAATTTAGATTTTGAAAGATATACCTCTTTAACATTCATATATTCGATTCCGTCTTTACAAGTTTGTAACTTGTCACGTTAATTTCTTGTCAATTAGGCATGTTAATTTTTTTTTTTGGGAAATTTTTTTACTAACAGGTTGATGTGGAACGTTAACGCATAAAAGTGTGATCAGTGTTGATTTTTGGGAAAAAAAATGTTATTGTCTGCGTGTGCGTAAAAGTAGTGTTCTTTGGTACAATTAACAGTGTATCAATTCGTGTTTATTTTAATTCATGTGCGTATAATCCATTATATACTTCGGTTTTGGATCATAGTGAGTATTTTGTGGACGACTCACATATAAATTTCACAGGGGGCGAGGATTTGAGGGGTGAACTGAATATTAACAAGGTGGCAATTTTTGTCTTGGATGCTGTATTCAAGGAGCATGGGCATCCTAACTAGGAAAAAAATGTTTCTGGATAGTTCCTAGACTTGGATGCTATGATGTGATAGAATCGTATGGTGCTGTTGACTTAAGTGGAGATGTACTTGTTTTTCTCGCACCCAAATTTCCTACACAAGAATATGTTGGGGGATCCATTGTTACTGGGTTGGTATGAAGTGAGGATTCAGACCAAGACGCAGGAGTTTAGAAATATGCAATGATTGATTAGGCTAAAAATGACTGAATTGATGGGGTGAACCTATGGGAAAATTTCCACAAGTAATGGAAAAACATGTGAAGGATCTGTTATTGGAAATGCAAAGTCAGCAACCTCGTATGGTACAGAAATTGAATGACAAGAAAAAGAGGCTTAAGAACAACAGTAATACGGTTTGAGCATATCTGAACAAGTTTCCCCTTTATTTGTTAAGGGCATGGTACAGAAATTCTCAAATAACATTTCTCTCCTCAATAATTATTGTGATTAATTCAACTCCGAAGTAGTGTAGACGAAAGTAACCTCGTATCCTGGCCAATTTGTCCATCGTTACTATGGTTGGAGAGACCATACTTCACAAAATAAGGAAGATGAATTGTGTGCATGAAAGTTTATTCAAAGGAGAAAAATGGCAATAATAAATATAAGAAGAAAAAGTCAAAAGAAGAAAGAAAAGAGGTATTCCAAAACTGGTGTGATTAGTGTCAAAGAAAAGAAAAGAAAAAGGCATGGCTCTTGAAATGAAAGAAAAAGTGGAAGAAAGTGCTTGAGCCTAAAGTATCCCTTATCCTACCTTCATATTGGCTCCATTACAACTTATAAAAGACCTAATGATCTATGGCTAATTGTCAGTCTACAGAGATGAAAAGCAAATTTTTTTAGATCTTGTTATTGTTTAAAATATGCAAGAGTATAAATCTATTTGGGTTGTGCGTAATGCTCGGGAAAGAACACACACACACTAGATGCTATTTGAGAATAGTGTGGCATTTGAATTTTGCTAATATAAGTGATATCTATGTGTTACTATGAATCAGGGTACGTTTGAGATTTTGGAAAGTATTTATCCATTCCATTGGTTATTGATTGATTCAAGAATCATATAGAGGGCTCAAAGGTTGGAATTTGGGCGTAGCCTCAAAGAAGCTTCCCAATTTCTCTTCCCTTCCCCTGTTTCTTAGTTTTGATGTTTCCGGTCTTTTTATTTGGGATGTTTTTATTTTTAGTCATAGAGTATTTTATTTTGTCTAAATAGTCAACTAATCTTAATATGTAGTTTGATTTGGAACTCTACTTTTATCATATTTTTACTATTATTTGATTATTTATTCAGTTATATTTTTAATATTTTTAATTGATTAATCACCAATTGAATGAATGATAGATAATATAAACTTTTTTTGTGCGAAAGAAATTAGATTATTTTGAAGAATTAAATAACATAAAATTAATTATAATAGTCAAGTAGTAAATTGATTAATTTACGTATATGGATAACCTACATGCTATGTGCACTCAATGTGAGTTTGATTTAATTATTTGAATTTATGATTTTTTTAATTTACTGTAAAATTATAGTGAACTAATTAGAGATTAAATCACATTTATATGTTCTTGAACAAGACTTATAAATAATAGAGTACTCTGGTTAATAATTCAAAATATTAGATTAAGTGATAAATTATAGATAAAAATTAAATAAAGTATTAAGTGAAATTAATTTACTTAATTTTCTCTATTTGAGTGTTAACTATCTTTGCTAGTGATTGAGTTTATTTTTTGCAATTCTTATTTTATTTTATTCTTTTATTTCCACTACTCCGATTAGAATTAAAGAGTTGATTGTGATATTTAATTATTTTAATTGTGTGTTTATGTGATTACACTCTTTTACTTAAGTCACTGTATTGTAGTGGATATATATGCACCTGCATGATTGTAAAAAGTAAGAAACATTACCCCAATTAATTTTCAACATATAAAAAGATAAAATACATGTGTAATGAAATAAAATATTAAAAAAAATATAAAATATATATTATAGTTTAGTGTCTTAGAATTTACAATTTATGACTTAGGGTTAAAATTTGAATTTATAATTTTAAATTTCAAGTTTTGGAGTTTAAGAGAACAAAATCATTTAATTTTATAAAAACTATTTCCACCCTATCAAAATATAACATTCCCACCTTCCTCAATGGAAAAAATATATTATAAATGTATGGCAATACATGTTAACATCCCCAAGATGTTTTTCAAAACTTAGAAAAATATCATTCTCATGTAACATTATAAAAAATCCTATCTTCAATTCGGGAACCAAACACCCTAATAGTAGTATGTTAGTAAGATTAAGATTTTATCATATTTGAATTTCATTTCAAATTGTCTTTAGTTTCCAATTAGTTCGGAATGTTACTCAGTACTAAACAAAAACCCAACTAATTTTTTCGCTGAGGGCACTAGTTATGACATAATAAATGGATAAACCTAGTCATTTGTTGGAAATCAGAGAGTCCACTTTCTTGGCATGGGAAATTTACAACTTTAAGATCCTCATTGAGTGCAAATTTTCTAACAAGATGAAAGGAATTGAGTATAGAAGTTTCTTCCTCCTATCTATTATTTAATTTAGTTTTAAGTCAACGGACTTGACTTTTGAAAAACAAATGTATATGCAAACTGCTTAGAGAACAAGCATCCATATATGGTAGAAGAGTGGACTACTAAGATGCCTTTTGTATAGGTATTTTGCATGTCTTTTTTTTGTTTTTAAAGTTTTTGTTTAAATTAGGTATGTGTTAATTTTTAGGGTAAGCCCCTTCTCTGACAATTGAGTTGTGAAGTATAATATACCCTAATTTTTAATGCATATCAGTCGGGTCAGAGGATATTATAGAGTTTGAAAATTAGACTTCACTGTTAATTGTAAAGAAATTTGCTGGGTTTAAAGCAAGATAACAATAAATTATCATAAAACTGTACAAGTGTTAACAATAATTACTTTCCCTAACAAATGGACAGTGGTGAAACTATAATATATAATCATAATGTACACAATTAAGATACAAGCATAATTACAAGGGAAAAAATTACTTTCTTTTCTCCAATTTTGTTGAATTGCTATTTCAGATGACAAGAAATCAATCACCAAGTATAAATTATCGAATCAATTATATAAGCTTTGTACACCTCAATGGACTGCTGGTCCAGGAAGGAGGACGGTCTGAAGCTGGAACTTCCAAAAGAAATGCATCTCTAATGTGATGAAGAAAAACAAGCCCTTTCTGATGCAAATGAGATTGATGCGCTTTTCATTTTTCTGACTCCTTGTCTAGGGGAAAGGCTTAATACTTTTTCCATTCAAATCCATAGGCCCCATTCTGATTGACATGGAACTGTGGCAATTATTCCAACTTTAAGAGAAACTGAGATGCAAATAAGCAGTAACCTACTTGATACTAGTCCGGTGCAGCAAATGCCCACAGCCCCAACCTTTCTCTTTTCCTTTTTCTATCAAAGACAACAGAAGTTGTAAGAAGTTATCTGCATCTTCCCCGGATGCTAGTTCCAAGTTTGTCTGAGAAAGTGGAAGATGAGTAGAAAAATGGTTCCATCGCACTGCTCTTGTTCTACCACCACTGCCTCTCTTGGGAGAATGCTGGTGTTGCCTCAACAAGGGATCTGGTCTACTTCCAACGATATGTACTACCCCATGACTAGAATCAGTATGGATTACACTCTCCAATCCAATCTCCGATTCAACTATCCATACCAAATCAGCTGGAATGCCACAAAATTCAGGCTTACCCAGATTTACCAAATCCGGGCAGAAAACAATCAATATAAATCTTTCGGTTAAGATGACAAATTTACCAGCTTCTTTAAGTGCTTTGCAAACTACCAACATCTCATCTTTGAACTTTAAGCCATTATCAGCCTCCATGAGGACAGATGTTCCAACTGCTTCGTCCCAAGAGTAAGGTCTTAAAGGAAGTTCACTGCTCAGCGGCCTTGGAATACGTACCCGAAAGCGTTGTGACCGCATTTGATTGGGTTTACTACGGTTTCTAATACCAAGTGCAGTTTTTCCAGTAACTTCAAGAATACTAGCTGCTGATTTGGCCACAAGTCCTGTAATCCCTAAGGCTATTCCTACAGGAAAGAAATAGGAAACAAAAAATCACCTTCAGTAGCCAACCAAAGAGAGTATCTATAGCAACAATTGCACTGTCAATTCCCATAGTTGCTTCAAATCAATATGACAAAGTTCATAATCATTCTAGCTGATTTACCAGAGAGGACACCAGGTAGACCATGTCTCTCAGCTCCTCGTATGGGTGACTGGAGAAGACCAGTAAGTCCCTGGAATAAACAAATGTAAGCAAGTTTAGTGAATACATGAAAAGGCAAAGATAAATTAACACAACATGGACATTTTCTTTCAGACTTGTTTAAGAGTTTTTTTCAGCACTTGCATGCAATGGAAACATATAAAACTAATTCAACATGCTGCACAGAACAATCAAATAATTTGAGAAACCGCATGGTGGTATCTATAACCCAAGGTTTTTTCAGTGGGTACAGTGGAACGGGCAAGGGTGTAGGATAAAGAAAAGAGTGCAGAGTATTTCTTGGAAAGGTATAAAACATGATTTCATCCACAAACCTCTAGTACTTCATTAATAACACCTTTACTGTCTGAAGCAATATTTGCCTGTTGTTTTTCCATTCTTGAAACTGCTTGGTCATCATATGTAAATGCAACGATACCCTGAAAAGAAAAAAAAGAAAATGTTAACAATGATAAAAAAGAAAGGAAAACTTGTAAATGAAACCATAATGGCATTCAAAGAAGAAGCACCTTGCGTGCAGCTTTACTGAACTGAGAAGTTGCATCACTAATAGCATAGACTGTGTTGCTTAAAAGACTAGTGGTGCCTTGGGCCATTCCAGTGAAAAGTCCAACAGGGCTCTGACAATGGAATCAATAGTTCTAATTTAATAAATTTATTGAGGTTTTAAAAGAAGAAAATAAAAAGGGCTACTGGTATTGTTATTCTTACCTGCATAATGCTCTTGGCAGGCACAGACAAGAAATCTCTGATGCCAAGTCCCATGCTTCTTGCAAAACCCATGGGATTACCAATAACACCAGCCGATCCGAACAACTTCAATTTCAGAAAGAGGTGAAAGGGTTGTTAGACAGCAATGTGACATGCAGATGCTTAGTTACTGCTATTTTGTTATCCTAGAGTGGGTATCTAAAATTTTTTTGTGCAGTAAAAGTTTGCTCAACTAGGAATTCAGGGTATGAATGAGAAGTTCAATAATTCAGGTAGCTACTGCATGGAAAGTTGATATCTTTTTAAGAAAATAAAATGGAAAATGAGAGAAAGAATGCGGAGTTTGCAGTAATTCTTTAACTATAGATTCAAACAATAAAATTCTGATCTTAATTATTTGCTTGGTCAACAAATATATTGTTAGAAGTTCTCTCCATTCTCAGGACCAAGATTCCCGAGTGCAGGTTTTGATTAGGATATCATTTTAATATTATCCTATTCTATCCTTATCTCTAGGCAGTAATTTTATAGCTGTAATCTGTTTTTATTTTTCCAGATTTCATGTTTATCTAGATCCCTAATTTATCGGGATTTTAGCACTGGTCCATGGCTATATATTCCGGTGCATCTTTGTAATCATTTGACAAGAATAATAAGACATCCATTCTACTGTTTTTACCTTTCTCCTCTCCGATATTATTTTGCACATGATATCAGAGCTGAGATACTGTTGAGAAGAGAAATTATAGCCAGTTTTAAGTAGGCTTATCGGGTTAAGCAAGGATAGTCACTCGGAGAACACAATAGAGTCCTCCCCTGCTCCAAGTTTTACAATTAACCCCACTGCCCCAATACATGCTACTGCCACATTCAACCAATCTCCCCTCCAAATCATGTCCTACAAACTGAATGGACAAAACTTCCTCCAATGGTCATGAGCTGTCCAAATGGTGATAAGAGGCAAAGGTAAAATTGTGTTCCTTGATGGCACAGCAGAAAAACCAGAACCAACTGATCTCATGTATGCAAGTTGGGACATTCAGAATGCATTAATAATGTCCTAGCTTATCAACTCTACGTAGGAGCATATTGGGTCCTTGTATCTCGTCTACCCCACTACAAAGGACATTTGAGATAAGATAAAAGTTGCCTATTCTAATCTAGATAACTCTGCCCAATTATGTGAATTGGAGATAAAGCTAGGGGTCTTAAATAAGAGAGTATGAGTATAACAAAATATTATACATCTCTTACAAAAATCTGGTAGGAACTAGATATATTTGAATCTATTGACAGGTGTGATAAATGTCAGGAGAAATATTTAAAACTGGTAGAAAAAACCAGGATATATGACTTCCTTGTTGGTCTAAACCAAGAACTTGATGAGGTCTGTGGAAGGTTACTTGGGATGAAACTTTTGCCTTGGATTGAAGAAGTATTCTCTGAAGTTCGAAGGGAGGAAAGTAGGAGAAATATTATACTAGGAGAATTTAAAGGGAATGCACAACCAGAAACCTCAAAACTGGTGATCTCAAAAAACCACGAGCAACACAGAAAATCAGAACTCCAAAATGAACAAAGACGCCCTAGAAGGGGGAACCTATGGTGTGATCACTACCAAAATGCCAATCATACAAGAGACACCTGTTGGAAACTACATAAAAGGCCAACCAATAGAGAACAACCTAAACAATCTGGGCAACTACAGAGAGAAAATCGTGCCTATCAAGCTAATGTGGAATCTCTTATCAAAAAGGAGAACCCCTGGGTAACCTTAATCTTAAAAAAGAACAACTTGAGCGACTCTTCAATTTACTTAGCACTAAAAAACCTGCTGCCACCTCCTTTATAGCCCAACAAAGTAACTTTTATTTTGTCTTAAATTGCACTAAAGATGAGAAAAGATAATGGATGATAGATTCTGGAGCCTTTGAGCATATGACAGGGTATATGCAATTATTTTTCACATATTATCCTAATTATAACCAAGCTAAGCTGAGAATTGTTGATGGATCCTTATCTAACATTGCTGGTATTAGGACAATAAAAATAAACTCAACTCTTGTTCTCAAATCTATTTTGCATGTTCTAAATCTATCATGCAACCTTCTATAAGTAAGTAAACTATTAAAAGACAATAATTGTCGGGTAATATTTGTCAACGGATAGTTTTGCTGTTCTTTTTTATTCTCTTGATTTACTCTTTTGCATAATGAGCTTAATTATTGACAGATTGTATAGAGATTAGATTAACATATTTTTAGCCTTGTTTCCATATATAGAATTCTTTTGTACATATTATATAATGGAGAGAAATCACAAGGCTGCTCATTCAGCCATTCATACAGCATTCTTGGCTTATTGACATGGTATCAGTGCTGGTTTAATTTTTTTTTTCTGTTGTGTTGGCGTGCGTTTTTTCTGGCTTCGTGTATTGGTATCTTCTGAAGTCTCGGCAGTCCATCCCCACATCTCCGCACCTTCGGTTTTGGTGTATCGAGCATCGACGTTCTTGATTTGTGATGCGACATTCTATTTCTCGGCACTTTCTGAGCATCTTCTGGCTAGGTTGCGTCTTTTGAGCCTCGACAAACCAACGTCTCAGCTTTGCGTTTCTGACTGCGTTGACTGCGGCATCTTGTTTCTTGGGTTTTTTTTGGGCAGCTTTTGGCTGGGTCGCGTGTCTTGAGCCTCGACAGCCACTCTCAGTCTTCTCTGTTTCTGGCATGTCAAGAACCAACGTCTCAGCCTTCGTTTTCTGCATGTTCCCTCTTGCAGTATTCGCTGGGCATTTTCTGTGTGTTTCCTCTTGCTGTGGTGTCCTTGGGCAACTGGTTTAAGGTTCTTCTCTGGGTTCTTTTCTCTTCTTTGCAAATTGTTTTGTGCATTGTCTTGGTTCCATTTCAATACTCTCACATGGATTCTGCACCAGTGTGTGTCAAGTTTACTGGCCAAAATTACTCTACTTGAGCTTTTCAGTTTGAATTATTTCTCAAGGAAAAATACCTTTGGGGTCATATTGATAGTACTGATGTTGCACCAACATTCGACAGTGACAAATCCAAGGATGCTGTGTCTTCTCCTTCTTGGACTGTGCTAGATGCTAGGATTATGTCTTGGCTTCTTGGCTTGGTGGAGCCCCATATTGTCACCAATTTTCAGGCTCACCGCTTCGCTCAATCAATGTAGAGTTATTTGAAGTAGGTTTATCATCAAAATAATGATACTCGTCGTTTTCAGTTGGAATATGCTATTGCAATGTTTCAACATGGTAGTCTTTCCATTCAAGACTACTACTCGGTATTTTTGACTCTCTAGCGTGAATATACTGATTTAGTTACAGAAAATATTCCTGAGTCTCTTTCAACTATTCAGAATCTTCACAATACTAGTCAATGTGATCATTTTCTCATGAAATTATGTCCGAAATTTGAATCGATTCGCTCCTCTCTGCTGAACAGATTTCTTGTTCCTTCTCTTGATATTTGTTTTGATGAGTTACTTCGCGAAGAACAACGTCTTAATATTCAAGTTCTTTTGGAAAAATCTCATGGCAGTTCTGGGATCACAACTATAACTTATGCTATCCAAAGACGTAGACCACCTGAGATTTCTAAAAATTTGCAATGTTTCTATTGTAAAGAATATAGGCATATTGCTGTCAATTATCCTAAAAAATATTGTTCTTATTGCAAGAAAAAGGGTCATATTATTAAAGAATGTTGTATTCGCCTCCAGAATTATCAGGGCTAAGCATTTCAGACTGCTATTACTGTTCTTCTAGTAGCGTCTTCTCCAGCATATGGTGCTTCTTCTAATCTTGCACCTCCTCCAACACCTTACTGCACTCCTGAAATGGGGCAACAGATGCTAATTTCAACATTATCTGTAATGGAGTTTTAAGGTAACAACTCTACTACACTCTGGTACGTAGACTCGGGGGCTTCTAATCACATGAAAAATAATCTTAAAACTCTGTCTCATATTTGGCCATATGCTGGTAAATCAACCATTCAAACTGCCAATGACAATTCTTTGCCCATTGCTGCTATAGGAAATGTCTCTTCTACATTGACTGATGTGTTTCTTGCTCCTCAACTTTTTACAAATCTTATTTCTGTTGGTCAATTAGTTGATAACAATTATGCTGTTAATTTTTCTGGTAATGGTTATGTTGTGCAGGACCAGGTAACGGGGGAGTCGATCGCGAAAGGACCTAAAGTGGGGTGTTTGTTTTCACTATTTTTTACCTGCTTCAGCACTTTCTCCAATTTTTTCTATTTCGTCTTTTACTTGTAATAATGTTCCTACTTTGAGTATGATGTGGCATCGTCGTTTAGGTCATCCTAATTCTCAAATCTTATCTCATGTATTGAACTCTGAATTTCTTGGTAATAAAGATTGTTCTTTATCTCGAGTGTGATTCTTATAAATTTGGTAAAAGCAAAACTCTTCCTTTTCTTTTGCATGCTAGTAGAGCTTCTTATTGCTTTGATCTTATCCATAGTGATGTTTAGGGTCCTACCCCAGTTAGTTCACATGAAAAATTTAAATATTATGTGACTTTCATTGATAATTATAGCAAATTCACTTCGGTTTATTTTTTTGGCTCTAAATCTTTAGGTTTTTTGTACTTGCACTAAATTTTTAGCGTATGTTGAAAATCAATTTTCTGCAAATATTAAGACATTACGTACCGATTATGGTGGTGAATATTTGTCTATTGAGTTTCAGGCATTCTTAGCTTCTAAAGGGATTATACATCAACGTTCATGTCCTACTACTCCCCAACGAAATGGAGAAACCAAACGCAAGCATCGTCATCTTTTTAATGTGGTATGTACTCTTTTGTTAGAATCTTCTGTTTCATCCATGTTTTGGGTTGAGGCTCTAAAGACTGCTACTCACTTGATTAATCGTTTACCTTCAAAAGTTTTACACATGGAATCTCCCTACTTTCGCCTGTTTGCTAAGGAACCTAGTTATGATAATCTTCGTATCTTTGGTTGTGTATGTTTTGTTCATTTACCTCCTCCTGAGAAACATAAATTATCTGCTCAATCCGTTAGATGTGTTTTCCTCGGATATAATGTGTGTCAAAAGGGATTCGTTTGCTGTGATCCCACTTTACATCGTACACGTATTTCTCAAAATTTTATTTTCTTTGAAAATCAACATTTCTTTCTTGTATCATTTGTGCCATCTTCTTCTTCCACTGTGGTCCTTCCTTCCTTTGAGGAGCCATTCTTAGATCTTCATCAAGTCAAGTCTCGCTTTAAACCAGATATGGTATCTATAAGGCGATCTCACACATGGTCTCTTTTGATAGTTCACCCGATATTTGATCCTAACATGCACCGGAATCAGTCAGTCGTAGCACCTCCAGAGCCTTTGGTACGTCTCTATCCTCAAGTGTCTGTACCCCTTGATAAGTATGAGTTCTCTTTTGGCACTTTTATTTTAGTTCTTACTGTTGCATTGTCTAATTTTGATATTCCCACATCCTGTCAAGCATGACTGTTGGCGACAAGCTATGCAGGAAGAAATTGTTGCTCTACAGGCCAATCACACCTGGGACATTGAGTCTTGTCCTTCCACTATAGTTCCTCTAGATTGTAAATAGATTTACTCATTCAAGGTTCACTCTGATGGAAGTTTGAATCGTTATAAAGCTTGGCTTATTGTTCTTGGAAACTATTAGGAATACGGTGTCAATTATGAGAAAACATTTGCTCCTGTGGTTAAGATGACTATTGTTCATATGATCCTAGCTCTTATTGCTTCCAATGATTGGCCACTACATCAAATAGATGTTAAAAATGCTTTCTTTTACGGGGATCTTAAAGAGTGTATTTATATGAAACCACCCCCGGGATTGTTTTCTTCTCCGACCTCCAGTGTGTGTAAACTTCGTCGCTCTTTTTATGGTCTTAAACAAGCTCCATGGGTCTAGTTTGATAAATTTTGAACCACTTTATTACAATTTTATTTCCAGCAGAGCAAGTATGACACTTCCTTATTTCTTTGAAAATTAGACATGGGTCTTATTGTCCTTTTGGTCTATGTTGATGATATTGTAATCACTGGTTCTGATTCTGCTTTACTTGTTCAGCTCAAAACACATCTCTCAAAATCCTTTCATATGAAAGATAGTTTTTCACGTATTTTCTTGGTCTTGAGGTGCATCATAGTCCCTCTGGTATCTCTCAATCAACATAAATATGCTAGTGATTTGGTGGCTACGGCTGGATTGCAGGAAGCTACCTCTCTTGATACACCCATGGAATTAAATGTCAAACTTCGCAAAGAGGAAGGTGATTTACTTGTTGATCCCAGTTTATATCGAAAATTGATGGGTAGTCTTGTCTATCTCACCATCACTAGACCAGATATTTTTTTTGCTGTATAGCAAGTCAGTCAGTTTCTTCAGAATCCTCGTCATCTTCATTTGGCTACTGTTCGTCGAATCATCCGCTATATTCAAGGCACTTCTGCACGGAGCTTATTTTTTCTCGCAGACAATTCTCTTCGTCTTGTTGCTTATAGCGATGCTGATTGGGCTGGTTGGGTTGATACACATTGCTCCATCACTGGTTGGTGTGTGTTCTTAGGTGATGCATTGATCTCCTGGAAGAGTAAGAAGCAATACAGACTTTTTAAGTCATCTACCGAATCTGAGTACCGAGCAATGTCTCTTGCTTGTTTTGAAATTATTTGGCTTCGGGGTTTGCTTGGTGAATTAAATTTTTCTACGAACGATCCTACACCTTTACATGCTGTTAATACAAGTACTATTCAGATAACGGCCAATACTATTTATCATGAGCGCACAAAGCATATTGAAGTTGACTGTTATTCTATTTGTGAAGCCTTTGAAAGTCGTGTTATTACTCTTCCTCACATTTTTACTGAACTACAAATTGCTGATATCTTCACCAAAGCTCTTACTTATCATCAACATTGTTTCTTAAATAGCAAATTGATGTTTGTTGATTCATGTAGCCGACCCCACCTAGTGGGAAAAGGCTTACTTGTTGTTGATGCTTGTTGATCAACCTGCATCAATTTGAAGGGGGCTGTTAACGGATAGCTTTGTTGTCTTGCTGGGTTGAATAAAGAGTTAGATGAGGTTAGGGGAAGAATCCTAGGAATTCGCCCAATGCCACGGATTGAAGAAGTGTTTGCAGCTGTGAGAAGGGAAGAAAGTAGAAGAAAATTGACGTTGGGTGAACACCAAGGTACTAGTCAAGTAGATGCTGCTGCCCTGGTATTCAGAAGTTATGAACAGAATCGAAAGGGAGAGGACAGGCGTGGAAAACGTGGAAATCTCTGGTGTGACTACTGCCAGAGAACCAATCATACTAGGGAGACTTGTTGGAAGTTACATGGGAAGCCACAGAGCAACCAAAATCGTGAAAAACAAGGACAGCAACCTAGAGACAATAAGGCCTATCACAGCGCTATCCAGAGTGAGCAGAAGGGGAGTGAAAATTTAGGAGGCCTCAATCTCAATCGTGAATAGCTGGACAAGCTGTATAAATTGCTTAATCCAGAGAAAAATACTGGTATCTCTCTTGTTGCTCAGCAAGGTAAATTTCCTACAGTTTTTCACTGCACCAACACAAAAATTGAACCTTAGGTCATTGATTCTGGGGCATCAGATCACATGACAGGTAATCATAATTTATTTACCACCTATACTCCTTATTCCAGCACTACGACAGTGAGAATTGCTGATGGTTCTTTATCCTCAATTGCTGGAATAGGAACAATTCGGATTAATTCAAATCTTCTCCTAAAATCTGTCCTTTATGTTCCCACTTTGACTTGCAATCTTTTATCAGTTAGCAAGATTATAAAAGATTATAATTGCAATGTGTTTTTTTCACAAGAATGTTGTATTTTTCAGGACAAGAGTTTGGGGAAGAGGATTGGCAGTGCTAGGGAGCATGAAGGGTTGTACTACTTCAGTTTGGATGATGATGAACAAGCTTTAACCACAAGTTCAAATTCCTCAAAGTCAAGTCAAGTTATGTTATGGCATCTTAGGTTAGGCCATCCTAGTTTTGCATATTTAAGACATTTGTTTCCTTCTTTATTCAATAAAGATGACAACTTTCAATGTGAAACGTGTCAATTGGCCAAACATCCAAGATCCGTATATAAATCTAAGCCATATAAAGCATCTAAACCTTTTGCTATGGTTCATAGTGACGTTTGGAGACCATCACGATCTAACGATCTTTATTCTAAACCATGGTTTATCACCTTCATTGATGATCACACAAGAGTTTGTTGGCTATATTTACTTAAAGATAAATCCGAGATAAAACAAACTTTCAAAAGCTTCCATAATATGGTAAAAACTCAATTTTCCACAAACCTACAAATTTTGCACACAGATAATGGAAGGGAATACTTCAACCAAACCTTAGACAACTATCTTGAAGAGAATAGAATTAAACATCAAAGCACTCGTGCTTACACTCCCCAACAAAATGGGATTGCTGAGAGAAAAAATAGACATCTTTTAAAAATAGCTAGATCCATTATGATATCCATGAATACACCAAAACTATATGGGGGAGATGCCATTCTCATTGCATGTTATCTAATAAATAGAATGCTTACAAGTGTCCTACAATTCCAAACACCCTTGGACACTCTTTCCAAATTTTTCCCAGAAAACCGAGCTATCAATACTCTTCCCTTAAAGATATTTGGGTGCACACCCTTTGCCCACAATCATGAACCAAACCACAATAAACTTGATCCCAAATCACAAAAATGCATATTCTTAAGATATGCAGCAAATAAAAAAGGATACAAGTGTTATATCCCTGAAAAAAGAAAATTCTTGGTGATTATGGATCTTACCTTTTTTGAAAACACACCCTACTTTTCAAAAAATTTCCTTCAGGGGGAGGAAAACAATAAAGGAAATTTTCTGGACAATATCTCTCCTATTCTTGACCAAAATAACAGCTTATCAATCCCTGGTTTAATTCAACCTGCTGAACAAACAAAAGATCACCCAAAAGATCACACAAACCTGGATTTTTTATCTGAAAAAATAGACAGCAGCTGCCCTGAAACCAGTAACCAGGTTGACAACCCTGACAACAGCCTAGAAATCCAAACCAGTGATCAAAACAGTGATGTCCAGCTCCAGAAAAATCTGCCTAAGCCTGACCTGCGTGTGTATACCCGAAGAAAACATCAACCAGCCCCCAATGCTCCTGAAAGCTGCCATGAATCCAATCCAAACTCAAGTAATGATATTAATTTTGGTTTTTTGGAAGACTCATATTACTTACCTATTGTTTTGAGAAAAGGAATCCGTACTTGTACTCAACATTCCATAGCTAACTATGTTCAGCTTGGTCATTTATCTGGTTCTATGAAGGTCTTTGTATCTAGATTAGAAAAAACTCAAATTCCAAAGAGCATTGAAGAAGCTCTTACTAAACCAGAATGGAGGGAAGTCATAAAAGAAGAAATGCAAGCTCTCAAGAAAAATGAGACATGGGAGGTTGTGAAAAAACCAAGAGATGCTACACTTGTAGGCTGCAAGTGGGTGTTTATTGTAAAATACAAATTCAATGGTGAGATTGAGAGGTATAAAGCACGTTTAGTGGCAAGAGTTTTTACTCAGACTTATGGAATTGATTACCAGGAGACTTTTGCTCCAGCTACTAAACTTAATACTATTCGTGTTCTTCGTTCCATAGCTGCTAATCTTGATTGACCTCTTCATCAGCTAGATATAAAAAATGCATTTTTTAATGGAGATTTGACAGAAAAAGTTTATATGGAATTACCACCTGGTTTCAAGAGTCCAAGTCAAGAAGGACAAGTTTGTAAGTTGAAAAAAATCTCTTTATGGTTTGAAACAATCACCTAGAGCATGGTTTGAAAGGTTTACCAGAGCTATCCTTCAAATTGGATATGAGCAAACTCATTCTGATCATACACTCTTCTTTAAACATAAAGGTGATATGACCACTATTCTGATTATTTATATTGATGATATTATTGTGACAGGTGATGATGTTACGGAGATAATATCCTTAAAGGAGAAATTGGCTAAAGAATTTGAAGTCAAGGATTTGGGTATGCTCAAATATTTTTTTGGAATGGAGATTGCTAAGAATAAATCTGAAATCTCTATCTCTCAAAGAAAATATACCATTGACTTATTACAAGAAACTGGACTACTTGGGTGTAAGTCAGTTGATACTCCTACTGATCCAAGTATTAAACTTGGAGAGTAGAAGACCAACACTCCAGTTGACAAGGGTAGATATCAGAGATTAGTTGGTAAGCTTATCTATGTAGCTCATACTAGACCTGATATAGCATATGCTGTTAGTCTTGTGAGTCAGTTTATGCATGATCCACATGAAGAACACTTGAATGCTGTCATCAGAATTTTGAAATATCTTAAAGAATGCCCAAGAAAGGGGTTATTTTTTAAGAAGGGACAATCACGGGATATTGAAGCATATTCTGATGCTGACTGGACAGGATCAGTAATAGATAGGAGGTCTATATCAAGTTATTGCTCTTATGTATGGGAAAATCTTGTGACTTGGAGGAGTAAGAAGTAGAATGTAGTGGCCAGAAGTAGTGCTGAGGCAGAATTCAGATCTTTAACTAATGGAGTTAGTGAACTCATTTGATTAAGGCTTCTTCTGGAAGAACTTAAGATTAAAAGGGAAGAACCTATGAAGCTGTATTGTTATAATAAAGCAGCCATTAGTATTGCTCATAATCCAGTTCATCATGATAGAACAAAGCATGTAAAAGTTGATCGTCATTTTATAAAAGAAAAAATTGAAGATTGAATTATTTGCATTCCTTATGTTGCCTCAAGAGATCAAACAGCGAATGTTCTCACAAAAGCTCTATCAAGGCCCATATTTGAAAGAATGACTTACAAATTGGGTTTGTTTGATATTTACAATCCAGCTTGAGGGGGAGTGTTGAAGAATAAGTCAAGTTAGCCCATACAATCCAAGATATCTCATTTATTTATTTTTATTCTGTTTTATTAAGATTTATCTTATTTCCTATTTGTTTGGTTTCCTATTTTTTTTTGGCCTATGTTTCCGGCTTCTATTAGGATTTATCTAGTTGCTTATTTTACGGTTACCTAATCCCTGATTGTTTGGGATTCCTAGCTGTCCAGGATTTATTTATAAATCCCGGTAGTTTTCCTCTTTTGAATACAATGAAAACTTGAAGCATTATTTTATCTCTTCTCCGGCGTTTTCTCCACAGGAAGAAAGCTGTCGTTCCACCTAGTGGGAAAATGCTTTGTTGTTGTTGTTGGAAGAAAGTTGTGGAGGAAGAAATGCAAGCTTTAGAGAAAAAATGAGACATGGGAGTTGGTTGAGAAACCTAAAGACTGTATTTTAGTTGGCAGCAAATGGGTTTTTATAGTCAAATACAAATCAAATGGAGCTATTGAAAGGTATAAAGAACACTTGGTTGCAAAGAGATTTACTAAAACATATGGTATAGATTACCAAGAAACATTTGCTCCAGTTGCAAAACTAAATATCATTCGAGTCATTCTCTCTATTGCTGCTAACCTAGATTGGCCCATTCAAACATAAATAATGTTTTCTTGAATGTAGACTTAACTGAGAAAGTTTACATAGAGGCTCCTCCTGAGTTTAAAAGTACAGTTAGGCAAGTGTATAACCTAAAAATTTTTTTGTATGGATTTAAACAATCTCCTCAAGCATGATTTGAGAGGTTCACTAAGGCGACTTCAACAAGGATATAAGCAGGCCCACACTGACCATAATTTATTCTACAAGCATGAAGGAGAAAAATTCACTATACTTATTATCTATGTAGATGACATTATAGTGATAGGAGATAATGTTTAAGAAATAAACTCCTTAAAGAGAAAGCTTGCCAATAAATTTGAAGTCAAAGACCTAGGGATGCTAAGGTATTTTTTGGGGATGGAAATAGTAAGAAATAGATATGAGATTTTTGTCTCCTAGAGGAAATAAACCTTGGATCTTTTGAAAGAGACTACGCTCCTTGGATATAGACCAATGGACACTCTTACTAACCCCAACATTAAACTTGGGAGTTACGGTTCCAACACATCAGTGGATAAAGGAAGATACTAGAGATTGGTTGAAAAAATTATCTATTCGCACATACCAGGTTAGATATAGCTTATGTAGTTAACATAATAAGTTAATTTATGCATGATCCGAGAGAAGAATATATGGATGTTGTTATTCGTATTTTCAAATATTTTAAGGGTAGTCCAAGAAGAGGATTATTCTATAAGAAGGGACATTCACGAGAAGTAGAAGCATACACTGATGTTGATTGGGCTACATTAGTACCAAATAGGAGATCAACATCAAGTTACTGTTCGTTTGTTTGGGGCTAGAGAAGAAAAAAACAAAATGTGATGGCCAAGAGTAATGCTGAAGCAGAACTAAGATCCCTTGCTAATGAAGTTAGTGAGTTAATTTGGGTTCAATGCCTTCTTAAAGAACAAGTTAATTAAGTAGGTCTTATGCTGTGACAACAAGGCTGCCATTAGCTAGCTCACAATCCAGTGCAAGGTAGGCTGACAAAATGGTGTGCAAGCTAAGATTGTTTAATGTCTACAATCTAGCTTGAAGGGAAGTGTTATACATTCTCTCCATTCTCGGGACCAAGATTCTCGAGATCATGCAGGTTTTGATTAGGATATCATTTAAAGATTATCCTATTCTATCCTTATCTCTAGGCGGTAATTTTATAGCTGTAATCTATTTATTTTTTCAGATTTCATGTTCCCTAATTTCTTGGGATTTTACCACCGGTCCATGGCTATATATTCCGATGCATCTTTGTAATCATTTGACAAGAATAATAAGACATCCATTCTACTGCTTTTACCTTTCTCCTTTCTGGTATTACTTTGCACATATATGTATAAGAGAACCAGCCAACTAAGATCCTTGATAGGAATTGCAAATGATAAGAAATAACATTATTATTTCTTAGTATGATAAGAAATAAACATTTTAAAAAGATTTGTAATCACAGATGAATTGTGTAAAGATCTCATAAATGTCATATCTATCTACAACTTTCAGTTGTAAAACACTAAAAACGAATGCTTTATTCCTATACGAAATTGTAACACATATAAACACTAAGATAAAAAAACATTAATTACCGAATAATTGCAAAGTAATAGGTGTACTATGTATACTAATACATAAATGTCTTAATTTGTTATTTTCTCTGCAACTAGCAAGGCATAATTTGGCTGTGATATCAAAATTGAGGAAGGCGCCTTTTCTTTTCTAGAGCAAACAGCTAAAGACTACTTCAAGAACAATCTTTGGGCAAGACACTAGTGCAGGAAAAGAAAATTTAATGGATTTTGACATTAGCTCATGATATTGTCCTATAATCTTATTACTCAATTTGTTGTATATGAATTGAAGAGGTGAATCATATAATTAGATGTAGGTTGAAATCGTTTCAAGACAGGAGACACGTCCAACATTTAGAATAGTAATTCCATAAAAAGAGTTAACACGTTCCAAAAATTTAATGTTGATAACTGAAGAGTTTGACGATTCTTGCACTTTCATGCATACTTGACACTTCTTTGCTTGAATAATGAAGAAAAACATGCAAAGTAACCTTTTACCTTGTAAATCTCATGAAGTATTTGCCGAGTGTAATGTCTTATTAGAATCTCCTGAATTGACTCCCAACCAGCCATATGATGTGCAATTGTTAACTCCTTCAAATAAATTCGTGCCCCCTCAACATCCGCAAGGGCCATAAGACCTCTCTGTAATTAATTATCACTTATAAAAAATCAAGCATTAAAATAAGATGAGTAGATTGTAAGTTCATATCTCTCAGAAGCTCTATTTTGCGTATTTGTTTTTGTATTGTTCAACAGCATGTAATGCCTGAATTAATGATAGTGAATTTCGTGGTCAGCAACGGGCATACCACCTAATTTCAATTTTTTTTAACGTGCATCAGATCTTTTGGTAAGGTGCCAAAACTCCAAGGACATATTTGATGTAACAGCACAAGGAAAAGGATGTGCTTGGAGTATTTAGATGGACTGGAGTTACCAGACTAGGGGAATGCTGCAATTTTTTTCCTATTACTTTTTTGGGTGGGCGACTGAATTTTTGGCAGGAACTTTATTGGTGACCAGCAGTGATGAATTAGATAGTCATTTCTTGACAAATCATCTTCAAGTCTAGGAACCCAGCATGATTTAAATCAAAAAAATTAAATTTCATGCGTATGTTCCATTCTAACCAGATATTTGGTATATAATTGTCCTCTTTGGTGTCAAAAGAAAGACGGAAATTGAATAGCCAACATGGTAATTCTTTGTCCTGGACTCTGATACACCATTTAATGTAACCTACATATGGGTTGAAGGTGTGGTTGGTGCATTCATCAATGCAGAAACATGGAAACGAGAGTGCAATTTTATCATTTGGACATCTGATGGCTTAAACAAGTGAAAATGCCCTCCACCCAATCAAGAGTGAACCAAAGGATTTTAGATATGCAATGTCTAGTCAACCATCTCCATCATATGTCCCAAGTTCCTCAACAACAGTCTACTATTTCAACTCTCATCAACTGATGGTAATGGAACCCATCATAGAAAAAGAAAAAAAGAAAAACAAAGGAGGATAAAAGAAAGAAGAAAAAGTAAACAACACAGTCAAAATGTTACCAACCCTCTACAGAACAAAAATCATTACTTACATGGATAATAGATTCTTTGGATGTGAGGACTCGATCTTGAAGCATCCATGGGGCACTGGAAAAACTGCATAAAGTAGGGGATAAATAAAAAACATAGGAATTTGAAAACTTCCATTGTGATATAACATAATGAAGACTAAATGACCTTAAAGTCAATCTGATTGGTGCCAATTCAAGCACTTCAACGTAAATTTTCTTCTGTGTCCGGGCCAACAGATAAATTTGCTGCCATGGGGCACCAATTGGAATTATGGAAGGCAGTGACACAATGCTCTTGGAATTTCGATTAAAGACAGGAGCAGTCAATGCAGTGTACTGGTCACCCGTTAAAATCAAATTCTCACTAGAATGAACAAATGATGAAAAATCCTTTACTGAATCCCCATCATAATAATTGGAAGATGGCATGATTTGATACTGAAGCCTCGAAGAAACATGTGTAAAGAACTCAAATAAGCTCAATATGACCTCTTGCTCAAGCTCAAGACAAAAGTCTGCCATACTGAAAGCATTGAAGATAATATGAACAGAAACGAATTAGATGAATTTATACATCAAGGAATGCAAGCAGCATAAACTCTGAAGAAGAAACAAAGTATGAAAACAGAAACCTCAGTTTTATGTATTCAAATGAAATAAATGAGGTGTCTTTCTTCCTCCACTTCGATATTGCTAGGGAGAACACAGGATCACAAGAGATGTTGCAGCTATTCATCTGATTTATTTTTTCAATTCTTCTTGCAACATCATTCTTAGATTTCATATTGTCACCTTGGTAAGATCTGTATTCACTGCCAAAGGACAACATAACTGGATATGGAGTAGACCGCAACTGGTTATCAATTTGTAAAAATGAAATCTCCATGGAAAGAATTTGTTGATCCAGACTTTGCAGCAGATTGGTTTTTAAATCCTTAATACAGGTGAAAAGCAACTCCTACAGAAATTAAAATTGTTTAACGAAGGTTGCAGAGATGCAGGTAATACAAAAAAGAAAGTTAACCAGTTCAAATACCTGTGAATAAGAATTAATTAAAGAAATACCAATATATGGAATAACAATTGATATTTTCTCCCTGAATTCTACAGGCCTGTCCAGATTATGACCATGTAATTTTTTCTCTGCAGAATGTGAGACCCTTGACTTCATATTGTTTAAAATATGGTAGTTCGAATCAAGAACACTGAGGACCTGGAAGAATTAAAAGTTAACAGTGAGGACAATAATTTTGATTTTTGCAAGTCATATATGAAATGAAAGATTCACCTTTGTTGCACCCTCTGCATGGACAGATAAAAAGAATGTCCTCTCTGGCTTCTGGAATCATCATTTATGTAAGCAACTATTAGTATCATGAAAGCTCAACTTAAGTTCCAATATTTTGTATTTATTAATATTACAAAAATTAAACCATATTTGAACATGAGAAAACTGTGGAAAATATCTTCTCCATAAATTGAGATAGCATTTTTAGGAGTAAATATTTTGTTTAGGCAGTTTTGATTATCTTCTTAAGTTTAGGATAATTAGCTATTAATATCCTTAATTCTTGGGATATAGCCGTTACTTTTGTATATAGATATATAGACTTGGCTTGTACAGTTTTTACACAATAAATACGAACAAGATTTCTCACATGGTATTAGATGAATTTATACATCAAGCAATGGGGTGGGCATATAATTGTGGAAAAATCTTGTGTCTCCATTTTGTGTCCTCACGTAAGTCGTGTTTAATTGCTCGAATATAAGCAATATGTATTCATTTCTTCTCTAAAACTTTCCATAAAACCTATTTCAACACTTTATTATATGCCTTTTCCAAATCGATCAAAATCATATGTAAATCTTTTTGCTTCCTCTTATATCTCTTCATCAATCTCCACAATAAGTAAATTGTTTCTATGGTTGACCTTCCTGATATGAAACTAAATTGATTCTTTATGATTTAAGTCTCTTATCTTAATCTTTTAATCTCTGCTCAATAACCTTCTCTTGTAACTTTATAGTATGGCTCATGAGTTTAATCTTTCTATAGTTGGCACAGTTCTGTACATCTTCCTTATTTTTCTTAATTTTATAATCTTTACATAAATGCCACGCTTTATAACACTTCCTTTTAACCTTAATCTTATTTTGCACCTTTGCATTCTACCACCAAAATTCTTTACCCTTTAGTTGAATGCCTCTTGATTCTCTAAGCGTCTCTCTTGCTACTTTCCTAACCCCTTTGGCCACCTCATCCTACGTATTGTTAGCATTTTCCTGTATCTCCCAAAATCCCTCTTCCTCCACCCTTCTTTAAAAGCTCATTTGTTGTTCATTTTCAAATACCACCACCTAATTCTCAAAACCTTTTTCTTACTTTTTTGTTCAACTCTTCTCTTAACTCATACATCCATAACTAAAACTATGTTGGGCAGCTAAACTCTTTCTGAGCATGACTTTGTAATCTATGTAAAACTTTCTCTCAGATTTTTTTACTAAAAAGAAATCTATTTGAGAGCTTGCTCTCTCACTTTTACACGTGATAAGCTGTTCTACCCACTTCCTAAAACAAATGTTTGCTATTGTAAAATTAAAGGCTAAAAAAAAATCTAAGATAGTTTTACCCTCTTCATTTGCTTCCTCTAACCCAAAACTTTCATATATACCCTCGTATCCTTTAAATTCACTCCCTACATGCCCATTTAGATCTCTTTCTAGGAGAGATTTTTCCTAAACTAAACTTTCTAGATCCTCCCAAAAATTTATCTTATGATGCTTCTCAAATCTAACTTGTGGTGTATATACACTAATCACATTAAAAGTGTTCCGCTCCACTACAAACTTTAAAGCTATGATCGTATCTCTTAATCTTTTTACATCTACCACATTGTTCTTCCACTCTTTATTGACTATTATGTCCACCCTATTACTAGTTCTTGTCTTATTAGTGTACCAAAATTTAAAACTTGAAGTATCTAATTCCTTTGTTTTTTCTCCTACCTACTTAGTTTCTTGTAGGCACATGATGTTGATTTTTCTCCTAATAATGGCATCAATTATTTCAATTGATGTACCTGTAAGTGTGCCTACATTCTAAATTCCAAAACAGATCCTAACCTTATGAACTAACTTCTTTACCCACACTTGTTCACTAAAGTGTGGGAACCCTTTCATATTTTTCGTTACACACGGGTGTCGATGTAACGGCTCTTACTCTTTTGAAAATGTACTCGAGCTATACAACACGTTGCTTTTAGACAATGACTTAGCTATAACGCTATTCCTTCATTGATCTATGCTCATGAAGACATGACAAAGTTTTACGTTGGTTGTTGTAAGCCTAACATAACCCTCATCTTTTTTCTGGACTGGCTATGCAAATATAAGCAGAGTTTTGTTGTTTAAACCTACACTCAGATTTTTATTTTGGACTATGGCGATACCTTCTCCCTGGTGGCTAAGATTGTTTTAGTCCACTTATTCTTTTGTATGGCTCCCATACATTGTTGGCCTCTTTATGGTGAGCTTACTTAATAAGTCTACATTGAGCAACCTCTTGGATCTAATGCTCAAGGGTTGTCTGGGTTAGTATGTAGATTATGTTGCCCTTTTTATGACTTGGCACAATCTCCTCGAGCATAGTTTAGCAGATTTAGCATAGTTGTTCAGCAATTTGGAATGTCTTGGTGAGAGTTAGATCATTTAGTATTTTGCCAATAAGTAGGAATCTTGCATGTTTTATAGGTATTGAGGTCACTCCATCTAATTCTTGTCTTGTTATTTTCTAATGGAAGTATGCTCTACATATTTTGGAGGAGATCGGTATGACTGATTGTAGGCTTGTTGACACACCTATGAATCCAAATATCAAATTGTTACCAGGATAGGGTGAGTCTTTGGTAGATCCAATAAAGTATCATAGACTTGTTGGAAAATTAAATTATCTCAGGATTACTCAATCAAACATTTCAGTATCAGAGATTCGTTGGAAAATTAAATTATCTCAGGATTACTCGATCAAACATTTCATTTGTTGTTAGAGTGGTTAGTTAATTTTTACAACTTCCATGTGATAGTTATTGGGGTGCTGTGATACGCATCCTCGGATACCTCAAGGCACCTAGCCAAGGATTGTTGTATGAAAAAGAGGATAACACACAGGAGATTAGTTTCAAATCAGCCTTGTTTCCTAACAAAGATAAATTATACTAAATTGTCAGACAAAGGACAAAAGCTTGTAACACGTGTTTAGCAAATGATGTACAAAAGGAATATAATGTCAAAAGGCCAAACAGTTTACCTCCAAGGTGGCTGGCAAGTAGACGGGCACACATTCTTTCACTTCATCAAGAGCATATGATCCCAGAACTCGCTCTCCAGGCACCTTCAGTTTTCCCAATGAACCTCGTTAGGGTAAGTTATTAAATTTCAATGTTATTAAATACAAACAAGGTTTACCTCTAAAATGAGACGATGAGGATAGCAGGGTTCATCCCATGCATAAAGGCAGGAAGTGTAGGAGTGAACAACTGTCTCAAACATTTCACACCTCTGCTGATACATTCGCAGTCTCTACAAAGCAGTAACAAAAAAAAAAAATTTCAATATCAATGAATTCAGGAAAGAATGCAGCCCTTGTGCTCTTTTTATGTATGGGTTTAAAAAGTGCAGAAAGCACATAGAGCCAGCATACTTAATATCTATATCAATTCATGCAAAATATATAAAAATTTAGAAGTTAGAACCATTAACTTAAAATTAGAAATAGAATTTTACTTAGTAACTATTATCATACTGGCATGAAACATAAACAAAGCTAAGCAGAAATTTTGTTGTAACATATATGATATGCAATCATATTACAATAATATAAAAAAAATTAAGAGATCTGTTCAAAGGATAGATGGATTTTATTGGAATTCCAATTAGTGGTGTAATGTAGCTCAAAAACAAGGGACAAACCTCCTTGGAGAAATTATCAATTCTGTATGGCATATAGCCAGTGTTGTCATCTGACAAGAGAATCAAGATGGTCCCTGAGTTTCCCTTGATGCTTCCAACAATTTTTTCATCACCCAAGGATATATCAGCATTTTGTACTTCAACACGGATCATGTTTAAAGTTCCAGAAATAAAGTTCCTCATTTTCAATTGAGTATCACCTAGATGATCTGGTAAGAAGCTGCCAGACCACTGCCATCCAGGTTCATTATAACATATTGAAACAAGCAGCTCCCTGTTGTGTATTAGAATGCAAGAAGTTGATAGTGTGAAAGAAAGTGATAATCAAAAGATACAAATGCAGGAAATGGTATCAAAACAATGCCATTCAATGCCTGAATAATTCAACTGGTACAGGTGTCAAATTTTACAGAGTTTAACCATTGAGTGAGTTTGTATAGAAAATAAATTTCATCAATCCAACAGCTAATTGATGAAAAGGTATTATGTTGATCATGCAACCCAAGTTTTGGATAACTTTCTATAGAATGTGATTTTCATCAATTGAAATATGTGCAAAAATATTATACACTTAAACCATTGAAAAACTTGTTATAGAATGCAATTTTCATCAATCCTACTGCTGCATGCTGAAAAGGTGTTATGTTGATCATGCTCATGCATGTCAAATTTTAGATCAATTTGTTTTTTGATAGAAAAAGAAATTGTATTAGAAAAAGAAAGGGAACAGTACATAACATTTGAGGATAAGATATCCCAAATTTTAGATCAAATTAAATATTAAAAACTATGTATTGTTGGAGTTAAGATGAATCTGATATATAGTGCAAATACTAGCTTTATAAAGGCTGTAGTGAGTGTTATATCTCTATAATTAGGACTGTGATTTCTCTATAATTATTGTAGTTTAATGTCTAGTCTTCTATAAACTCTAAATACAAGGCTTCATGTTGGTCAGAATTCCCTGACTACAATTTTTACAGTAGGGTTGTCTCTTCCTCTTGCTCTCATTTCATCTTATATCAGAACTAGGTTGAAAAAAAAAACCCAAAGCACATTCGCTGTAGTATCCTTTCAAGTGGCTGTGCTCTCCTTCCATCAACTGTGCCTGGTCAG
This sequence comes from Gleditsia sinensis, assembly GCA_037074535.1. Lineage (NCBI taxonomy): Eukaryota > Viridiplantae > Streptophyta > Magnoliopsida > Fabales > Fabaceae > Gleditsia > Gleditsia sinensis. The sequence continues at coordinate 6,612,122 of CM073475.1, read as the reverse complement.
TTTTTGACCAAACACTTGCCTCACTTTTAGATCAACTCATGGCAGGTCAACCCAGGGAAATCAGGCTGGCCCATTTGACAGCTCTAAATTTAGGAGCTATGTTGCATTGGTTAGGGTATGGGGTACAGCAATGTTAAAAAAATTATAGGATTCAGGTATTGCAAACTATAATACATAAATAACAAATATATAGAAGAGATAATAAATTATACAAATAAAATTAATTAATAATTGATAAACACAATCAAGCCTCAAATAATTTAAATTCTGTAAAATAAAATGAACTTTTATCTAAGTTCTGTAATATAAAAACTAAAATACTAAAGCAAAGATATCATTGAGTCAAATTAAAAGGAAAGCTTAAAAAATTGTCGTTTACTATTTTATAAGAAATAAAATATAACTAACATAATATTAATAAATCAATTATCACTACCATAAGAGATGGTAAGTGAGTCAATGACCCTAAATACTATATAGTTTAGTACATTGAGGTTTGCAACTTGCTACCAACACAAGACCCTCATCATTGCAAAAGTCCACCAACTTGCGATTAACCATCTCACCAAGACACCAAGGTAACAACTTTCAAGTAAAACGTCAACCACTTTAAAGAGAGAAACTTTTACAGAGTAAGAGAATTAGAAAGAAGGCACAGCCGACTCGACCTTCAATGGTTGGCTTGGTGGTCATTGGTAAGCAGGTAACTTGCTCAAGAAGTTGCAAACAAAGTGATGCTCGTCGAAGAAAAGTAAAAGCAGAGCATCAAGGGAGGTGAGGATTAGCGATGTGTTGGAGGTGAAAAAACTAATGATCTCAGATGGATAGGAAACCGATATTGTGGCATATGCATTTCATCATACCGACATTGCATTTGTACCCCATGCATACCTGGTATGGGCATGGCTTGATTTTGGTCGTATCCGTGCTTCATAGATTTTGGAGTTTATTTTTGTCTAGGGGTTACAATGATTATTATTGTTTAGGATTCTTACAATTATCTTTTCTAATAGAAAGGATTCTTACAATTATACTTTTATTAATATCTTTAGAAGTTTACATTTTAGTTAATCTCGAATGAGTATACTAAATAAAACGTCTATTTCTTGGCATCTTCGTTTCTTTAGAAATCTTAATGACAGGAATACTCAAAATTTGCAGTCTCTCCTGCTTCTCTTAGAAAATATTAATCTTTTGTCAATTCCAGATAGGAGAATTAGGACCCTTGATCTTCTTGTGCTTATTCTTCTAAATCATTCTTTCACTTTTTAACTCATTCTCCTAATAAGGAAAAGTTTTTGCTACATAAATTTATTTGGAATTCTATGACTCCTTCTAAAGTGAAATCTTTTGTTTGGATTGTGGTACTGAATAGGATTGAAACTAATGACTTGTTGCAGATTTGAAGGCCTAAAACAATTATTTCTCTCAATATTTGTGTTATGTGTATGAACAATTCTGAATCAATTGGAAACCTATTCTTACATTATTAGGTTGCTGATTTCTTGTGGAGTAGGTTGTTTGGTGTTTGTAGAGAAAATTGGGCTTGTCCTAACTCTTTGGATGTGATTTTGTTAATACGGTTTAAGGGGTTTGGACAGAAAAGAGAAAACACAATTTTGTAGAATTGTGTTGTCTTTGCTGTTTTATTGTGTATTTGGTTGGACAGGAATGCTTGAAATTTTTAGATGTGCTTGATGTCCTTAAATCTGTTAAGGGATAAGATAAGGTTTATGGCTTCACTCTAGTGTTTGGCTCATGATTTCTTTAAGGGGGTCGCCACTTCAGATTTAGAGAGAGATTGGGTTGCTGTTGTGGTGGTTAGTTTTCTGTTTTTTTTTCCTGAATTTTCGTGACCTAGAATCTTAGTGGTCTTTTGGAGGAGGATATCTTATTCTCCTTTCTTGTATTTCTCTTCTTTCTTAATATGATTCTGTTTATATCTAAAAGAAAAATAAATAGGAGAAGTAAGGGAGTTGCCATAGTATGAGTGTGTGCACAGATCTTCCCATTCATCATATTTCAGTTTTTATCCTGAATTTTACAAACATGATCTTAAAAGAATTCATAAAATGATGAATAATTTAGGGGAATCATTTTGGCATACATGTTGAAATCAACAAATCGAAAAGAAAATGCTAAGATTTCTGAGCAACTGGTTATATTTAAGATAAACACATGATGCATACTATTTATTATAAAACACCTGGTTGTATCTGTCCACTGAAGATGAGCATGTTCCCCTATGCTCAAATGAAATATGACATCAGTACCCTTCTGCTTATAACATATATCCCTACAGCATGCATTGCTGATAACATATCTGCAGAATTAAGCATCATTAACCAGACAGAATGTCACCTCCCTATAATATCAATTATGTCAAGAAATTACAAAACCAGTCATCCTAAAGAGGCTGTGATACCATGCCCAAAAGCCTAGTAATCCTAAAGGCTTAAACTTTTACAGAGGGGCCCAAGAAAATACTTTATCTGTAAAACTATACATGAATATAAAGATGTTACCTCGGCTGGAAAGTAATTGCATTTGTTCTCCCAGCATATGGTTCAGAAACTGAGGTAGATGTCACAGCTAGAATGAATGCAGCATTTGCAGACAACTGAGGAACAAGGATATTACTTGAACCACTTGGTGGTAAAAGAAAAAAAGGAGTTGACCATAATGAATATGGCACTTTTTCCATAACGTGTGCTGGCCAACATCTACTAACTTTAACCAGAACATCATTTAAGGAGGAACTAGGGCTTGGTGAATACATGCATGGCCCAACCTTTTCATAATCATGATTACCAGAACCTGAACCCTTTGAAGTTGACTGAACACTTGAGCTGAGTTTGCCTGTTAAGCTGCTCAAACCAAAACTTTGGAATTTCAAATAATTTTCACTTGTTTGCCTTCCAACATTTGGGTCGCTTAGAAAACACTTCAAGTTTGGACTAACTTTATCCCTAGTTGAGATGATATGATTTTCCAGAGAACTCCTTGGGTTAGGAGGAACTGCAGCGTGTATATCATGGCTGGAAGATAGGAGAGAAAGACCATCCATTTTCCCAACAAGTGTTTCATTTTCACCAATACCATAATAGGAAGGAATGACAATTCCCTGTTCTTCAATTTCACCAGTGGCTTCTGTGATGCACATAGGGAAGCCAGTGCAGTTATACAGGAGAAAGGGAACAAAAATGATCACTTCCCTACTACCTGAATATGCATCCATCACCTTCTCCACAGTAACATACATAGGGCCTATAAGTAAAAAAAAAGTAAAAAAGAAGAAGATAAAGATACATTCAGTCAGCATTCGTTTGACAATATACACAAGACAAAAGTCAACGAAGAATATCGATTACCACATGAATTATTTGGTTCAAATGTTAGTGTTTCAGATAACAAAAACTTGGTTTCGCTGAACTTAGCCAATGTACGGAAAGTTTCCAAACGAGGAAATTTAAAAGATGAAGGTTTATATCCATCAATGCAGATCTCCAGTGCTAGATCATGTGAAGGATCAACATGATAAACAGAAGTTTCCCCCTAGAAAAGAAAACATCATGTAAAATAATCAGGCCGTTGCATGACTATCAATAAAAGTGAACAGAACTTATATCCTGTAAAGTATTGACAACAAAAGGATAAGGCAAAAGATTCATCACAAACCTCTGAAACTATCATGGTATGGCTTACACCGCCACTATCACTGGTCAACAAAATTTCCTTAGGAATGTAGTTGTTCACTGTTAATGGAACACTTAGGATTAAGTGATGAACAAAACGATTCTTTGATTCATCCACCAAGACATTCTTTTTCATACAGCCAGGTGAAGTCAAGCTGATATTCTTAACTGATAGGCAACAACGAAATGCACAACTACTAGGATGAGATGGATAGCAAACAAAGGATTTAAAGTTTCCTAATTTTTTATCCAATGATAGAAGCTTTGAGAGGTTATGAGCTTCACTCCATAGATAAGAGTTCCCAACTGGCCGCCACCTAAGGGAACCAGCTCCGGCCAAATGTAGTGGCAGTGGTAACTGTTGCCCAGGATGTATTGGATCTAATATCTGAAATGGTGAAATGAGACATCATAAAAATCTATTGACTAATGACTAAAATTTGTGGAATACGAGGAGAAACTTGTGTACCTTTGGTGACACACCAAGTGGAATATCAAATCGCAGTTCCAAAGGTGTAGAAGTTGCATTTGAAAGTACAACCTGAATGTTGAAACTTAGCTTATAAGGAGGGAAAAATGAAGCATGAAGTAAACAGAAAAACAACAAAAAAATAAAGCAAAACAGATCTTCAGTTTGTACATACAGTAGAAGATATTCGTATTAACTTGCTATAGCGCAGCACTGAAACATCAAAAACAACAGGAACAGCAAAAGAAGAAGTTGTATCAGTTCTACTATCCTTCTCGTTTTCATTGCATGCCTTGAAGAAATTAACCTCAAAGCATGTAAGTCCTACTAAATCCATTGACATGGGAGCAGATGGCACAGATGTTCCATCAAGCTGTATAGTTATATAATGATGAGCAAATCCATTTGACCTTTGCTCACTTAGACTATCTGAAGAACAATAAGGCCTGTAACGGGTGAGCTGTTCTTTGGTATTTTCATCCATGTGTATTGGAATAGCAGAGCCTGGTAGCACATATTTACCATCTCTCTCTGTTGAGTCATCAAGCTCATCAGGGTTGACAGGCCTGTGGTACACTTGACATAAAAGAGGCACAGAAGTCAAGTTTTGAAGAACATAGGGAGCAACACATCTTCTAGCACAAATATATTCAGCCAATGGTGAATGTATCATTTTGTTGCCTTCAGAATAGTCTTTTGACCCCATCCGACACCAGGCATCCATGACCATCTCAGTTGTTCGTGAAACACACTACAAGAAACAAGAATCAAAAGTAAAAATGGACAGATTTCATAATTGTATTAAAATCACCAACTACATATATAAACTAGAGAAAATTCATGGCATAGATTCAAAAATACCATCAACTATGAAATTTTCTTTCAGATACAAGACCAAGTGATACTTTTCAACCCCTAATCTTAACTAAATGATAACCATGATGAAGAAAACTGCAAAGGATTTGTCTTCAAGCCAATTTATTAAAGAAATCAGACTATCCATGGTAGACAATCATTATAAGGGTGAACAACAATATAGAATGATTCTATTATGATGACATTGCAATTGTCATTATGAAATGAGATGCCCACCAAATTACATATTATACTTTTGTGATTCATTAGAAACATATTGCACTATTTTAGCTATAGAGCCAACTTCTGGGAGATGATTAAGAACAGTAAGGTCAAGATCAAAACGGTGCTAATTGACAAGGTAATACTTGTAACCAGTTTTACATATCCATATAGAAAGCATTAAATATCAAAATTAAACTATATGCTGTAACTATGCATTCCAACAATAATCCTATGCACAAAAAGCTGATCTGATAATTTCAATGATCATCAGTAGACTACTTAATTAGAAATAGAGAATTTGGGCTATCAAGCCAAATGATACGTTTCCAACTTTTCAACAATCATTACTGTTAGAAGTATTAGAGTAAAGGTTAAAATAAGTGTATTAGTGACTAATGGGCTAGACTTGTACTAATTGTACTACAAATTAACTTGACCAAATTTCTAACTATAAATAGACACATAGGGGCCTAACTAAGTGAGTGAGTGATCCCATTTAGCCTTTCCACATGATATCAGAGCAAGATTTGAGAGAAGAGTAGCCTTCCAATATTTTGAGTGAACTCTGACCCGCCCCTTTTTTTGGATATAAATCTAGTGTCTTTCTATGCTATTTTTCAGCAACTAATACATTTGTCAATGACCCAAAAATTTGCGGATGAGCCATGTGTGATTGAGGATTCTGCCATATTTTGGTTTTGTTTCTTATTGAATTCTTAGCATATTGAAGGCTTTAGCACAGAAGAGTTTTGTGATTGGGTACCCGATGAGCAACCCAAGTTGTGGAGACCATTTGGGAAATAGTCAAGGGGACTACCTTGGAGTAGGTCAAGGACTTCTAAGAGTTGTGTTATGTTAGTGCGTGATATTTAGGTCTCTAGTCTGCATCTACCTAGCTGTGAATTCTGCTGTTTCAAGAAGTTTTATTTTTCAAATACTTTATCTTCATGATTTTCGTAGATTATGTCATTAATCCCTAATTTTATGGGATTCAAGTATTAGGGCTGTTACTATTGAAATATATACCAATGTATGCCGTGACTTGCATAAGAATAATAATAACAATAAAGATTAACCTCTGTTTTCTAGTTTTTACCTGGTATTAGAGTCGAAACTAGCCTGTACCGTAAACCATGATCTCTTTCGGCTCCATGGAAGCTTTGAATGTTAGCTCCATGGATAGGGTATTTGAGTCGACTACTTCAGCTCAGCTTCCTCTATGAGTGTCGAAAACCCTTCACTGATGATCATAGATCATCGACTCAATGGAAGCAACTACCTTCAGTGATCACAGAGTGCTCTAATATTTATTAGAAGTAGGAAGAAGGAAAAGTACCTTACTGGAGTAGAAGCCCAGCCAAGTGAAGAAGATCCAAAGTATGAAACTTGACTTGTGAAGAATAATATGGTGATGTCATGGCTTGTGAATTCAATGAGTCTTGAGAATGGAGAGACCTATCTCCTGGCTAAATCTATAAAGGAAATTTGGGATGCAGTAAAAGAAACCTACTCTCCCTTGAAAAATACAACAGCTTTATTTTAAATTAAAGGCCTTCTTAGAGAGCTAAAACAGGTAGAGATGGGTGTGACACAATATTACAATTCCTTAGTGACATATTGGCAACAATTAGATGAGAATAAACCCATCAATGGAACTGCGGTGCAGATGTAGCATTATACAAAAAAATTGTTGAAAGGGAGAGAATCTATGATTTTCTTCTAGGCCACCAACCTACATTCGAAGATGTGAAAGGTAGAATTATGGGGACCCGTCCCCTTTCCACTCTGAAGGAGGTATTTAATGCTATCAAATGGGAGGAAAGTAGAAATGAAATTAATTCTTGTGGAGTTCCACATATCCAACCTGTGTCAGAATCCTCAACCTTAGCTGCCAAAAGAGGTCTAGCACTTGAACAGAAAATGAAGAAAGGGAATAAATGGTGTTATCATTGTTAGAAAAGTGGTCACACCGAGGATGTATGCTAAAAAATTTATAGTAAGTTAGCAAATTGGAAACCAAAGCACAAAATAGATAAAAGGGGATATATGGTGGTTGGAGAAGAGAATATACAGCTTGAGAATATGACCTTTAGCAAAGAGGAGATGGAACTCTTAAAGAAAATGATTGAGAAGCATAACCATCAAATTTATGATAAAGTTGTTGGAACTGGTACTATAGCACAGTCAAGTAAATTTTCTATGGCTCTAAATATTCAAGTTCATAAAGCAAATACCTGGATAGTTGATTCAGGAGCTATAGACCATATATCCAATAATACTTCGTAACTTGATAACTTCGAACCTTTCCAAGAGAATTTAACTGTTAGAATTGCTAATGGGACAATCACAAAAGTGTGTGGTTTCGGTACTGTTATAATTTCAGGTACCTTTTTATTTGTCCCCAAATTGACTTGTAATTTGCTATACATTAGTAAACTTGCAAGGGATCAAAATGCATAACTAATTTCTATGCTGATGGTTGTATTTTTCAAGATTTGGAGTCAGGAAAGAATATTGGCAATGCTAAAGAAAGTGTTGGACTATACTACTTAAGTGAACTTGAAAAGGCAAAGACCAAAGCATATTTTACATGTATTTCTGTCGATGAGAAATTCATATTATAGAATTTTTGGTTAGGTCACCCCAATTTTCATTATATGCAACAAATGTTTCCAAATTTGATCAATAAAAAGTGTCTTCTTTTCCAATGTGAATTTTGTCAACTCTCCAAGCATGCCAAACAATTTTATCCTGCACATAATTACAAACCAACCCAACCATTTACCATTATAGACAGCGACATTTAGGGGCCCATCTAGTGTTAAAATAATGAAAGGTGCAACATGGTTTGTAACATTTATAGATGACCATATTCGTCTCACTTGGGTTTTTCTCCTAAAATTTTAAAAATTTCCATATCTTGATTCAAAATAAGTTCAAAGCCAATATCAAAATTTTTCGAACAGACAATGCCAATGATTACTTTAATTCCTCCTTTGAACAGTATTTAAATAGCCATGGAATCATACACTAAAGCTCATGTGTAAACACCCCCCAACAAAATGGAATAGCTAAAAGGAAAAATTGTCATTTATTTGAGGTTGCTAGAGCTATAATGCTTAAAACTATTGTCCCACACTTTTATTAGGGAGAAGCAATCCTCACCGCAGCCTATCTAATAAATTGAATGCCATTCAAACCAATAAACCTCCAGACACCTTTGCACAAACTCTTAGACACATATCCTAACACCTAACTTGTGACTACCATTTAACAAAAAAAATTTGGATGCACTACGTTTGTATACAATGATTATGGAGTGAAACTTGACCGACGAGCCATTAAATGCATTTTTCTAGGATATTCTCCTTTATAAAAGGGTTACAACTATTACTCTCCCACCTTAAAACGGTTCTTTGTCAGTATGAATGCCACATTCTTTGAAAACCAGCCTTATTATAGCAAAACACCCATTTAGGGGGAGAATTCTAGTGATGAATGACTATTTTTACATAGTGGCAACAACCAAGATGTTCATAATCAACCCATTGTCCACCCTATTTCTGAATTTGACCTTGAACCTAGAGATGCATCTAAAAATGAGCCAAACGATATCCAAAACAGTGAACCTATGGCCCAAGACCCTAAATTCGAGGTAGGCTATCCCAATGTCGACTAGCAAAAGGAACTTTTGATGTATTCCAAGAGAACAAAGAGAGAGTTGGAGGCTGACCAGCAACATTGTAGTGAAGAACCATGCATTATTCTTGAACACAGCCAAGAAGCTTGCCTTCAAGTTTTGAGGAGTTAGACATGCCAATTGCATTGCAGAAAAGGGTAAAGACTTGTACCCAACATCCCATTAATCAATTTATTTCGTATGACAGATTATCACCCAACTTGCATGCTTTTGTGACTAATGTATCCACTAAAATTTTTCTTAAGAATTTTTCTGAAGTAGTGAGGGAACCAAGATGGAGAAATGCCATCCAAGAAGAATTAGATGCATTGGAAAAAAAATAAAACTTGGAAGATATATAAACTTTCCCCTAGCAAGGCTAAAGTGGGCTGTAAATGGGTGTTTACCATTAAGTATAATCCGGATGGTAGCATAAGCAAACACAAGGCTCGATTGGTTGCAAAAGGGTTTCCTCAAACCCATGGCATTGATTATCAGGATATATTTGCATCAATTGCAAATTTTAACACCATAAAGGTATTCATTTCTCTTGCAACAAATTTGGACCGGTCTTTGCATCAGTTAGACATCGAGAATTCCTTTTTGAATGGGGACCTAGAGGGGGAAATGTACATGGAGTTTCCACCTGGATTTGAGACAAACAGTAGCTCAACTAAAGTACGTAGACTCTATAAATCTCTCTATGGGCTGAAGTAGTCCCCTAGAACATAGTTTGAGAGATTTACAAATATGGTAAAACGATATGGCTATATGCAGCATCAGACTAATCATACTCTATTTGTCAAGCATGGTTTTGGTGGTAAATTATCAATTTTAATTGTCTATGTTGACGATATAGTGATCACAGGAGATAACAATGATGAGATATGATGCTTGAAAGAATCACTGGTTGCTAGATTTGACGTAAAAGACTTAGGGAGTTTGAGACAAATAGTAGTTCAACTAAAGTATATAAACTCTATGTTGGAAATAAGAGAGTTTACTGCGGGATTTTAATCCCTGAATGTGCGTGCATGGTGTGCGGGATTCTAATCCCTGATTGATGGAAGCATGCATTGCGGGATTCTAATCCCTTATCTTTGGCGCAAATGAAATCAGGAAACTTCCTGATTCTGGTTGCTTAAGTCGCGATGAAGATTGGGTGTTCCTCCCGTTTTTACGTTTTTTTCATTTATGGCCTGATCTTTAGGATTTTATGTCTGGGTGATTATTTTTTTTGTTTCCTATATTCACCTTGTGTATTTCCGCAACCCATGGAGTGGTTTACCAGAATGTTTTCTATAAATTCTGGTCTTCCGCTTATGGCTGAATATATGCTCGCCCAGTAAACTAATATACGCTGTTTTTCGTCTTTTTCTTTGGTTTCTTCTTCTCACATGGTATCAGAGCAAGGTTACCATTGAGAGAGAGACATGGCCAGCTTTAAGCAGGCTCTCACTGGGTTAAGCAAGGATGGACAGGAGGAAAGGCCATCAGAAACCTCTCCTGCCCCAAGCCTTACAATTAACCCAACCACTCAGCATCTCCCCATCACCAACTCATTTGATAATTCCTCACTTCAGATAACCCCTTACAAGTTGAATGGGCAAAACTTTCTTCTATGGTCACGTTCAGTTCAAATGGTCATCAGAGGAAAGGGAAAAATTGGCTTCTTGGACGGAACTACTCCAAGACCAGATCCCAGAGACCCTCTCTATTCAACATGGGATATTCAGAATGCCCTGGTGATGTCCTGGTTAATTAATTCAATGGAGGAGAACATTGGGTCATTTTACCTTATCTACAATACTGCTAAAGATATTTGGGAGAAGGTAAGAATAGCCTACTCTGACCTTGAAAATTCTGCTCAACTTTGTGAGTTAAGAGACAAAGCACGGGATCTTAAACAAGGGGTTATGTCTGTTACTGAATATTATACTAATCTCACAAAATTATGGCAAGAATTAGACTTGTTTGAATTCCTCTAGTGTCACCCAACATGACCTTCCTTCTACTTTCTTCCCTTCGAACTTCAGCAAACACCTCCTCAATTCGTGGCAGTGGGCGAATGCCGATCATTCTTCCACGAACTTCATCAAGTTCTTTGGTTTGCTGATTGCTGGTCTTCAAGGGGCAGAAAAAATATCAAATTTTCTTCATTATGTTGCTCCCCCTGAAGAAAATTATTGGGATAAAAAGGTGTATTTTCATAGAATGTGACATCCATAGTGACAATGAGTTTTCTTTTTTCAGGGTAGTAGCATTTGTAACCTTTTTGGTTTGTTGCATAGCCTATGAAGATGCACTTAAAGGCTTTTGGGTCCAGTTTGTTTCTGTTTGGTGTATGATTATGAGCAAACGCAGTACATCCAAACACTTTTAGTGGAAGATTGGTCAGAGTTCTGCTGTTAGGAAAATATTTCAAGAGTGTATTTAAGGGAGTTTGAAATTGAAGGACATGTGTGGGCATCCGGTTGATTAAATAGCAAGCTGTGAGGACAGCATCCCCCCAAAACATATTTGGAACATTGGTAGTGAATAAGAGAGACCTTGCAACTTCCAATAAATGTTTGTTTTTTCTCTCAGCAATTCCATTTTGTTGAGGGGTATTAGGACATGAGCTTTGGTGAATAATGCCATGATTGTTTAAGTAATGTCCCAAAACTTGTGAAAAGTATTCCCTACCATTATCAGTATGTAAAATTTGAATGTTGGTGTTATATTGATTTTTGATCATATTGTGAAAGTTGATAAAAACTTGTTCAACATCTGATTTGTCTTTTAGGAGATAAACCCAACATACCCTAGTATGATCATCTATGAAAGTGATAAACCATCGTTTAGAATAGATATTATGAGATCGTGATGTTCCCCAGATATCACTGTGAATCATAGAGAAAGGTTTTGTAGCTTTGTATGGTTGAGATTTGAAGACTGATCTTTGATGTTTGGCTAATGGGCAAATTTCACATTGAAAATTATCATTACTTTTGAATAAAGTGGGGTACAAATGTTTGAGATATGGAAAACTTGGATGTCCTAATCTATAATGCCATAGCATAATTTGGTCTTACCTTGTATTTGGTTCCAAGTATCTGGTAGTAAAGGCTTGGCTGGTTTGGTTGTCTTCTTTCTCAAAGTAATATAGTCCTTCATGTTCCTTAGCATTGCCAATCTTCTTCCCCGAACTCAGGACCTGAAATTCACAATGATTTTGTGAGAAAATAGCATGACACTCACAATCTTTAGTAAGCTTACTTATAGAAAGTAAGTTACAAGAGAGATTTGGAACATGAAGCACAGATTTAAGAGCAAGGGTAGAGTTGATCTTAATATCTCCAATTCCTGCAATTTGAGATAGAGATCCATCTGCGATTTTTACTTTAGTTTGACTATCATTAGGAGTATATGAGGAGAAGAGGTCAATACAACCTGTCATATGATCTGAAGCTCCAGAATCAATAATCCATAATTTTTTACCGTCCCTTTTACAATTTAGAGCAGAAACAGTACCTTGTTGTGCTACTAGGGCTGTACCAGAATGTTTGTTTGTATTTAGCAATTTATAGAGACGTTCCAATTGCTCCTTGTTCAGGTTGAGATTACTAGAGTTTTCTGTTGTTTTTTGGTCTACAGATTCGGAGTTAATCTGGTATGCACGAGAGTCTCTTGAGTTTTGTCCACGATTCTGCAAATTGACTGGCTTCCCATGTAACTTCCAGCATGTTTCTTTGGTGTGATTAGTCCTGCGACAATGTTCACACCAAAGATTCCCCTTTTTCATCCTTCGCTGGTCATTAGGATAGCCTCTATTTTGGTCCTCTCGCCTTTCGGTAAAGAGAGCAGATGCTTCTGTTTGAATTCCTCTAGTGTCACCCAACATGACCTTCCTTCTACTTTCTTCCCTTCGAACTTCAGCAAACACCTCCTCAATTCGTGGCAGTGGGCGAATGCCGATCATTCTTCCACGAACTTCATCAAGTTCTTTATTTAACCCTGCAAGAAAATCATAGGTCCGGGTTCTCTCCACATATTTCACACTTTTCCTGGCACTTATCACACCAATCAGTTGATTCAAACAAGTCTAATTCTTGCCATAATTTTGTGAGATTATTATAATATTCAGTAACAGACATAACCCCTTGTTTAAGATCCCGTGCTTTGTCTCTTAACTCACAAAGTTGAGCAAAATTTTCAAGGTCAGAGTAGGCTATTCTTACCTTCTCCCAAATATCTTTAGCAGTATTGTAGATAAGGTAAAGTGGATAAACCAAGAGATGCTGTACCAGTGGGATGCAAATGGGTGTTTACTGTAAAATACAAGTCAAATGGCACCATAGAAAGGTATAAAGCACGCCTTGTTGCAAAAGGATTCACCCAAACATATGGCATAGACTATCAAGAGACGTTTGCTCCTGTTGCAAAACTTAACACAATCCGGGTCCTTTTGTCTATAGCAGCCAATCTTGATTGGCCTCTCCATCAACTTGACATCAAGAATGCATTTCTAAATGGAGACTTGACAGAAGTTGTTTACATGGATCTCCCTCCAGGTTTCAAGAGTACAGCTCATATTGGACAAATTTGTAAACTCAAGAAATCTCTCTATGGGCTCAAACAATCACCGCGGGCTTGGTTTGAAAGGTTCACAAAGGCTATTTTGAGCCAAGGATATGAACAAGCTCATAATGATCATACTTTATTTTACAGACATAAGGATGGTAAGTCAACTATCCTAATTGTGTATGTAGATGATATTATTATAACCGGTGATGATATTTCAGAGATAATATCCTTGAAAGGAAGACTGGCAGATGAATTTGAAGTCAAGGATCTTGGCATGCTAAGATATTTCCTGGAAATGGAAATTGCACGAAATAGATCTGGTATCTCCGTATCACAAAGGAAGTATACCTTAGATCTTCTGAAAGAGACTGGGTTACTTGGTTGCAAACCAGTTGATACTCCAACTGATCCTGACACTAAGTTAGGAAATGATAATACTGGCGACCCAGTTGAGAAGGGAAGATATCAGAGGCTGGTTGGAAAACTCATATATCTTGCTCACACCAGGCCTGATATAGCATATGCTGTCAGTTTGGTGAGTCAGTTTATGCATAATCCGCATGAAGAACACTTGAATACAGTCCTACGCATCTTAAAATATCTTAAAGGTAACCCTGGAAGAGGACTATTCTTTAAGAAAGGAGAATCTCGTATAGTTGAAGCTTATACTGATGCAGATTGGGCTGGGTCAATTACTGATAGAAGATCAACATCTGGTTATTGTTCATTTGTTTGGGGAAATCTTGTGACATAGAGAAGCAAAAAACAGAATGTGGTAGCAAGAAGTAGTGCTGAGGCTGAGTTGAGATCACTTGCTAATGGTGTTAGTGAATTGATGTGGCTCAAATTACTTCTTGAAGAACTTCAAGTTATGAATAAAGGGCCTATGAGGTTATATTGTGATAATAAAGCAGCTATTAGTATAGTACATAATCCAGTCCATCATGATCGTACAAAACACGTTGAAGTTGATCGTCATTTTATTAAAGAAAAGGTGGAAGAAAGAATTCTTGATATTCCTCATGTGGTCTCATCTGAACAAACAGCAGATATTTTAACAAAAGGCCTACATAAGCCTCTCTTTGAGAAAATGATTCACAAGCTAGGTTTGATTGATATATACAACCTAGCTTGAGGGGGAGTGTTGGAAATAAGAGAGTTTACTGCAGGATTTTAATCCCTGAATGTGGGTGCATGGTGTGCGGGATTCTAATCCCTTATCTTTGGCGCAAATGAAATCAGGAAACTTCCTGATTCTGGTTGCTTAAGTCGCGATGAAGATTGGGTGTTCCTCCCGTTTTTACGTTTTTTTCATTTATGGCCTGATCTTTAGGATTTTATGTCTGGGTGATTATTTTTTTTGTTTCCTATATTCACCTTGTGTATTTCCGCAACCCATGGAGTGGTTTACCAGAATGTTTTCTATAAATTCTGGTCTTCCGCTTATGGCTGAATATATGCGCGCCCAGTAAACTAATATACGCTGTTTTTCGTCTTTCTCTCTGGTTTCTTCTTCTCACACTCTAAATCTCTCTACGGGTTGAAGCAGTCCTCTAGAGCGTGGTTTGAGAGATTTACAAATGTAGTAAAACGATATGGCTACATGCAGTATCAGACTGATCATACTCTATTTGTCAAGTATGGTTTTGGTGGTAAATTATCAATTTTAATTGTCTATGTTGACGATATAGTGATCACAGGAGATGACAATGATGAGATGTGATGCTTGAAAGAATAACCGGTTGCTAGATTTGATGTAAAAGACTTAGGGAGTTTGAGATACTTCTTTGGGATGGAGGTTGCCAGGTGAGGAATACCAATATCTCAGAGAAAATATATACTAGATTTATTAAAGGAGACTGGTATGATGAGGTCCAAAGTCTAAACTAGCACGTACACTTATGGAGACTACCTACAAGCTCAACTTGAAACAAGAAGGTACACAAGTTGATGCTGGACTAGGCTAGTAAATAAACTCATAACATCAGTTTTCCAATCAGTTTTCCAATCAGTGTTGTAGTTTATGAGCAAGCCGAATGAGGAACATATGGAGACAGTGTATAAGATTCAGAGATATCTTAAGATGACACCTGGAAAGGGCTTATTTTTCCATAAGAGAACATCAAGGGGTATTGAAATATTCACTTATGCTGATTGGACTAGATCTATCACTAATAGAAGGTCCACAATAGGATATTGTACTTTTGTTTGAGGTAACCTTACTACCTAGAGAAGTAAGAAGCAACTTGAAGTTGCCAAGAGCAGTGCAGAGGCTGAGTATCGTGCTCTAGCTTTGGAAGTATGTGAGGTGATTTGGATAAAACGTTTGGTAGCAGAATTGAAAGTAGACATTCAACTTCCTATTAAAGTGTGGTGTGACAATATGGTGACAATAGGGATTGCAAACAATCCTATTCATCATGATATGATCAAACATATAGAAATAGATCGCCATTTCATAAAGGAGAAAATTGAATCTAGGTTGATTGATTTTTCTTACATTTCTATTAGCTCTCAAGTTGCTAATTTGTTGACTAAAGCTCTCCCAAGAGTTAAGTTGAAGAACTCAGTGACAAGTTGGGTATGCTAAATATCTACTCTCCAGTTTGAGAGTGTTGGTGTGTGATATTTGGGCTTTAATATTCTGATTTGGGCTATGAAGATTTGGGCCTTTAGCTATATCTACCTTGCCGTGAATTCTACTATTTTAGGAAGTTTTATTTTTCAAATATTTTATGTTGATGATTTTTGTAGATTATGCTGTTAATCCCTGATTTTATGGGATTCAAGTACTAGGACTGTTACTATTGAAATATATACCAATGTATGCTGTGACTTGCATAAGAATTATAATAACAAGAAAGATTAACCTTTGTTTTCTAGTTTGTACATGTCATAAGTCAAACGATATGGCCAAGGAGAGCAGTTGGGAGAATATTGAGGGGCCCCACTCATAGGAAGCGGATCGAAGAATTTAGGAAACTATTTGTCTACCAAGGACATCGTAAGAGGAAGGACATCGTAAGAGGAAGTGCTGGTGGCTACAATTCTTGAATTAGTATGGTGTTTTTGTTTTTTAATTGCATTTTATGTGTAACAAGCTGTATAATCTTTAGCTTGAGAGGAAGTATTAGAAGTATTAAAGTAAGGTTGACTGCTAGTGTGTACCAGTGACTAATGGGCTGATCTTGTACAAGTTGTATTGTACATGTACATGACCTAATTTCTAATTGTAAATAGACACATAGGGTCTTGACCAAGTGAGTGATCCCATTTACCCTTTCTACAATTACATCCCAAAAGTTTAATCTGTTGAGGCCTAGGATTTAGCTTATATTATGTCGCAGATTATGTGCATAATTTGTGATTATCCTATCCCTGATTTTGTGGCATTATCTCTTTATTATCTCTTTCCTTTTATTTCTCCTGTATTATCGGGATATAGTGATTTGATTTATGCTGATTTGTTGTTATTCTGATAAGGAAAGATATCTCAAGATATCTTCCCTCTTGTATCGGGAATTCTGGAAGATTGCCCAGCAATCATCCTATTCCTATTTATTGGTCACTGTAT
Organism: Gleditsia sinensis; assembly: GCA_037074535.1. Classification (NCBI taxonomy): domain Eukaryota; kingdom Viridiplantae; phylum Streptophyta; class Magnoliopsida; order Fabales; family Fabaceae; genus Gleditsia; species Gleditsia sinensis. The sequence goes on along the minus strand of CM073475.1, from coordinate 6,595,059 downwards.
TCTGGAATAAGATATATGAGTTGCTCCCTCTATTTGTCTTCATGGTATCAGAGGCTTCGTTCTAGACCTCCATGGAAGGTAGACCTCAGGTGATATTTCCCTGGGGAACGGCCATGACTGGCACCAAAGGGTGCGACGACTCGGAAGTCACAGCGTCCTCGCAGTCGTCCCCGCATGTGGTTGCCACCCAGACATACTCGGACAACTCTTCGCTACAAATCACCTCCCACAAACTAACCGGGAAAAATTATCTCTCCTGGTCGCGATCCGTGGAGATGGTCATACGCGGAAAGGGATGATATGGGTACTTGAGTGGGTCCGCAACAAAACCACCAGAAACTGACCCCGCGTTTGTCACCTGGGATGCGCAAAACTCTATAGTTATGGCCTGGCTCATCAATTCGATGGAAGAGAGGATCAACGAGAGCTTCATGTGCTACAAGACCGCCAAGGATATGTGGGACGCTGCAAAGAGACAATACTCTGATCTAGAAAATTCCTCTCAGTTGTTTGAACTGAGAAACCGAGCAAAAAATCTCACCCAATCAGAATTGGATGCCACAGCCTATTTTAATACTCTATCTAAACTATGGCAGGAAATGGATCTCTTTAACAATGGTCACTGGTTGTGTGAAAACTGTTTAGAAAATTATCAAAAATTAATTAAGGAAAGAATTTATGATTTTCTTTCAGGTTTGAACAAGGAACTTGATGAGGTTCGAGGGCGTCTTTTGGGTCAGAAACCTTTACCAAATATAGAGGAAATTTTTGCAGAAGTACGTAGAGAAGAGACCTGCAGAAGAGTAATGCTGGGGACTATGAAAACAACCACAGAGACTACCTCTGTAACTCGGACAGATAATTACAGGAATCCTAGAAAAGATCAATGGTGTGATCACTGCCAGAAACCTAACCATACAAGGGAGAGATGCTGGAAGTTGCATGGAAAACCAAATAACTGGAAGAATGGTAAGAAAGATGGAAAGAGCTTTCAAGCATCTGTTGACTCATCTTCAAAGCTAGGTGAGTCTAATCTTTCATTAAGGCCAGAACAGATGGAACAATTGCAGCATATTTTGAATTCACAGCTTGCCAATATGAATGTTTCTTCGGATCAAGACCAATTTTCATCCTTACCCTCAGGTTCCTCTCTCCTTGCACAAAAAGGTAACTTTATAACTGCCCTCCATTGTAACTCTGGACTGTTAGAATCATGGATCATTGATTCTGGAGCAACAGATCATATGACAGGATCTGCAAATTTATTTGTTTCCTATAAACCTAGTCCTGGAAATTTAAAACTGAAAATAGCAGATGGATCTTTTGCAATAGTGGCTGGAACTGGCAATATCCGTATTGGACCTAGAATTGTGCTTAATGATGCTCTTCATGTCCCTAAACTCTCTTGTAACTTGTTATCAGTAAGCAAGATTACTAAAGACTTGAATTGTGTTGCTCAATTCTTACATAATACTTGCATATTTCAGGATTTGAACTCGGGCATGAGGATTGACAGTGCTAAGGAATTCAGGGAACTCTACTACTTCGGGGAAGAAACACAAGCTTTGGCTACTGGATGCGATTTATCTTCTTCAAGAGAGCAACAAATTATGTTATGGCATTTTAGGTTAAGCCATCCTAGTTTCTCTTATTTGAAGCATTTGTTTCCTGATCTTTTTAGAAATAAAGATGAATTTCAATGTGATACTTGTCAGCTTGCTAAACATTATATATCCAACTTTCCTTCACAACCATATAAACCAACTAAACCTTTCACTTTAATTCATAGCGATATATGAGGTCCCTCACAAATATCTAATTCCACTGAAAAAAGATGGTTCATTACATTTATTGATTATCACACACGGATTACTTGGATTTACTTTTTAAAAGAAAAAAGTGAGGCAGAGCAAACCTTTAAACACTTCCACTCCATGATCCAAAATCAATACAATGCAAAAATTCAAATTCTTCGCACTGACAATGGTAGGGAATATTTTAACTCTATGCTTGGAACTTATCTCTTAAATCATGAGATTATTCATCAAAGTTCTTGTGTGGATACCCCTCAACAAAATGGGGTGGCTAAAAGAAAAAATAAGCATCTCCTTGAAGTAGCCCGTTCTATCATGATTGCCAATAATGTTCCAAATTTTTTTTGGGGGGATGCTATTCTAACGGCTTGTCATCTCATAAATGGATTGCCAACACGTGTTTTAACTTATAAAACCCCGATTCAAACTCTCTTACAATTTTACCCAAAAACTAGACTCATAAACTCTATGCCTCTCAAAGTCTTTGGTTGTAAAGTGTTTGTGCATCTGCATAATCATAATAAATTAGAGTCTCGGGCCATTACCTGCATATTTCTTGGATATTCTGCTACCCAAAAAGGCTACAAATGTTATTCCCCAGAAAAACACAAATATTTTGTCTCTATGGATGTCACTTTTTTTGAAAAACAAGCTTATTACCAGCAAAATTCGCTTCAGGGGGGACTAACCAAGAAGCTGAATGGCAGATTTGTCCAAAAATTGATCCAAGACCTATAGGTGAAACATTAGAACCACACTATGAGAGAATATCTGAAATACCTTCACCTAAAGTCATAGCAGATCCTATAACAGAACCTGAAACTGCTGCACAACCCCTTGAAACTACTGCACAGCACCCTGAAACTACTGTACAGCCTGCTGCTCAGCACTTACCTGAACCTGAAACTAAAGAACAACCAGAAATTGAACCTGAAAAACAACCAGAACAAGGAACTGAAATGGATAAACCTGATTTGCTTGTTTATACTCGAAGAAGAAATCCCAAAGTAGTAGAGGAAGCTACTATACCTACAACATGTCATCCTCATGATTTTGAGACTTCATCTCCTGAGGTACGTGATCTAAACTGGCCTATTGCGCTAAGGAAAAAGTGCAGGTCTTGTACTCAACATCCTATCTCAAATTATGTTTCATATGATCATTTTTCTACTAATCTTCGAGCTTTGGTTGCTAATCTGGCTGAAGAACAAATCCCGTGGGACATTCAAGAAGCCTTAAATGATCCAAACTGGAAAAAGGCTATTTTAGAGGAAATACAAGCATTGGAAAAAAAATTAGACATGGACTCTTGTTCAGAAACCAGAAGATAAAATGCCTGTTGGATGCAAATGAGTGTTCACTATTAAATAAAGATCTGATGGGACAATAGAGAGACATAAAGCAAGGTTGGTTGCCAAGGGATACACTTAAGCCTATGGAATTGACTACAATGAGATGTTTGCTCCAGTTGCCAAATTAAATACAGTAAGGGTTCTCTTATCCATTGCTGCCAACCTTGATTGGGAATTGCAACAACTTGATGTAAAGAATGCTTTCCTCAATGGTGACCTTGAAGAGGAAGTTTACATAGATCTCCCACCTGGGTTTGATCAAAATCAGAAAAATGGGACAGTCTGCAGGTTAAAAAATGCCCTTTATGGGCTAAACAATCTCCAAGAGCTTGGTTTGGGAGATTCACAAAAACAATACTAAATCAAGGATATAATCAAGCGCACACTGATCATACACTGTTTTATAGACATAAAAATGGTAAGAGAACAATTCTCATTGTATATGTAGATGATATAATTCTTACAGGGGATGATGTTCTTGAAATTTCCAGACTTAAAGCCAAATTGGCATCTGAATTTGAAATAAAAGATCTTGGTTCCCTACGGTATTTTCTAGGAATGGAAGTTGCTAGAAATAAGAAGGGAATCTCTGTTACTCAAAGGAAGTATATACTGGATTTATTGAAGGAAATTGAGATGCTTGGTTGTAAACCAATTGATACACCTATGGATTCTACTATTAAATTAAGTAACAAGGGAGGAACACCTGTTGACACAGGAAGATATCAACGCCTAGTAGGGAAACTTATTTATCTCTCCCACACTAGACCTGATATTGCATTTGCTGTGAGTGTAGTAAGCCAATTTATGCACTCTCCCTGTGAAGAACATATGGAGGCAGTTCTTCAGATTTTGAAATATCTGAAAGGATCTCCAGACAAAGGTTTGTTTTTTGGAAGAAATCAATCCAGAAATATTGAAGGATTTACAGATGCTGACTGGGTAGGATCAACTGAAGATAGGAGATCTACTTCTGGGTATTGTACCTATGTTTGGGGTAACTTAGTTACTTGGAGAAGTAAAAAACAACCTGTGGTGGCTAGAAGCAGTGCTGAAGCAGAGTTAAAGGCTATAACTCATGGAACATGTGAAATGTTATGGCTAAAATTATTACTTGAAGAGCTTGAGATGGAATTAATTTTACCTATCAAACTCTACTGTGATAATAAAGCTGCCATTAGTATCTCTCATAACCATGTCCATCATGATAGGACAAAACATATTGAGGTAGATAGACATTTTATTAAAGAGAAGGTTGAAGAAGGGACTCTTTGTATTACCTACACTTCATCTGGAGAACAAACTGTAGATATCTTGACAAAGGCCCTACCTAGAAGATCTTTTGAACATCTAGAGAACAAGTTGGGCTTATTTAATCTTGGAAGTCCAACTTGAGGGGGGGGTGTCGCAAATTATGTGCATAATTTGTGATTATCCTATCCCTGATTTTGTGGCATTATCTCTTTATTATCTCTTTCTTTTTATTTCTCCTGTATTATCGGGATATAGTGATTTGATTTATGCTGATTTATTGTTATTTTGATAAGGAAAGATATATCAATATATCTTTCCTCTGGTATCGAGAATTCTGAAAGATTGCCCAGCAATCATCCTATTCCTATTTGTTGGTCATTGTATTCTGGAATAAGATATACGAGTTGCTCCCTCTATTTGTCTTCATATTACTATCTTTAATACCCTCCCTTCTGCGCAAGCCTTTTGGGCTTGAAGTGGGGATAAAGTATTAGCCCACAATAAGTTTTGCTTAAAGCTAATTTAATTAAGAGAATGGGGTGAACAAGGAGCAAATAACTAACCACTTGGTCATAAAGGCGCTCTAATACCATGTGCATGTCAAGGACCATTTTGCCCCACAAATTTAAGCTATTAATTGAAGGAGCAGGAATGGTTTTTATTAGTATCTTTAACATAATTAAAGGTAAAATAAAGATAACAGAAAATGACATACCTCAATTAAGGATTCTGTAATATTTATGTTGAGCTGAGCTGCTGAATTGAGAATGATATCTGTTGCAACAGAGCTGTTCAGCAGAACACTCATTTCTTGTTTCCTAATTAAAGTCAACTGAAATTGCCAAGGCTCAATAAAAGGTTCCCACGATACCTTCAGTTTTCAAAGCAAAACAATATAGTTATCAGCTAATTCTTCATAACAACAGGATAAACAAAATGATTCAATTTGACAAAATGCACCTTTTCAATGTTATTGTAGTTTACTTGAAGATCGCCAGTGACTGAGCATTCCATCTGTTTTCCAGTCATGTTGGCATGCAAAAGGATGTTCCTCACTAGAATTTCCAACTGAGGACCACTACAGCTCCACTGCCAAAAAACAAAAGGCTTATATCATAAAAAACAATCCAATGTGACAATTTATGGAACTTAATAGAAGTACAAATAGAAGTTAAACTGACATTCTAACTTGATTTGTTAAAATTTATAATATCAAAACTCAGCTCCAAACTAATAGATAAAGGATCTTGCATCAAAAACAAATGATTAAGAGTGAATATTTACATCTTTTTTTTGTCAAGAAGAAAAAAAAAAAGAACAGGGAGATTTGTTGTGGGCGAAGTAGTGAAATACAATCAGTTTATGCTTTGCTGCAGTCACATGACCGTACATCACATTCTCAGTTAGTTGTAAATCAATTTATGTCTTCCCCAACTGCTATTCATTCAAATGCATTGATCCACATATCTAAATACAATCAGTTTAGCTTTGTTGCGTGTTTGATCATTCTGGTTTACTGATCTGCTTTGTTCTTTTCTCTCCTTTTCTTTCTGTCTATAGGAAGATATCTTACCCTCCTTTCATGTACTTATCCTTCCTATTAATAAAATCTTTTTCAGTAACAACAAACAACAATTAAGCCTTTTCTCACTAGGTGGAGTTGGCAACATAGATCAAATGGCGCCACGGTGGCTTATCATGAAAATCCTTTTCAGTAAAAAAAAAATAAAAAAATTCACAACAGTTTAAATTAAATAGACAAAAGGAAAATTGAGAACCAAATATCAAAATAAATAAGAAAGGAAAAAGAGACAATGACTTGATATTAGTAAAAAGAAGATTTTAGTTTTAACTTTTAAAAATTAATTAGCAAAGACTACCAACATACCCTGCCATCATTTAGCAGAAAAGAAATCTTTCTCAACTGGAATTTAAAATCAACGGCACAGGAAGAAAATTGAGAAGACTCTGCCTTGGGAAAATTGAACTTTACAGCACTCCAAAAATAGAATACAGGATGTGAAAGCCACACATCTGAATTATCACACAGAATCTCCAGTTTGAATTCCCCGGTGTCTGTCTTATTGGTACAGTGTGCAGCCTCCAAGTAAACTTGAATTACCTCAAAAAGAGGCCAAGATGTATGCTTTCTGTTCTCAGCCATCATTATTATGCCACTCAATTTTTCCACATTGGACTTCAATTGGATATATCTGCTACTTACAATTAATTCAAAACAATTCATGTGCAAAGAAACAGAAAGAAATTTAGAGTCTCTTTCTTCATCTCTATAACAAGATACACTTGAGGATGTCACCTTGAGATCTTCAGCAAGCTGAAGTTTAAGACAAGGTTCTTCACTAGCCCATACAGGGATGTGAAATGTAATACCAATCATGTGCGACTTCAGAGTCAGGAAAACAGCATCCTCCATCTCTTCTGATGCAAAATGTGTTGAGTTGCTTTCAGAATGAACTGTCCTATTTTTTACAGGGTGAGCAGCATTGAAGGATAAACTATTCAATGATGCATCCACGGACAGGGTTTTTTGGAAATGTTCACAAAAATGATTAAGAAAGTTAACAACCTCAATCCACTCAGAAAAATGTAGCCAAATATCGAGTGATGGAAGACAAACATGGAGTTCATTCTCACCCTCAATTGACTTGGAAAATCTGATGTCAAGTACTAACGTGGATGAGCCAGTCAAAGTGCATCTTGCTAACACAAGGGAATCATGTAGAGAATATAATGCTAAAGAAGAGAAACCCAAATCTAACCATACTAGCGAATCATTTATTATTGAAGCAGAACAAATAAATTGCACTGATGCCTTTGATATCAATTGCACGGAATCTTCTTTTCTGTGATAGAAGTTTATCAACAATGACTGAGTGCAACATTTAACTTCCGAGTGTATCATGGTTGACTCGATTGGAGAAACTGTTATGGTCTCCTTTGAACTTCTCTTTGAATTAAGGAACTGTAGAACATCTGATTTGAAATATTTTGATTGATCATTAACTAAGGAAAATTGATCAATGACATCCCATATCGCAAGACATCCATAAAAAATGTGACCATCTGTTAGCCAAGGAAAAATGCATCAGTATACAAAAATTATACAACCACAGAAAAAATGAACAAGGTAAAGGTGAACACAAGAAGAGCAAGTGCTACCTTCAGCAACAATTTGACAACTTCTGATCTTTGTCATGAAACATGTCACTGGACAAGAGCTTTTGCAATTAGATTCATTTCCAAATGGAATTCTGACCCAAACATCAACACTTAAGGGTGCAATTAAAGCAGTATTTACACACTCAGTATTTTGTTCTATTGTTGATAAACCAAATATGTCATTCTGAAACAAAAGAAATGACAGGAACAGGTCCCTCCCAAACACATTTAAACAGTGACTTTTCTTGGCAAGCTTATGAATTGGAACCAAAGATTCAGTAGGAATGTCTTTTATATCATTGTCCAGACAAGAATTGTGGATGAAACTACAATAAAGCTGCTGCATTTCAACCTTAAGAAACTGAAGCTCGTTGTTTTCCACTGGAAAAATGAGAGTAGAGTCCAAGATTTCAAACTTATATGCAATGTTATTGTCATTTTCCACATCTATATAACTCTGCTCTTTGCTGAGAAGTTGATCAGTTGAATTATCACCCCAATCAGACAATGAAAAGTAACCAATGATGATAGACAGATATTCAGGGGGTAACATACAATACACATGCTGAATGCCGATGCTTACTTCAAGCTTAGTAGTTGAAGAGAAACTTTGACCTTTCCTGACACGGACATTTAAGATAGGAGACAGATTTGCTGAAGATGGACCCCATAGATAATCGTGAAAATTTCGTTTCCACCAAGATGAGGTAAGAACCAATCCTTCAGAGGAAGACAATATATCCATACTTTCTTCACAAAAGAATAAAGAAGACTTAGATGTAGGCACCATGATTGTTCCTACTATGCATGAAGAATCATGAAAATGTGCTTTCAATCCACATAGGTGCAACTCAAGAGAAAAAGGGACGTGGCAAAATTTAGACCTTCTTCTGATATTGACTTTGGGACTTCTGATTTTTCTGTCCCTCAGAATAAAATATTTTCTCCAGTCAGGTATATCATATAGGAGTGCACTCTCTAGATTACCAAGAGAACCAGAATTGCAAATCGTAACAAATGGAAAGTGATCCAATGGAATGCATGCAGATTCAGAGGATCCAGATTCAAAATAATTTGAGAAGCCAAACCTTTGGAACCCAAGACTTGCTATTTCTTTTGAAATGTCAGTACCATTTCCAGCAGAGGTTTTCTCAAAATTGCTACCATATGTAGTTAATCTATAAAAAAATCCAACAAGTAATCCCACTAAATGCGGGTAGCAGTGGATATCAGCATTATTTAGGTACACACTACACTTATGACAAACTATGTCAGTTCTAGAAGATTCATAATGTATGGCAAAACATGCATTAGCCAGCATAGCCACGCCAGAATATTGATCGGAGTCATTGCATGTTCCAGAAACAGAGTCTTCTTCCACTTCAATACTAGAAGATAAATTCCCTGTCGAAAGCATAATTTGGCTATCCTTTTTGTCTTTCAGTTTATAAGCAGAGATCATTAAAGACTTCATACAAACAAAGAACTCCTCAAATTCTGTAGAAGCATACCTGCAGTTGGTACAACAAAACACAATGGTTTTCAGTGAATATTTTGCTTTAAGATAGGAAAAAAAGAATGGAAAGACAAATCTTTAAGCTTAGGGTCTGTTTGGTTTGCCTGTTTTCAGTTTTCATTTTTACTGAAAACTGAAAACAGATATGAAAACGCGTTTATTTACTATTTTCTGTTTTTATTTTCAAGAAATATTTTCTGAATTTTTGAAAATTCTGAAAACACCAAAAAGACGTTTTCAGAATTTTCAATTTTGTAGTGCACTGCAATGATAGAATTTTCACAATTATTTTGAATTATATACACAATGTTTTACTATTTATATAATTATAAAGTAATAAAAATGAAAATACAACAATATAATTAAAAAATAGTAAAAATGAAAACACAAACCAAACATATTTTCAGAAATATGAAAACTAGAAAATGAAAACTGTTTTCAGGAAATGAAAACAGAAAACGTTTTCACAAACCAAACGCACCCTTAAAGATCTCTAGGATATATTTTAACAAATCTAAGACCATCAGAAAGAGAAACAAGATGTGGTAGGGGAGTACTCAAATCTTGCAGCAGACACACACACACACACCTAGTATAGTATGCATCTGTGTATGCTTCGAGTAAAAGAACTCCATTTCTTCTTAACAATATACCTTTTTTTGGTGTCCCTTTGAGATATTGTAATACCCGATAAGCTGCTGTAGATGAACTTCTTTCGGATTATACAAAAAATTTCTTAAGGGGGAGAAGGATAATGAAGGAAATTTTTTTCTTTTTTCTTTTTACATTCTTAATTCCATTGGTGTACCCAGCGCTGTTGACTCTAACTCTCATACCAAAAGTCTCAATACACCTATATTGGAAAACTTTGGGGTTGAGAATGACAACAGTAAACAAGAGGAAAAAATGGTGGGTGAGGAACACAAGACGGCTGATTTGGAATTGGATGTCTAGCAAGAAAAAAACCAACCAGATCCAGAATTTTGGGTTTACACTTGTCGAAAAAAATAGCAAAGTAATATAACTCCTTCTCCTCCTGAAACTGGCCATGAATCTGATCTAGACTCAAGTAATTCTACTAACTCTTCTCCCATGAATCATTCTGATGATTTACCTATTGCATTAAGGAAAGGTGTCAGCTCATTTACTCAACACCCTAAAGCTCAGTTTGTTCAGTATAACAATTTCTCAACTTCTATGAAAGCTTTTGTTTCCAATCTTGAAGAAACAGATTTCCCAAAAAAAATTAAGGAAGCCCTTCAAAGAACTGAGTGGAAAAAAATGAGAAAGAAATGCATGCTCTAGAGAGAAATAGGACTTGAGAATTGATTGAAAAACCTAAAGATGATATATCTCTAGGCTATAAATGGGTGTTTACAATAAAGTATAAATCAGATGGAGCCACTAAAAGATATAAAGAACGTTTAGCTACTAAGAGATTTACTTAGATATACGAGATAGATTATAAGGAGACTTTTTCTTCTGTTCCCAAACTCAATACTATTTGTGTCCTTCTCTCTATATCAACAAACTTTGATTGGCCCCTTGACATCAAGAATACCTTCCTCAATTGGGACTTTATTGAAGAGGTCTATATGGAACTCCCCTTTATCCTTAAGAGTGCAGGACAAGTAGTGCAGGTATGTATACTAAAAAAATCTCTATGGGCTAAAACAATCACCAAGACATGGTTTGAGAAATTCACTAAATTATCCTTTAACAGGGGTATAAGTAAACTCATAGTGATCACACTCTATTTTACAAACATGAAGTTGGTAAGACAACCATACTCGCTGATGAATTTGAGGTCAAATACCTTGGCATGTTAAGGTATTTTTTTGGCATGAAAATTGCTAGAAATAGATCTGAAATTTTTGTTTTTCAAAGAAAATTCATCCCAAATCTTTTGAAGGAGACTAGGTTACTTGAGTGCAAACCAATTAACACTCCAACTGATCCAAAAATTAAACTTAGGGAAATGCATTACCTAACTCGCACCAAGCCTGATATAGCCTATGCAGTCAATATGGTAAACCAATTTATCTGTGATCCCTATGAGAAACACTTAGAGGAAGCCATTTGTATTTTGAAATACCTTAAAGAAAGCCCAGGAAAAGGATTGGTCTTTCAAAAAAAAAAAAAAAAAAAAAAAAAAAAAAAGAAAGTCTCGTAAAGTTGAAGCCTATACTGATGCTGATTTGGCTAGATTAGATAGGAGATCTACATCGGCTATTGTTCATTTGTTTGGAAAAATCTTGTGACATAGAGGAGAAAAAAGCAAAATGTAGTAGTCAGAAGCAGTGATAAAGCTAATTCTAGATCTTTGACTAATGGAGTTACTGAGTTAATTTAGCTTAAAATACTCCTTGAAGAACTTCAAGTTGCAAAAAAGGGTCTTATGAAATTGTACTACGACAACAAAGCTGCTATTAGCATAACTTACGATCTTGTACATCATGGCCATACTAAACATGTGGAAGTTGATTGTCACTTTATCGAAGAGAAGGTTGAAGATGGAACTACTTGCACTCCTCAAGTAGCCTTAGCTGAAGAGCAAGCAGATATCCTAACCAAAGGACTAACTAGACCCCTCTTTGAGAAAATAGCTTACAAGCTAGGATTTGTTGAAGAAAATCTCAAGATTATATTTGCTCTTTAATATGTGATTAGGCTATTAATGTTGTGATTAGGTTTTTAATGTTGATAGCTATAAATATAGTTGTCTAAATCCCAAATTTACGGGATTTGATTTGATTAGATATGAGAAAATAACTATGCTTATATTAAGCATGAGTGCATTAGAGTGAAAGTTGGGGAAGCACCTACCGTGGAAGAGATGGTGGAATCTTGTTTAAGGTGGTTTGACAATGTGTGAAGAAGACCTGTAAAAAGACTTATTGAGAAGAGTAGATTAGATGGAGAGTAACCCGATGATTAAAAGTGGAGGGAAGTTAAAGAAAACAATAGATGAAACTATTAATAAAGATTTAACAATTAATAATCTCTCTATTAATTTAATTTATAATAAGTAACTGTGATATTGTTTGATCCATGTAATCAATCACACTTGAGAAATTGTTGGAAACTCCATTGAAAACCAGCAAGATGGAAACCATTTAGTTAGAGGGTACAAAACAGGGCCTTTGCACCTGAGACAACCAACGAAAGTAACAATGGAGGACAACTCAACTTAACTCTTGAACAAGTCAAAACTTTACAGATTATCCTTAGCCACCACAATGTCTCCTCACCCATAAATGCTACTGTTTCTCACAAAAGGTAACCTAATTTCTTCAAGTTTTCTTACTCAGACCAACAAAAATAAGGATTGGATTATAGATACTACTGGTACATCAAATCATATGACTAGCAATCTAAACATATTCTCTACCTATGAACCATGTGTGGAAGGACTACAAATTACTGTGGCAGATGGAAAAATTGCAAAAGTCAGAGGACGTGACACGGTAGAATTCCCAATATTACACTTAAAAGTTGTCCTTCATGTTCCTAATTTAAAATGCAATTTGGTTTCAATTAGTAAACTTACTAAAGCCCATAACTATGCAGTGATATTTTTTCCTTCTCTATATGTGTTTCAAGACCTATCTTCGAGGAAAATGATTAGCAGTGTTAAGGAGTGTGATGGCCTCTACTTCCTTACTGATTCTGGTTCTCCCTCAAAAGAAAATCCACACAAAAGAGCCTCGTTATCAACCTTAGATATTTATGAATAAAAATGTTTATAGTTTTCATTGTGAACATTGTATATTAGCCAAACAGACTTGAAGCTCATATACACCCCACTCCTATCATCCAACAAAATCATTCCAGCTCATACATAGTGACATTTAGGGTCCTTCCTGGGTTACTTCTCATACTAGAGCAACATGGTTCATCACTTATATTGATTAACATACCCTGGTTTGTTGGGTTTATATCATAAAAAAAAAAAAAACGTGAAGCTGGCCCTATTGTCAAACAATTCCATCAATATGTTTCAAACATTTTTCAGTCCTAAATACAAATTCTTCGCATTGATAATGGGAAAGAATACTTTATAAAAGACCTATCAAGTTACCAGATCATAGTATTCTCCACCAACATTTGCTGCACCTATTAGATGGAGATCCTGACCAATCATCATCTGTGTAACTAATTACCTGAGTGTGACCTCTATCTTGATACAGCAATCCATGGAGTTTATAAAAAATTAACTCAACACATTTACTACAAATGAAATATCTAATTGTGTAATTGTAAGATAATTCAATTTTCCAACAAGTCCTTGATGCATGCCTGGATTTGTCAACAACTCCTCCTGTATGGATAATAATTTAACATTCAAATCCATAGGTATATCAATGGGCCTACAATCCATCATACCAATTTCTTTTCCAAAGTATCAATGACATACATCCTAGCAACCGCAATGCCTAAGAAATACTTCAGTTTCCCAAGTCCTTGATCTGAAAATGATCAAAGAGATGATTCTTCAAAGATTGAATGCTATCCTAGTCACTACCTATGCTACCATGCTAAATCTAAAGAGAGAAAAAATATTTTGGAATGCGTAAGTAAAGGGGCTTCCGCTACTCTATTTATAAGGTGTAAGATGTACAAAATATAAAATAAGCATTGTAACCTAAGTCTACTCCTACTATGTACAATAAAATCTTAACAATAATAAATAGTCTTTGGCTTTCCCAACATTCCCCCTCAAGATGGAGGATAGTCATATGCCCATTATGCAAACACTTGACATAAAAAGAAACAAAGGAAACAATAAACAACCTTACTAGTCCAAGGCTACTAGCACATCCTGAGTAGGGCTACTCCTTTCACTATAATGACCTCAACAACATTTTTCAGGCTGTTACTCCTACTGCCAACTCTCGCATGTGTCTTCCCCTTTGTCTTTCTCTCAGCTTCTTTAAATTCTATACTGAGTGGACAGTTGTAATGTCTACAGGTCTAACTAATATCTTGGATTCTTCTAGGAACCAGATTTCAGAATAGAAATATTTCTTAATAACTAACAGAGTGACAGAGCTAAGAAAATAGAGATGTATTTCTTATTTTGATAGTGACTCATCATATACAAGCTCTAGCAAAAATAAATTCTCCCAAACCAGTAGATCGAAGAAAACAAAAAAAAAAAAGGTATTCTAGCATTTTGTGAGAGCTAGATGTCTCGCCAACAAATCACCAAAATTCTGCCAGCCTCACTCACTCCTTTTTCCCCCCTTTTTATTTCTATTTTCCAAACAAACTTCTTCTAGAACCTCTTAAAAGCTTCCACATGTCCCTTCACCCACCCTGATATTTCCTATGCAGTCCCATATCCCTTCCTTGCTCCTATCTCTTAATTTTGGGATCTATCAATATCCCACCATCTAAGTTTCACCTTGCCCCCAAGGTGAGAAGTTGAAATTGTCTTAGGAGGCTCTTTTCCACTAGCAATTTGCCCCTGCTTCCCTTCCAGTTCACCATTCACTTCTTCAGAGATTATCAACACCAGCAACATCTTGTATTGGCACTGACCCCCAGGTGTATGTTTCGCTTCACACTGGAAACATCGACCTTTTTCTTGTTTTGTCTGATATTCAGCTTGTGTCATCCTCCAAAAATTACTTTCCCTTCTGCTAGGCGTACCCATTTCCTCTAGCTTAAAGTCAATTTTTCAAGTAGTTCAACCCCATCCATACTCCATGGGGCTCTTCACAATTTCATAAGGGCAATGATGGCTCGTAGTGAACATCAAACTTACATGAATTCATTTGAATTAATTTGCATAATAGTTATCAAAGACAGAAGGACAACAGTGAACATACCGGATGTTCATTTCTTGAAGGGAAACCATGAGAGCAGAGCTATTATCACCATCATTTGCTAAGTCAACTTCCAGAACAACTGAATGAAGCTTTGAAATAATGGAAACACCAAAGACAGAAGTTTCATCAGAAACAATATCTGGTGAAGGAGCATCGAAGATTTCAGATACATCCCTTGAATACAATGAGTCCATAAGAGAGACCAGTTCTATGACTGCGCCACACATTGATGGAGAGAAGTGCGCTTTAAGTAATTCAATGAGAACAAAAACCTAAAATCAAACAATAATGGCAATTAATAGATATAGACAGAGAGTAGATAGAAAGAGAGAAAAATTATTCATCCTGTGCACATAACGTTTTTGTGTGTGTGTGTGTTAGTTAAGTTCATATCTCATATATCACTACCTCCAACTGTTTCAAAATGGATTCTTCAGGGATCACACAAGAAGCTAGGAAGATAGAAGCATTAAATTTCTCAAGCATAGGAACCTTCTGTGACTGGTCAGAATTCATCATTGTGACCTGTAGAAGAATAGACAACTGGTTAATCACCAACCTCAGAAAGATAATATACAAATGTTATGGGCATTTAGAGCCTGACCTCAAAATCATTTAATTTGACCTCAAAATATTGATACAGATCTTGAAGTTGGATAACCAAACATGTACCAGATGTGGATATTGAATTGAACAAGCTCTTCATCGAATAGGTTTCTTCCCCAACATTTGAGGAAAAAGATTCGAGATCAAGTATGGACATAAAGCATATAGATCTTGACTCCATTACCTGTAGTATATTAATAGGAAAAAGAAGCCAACCAGAAAAATAAAATCATAAGAACCAATATGAAAGTAAAAAATTTTATGGACTAATTAGGAAAAATAATTACTAAACACCACAGATAATAATCAGAATTCTAGCATCACAAAATGCTTTCTACATGTCATCCTGATCAAATAGTAACATTTAACATTTGAGGGAATGAAGAGAAAAAGCGGCAAGGTATGGGGAGAAGGACACTACAATAATTAAACTTAAACATCCGACTTTGACATAGCAAGACATAATACTTTTTCTATGAATACAAACAAGATATACGAGGTGTTATCTAAAGTATTAATGCAAAATGAAACCATAAGTTACTTCAACCGTGGCTAGATTGCTTTCTTAAACAGCCAAATTCTATGTGGTGTATTTAGCAAGGGACATAGTCATTGTCAAGTTACAATCTTAAAGGCCGTTAGGAATTTTATCAAATACTGTATGACTTGATCAACTGCAACTGCCTGTAAATTTAACCACTATGTTCAATGTTCAAATCATGCTGCATATATGAAACATGTCATTAGTTTAATTCTTTAGAGTACCATGGTCCACAGAAAAGGCTTGACCTTTAATGTGTTTGATTTCCAAATTATTTCTTAAGAAGAAAAGGAACCCTCTCAAGAGATCTAGATCCCAAAGTCTTTTATCTAGGACGAGCAAATGGAATAAAAGAGAACCAGAAGATATCGTAGTTCATGTATATCTCTTAGACACATCCCCAAAAAAGTAAAAAATGAAGAAAAATATTATCATCTTTGTTGAGAAACCTATCAATATTCAAGGACAAGTGTTACAAAGTAAGACTGTTAAGGGATTCTCCAGTGGTCTTGTAGTTATCCCTAGTCATTATTGTAAAATTTGGGGTAAAAATTAGAAATATAATGACTAGAGAGGTTTGCACATTGGCAGAACTCTCACACACCTTGTATTAGCTCCATCTACTCTATTATTTAAAAAACTTGAGAGATGTAAGATATTTTCAATTCATGTTCTCACCTACCACAATTCATTGGGATATATTAGTTTGTATTGTAAAATATCTAAAGGAAGCTCATGGGAAAGGTATAATGTATACTAATTATGGGCATATGCAGGTGGAAGTCTTCACTCATGCTGATTGAGCAAGATCACGCAGTGATTGAAAATCCACTATAGGATATTGTATTTTTGTAGGAGGAAATCTAGTGTCTCAGAGATGTAAGAAGCGAAATTAGTAGCACGATTAAGTGCGGAGGTTGAATATTATGCTATGGCTGAAACAACATATGAATTTTTGTGGTTCAAACATTTGTTGTGGGAAATTGAGTTCAATATATATCTTCCAATGAAGTTATGGTGTGATAATTTAGCTATTGTCTATATTTCGTCCAACCCTATGTTCCATGAGAAAATTAAGCACATTGAAGTAGATTGTCATTTTGGTAGTGAGAAGATCCAACAAAATTTGATTACTCTATATATGTCCGTATAGGATTGCAACTTAGCAAATGTGTTCACTAAAGCAGTTAATGGGACTAGAATTGATTTTATTTATAACACGCTGGCCCTGATTGATATCTATGCTCTAGCTTGAGGAAACTGTTACAAGTATACACACTTTGAAGGTTGGGCTTATGTTATATTCTCCTAGTACTAGTAAGATGTACTACATGTACTTAACTCTTATGTCCATAAATAAGATAGTTCTTGTTCCCTTCAGTTTTGGGATCAAGGAAGATTATATCCCTGATTTTCTTCCTTTTTTTTCCTATCTTTCTGTTTCCTATCTTTTAGGGATAGTTTAACTATTTGTTAAGAATTAGATTGACAGACTAAATGTCAATATTTTCTATATATTGCTTCGTGTATTCTCCAAAAAATATATGGGAAGAATTTTTAATATTAGACCATCCTCTCTAAAACTACATGGCCGGTCGACCTTAGGTGATTTTTCCTTAGGGAATAGCCCTGACAGGCTCTAAAGGGGATGACTTAGAAGCCTCTATTTTCTTGCAATCAACCCCAATAATGGCTGCCACACTCCATAACTCCTACTCTATAATTCCTCCTTACAAATCACCTCACATAAACTTACGGGAAAAAATCACTTAGCCTGGTCAAGATCTATTAAGATGGTAGCACGAAGAAAAGGAAGATATGGATATTTAGATGGTTCAGCCAAGAAACCTCCAAAATCTGACCCATTGTTTCAGACCTAGGAGGCCCA
Source organism: Gleditsia sinensis (assembly GCA_037074535.1). Classification (NCBI taxonomy): domain Eukaryota; kingdom Viridiplantae; phylum Streptophyta; class Magnoliopsida; order Fabales; family Fabaceae; genus Gleditsia; species Gleditsia sinensis. The sequence goes on along the minus strand of CM073475.1, from coordinate 6,577,074 downwards.
GAATTCCATGGTTATGGCTTGGTTGATTAATTCAATAGATGAAAAGATTAGCGAAAGCTTTATGTGCTACCAAACAGCCCAAGACATGTGAGAAGATGCTTGGAGACAATGCTCTAATTATGAGAACTCATCACAGCTATTTGAACTCAGAAAAAAAGGGCCGAAATCTAACACAAACAAACATGGATATCACAACATACTTCAACTCCCTCTCTAAACTATGGCAAGAAGTTGATCTCTTTAATAATGCATCGCAGATTGTAGACAAAATATGTGATTATCTTATCCCTAATTTTTGGTCTTTTATCTTTATTGCATATCTTTTATTTCTTGTTTTTTTCCCCACCTGGGTTATTGAAATCGGGAATTTTATTTTCCCTTATATCTTTTTGTTTCCTTTTCTGTTAGGGAAAGCTATCAATGATTATTATCCCTTTTGTTTCAGGATTATGATTGATTGCTTTGCAATCAATCCACTCCTATATATTGTCCCTTTGTATTTTAGAAATAATATAGTTAGAGAATTTTCTTTCTTTCTTTCTTTCTACATGGTATCATAGCCTCCTTTTTTACCTTTATGGCAGGTAGACCTCAGGTTATAGGACCATACTTGGGTGGGAAATTTTCTTTTCCATGAAGCTTTTTCTCATCATTTTCAGCTTTCTACTTTACATAATTAACCCATCTCTAATTTGTTTTACCTTCACAGTTCCAATTGTTCTTGAAATTCTCTTTTTTTCCCATAAATTTGAATGATAGAGAAAGTAGCGAACTTCAGTCCCTTTTGAACTTAATTGAATGTGCTCCTTTTTCTTCTAGTCAAGAATTGAGAGTCTGGAATTTGGATTCCGACATTTTTTCTTGTAAATCATATTTTCAATGCCTAATTCATTCCCCACTAGGGAAAGATTGTCTCTTGATAAGCCAATTTGGAAGTCTAAAGTTCCTTCTAGGGTCAAATCTTTTGTTTGGACTACAATACTCAAAAGGATGAACACAAATGACATGTTGCAAGTGCATTGACCTAATATGGTTGTATGTCATGAGTCATGACATATGTATGATGTCCAGATCGAGTTCAGACATTGGCTCATTTATTTCTTCATTGCCCATCAGTGCATTATCTGTGGAATAAACATTTTTCTATTTCTAGTGAGAGTTCAGGGTGTCTTGGTACTTTGGAACAGTTTCTTCTTACTCGTTTTAAAGGTTCTGGTACAAAGAGGAACAACAAATGTGTTGTTTATGGGATTCTTTGGTTTGTTTGGTTGGAGAGGAATACTCACATTTTTAAAGGCTTGTCTTCTCCTTTGGTCGTGTGAGGGGATAAAATTATGCATATGGCCTCTCTTTGGTGTTTTGCTCAAGGTTTATCTAAAGGAATCACTTTAACAGACATCCAAAGAGATTGGACAGCCCTTTTGCACTGCTAGGTTGTAGAGGGTCTATGTTTCTATGTTTTGAGTTGTTGTTCTTTTGTTTTTAAGGATATCCTATCCTCCTTCTAATTGTATTCTTCATTTCTGTCTAATAATATTTCTTTTTCTGTCCAAAGAAAAAAAAAAACTACACCTAGTAGGTCCTAAACCATTGAATGCATCAAGACTAAATTCCAAAGCTTTCAGACCCACTTTATTTAGGCAATTGTCATAGAAATGAATACATGAATATTCAATATATAATTTGGAAAACAAGTTACCAAGTTGGAGTACTCTGATGTATTTCTCCAAGGAAGATTAATCACTGCATCCAAGATAGTAATATCCCACATAACTTTCTTAAGGTTTGCACAAACACATCTGCAAGTGAAACAAAATCCAAAATGGTTAAGATGATAAAATGACACAAATTGTGAGAGGGAAAAGCAAAAGACGCCTTGCTAGAGTACAACTTACTCTGCTTTTAATAAGAGCCTAGTGTTGAGATTTTCAATTCCATTCAATGATGATAGCACCTGCAATTTGACATAAATATCCCAAGCTAAAAAAAATTGATAATAAGAGAGTCCAAATACAAGTAAATCATATCCTCAAAAAATAAAAAATAAAATAAAACAGAAAAAGAAATGTCCATGACCACAAAGAGACTAAAGTCCTCCAAGTTGCTTTGAGTATCTATTGAAGAAAACCAAATATAAACATCACAAAAAATATTTAATAAGCCAGATGAATGATCCTGCTCCCCAATAATATATAGGAAGAGAAACAAAATAAGAAGATACTGATTTAATTAGTCAGCCTCTTGAACTATCTTATTTATACACTTGTAAGAGTGAAGTACATGTAGCATATCCTATTAATACAAGGAAAATATAACATAAACTCAACCCTAACACTCCCTTAAGCTGAACCATAGATGTTAATAATGCCCAACATCTCCCAAATAAATAAAATCCATTCTAGTCCAATAAATGGTTTCGATGAACACACAAGGTAATTGTGGTCCTCTGCTATCATACGATGTAGAAATAAAAATTTGCTAGCTCTTCAGACAAACAAAATGACCATTTACTTCAGTGTGCTTAGTTTGTGCCATAGCACGATATTTACCCTCCACACTTGATCGCACTACAACATTGAAATTTGGCTTCCTGTTTCTGCAAGACACTAGATTCCCTCCTACGAAGACACTATACCTTATGGTGGATTTTCATGATCAGTATACATTATATTTTTCCTCATAGCTTTCTGAAGATATTTTACAATACAAACTAATGTATCCAATCGATAGTGGTAGGTGAGGACATGAATTGGCTCACTACACTTGCTGGAAAGCAATATTTGGTGGTGTCATTATTAGATAATTCTGTTTACCAACCAATTGCCTATATTTCTTAAGTGAAAGGAGGCTGTCTGAGAGAAAACAAGAGCTCTTGAAAGAAATGGCCCTTAGGAGTTAGTTGATTCACCCAGAGGAAAGGCCACTATAGGGTACAAATAGGTTTTACGGTAAAAAATAAATCAAATGGCTTTCTTGAATGCTATAAAGCTCGGCTAGTAGTCATGGGTTTCACACAAATCTATGGCATTGATTATCTAAAGACATTTGCCTTCGTTGCTAAACTTAACTTAGTCAGAGTTCTTTTGACACTTGATTGGTCTCTACAATAGTTTTGCTCACCCCTAATTTTAGCCATAAAATTCACATTTTCCATGGGATACTGCTCTTAATTCAGCTTCAACACTGTTCTTGACCACAACTGGTTGCTTTTTACTTCTCTAGGTGGCCAATTCCCCCAAATAAAAGTGCAATAGCCTAAGCCTTCAGTCTTTTATTGAACCAGCCTAATCAGCATCTGTATACTCTCATTTTTGTTGAAAAACAGTCCTTTATCGCATGCTCCCTTAGGGTACCTTAAGATACGCAGGACGGCTTCCATGTCTTCTTCACAGGGAAAATGCATACATTGGCTAGCAACACTTAGAGCAAAAGTTATGTCAAGCCTAGTATGGGAAAGGTAGATTAATTTCCCAACTAAGCACTGGTATCTCCCCATATCAACAGGAACCTTCTCCTATCTAACTTCTAATTTTTTTACAGTATCCATAGGTCTGTCAATAGGTTTACAACCAAGCATCCCGATTTCTTTTAATAAATATAAAACATACTTCCTTTGAATAACTGATATCCCTATTCTATTCCGGGCAATCTCCATCCCAAGAAAGTAGCACAAAGGCCAAAGATCCTTTATTTCAAACTCAGCTGCTAAATTAGCTTTTATTATGGATATTTCAATAGTGTCACTTCCAGTTACAATAATAACACCTACATAGAATATAAAGATTGTATTTTTACAATCTTTATTTTTATAGAACAAAGTGTGGTTTGTATGAGCTTGTTTGTACCCTTGCTAAAGCACTGCTTTGGTAAATCTACCAAACCAAGCTGATGGTGACTATTTTATTCCATAAAGAGCCTTGTTTAACGTACAAACAGTTCCATTACTCTGATTTTGATCAAACCTAAGTGGAAGATCCATGTATACTTCCTCCCCTAAATCACCATTTAGAAAAGCATTTTTTACATCTGATTGATGTAATTTCCAGTCTAAGTTTGCTACAATAGATAGAAGTACTCGAATTGTATTGAATTTACCAACTAGGGAAAAAGTTTCATTGTAATCGATTCCATGAGTTCGAGTGTACCCCTTTGCAACTAGTCGTGCCTTATATCTTTCAATGGTTCCATCAGATATATATTTCACAGAAAACACCCATTTACATCCTATTGGAGTTTTGTCTGGTGGCTTCCTCACAAGACTCCAAGTTTGATTCTTTTCGAAAGCCAGAATCTTCTCTACCATAGTTTTTTTCCATTTTGATTTGCTTAAGACTTCCTAAATGTCTCCAGGAATTTCCTCTTCAAACAAGTTAGTAACAAAGGCTTGAAAGGTGGGAGATAAATGATTGTAGAGGATGTAATTAGAAATAGGGCGCTCAATACAAGCACGAGGGCTTTTTCTTAAAGCTATCGCCTAATTAAGATCACTGACCTCAGGTTATGACTCGGTTTCATGAGTATGGCAAGGGGTAGAGTCCCCAACATTCTCCATCCTTCTTAGATGATTTCTTCGAGAGTAAACAAAGAGATCAGGTTGTGAGTTATTGTTAACTTTGGTGTTCTCCGATTCAGGTAAAGGTTCAATCTCGTTCAGGGATTCAGGTGAAGTAGTTTCAGGTAGAGGGATTTGGTTAATAGGTGTGTGTTCATGTTGATCAGGCACAATATCAGGTTCTGGTCTAGGGACAAGTACTGGTTCAAACATAGTTTTTGGGTCGTTGTCATAGGTAGATTCCTAACCTATGAAGCACGGACACGGACACGGGACACGGGAATTTAAAAAAATACAGGACACGGACACGTTGAGGACACGTGAATTATTAAAAAAAAATAAAGATTATATATATATATATAAACATATAGTAACAATAACATAGAATAGTATATAATTCAACACACAATAACATAGAATGAGTTATAATTCACAATACAACTTAATATTCAAATATTGTCATAAATTTACAAGTTACAACACAATCAATATTCATTCTTCTTCGATGTTTTCTTGATCACCACTATTAATTCCATTCCCTTCATCTGTGAACGAAACTTTTTCCAACTCCGGTTCATCCAATGATAGGTTTGCAACCGATAAAACTCCAATATCTTCTGATACATCATCAAAACTATCACCTCCAATATCCCACATCTTGGTATCTCCTTGCATATATTGTGGGCTTCTCCTTAACAAAAGCCGAAGATTGTTATGAACAAATACTAAATCTTGAGCACGTTTTGGTGTCAATTTATTCCTTTTAAATGAGTGAATAAATGAGTATGTGCTCCAATTCCTCTCACAACAAGAGGAGGAAGATGGTTGCCCAACAAGTTTAAAAGCAAGGTTTTGGAGAAGTGGAGAGTGACCATGAATTGCCCACCAAAAATGTGACTCCATATCCCCTCTTTGAGCAATAGAGTCCGAATCAACAAACTCTGCATAACAAGTAGAGAATTTCACATATTCCACATAGACCTTTTTCAAGTCATCAGGATCTTGAAAAATTCTCTTCAAACATTTTCATTCTCTCTCTTGTTATCTCTCCCTCTTTGTGTGGAGGGACTCTATTAGGAGCTTCTTCCAACCAAGATTGACTATAATACATATAAAGAGAATTGAAACAATATGTTATTATCATTAACACAATGAAGTTAAAAAACACAACTTAGTAAAAAGTAAGAATAAAAATACCTAGGAGTCAAAGAATGTGCTAGGCAATGAAGAGGTGTGTTGCTTTTAGTCCACCTTTGCACCAATATATCATACACCACATTAAAGAAGGTGGACTCCTCAGAATTAAGCTTGCCTTCATGGCGAAATATTGCCTTCTTCACTTGTTCAATCATACTATCCCACCCTTCATATATCTTGTGAAGACTAGGCTTATCAGTGTCTCCCATTCTCAACATATCATAGATTGGAGAAGTGAAAGCAAGGATAAAATCAAGTTTGTCCCACCACACATCATTGAGAATTTTCTCCTTCACAAATTGAGCTTTTCCTACATCATCCTCCCTATAAAGATTCCATTTATCACTAATCACCATTGATTGCAAGCCATTCTTCACAAGTTTAAATCTCTTCAACATAATAATAATTGAAGCAAATCTAGTATCAGCAATAGCAAGCAACTTCAAAGGGACAAACTCATTAAAGATAGTCAATCTCATATTATGATTCATGATAAAATTCTTTATCATTAGAGCCTCATCAGCTACTTCCCTTATCCAGCCAAGCACATCAAAAGAAACTTCATTCCCCTCCTTATTCTTTACATTGCAAATGCTCTTCAAGGCTAAATTTAATGTATGGACCACACAAGGAGTCCAAAAGATGTGAAGATACTCAACCTCTATAAGAACCCCTGCAGCTTTACAAACAGGAGCATTATCAGTGATGACTTGAACCACATTCTCCACTCCCACTTCTCTAATCACACTGATAATGGCATTTGCTATGAATTCTTTGTCTTTGTACTCACCTTCACAATTAGTGGCTTTTATGAACATAGGGCCACTTTCTGTCACTGCCATAAAATTAATAAGAGGACGTCTTTGTGGATCAGACCATCCATCACAAACAATGGTGACACCCTTCTCCTTCCATGTTGTTTTTATTGGTTGCAACATCCTTTCAATATGTGCCTTTTCTTGTTGTAACAAAGAATTCCGTAATAAATTATAGCCTGGAGGTATGAAGCCAGCCAAATTATGATTGCATGCATAAGTAAAATGATAGGAACTTGGGTAGTATGGGATGCCTAAGTCCCACATTGAGTAGTATGGGATGCTTGATGGGGTATTTAAGTGACTTGATTCTTCTCCCTTAACAGCTAGCTTTTAAGGGTGGGTTCCCCAAGTTGCTTAGGTACCTATCAATTGGTATCAGAGCTGGTGGCTGACCTCTGCGAAAAGGGCTACCTGACCGGGGGTAACTGGGCCCAGAAAAAATGCCCGTTGTTGGCGAAAGTAGTGGCCGTCAGACCTGTCTGACAGAGTGTCAGCCGTCGTGGACGTCGGCTTATCCGGGTGGGGTGCTCTGATACCAATTGATAGGTGCCTAAGCAACTTGGAGAACCCACCCTTAAAAGCTAGCCGTTAAGGGGGAAGAACCAAGTCACTTAAATACCCCATCAAGCATCCCATATTACTCAATGTGGGATTTAGGCATCCCATACTATCCAAGTTCCTATCATAGCACCGCCCTTGAGAGCCGACGTCCCGGCGGCTGCACTCTACGACGCTTCACTCGGTGTTGCTTCACTCGGCCTTTCCGGTCAGCCCCTCCACCGGTCAACCCCTCCGCAGGTAGCCCTTTCCGTGGCGTCGACAACCAACTCTGATACCAATTGATAGGTACCTAAGCAACTTGGGGAACCCACCCTTAAAAGCTAGCCGTTAAGGGAGAAGAATCAAATCACTTAAATACCCCATCAAGCATCCCATACTACTCAATGTGGGACTTAGGCATCCCATACCACCCAAGTTCCTATCATAAAAGAACTCACATAATAAGGATTTCTAGCAAGGTGGAATGGTAAGCCCCCTGAATAGAACATCCTAGCAATATGAGCTCTTAATTCATCTCTTTCTTGATTACGATATGCCTTCTCAAGAGCACTTTCCTCTACACCCTTTCTTCTCTTGGTTCCAACTCCCAACTCTAAATGAATGTAATGAAAAACTAGTGCTACTAGATGAGCCAATCTTTGATAAATCACTAGATGGTGGCAATGGAATTTTCTTTGGCATAGATGCTAACTTCCTTTCACAAGCATCATCTTCTAATTTTTTTCATATCAAGAAGATCTTTGTTAGAAACTTTACTGCATACCCCTATACCAAATCCTTTTAGTTTTAATAAATGAGCCCTAACTCTAGAATATGTCCCCTTATAATCATTTTCACAATAATTGCAACTAAAAGGAACATTTCCTCCACCCTTTGCTTCCTTTTCTCCTTTTGTGACAAACCTCCACAAAGGTTTGTAATCATCTCTTTGCACACTATCTTCACCCACATTTATATTTTCAAAACCAGAAGTCTGAGACATCCTAAATAAAATAAAATAAAATAAAAAGTAAAAATCATACCACAATCACATACTTTGGATAGAATGCAGAATGCATGACCATTCCCAAAATCATATCACAATCATACAGAAGGCAGAATCCAGCCCATCACAAAACAGCAACCATTCCCAAAATTCATCAATTAAACAGAAGTAATTAGCATTTAGACAAAAAGTACTCATTCTCAATTCATCAATTGATCATAAAAACAAAAGTACTTGGCACCTGCCTTCTAGACAAAAACAGAATGCATGACCAATCTAGACAAAACAGAATTCATAACAAAAAATACAAGGGACAGAACAAAACCCACAGAAGAACAGAAGTCCAGAACCCATTCTCAAGTCAAAATTCATCAATTGATCATAAACAGAAGTAATTTGCATCTGCCATCTAGACAAAAACAGAATGCCTGATCACCAGACCAAGAATCCACCCACAAAACAGAACCGAGTAGCACCAGAACAGAAGTATTGGGCATCCAGAAAAAAACAAAATGCATGACCAGTTCTTGGAGCAAAACAACCACGATGGAAGGCAAGCAAGCATCAATGAAACAACTCGGTTATGAGAAGAGATAGATACCTGATTGAGAGCTGCAAGCAAAGTCTTGTGAAAGAATGGAACAGAGCACAGCGAATGAGAGGCAGTGAGCAGCACCAGAAGAGAACAATGAGAGAGTTGGAGCTGCACGATGAGCCACCAGTGAGCAGCATCAGAAGAGAATGATACTGACCGGTGTAGCGACAGCAAAAAAGAAAGTAGCCAGCAACAACAAAAACTGGGTAGCAGCAAAAACTATCTGCACGATGGGAGAGTTGGAGCTGCGCACAGGGACAGAAAACACCGGTGAGGCACCAATGAGCAACACCACCAGAAAAGCACAAAAACTAGGGCACGAAAACGAAGGCCCGAGAACGAGAAATCGACGACGAGAGGAAGAGGCACACCAAAGAAATTTTCGAAGAGAGTAGAGGCAAAGAGGGAAGAGTGACCGGTTGTATTGGGCATTAAGGCTTAGGAGAAGCTAGCCTTGAGGCTGGGCTTGTTGGTCCGTGGAAAACATTGAGGCTGGGCTGTGTTTGGTGCAAAAACGTGTCGAACACGTCCAGAGATGTGTTTGATACGTGGCAAAAAAATTTTTTTTAAGTTCTGGACACAAGGACACGTGTCCGAGGCGTGTCCGAGACGTGTCCGACAAGTGTCCAACACTCCGCCACACCCCTAAACGGAGTGTCCGTGCTTCATAGTTCCTAACCAAAGTTTTAATTCTTATTCCTAGCTTCATCCTTCCCCCCTCCCTAAAACCCTAAAAGTAAACTTTCTAATAAGACGCCTAATTTTCAAAGAAAGTGGCATCCATAGTAACAAAATTATTTTTGTTTATCTAGAGAGTAACACTTATAGCTATGTTGGGTGGCAAAGTATCCAACAAAAATGCAAGTTAGAGCATGAGAGTCAGGTTTGTTTCGATTATGGTCGTGAATATGAACAAAGGCCTTGCAACCAAACACTTTGAGAGGTAAAGAATCAACAGACCTAGTTTGAGGAAAGAACTGAAGAAGGAAAATTAGAGGTGCCTTATAGTTAAGAATCTGGGTAAGGAGATGGTTGACGAGATAACAGGTAATAAGAATGACATTCTTCCAGAAAAATTTAGGTACATTTTTATCAAACATGAACGTAACTTCAAGAATATGTTTATTCTTTCTCTTGACAACCCCATTTTGGTAGGATGTATCAACACATGAGTTTGGTGGATGATGCCATTATGTAGGAGATATTCTCCTACAATGGAACTAAAGTACTCTCTCCCATTATTAGTTCGAAGGATCTGAATTTCAATATGGTATTGAGTCTTTATCATAAGATGAAAGTGTTTGAAGGTTTGTGAGGCCTCATTTTTTTCCTTTAACAGATAAATCCATGTGACTTGTGTGTGCGATCGTCAATAAAAGTGATAAACCACCTTTCTCAAATAGTATTGGGGACACAAGATGAATCTCATATATAACTATGAATCAAGGCAAAAGGTTTCGAGGATTTATAAAGTTGTGAGAAAGTTTGTTCTGTAGTGTTTAGACATTTGGAAAATATCACACTGAAATAAATTTTTATTATTGAAAAGAGAGGGATACAAATGCTTCATATAGAGAAAGCTAGGGTGACTTAACCTAGAATGCATAAGTCTAATTTGTTGTTCTCTAGAAGTTAATTCACATCCATTAGTAAGACCTTGCCTATCATGAAAAAATCTTCCAAATAGTAAAGGCTGCTAAGGACTCTATCATTGCCAATCCTCATACCCGAAGTCTTATCCTAAAATATGCAAGTGGATTGTGAGAATCGAATGATACAGTTTAGGTATTTTGTAATTTTACTCACAGACAAAAGAATGTAGGATGATTTTGGAACATGAAGGGCATCTTTGAGAGATATAGAGAGACTGATGTTAATGGTACCAATACCAGCAACAATAGCAAAAAATCCATTTACAATTCTAATTTAAGATCCCAAGGCTTGGTTTATAGGTATAGAAAAGACTAGCACAACCTGTCATGTTGTCAATGGCTCTAGAGTCGATAACCCAAGGCTAGAAAAAATAAAAGATCTCCTGAGAGCAGAAATAGAAGTACCTTTCTGAGCTAAGAGGAAGGTACTCGAGGAGGTATTGGAGAGATTCATATTGGACAACTGAAAGTTTTAGGATATATTGTAGTTGCTCCATTTGTTCTTGGCTCAAAGTTAGGTGATTGTCAACTCCCTTTGAGGTTTTGTCAACTGTGGTTTGATACGCCTTAGTGTCTCTACAATTGTTTTTCTAGTTATTGGGTTTGCTATGTAACTTCTAACATTTCTCACGAATATGATTAGATTTTTGGCAGTAGTCACACCATAAATCCTTTTTCTGCATCTTTTGATATTCAGTACAACGGGATATGAAAGATGAGTAGTCTGTGACTAGTTTCACATGCCTAACATGACTCTTTTCCTAGTTTCTTCCCTTCCTGCAGACTTCAGCAAATATTTCCTCTATGCTTGGGATAGGTTTTGAACCAAGTCATCTTCCACAAACTTCATCTAACTCCTTGTTTAGACTCGCAAGAAAGTCATAAATTCTTTCTTTATTGATTAGCTTCTGGTAGTGTTCAGTACACAAGGCACATAGCTTATGACTATTATTGAAGAGATCAACTTCTTTCCATAGTTTGGAAACAATATTGAAGTAAGTGGTGAGATCCATCTTGGCCTAGGTTAAATTTGGGGCCCTGTTCCTAAACTCTAAAAGCTAGAAGAAATTTTCTCCCCCATGTCCCGAGCTATTTTATAGCACAAGAAACTCTCACTTTTTCATCTCTTGAGATAAATAGCCATGCCATAACCATCAAATTCTGGACATCCCATGTCTTGAACAAAGGGTATGATTCTGCCAGTTGTTCTGCAGATCCATCAAGATATCCAAACCTTCATTTGCCGTGCACCACCATCTTTATGGACAGAGACAATGCTAGATAGTTTTTCTGGGTGAGTTTATGTGATGTTATTTGTAGGGAGGAATTATCAAAGTAAGTGGATTAATTTTCGCTGCTGTTACGAGGGTCGACCGTAAGAAAACGAAAGTTTCCGACTCAACACTCCCTCCAATGCCAGTCATGGCTGTTCCCTAAGGAAAAATCACTTGAAGTCTACCCATCATGGAGGTTAATGGTACAACTTTGATACCATGTTGAAAAGAAAAGAAGAGATGAGAAATTCCTCCACACTTTGTTCACTAAAAAGGTTGCAGATTTATAGGAACCTGGCAGACAAAGCTGCTAGAAAACAATCTGTAAGAAGAAGCAATCAAATCCCTTAACAAGAGGAAGCGATAAATACCAAAAAATCAGAAATAGGATCTAGAAAGTGTCAGCAAGATATCAAGGAAAAAATTCTCCAAAATCCTAACAACAAATCATACCAAAAATAGGAAATAAGTATCCCAAACAAATCAGGGAGGAAATCCCAGATTGAGCAACAAAAGTTTTAAATTTTATCCCCTAAAGATAAGGATTGACTTAGTTAATCCTTAACTGTCCCAAATATCACGGCAATAAAGAATCCAAGATATGCCGAGATATGTGCTGATCTTCAGTACTACCCCTCAAGCTAGATTATATAGAGATCTAGGTAGCCCTTTAGTTAGGAAATTTGCTTTTATCTAAAGCTAACATTAGGAATGTTGATAATCCCATCTTCAGCCTTCTTTTCAATGAAATGTTAATCAAACTCTACATGTTTAATGCAATGATGATGAACAAAATTGTGAGCTATGCTTATGGCATCTTTGTTTTTACAATACAACCTCATAGGCCCCCTTTATCCAACTTGAAGTTCCTCAGGGAACAGCTTAAGCCAAATTGATTCACTAACTCTATTTGCCAAGGATCTAAACTCAGCCTCTACGCTACTTCTACCTACTATATTTTACTTCTTGCTCCTCAATGTCACTAGCCTTCCCCAAGCAAAGGAACGATTACTAGATATAGATCTTCTATCTTCTATCTTCCATTGATCCAACCCAATCGGCATTAGTATAGACTTCAATTTCACGAGACTCCTTTCTTAAAGAACAATCATTTTCCTAGGCTTCCTTTAAAATACTTTAAAATTCATATTATTGGCTCTTGGTGTTTCTCATAGGATGATTGCCCTGGCTCCAACTTTCCTCTTCAATGACTCTGGATATCAACAATGTAGGTGCAACCAAAAATGCATATGGTAAGGTTGTGGGAAGTATTTAGGGTAGGAAATAAACCGGAAAGTGTTTCCATAGGAGTTTTATGGTCCAAGAAACGAGAGGGTAGTTCATTTACGAGATAGGTGATTGTAAGTATAGCTTCACCCAAACAAGATTTTGGCACTTTACCTTGAAAAAGAAGGACACAGGTAGTGCAAAGAAAATGGCCATTTTTTCCCTCTGCCACCCTATTTGTTGCCAGGGGCAAACACAAGAAGACTCATGTACCTTCCTTTCGAAAATAGGTCAGAAAGTGATTAAAATAATCTTTCACATTCTCCAACCGAAATAGTTTGATTTTTACTCCAAATTGGTTTTCAATCATGGAATGAAAATTTTACAAAACAGTCCCCACATTAGATTTACTTTTCAGCAAAAAGACCCAAGAAACTCTAGTGCAATCATCAATAAAAAAATTGTCACTATGAATTAAATCAAAAGGAATAGAGCATCTTTTATTATTTATTGGAAAATGCACACATCTGTGTTTTGCAAACTCACAAATGTCACAACGAAATCTCTCAAAATTGACTCCTCTGAACAAATGTGAAAACATAATTTTCAAAGCACCAAACCAAGGATGTCGAGAGTAATAAACCAAACCTCATCCTTATTAAGAATTTTAGAAAGGAATGATAGAGGATTTTATTTTGAATATCCTCAAGTATAGCAAGGTGGTATAACAACAACTAAACCTTTTCCCACTAGGTGGTACAAGCCTTTTTTTTTTGGTTAGCAAGTCCAATCCTCTTCCCCCAACTCTAGTCCTAAAAAACACAATAATTGGAATTGCAATTCATATCTTTGGTAAGTTTTTGGAAGGACACCAAATTAGTAGAAAGCTTAGGGACTTGAAGAACATTCTTAAGGACAAAGGAAGGGTTAATTTGAATATCTCCAATGCCCACCATTGTACTAAGAGCACCATTAGCAACAACAATTTTTTTATTATTAGGACAAGGGGTACACATACTAAATTTGTGTGAAGAGTGGGTCATATGGTCTGTGGCACATTGACGCCTTCGTCAAGATAGAGGAGTTTGCAGTATACATATCGGAGACATGTAATCCAGAAGTATAGGAAGACTTACCTGAATGATGCAATTCCCCTGTGTTTGTATTAGCTATTTGAATGTCAAAAGAATTTGAGATGACTAACATATTGGCTAGTAATGGAATAGCTTACAAGAGAGGGTTTGGAAAAAGAGAAAATTTGTTGCAAAGCTGGTAGTGGAAGAACTGGGTTTAGATTTATGACGGATACTAGACAGAAATTAGTGATGGTTAAAAAAGGGTCAGAGCTGAAGGCTGAAAGAAAAAAATGAGCGGTTAAGGCTAGGTAAGGGGTGATTAAGGCCCATAAGGTTGTGACGAAGGCTCAGATCAGCTATAAAGGATGATTAAGGCTCAGAAGAGTGTGACGAAGGCTTAGGTGACTAGAAATGAAAGCTGGTTGATTCATGAAGGTTGAAAAAGAATCTCAGGAAGTCAAACCAAGCTTTGATACCATGTGGGAAAAGCAGTGATTCTTATTCGACTTGTCTATTTGAGCTATCAACACTTGGGATTATATACACCTAAGGTAAATCTAAGAAAGGAAAATATCTACAAGGAATTTATTGCCCAATCAACTAATCATATGATTAGGGGATTTGCCCTTTAATTCTAGATACACAAATCAACACTTAATACGAATAAACTGAATCTGACTTTCTTGGATTATAGCTGTAATATGACTGCTGTCATCAATCTTTCAACAATTTCTTCCATGTAGGTCTATCAATTTCAAGAATATCATTTAAATCTTACACCAAGTGGTCTTCATGACCTTGGCAAAAGAACCAAAGTTCAACAAACAATTTCGTCCATGCAGGTCTATCAATTTCAAGAATATCATTTAAATCTTACACCAAGTGGTCTTCATGACCTTGGCCAAAGAACCAGAGTTCAACAAAGGTAGCTCGTGAAATATTATTTGAGCCATTTCATTTTTCAGTGGTAATAACAGGGAACCCAAAATTTACAAAAGAGAAAATACCAAATTTTTAGCCTGTGGAGACAATGGATGATGCAACCATCACGTCTGGTGTTGAGAAACAGCCAAAAAACAGAGCAGATCAAAGAAAAACACCATGAAGAGGGGTCAAGTGGCCCAAACAATGGCTGGGAGAGTGTCTAGGGTGGTGATCGAAGCTTTCTGGCTAGTCAAGTGTCTAGGGTGTTAAGTGAAAGATCAAATTCTTCACCTTTTGGTCATAGAGGTTCTTATACCATGTGAAATTAGAGAGCATAGGAGAAAAACCAAGAGAATGAAATGTAGTCTATGAGAATGGCCTACATTAGTCCTTGATATTTGTGGGGAGAATTTACGGACAAGAAACTAGTTACAAAGATATTTTGACCCCTAATTATAGCCTTCATTATATCCTCCTAATCAGAGAATATGATAGCTATCTATAATAAACTCATAAAAGTAAATTTAAAGGAAACTGAAGCATGTATAGAACCAAAGATAACGGTGAAGGAATATAAAACACCCTACCACTCCCCAAAACCGTAGCAACAAATCCTTTAGCCATGGTAACATTAGAATATATATAAATGAGTCAAAAGTAAATAGAATACTCTGTTCCCCCATCATGTGATCAATAGCACCAAAATCTATGACCAACTGATGAGAAGAAGAGGAAGAAAAAACATGAAGTCGGAGTCTAAGCAATCGTAGTAGTGGATGGAAAGCATAAACCTTGATAGGCTTGGAATTAAATATATATAGCAAATTCTTCTCTTTCTAATCACATTTCTCCATCTATTAGGAAAAAAAGGTACTACTACTAATGAAATCATGGCATGACAATCAAGCTGCCATATGTATATTGTAGCATATTGTCTAATATAACGTTCCATGAGAGAACAAAACATATTGAACTGGACTTTCATTTGTAAGAGAAAAAGTACGACAAAATCTTATTGACACCTCATATGTACGTACAGACAATGAAGAAGTAGATTTATTTACAAGGCACTTAATAGGGCAAGCATTTAATTAATTTGTAACAAGATAGCCATGAATAATATTTATGTTCCAGCTAGAGGGGAGCGTTAGAATTGTGTGATGGCTAAGTTAAAGGATGCGTGTGTCAACAACTAGTGGTCATTTGTACTACTCTTCTACTTGACCTAATTTTATGATTATAAGTAAACATGCAGAGAGCCTGATGGTGTTAACTCAGTGATCCTATTCATTCTTTTGTTCTCTGTTCCCCCACTTTATTCTTTCATGTTTACATGCAGCATCAACGGAAAAATCTATCATACTAACATTGCACAACTGCAAATAGTCCAGCATCAGTTTCCAAAGTCTCAAAACCTATCTTTTGACACTGCAGAAACTGCAACGCAGCAATGTCAGCTTGCAAACATAACAGGATAATCCTTATTCATTAAACAAAAACCACATGAAATTGAACAAATAATACCCAGAAAAAAGGAAGAACAACCTTACATCAAAGAATTTAAAATACCCAACATATGCAGCCCTTAAGCATTGCTAAGAATGGGGAAAAAGAAGGCTAATTAACGGAGGACATTACAACAAATGGAGCATACCCTTTCATTCTGAAATTTGAAGGACGTAAAGACATCACTGAACTCCTTGACAGTAGACAAAAATTGTGCATCAAATGTCACTTCAAGTTGTTGGATCTTTCCCTGTACAATAAATTTTAGCTTTATAACATATGATAAAATCCTAGAATGACATTTCATCATTAAAATTGCATAGTTACTCATTAGTCATCAATGCTACTCATTAACACTGACATCAGCTAGTCATAAGATGGAAAGACAATGATTATACCTTTACAGACAGTTCAACATCACCGTTAGATGATAAATCAACCTGAATGCTACAAGAATGATCCACAATATTCAGTTCATTTTCAACAATGGGCTGCAAATCAAGGAACATACAACACCATCAACAGTCACTAAAATGACTTTGAAAGCTAAGAAAAATAACAAAAATAACTAAATGATAATAAAATATTCCATTTAAGATGCACCTCTCTTGTAATATTTCTTTTCACAAAAAAAAAATATATTACTTTCGGGAAAAACTGAAGATTAGGATTTTAAGTCAACCTCTAAATCTGTGATGTCAAGAAGTATCAAGAACAATGATAGAGAACTATATGCCTTGCAGTAACAGGGATCTAGCAATCACTCCTAGAGAGAGAATTTAACACTACTTAGGATTTGACTGCATCCAAAGCTTAAATTCATTACTGCCAGACAACAAAAACAAACAGAAATCTTAATATATAACTTTACTCGGACTAAACCAAACAACGGTCAATCCATCCTACACAGGATAAGAAAACAAAGACTTAAAAAAGCATAGACTGGGACCAAGAAAAAATAAAAAGGTCTAATAATCCCATAATGACACTGGGACACCATGAAAGAAATATGGCCCAAACCCAGCTCCTGCCAAGGTCCTGTGGACAGTATCATGACCAATGGCCATCAGTAGTAATGGGGCTGTTATAGGTTTATGGACTTTTAGGGTTGGGATTATGTTATATTTCCTGGTAACAACAGAATATACTACATGTACTTCACTCTCAGATGTCCATAAATAAGATAGTTTAGAAGGCTAACTAATTATGTCAATATCTCATTAATCGCTTTCAATTTTTAGATGGTATCAAAGCCTTTCTAATCCAAGAACTCTAGAAACCTAGCAACAAGCCTTAAAAAAAATAGTCAGATGTGCAACTCAGGGCAGCCAGACCAGCATGGCGGTAGATTGGTGAATTAAAGTTCAAAAGAAGAAGGAAGTCACAAATTTGTAATTTTTGCAACTTTTGTATAGGTTGCATTTTTCTGGCTAAATCTCGCTGTTCAACCATGACCAGGCTGTTTTCTAATTCAAGGGAGGCCAGCCTTTCGTTAGAGAATCCACCCAAGGTTTTTTAAGCTCCATTATGGCTGGATTTTACTACTTTTTCATTCATTTGGGGTGCTAATAAGGTGCAGCGTTTTTTTTTCTTCTCGTCTAAGTAATCTTTTGGCAGGAAGAGTCATTTTTCATGTTTTGGAACATGACCCAATGAGTACTGGTTCACTATGAGTTTGCAAGCTTGTGCATCAATGTGCCTGACTTTGGATCTGGTCCGATGAATTTTCTAAATCCACATTCAAGCATTCTGTTAAATAAGAGAAAAATAAGAAAAAAAAAATTGTAAAATGTAGTCCATGAAAAAGACCTATATTATTCCCTGATATATAGGAAAAAATACATATAACCATTATCCCCCATATCAAAGGATATCACGATCCCCTAAATCAAGAGATAAGACGGTTACTACAATCCTTTAAATTAAAGATAAAACCAATACTCCCTAATCACACACAATCTATTTACATGAATTCCAACAATCCCCTTCAAGTTGGACCATATAAGTCATATGCATCAAACTTGTTACAAATATAATTTATTTGTTGATTTCTTAAGAACTTCGTGAAAATGTCAGCTAATTAATAATTAGACTTAACATAGCTTGTGGTAAGGATCCCTAATAAATTCTTCTCTCTAATGAAGATTGTGCCAAGGATCCCTAATAAAATCTTCTCTCTAATGAAGTGGCAATCAACTTCTATATGTTTGATCCATTCATGAAACACAATATTAGAGGCAATGTGTAAAGTAACTTGATTGTCACAAATGAGAATCATTTTGTTAAGTTCTCCAAACTGTAATTCTTGAAGCAATTGTCTAATCCATACAAGCTCACATGTAGCTAGGGTCATAGCCCAATATTTAGCCATTGCACTAGATCTAGCCACCTCTTTTGTTTTTTACTTTTCCAAGATACCAGAATTCCTCCAATAAACACACAACCTGTAGTGAATCATCGATCTGAAAGAGATCCTATCCAATCTGCATCTGCATATCCAATTACTCAAACATGTTGATAATTTTCATACAATAATCATTTTTAAAGAGCACCATTGATATATCTAAAATGCGCATTACCGCATCCCGATGATTTTTTTGTGGAGATTGTAGGAATTGACTTATAATACTCACACAAAAGAGATATATGGTCGAGTGATCATGAAGTAATTCAAGTTTCCCACAAGTCTCTTGTACCTACCAAGATCATATAACGGCTCCCCTTATTCAGGTAAAATTTTTGCATTTGGATTCATTGGACTTTTAACTAATTTTCAATCCAACATATATTTCTCTTGAAGAAGATCCAAGACATATTTTTTCTAAGATTACAATACCCACGTTGGATTGTGCTACTTCAATCCCTAGGTCTTTAGTAGGAGATGTTGTTTGAGTTGGAAAGTTTCTTGTTGATAATTCCTTGTGATGACAATATCATCCATGTAGACAATTAGATAAATGCAACAACCAGAGGATAGGTGTGCATAAAACAATGAGTGGTTGGCCTCACTCTAAGTCATCCCAAATTGTTGAATTATACTATTAAACCAGATAAACTAAGCCCGGGGAGATTGCTTCAAACTGAAGATAGATCGTCATAGTCAACATACTTGTCCAGACTTCCCCTAACCAATAAAACTAGGTGGTTGCTCCATATATACCTCCTCCTCAAGATCTCCATGAAGGAAAGCATTCTTAATATCCAGTTGACAAAGAGGCCCTTGTCACATGGCAACAATAGACGGCATAAATCGAATGAAAGCCATTTTTGCCACTAGAGAAAAGGTGTCACTATAATCCAACCCAAAAATCTGCGTTTTTCCAACCAAATGACCCTTAAGATGATTAAAACATCATCATTATAACTCACAAAATTGTAGACACGATGAAGGTTACAAAAAGAGTGAATAGCTTTTCTAATAGCAATAGAAAAATTATCACAAGAAGGCTAGGTCGAAGCACGTTCTGAAGTTGGATCCGGTGGTGAATCATCAGGATTATCCACAGGGTCTGCAAAAGTAGAGGTGGGTACACGACGACAATAAGCCTAGAAGGGCGGAACAGACTGTGGAGGTAAACCTGATGTGTCTGTCAAAGGAACAATGGAAGAATCGAGAAATGGAAGACGAATAGCATCACTAACAATAGTCTGATCAATAGAATGAGAGGGTCAATAATAAGAAAATTGCTCAAAAAATGTAGTATCTACAGACATAAAGGACTGACAAGTTAAGCGAGAGCAACACCAGTACCCCTTTTGCAATCTAGAATATCCCAAGAAGATGCGTTTAAAAGACTTAACGACAAGCTTATCAGAACCTGGGATATGATTATCAACAAAAAAAACACCACCAAAGACATGAGGATGGAAATGATATAATGGTTATCTTGAAAATATAAGAGTAAGAGGGACCTAACATTTCAGCACTAAGGATTGTATACAATTGAGTGTAAGAAAGAAAAAGGAAAATGGTGATGAAGTAATAAAGTAGGAGATGTCTCAACTAAATGCAATTTTTACATTCTGCTATACCATTTTGTTATGGTGTGTGAGCACAAAAAAATTGATGAAACATATTTTGTGCAGTCATAAAATTTTGAAAAGAAGTAAAAAAATATTCACATATATTATTAGTTCACAAAATTTTAAAATAGGTGCAAAAAATTTTAAAAATAAAAAATAATTCAGATCGATCTTTAATTAAAAACAACTAAGGACATCGAAATTAATCATCAATAAAAGTCACAAAATACTTAAAACTCAAAAAGGAATGATGAAGACTAGGTCCCCAAATGTCAGTATGAATTAAAGAAAAAGGAAACTCAATTTTACTTTGACTCTGCTTTGGGAAAGAAACTCAGGTATGCTTACCCAATTAATATGATTCACAATCTAAGGACTTTAAATAAGAAAGACAAAACACCATTTGTTGCAATTTACGAAGGTTATCGTGTCTCAAACGATGATGAAGCAAAGTGGAAGAGGTAGAGATAGTGTAGTTTGTTGGAGACGTGGGTATAGTGAAATGATATAATCCTTGTGATTTATGCTCGTTTTCAATCGTCTGACCAATGCTGCGATCCTGTATAAGCATAGAGGAATCGAAAAAAATCAAAGAGTAATTCATAGACTATATAACCTTACTAACAAAGATGAGATTGAAATGACAACCAGGAATGTAAAGAACAGACTCAAGAGGTAGGGAAAGAAGTGTTCGTGCTTAACCAATGCCTTCGATAACAGTTTTAGAACCATTAGCAAGAATAACAACTAGAAGAGTAGAACATAAAATATCCAATTTTGAGAAAAGATGAAGATTACAAGATATATGATCTGACTTGAGTCTAAGATCCAAGACCACGAGGAAGGGGAATGTGTAAGGCAAGCAACAGGGTTACCAGTATGGACAACGAAAGCTGTGGCACTAACAGCATTTTTAGTGGCCTGATAGTGTAAAAATTTCTAATAATATGTTCTTGATAAAGAGACTACTGTGGATGGTGGGACTGCCTCAGAGTGGCCTGTTTGAACAATATGAGCAGCCTCGTGGATGACCATGCAAAGAATAACACTTACCATGAGTATGACCAAGTTTATGGCAATAGATGCATTGAAGACATTACCCCCAATTACATTCGCCACCCCAACTAACATTACCTGTTCTGCTGTGATTAGGAACATGAGAACCCAATGCTGAGGAATTAGAAAGAATACCTTCTATTTTCGGAGGAGTTGGCCCTAAGACACGCAACAAGCAAGTAAATAAATTATCTAAAAATGGAATGTCGCAACTAGAGAGAATTTGTTCGCGAACTAGTTCAAACTCAGGTTTTAGTCCAACTAGAGTGAGAATCATAAAGAATTTATCCCCTTGTTTCTCTTGTCCACCAATATCAGCAGAAATAGGCCACAATTCATTAAACTCCTCCTTCACAAACATAACCATGTCTAAATAAGCGTTCATGTTCGAATCAAGCTGTTTCAAACTTATCATCTTTTCTATTACTAAATGATAGCACTGAATATGATTAGTATAAAGAGATTTAACCTTTTTTCGAAAAGTATGACAAGTTTTATAAGCTTAAAGAAGAGGCAACAACTTAGAGTCAACAAAATGCCATAACAGATCACATAACTGATGATCTAATTTTTTTTTTAGGTAGGTTGATCAATTTCTGGAGTATCAATTCTTTTATTAGATGGTCTTCATGACCTTGACCAAGGAACCACAGTTCAACAGAAGCAGCTCATGAAAAATAATAATCCATTTAATTTTTCTATAGTTATAATAGGAGACCCAAATATAACAGGAGAGAAAATATCCAATTTTGGAACTGTGGACACCACGGAAGGGGTAGCCATCACATTGGGACGAAGAAAGCAGCCCAAAAAAGAACCTCCCACAACAAAATTCCAAAGAGAGCAACAAGGCCAAAGCAACAACCAAAAATTATCTTGTAACACAAACAGAGAGGAAAAAGGCCGAAGCAGCAACTGGGTATGTGCCTAGGATGAAAAACGACACTTTCTGGGCAACTAGATGTATTTCGATGCTTTATGGTGTCTAAGAGGTGGAGCAGCAAAAAACAGGAGGAAAAGCTTCCACCTGCAATGGCCGAAGGATGGTCGGCGATGGGGACTGGCCGGATGCACCTATTTGCAATGATATAGAAACACGACTAGGTCAACGTCTTTTGTAGAGAGGCTCACAGCCCTTCTACAACGCGACGCTCACATCTTTCCTTTTTCTTTTAAGGAAAAAGAAAAGAAAAAAACTTATAGAAAAAAAATAAAGAGGAATATTTAAATGTGTCTTTTCTCAAGGCTCTAGTATCATGTTATGTCAGAGAAAAATAGAAAAAAAAAACATAATTGTAAAATGTAGTCTATGAAAAATACCTACATTAGTCTTTGATATATATATATATAAGAGAAAATACATATAACCATTATTTACAAGAAAAATTGCGATCTCCCGTATCAAGGGATATCACGATCCCCTAAATTAAAGGATAAGACAGTTACTACAATCCTTTAAATA
This sequence comes from Gleditsia sinensis, assembly GCA_037074535.1. NCBI lineage: Eukaryota > Viridiplantae > Streptophyta > Magnoliopsida > Fabales > Fabaceae > Gleditsia > Gleditsia sinensis. The sequence continues at coordinate 6,554,166 of CM073475.1, read as the reverse complement.
AAAAGATAAAACTTATACTCCCTAATTACACACAATCTATGTACATTAATTCTAACACACTAAATGCATAAAGATGACATTCCTCACTATATGGTAGTCTTATATAATGAATGAATTTTGAACTACTTTCAATTTGTTGAATAAACAATTTTGAACTTTTACACTGGGGCACATGATGGCATTCTCAACGACCAATGAATATATAACTTTTAAAGCATGCTAGCAATGTCCAATAAAAAATGATTACTTCAATCAAAAAGTTTTTTAAAATTAAATTTGTCACGTTTTGAATACTTGGAAGAAACCTTTCTTCCACCTTCTAGCATTAATTAAATGCACAAAGATGACATGTATCACTATATGGTAGCCTTAGACTATAAATGAATTTTAAATTTTTTTTCAATTTGTTGAATAAACAATTGAAGTACTCCTTTTTTATTAGTCTAACATGCTTTAAAAGTCATATAATCTTGCAAGAAAGCTTTCTTCCACATCAAAAATTGCCAAAAATTTTGGGCACTTGATTAATTTTTTGAAAGTGTTTAGCCAACAATTAAAATGATTTTAAAACAATAACTGAATAATCTACATATACACCAAGACAAATCCACCTTCAAGCATTAAATGTACAAAGATGACATGTGTCACTATATGGTAGTCTTACACAATAAATGAATTTTGAACTTTTTTTCAATTTTGTGAATGAACAATTTTGAACTTATACATTCTCAATGACCAATGAACATATAACTTTTAAAACATACAAGCAATGACAAATAAAAAATGGTTACTTCAACCAAAAAGTTTTTGAAAATTAAATTTGTGAGATTATGAATACTTGCAAGAAAGCTTTCTTCCACCTTCAAGCATTAAAGGCACAAACATGACATGTGTCACTATATGGTAGCCTTAGACAATAAACGAAATTTTGAACTTTGACAAATTTTATGTTGTATTTCATCTTTTAAAAAGTTCAAGGACAGACTATATATATATAGAGATATGTAACAGCCTAATCCCACACATTATGGAGGATCAAAAACAACTTAAATGTAGGAAAATCAAATCGGCTTAATTCAAGGATAATCAAAATATTTACATCCCTAAAAGACTGCCACTATTTATTGAGAAGATATTTTTCACACTCCCGCTCAAGCTAGTGAGTAGGTATTTTCCACTCCCAACTTGGAAGTGATACTCTAAAAGGTTGAATTGTTTAAGCCCTTGGTAAGCACATTGCAAGTTGGCCATGTGTAAACATATACATGGTACAAATCAACCCACTATCCAACTTTTCTTTAATGAAGTGACTATCTATTTCAATATGTTTAGTTGGATCATGTTGTACTAGGTTAAGTGTTATGCTGATTGCTAACTTGTTGTCCCAATAGAGTCTCATCAGTCCATTCCAATTAATCTTCAAATCTTTTAAGATCATCTTCAACCAAAGCAACTCACACACACCTTAAGATATTGCTCAAAACTCCGCTTCTACACTAGATCGTGCTAGTACACCTTGCTTTTTACTTCGTCATGTCACTAGATTTCCACTAAGAAAAGTACAGTATCATATAGTTGACCTTCCGTCAACAATCAACCCAACATAATTTGCATCAAAGTATTAAATTTCGTTTCGAGGTACTGTCTCTGTAACTCTAGAAACGAAAACATTTCGAAAATTTCATTGAAACGCAAGATTTTTAAAAAACGTTTCAAAAAATTTTAAATAATATTTTTTTCAATTTTAAAAGATTTTAACATAATATTAATGATATAGATATATAAAATTATGTTAAAATTAATTCGAATTAATATCTATAGTTGAATAGTAAGTAAACATGTTACTACAGGGAAGACTTTAACTCAAATTCCAATATTATTCAACAACAACCTCTATCTTGCATTTATCTCTCCATCTTCTTCACTTTTTTGTAACCTCTACCTTTAAGTCTCTCTTATCGATTATGATTATATCTCTATCTTCAAGTGTCTCTCTCAGGTACTTTCCTCTCTCTTTGTCTCTCAATCTATCTTTCCATCATTTTTGTAATTCTCTTTTTAAAATAAAGACAATGAAGGAAAGCAATGTCATGACAATGAAAGAGGAGAGTAGGAGGTTGACAAAGATGTTGTGACTTGTGAGAGAAAATAACTTGATATTGAATGTAATGTGATACTACTTTCATCTACTTTCAAATTGTCAATTTTTTCATTTTTCAAATTGGTTTGATACTTTTCCATCGAAACAACTCAAAACAATAGTATTTCCGTCGAAACAACTCGAAAAGAAAGTATTTTCCTCAAAACAACTCAAAATAAAAGTATTTTCATGGAAACAACTCGAAACAAGAATATTTCTATTGAAACATTTCACAACATAGTAATTTCAATCAAAATGACATAATTTTTTAACAAACACTTTGTTTCGTTTTGCTAACTCGATTTCGTATTGGAACTTCGGAAACGAAAACATTTCAGTCGTTTCGATAGAAAAGAAAAAAAAATTAGTTCATTGATCTGCATCCATATATACCTCGACTAATAGCCCTCAATTCCTTTTAAACAATATGCCTTTGCCTGTTATTCATTTGAGATATTGTAAGACTCGGTAAGTTGCTTGTAGATTAATCTCTTTCGGGTTGTGCATAAACTAACTAATCACACTTATTGTGTATGCTATATATGGTTGTGTAAGAGACAAATAAATAAGTCTTCCCACCAAACGTTGATACATCTCTCTGTTCACTGTCGTGTCCCCCTCTGCCTCTCCCAGTCTATTGGAGTACTTGCAAGTTTACATGTCGTCTTGCCCGTCTCTTTAAGAAGGTCTATGACATTATTTTGTTGAGAGATTAACATACCTTGCCTAGAATGAGCCACTTCAATCACAAATAAATATTTTAGCCTTCCTAATGCCTTGATCTCAAACTCTTTAGATAAGCATTGGTTTAAGATCTGTCTTTATTTATCATCATCCCCTGTCCCTGTTATATCATAAACATAAACCAACAGAGCTATAATTTTCCTTAAAGATGAATGTTTAATGAACAATGTGCGATCTCCTTGACTTTTTTTATACCCTATGGCTATCATAACTCTTGCAAATCTTTCAAACCATGCTTGCAGAGACTGTTTAAAACCATAAAAGATTTTTTTCAACTTACACACTATATCGATAGCTAAATTATTCTTATAGCGAGGTGGAATTTCCATGTAAATTGTCTCCTCTAGCTCCCCATACAGAAATACATTTGTGACATCAAATTATTGCAAATCCGAATTAAAATTAGCTGCTAATGATAACAAGATCCTGACGGTATTCATTTTGACCACTGGGGCAAAGGTCTCAAAATAATCAATCTCGTAGGTTTGCGTATAACCCTTAGCCACTAATCTCGCATTAATCTTTCTATTGATCCATCTGCTCTATATTTTACTATATAAACCTATTTACACCCCACTGAATTTTTTTCTTCAGGTAATTTTACCAACTCTCAAATCTAGTTTTTCTCAAATGCATCCAGCTCTACATTCATTGCTTATTTCCATTTTTCATTAGACAATGGCTCGAATAGAGTGGTAGGAATAGAGATAGTGTTTAGGCAAACAAGAAAGGCCTTATGAGATGGTGAAAGTTTTTGAAAGACATGAAAATTGAGAGAGTATATAAAAGGCGTTTTGTGCATTCTCTAGTTCCTTTTCTAATGGCAATAAGAAGATTTTGGTCACTATTATCCATATAAGTTTCGGTTTTAGTTTGCAATGTGGATTAAGAAATTATCACTTTATTCTCAGGATTCGGATTAGATTCTTGAACTTGCACAAAATATGAAATAGCATTCTTCCTCCTTGAAAACACTTTACCATATCTCACATCCTCAAGTGCAGAACTTGGCTTTTCTAGATGATTTTTTGGCATAGAAGAGCATGGATTTTCTAAATTTGAGTCTGAACCTGAGGAAGGAAGGGAATATGATGGCAAATCAAGGGAGGAAAAATCAAGATCAATATTATCTTCCATATGAGAATTCTCCTCCTAAAGATAAAGAGAGACAAAATAAGTCTCTTGTTCATTAAAGATAACATCGACCGAGACATATAACCTTTTAAATGGGGGATGGTAACAATTATATCCCTTTTGGGTTGAAGAATAGCCAACAAAGACACATTTTAAAGTTCTTGGATTAAGTTTTCTTCTATTTGAACTGTGAATATAGACAAACGATGCACACACAAATATCCTAGGAACAAGATTATTTGTGATTCTTAAATTAGGATAAAAAGTGGAGAGTATTTCCATTGGACTTTTAAACCCCAAGACTCTAGAAGGCAAACAATTTATAAGATGAGCAGCGGTTAGAACAGCTTCCCCCAAAAAAAGATTTTGGCACATTCTTTTGAAATAGTAAGGCGCGGGTTGACTCCAGAAGATGGCCATTTTTTCCCTCTGCTACTCTATTTTGTTGAGGGGTGTTGACACAAAATAACTCATGTATTATCTCCTCTTTTTGAAAATATGGAGTTAAAATTTGATTAAAATAGTCTCTAGCATTGTCTAATCAACATCTTTTGATGTTGACTCCAAATTGATTTTTGACTATAGAGTGAAAATCTGCAAGAACACTACTAACACCCTATTTATTTTTAAGCAAAAATATCTAACACAAGTGCAATCATCAATGAAAGAAACGAACTATCGTACTCCAGAAACATTAGGAGTGGTAGAGAGACCCTAAATATCACTGTGAATGAGATAAAATGGAGCAAAACTTTTTTTGTTACAGACTGGAAAAGGTACACTTTTGTGTTTAGCCAATTCACACACGTCACAATGAAAACTTTCAAGATTCAGACCCTTAAACAAAGAGGGGAATAAAATGCTTATGGTCTCAAAAGATAGATGTCCAAGACAACGGTGATAAAGTCAATTTTTTTTATTAGATAAAAGACATTCAGAAACAAAGGAGTGAGATAACTTGTTCTTAGTGATGCTTGAATTACTTAGTGTTTCAAGATAGTAGAGGCCATCTTGTTCTCTAGCATGGCCAATTTTTCTCCCCAAATCCTTCTCTTGGAGAACACAATAATCACGGTGAAACAACACATTGCAGAATTTTTGAATAGATACAAGATTAGTGGCCAATTGAGGAACATGGAGAACATTTTTTAAAATAAGTGATGGATTTATCCTGACATCTCCTACACTCCTACACCTATTACAGTAGTCAAAGAACCATTGGCTGTAGCTATTTTCTTATTGCTTGGACAAGGAGAATATGTGCAAAAAATATTTGGTGAATGTGTCATATGGTCAATAGCTCCGAAATCCATTACCCAAGAGTCAAACAAAGGCTCTATTCAAGACATGTTATCCAACAAAAATAGGAAACCCACTTGTATATGCCAATGAATAAGTACCTGAAGGTTTATCAAAATTGTTAAGGCCAATGGGCTCTTGTGGTGGTACTACTACAACACACTCCTCTGCTTCCACTACTCCTGACATAATGGATCTTTTTCTTTTTTCCTTTTTTTTTATTGAAGAAGGGTAAACGAAATAAGGGAAGAACAGAAGGAAACAAAGGCTACCGGAAAGGAAACAAAAACAAAGGCTTACAATTGCTACTGGTTAGAAGAAAAGAAGATAAAAGGAGCAATTAAGGCTAGAAACAAAAATTAACGATGAATACCAAAAGAGGTGTTGAGGATAGGAGATTGGGAACCTACAAGAGGTGCAAAGGGGCTGGGTTGCGGCAAGAGCAAAGCAAAACGAAAAAGATAAATGGCCAAAAATAGGAGCAACGAACACCAGAAACAAGGCCAGGTTGTGCTTCCACCAGAAATAGGAGCAGATGGCCACCTACTTCACAGCTTCCACTAGCAAAAGACTAGAAACAAGGCCAGATGCAGCAAACAAAATGGGTTGTGATGAACAGAATGGGACAATGGGCGTTGGGTAGAATGGGACAATGGGTATTGAGTAGAAGGGGACGATGGGTATTGGGCAGAATGGAACGATGGGTATTGGAACGAAAAACAAAGGAGAAAAACATCGGGTGCAAGGCAAGAAAAAAACTCCAACAATGAAGGCTAGGCTTGGCCATGAAGGTTCAGAAAACTACAATGAAGGCAGAAAGGAGACTGGGTGAAGGGCAATGAAGGCCAAAGAAAAAAGAACCAGCGATGAAGGCTAGATATCTGGCTGGTCAGAGATTAAGGTTGGGTAGGCTGAAAACCTTGACAAATTTTATGTTGTATTTCATCTTTTAAAAAGTACAAGAACAGTGTGTATATATACAGAAATATGTATCAGCCTAATCCCACAAATTATGGAGGATCAAAAACAACTTGAATATAGGAAAATCAAATCAGCTTAATTCTAGGAGAATCAAAATATTTACATCCCTAAAAGACTGCCACTATTTATTGAGAAGATATTTTTCACAAACTTTTTTCAATTGGTTGAATAAACAATTTTGAACTTTTTACTATCATTAAGATTCCTAAAGAAATCAAAATTCAAAGAAACGGCAGAATCAAGTGAGATGCAGAAGCATTGTATTATTAGTCATTTTTGCATCTACATAACGTATCTTGCTTTTTCTTTAAAGCACCCATTAGGAAAAGGGAGAGTACAGAGAGTCAAGTCAAGGAGTTCAACTGAAAAAGAGCTCTCCAAACCCTCCACATAAATTTTTTTTTTTTTTATAGCAAAGCAAACTTTATTAAGAAGGAAGCAAAGAGTACATGAGAGGAGGATGAAGTATCCTCCGAATACATACAAGAAAAGAAACAAGAACAGCAAAAGAAAAAAACAGCAAATCAATCAGGTAACAAAACTACCCAACCCCTCAGCATATCTAATAATGTTAGTCCCTGGAAACAGCTATGAGCCAAACACCGAACAAAGGCCACAAAATTTTATTCTATCCCATAAAGCATCTAAAGGCTGACAAACAGTACTGAAGATACAAACATTCATTTCCAACCAAATGTTCCATATGACAGCTAAAGCGGCACAATACCACAAAGTTTTACTCTCCTTTTTCTGTTCAAAACCTTGGCAATGGTACCAAATAAGGAAGAACTAATCTAAATCTTGCAGTGAAGAAAAACCCAAACATTTTATCCCACAAATAACCATGTATTCTGCAGTGTTAAAAAGAAGGTGCTCCATTTTCTGCACTAAACATGCACATAAAACAAATATTGGGAGATAAAGCTACATTTGGCCTGCGAATCTACATGTCATTTGCGTTAAGGGAAATACGATTTACAAGTATTCACACCTGAAGCATCTAGAGCTCAAACTCTACTATCCTTAGTGGATGCTAAACAAACAGGATCAAGGAATAAAAGGGATTCAATTTCAGTTGCATCTCTATCAACGAGGCACATTATTAAGTAATGGACATCCAAGGAGGAGAGTTATCAATATCTAGCATGATGTCTATCTTTCCGATTTTTCAGTTATCCTATCTGATAAGATATTATCTCTAACAATTATTTAGAGGATAATTGTATCACTTGAGAGTTATCTTACGGTTCTTAACAACTATTAGGGCTCTCCCACCTACTTATATAAATACCCCCTCATACATGAATTAAACCTATGATTCGCTCTCTTATCTCCCTCTCACTTCTCATGTGAAAATTGAATATTGCAAGATTGCATATGCTCCTGAATAAAACAGAAACTTTGAACCAGAGCATCAAGCAGAGAAGAAAAATGAAGATTTGGGCAGACCTGAAATAAAGGTCCATACCCTCTACATAACATATTCTTCTTCCTCACTATTCATTTTCATATTACTATTACTGTCTGACCAAAATGTAACAACTAAAGAGGGTCAACCAATCATTAAAGTGATAGAAATGTTTTCTCAAAATTAAGATGCAAATTAACAAAAGAAAACAAGGTGAGTCACTGACATTGACATCAAAAGCTCAGTCAGATCACAAGAACATAAGACTCCTGAATTCAACAAATTCCATGTAGTCAATACTCAAGACCAGGAATACCACAAACTAAAAGGTTAAAAGAGAGTATAGATTATGCAAAATGACATTTTTCAGCATTGACAGAAATTTTAAGAAAGATTCAAACCCCTCCAGTTCGTAGAATGACTTTCTTGCTGTGTGGATGAACCATCGTTCCTGAATTGACTTTAAAAATAATAGTTGAATGCTCCTTGTGGAGCTTAGACTCAAAGATTCCAGCTTCAAGAATTATCTCAGCGGTTCCTTCATCATACCTCCAAGAAAAAAAGTAAAAATAAGTGCTATGATTAGCACAGTTATGAAAAGTAAACAGTACTGTAACATGCTTTTACTCATTTTGAAAATATAAGCAGTGCTAGATCAAACATGTAGGAAACATGAGACTTAATGCTTTCACCCCAAAAACCGCTTCCTACTTTGGTATGCAATAGATCCCTAAATCAAAGTGGTCCCTTTTCATCTCACCACCACCAAACCAAAGAAATATTGCATAATCTTCTCTAACCTCTTAGCCACACCCATTGGGAATTCAAATGTCAGACAGTAAAGAGGCATACTGGACAAGCAAGTTTAAATAATTGTGATGTGGTCTCTCATAGAAAAGATTCTACATTTGCTTAGAGACCTTTTGAACCGTAGGGTCCCAAAAAGAGGTAGCCTTTAGATTACCTCTTAAGTGGATGCCCAAGTAAGGTCACTAGAGAATATGACACCCCACCGTGAAGATAAAAGAATTGGGCCTGATTGTCTACATTCAAACCTCCCGTGCCTTGGTTCAATTCATCTTTAAACTAGAAGATATCTCAAAGATTTGTTGGACAAAAAGGATATCAGTAACTGCCTCTATCCCTTTCCAGAATTCCTTTCTCATTAACTCAAGCATTTTCCCCTTTCCTACACTTTCATTGTGATTTGTATTCTCTTTACAACTAATTCAAGCCTTATAAACAAGAATTTCAACAATGGATCCAACTTCTCTTAATTTTATAATTTGGTCTTTCATCTTTATTTTTGAATTCTTCTTTATAGCTTTTCTCTTTTGTTTTTTTTAATTGTGGCCAGAACTACACTCAAACACTACTTTCATGATCAACACTAACATGAACATCGGAATTTGATAGACACAAATAATGCTATAATTATTAAATATCAAGTCAAGCTTATGATGCAGGTAACAAGACCATAACACAAACTTGCATGCCTTTGAAGGAGCATTCATATTCAAACATGTCTGATTAAAGAAAACAGAGGATAAGGCACAATACTTGCTATGTAAAGTCACAGAAATGTGATGAATCACGAACTTCATTGCACACAGACATAATTCATTCTTCATAGGAACATCACCATTCGATGAAAACGAAGGATGAAATTCAGTGGCCTCATATATATCCTGCAAAGAAACAGAAACCAGTATCTGAACAGTCTCTTTTGCTAATAAATGGAGTAAATTAACATGACTAACAATGAGATTTGACAGCCGTTTTGCATAATAGCCCACTGATAACTACAGTCTTGCCATAACAAAGATGTGGTTAATGATCAAGAAGGAGTAGATGCAGTGCTTCAGATCAAACAACTTTTTATAAGTCAAATGTAAATTACTTAAAACATTATTTTATCTACATTAAAAATATATATAATCATATTTGATACAATAATGACCACATTTCTTCCCTCCATTCACCCCATTTATATCTAATTCTAATTGATATCATGAACTTTTTTCTATAGAAAAAGAAACATCTATTAAGGAAGGAGTTACAAAATAGGACAATCAGATATCTCCGAATGAAACCTCAAAATAAAGAGAAGCATAAGAACCAAAGAAAAAGAACTTTTAGTCAAAAATGCCACAAAGCAACCCAGTCTCTTAGCAAATCCAAGATGGCAACAATACCAAACTAAAGACATGAACACTATCCTTTCCCAAAACATCTCCAAAGTCATAGATACAACCTGACAAATTCAAACATTCCTCTCTAACCAAATACACAATAACACTGCAAAAATGGCATGTTAACACGGTGCTTTAGCCTCTCTTTTTGCCCCTGAAACTTATGTACTTTATTGTAAGAAAAGCCTCCAGTGATCAATGACACCCAATGCCCTCCAAAAACTCTAAAAGGTTTACTCCACAACAATGCAACTGCTCCACAATGTAAAATAAGATGTGAAAGTGATTCTGAACTGTCCATACCCATGACACAACCACCAAGATGCACTTAATCCTTGCTATGGACAAAAGGTCTTAGTCTCTGTTATGAGTAAGGGCATCTTAGTCATTTTATGTACCATGTGTAAAACATGTAAATATGCATACAAATACACACCTAACCAAATATTGTGACTTCTCAGAATCTTTCTTTGATCTTCTCTTCTTTAAGGAAATATTTACAAAACCATAGAAAGAAATAAAAAGAATAAAAAAACTGTAGATTATTGGATTTTGGTCCTTCCTTTTCTTTTTTCTTCTTATTCCCAATAGCCCAAGCACAAGTATGTGACATAGAGTCAACTTGCTAGCTTAACACCAAAATACAAAGCTGACTTACAAAAGATCAGATCTCAGCTAGTTCAGAATCAGTTCCACTCCAATTTGAGTACATTTGACTTTAAAAAGCTTTGCAGGAAACTTTAAGGATTCTTTACTAGGAGAAGCTTCTACCATGGTGTGTTAGGGTTCTAAGAACAAATTGTTCAAGGTGGTAATGCAGGCTCTATAAAAGGTAGAGGCATGGTCATGCAAAACTAGCTCAGTCCGATATGCCATTATTGTGCTGAACAAGGGCATGTGTAACATACGTGTGGAAAACTTTATGGCTACTCTCACAATGGGTGTGTAATGAGACGAGCCAAACTGAGTTTAGATATCCCAAGCTTGTGTAAAACACAAGCTCAGGTTGGGCTAACTTTAAAGGACCTGAGCTTTAATTGAGTCAAACATAAAGAGGTCAAGCTTAGCTAGTTTAGGCTTGTTCAAATAAAATGAGCTTAAATGAGCTGATCCTAATCAGAGCCTAAATTTAAGTTACCTCAATTATATTTTTATATAAATATCTTTTACTTTAAAAAATAGGTTTGCAAAGGAGCCAAAGTGGAAGACACAGAAGAATGAAGCAGCTCAATGTAAGGTATCAGTAGAGCATCACAGATAACAGGGTGATTAGTATCAGGTGAAGGGAAGACAGATGTTTCAAAGAATGTAACATCTGCAATGGTGAAGGTCATGAGAGTAACAATGTAATCCTTTGTTAAGAACGGAGTAACCAAAGGAGACGCATTTGATAGCCTTGGCAGAAAGCTTATCCTGTCCAAGGGCAAGAATGTGGACGAAGCAAATGCAACCAAAAATACAGGTGGCAAGCCATAAAGAGGTTGATCAAGAACAATAATGGAATAAGGAACCTGATTTTGTAACACAGATGAAGGCACACAACTAATAAAATATTAGGCCATACGAACAACACCCCCCTAAAAACATAAGGGCTTATTGTTGTGAATCAACAATGTTCAAGTAGTTTCAATTAAATGGGGATTTTTGCATTCAGCAACGGCATTTTGTTGAGAACCGTGAATGCAAGAAGATTGATGAAAGATACCTTCTAAAGACAAATAATGCACATAATTTTGGAAAGAACAAAAATATTCACGAACATCATCACTGCATAAAATGCGAATTAGAACACCAAAATTTGTCTTAATCTTAGTACAAAACTTTCAAAATATGGAGAACAATTCTAAACGATTTTCAAAAGAAATAACCCAATACATCAAGAATAGTTATCAATATAGGTCACAAAATAATGAAAGTTGTCCTTTGAAGTTTGGCAGACAAAGATGGCCTAAACAACAATGGAATACAACAGAAGAATCAACAAAAGTGCACATCATTGGAGATGAGACGGTGAGATGGTAGAGAACACATAAGTCATGCCCTATACCTATCATTTGTTACAACAAATAAGAAAAAAAATATACCCCTTGAGTGGAAAAATAACACAAACAAAGAAGGATCACCACATTTGAAAGAGGAACAGAGGACATGGAGACATGGAGGCTTGAGCAAGACCAAAAAAGGAAAATTGCACCATTCTGATCTTGCCAAAGGTTCACAGGAGCTTTCACACTCTTCGACTAGTGTGTGCAGGTCCAACAAAAAAGAAACAAGCCATGCATGGAGGCACATGTCCAGATGGAGGCAGTGGAACTTCACTAGAATGATGCTTGGCAATCTTTGAGGCTTCCTGAGGCATAGTTGGAGCAATTACAAAGCTAGAGAAAAGGACTAAAAGTATGTGTAGAGAAGAGCACTGAAGAGAAAACTTGAAGAAAAGACTACTCTTATTAACGTGAAGAGAGACATGAGGCCAGACAAGATTTATAAGCATACTGACCGGGAGAAATCCCGATAGTTTTGGGATTAAGATTGATACAAAATAAAGATAATAAAACCTAATAAAGATAAAGTAACAGGCCCATTAAAAAACAAGAAACTAAATAACAAAAAACAAAATAAAGTACTAACAAATTCAATTAGAATCTTGGAGACAAGGGCCGAGATATAGGGAATCAAATATAGCTATATTTTCAACACTCCCCATCAAGCTAGGTTAAATACATCAAACAAACCCAGCTTGCAAATTATCTTCTCAGGTCTTGATAGTCCCTTTGTGAGGACATCTGTTCTGTTGAAGTCAAGATGCAGATGGTTCCATCTTCAACTTTTCTTTGATGAAATGATGGTTTCTACATGTTTAGTTCTGTCATGACGTACTATAATGTAAGCAATACTAATGGTTGCTTTATTGTCACAATAAAGCTCCATAGGACTTTTCCTTCAATCTTAAATTCTTCTAGGAGAAGTTTTAGCCAGATTAACTTACTAACGTCATTAGCTAAAGATTGAAACTCGACCTCAATACTACTTCTTGCCACTACACTTTGCTTCTTGCTCCTCCATGTTATAAGATTCCCCCAAACATATGAACAGTAACCAAATGTAGACCTCCTATCAGTTACTAAACTTGCCCAGTCAGCATCAGTTGAAGCTTCAATTTTACATGATTCTTTCCTTTTCAAAAACAATCCTTTCCCAGGATATCAAGGTATTTTAAGATCTGGATAACAGCCTCTAGGTATTCCTCATGGGGGTCATGCATAGACTAACTCACCAAACTAATAGCATAGGATATATTAGGTCTGAGCTAGATAAATAAGCCTTTCAACTAGCCTTTGATATCTACTATTATCCATAAGAGTATTGTTCCCTGGTCAAGTTTTATGCTTGGGCTTGCAAGAGTGTCTACTAGTTAGCACCTAGGTAATCCGGTCTCCTTTAGCAAATCAATAGTGTATTTTCTTTGGGAAATAGAAATTCTAGACCTATTTCTAGTAATCTCCATTCCCAAAAAATATCTCACCATATCAAGATCCTTGACTTCAAATTCTTTAACTAACCTCTCTTTCAAGTATTTTATCTATGAGATATTATCACCAATTAGTGTAATATCACCAACATATACAATAAGTATAGTTGACTTGTCTCCTTCATGCTTTAAAAAGAGAGTGTGATCAGTATGGGCTTGCCTGTATCCTATCCGAAGGATGACTTTGGTGAATCTCTCAAACCAAGCTCTTGATAATTGTTTTAATGTATAGAGGTATTTTCTTAACTTACAAACTTGCCCAGTTGTACTAGGCTCTTAAAACTAAGAGGCAACTCCATATAAACTTCTTATGTCAGATTCCCAATGAAGAAAATATTCTTTATATCAAACTGGTGAAGGAGTCAGTCAAGATTAGCTGTTAGTGAGAAAAGGACCCGAATATTATTGAGTTTAGCAAATAGAGCAAATTTCTCCTAATAGTCTATCCCATAAGTGGATGAATCCTTTCGCAACCAACAAAGCTTCGAACCAATCAATTTCTCCATTGGATATGTATTTAACTATAAATATCCATTTGCAGCCCACAAGTGTAGCAACTCTAGGCTTCTTTACCACCTACATGTCTCATTCCTCTCAAGAGCTTGCATTTCATCTTCAACATCTTTCCTCTTGTTCGGATTTGTTAAAGGCTTCTTCTATAGTCTAGGGAATCTTGATCTCCTCTATCTTAAATACAAAAGCCTTCATAGAGATAGATAAATGGCCAAGCTACACAACTTGGCTACAGGGTGTTGAGCACATGTGGCAGTTTACTTTCTCAAGGAAATAAATAAATAATAAGAATCTTTCAAGAAACTAGAATCAATAGTATTATCTGAACTTGCTTCAAATTCATGACAACTTTTAGGAGCAAGAGAAGCTATTTGATGTTTCCGACGAATATAAACACGAAGTTCAAGTCTGAGTTGGGTTTTTTGTGACTGGACATCATGATCTAGATCTGCATTATCGATTTTAAGGCTGTCAATATTGGCTTCAGTGTTGACAAGGTTGGTTTCTTGAGTTTCAGCCAAAATTGCCCGATTTTCTACTTGTTCAAGACTATCAAAGATAGCTTTAAGTGTACTGCTGAAGCTGTCCAGGATTGAAGAGGAGAATTGTAGAAATTTTCCTTCACCAGTTCTCTTCCCTTGAAGGGAATTTTTGGTATAGTAAGGGACATTTTCAAAGAATGTAAGGTCTATAGTGACCAAAACATTTTCTTTTGAAGAATATAGCATTTGTACCCTTTTTGGTTGGCCGCATACACTATGAATATGTTTTTTTGGGCTTTGGGATTAAGTTTGTTGTGATTAGGTTCATGGTTATAAACAAAGGCAGTACATCCAAAGACTTTTAAGGGAAGATTGTTGAATGTTCTATTTCCTGGAAAAGATTAGGAGGATATCCAAAGGAGTTTGAAATTGAAGGACATTAGTGGGCAATCTATTTATTAGGTAGCATGAAGTGAGGATGGCATCTCTCCAAAAATGTATTGGTGTGTTAGTGGTAAGCATGACTCACAGGACTACTCCGTTTTTTCTTTTCAAGATCCCATTTTTTTGGGTGTATAGGTACATGTACTTTGATGAATAATGTTATTCTTATTGAGGTAGTTACCTTAGGTTTGGTTAAAATATTCCCTTCCATTATCGATGTAAAATTTGAATGTTTGTAGAGAATTGAGTTTTAATCATACTGTAAAAATTTATGAAAGTTTGTTTAACATCTAATTTATTCCTAAGCAAGTATAGCTAGCATATCCATGTGTGGTCATCAATGAAAGTTATAAACCATTGTTTTGAATAGATGTTGTGAGATCATGAAAGACCCAAAAGATCATTGTAAATCATAGCAAAGGGCTTGGTGGCTTTATATGGCTTGGGTTTATACACAGATCTTTGATGTTTGACCAATGAACTTGTTTCACATTGAAAATTGTCAATTTTATTGAACAATAAAGGAAACAAGTGCCTTGAATATGCGAAGCTAGGATATTTTAACCTAAGATGCCACATGACTTGATTTTGTCTTGAAAAAGTTTCCCAACTAGCAATTATAACTTATTTATCTTCATCCAAGTTGAAGTAATATAGTCCTTCATAATTCCTAGCATTACTAATCCTCCTTCCCGAGCTTTGCTTCTGAAAAACGTGATTATTTTGTGAGATGACTATCTTACAATCATAGTCTTTTGAAATTTTGTTGACTGGTAAGAGGTTACAAGATAGTTTAGGAACATGTAGGACAAATTTAAGAATAAGAATTGGGCTAATTTGGATGGTCTCCATTCTAGCAATTGGTGATAAAGTTCCATCAGCTATCCTCACTATTGTAGGGCTAGAACAAGGAGTATAAGTGGCAAATAACTTAGCACTACCTATCATATGGTCTGATGCAACAAAATAAATAATGCAAGGCCCTTTTCTTTCATTAGTGCAGTGTAGAGTAGTGGGGAATTTACCTTGCCAGGCTATAAGAGAGGTATTAGTATTTTTTTTTCTGAAGTAAGGAGCTTGTAAAGGCGGACAACTTGCTCTTTGTTGAGATTGAGGCCTCCCAAATTGTCTCCACCCTTCGGATCACTACGTGCAACACTGGATTGGTAGGCTCTACTGTCATATGGTCTGATGCAACAAAATAAATAATGCAAGGCCCTTTTCTTTCATTAGTGCAGTGTAGAGTAGTGGGGAATTTACCTTGCCAGGCTATAAGAGAGGTACTAGTATTTTTTTTTTCTGAAGTAAGGAGCTTGTAAAGGCGGACAACTTGCTCTTTGTTGAGATTGAGGCCTCCCAAATTGTCTCCACCCTTCGGATCACTACGTGCAACACTGGATTGGTAGGCTCTACTGTCTCTTGGGTACTGCCTAGGCTGCTTCTCACGGTTAAGATTATTTAGTGGCTTCCCATGTAGCTTCCACCATGTATCTCAGGTGTGATTAGGTTTTTGGCAAAAATCACACCAAAGATTTCTCCTTTTTCCACGTCTAATTTTAGTTGTCCCTTCACTTTTTTGGTTTCGCTTAAGGTTCTTGGAGATTAAAGCAGAGGCTTCTATTTGACTAGTCCCTTGGTAGTCACCCAACATTAGTTTTCTTCTACTTTTCTCCCTTCATACAGCTGCAAAAACTTCCTCAATTCGTGTTAATGGATGGATTCATATTATTCTATCCCGACTTCATCTAAGACTTTATTTAACCTTGCAAGGAAATCATAGGTGCGGGTTTTTTCTACCAATTTTATGTATTTGCCTTGGCATATCTCACACCAGTTATTGGGACACAGAATTTTTTCACAACTATAAGATTACATCAAGGGTCACCTTTGAATCCATATCTTTTAAATTTTATTTTGACCGTAATTACTGAACATATATAAAATTTGGGGACTCAATATATGATTTTTGCATATGATATAGTCTTAATTAAAGGATATAAAAAGAAAATAAATATGAAGTTAGAATCATGGAGACAAATTTTAGAAACACGTGGCTTTTAACAAGTAAAAATAAAATAGAATATACGGAATGCAATTTTAGTAAAAGGCGAACACATACGATTTTTAGAAGTAAAACTTAGAGATCATCTATTGAAACAAGTCACAACCTTTAAATATATTAGATCCATTATACAATATGATAGCAAAGTAAAAGAGAACGTAAGTCATAGGATTCAAGCAAGATTGATGAAATAAAAGAAGACTTCAAGTGTTATTTGTGGTAGAAAAGTTCCGCTCAAAGTTAAAGTAAAATTCTACCATATAGCTATAAGACCTGTTATATTGTATAGTACTGAATATTGGGCGGTTAAAAGACAATGTGAAGATAAACTCAATGTCACAGAGATGAGAATGTTGCGTTGTATGTGTTAACACACTAGAAGAGATAATATTAGAAATGAGTGTATTAGAGATAAAGTTAGGGTAGCACCTATTGTAAAAAAAATGGTGGAATCTCGCTTAAGGTAGTTTGGCCATGTGTAAAGAAGATCTGCAAAAGCCCTACTGAGAAGATTAAATCAAAGCAACCCAATAATTAGAGGCAAAGAGAAACTAAATAAAATAATAAATAAAATTATTAAGAAAGATTTAACAATTAATAATCTAACTATTAATATCATTTATAATCATTTATAATAGGATACTCTAACGTCGTTAGATCCATGTAGTCAATTCCACCTAGTAGAAAAAAACTTGTTTGTTGTTGTTGTTGTTGTGAAATATTCGGTTACACTTAAGTTACCTTGTTTAAGTTCACTTGCCTTATCTCTCAATTCAAACAATTGGGCTGAGTTCTCTAACCTTATCCCATATATCTTTCACTGTAAAATAAATGAGATATAAAGCTCCAATATGTTCTTCCATAGAATTGATAAGCCATGACATTACAAGAGCATTTTAAGTGTCCCAAGCAATATACGCTGGATCTATGGGTGTTGGCTATGCTATGGTGCCATCAAGAAAGCCAAGTTTTCCCCTACCTCAGATGATCATCTGGACCGACATAGACCACTAGTGAAAATTCCTTCATATGAGGTGATTTAGTGGAGAAAATTATTGAAGGAGGCCGTAGAAAGACTTGGAGCAGTAGGGTTAATTATAAAGTTAGGTGTAGTAGAAGATTCTTCCAGCCCCTCCTTGATTAACTCAATGAGGGCCGTTGTCTCCTCTTAACTGTGCCTATGCTCTAATACCATGTGGAGAAGAAAACCGGAGAGGAAACTTGAAGAGAAAACTGCTCTTATTAACTTCAAGAGAGACAAGAGGCCAGACAGGATTTATAGGCATCCTGGCTGGGAGAAATCCTGATAGTTTTGGGATTAAGATTGACGCAAAATAAAAGATAATAAAAATCTAATAAAGACCGAATAACAGGCCCATTAAAAAACAGGAAATTAAATAACAACAAACAAAATAAAGTAATAACAAACTCAATCAGAATCTCGGAGAAAAGGGCCGAAATATGGGGAACCCAATATAGCCATATTTTCAACAGTATGCACATTCCCCTAAAGGTTGACAACACTGCTGGAAAGGAAGGACAGCATCACTATATTTTTTTTAGCCAACCCAGCTCTGATGCCATGAAATGAGAGATGATGAGAGCCAAAGACAAGCAAGAATTTCTGAAGTATGTTAGATTATCTTACCAAACTTGCATAAACTATATTTATACAATGTAAGAGTAATTACAAGATTCAAACTATAAAAAAGATGCTGCTGTTACATTTTAGTATAAAATGCTACAGCTAGCACTACAACCATAGCTAATTAGAACTACTAATTACAGCTAACAGCTAATAGAGCCTGATGATAATACTTAAGCTTCAAATGGAACCAACCTTTACTACAAGCCAAGCCCAAGCAGCTAGCAAGCACCAAAATTATATGTAAATAAATGCACACCTTGCCCACTTATCCTCAAAATCTCTTACCCTCCCTTCTTCAAACACTCACGAAGAAACTTTCATTTTTGTGTTACAGTAAAATCATTTTGACCCAAAAAAAAAAGCCAAGAGTCAAGTGAATGTGCGCCTCCAAGTATACAGTTAATCTCCAACTTCTTTGCCTCCAGTACCGCCGAAGAATCCAAACCCCAACTCCTTGTATCAGGCAAAGAAAAAATATAAGAAGGATCAATGAGGGTCCGTTTGGTTGGGTGAAATAAATTTCAGTGGAATGGAAAGAAGAAAAAAAGAGGGAATGGAAAAGAAAATAGAATGCCATTACCTTATTTGATATACGATAGAAAGAATGAGGTAATGTGATATTTTATTGTTTAATTAATAGAAATTGAAAGAATAGAAAGATAAAATAAACAAAATGATTAAATTAATTTTAATATAAATTAATTAAATTAATTTTTTTAAATAAAAAAATTTAAAAAAAATTAAATTTTCTTTAAGAAAAAATTCTTACAAATTAATTTTTACAAAATATAATCAAATTAATTTTTTTAATAATTAAATTAAATTATTTTAATAAAAAAAATATGAAATTAACATTAATTCATGATAGAATCTTGAATTCCATTCATTATAGAAAGGAGTCACTTTTCTATCATATGATGGAATAGAACATTCCATATAATGCTTTATTCCATTAAATCAAACAATAGAATGTCACTTTCCATCTGAGATTCCTTTCTATTCCATCAAACCAAATGCGCCCTGACTTCCAACAACAAAACAAAACGGTTCCCTTCCACAATTCTTAATTCACATCTACAAAAAGAAATAACAACAACGATTGGCAGAATTTAAATTAGTTCTGTAAAATCAACCCATTTATCATTGTTGTGGTAAAACAGTTGACTCCAAAGGGCCAATCAATTTCCAATCGATTGCTAGATTTGATTTAAGGAATAAACTGAAGCTTCAATGACGTAAGTATTTGATTACTCAATGACCTTAGTAATGCTAATCCAAAATATTGCATGTTTATATTCATCATATTATCTTTATTTTTTTGATAAAAAGTGATTTTATTGAGAGAGAAAAGAGATACAAGACAGGAGGATTACCTATCTGCCTGAAGAAACCAAGAAAAAAAATAAAAATAAAAACAAATAAACAGTATTTAAAATTTGTCATGCAACAAAGCTGCCAATCTCTCTGCATATCCAAAAGTGACACTGCCTGAACCGAACTCATCCAAGTCATTTAAAGACAATGAAACACCCCTAAAAGTGTGAACATTCCTTTCTGGCTAAATATCCCAAATGATGGCAAAATCAGCGCATTGCCACAAAGAACTGCCCTCCTTTGTACGGCCAAAACCTCTGAACTTTATAACAAGAAACTGCTGTAAGTCCTTTGGCCAAACCCAACTCTCATCAAAGATCCTGAAAAGCTTATGCCACATGAAACCAGGCACCAGACAATGTAAAAATAAATGAACACCAGTTTCTGTAATATTCTTGCACATAATACAAATGTTAGGAGACAAAGCAGTCTTGGGTCTTCAAATTTGCAACATGTCATTTTTGTTAATTCTATTGAGTACCACTATCCAAATGAAAGATTTGATTTTTCAGGGATCTTTAGATTTCCAAGTGGGTTTATCAAGAAGAGAAACTTAGCTAGTAAGAGAAGAAATAAGGAAGTGAAACTAATACACACTGGAAGGATCAAGGTTCCAAACTCTCCTATCTTCAAATTGGGAAATTCTAACAATGTTAAGAAGAGGCAAAAGAGTTTCTATTTCATTCAAATCTCTACCATTTAACCCCTAGAAAACTGGAAATTCCAAGAAAGCATAGTCCCCTGAATAGAACAAAAATATTGAACCAGAGCATTATGCAAAGAAGAAAGGTGATAACGATTAGGGAAAGCTTGACAAAGAGGAATATTATCTTAATGACCCCATTATCATTTCATTAAGCCTAAAATTTACTTTATCTTCAAAAACCAACGACAATGGAACATGCTGTCTACATGAATGAAGTATTGTAGCCAACAAACAAAAACTCAAGGGACGTGGTTATGTACTCCACTAAATATACGGCTACCAGTACCTTAATAATATCATCAGAGACAACCCCAGAAAACTGACTGGAATCATCAGTTCCTCCAGCACCAAGCATACCACGAGATAGCCAATTCAACCATCCTCGTGATTTCCCTGAGTAGCGTTCATCATTGCAAGACTTCTCAACAGCAACATCAATGCCAGTAATAGCCATGTCAGAGCACCTCGAAAAGAATTCCTGTGCACATACAAGCAACAAGCTTTAAGAAACAAACATCGTTTTCTAAGAAAACAATTACCAACATATGATGCTCCTAAATCGCACATGATATAAGTATAAAAGTTACCCACAAATAAACTAATCAAACAAGGGGTATAATTCCATAAAATGACTGAATTTCTCATAAAATGATCACTAGCACAAGTACCTGCATCTGATATTCTGCAGCAGACCGATAATTCAAAATATCATCTAGATCTGATTCTTTCTCCATCTGCTCCAGCTCTCGGAGAACATCATCATCAACTGGCTAATAATCACAAATTTAATAAGAAAACATTTGTTACTAAACAATCAGAAATCATAAAACTGAATTTTTTTAAAGCATCATGCTTGATGTACATGGTTTGACCATCATCCTACTATCATAAGCTTCAATCAAAATGCATTGGTAAACATTGCAAAATAACATGGTTGTTTGAGGTGTAACAAGAATATGCATTATGGATCCTCAGTCTACTCAAAAAATTTCTGCTTTGGCTCTTTAAAGGCACCTCACTTTCATATATTCAAAGGAACAAGAGAGCTTTTATCGCACCAGAGATACTGGTTACTTATATTTCAGCTGTTATCTTTTTTTTTCCTTTTACCTTTCTTTAGGATGATATCTTATCTTCCTCTTTTCTTGTACCTATGATTCCACACAGTAATAATATTTTTCCTCTAAGTCTAACCCAAAAAAAAAAAAAGTCATGGTGTTTTTGCGCATGTCATCCTTGATACTCAACAAGATTCATATAGATTTTGTCTATGTGGAGGCCCAACAATTCTTCCTTCTGGATTGGATGAAAGATGAGTAAAATCAAGTAAAAGCACAAGGGGTTGTAATTCACGTGTTTCTCTATCACTTACATTCTTGCAAAAGTGAAAGTTTCAAAACTAATACAACCATGAATTTATATTATATTATATTATATTATATATATATATATATATATAAAAAAAAAAAAACAGAAACCCAAAGAGATCAGTGGTCTAAAAGATATATAACTTCCAGGGACTTGCATGAGTTTCAATGAGTGCTAGAATGTCACAGTAGTTTCAAAACGAAAACACCATAACACCTTAAGCCATAAAAGCAATGTATTTGGGCACTAAATGCCCAAGAGCCAAGACCCAATACCCTTTCATTCTTAGCCTTCCAACAAGTCTCCCAACCAACAAAGGAAGTCCCTCATAATTTTCTCAGTCCTTTGAACCACTCCAATCAGAATCCAAAAAAGGGAGAGATAGTAAAGGGAAATGCTGCACAAACAACTGTAAATATTAAATTCATTAAAGAAAAAAAAATAAAGTGAAAATCAAACAAGAGGTGGATAAGTTAATCCTGCTGGACAAAGAAAAATTTTAAAAAAAAAATTGTGGCTATTAGAGGCTCAAATTTAGCAGTTCTCCAATCTCATTTAATATTCACAGGGACACTCCTTTAAACATTCTTACACAAACCACCAGAGGCCATTACCATATCCCTATCCCAAAACCAGCAAAGTTAAAGGCACGCCTAAGGTGCTGAGGTGAGGAACCAGAGGGGGTCCTCATCCCTTGATGATTGAGGTGTGGTCTCTTCAGCCAGACACACCCCTTGGCGCATTTTTGAGGGAGGAAAGGCACTCTTGCCACCTAAGTGAAATCTCAAATCTTTTCATTCTTGCAAATTTTTTTCAGATACTTCATTCAGATGTTCAGATATTTTTTTGCATAGAAAAGTTTGAAAAAGGTTTGATTTGCTGTTGTTGTAAAAGGTTGTAAAAGGTTGAAAAAGGGATTTCCCAAGAGATGACCCATTTTAGTACTACTCGATTCCAAGCATGCTTAACCGTGTAGTTCTCATGGGATCCAATCTCAAAAGTTTTGATAATCAAGTACCAAATTTATTTTAAGCTGACCCACTCCCATTTGCTTGTTATTTTACTCATAGAGTGTAACAATCAGACATATGCTCAAACCAAAATAGGTGAGACACGATATCTTTGATATCCATCATGATTTTGGGTCAGAAGAAGGGTGAAACTGTTAAAGGGAGGCAAAGGGAGGTATGTGCATTGATTAGTCAGAGCATGGCTTTTGAAAAGTCCACAAATACCAATATCTTGTTATAACTTACATGTTAATGTTATGATTGACAAATTACACAATACAAAGGGTAAAGTAAATCTTGCTTTCAATTTTCCTTAAGACAGAAAAAACTAACAACTATAACCAAGTCAGCCAATAGGTAAGAAACTATTGAGCTCAAAAACCACTTGCAGTGTACCTCACGCGATAAAAGATGAACTAAGCTAACAATTCAAACCATGTGAACTCTAAAAAGTCATTCTTAAAACCTTGCAAAACTCTCAAGAATTTTATTTTACATTGACAGATAGGAATGCGTAAGCTTGAAGGAAGAGAATAGAAAACCACCTGCTCTTGTTGGAGAAAATCCAGCTTAGTCTTGTATAAGTTAATATACTTCCGACGGTAGCTTCTGTTCAGGAAAATATAAAATTATTAAATAATAAGAACAGCATGAATGTCAAAAGAGACTTCTTAAGGAAACACATCACAAGAGGTCAGATTTACATTTTTTTCTGAGAATATTAGGTATAGTAAACATATATTCAAGAAGATCGCATAAAGTAAGGACAGTATAACAACTAGAAAAGATCAGATACCATTCTATGTAGACAGACAAACACACACATGCGCATATACATATTTGATAAATAACTAAGAAAGTAGAGAAATACAAAGACAGGAGGATAAGAAATCCTCCACAAGAAAACAAAACTCAAAAGGTAAACATGCACAATAGCAGCCCAATCTCTCTGCAAATCTGAAATGGCAAACCCTTGAAAAGACCATGCTCCATACACCAAAGAGAAGTCAAAAATCTTATCCTTTCCCACAACATATCCAAAGACATCGAAACATCTTGAAAAGTTCAAACATTTCACTCCAGCTAAACACCCCTAATATAGTACCAAAAGAAACACTTCAGAGAATCACCACTCTAAATCAAAGATTCAATTATGAAGAAAAACTCAATTTTTATTAATTAATAATCAAGAGGTAACAGTAACAACAAACTGGAGCCATATATATAGGCATAATACTAGCTTTTCCATTTTTAAAAGGATACTAAGATATGAGCTTATAACACCTTAGGCCCAACTAAAACACTTACAATAAAATAGCTGACACCCAAACAACTCCACTAATTAAACCATATTTCTCAAATTAAAAACCTTAATTAAACCCTAAGTTACTCCAATTGTCCAATTACAATATCATAAATCCAAGGATAATTACATCAACATTAAATAATAAACAAAGCCACAATCCTATACTCTAATCCTGCATCATTCTCCCTTTGTTGGAAAAAACTCGTCCTCGAGTTTTGTAACAAGGAAGCAACATGAAAAGTGTTGCCAACAGTAAACTGGTGGTGGAAGGAATATCAATAGCAACACTTTTGAATTAATAAAGTCTTAAGAGATAACAAATTCAATATGCATAAGTACATCAACCATTTAAGTATTGTTGATCCCTTCAATTTCTTCAGCTTTAGGATTAACAATATTAATATTATAAATCTCTTCCATCACTTTAGTATTGTTATCCTTCGAAACAACTTCAACTGGGACAAACTCTAACTCTTAAGATTCTAACTCTTTAGGATCAATTTTTACAGGTTGTATCTGTAGCTGTTCATCAGTTTTCTCAAGATACAAAACCTTTCCAGTGATCTTTTTCACATCTTCACACATCTCACCAAGTAATTTTCTCATATCCATTAGGAGGGCATATGTATTTTCTTGATAATAACATTCTTTTTTATCACAATCATTACCCAAATAATTAGAATTTCAAAATGATTGTGATAATAAGAATTAGAATTATTAACAGTCATTATTGTTGAATCTTTGTGGTTCTGGTTGACTATATCCTGAAATAAAATTCCTAATTGAATCAGAATTCCTTTGATCATACCTTCCATGTATCCTATAATCATCATACGATTGGTAGGCCCAATAATAATGACGACGACAACTTGAATAGTAGTGATGAGACACAAGCTCAACACAATAATAACTCAAAAAAAAGTAAGGAAACACTCCATCACAAATCGAACATTTAATGGCATGGGCAACGCGATTGAGGGTGAAACTTTGAGCGGACAAAAACAGAATTAGAAGGCTTAACGGTTGCGTAGGCGAATTGGCGTTAACCTCTAATACCAATTTGATGTAGTACCAAAAAAAAAAAGCACACTACAAAGAACCACCGCTCTATAGCAACACTAAAAGAATCACCACTCTGATTCAGAAAATCCACTCTGAAGAAAAACTCAATCTTTATTAATCAATAATCAAAGGGGTAACAATAACAACAAACTAGAACCATATTTATAGGCATAATACTAGGTTTTCTATTTTGAATAGGATACTAAGATATTGGCTTATAAAACACTAGGCCCAACTAAAACACTTACAATAAAATGTGTTCCCAATCTAGCTTGTAATTTACTATTGATTAGCAAGCTAACAAGAGACTCAAAATTTGTTGCTAAGTTCTCCTCCACTCTCTATTTATTTCAAGATTTGGATTCAAAGACGATGATCGGCAATGTTAAGGAAAGTGGCAGACTCTACATGACCAGTACCTATCAAGGACACACCATTGAAGCTCATCATAGCTCATCTCTCCCTCATAAAAATTTTGATTTGTCTAGTAGTTACAATTTGGCTTTAAATTTCAATAAAGACAGCTTGATTATGTTATGACATTTTCATTTAGGGCATCCCAATTTCAGGTACTTGGAAAAATTATTCCCATCTCTCTTTTTCAATAAAAATCCAAAGTTTTTTCACTATGAAATTTGCCAATTGTCCAAACATAAATGTAATCCATATCCTACTCTACAGTATAAACCCTCTCAACCTTTTACCATTATACACAGTGTTATATGGGGGCCTCCCACATCCATAACACACTGGTGCATGTTGGTTTACATCCTTCATTAACAATCACACTAGAATTACCAAGGTTTTCCTTATTATAGAAAAGTCTCAAGCTAGGACAATTTTCAAAAACTTCCATTCAATGATTCGAAACCAATTTCAAACAAAAATACAAATTCTAATATCAAACAATGCCAAAGAATATTACAATTCCCTCCTTGGGAATTATCTTTAAAAAAGGCATCATTCACCAAAGTTCTAGCTTTGACACACCCCAACAAAATGGGATAGTTGAAAGAAAAATAGACACTTTTCAACTGATGCTATAGCCCTCAAGTTCACCAACAATGTACCCAATAGAGGAAGTTGTTCTCACTGCCCCTCTTTAATTAATCAAAAGCCCTCAAGAATTCTCAACTTTCAGAAGCCATGTCAAGCTCTCCCAAACAATTTTCCTAACATAGGCTTGTTACTGATATTCCCTCAAAGTCTTTGGATGAGCCTATGTCCATATACTTCCTCACTTATGAAGCAAACTTGACCCAAAATCCATTAAATGCCTTTTCCTTGGCTACTCCTCTCACCAAAAAGGGTATAAATGCTACTCTCCCATTACCCAAAAAACCTATAACATCAAGGAATAACCTTCCTTGAAAACTTAACAAATTACCCCAAAACCCATATTCAAGGGGAGAACTCACCACATGACACTAAATATAAGTTATGGGACCTTTCCACCCCCTCTTTTTCAGCCCATTCTTTCTCTTCCCAAGACAGAACAGCAAGAACGGCCCAAACAGCCACCAAATAACCCACACAGACACCTAGAACAGCCACAAAATGACCCAGAACAGCAGCCTAGTAATCATATCCATCCACCTAAAGATGCCCAATTCTTGAAGCCAAATTTTTAGGGGGAGAACAAGGAGCTTAAAACATACTCAAGACACAAGAAGCAATCAAAATGTTGGAACAAACAAACAACAACTAAATATTTTCCCATTAGGTGAGATCGACTACATGGATCAAATAACGCTACAGTAGCCTATTATGAATGAGATCAATAGATAGATTATTAACTATTAAATCATTTTTAATAGTTTCACCTATTGTTTTCTTTGACCTCCTTCTATCTCTAACTATCGGACTATTCCTCATCTGATCTACTCTTCTCAATAAAGCTTCTGCACGTCTTTTCCACATATGTCTAAATTATTTTAAGCAAGATTCCACCATCTTCCCCACAGTAGATGCTATCTCAACTTTTTCTCTAATGCATTCATTTCTAATCATATCTCTTTTGGTGTGTCCACACATCCAGCGCAACATTCTCATTTCTGCAACAATCACATGAAATTTCCTTGCCTCCTATGAGAAGTTATCTCCAAAATTTCAACACTAAAATTCTTAATAACATTCAAGAAGCTCTTCAGCATCATCAGTAGAAAGAACCTGTGAATGAGAAGATACATGAAAAGAAAGAATGGTACTTGGGAAATGGCTCAACTTCCTAAAGGAAAACAACCCGTAGGCTGCAAGTGCGTTTTTACATGGAAGCATAGTCAAATATAAAGCATGGTTGGTAGCAAAAGGTTTCACTTAGACCTATGGCGTTGACTACAAGGAAACCTTTGCCCTTATTGCAAAACTCAACACTATACAAGTGTTACTCTCCTTGACAGCTAGTCTTGATTGGAACCTACATCAATTGGACATTAAGAATGCATTTGTAAACTCAAAGAAGAGGTTTAAATGGAAATTCCACCCACCCTTGGGTACTCAAATAATGAGAATATGATGTGCAAGCACAAAAAATCTCTTTATGGTCTCAAACAATCTACAAGAGCTTGATTTGAGAGATTTACTACAGCCATCAAGAAGCAAGATATACTCAAAGGACATTTTAATCATACTCTTTTCTTCAAAAAATCCTTGAGAGACAAAATCACTCTACTAATTGTCTATGTTGATAATATAATTGTCACAGATAGTAATAAAGAGGAGATAACCCAGCTCAAGGCAATTCTTAGTAAAGAATTTGAAACAAAAGACCTTGGAGCCTCGAGATATTTCGTTGGCATGGAAGTGCCCAGATCAAGCAAAGGGATTTTAGTATCTCCATGAAAATACACTTAAAATTTGTTAAAGGAAACTAGGATGTTAGGATGTAAATCCGCTGATACTTCTATGGACCTCTTCAATAAAATTGGGACAAAGGAGATCTCAATTGTTGTGGACAACGGGAAGTACCAATGGTTTGTAGGAAAATTGATTTATCTATCACATATTGTCCTGACATTAGCTTTGTTGTTAGTTTACTTAGTCAGTTCATGAATAATCCTACTTAAGAGAATCAAGAAGCTATTTAGAGAATATAATAGTATTAATGATGACACCTAGAAAAATATTATTTTTTTAAATGGGAGACAAGCAGGAGCTTAAATGCTGACTAGGCAAGTTCCTTGATCGATGGAAGATCAATCTCTGGCTATTGTTGCTATTTTTGGGGTAGCTTAGGCACATGGAAGAGTAAAAAGCAATTAGTTGTAGCTCGTAGCAGTGCATAAGTTGAATTTAAAGCCCTAGCTCATGTAATTTGTGAGAAAATATGAATTTAGAAACTGCTTAGTGAATTGCAATTGCCAACAATTACATCTAGGAAATAGCTATGTGATAATCAAGCAGCCTCTCATTCATCATGAACAAACTAAACGAGTGGAAATTAATCAACATTTCATAAAATAGAAGTTGGAACAAGGGGTTATTCAAGTACTCTACACTCTTACTAGACAACAAACTGTGAATATTTTCATTAAAGCCATTCCAAGGGTCCAATTTGACATACTTCTATCCAAGCTGAGAATGGTTGACATTTACTATCCAGCTTGAGGGTGGGTGTGGGATTTCCTATTCTATCTCTCTATCTTAGGAGATCTTGCTATTCGTTAGTGTATATATTGGTTGTAATTCTTAGTTTCCTATTTTGTAGAGTCGAATCTTTCAATTATGTATGGTCATATTTTTTAGGCAAATATCAAGGGGAGAAATCAGATTTCGATCTCTCTTGTATATATTTCGCCCCACATACCTATTTTTCCTCAGAAGAAATAAAAGAAATTTCTTCCAGAAATTCACAATAATATTGAATCGATGATCAAATGCAATGCAATTTGGAAAATAATGTATCTGCTTCTGTGTGTCCAATTTATACATCCATTATATTGAAAATTATGCAAAGGCCAAAAGCCCCAATTTTTCAGCATTAAATACTAATTATAGAAAGAATCAATTTCCATGGACTTACAATCGCTCCCCAAGGTATCTCCATGAAGTTTTCTTTAATTTCTTGCGAACATCTGAAAGGACAGATTCCTGTGCATAGTGCCACCATAATAATTGCCAACCCTCAAGCTTCCTTGGTAAAGGGCTATGCCAGGGCCGATATTGACCATATCTACATAATATAATAAATTTTATAAAATAGATACAAATTAAAAAAAGTATTATTTTATGAAAGAAAACAATTCCATTAACTGAGAAGAAATTACAAGATTGAAAGATTAGACAAGATACAATAACAATAATATTTATTATGCTGATCATACTATGGGAAATGGAAAACATATTCCCCTTGAACAAGTTATAGAGACCATTCTTGCAAATGAACCCCATTTCCTTGTATATATCAAAGATGGAAGAGAAGAATCTCAATTTTCCACCTCTTCAAGTACAGATTTGGTTACCTCAAACACTATCCCAAATAAACATCATCATAAATGAAAAAAATAAATAATATTAAATTTACATATATAATTAAAAGAAACACAACAACCAGGAGATTAGTTCATACAAGTATCTCTAACTAATCAAGTATAAAAACAATTCCGAATTGAAACAAATTTTAGTACCAACAACTATAATACTTGTACCATAGACGTTGATGGAACCAAGATAAAGAGTTCAGTATTATTTACTAACAAAGCAAAGGATTACAGTGAATAACCCTTCCTTGGAGTCAAGCTCCTACAGCATACCCATACTCAGGTATTTTGTCCCCTCTCTACAAAATGATTTTCCGTTCTGAATCCCTCACCCACTTCTCTCAACCCCTCATATAATCCTCCACTACTAAGTAGCTTAATCCTCCAATACTAACTAACTTACTAGTCAATGACTTTTCTGCCCCTATTCTTTTTTTTTTTGGACATCAATAAATCATTGCATTCAATAAACAAGCACAAAAGCCTAAAACTTACAGAAGCTTTACCAAGGCACAATAAGTAAATAAAATACAACTCAAGCCAACACTTCTAAAGAGGTTAAAAATCTCAAATCAAGAGACAACACACCTCCTAACTAGTACTAACCAAATATTATGGAAAAAATTACAATATATTTAACCAGACTACAACCTGCTAAACATCTCATAGGAAGATAAAAAAGCCATACAAAGAGAGGCAATACATCTCTCAATTTTCTCTGAAGATTAAGACTCCTTCATTCAGTTCTTCTTCCAACCTTGAAATATTGTAAATCTAGAGAGTAAATTATAGATCTTTCTTGAAAAATCTAATTAGCACTAGATCTCTTCTGAATATAGGAAAAAAAATCCCTAAGAACAACTTTTTCCAAAGAAAGGAAAATACTTTCCTAATGAAAGGAGAAAACTTCCCTAACGGAAGAGAAAAAACTTCCATAAAAAAAGAAATTATTCAAACCTTGTAGGAAATAGAAGAGAAAGAGAGGAGGGAGGGGGTGGTTGCCATTGCAACCAACCCCTACATTGTTGTAGCTGAGGAGAGACCTCTGCTAGGGTTCTTGGCTTCCTGCCGCTCCTCCTTTCATAAACCTTCCACACCTTGGGCCTACTATTGTGGCCTAACAATTGATCCCCAACCTCACTGTCATGCTCATTCCTAACAATACCCCTTGTTGGATCAACAACCTTGTCCTCAAGACAGAAGTGTGGGAATTGATTAATCAAAGATGAAGCCTCTTCCCAAATGGCATATTCAGGGGCCAAACTAGCCCATTCAATTAAGCATTCCCGTGAATAATGACCATGCTCCATCTTTTATCAGATAGCCAAAATTGTCTCAGGTTCTATCACCAAGTCTACCTCCATATCAATAGGAAAAGTGGGAGCAATAGTGTGATCTCCAATAGTCCTTTTTAACAGAGAAACATGGAATACCGAGTGCACCCGAGATTGAGGAGGAAGACTAAGTTTATAAGCTACTTCTCCATAATGGTCAATGATTTGAAATAGGCCGTAATATCAAGGAGACAACTTGGAATAGATGCACTGAGACAAGGACACTTGTCTATGAGGCCATAATTTTAAATACACCCAATCACCATCAGCAAAGTCAATCTTTCTCCTCTTTTTATCAGCATAGTACTTCATTTGATCTTAAGCCTTACTAAGATAACCTTTCAATTGTCTTAATGCTTCATCACGATCTAAAAGTTCATTTGCCACCGCTTCCACCTTAGTTTCTCCATGTAGATAGGGAACTATTGCAGGGGGTAGACAACCATAAACTGCTTCAAAAGGAATGGTACCTATGGAGATGTGAAACGTAATATTGTACCAAAGTTCAGCCAATGGTAACCATAAGGACCAATTACGTGGTTGTACTGAGGCGAAGCACCTTAAGTATGATTCCAAACACTGGTTGACCACTTCTACCTACCCATCGGTCTTTGGTTGATAGGATAAATTCATTTTTAAGGCTTCCCCTTGTAACTGAAAAATCTTACTTCAAAACCCACTTACAAAAATGGGATCCCTATAAAGAATATCATGCAATCTTACAATTTCTTTGATGAGGAAAGCAGCAATGGTTTTGGCCGAATAAGGATGTTTCAACAAGATAAAATGAGCATATTTAGAAAGGTGGTCTACTACCACTAAAATTGCATTATGTTCTTTAGACGTGGAAAGTCGAGTAATGAAATCTAATGAAATTTCCTCCCAAATTCTCAGCGGAATAGATAATGGCTGTAACAATCCACTAGGCAAGGATTTTATGCTTTTCATTTGTTGGCATGCAGGACATGCTTGAACAAATTTCATCATTGTTTTCTTCATTCCAATCAAATACAAGTTAGCAGCCAATCTCCTATAAGTTCTCAAGTATCCAGAATGCCCCTGAAGTCGAAGAATGAAATTCCTTTAGCAATGTAAAAATTAATTCTAACTTTGTAGGTCTCACCAATCTCTCCTAAAAAAAGAGTACCCTGTTTTGCAACAAAAAACCTGATTTATTGTTCGGGTAAGATTCTAGTGCTTCCCTTATTTTCTGTAAATCAACATCGTTTTTAATCTCATCCAACAACTCACTCTCCTATAGCCAAATAGGATAAGAAATTATGGTAGTTAACTCTCCTTCTATTGGCAGCCTGGATAACGCATCAGCAGCTTTGATTTTAGGACCCAGTTTATATACCACCTCAAATTTGAAACCCAACAATTTGGCCATCCAATTTTGTCGA
The DNA here is from genome assembly GCA_037074535.1 of Gleditsia sinensis. Lineage (NCBI taxonomy): Eukaryota > Viridiplantae > Streptophyta > Magnoliopsida > Fabales > Fabaceae > Gleditsia > Gleditsia sinensis. The sequence goes on along the minus strand of CM073475.1, from coordinate 6,521,546 downwards.
TCTGCAGTAGTTATCCTCTGATTTAACAAGTCTTTCAGTCTTTCTTTGATCTAAATAGACTACAAACTCTTCCCATCAAGTAGTGCCTCCAATAATGAATAGGTAATACTACCACCATAAGCTCCTTCTCATAAATAGATTTTGGAAGATGAGTAGGAGACAAAGCCTTGTTGTAATAAGCTAACGGCTTTCCATTTTGCATTAGGATAGCACCCAAACCAGTCCCTAAAGCATCACACTCAAGGACAAACAACAACAACAACAAAGCATTTTTCCATTATGTGGGATCGGCTACATGGATCAAACAGCACCGCAGTGGCCTATCATGAAAATTCTAAAAGCACAAGAACAGGAGCTATAGTGATAGCCTTTTTTAAATTTTCAAAAGCTTGGTGTATCTTGGTCTATGTCAGTTCTGTAAAGGCTTAGCCAATTTACCATACTCCTTAATAAATTTTTGATAATAACAATCAAGCCTAAAAATCCCCTTACCCCTTTAACATTGTAAGGAATAGGTCATTCTAGCACACTGGCTATCTTCTTTGGATCAATCTTCTTTGGATCAATTGCAACCCCTTCTTTAGACAAAACATGGCCCAAATATTCTACTATATTCTTCCCAAAACTACACTTACCTTCATTAACCACAAATTGCTAACTTGAAGAACCTCTAAAACAGCAGCTAGATGCCTCAAATGAGAAACCCAATCTTTACTATACACTAGTATATAATCAAAAAATACTAGTACAAACTTACGCAAAAATGGCTTGAAAATCTTATTCATGATTGTTTGGAATGTTGCCGTAGCATTCATTAATCTAAAGGGCATGACCAAATATTCACAATGCCTTTCATGAGTGCGAAAAGCGGTCTTTGCCACATCTTCCTCCTTTATTCGAATATGATGATAACCCGATTTGAGATCCAGCTTTAAGAAAAAACACGCCCCATGTAATTCATCAGTTAACTCGTCAACTACTGGGATGGAAAACTTATCTTGGATTGTAACTTTATTCAAGCCCTATACTGCACACATTCTTCAAGAACCATCTTTCTTCTTAACTAAAATCACCAAGCTAGAAAATGGACTAGAGCTATTACGAATAATTCCCAACTTGAGTAACTCAAGGACTTGTCACTTTATCTCTCTTTTTTTATGTTGTGGATACTAATAGGGTCTTATGTTGACCGGCTTTGTTCCTTTTTTCAAAACAATCTGATGAGCAACCACACAAGGAGGAGGAAGGCCTATGATTTCCTTAAACACCTCAGGAAAATTCTTCACAAGCTTATCCAAGTCGTGTCTCTGCCGTATTGTGCATTCCCCCACTTCTATTACATTCAAATCATATTCAATTTTCCACAGTACTCCTTCAACCATTCAGGTGGATGAATCCATGATCCCTAAGAGAGAGCCAGCACTGATCTCAAATCTATTATGACCATAATTGACATTTTTGACCCCTTGAAGCTTCACCTTTCCCTTCTCTGATTGAAAGGACATAGACATTTCCTTCCAATCCATCACAACCTTTCCCAAAGTCTCCAACCAAGCTACTCCCAAAATTATGTCGAGTCCCCCTAAATCCAAGAGATAAGCATCTATCAAAATGTTATTTTTGCCCAATTGCAATGGTAATCCCTCACACTTCACATTTGTAAAAATTTTGTAACCATCACCCAACCTCACTTCAAATTTTTTAAATTATTCTACTAGAACATTTAAGGCAAACGCTACCTGTGGAGCCACAAAATTATGGTTGGCCCCACGGTCTACTAACACCAAAATGGGCACTCCCATAAGCTTCCCCTTCAACTTCATTGTTTTAGTGTTCTCATTTTCGGTCCTATTGCACCTAGTAATCCCATTAATTTTCACTCTAGCTCTTCTCCTTCCCTTCCATGATCAACTTCGAAGCCAAGATCTCAGTGTGACCATCTTCACCTTCTTCTTCCACAACTACCAATCGAAGATCTTTTTCCAAACACTGGTGTAACAGGTGAAATTTTTCTCCACATTTAAAACAGAATCCTTTGTTGCGACAATCCATCAATTCTTGGTAAGACAAGTACATGGTTCCTTTCGCCTTCTCGAATGTAGGTCTTTGGTCATTCTCCCATCGCTGAGGCATGCTTGTGGCGTTCAAAGTCGAAAATGCTAAAGTCTTTGACAATGAGGAAGAAAACGATGTTGCTCCCTTCACTTGCCGAAACAACACCGTTCCACTCAAATTGGAAATGGGCCTGGTTGGGTTCGACGATACAAACCCCTCTTGATCCTTCTAGGTTGTACTCGACACGAAATATCGGCCCACAACACTCTAACCTGCCCTTACACAATACGCAGCTATCTCTGTGTTAACCATGATGCCCTCCATTTCACGTTCCATGTCCTGTGCTATCTGCATCGCACGCCACCTCAAATTTGGATGGAATGACCTTACCCTCTATCGCAGGTCAGGACACAAGCCACACATAAAATATCCCAAGTACTGACCCTCTAATAAACAAGAGACTTGGGCAAAAATAAACTCAAAAGTGCCAATATATTCTTCAGCAGTCCCAAATTGACATAATACTGAAAGCTCCTCATGATCATAAATCGTACCCTCATATCTCAACAACAACGCCTACTTAAATTTTACCCAAGATAGATTTTCATCAGTCTCCCTCAATAATGTGAATTAGTGTATGGTATTATCCTTCATGCACAGCCATGATAGTTTTACCTTCAAGTCATTCGAAGTGTTGTGCACTTCAAAATAAGCCTTTACTCTTTGAATCCAACCCATCGGGTCTATTCCATGGAATTCGAGAAGCTCAACCTTCACCGAAACAAGATACTCATCCCATCCATCTTGGCACATTTCCAAACTCGGCTATTTCATTGTATTTTTCACTGGTCTTTCTATAGAAGAGGAACTATCTAATAGCACGGACCTCCCCCCTTCAACTCTTTTTCTGGTTGTTTTCTCCTTTTTCCTCTGCAACGCTTGTAGTAAATTTTCTTGTGACTATTGCATCTTCTCAAACATTAATTTCTGCATCTCTAATTGAGAATGCTGCATTTCCACCAATGCAGCCTAAAAATCCCCCATGGTTGACTCCAATCCTTCCATCTGCGTACCAATCACCTCCACTGCAAACAAACGAGCCTCCAACGCCTCTCCCGTCAGTTTTGGTGGCATTGTTATCTAACAAGTCAGACCAATGATGGAACCGAGATAAAGAGTTCAGTATTATTTACTAACAAAGCAAAGGATTACAATGAATAACCTTTCCCTAGAGTCAAGCTCCTAAAGAATATCCATACTCAGGTATTCTGTCCCCTCTCTTCAAAGTGATTTTCCATTCTAAATCCCTCACCCATTATTCTCAACCCCTCATATAAGCCTCCATTCCTAACTAACTTAATCCTCCACTACTAACTAACTAACTAGCCAATGACTCTTCTGCCCCTATTCTCTTATTCCTCCTTTCGTAAACCCTCCAAACCTTGGGCCTACTATTGTGGCCCAACAATTGATCCCCAACCTCACTGTTATGCTCATTCCTAACAAAAGTCTACCCTGATCACCATTCTGTTGCCTTAGTCTGAATGCATTACCAGATGCGTTTATTATAAAATTAGACAAAGGTATTGTATTTGGGATGCAAGACCAGTTTAAAGCACAGAATCATTGAGTCAATGATTGGAAGCATCTTTCACCTTCATTTATCTATTCCCATTTCCCTTCCACCACAATAGGATAATGTAACAGACTATGCCAGACTCTTAGCAGGGGGAGAATTTCTCTATTAAGTTTCATTCAACAGGTTACAGGATTTTTTATTATAAATAAATAAATTTTAGTATAAAAGAAGAAAATTAGGTGAAGAGGTGAAGTTCACCATGTATTGCAAGAGTTCTGTTTTCTCTGTATATTTCTATCCTTTTTTATAAACTTATATATCTCTATCTTTAGATTATTTTATTCATATAAGGGCTACTAAATTTACAGTTCATATAGATGACTTTGTCCCCAGGATAATACTCTCACAAAATTTTATTAACAAAAAAAAAGAGTTTGAACCTCCGAAACTAAATAGAAAACCAAACATACATTCCAATTGCTGTGCCACAACCCTAAGATTCTTTGGGGAGTGCTCGCCAATTTCCAAAACTCAGATAAATCAGTACATTGTAGTTCGTTTTAAAATCTTATGAAATAACTAATCACTTAAATTTTGAAAACCAAAAAAGAAACCCTTACTTGATCTCTTTTTTTAAGTCAAAACTAGTTCAAAAGAATAATGAAATAAAGTTCCTTTAAGGATAATTTTTTTTTAATTTAAATACAAAGATTCCTTCTTCTTTTTTCTCCTCCTCTCTCTAAATTTATTCGAATTCTTTAAAACAACACATTATGTAGGAGTTAGAGTTTATCTTTATCTTGAGTCTTTGTCCTCCTTCATCATTTTGTTGGATAGAAAAAAGAAATTTCATTTAGAATCAAGAGAAGTACAAAGCCAGGAGGATAAGAAATCCTCCAAAGGAAAACTAATGGAAGAAGAAAACAAAGGAAAAGGAAAGAAAACTCAAAGCTAAACATGCACAATAGTAGCCCAATCTCTCTGCAAATCTGAAATGGCAACCCCTATGAAAAGACCATCCACTGGACACCAAAGATTAAGTCAAAAATCTTATCCTTTCTCACAACAGATCCAATGACATTGAAACACTCTGAAAATTTTGATGATTCCTCTCCGACCAATCACACCACAGAACTGCGAACACAGCAAAGTTCGACAAAATTTCAACCTCTTTTCTTGAAGCAAACCCATTGAACCTTATTAACAAAAAAGCCTCTAAAGAGTTAGGGAACACCCAACTTTCTCCGCAAACATCAAGCAGCTTAGTCCATTAAAAAAAAAAAAAAAAAAGACAGCACTCTTGACAATGCAAAAACAGATGAGCAACTGATTCTGAACCAGTCATGCCCATAACACAAATATTAGGAGAGATGACTGTTTTAAGCCTCTGAGTCTACAATAAAGTATTAGGAGAACTTTTTAGACTTCACCTTAGAAGGAGCTTTAGACTTCCAAATGATTTTATCAAAGATAAAATTTTCCCTATTAGGAGAACAGGCTAAAAAAATGAAGGAAAAACTTATTAGAGTAAACAACAGAAGAATCAAGATTCCAAGGACTTCCATGAGTAGCAGTTTTAAGGAAAGAAGAGGATGAAAAGAGTCGTAACACTAGGAAATAAATTTCCAAAGACTTCCATGAGTAGCAATGAGTGCCAAATTGGCATCCCACCATTTTGATTCAAACCCACTGCATATTACCTGATGCCATAATGAAGAACTCTCTTGAGGAAAACACCATAGCCATTTACCCACCAAAGTAATGTTTTTAGCCACCAAGTTACCAAAACCTAAACCTCCTTCACTCTTTGGCCTACAGCAAGTATCCCAACCTACAAGATGATCCCTTCTCAAATAACCGATCCCTGACCAAAGAAAATCCTGCATGATTCTCTCCAATCTCTATGCCACAGCTACAGAGATACAAAACAAGGAAAGAAAATACAATGGGATGCTAGCCAAGCAAAACTGAATAAGGGTAACATGGCCTCCCAAATAGAAGTTCCCTTCCAATTATCCAACTATTTGGAAACTTCTTGAATCACACGATCCCAAAAAGAAAGAGCCTTTGAGTCTCCTCCTAATGCAATACCCAAGTAAACCAAAAGCCACTGAAGAATTTGACACACTGCCATAGCAGCAAAATTACCTGATCGTCATTGGCCACATGAACACCTACCAAGCCACTTTTACTCAAATTAATCTTAAGTCCGGAAATAACCTCGAAGAACTGTAGGAGAGAGAACATTGGCAAAAACCACTTCATCCACCTCCAAGAATAGAATAGTATCATCACAAACTTCAAATGTGAGAACATCACCTGCCCTTGTACCGACAGAAAATGCGTTTGATAATTTCCTCTCCACAGCTCTAGAAAACATCATATTCAACACATCAACCACAAGAGTAAACAGGAAAGGAGACAAAGGGTCCCCTGCTTGATACCTCTCTATCCCCAAAACCATTACATAGGTTCACTGTTAACAACAGCTGAGAAAGTAGCCGAGGACAGACAACCAACCTGAGATCCAACTTCTCCATTTGGCCCCGAAACCCTTTCTAACAAGAACCTTATCAAGGAAACACCAACTGAGTCATAGGCCTTCTAAAAATCTAATTTAAAAACAAAGCCTTGTTTCCCTTCCTTTCTCATATCTTCCACCATTTCATTAGCCACTAAAGCTGCATCCAAAATCTGCCTACCCACGAAAAAGCACTTTAATTCTCTGTTATGGTATCAGTGAGAACCTCACTCAATCTCCAAGAGTGAACCTTAGTGATTAACTTGTAAACACTGGTCACCAAATTAATAGGCCTGAAATCCTTAACTCTAATGGACTTATCCTTCTTGGGCACAAGGGTAATGGAGGTAAAATTCGTACTCAAGGTATCTTACCATTGTGATGAAATTCTTCAAACAATCTATGTAAATTTCCCTTAGTTATATCCCAACAGTTCTTAAAAAAAACCACTGTGCACCTATCTAGAGCGGGAGCTTTATCTTTTCATTACCTTTAGGAGTTTATTTTGTACCCAATCTCTACTTTCAAGTACTACAAATAAAGAAGATATGGGCTGCCACAAGGTGTGTAAGGGTTCCTGCTATGTGCAAGCCTTCACATTCATCGTATTTATGTTCTTTTATCCTTAATTTTTGCATGGCATTAGAACCTTGATCGAGAGAACAGACCTTCAATAGCTTATAGTTTTCAGAGCTGCAGCTCTGACCACTTCTTCAATGGAGCTCAGCCCCCTCCCCATTTTTGTTAGGCAAATTTTTTAGCAATTCTCTAGCTACTTTTTTTGCAGAACTATCGTCACCTTTCTAGCGGTTCTCCATCTATTTACTACCCTAAGTACATCAAAGCAGCGATGTTATTTCTCCGGTTGCAGGTCATTCTAGCCAATTTTTCCACTGTGAATTATGCCAGTATATTAATCTCTTTGCCTACTTTTTAAGCAGTTTGTTAGTAGTGCTCTTTATTGACCTCCTCGGTGATGTTCCAGACCAACATGTGATAACTTTTTGTATGTTTCAGCCATTTTCAGACTTCGATTATTGATTCCAAGTCATCTCCTGGGCTGCCTTTCATCCAAAAAGTCAACATGATGCTCAACAAATTTTTCCATTAAGGGGAGTGTTGATTAGTTTCTAATACTATCTAGTTTTTATTATTGAGCTCTTTCATTTAAGTTTGTTATTTTTCTCTTCAATTGGGTTTTATTTGTAACAAGCTTAAGCAACTATAATCATCAGCTTGAAGGGGAGAGTTGTGAAACCCTACTAAAGTGGGTCTCCTAATAGATTAGAAGTTTATCATTCCCTATGAGTCATAGAGTTTATCTTTATCTTGAGTCCTTGTTATCCGTTACCACTATCTCAAGAGTTTATTTTTTATTTAATCTCTACTATAAATTCAGAGGGGGGGGCTGCCACAAGATGCGTGAGATTTTTTCCTGTGTGCAAGCCTTCCCATTCACCATACTTCTGTTCTTTTTATCCCTAATTTTTACAGATACTAAACTACTTTAAAACCCAATTTTACACAAACTTATAATTAATTGAGAAAGATTCAAATTTATACTGATTTACAAGGCTAGTTTTAAATTAAAATAGTTCCCCCCTTAATGTCAAACTTATATCTTTTAATTTATAAGAGGAAATGGATAATTCTTGCAAACCATAATCAATAATGGGATGTCAGGCCCAAATTTTAATGAATAGTTCCCATTCAAGGACAAATATGAATCACAACTAGCACAGGAACAAAAAGAAAAAAACCAAAATAAAGTTATAAATGGTCACACTGTAATATTTCCAACAGCAGTATATAAAGACATCAATAACAGTAAACACTACAACAGTTATAAGTTTACAGCAATAAACTTACTTTTCTCTCAATTGAAAAGTGCATACATAATCCCACATACGAAACAACTGTTGTAACTGAGCCTCCTCTAAGGAGATAACCTAATAAATAGAGATCACATCAGAATGATATTAAACAGAGGTAGGACAAACAAAACAACAATACATATTTAAACTTAACAATTGCCTTCAGAAAGTGTACAAACCAAACCAGTCAATTCAGCAGTGACAGAATACTGAGGAGCATTGTCATCAAGCTTTTCAGATCTGTTAGCCTAGTGTATTAGAAAGGAAAAGAAATTGATTAAGAAACAACTATCAAAATTTCAATTGCTATTAGTGACCAGGATGCATTACAAGATAAATCATAACCCAAATAATAAACTGGAGGGAAGCAATAAGCGCAACACAATGCACCCCTGCCAAGCAAATAGCAAAAATATGACAAAATTTTCTTCTTCTTTTTTTGGTTTGATAAAGGAAGACCCTGTTAACAGAAGAAAATGCACAATACAAGAGGACACAGAATCCTCATAAACAAGGAAAGAAAAAACCAGCTCAAAAGAGAATGTGGACGGCTGGATGCTGGTAGGCAAAGTTTGGATGCTACTTTAGTAGCAAATGAGGTTGTGGACGATGTTAACAGAAGGATTGTCAAGATGTTAGTTTTAACTTGGAGTTTGAAAAAACTTATGATAGACTAAGCTCAGGTTTTCTTTATAAGGTTCTTGCTACAAAATTTTTTTATCAGAGGGGCAGAGTTGGAAATCTGGTTGCCTTTTCACTGCTACTTTTTCTGTGATTGTTAATGGTAAACCTAAAACATGGTTTTGAGGCCAGAGAGGAGTTAGGCAAGGTGATCCCCTTCCCCCTCTTTTCTATTTTGGTGGTGGATGTTTCAAATTGGATGCTTACTAGAGCTATAAGTAGGGGTTCGATTAAAGCTCCGACAATTGGCACTAGGGAGATCATAGTCTCCCACTTGCAGTTTGCAAATGATACAATCTTGTTTCTACAAGATGACAAGCACAGTTTCATACATGTTCTCCACATCCTTCAATTCTTTGAGACTGTCTCGAGTCTGAAAATTAATTTGGCTAAGTGGGAGGTGGCAAGGACATATGTAGATAGCCAAAGTCTCTTCTCTCGCTGTTTTGGTAAGTTGCTAGATTTTAAAGTGACCTCTTATTTATCTAGGTGTGCCCTTAGTTGGGAATTTACATGCTACTTCTTTTTGGGATCTAGTGGTTCAAAAGATTGCAAAACAATAAAATAATTGGAAGGGGGCCTTTTATTCCTTAGGTGAAAGCATCATGCTTAGTCAATCATGTTTATCCAACATACCTATACCTATTTCATGTCTCTTTTTAAAATCCCACAAGTGTAGCCCATTAAGATTGAGAGGATAATGAGGAATTTTCTTTGGTCAAGTGCAGGACAAGATAATAGAGTTCATTGTTAGTTGGGAAGTGTGTTGTAGACCCAAGAAGGAAGGGGGCTTGGGTCTTGGAAATTTGGTGTCCAAAAAACATTGCCGATATGGTTATGACGTTTTCCTTTTGAAGTGAATGCTTTATGTCATAAGTTTATTCGAAGCAAGTATGGGTCCAAACAGGTGGGCTGCCAACGTTGTAGTGAATGTGACTCTTGCGAAATCCTTGGAAATTTATTTCACAAGGGTAGTTATCTTTTATGCCACTGGTTTCTTTGACATTGGGTGATGGCTCAAAAATAAGATTTTGGGAAGATACTTGGGTGGGTAGTGTTCCTTTCATTGAAGCTTTTCCTCATCTTTTTTGACTTTCTACTTTGCAAAATTCTCCCATCAATTCTAATCATTCTTTGAATTTCCATTTTTTAGAAATTTGAATGATAGAGAAAGTAATGAGCCTCAGCCCCTTTTGAATTTAATTGAATGTGCTCCTCCTTCTTCTACTCAAGATTTGAGAGGTAGGAATTTGGATGCTTTAGGCATTTTTTCTTGTAAATCTTATTTTCAATTCCTAACTCGCATTCTCCCACTAGGGAAAGATTTTTTGGAATAAATTATTTTAGAATTAATGTAAATAAAATATGAATCAATTAAAATTATGTGTGATTAGAAAGTATCAGTCATATCCCTTCATTTAGGGGATTGGAGTAATAGTCATATTCCTTAATTAGGAGATCATAATTATAATTATGTTTGTAATTAATGGTTTATCAGTATTTTTTTCTTATAAATATTAGGGACTAATGTAGGCCTGACTCACAAACTACATTTTACAATTCCATTTTTCTCTTTCTCCTACTTAACATGGTATCAGAGCCTTGAAAAAAAACACAAATCAGTAGTCCCTTTCTTTCTTATCAGAATCCTATTTTCTTCAAGGAAAAAAAACGTGAATGTTGCACTGCAAAGAGCTGTGAAACCTCTACCAAAGACGTGGTTGACCCAGCCAAAGTACTAGACCACCACCACAGACAAGTGCGTATGGCCAGTCCTCACCACTAGCAGTCATCAGTGTCCCTCTGGCCACTACAAGTCCAAGCTTTTCCTCTGTCCCGCCACTAGTCCACCTTTCAACCACACCAAAAAGTGCCAAAATTCATACGAGCTACCTAAAATGTGCCGAAATTCATACTAGGCACATACCCAATTGCTGCTTCAGCCCTTTTGCTCCTATTCGTGGTATTTTTCGTTGACTTCTTCATCCATACGTGATGGCTGCCTCCTCCATGGTGTCTACAGCCTCAAAATCAGGTATTATCTCTCCTATTATATTTAGTCTCCTATCATTGCTATTGAAAAATTAAATAGGTCAAATTATTTTTCATTGGCTGCTTATGTGTGGTTCCTTGGTTAAGGTCACAAAAAATATCTAATAAAAGAAGTGAATGATATTCTTGAAATTGATCAACATGCTTGGAAAAAATTAGACCATCAGTTATTTGGTTTGTTATGACACTCTGATTCTAAACTATTGCCTTTTCTTTATACTTATAAAACTTGTTATGTTTTTTGAAAAAAGGTTAAGTCTCTCTATCCTAATGACATTCAGCGTTATCATTTGATAAACATGATTCAGTATGTAAAAGAAGAGTTTAATGAATTGTTACCTATTACTGCTAATGTTGGTAAACAAGAGAAACAAAGGGATAAATTCTTTTAGTTCTCACTCTCGCTGGATTAAAACCTGAGCTTGAACCATTTTGCAAGCAAATTCTCTCTAATCCTGACATTTCATCTCTAGACAATGTAGTTGCTCACTTGCTGCGTGTCTCAGGACTATAACATCTCATCCCTCAGCTCTTGCTTCCCATATTACCAATCACAGCAGAACAAGTAATGTTAGTCGGGGTGACAGACGTAATCAAGGGACATGCCCTCAGTGCATCTACTACCATAAACCTGGTCATACTTAAGACAAGTGTTATTTTTTGCATGACCGTCCACCAAAGACTGCACATATTGTTCAAGCAAATAACTCTAAGACTATTCCACCATCCACAATAGTCTCTTTGTCCGGAGCAAATTATCAAGAATTCTTATAATATCAAGCCACTATGAATGCTACTAGTTCCATTGCTTGTGTTGCCCATACCGGTAATCATGTTGCCTGCTTTACACAGTCTCTTTCCTCAAGGTATTGAATCTTATACTCAAGTGCTTCAGATCATATCTCTAGTAACTCTCGTCTTTTTTCAATCCTAGATATTTCATCTTCTTTTTATATTGTTATTCTTGCTAATGGTTCTAAAACTATTACCAAAAGTATTGGTCAAGTACAACCACTTCCTTCTCTAACTCTTGAGTCTATTCTTTACATTCCTAGTTCAACTTTTTTTATTCTTTTGTGCTTATACAAGATCAGAGCACTAGTTAGCCAATTGGAATCAAGAGTAAATCAAAAAGGCTATATCATCTCACTATGCATACATCTCTAACAGTCTGCACTACCTTTGCCTCTCCAACTATGCTTCATCATCTTTTAGAGCACCCTAACCTTCGTAAACTACAACAAACAGTGCTTAATCTTTCTTTTTTAGAGTCTTTAAAATGTGAATCATGTAGTTGGGTAATCATACCCGGGTATCTTTTCCTAAGCAAGGTCAAAGTAAAGCTGAGTCTCATTTTTTCTTAGTTCATACTAATTTTTGGAGATATAGCCGTCATCGTTCTATTTTTATTTTTTAGTATTTTTCACTTTTATTAATGATTCCTCTCAGTGTACTTGATTATTTTTCTTGAAGGATTGCTCTGAAGTGTATTCTATTTTTAAAAATTTTTGCAGTGAGATTCATACTCAATTTAGTACGTCTTTTAAAATTTTGCGAAGTGATAAGGTACATGAATAGTTTTTTGTCTCTTTTCAAAATTTTATGAATACATATGATTCAACAATATTCTTATGTTTACACACCACAACAAAATAGTGTAGCTAAATGCAAAAATCGTCATTTAATTGAGACAAATCGCATTTTATTACTTCATCACCATGTTCCTCTTTCTTTTTGGACTGATGCAGTTCTTATAGTCTGTTACTTAATTAACCATATGCCATCCTCAGTATTCAAAGGTCAAATCACTAATGCTTTCATATTCCTAAGCCAACCATTGTATCATCTCCCTCCTCGTGTCTTTGGATGTATTTGTTTTATTCATAATATCCTAGGTCGTGATACACTCTCCGTTAAGTCTTTTAAAAGCATCTTCTTGGGTTATTCTAGATTGCAAGAAGGGTACTGGTATTACTCTCCCTTGACTTGTCAATTCTTTGTGTTTATAAATATTACCTTTTCTAAGCAATATTCTTATTACTCACCATCTCGTTCTGTTAATCAATCTATTGTTACTGATACTCTACCTCTTCCGTGTCTCAATTCTTCTATTGTTCCTTTGCTACACACTTCAATTTCACCTCTACAATCAGCTCCACCCTTTCATCATCGTCTTATATCCAACTCCACTCTGGCAAACCCTGTAGGTGTTCCTGATAATTCACCCCACCTCCAACTTCAAAACTTGCTTCGAACTTGTCTCATGCTTATGGTTTTTTTATTGATGTTCGAAAAGGTATTCACTCTTTTGTAGATCTTGAGGAGGAAGTATATATGAAGCAATCATACGATTTTGTTACTCAAGAGTAGTCTGGACTAATATGTAGATTGCGACGGCCTATCTACGGTTTCAAGCAATCTCTCCAAGCTTGATTCAGCCAATTTAACAATGTGGTTCAACAATTTGAGATGATCCGTAATGAGGCCGATCATTCAGTTTTTTATGCACACCAGCCCTTTGGCCGCTACATTTGTCTAATTGTCTATGTGAATGACGTCATCATTATAGAGAATGATTAAGAAGAAATTTCCCAACTCAAACAACATCTTCTTAAGAATTTTCAAACTAAACACCTAAAGAAGTTGAAATATTTTTTAGGGATTCAGGTGGCACAATCCAGTACTAGTATTGTGATATTTTAGAGAAAGTATGTCTTAAATCTTCTCAAAGAGACAAGTATGTTGGATTGTAAACAAGTTAAAAGTCCAATAGATCCAAATGCTAAACTTCAACCTAAACAAGAGAACCTTTTTCTGATCCATCTTGGTAGGTACTAGAGACTGAGGGAAAAATTGAACTGACTCATGATCACTGGACTAGATGCTTTCTTTGCAGTGAGTGTTATGAGTCAATTCTTACAATCTCTACACACAAATCACTGGGATACAATGATGTGCATTTTGAGATATATCAAGGGTCTTCCTAGAAGAGAACTATTTTATGAAATCATCAACGTGATCAAATAACTGGATATGCAAACGCAAATTGTACAGGATCTCCCTCAAATCGACAATCTACCACAGGCTAATGTGTGTTTATTGGAGGAAACATGGTATCTTGAAAAAATAAGAAACAAGAAGTGGTGGCTAGATCTAGTGCAAAGACTGAATATCGAGCCCCTAGTTATGTGTGAATTAGTATAAATTAGACAATTACTTCAAGAATTATAGTTTGGAGAACTTGACAAAATGATTCATTTGTGACAATCAAGTTATTTTACACATTGCCTCTAATCTCATGTTTTATGAACGGACCAAGCATATAAAAGTTGATTGCTATTTTATTAGAGAGAATATTTTATCAATGACCCTTACCACGAGCTTTGTTAATTCTAATGATCAATTAGCTGATATTTTCACCAAGTCCCTAAAAAATCCACAAATAAATTATATTTCTAACAAGCTTGGTACACATGACCTATATGCTCCAGTTTGAGGGAGAGTGTTAGAAGTATTGTAAATAAATTATGAGTCAATTAGAATTATGTGCGATTAGGGAGTATCAGTTATATCCATTGATTAAAGGATCATAATTATGTTTGTAATTAATGGCTTGTCTGTACTTTTTTCCTATAAATATTAAGGATTAATGTAGACCTAGCTCACGAATTACATTTTACAATTCTATTTTTCTCCTTTTTCTCTTACTTAACAAACTCTTCAGTATTTCTAGTGAGGGTTGGGTGTCCTACTACATTGGAATAGCTTCTAACTCGATTTAAAGGTTTTGGTACTAAGAAGGACAACAAAGCTTTGTGGTGATGTGTTGTTTATGGGATTCTTTGGTTTGTTTGATTAGAGAGGAAAACTCACGTTTTTAAAGGCTTATCTTCTCCTTTGGATGTGTTACGGGATAAAATTATGTATATGGCTTCCTTTTGTGTTCAGCTCAAAGCTTATTTAAAGGAATCACTTAGCTAATATGCAAAGAGAGGACAACTCTTTTGCACTAATAGTTTTTACAAAGTATTTGTTAATTTGTTTTTGTTTTGAGTTGTTGTTCTTTTGTTTTTGAGGATATCTTATCCTCTTCCTAGTTGCAATCTTCTATTCTTCCTAATAATATTTTTCACTCAAAAAAAAAACTAAAAAGGGGTAGGTCCCATTTCACTTTGGAAGACTCCAAAACCATAAGAAAGTGATCGAAAACAAGTCTTGGCAAAGTCTCTTGAACCAAATCAAGAAAATTTTCTTCCCATGCATTTATAAAAAAAATTTATTCAACTAGGAAGATAAGTCTGACACCTAGAACTAACCAAGTGAACCGTGCATTAATAAGAGGCATATCTCTGAGACCGCATTCTCAAATGAGAGAATCAAAATATCTCATGCTAGCAATTTCTCGACCACTTCTTAATCTCTCATTTGGGAGCTTGATTCATTTCAAAGAAAAGAACGCATATGAGGTCTAGTTGTGCTATAAATAGAAGAGAACCACCACTACCCCTTCCCTTTAACATCAAGCTTTGCTTGTTGTAACAAGACAATGTCTGGCTGACTCTTAGAGATAGTCTTTTTATCCCCAACCCCTTTGCTTGGGTTACCCAACCCTCCAACATTCCAACTAACAATCTCATAAACAACCTTCATCACGTGCCTACCCTTACCTTCGTCGTAGTTTACTAATATGTCTAACTTCAATTCCTTCTTCAAGCACCTTCCCTTCGAACATATGTCTTGACGAGTTCCACCACAATTACATGTGCCCCGTCCTTATTCACCAAATTAAGGCTCAAAGACTTTATCAACTTTTGTGGGTCACAACCCTCCTTGTCTAGAGGATAGCAACTTATAGCTATGACATTTTCCTCAAAGTTTACTTCCATCTTGGCTTATAGATAATTCAGCAATTGTATTGTTTTTTATAGGAAGTGGTAAGACACCACTTCCTTGCTCATTGCTATCAGGGAATCACCTTAACTTCCAATTTACGGACAAAAACAATGAATCATTATTTTTGCCCTCTGTCCGTATTCTTTGAAGGAATAAAAATGTTTGCAAGATGCAAACTATAGACAGAAAAGACCCTACTAGATATAGATGTTACAATTATGACATATGACAATAATTAAGATGTAAAGATTGATATGGAAAATAAGGATTTTAATCAAGATGTCCACACCGAAAGCATGAAGGTTACATCACATGGTGACAATATAGAGTAGTGATTCTGTCCTTCAGATCTAATATTGCTTTGTGAGTTGTTCCCCACATTGTCCAAAGGTATCAAGTCCATTCTCCCATGAAACATACTGGAATAAAATTCCAGCCCTCTGATCTCAACAGTTTTATTCACTTGGCCTACTCTCACCCTTCCACTTGACAACCTGAAATATTGAAGAGTGGCCAAATTAAATGTTAGTTGATATATAAACATCTCAAACTTATCATGTTCTACCGTCAAACAAATTTCAATAAATCTCTTGCTCTCTGGATTTGTTCACTTAAAGCCAATACATTAAGAATTGAAATAGAATTCTGAACTCTGATGGAGGAGGTCAAGCACTACATAATGATTAAAGAAATTTGTTGAGAAATCAAGCATAGAAATATAATTAGCAATGGCATGCAGGCCAATATGTACTATTAAGAATTTAAGAAACATTAGTCAGGTAAATCGGTGAGAAGGATTACAATTCAGGCACCAATGAAAAATTATTTTAGTGCTCAGCCAATTGTTTTTTAGAGTGAATCTCCGTTTTGGTCCTCAAAAGATATACTTTTTCTCAATTTGGTCCTCAAATTTTACTTTCTCATTTCAATCCTCCAAAAGCTATCCCGTCTTCAAAAACATTCACATATTAACCCCGTTAACAAATATCTAACAGAATTGCTTCACTAGCCAAACCAAGAGTACCTAAACTAGATCCTCACCTAAACCACATAAGTTTTTTGTTAAGCTAGATAAGCAAATTTATTAAATATCTATTAATAGGATTCACTAAGAGGACATATTTTAAGACGGGATAAACTTTAAAGGACTAAAATGAGAGAAATTTGAGGATAATATTGGGCTAGATAAGGTTCATGGTTTCACTATGGTGTTCGGCTTATGAGGGTTGCCATTTCAGAGTTACAAAGAGATTGGGCTGTTGTTGTGCATGTTTAGTTTTCTGTTTTCATGTTTAGTTTTCTGTTTTGGTGTTTATGTTTTTTGTTTTCCTAACTTTTAGTGGTATTCTGGAGAAGGATATCTTATTCTCCGTTCTTGTATTTCTCTTCTTTCTTATTAAAATTTCTTTTTCTATCTAAAAATAGATTGGTGTTACCTTTTTACCACATTCCAACTGCCACACGTCACATCTTCACTCAAAATTGAATTTTAGAAAAGCAATAGTGATTATTTTAGTCACAACATTTTCATGAACAAAGCAAAAATCATGGACCGCCAGTGAAGGGAATCCAACACTCTAGCGAGACATTTAAATCTATTTCTTATAACAAAGCATAGTACTTCAATTCAAATGTACGAAGCAAGTTTTGAAAATGGTCATACCAAATGCAGGACGCAAAGATCAGGTAGTAGTACTACATGCAGTGTATGACAAAATACACACAATACGACCACAACTGATCATCAACCTTTTTAAGAATCTTCAAAATACAAAAAGTTGTAACCAACTACCACTATGATGAAAGTGAGAGTATTACCCAGCAAGATGTTGCTTCATTATGGTCAAGCTAAAAAACTTCAAACCAATCATAATATGCCCCTGGAAAATTATAGTATTAGTAAACAAATATCCATCAAGATTAATCCTTGACGAGCAAATCCGTAGCAATTGTAGAATTTATGCAGCATACATAACCCAAGGTAACTTGAAGGAACAAAATGATGACAGAAAGATAAACTTACTTGATCATTCTGCACATCCCTGTATAAAACATGAAAATTTCGTATGGAAACTTGGATGCTGTCAAGAATCTAAAAGAAATAGAAGAAAATATTACTGTTAATGTTGTATTATATACGAGGAACAAAAGAAAGTGGAAAATTTTAACAAGATAGTATGTTTGTACATGCTTTTGTGTGTGAGAGAATGTGTGTAAGGAATCCCATTAGCCAAATACTACATGGAAGCTAAAACAAAAATCTTATTCAAAGCAAGTATAATAAGTTCGTTTTTACTGTCCAATGGGGAACAAAATTGGATTGAGACAGAAACCATCCTAACCAGCAATATCAGGACAAAATAATCTTACCTTTGCAGTGATGTAAGAAATAAATGATTGCCCAGCATGACCACCTGCAGAAAATAAAACCATTAATAAAAAAAACCACAAGTATCTGAAAAAAACAGCAGGTCACAACTTAACACAATAACAGGTTGACCAAAACAGAGTGGTTGACGTATGACAGCAGAAGGGTTAGAATTTAATGAGGATGAGCCATAGGTTTTTTTTTCTTTTTCTGGGTGAGGTCATTCACAAGGTCACTAACTATTTCCATCATCCATGCAGAAGAAAGCAAGTACGGTGTGATGTCAGAAATGCACCAACCCGAGGGGTAAGCTCTGGTTTCTAAAGGTGGAAGTAGCAAAAACATGAACCGGAACCTAGAGGGTGAAGAAAGAGAAGTGGTGGCCCCAAGAATCCCAACAAAGACAACCTTTGGTGCACCTACTGCAAGAAGCCAAGACATACCAAACACTGCTGGAAATTGAATCGTAAACCCCCAAGCAGAGAATAGAGAAATAAAGGACAGCAGACCAAAGGGCAAGTTCACATGGCCATGACGCAAGAAAGTGTCCCTGTAAGAATTTTACAGTCACTATCTACTAATCTAAATTGGCCTCTCCAACAACTTGATGTGAAAAATGCCCTTTTACATGTGGACTTAGAGGAATAAATATACATGCAGATACCACTTGTCAACGGACAGCTTTGCTGTCCATATTTATTTCTATTTATTTTCTTGATTTACTCCTCTGAATAATTAGCTTAATTCTTGGCAGATTGTATAAACATGATATTAGCATATACTTAACTCCTTTCCATGTATAAAATTCTTTTGTACAGATTATATAATAGAGAGAAATCACAAGGCCAGCATTCATTCGGCCATTTCATACAGCATTCTTGACTTATTTTTGACACCACCAAGATTTGGGAACAACTTAGAGGCAAAAAAGGTCTGCAAGCTGAAAAAGGCCCTATACGGTCTCAAACAGTCTTCTAAGGTTTGGTTTGAGAGATTTACAAAAGTAATGCTAGCCTCAAGGTATAGACAAAGTCAAAGAGACCACACACTCTTTATCAAGCACTCCAATTCAGGGGGAATTACAACTCTTCTAGTATATGTGGACAATAATATTGTGACAAGTAATGATGATAAAGAAAGGGAAGCCCTAAAGGAATGTTTAGCTAGAGAATTTGAAATAAAAGAGTTAGGGAGGCTGAAATACTTCCTAGGAATTGAAATGGCATACTCAAAGCAGGGTATTTTTATCTCCCAACAAAAGTAGAATTGAAATGGCATACTCTCTTTTTTTTCTTTGGACAAGAAAATGGCATACTCAAAGCAAGGTATTTTTATCTCCCAACAAAAGTATGTGACTGACCTTTTAAAGTAAATAGGGAAGTTGGCAAGCAAATCAGCTAAAACTCCAATTGTCCCTAATCACAAACTTGGAGAAGCTCCTAAAAGCTCTATTGTAGATAAAGAGATGTATCAAAGACTAGTGGATAAACTCATTTATCTCTCACATACTAGGCCAAATATAGCCTATGTCGTGATATGGTAAGCCAATTTATGCATAATACTGAAGAAGTACATCTACAGGCTGCCTCTAGGATTTTACACTAACTACAAGAGAACCCTAACTGAGGAATATTACAACAACAACAAACCAAATAATTTTTTATTAAGTGGGGTCAGTTACATAAATCAAACGACGCCAAAGTGCGGATAAAAAAAATTTGAAAAGATACTAGAAGCATACACATATGCTAACTATGCTAGGCCACCAGTAGACCGAAGATCCACCCTACACTATTGCACTTTCCTTGGTGGAAATTTTGTGACATGGAGGAGTAAAAAAACAAAATTTTGTGGCAAGGTCAAATGTAGAAGCAAAATTTAGAGCAATGATACAAGGAATTTGTGAATTGTTGTGGCTCAAAAATAATTTATAAGACTTGAAAATCAAGTGGGAGGAACTTATGAAACTATATTGTGATAATAAATCAGCAATAAACATTGTCAAAACTCAATAAAACATGACAGAACGAAGCATATTGAGATAAATAAGCACTTCTTAAAAGAAAAACTTGACAGTAGCCTAATTTGTACACCATATGTCTCCTCAAAAAATCAGCTGGCAGATGTGCTAACCAAGGGACTCGACAGTACAACACTCCAGTCAATTATTTCCAAGCTGGGACTCATGGGCTTGAGGGGGAGTGTCGAAAGAATTTTGACAACTACAATATTACAGCTGTAATATGAGAAAGTCAAAGATTTGTTGTATGTATATTAAGTGTTGTTTTGTATCTCTAGAATAAAGGGACAAATCCCCTAATCATATGAATAGCTGACTAGGAAATAAGTTCCCTAATTGTATTTTTTTTCCTTTCTTAGAATTTCCTCAGATGTATATAATCCTAAGGGTTGTATATCTCATTGAGACCAGTTGAATAAGAATCTCAGTCTTTTCCACAATAATATTTTGAAAATAGAGTTTAAGTACAAGAGAATCCACTAAAGATAATAATACTATAAGACCCCAAAACAGTAATATACTCCTAATTAATAATAAACTCCTAATCCTTTAACAATTCCACTTGAATTGTATAACTTATCCAAGGTTTCTCAACAATTAGCTCTTCAAAATGAAGTTAAATGGCTTACCACACACGCGTCTGGATAACTTTCCCAACTCCGCTGCTGCAAGTTTAGCCTTTTTCCCTGCAAATTCTCTCTTTTTGACAGCATCTGCACTCCACTATCATACCGAATATTTGAATTTCAAATAAAATGTATAACAATTAACAAATGATATACTTGACCAAAAAAAAAAAGAATTTTGTCACAAATGATATGCCTAAGTCACTAAAAATTTTTTGGTCTTTCTTTTCTACTTCTTTTTTAATAGTTAATAACTTATCTATTGATCTCATCCATGATAGGCCACTATGGCGCCGTTTGATCCATGTAGCCGACCCCACCAAGTGGGAAAAGGTTTAGTTGTTGTCGTTGTTTTCTACTTCTTTGATAGAAAAATAACTTTAAAAAAAGAGAAGCTTACAAGAAAAGAATATAATATATCCTCCAAAGAGAAGTATGTAGAGAGCAAAAAAAAAAAAAAAAAACAGAAAACCAAAAGCATCAAGGTTAGGACTGTGTGAGAGATTTGACAAGCACCTCTTGATCACCTCGTTGTGATGCGGAAATGAAGACATCCTCCAAAACTATTATAATGGGATCCCAGCCAAGTTTTTTCCATGGAATTTTGATACTTAACCTCCCAACTCGACCTAGCAACAATTTTAATTTTCATAAGGACAGAGTAAATAGGACCTCCTATGCACATGGAAGCTGCCATCCATGCATCTACTAATGAACCATTTTCATCAGAAAAAAGAAAATGGTACAGTACTAGGATAAATGGAAAAATGTAGTCACATTTTTTGTTTGAAAACAAAGTTACATTACCTTGCTTTAGAGCAAATGGAAGCTGGAGATAATCAAATGCTTCAAGTATCAGCTCCACATTCTCCAACAATACTTCCTCTATGCAACAACACACAATTAACTCCAGCATCAGTTCACAAAAACCCTTCACTTAAAGTAGAAATATTCATATTTTTAAATAGTCTCCTTCTTATGATAGATAACATTGCATGAAAAATGCCAAAAGGGAGAAGATCGCATGCATAGTGTCTACAGACAAGTATGGGAAAGAATTAAAAGAAAAAACATACCTTACCAAATTCCAAAATTCATAACACCATAAACTTTTGCAAAAACAATTAAATAAAGGAAAGTTTACATCCTGCAGCCCGTGGTAGTAACTTCAAAGAATTTCCCTAGACTGGTGACTTTTAAGTGAAATTGTTTCACAAAACAATAGTACTAACTTTTAAAAGAAAAAAGGACAGAAGGATATCCATACACACCAAAACGTCAAAAATATTTTGTAGCACAGTAACACTTTATGACCATCATTTATAATTCACTGAGATGTCTCCGCACTGTATCTGTTACCAGCTGTATCCACCCCATATTAAGTTTCAAACTTCAAATCAGCTTCCTTAATAAGTGGGGAAGTGGGGGGGGGGGAAAGGAGATAAAATGCCACTGTTCAATTTCAAACATAGATAGCTCCTGCATCTCTCTACAACAAGAAACAGATCCAGCATATGTCATAATCAACAGAAAACATTGTCTGATTAATATCAATTTAAAGAAATGTTGCCATCACATGTGTCCTTCTGTACCAAAATCTTCACAAAATCTTTCCTCGGCCCAGCACTCCTAGCCAGTAGCCACCTGCTCAGAAGAAAGATCTTTCTCCCTCCTCTTATAGTTTATCAAGAGCACCAATCTGATCAAAATTATGTCTTTTCTAACTTTAATGTCCCCAACAATTAGAGCCTTCCCCGCTCTCAACTATCTTTTTCATAAATTTGGAGCCTTACAAGGCCTCAACTATACTATCTTCCCATGACTTTAATGAACAGAATAAAAATGAATGGCAATTACAAATGTTTTTTAAAAAAGAAAGGTGTAGGAGCCTACTTAAAATTACTAGACTAAATATTTAGTATAGGGACAGGATATAGCAAAGTCTCCTGAATTAGATGCGGAGGAATATCCTCCCATGGGCTAAGAACAATAATTTGTTAAGCCAAGAAGAAACCGCAGGACCTCCAACCTCTAGTCATTGACCAAGTAAACTGAGCATCAGACATAGGTATGTAAATGTCCCAAAGGCCACAGTCCCAAATAAAATTATCAACTGCCTGCATGCAAGTAACTCTAGCAGCTCCTAATTTATCGTTAGGAACCTCACTGCATAATTATATGCTCCCAAAACGTCAGTACTATGGCTCCAGACAACCACAGCATGATATATACTTACCTTTGAGTTTTTAAAGTCCATATCAGTTACTAGAAAATTGACTACTAAACCTAAATAAATTTGCTCATAGCATAGATTAAAATGGGTGCAACATCACATTCAGCCATGAATTAAAATCTTGTCTGCTTGATCATACCATAAAACCAACTTCAAGATGAATATCAGTAGCTTAAAGGAGTAAAGGACAGTAAAGAAAATAATAACCAAAGGACAGTAGTAGCGTGTCCCGTACCATTCCAAAGCGTTATCTTCAGCTGCTCTTTCTGGATATCTTTGACATATCGGCCCAGGTAACCCAGAAGAACCTGACGAACCAGTCCTTCAAACATTGCTGGACTACTGTCTTCGCAACATCAATATTGCACTTTATGACTGAGTAAGCATGTCAGTGAAACCCAAAATAATCAGAACGGAAACACCAAAAAAAAAAAAGAGACCAGCTTCTCTACCTTGAATAAAAGAGAAGCCAAAAGGTCTCTTTTTTGTCCACTGAAAAATTTGCCGTTATGAAACCCAACATTATTTAGCAAAATCAGAGGTACTCACGCATGAACCCATCGCTTACGGGTCGTTGAAGAATAGAATGACAGCGGCAAGTGAGGGGGAAAATGATGTTGTTCTTACCTGGTCTGATTAAGAAAATCTAAAAGCGTGAAGCAGCTTCAATGGTAATTTAAAATAGTCATGCGCTAATTAGATGCCAAACGCGATAGCTCTAGATGAAAACCAAACTCGGGCTTCGGTACATGCTATTGGCTACCTTGAGCTAACTAAACTCCGTAATTCAAATCAATTATATCATATGTCCACAAACAGAGGGTACAAATTTTACTAGAAAGACACAGAAAATAAGTCAACCTGATGAAAGACGGAGCCTATAACGACATGCGTTTGTCTTTACTGGCAAGGTAAAAAGGTGAGACGGTGGCAATAGAACGAGAAACCCAAAATTTGTGTACGAGCTTGGTTGCAATTGCAGATGGCGGCGTCGTTTGGAGGCCAGGGAAGTTCCCGTAAAATAAATAAATAAATACATTACGTTAATCTTTATTCGGATGTGGCATAATTACATGTAAATCCCTTCATATTTTGAAAATTCCTTCCCGCTCTCCAGCTTTCTCAATTGTATAAAATAAAATCCCATGGCGAACAACTTCTTATTAAAATTAGATAAGTTATTAAATCGGTAAAAAAGTAGTTTATAATTTACTAATCATACTGTGATTAAATATGGTCAAATTGTTAATAAAATATATAATATATTTTTAAACTTTTAATATTAAAAATATAATATATTAAAAATTAAAATATATAAAATTAATTAAATAAACCATTTAAAATAAAAATTATCTCAAGGCCACCTAATATGACAAGTAAAATATGTTATTTTGCCTATTTGTAATCTTGAGAAAACACTAAGAGCATCTTTATTGGAGGTTCTTAAACCCCGTTGAGAGTTCTTATGATGGGCTATAGTCCACTTTAGCATGACATGGCACGAGGAGGATTGTTTGTATAAACAATAGTTCTTAAAATAAATAATTATTTTTTATTATATATTTTTATTATTTTTAATTAATTTTAATAAAAATAAATTTATATTATTTTAAAAAATTTATTTATGTATTTATTATTTAAAATTTTATATTAAAATATTATTATTAAAAATAGTGTTTAAATTTTTTTATATATTTATTATTTTAAAATTAAAATATAAAAATATGAAGTAATTTGTGAGATTTATTAAAAATTCTTAGAGAGTTTATTGTTAGAGTACAGAGTTGTTTAATATAATGTAAAATTTTTTAAAATAAAAAGTAATGATATGACAATATGAAATTTATTTAAAAAAAATTTAGAGAATTTACTATTGCTGAAGAATGGTAAGAAGAGATAGGCTTTCAAATAAAGTGTAGACCAGAGGATTTGCGTTCACAAGGGAGGAAGCCATAATGTCTAGAGTAGAGAAATGTATGCAATAGGATGCCTGTCGTACAAAGAATCTCTGGTGGGGTCGAGAAACCACAAGGGAATTCTTTCTTTGTGAAGGAATATGGAGATTTTGAAGCTTCTCTCAAATTAGACTATCTAGATGATATTGATGATAAAGGGATTTTGCATGTGTAGCATATGAGTGCAGCAACCTTGCCTTCCTTGCTTCCAGAAGCTCTGCGGTAGTCTTAAGCAATCTACAGCAGGGATTTCTAAAGGACTGGAGATCCATGATGAATTTCTGCGGTAGTCTTAAGCAATCTACAGCAGGGATTTCTAAAGGACTGGAGATCCATGATGAATTTACAAAAGTGGCATTAAGCTTAGGCTGAATTTTAGCTTCGTTTCTGTTGGTTTTACACCTTAAAGTCTCATGGGAGGCTGCCAACAAGAAATATAATTTAATAGAATATATCTCTAGTAGTAAGACCATTTTGATTTAGCCTCTTTTAAAACGTATTTCCTATAAAAAAAAACTTTAAATTTTCTTAATTCAAATTAATTTTCCAACATATCAAATCCTGTAAATTGTTTTTGTCAAAAATTAAAATTATTTGTAAACGAATTACAATAAAGATATTTTTATAAATTAAACTTTGTCTTATTTCAACACAATTCTTTGACAGACCTTGATTGATTTTTGAAGATTTTAAGAAAGCGTTTAGTAGAAAAAAAGATTATTTATACATTAATACAGGCACAAAGACTAACAAGTAAAAATTAAAGGTAGGATAAACAAATTTTACAGTTTAAAAATAAAATATATAAACAAATTAATACTATGACTAAAAAATACAGAAACAACACACTTTTTAAATTTTAGTCTATTAAATATTATATTTCAAAATTCAAAAATATCACTATTACAATATATATAAAAAAAGAGATATATAATTAGAAATACAACACACCTTCTAACTTTATTTAAAAATTAACTCTCTTCAAGAGTCTTCTACTTATTGTAAGAATAATGTTGTACATCTAATCTTCTACTACTCATATCTAAATTCAAAAATATAAATTTGAATTCAATAATGTAAATCTAAACAAAAAAAGATGTAAAATATTCAACCTCTGAACCTCTTCTAATAAAAAAAAAATAACTTTCCTACTGAATAAAATAAAATTCTCCTAATAAGAAGGAAAAATTCCTTGAAAAACTCCTTGAAGAAGCATGAAAGAAGAGGATGGCAGCCCCCTCCTATCAAATTGCCTCTAACCAATTACACATTCTTCCACTTTACCCAGTGAAGTACTTTGAGACTGCCCACAACTTGCCACATTATAGTTACTTGCCATCCTTTGTCATCACAACTAATTCAGACGTTGGATTTTTTTTAAAACTTTTAACAGCTCAAAGTTAAAAAAAAAATTCTAAAAGGTAATTTTATAATTTTACAACCCTTAATGTTAGACTTAATTTAAATATTAGAGAAAATTTACATTTGTAAATAAAAATCAAAGTGATAAACTGATATTTTCTTTATATGTAATAGATTAACGTAATTAAAGAATAATATTTAAATTATTGAATTTAATTTAATTTACTTTTAAAAAAACAAAGAACAAAATAAAAAAATAAAAATAAAAACAATCAAAATAATTTAAAAGTGTCTTTTTCTACTAAATTATGGTAGAAAGTAGAAACCCAATGCTTTCTTGGCCTCTGCATCGGTTGGGTTCGAACGGGTTGGAACCGAAATTCAACCCACCCGTGTAATGCCCCCAATTACGTTATGTAAAATAAAAATTTTTTTCCTACAATTATTTTCGCAATCAGATATTTTCCATAAAGATGCATAATTCAATTCTTTATCATGGAAACAGATATATACATAGGATCTCTCATGTATACACAATATACAGATCAAGCCTATAAATATCATAGTACAGCAGAAACGGGGATCCTGCCTGTAGCATTCAGAGCATATTCTAGAATACAAAAACGGTATAATTCAAAAATTGTGAGTCTTGGAAGCAATGTAGACTACCTAGAAAATATGTCACATATCTGCCGAATTAAACTCTGAAATTCTTATCTGAAAAATGTGAAAATATCGTGTAAAGAGTTTGACAACTCAGTGAGCAAATAATTCCTCCTATGACCTCTTAGGTCAGCATATGAATATACTTATATTTTAAAATTTATCACATAGAAAATATAGTTTAGACATTCATATGGAACCCGTATTTCAAATATTCTCAAATCAAAGGATATTCAAATATCCAAAACCATATGCACTATAGTATGATCATTAAACAAATGTTATTATGCTCAATTGTATTAAGTTATAGTGAAATATTATGATTTGGAGATAAAATCATCACTTTTAATGCACCTGCCTCTCTCGGTGGTCTGGCACACTTAATTTAAAAATGATCTGCCTCACTTGGCGATCTGGTCAATCCATGCACTTGCCTCACTCGACAGTCTGGCACACTTAATTTAAAAATGACCTGCCTCACTCAGCGATCTGGTCAATCTATGCACCTGCCTCACTCAGCGGTCTGACACACTTAATTTAAAAATGACATGTCTCACTCGGCGATCTGGCCAACCCACACACTCAATGTAAAATGACCTGCCTCATTCGGCGTCTGGTCAATACAATTTGCTATACGCATAGTGACCGATTGACTACAGTCACAATAAGTGATAAAAAAATGTGAGTTTATCACCCTCCTGCCTCCCCACATTACCATTGTCACCCAGTTGGAGCGACCCTCCCTTGACTCACTCAAGCTAATAGGGCGTCCCATATTCGGTACTGTCGCAAGTCATACAACCTGTCGATATTCATCTATACATATAAATACATATATATTAATGCATATTCATTAAATACAATGTAAAATTATCAAACAACTCGCTATGAGATTTACGCTTGCCATAATTATCAAACAACTCGCCATGAGCTTTACACTTGCCATTCAATCTCATTTATAATATGACATGCATCATTTTCACAAGTATATAACTTTACAAATCAATGCATTGTGCACATAATATTCACTTTATCAAATAATAATAAATACATTTAGAACCATATATTCAATGAGTTCCAAAATACATTTTTAAAACTATACTCTTCTTGAACTATGAGCCAGTTTGTAAGTATAACAGATATTTTAACATATTTAATAAACTTATAATAACATAAATAATTTATAAACATAAACAATAATACATTTATAGTTCAAGAAGAGCATGTGGCAAATTATAGAAAAAAGTATCTACTCACACGGTAGGGCTCCTAGTTGGACAACTCTAAAATATACTTTTCCAATTCGAATTTGACCGATTAGACCTCAAAAACGTGTTCGGAGGGTCCAAAAATTTAAAAAATAACTCCGGGAGCTTAGTCACTATTCACAGCCAAAAAACACTATTCACCGCCGGTAAATACTATTCACCAAAAATTAAAAGTTGTCAGATAGTTGAAAATTTTCATATCCTAAGATTTATCTAGTTCTTGAATCTATCTACAGTGTCAGATTTTCAATTGGAGGTCTCTAAGTAAGAGTTTCAGAATTTACCTTTTTTTGAAATTTTCTACTTCAGTCTACAGCGATTCAATGGCTGATTTAAAAAATTAATCAGTCAAAACAATAATATTCTCCGTCTTGAATCCAGTGGTATCTTCAGTTTGGAGATCGAAAGCCAATAGGCACTCCAGATCTAGAGAGAAATTGAAGATTACTATTCATCATTATTCACTCTACTTTTGATGCATAACCATTTCAAATATCACTTTATAAAATATTTCTATGTCAAAATTTCACACTTAAGATGGTAAGAAGTTCATACAATGGCAATGACTATGGCATATACTAGTCATTTATTATTTTCATTTATAAGATTCTTCTTCTTTTTTAAATATGAATTTTATTTCTTTATTTTTTTAATGCAAGTTTTCATCTTATCTAACATTCTCTTACTAATCAAAGTATAACTCCCTCAATTTAACTCTGATGCAGGTGATCTTAGTGTCAATTTCAAGATAAAACAATTATCTAAAACTATTATGTTGAACAGTTTAGCGAAATATTAAGAAATCAAGGTGATATTATTTCCTCAAAGTACAGGTTATTTCTTCTGACCTCTACCTACTAATATGTCCATATCTACCTCATAAGAATTCCAAATTAAGTTATTCCAATGGTTAAAAATTTGTGACACATATAGAAATAATTTTTATGTTAATTATTTATTTTAATTCTCTACAGAATGTTCTCAGAAATTAAAACACAGAAGCTATCTTAAAATATTATTCCCTGATTAACCAATTTCTGACCACTGCATACTAATTAAATCATATCTTCCTCATAAGGACTCTAAATTGAGTGATTCCAGTGGCTTAAAATACATGAGACATAGATCTACATTTTTTATATTAACTATATATTTTAATTCCTTACCAATTCTTCTCAGAATTTTAAAAATAGAAACTTAAAATTTTGCCACCCATAGCCATACCTATGCAGAATTATCTACATCAGCCTAAATATTCTAACATACATAATATGTAACATAATATAACAACATCCATGATTAATAATCAAAGTTATAATATCAAAATCTCATATAAATATTGTTGTTGTTTTTATTAAAACTCGCAAGCGCACGAATCTATTGGAGTATAGATTTAGTGGTATGCAAGGTCGATCCCACGAGGATTGCCAATTGAGAAAATTTAATTCAGATCCAAAATAAATATTTCTAACCTAGTTGCCAGAATGTTTGTTTTGCGAGAAGAGTATTGAACAGAGAACTAAAATACTAAAATTAAATATGAATGTGTTCAAAGTAAGAAACATGCTAAGGTTAGGGGATTCACTCTTGGTACATCAAATAATAATAAATTTTAACTCTTTTATTACTCAAATGGAATCCTCACGTAAATGAGGTTCCATTCGGAATATATTACATTAAACGCGCTTTGGTTTATAGATGAAGTGTATTTGCCTTCTTTTATTCTATTACTAATAGTAAATAACTTTTGTAAAATGGATTCAAGTATACATCGTGCCAATCATATTGTCTACAATAAATCAAGAATAATTCAAGTATTTATTGTGCTAACGATTGTCTACAATGTATTAAGATTTGCACTTTACAAATTTAAAATAAAAATATACAAATAAAGTCAATGGTAAAACCATCAATTGAGAAAAGAAATAACAAGAAAATAAATACAAAAAGTGCAAAAAATAAATAACAGAGGGGCAATAAAACCATCTTCTAAGAAAGTAAATAACACAAAAGTAAATAATAGAAAGGCAAAAAATAAATACAGAGGGGCAACAAAGCCATCCTCTAAGAAAGTAAATAACAAGAAAATAAATAAGAAGATAAATACAACATCAAGTATAAACATTAAAATTAAGAGTTAGATAAATTATTATTTTTATACCAAGAGTTTCACCCTTTCACCTTAGCATTAGGAGATTAGTTCTCCATAATCAAGGTAAGAAAACAAAATGAAAGATGAAGAAGCATGATAAAACTTATGAAAGAAAGTAAAGATACAAAATGTATAAAGAGAGAAAAGGATTACAAACACTTAGAACTTCCATAAAGATTTCCCAAGCTCCCTCTTCAGCATTTCTCCTCTCCTTTAGCTCACAATATGTCTCTATTTATAGATAAAACAAGGGAAGTAGGTGACAAAAATGGTGGGTAGCAAATTGCACTAAAGTTGACAATAGTGTTGCATTATCTGCCCCAAAGGTCATCATGATATATCGCCTTGATAAACACCAAATATGCTCATCCAATCAACATAAGAATTGTAGATATTTTCATTATCTTTCCATCCATATAAGGTAGACAAAAATTGGCCACATATTTTGTGATTTATGGCCAAAACATTATAGCAATATCAGGCTGGACTGCAACAGTAAATATGCTCGGTTCTAGCCCAATTTCGGCCCTTTTAGTGTCCGAATTTGCTGACCACTTGAACATCAAAGTTGTAACAAATTATATATTCTATTCACCTACAAAATTTCGTGTCCATTAAATATGTATTTGCTGAAATATGGCCCAAATACTACAGTAAAATTGGACTGGACTGCAACAATAAACATGTTATGTTCTAGCCCAATTTTGACCCTTTGAATATCTGAATTTGCTGATCACATAAACATGAAAGTTGTATGAAATTATGTCAGCTATTCATCTACCAAATTTCGTACAAAATATATACGTATTTTCTGAGATACGGTCAAAATACTGTAGTAAGATCAAGTTGAAAAGCAAGCAGCAAACAAATTTTTAACATTGAGTGTTTTGCCTTGGATCTTTATGTTTCGATTCTTTTAGAAATGTGGTCATAAATCAAGATTGAATTGATGCATATATCCATTAGGATGCGTCTCAAGAGACAAAAAGATAATGCTCCTTACTCTGCCATCCTTAATGAATTTATTTTGTCTGCTTGATTTATAGACATCATTTCTAAATAATCACAATTTAACTTTGATTCCTCCAATTGAGTCAATTTCCTATTCTTCTCTTCATCTATAAGAATACACAAAACTAAAGACAAATAAGGGATATAAATGCTTAATTAAGGCAAAAAGATCAGATAAAAATATTTCATTTATGAGTACAAAACTCATTCATCAAATACCCTCAAACTTAATCTTTTGCTTATCCTCAAGCAAAACACACAAACATCAAAATTCAAAAGATGAGTGAGTGATGAGTTGGTTTTGGCTTACTAAACATTTCTCAAGGATTTAAATTGTGCAACCAAGGAAATTATCAGAATTCCAAAGTTATGTAAAACTTTAATTCAAATGCAACATATAATTTACTATTGAATCCCAAGTGTGTGTGTGATAATCTTATGACATTGGACTTTTTGCATTCAAATAAATTTACATAATCAAATTTTTAAAACAGATCTCCAAAGTTTTATATTTGAGACTCCATAAGCTTATTTTTCATGTCACTCTCCACTAATGTAGACTAATCATAAAATTTAAGATCATTAGGACTTCCATTAGGCTTGTAATATATGACATAGGTTAAAGGTGGATAAAAAGATATGAAAGCTCAATTCACTCTATAACATACATGATCATTTAAGTCCTCCCAAATATTTTTGATATTATCATATGAATTCTACCTCTAACCTTATCCTCATCCTTATGTTATATGCTCATAATACTCTCTCTTTTTTTTTTGAAAAGTACCCCCAAACTTATTTCTTTGGGAGGTTCTATATTATTTTTTTTTCTTTTTTTTTTAACTTCTTCCATTCACCCATGAACCGTAGCTTTTCAAATGATCATTCCTGTGAGTGAAAGGTAAAAGTTAGAAATATTTTTATTCAAAGGCTAGATAATAATATAGGTGTACAAGAAAAGATAAATATAGGCTCAAAATGGGTTACTAGGGATGGCATAATATGTAGGTTGGTTTGAAAGGCTCAAACGATTCCAACAATGCCTAATTCATTTCTTAAATAGAGAGTAGTTTAGAATTTCATTTCAAGTGACAATCAAATAAGTTATAGAGTTTCATAAGATCACTTAGCATATTTGAATTATATAAATCTTTTTTGAATAAACAATCAATCAAATGTAAAAGATTAAGTGTTCAGGATTTTAGGATTCTCAAGTAAAATATAAGTTACAATTGAGTTTAGGTTCACACATAACACTCAAAACTCATCTATTTTCCTAAGGTTATAAGCACTTTAAATTATTTTCATCATTGGTGCTAGTTTTGCCTATTCCCAAAACATCACTCAGTTTTTGTTTTTTAAATCTAGGTGCTAGAACCTATACAGAGATAGGAGGCTAGACACCCACTCCTCTTTTTTTTTGTGAAGAAAGAAGAAGGACAAGCACATAACAAACAACAAAAATTGAAAGAGATATTACCTGGAAGGAAATCTAGGAAAAGATAAACCTGCAGTAAACTAACCAGAAAAGAAAAATTTATTCAATCAAATAAAATGTGTTACAAATGAAGATCCAAATCCAATTTGCGCTTTTTGCGGTTGTCTGTTGTCCAATCTATTTGAGCTGTAGCTTGATCAGGAATATGAACATATGCTTGTCATGCATCAATCAACTCATCAGCATTTGAAGCCGAGATAAGAATTTGTCGTGCTAAGTGTGAGATAAACCTTTGTTCTACAGCTTGATCAAGAAAAGACAGCAAACCATCAAAGAAATTGTTAACATTCAACAGACCTATGGGTTTATGGTGGAGATTCAACTGTGCCCAAGAAACTATTTGAAAAATTTCCTCCAAAGTACCAAAACCACCTGGTAAGGCAATGAAAGCATCAGCGTTGCTCATCATTCTAGCAATGCGTTCATGCATGGAGGCTACCCTAAATTCTTCTCCAATTGTTTTTCCAATGATGTTTGATACAGCTAGAGCTGTAGGAATAATACCAAGAACTTGGCATCCTCCTACATGTGCAGCTATAGACACACACCCCATTAACCCATGACTACCTCCACCATAGACTAAATGAATTTTTCTCCTGGCCAGTACAATACCCAAATTTTGTGCTACTTTAACATACTCTCCATCTTTTCCAGGACTGGAACCACAAAAAACACAAATATTTCGAAATTGACGAAATGTGATTCCTTCCATAACTGCAATCACCTTAACTTTGAGTATGAAGATAAAGATAATAATATGTGCATTTATAGAACTCAGATAAAAGTATACTTACAGCAGCTATGCGAATAAGACGGTGGCATAATTACAATAGCCATGTGAGTAGGCCGATGGATGACAGCTAAATTAAAGATGAAAAATTCAAAAATAACGGCACGCATGCATATGTACAGTAGTTGTGATTGTGGCTCATATCTTCCTCTTGTTTTACGTCCAGTAACGGCTTAAACGCCCTCTAAGGGTCGAGGATATGCTTCCCATCCAATTTTCTTATAAATTGGCAAACAGGGTCTTTTAATGTCAGATTCCCAAGACTATATCGTTTTTGTTCTTTTTTTAAAATGGGGTCATAAACCAACAATTCCGATTTGCACAAATCCACTAGGATGCGTCTCAAGAGACGTTGGATGAAACTCATCATCCAATGACTCCTTACTCAAGCCATCCTTAATGAATTTTATTTTATCTTCTCGATTTACATGAACCCATCCCAAAGAACAACGTGTGTTGCAAGTTTCACGTCCACATTTATGGCAGACACCCATTCTTTTAGCTCTACGTTTTTTAGCAAAAATGCTTTTTCCTAAACCAGGCATGTAAGAGATGTAACCATTTGCAGACTCACCTGCTAATCGTACCTTAGCTTCAATTAGCCAACGAATATCAGTAGGTATTCCCATTATCATCATCAACCTTAGTCTTTCAACCCGTGCTTTATAAATTTTCAACAATGCATTGGGTGAAAGAGAAGGAAAATGATTTTTCAAGTTTGCAAGTACGTCTTCCATTCTTAATTCAAATTTTTTTTTTTTTGAAGAAAGTTCAAAAGCAACAAAACCAGGAAAACAATAGCAATTGAAAAGAAAATATTAATGAGGGAACAAATTAATGCAAACTAATAAAAAAAATCTTACCTAAATAGCGTGCGTAGCAATTAAAGGAAGCAAATCAATCCTGGTAGACAGGATCACGCAGAAGTGTCTCCTCTACCTCTAGGTTGCGTAATTTCAAAAATGATTTCAATCTTTGGCCATTGACTTTAAATACATCACCATTTTTGGGATTTTTAATCTCTATTGCACCATGTGGATAAACAGTACGAACAATGAATGGTCCTGACCACCGAGAACATAATTTTCCTGGGAATAAATGCAAACGAGAGTTATATAGAAGAACTTTTTGACCTACATTAAATGATTTTCTTAAAATATTTTTGTCATGAAAAATTTTCATTCGATCCTTGTACAATTTTGCATTCTCATATGTATCATTCCTTATTTCTTCTAGTTCATTGAGTTGAAGCTTCCTGTGGGAACCTGCTTTGTCAAGAGCAAAGTTAAATTGTTTGATGACCCAATAAGCTTTATGTTCTAACTCAACAGGTAAATGACAGGTCTTGCCATACACAAGTCGGTAAGGAGACATTCCAATAGGGGTTTTAAAAGCAGTACGATAAGCCCATAAAGCATCAGAAAGTTTCAAAGACCAATCTTTTCTATTTGGGTTAATCGTTTTTTCCAAAATATTTTTAATTTCCCTATTTGAAATTTCAACTTGACCACTAGTCTGAGGGTGGTATGGTGTAGCAACTTTGTGTGTAATGCCATATTTTCTCATTAACTGCTCAAAATGCTTATTACAAAAATGTTTTCCCCCATCACTAATGATAGCCCGTGGTGTGCCAAATCTCGAAAAGATGTTTTCTTTCAAGAATTTTACCACAATCTTGTGATCATTTGTTTTACATGCAAGAGCCTCTACTCATTTTGACACATAATCCATAGCAACAAAGATGTATAAATTACCGAAAGAATTAGGAAAAGGACCCATGAAATCAACTCCCCAGACATCAAATATCTCAACAATAAGAATGGGAGTTAAAGGCATCATATTTCTCCGTGAAATACTGCCCAATTTTTGACAACGCTCACAAGAACTACAATACAAATGGGCATCTTTGAACAATGATGGCCAGTAAAAGCCACATTATAAGACTTTTGCAGTAGTTTTTTTAGCACTAAAATGACCTCCACAAGCATGATCATGACAAAAAGAAATAACACTATATTGCTCACTCTCAGGAACACATCTCCGAATGATTTGATCAGGACAATACTTAAACAAGTATGGATCTTCCCAAAATAATTTCTTTACTTCTGCTAAAAATTTTACCCGATCTTGCTTACTCCAATGTGTAGGTATTTGACCTATGGCAAGATAATTAGCAATGTCAGCAAACTAGGGTAACTGAGAAATATACATGAGTTGCTCATCTGGAAATGAGTCTCCGATAAGCAAGTTATTGTCACCCGATTCAACTATCAGTCTAGACAAGTGATCAGCCACAACATTTTCAGATCCTTTCTTATCCCGAATTTCTAAATCAAATTCTTGCAACAAAAGTATCCATCTTATCAAACGCGCTTTAGCATCCTTCTTAGAAAGAAGATACTTAAGTGCAGCATGATCTGAAAAAACTACAATTTTAGATCCTAATAAATAAGATCTAAATTTGTCTAATGCAAATACCACAGCTAGTAACTCTTTTTCTATTGTAGAATAATTTAATTGAGCATCATTAAGAGTTTTACTAGTATAGTATATCACATAAGGAAACTTTTCTAGACGTTGACCCAAAACAGCTCCAATTGCATAATCAGAGGCATCACACATGATTTCAAATGGAAGATTCCAATTGGGTGATCTAATGATAGGTGCAAAAGTAAGAAGGGATTTGAGCTTTTCAAAAGCTTGAAAGCATTTTTCATCAAATATAAAAGGTGCATCTTTGGTAAGTAAATTACACAAAGGTTTGGAGATTTTGCTGAAATCTTTGATGAATCTGCGATAAAACCCTGCATGGCCTAAAAAAGAACGTACCTCTTTCACTGTCCGAGGAGGTGGTAGACTGGATATCAATTCAATTTTGGCTTTATCTACCTCAATCCCCTGATTTAACACAATATGTCCCAAAACAATTCCTTTTTTAACCATGAAATGACATTTTTCCCAATTCAAAACAAGGTTCTTTTCCTTACACCTAATTAAGACCAATCTTAAATGTTGTAAGCATTCCTCAAAACTAGATCCATGCACAGAAAAATCATTCATGAATACTTCCAAAAATCGCTCTACCATGTCAGAAAATATGCTTATCATGCAACGTTGAAATGTAGCAGGTGCATTGCACAATCCAAATGGCATTTGACGATAGGCAAAAGTTCCAAAAGGACAAGTGAATGTAGTTTTCTCTTAATCCTCGGGTGCAATGGGAATTTGGTTATAACCTGAATATCCATCAAGAAAACAATAATATGCATGTCCAGCCAACCTTTCTAGCATTTGATCTATAAAAGGAAGTGGAAAATGGTCTTCTCTTGTTACAACATTCAACTTACGATAGTCAATACAAACACGCCACCCAGTTTGTATTCTAGTGGGAATTAATTCATTATCATCATTCTTGACTACAGTAATGCCAAACTTCTTAGGAACTACTTGAATAGGACTGACCCATGCGCTATAAGAAATCGGGTAAATGACACCCACATCAAGAAGTTTAATCACTTCGGCTCTCACAACTTCTTTCATGTTTGGATTCAGACGTCTTTGTGGCTCTCTTGAGGTTTTGGCATTGTTCTCCAAATGTATCCTGTGCATGCAAATTGATGGACTAATACCTTTAATGTCTGCTATTGTCCACCTTATGGCTTCCCTATGCTCATTGAGGACTTTTATGAGTTCAACTTCATGTTCTCTATCTAGGTCTGATGCAATGATAACAGGTAAGGTCTCAGCAGGTCCTAGAAACACATATTTTAGAGAATCTGGCAAATGTTTTAACTCTACCTGAGGTGGTTTCTCTATGGATGGTAATAGGACAGACCCAGAAGATGTAATTGTCTCTGTTTTGACTTTCCATTCATTGGTATCCATCAATGGAGTAGTCTCTAACAGGGAATTTATTTCATTGATCAAACAGTCCTCATCTATGTCCATGTTGAAGTAAGCCAAACATTTTTCTAAAGGGTCATCATCAAAAGAACTTAAAAATGAATCATCAGTTATACTCTCAATCATGTTGACCTCACATAAATCACCAGTATCCACAGGTTGACGAGAGACATTAAAAACATTAAGTTCCACAATCATATTTCCAAAAGATAGATTCAAAATTCCATTTCGACAATTAATGATCGCATTGGATGTTGCAAGAAATGGTCTACCCAAAATGACTGGAATTTGTGTCTCTGTATTCTCAATAGGTTCAGTATCAAGAACAATGAAATCTACTGGAAAGTAGAATTTATCAACCTTAATGAGCACATCCTTTATGACACCTCTAGGAATTTTTGTGGACCTATCAGCTAACTGAAGGGTTACTGGTGTAGGTTTTAACTTTCCTAACCCAAGTTTTGCATACACAGAATAAGGCAACTGATTCACACTTGCTCCTAGATCAAGTAAGGCTCGGTTAATCACATGGTCACCTATAACACAAGAAATTGTAGGAGAACCGGGATCTTTGTACTTGACAAGAGTTTTTTGTTGAATTATGGAGCTCATTTGTTCAGTCAAAAATGCCTTTTTTGGAATATTAGTTTTCCTTTTCACCGTGCAAATATCTTTTAAAAATTTTGAGTAAGCAGGTACTTGTTTGATAGCGTCAAGAAAAGGGATGTTAATGCTTACCTGCTTAAACACCTCTAAAATGTCACTATATTGAGTACGTTTCTTATTTCTCTCAAGTCTTTGTGGGAATGGAGGTTTAGGGGCACAAGGAATATGTTCACTTTTATTCTCACTTGAGTCATTAATTTGTGGTTTATGCTGACTCTGTTCTTTAGTTCCAGGCATGTGAACTTGATTATCAATCACTTTTCCAGATCTAAGGGTCGTTACAGACTTCACTTCTTCATTAGGATTTGTTGATGATCCTACTTCAAATTGACCCTTAGGATTAGGAATAGGTTGACTGCGGAATTTTCCTTTCTCTCTCTCTCCTACAGCATTGGCTATTTGACCCAATTGTGTTTCAAGCTTTGAAATAGATTGAGTGTGGGATTGTAAAGCTTGTTGAGTTGATTGCATGAATTGCTGTAGAGTATCTTCCAAAGAAGGTCTTCTTTGTTATGATACTTCGAAAGGAGGTGCATATTGAGGAACTTGAGGATATGAGTTAGGAGGGGCAAATTGTTGTCCACCTTGATTCATTGAAGGTTGATTTTGCCTCTATGAAAAATTTGGATGATTCCTCCAATTTGGATTATATGTAGGTGTAAACGGGCTGTCTGATGATTTTTCATGAAATTGAAGAGAATTGACTTGCTCAGAGAATGCATCTAGGTAAGCTGGTATGGATGGATAAGATTGTGTAATGTGAGATGTACTAGAACATAAGGCACATGCCTCTATCCTAGTATTTGTAGAAAGGTTCAGAGTGTGGCTTAAAGTTAAAGCTTCGACCTTTCTAGTCAGGCTAGCTAAGGCAATTCTCACATCTGTGTCATCACTCACCTCATAAATTCCTCCCTTTTTATGTGTTTAAGACTTCTTATCTCTGGAATCTATGCAGTTCCAATGTTGAGAATTTTCAGATAAAGATCCTAAGGATTCCCAAGCTTCTCCCTCATTCAATTGTAAAAATCTCCCACCATGCATGCTTTGGATCATTTGACGGTTTGATGAAGTTAAACCATCATAGAAATATTTCATCAATCTCCAAATTTCAAAACCATGATGAGGACATTTTAAAAGAAGATCATTAAATCTTTCCCAACATTCGAAAAATTGTTCACCCTCTTTGACAAAAATCAGAAATTTCTTTCCTAAGGGCATCAGTTTTAGACATGGGAAAATTTTTTGCCAGAAACTTATTTACCAATTGATTCTAATTAGTAATAGTTTCGGTAGGAAGGGAATTCAACCAGGCTTTAGCTTTATCTTTTAATGAGAATGGAAACATTCTAAGCCTAATTGACTCATAATTGAAATTTTGAAAGCGAAATGTTGAACAAATTTCAAGAAATTCCTTCACATGCATGTATGGATCTTCTCTTTCCAAACCAACAAATGATGGTAAAAGTTGAAGTATGGTTGGTTTGAGTTCAAAGTGAGTTGCAGTAGTTTGTGGTAAAACTATGCAAAATGGAGTATTGGCTATGATAGGTGAGAAGTACTCCATAAGAGTTTTCTCATGCACAACTTGTTCTTCCATTTTTGATGATGTCTCAACAAAGTTTAATGTTCCAATTTTTAAATCAAAGGGTGATCATAAACTTTTCTTAACCAAACGCTGATCTTTATCACGTTTCCAAACACGCATAAACTAAAAGAAAAATTTATAAACAAATATTTCTAATAGCATATAACACAATTACAAAAGAGGATAATTTTACAACATAGTAACATATATATACAATGTTAACTACAAGTAACAAAATGCAAATACAACAAAAGAAATCACAAAATTTTGCAACAAAGAATTTTTTTTTTTTCACAAAGAAAATTTTCAATACAAAAAATAAATATTCTAAATAATAACTAGTGGAAGAATTTTACTTACCTGAATCTAATTAACTTTTCCGTCGGAATCCCCGGCAACGGCGCCAAAAACTTGTTGTTGTTTTTATTAAAACTCGCAAGCGCACGAATCTATTAGAGTATAGATTTAGTAGTATGTAAGGTCGATCCCACGAGGATTGCCAATTGAGAAAATTTAATGTCAGGCTAGACTGCAATAGTAAATATGCTCGGTTCTAGTCCAATTTCAGCCCTTTTAGTGTCCGAATTTGCTGACCACTTGAACATCAAAGTTGTAGCAAATTATATCTGCTATTCACCTACAAAATTTCGTGTCCATTAAATATGTATTTGCTGAAATATGGCCCAAATACTACAGTAAGATTGGACTGGATAGCAACAGTAAACATGTTATGTTCTAGCCCAATTTTGACCCTTTGGATATCTGAATTTGCTGATCACATAAACATGAAAGTTGTATGAAATTATGTTAGCTATTCATCTACCAAATTTCGTACAAAATATATACGTATTTTTTGAGATACGGTCAAAATACTGTAGTAAGATCAAGTTGAAAAGCAAGCAGCAAACAAATTTTTAACATTGAGTGTTTTGCCTTGGATCTTTATGTTTCGATTCTTTTAGAAATGTAGTCATAAATCAAGATTGAATTGATGCATATATCCATTAAGATGCGTCTCAATAGACAAAAAGATAATGCTCTTTACTCTGCCATCCTTAATGAATTTATTTTGTCTGCTTGATTTATAAACATCATTTCTAAAAAATCACAATTTAGCTTTAATTCCTCCAATTAAGTCAATTTTCTATTCTTTTCTTCATCTATAAGAATACACAAAACTAAAGACAAATAAGGGATATAAATGCTTAATTAAGGCAAAAAGATAAGATAAAAATATTTAATTTATGAGTACAAAACTCATTCATCAAATATTACAAGTTTCAAATCTTTTTTTCAAAAAGAAATATTGTTAAACTTACCTTGAGCATTTAGTTCTCTAGACTTCTTCTTCCTTTTTCTTCCTTTCTTCCTCTCATTTCCTCACTCTATCTTGCTTCTATTTTTCCTCTCCCTTACTTGGACGAAAATTCTAATGTTATAAGGGTGGGTTTTGCTTATATAGACTATCAAATAATTCACCTTTCATAATCATGGGTCTACCTTATCACAATTAGGATGCACTTGGTTGAATTTTTGGAAAACAAACAACTTATATTCTTGTCTTCCTCTTCCTTAGTCAAGATATGCATAGGAAAAGGAGATTTGTATTTTAAAAATTATGATAATATGTTCTTAAGATAAGGGACAAGGTTCCTTTGATTTAGGGATTCATTTCCTTTTTCTTTTGTCTTAATCAATTATGATAGGTTTACCTTTTTAGGTGGCAAATTTCTAACCCTTGAATCTTCCTTGCTTAGTTAAAATTATTTGTGTATGATAAGGATGTTTTGTCATAATGCTATGTATTATTACCCACTTGCTAAAATTATGAGTGTATGATATAGATATTTTGTCATAATGCCATGTATTATCATACCACTTGTTAAAATTATGAATATAGGATATCACACCACTTGCTAAATTTTTATCTTAATGCCATGTCACCTAAACTTGATTACACCATTATTTCATCACTTTATTTTATTTGTATTTTTATTTTTTCTCTTGGGTTTGAGCTCATTCTTACCCATTTTCTTTACTTTGGTTAGAATTTTACCTTTTATAATGGGCCTAGTCACATTTTCATTATTTTTGAGCTACCGTTCCAATTTCTATATCCTAGTCTAAGTTTATGTTTTATTTCTTCCTTGGGCTATCCTATTGAATTGCTAAAAATTCATGTGAAGTAGAAAAACTCTATATGAAGTGTCCATAGGTGAAAGCCCAATTTATGGGTGGAGATACTAAACTTAGTAACTTTAACTCTTAAATTAGAAAAAATTACTATAATCCAATCTTCTTGAAATTTTAATACCTTTACTTACTTCACAAAAATTTATCTTCTTTACCCAAGAATTTTACCTTTCTTTAGTATATTTATTTCTAATTTTTCCTCTTAGGTTTTCTCTCTTTACCTATTCCATTAATGTTAGAATATTTCTATGCATACACATGAGGTGAAGAATTTTTAAGGATTATATTTCCTTAGATATCTAAAAATTGTCTAATAAATTGTATTTCTTTAATTAAATATTTATGTACAATTATCAATAAAAGAAACGAAATTAGGGATGTTACTTTGAATACATGAAACGAAATTAGGAATGTTACAACAATTACAATAAGTTATCAGAAAATGTGAATTCATCACCCATCTTTCTCCTCACATTATCTCTGTCACCCCGTTGGAGTGACCCTCCTTTGGCTCACTCAGGCTAATAAGGCATCCCCTACTCGATACTGTCTCAAGCCATACAACCGTCAATATTCATCTATACATATAAGTGTATATATATAAATGCATATTTATCAAATGTAATATATAATAATCAAGCAACTCGCCATGAGTTTTACACTTGCCATTTAATCATTTTCATAATATGATGCATCATTTTTATACCAAATGATTAATAATCATTCATCACATACCAATATTCAATATGATTCATTTTAAATCAAATAAAGAAAAAGAGTAATTTGTGTAACATCTCCGATTTTTTTCTTATGTTACTAATTTGAATTTATTTTTTTCAGAGAGGAGAAAGCATATTAGATCTCAATGGAGGATTAAATTTTTTCACAATTTTACCAAAATCAAATAAGATCTTAGGATGGTTGAAATGCCATTTATGTAAATTTCTTGAAATAACATTTGTGTAAATTTCTTAAGATGGCATTTATGTAAATTCTTTAAGATGACAGTTTTGTAAATACTTTAGGATGGTAGTTTTGTAAATAATGGAAGATGTCAAAGTTGTAAATATTGGGTGGTAGGTAGAATTTTTTTAAATAATTATAAGGGAGGTAGGTGAGGCAAAATGAGTGATAATTATGAGGGAGAGAAATGAGTGTCGGTAAGGAAGAGAAAGAAAAGAAGAAAAAAAAGAGAGGACAAGAAAGAAGAGGA
This sequence comes from Gleditsia sinensis, assembly GCA_037074535.1. Lineage (NCBI taxonomy): Eukaryota > Viridiplantae > Streptophyta > Magnoliopsida > Fabales > Fabaceae > Gleditsia > Gleditsia sinensis. Next base: position 6,478,385 of record CM073475.1, on the reverse strand, counting down.
AGAAGAAGAGAAAGAAGAAGAAGAGAAAGAAGAAGAAGAAGAGAAAGGGGAGGAAGAAGGGGAAGGAAATGGAAAGGGAAATCAAAGCATCAAATTTAAGGATTTATTTGAGGTAGGTTTAACATCTTCTAATAAATTTTGTACAAAATTATATATATGCTTTTAGATTTGTTTAGATGTGATTCTGAATAATATGTGGTATGGATATTTATATGGAATTATATTTTAGTTGTATGGACATGCATATGGATGCATGAGATTATATTAAAAAAACAAGGGAGAAATTAGACTAAGTTGAATTTCGGAATAATTTTAGAAGCCTCTATTTTTGAAATTTTGGGAAGATTTAGCAAGGATTTTAAAGAAATGGTCAACATATGAATTGTAGATATATGTCTCTATAGACTCTGAAATTATTTAATTTGGAGTTTATATGAGTGAGATTTGACTAATTAATTGAGTAGAGGTCAGAATCCAGGATAGTAAAAATAATCATTTTTATATTTTATTTTTTGGAAATAATCCCTAAGGAATTTAAAGAAATTATAAACATAAAAGTTGTAGATAATTGTCTTAACTTTTTATAGGCTTTGAAATCACCTCAATTGGAGTCCATATAAGGGAGATATGACTAATTAATTGAGCAGATGTCAGAATTAGTCTAGAATTCAGAATGGTAAAATAAGTATTTTTGTTTTAATTTTCTAAGAATAATCCATAAGGAATCTGAAGACATGATAAATATAACAGTTGTAGATAATTGTCTTAGTTTCTTTTATAGGATTTGAAATCACTTCAATCAGAGTTGGTATGAAGGAGATATGGTTGAATAAGTAAGGAAATGTCACAGAACACGGTCAAGCCGTGTTCTGTGTTGCCTTAGCATGGGTAGGCCGTGTTCGGAGCTATTTTTGAGTATGTTTGAAGTATTTTTCAAACATAGCTGTGTTGTGAACATGGTCAGGCCGTGTTGGGTGTTGGATTATCATATTTTTCACTATTTTCTACCTAAAAATAATCTTGTTTGTTGAAATATTTTTAGGAAACATATATTCAAGAAAAATATTTTTAAAATGATGATTTTAGTATCACAAATTACTCTTTTCTTTATTTGATTTAAAATGAATCATATTGGATATTGGTATGTGATGAATGATTATTAATCATTTGGTATTAAAATGATGCATTATATTATGAAAGTGATTAAATGGCAAGCGTAAAGCTATGACGAGTTGCTTGATAAATATATATTGCATTTGATGAATATGCCTTTATATATATACATTTATATGTATGGATGAATATCGACGGGTTGTATGGCTTGAGACAGTACCGAGTAGGGGACTCCCTATTAGCCTGAATGAGCCAAGGGAGGGCCGCTCCAACTGGGTGATAGAGGTAATGTGAGGAGGCAGATAGGTGATGAACTCACATTCTCTAATAACTTATTGTGACTGTAGTCGATCAGTCACTATGCGTATAGCAAATGAATGAATTGAGAACTGTGATATGGCTGAGCATTTTTTTTAAAAAAGAGAGTGAATTTTCAGTGTATATATAGTATGTTAATTATGCATCAACTGAAGTGATGATTTTATCTTCAAATTTTAATATTTTCTGTAACTTATACAGCTGAACATAACTTCTATTTTTCTCATTATATTTTATTTATGTTAAATCTACTGAAAACATTTGTTCTCATTATTATTGTGGTGTTATCTTCAGATAAAAAGAAATGAGATGCAACAGGAAATGACGTTACTGATGGAGATCTTGATGTCAGCACCACTTCCTCACCCTTTGTATTTCAAGGGTGAAGTGTTGTATATGGACTCTTATTTATGTACTGAAATATTGTATTGTATAATTATAATATGTGTCAGGTTTGTAATATATATATATATATATATATATATATATATATATATATATATATATATATATATATATATATATATATATATATATATATATATACACACACACACATATATATTGTGTTTTAAAATATTGTATTGTATAATTATAACATGTGAGAGGTTTGTAATAAATATGTATATATATATATATATATTGTGTTTATACATATGGTATATTTAACATGCGTAATGTGAAAAAAAAAATTAAAATTAAATCAGATTTTACAAAGTTGTTATAATAATAATTAAAAAAAAATTGGACGTTACAATTTGTGATACCAAAATCATTATTTTAAAAGTATTTTTCTTAGATATATGTTTCCTAAAAATATTTCAATAAATAAGATTATTTTTAGGTAGAAAACAGTGAAAAATATGATAATCCAGCACCCAACACGGCCTGACCATATTCAAGACACGACTATGCTTGAAAAAAACTTCAAACATGCTAAAAAATAGCTCCGAACACGGTCTACCCACGTTGAAGAAACCCAGAACACGGCCTGGTTGTGTTCTGTGACTTTTTCTCACTTATTCAACCATATCTCCTTCATACGAACTCCGATTAAGGTAATTTTTAATCCTATAAAAATATAAGACAATTATTTAAAACTTTTATATTTATCATTTCTTCAGATTCCTTACCGATTATTCACATAAAATTTAAAAACAAAAATACTTATTTTACCAATCTAGATTCTAGACTGATTCTGACATCTGCTCAATTAATCAGTCATATCTCCCTTATATGAACTCCAATTGAGGTGATGTCAAAGGCTATAAAAAGGTAAGACAATTATCTATAACTTTTATGTTTATTATTTCTTTGTATTCCTTATGAATTATTTCTAGAAAATAAAAAATAACAAATGATTATTTTTACTATCCTAGATTCTGACCTCTACTAAATTAATCAGTCATATCTCTCTCATATGGACTCCAAATTAAATAATTTTAAAACCTATAGATCCATGGGACATATATCTACAATTCATATATTTACCATTTCTTTAAAATTCTTGCTAAATTTTCTCAAAATTTCAAAAACTGAAGCTTCTCAAATTATTTTGAAATTTAGTTTAATGTAACTTCTCCCATGTTTTTCTTTTGGGGGTGTTTGGTAGAAGGAAAATTTTTGGATTCCTGGAAATCTGAATATGGGAATTGAAGATTCCTTTGTTTAGTTTCAAAATGAAAATTCTGATTCTCAGGAAATTTCAATTCCTGAAAATATTTTTTAAGTAAGGATTCTCATAAAAAGATTACCATGGAGGGGGGTGAGAATTGGTGATTCCCATGAAGGTGGGAATCTTTATAAAAAATAAAATATATATTTATCTTTCAATATTTTATATAATTTTTTTTATAAAAATAAATTTAATTGTTAATATTTTTTTTAATAATTTTAAAATTAATATAAACTTAATAAATTATTAACAATAATTTATTATATATTTTTTTTAAAAATAAACAAATAAAAAAAATTAAAAAAAAATAAGAATATTTTTAGAAACCATATACATAGATAAAGATTTTAAAAAATGTTATTTAAAGATTCTCAGCAATTTTAAAAGTCAACCAAATACATTTTATACATTTTCAAGAATTATTATTTCCATCAATCATGTTTTCTAGGAACAAAAAATTTTGCCGTATACCAAACGCCCCTTTATGTAATCCCATACACTCATATGCATGTCCATACAACTAAAATAGAATTATATATAAATATTCAGACCACATATTATCCAAAATCACATTTAAACAAATCTAAAAGTATATATATAACTTTGTACAAAATTTATGAGTAGATGTTAAGTCTACTTCAAACAAATTTTTAAACTTGGTACTTGATTCCTACCACACCAAAATTCTTAATTTCCCTTTTCTCTTTCTTCTCCTTCTTCTTTTTCTTCCTTTTTCTTTTCCTCCTCTTCCTTTTCTTCCTTTTTTTTTCTTTTCTTTCTATTTTATACTGACACTCCCCCTCCCTCATAATTATTAAAATTTTCCTTATCTACCTCTCTCATAATTATTAAAAATTTTCCTTACCTACCATCCCATATTTATAACTTTTCCATCTTTCATTATTTACAAAAATGCCATCTTAGAGTATTTACAAAACTACCATCCTAGAGTATTTATAAAACTGTCATCTCAAAGAATTTATATAAATGTCATCTTAAGAAATTTACATAAATGCCATCTCAAGAAATTTATATAAATGCTATTTTAATTAAATTACATAAATATCATTTTAACCATCTTAAGATCTTATTTGACTTGAGTAAAATTATAAAATAATTTAATCTTCCTTTGAGATCCAAAATGCTTTCTCCTCTCTGAAAGAAATAAATTTCAATTAGTAACATAAGAAAAAATCGAAAATGTTACATCGAGAAATCATATTAAAACATACTCACTAGTCACTTCCTAAACATAATTAAAAAACAGAAATACCCGGTGCCATTTTCAAAACAAAAAAAACCCAACAAATTAATACAGAAGAACCCAGTAATCCAGCATGCCTATGTGCCCTTAGTGGTGAGATCGGTTTCAAGTTTCAACCGTAATCCATGGGTAGGGTAACTACGACTACAACATATATTGGGAGTTCAAGCCAAGCCAAGTGAACTACAAAGCACAAAATTGCAATATATGAGAATACACAACTTCTAGGCAGGCACAACCACGATTAGGGATTTTGAGTTTTGAAGGAAATTTAGCAAAGTTACAGTGAAAGGGTGATGAACTTACTAGTTGGCGTGGCTACTAGAGATGATTTTGCTACTATGATGGTGGAGGCTTCAACGGCGGCTTGGTGGCTGGGGCTTCGTGATGATGAGGTGTGGTCGCATGCAAGAGGAAGAAAAAGGAGGAAGAGTGTAAAATGAGAATGCGTCTCAACTTGGGTGAGGAAGAAAAGAAAAGGAAAAAGATATAACCAAACGAGGAAGTATGGTTTATTGGAGATTTAATCCTCGATCGGGTCGGGTTATAAGGGTTTCTTAGTACTGAACCCGAATCGACCAACTACATTCGAAAGTTTAGAATTTTTCACCCATTCCAACCCGTCAAATCAATTTGATTTTACAAATATGAAATACTATGAACTTATTTGAAAACTATTTTTAAAACTATTTTTTTGTTTTACAAAAATAAAAATAATTTGTTTGTTGTATTGTTTTTATAAATTTTTTAAAAAATTGTTTTAAAAAAAATACTATTTTATTATTATTTTTTATTTTTGTGTAAAATTATTTTTAATTTTTTTAAAAAATAAAAAAAATTATACAAAATTATAAATAATTTATCAATAAATTAATTTCTAATCATCACATAAATTATATTATTACATTTTCAAATATTATTTTTAAAATTTATGTCCAAATTTTTTTAAATTTTTTTAACATTACTTTTAAAAAAATAATTTTTAAAAATTAATAAAATAAAAAACTTGAAAACACTCCAAAAAAACTCTACATTTTTGGAGTGTTTTAAACGGTTTTGGACGGGTTGTGCTCACCCCTGTAGTTTCCTTGCTTCTAAACGACGCCGCCATCTGCAGCCAAACCTCCTTCGCACGTCGATGTTCTGTTGCTCCCAATCTCCCTCCTTCCACTATCAATAAAGACAGAAAAAGCATATGCTTTTACACATCCGTCCTTCATTAGGTTCACTTATTTACTCTCGTCCTTTTTAAATTTATACCCTCTGGTTGTCAGCATACCGTATGATTTGTATTATGGAATTCAATAATAAGCTCAGGTAGCCATTAGCAGTCTGTGAAGCTATAAACAATTTAGCTTAAATATTTTTTTTTTTTGAAAGAGTTAATGGGTATAATATGACTTCTATTATTACATGTTGACTGGTTGTGTATGATTTGTTTTCCATCGGTTTGGCTATGTATAAATTATGATAGGATGGATCGGATTTTTTTAGCCAGGTTAGTAATTGAGAATAGGAGGAGACAATCAAGAATTTGATCGCAAGCCGTTATTTGTTCTTTATAAGCGTTTACTATTTGTCCTGTCACAAGCCTGGTCAGAGTAAGTCACTACAGCTGGCTAGGGTCTGTAGAAAGCTGTATACACTTAACCTTGTGCTTGTGCCACCCTCTACACGGTTGCCCACTCATACCTGCCAAAACCAGTTTAAATCACCATCTAATCTTATCCCATGTGCAAACGAACCCTTGAGCTATGGCACCCATTGGCATCTTTCAGACCACCCTAGCCCCCAAATTTCATGCTTTCTTCAAAAGGGTTTCTCAGAAATTACGGAAGCAATTGTTGGTAAAGCGTTACACGCGTTATGCATAAAGGGTGTTGTTCAGCTTAGTACATTCTATACAAATACCTTGATTAACTTGTACTCTAAGTTTGGAGACATAAAGTATGCACAATACGTGTTTGATGGAATGTTGGACAGGAATGAAGCTTCATGGAATAACATGATGTCAGGGTTAGTTCGAGTTGGTTGGTACCTTGAAGCAATGCAATTTTTCCATCATATGCATGAATTCAGTGTCAAGCCTAACAGCTATATAATTGCTAGTTTAGTGACTGCATGTGATAGGTCAGGCTGTATGATCGAAGAGGCACTTCAAATTCATGGTTATGTAGTCAAATATGGTTTGTTGTCTGATGTATTTGTTGGCTCTTGTCTTCTGCACTTTTATGGTACATATGGTCAGGTCTGTGAGGCCAGAAAGCTCTTTGAGGAGATTGATACACCAAATACAGTCTCTTGGACTTCTTTGATGGTGACGTATGCTGATAGTGGAGATATGGAGGAGGTCATAAATATTTATCAGCATTTGAGGCGTGATGGGCTATATTGTAATCAAAATATGATTGCTACAGTCCTTAGTTCTTGTGGTATGCTTGGGGATAAAATTTTGGGTCATCAAGTCTTGGGAAATGTGATCAAATATGGATTAGACACCAATGTCTCTGTGGCAAACTCTCTCATTTCCATGTTTGGTAGCTGTGGCAGCATGAAAGAGGCATCTTATGTGTTTGATAACATGAAGGAACGAGACACAATCTCTTGGAATTCAATTATCACGTCAGGTGCACATAATGGTTATTGTGAAGAATCTCTTCAGAACTTTCTTTGGATGCGTCATACTCTTACAGAAATAAACTATATTACAATTTCAGCTTTATTATCAATGTGTGGCTCTGCACAAAATTTGAGTTGGGGAAGAGGACTTCATGGCCTAGTTGTGAAATCTGGACTGGAATCAAATGTTTGTGTATGCAATAGTCTCTTAACTATGTATTCTGCGGTTGGAAAATCTGAGGAAGCAGAGATTATATTCCATACAATGCCATACAGGGATTTAATCTCTTGGAATTCCATGATGGCAAGCTATATTGATGATGGAATGTACCGACAAACCATTCAAATTTTTGTTGACATGCTCCGGACTAGAAGGGCAATGAACTATGTAACTTTCACAAGTGCTTTGGCCGCCTGTTCTAACCAAGCAAACATAATTGAAGGAAAGATTGTTCATGCCCTTGTAATTCTTTTTGGTCTACATCACAATTTGATCATAGGTAATGCATTGGTTACCATGTATGGGAAGTCCAGTTTGATGTTTGAAGCACAAAGGATATGCAAAACTATGTTCAAGAGAGATGCAGTAACTTGGAATGCACTCATTGGTGGCCATGCTGATCATGAACAACCAAATGAAGCATTGAAAGCTTTCAATTTAATGAGGGAAGAAGGTATACCTTCGAACTACATCACAATTGTTAATCTTCTTGGTGCTTTCTTGTCTCCTGATGATCTTTTAAAACATGGGATGCCCATCCATGCATATATAATTGTGACAGGCTTTGAATTAGATACATATGTTCAATGTTCCTTGATTACAATGTATGCCAACTGTGGTGATCTTAATACAAGTAACTACATTTTTAATGGATTAGATATTAAGAACTCTAGTGCTTGGAATGCTATTGTTGCTGCAAATGCTCATTATGGACCTGGTGATGAGGCCCTTAAACTTATTGTAAAGATGAGGGGTGCTGGGATACAGTTAGATCAGTTTAGCTTCTCTGTAGTTCTTGCTATTATTGGTAACTTGGCTGTACTGGATGAAGGCCAACAACTCCATGGGTTGGTTATTAAACTTGGGTTTGAGTCAGACAATTACGTGTTAAATGCTACAATGGATATGTATGGAAAATGTGGGGAAATTGATGATGTGTTAAAAATTCTTCCCCAACCAAGCACCAGGTTGCAAAGGTCTTGGAACATATTGATATCAGCATTAGCCAGACAAGGGTTTTTCAAAAAGGCTAGGGAAGCTTTTCATGAAATGATTAAACTGGGACTAAGACCTGACCATGTCACCTTTGTCTCACTTTTATCTGCATGCAGTCATGGTGGTCTGGTGGATGAGGGTCTTGAATACTACTCTTCAATGACTAACGAATTTGGTGTCCCAGCTGGAATAGAGCATTGTGTGTGCATAATTGATCTTCTTGGGCGATCTGGAAGGCTTGCTGAAGCTGAAGCTTTTGTCGAGAAGATGCCAGTTCCTCCAAATGACCTTGTCTGGCGTAGCATGTTGGCTGCTTGTAAAATCCATGGCAATATGGAACTTGGGAGGAAAGCTGCTGAGCATCTTTTCAAATTGGACTTGTCAGATGATTCAGCCTATGTTCTTTATTCAAATGTCTGTGCATCAACCGGAAGGTGGGAAGATGTAGAGAATGTCAGAATGCAAATGATTACTCATAACATAAAGAAGAAACCTGCCTGCAGTTGGGTCAAGTTGAGAAACAAGGTGATTTCTTTCGGAATGGGCGATCAGAGTCATCCACAGACTGGAAAAATCTTTGCCAAGTTGGAAGAGCTCATTAAGATTATAAAAGAGACAGGTTATGTGCCTGATACAAGCTATGCATTACAAGATACAGACGAAGAACAAAAAGAGCACAATCTTTGGAACCATAGTGAGAGAATTGCCCTTGCATTTGGATTGATCAATTGTCCAGAAGGTTCACCAATTAGAATATTCAAGAATCTTCGTGTCTGTGGTGATTGCCACTCTGTTTTCAAGCTTGTCAGTGAAATTGCTGGTAGGAAAATCATACTGAGGGATGCATACCGGTTTCACCATTTTAGTGGTGGCAAATGTTCTTGTTCTGACTACTGGTAGTGGATTGGATTGTGTTAAGAGAAGTGAGTAACTGAAAATTGGGTAAAGAACTTGAAGATTTGGGGTTGTCTGATCAATTGGTTGCAGCTTCTGAAAATTGGATTACAAACATTGGAAGATACAGGCTAAAGATATTCATTTGACATGACAAAGGGTTAGTTGTTTTTCTTGCATTTTTTAATGTATGATGTAATATTTTATTTATATTCAAGTTAGTTTTGCAGTTTATTTCTCAGGGCCGAAAAATTATTTTCTTTTCAATGTGTAATCTTATATTGTCATTTTTGAGAGAGAATACAAATAGTTGAACACCATAATAATTTTAATTGCTTTCATCTTTTTGCATTGACATTTTCTTTTTATATATTTTCTTTACTTTTCACTCTTGCTTCCTCTTTGTTTCCACTTATTCTAGGCAACCATACATGTTCTCTTTGCTAAGGTGATTGAATATCAGTTTTGTTGTTTATTCTACACTGGGAGGTTCTTATATTTCAAATTTTATTTTGTTGTTTGTTCCTAGCTTTAATATTTGCGCACTTTAGATTGTTAAAGTTTGAGCATTCTTGCGTTGCAAAATAATGATATGAGTGTATAATGTTATTAGTCAATAAAATAAAATTGATTGTTTTCTTAGACCACAAGTTTTGTCAACTCAAATGATAGCTGATGGATATCTTAATGAAAATCCCTTACTGATCCTATTATCAATTATATTCAACAAGCTTGGTGCTTATGATTTATATGCACCAGCATGAGGGGTAGTGTTAGAATTAAGTGTAAACATCAAGCTAGCTGCGTATTCTTTAGTCACGTGTTACTGGTATTACTGCCTCTAAAGTTTGTGTTTCTTATAACAATATGCTACATCGTAAGCCTACTTCCTGATGCTTTCCAAATCTCTCTCCCGTTAGTCTTTAAAAATCCAATTGAAGCCAAACTAAACACACGATTATTTTCTACCTCAAACAATGTGGACTTTGATCCATTATGTAGAACCTTAATCTCTTATGCTTGGTCTACTTTGCCATTTTATATATTTTGATTTCCCCTGTAATCTCCATTTCTCTTTCGTTTATATCTAGTTTTTACTTTCTTTTTTTGTTTGGCTAACATGTTTTTATGCCCATATATGCTTGTGGGTGATAAAGGATAGGATAGAATAGGATAGAACAACTAGACATGAAAATACACAATTTGTTGCAAGGTAACCAATTTGAAGAACTGGAGCTTTGTGGTGCTTAGCACCTTAACCATTCTCAAACTGATTTATTTGCATACCAGATACCAAGAAGGGTTCTTATTGTTCCTTTCCTTTTAAAACATAAAAATTAGTGGTGACTCCAATTGGATTTTTCAAGCATTGTTTTTGAAACTTTATCCATGTTCATGTAGAAATGAGAATGTTGCACTGGATGTGTGGATACACCAGAATAGATATGATTAGAAATGAGTGCATTAGAGAGAAGATTGGGGTAGCACCTATTGTGGAGAAGATGGTTGAATCTCGCTTAAAGTGGTTTGGTCATGTGTGGAGAAGACCTGCAGAAACCCTAGTGAGAAGAGTAAATCATATGGAGGATAGTCCAATAATAAGTGAAACTATTCAGAATAATTTAATAGTTAATAAATTATCTTTTGATCTCATTTATGATAGGCCACTGTGACGCCGTTTGATCTATGTAGCCGACCCCACCTAATAAGAAAAAGTTTAGTTGTTGTTGTTGTTTTTGAAACTTTAGAAATCTCTTTCTGATAGAACCCTCTAGCCTATTTCAGCCTCAGAATTGCAAGAAATGACTCAACAGAGACAATGAAGCAAATGGTGAAGTATTATTAACGGAAATCAGTATATCAGTGAAGATAGTAACTATCAGCAATGTAGATGAACGAATATCAGAGGAATGAAAATAGAGTTAACAGAAAAGATAGAGTGAGTGATCTGGCCTGACTTTCGAGAGGTCAAGCTCTCTCCCGGAAATCCTCTTGACAAAATTCTCCACACCCCCAATCTTCATGCAGCTGGTATATATACATCCTCCTCCTCCTCCACGTTGGATTTGGAGTTAGTTACAACCTCCTTTTCCCCGCCTTCTCCTATCCCTCTCTTCCTCCTAGGGTATTCCTGTAATCTCTCTTGCATCCCTAAATTTGGGTCACCCATCCTGCTTTGGTCCAGCCCATCTTTCTTATCCTTATTCCTTCTAAAATAGGTTTTGAGCACGGGAGGCCTATCATTTCCCTCCCCATCAAGCTGCACCTTGTCCTCAAGGTGGAATTGAGGAAATTGCTGATTAATAGTGTCAAACCTTTCCCAGGTGCTCTCAAAGTCAGGCAGGCCTACCCATTTGATCAGTACCTCACGGTCTCCATTGATGAGTGTCCTTATTTTTAACACTGTCTCAGGATGCACTTGCAATTCCAGCTCATCGGTTAAAAATGGAGGTATATCCTGGGAAGTCATGGGGGAACGCACACTCTTCTTAAGTGGAGAGACATGAAAAACTGGGTGGATTCGTGATGTAGGTGGCAATTCCAATCGATAGGCCACTGCTCCATATTTGTCTATAATCTGATAAGGGCCATGGAATCGAGGACTGAGCTTTTCATTGATTTTTTTGGACAGAGTGCGCAGCTTATAAGGTCTGATCTTCAGAAATACCTAGTCTCCAACTTCAAAATGAATATCTCTCCTGTGTTGATTAGCCTGAGTCTTCATTTTCTCCTGTGCTACTTCTAAATGAGTCTTCAATTCGTTCAATACTTGGTTGCGCCTAGTGATTTGCTCATTAACCTCTTCCACGGGTGAATAGCAGTCAGTTAATCTCCAAAGGGTTGGTGGATCTCTCCCATAAAGGACTTTAAAGGGAGTCATGCCCACTGACCCATGATAGGAAGTATTGTACCAATATTCAGCCCATGTAAGCCAATGGCTCCAAAGTTTGGGTTTATCACCCACAAAACAGCGAAGGTAGGTCTCCAATGTCCTGTTGACCACCTCGGTCTTACTATCAGTTTCTGGATGGTAACCCGAGCTGTAATTGAGAGTAGTGCCTGAGCTTTTAAAAAGTTCCCTCCAAAATTGGCTGATAAAGACTCGATCACGATCTGATACGATAGTCTTTGGAAACCCATGTAGCCATATAATGCCATTAATGAATTCCTTAGCTACATCTTTTGCCGAGAAAGGGTGAGAGAGAGGAATAAAGTGAGCATACTTACTCAGCCTGTCAACCACCACCATTATGGTATCAAAGCCATGAGATTTTGGCAAATGGACAATGAAGTCCATGCTAATGTCCTCCCACACTTGCTGAGGAATTGGCAATGGCTGGATTACGCCAGCAAGACTCATAGCTTGGTACTTATTCTTCTGGCAAATTTTGCATCCAACAACGAACTCTTGGATAACCCTTTTCATTCCTTCCCAATATACATTAGCAGCCAATCTCTTGTACGTGCGGAGGTACCTCGAGTGGCCTCTTATTGGTGAGGAATGGTACTCTTTAATGAGCAACGGTATTCGGACTGAGTGTCTGGGAAGCACCAACCGATTTTGATAAGTTAGGCTCCCGTGTCGGATGCTGTACCTTTCAGGAGTTCCCTGACCTTTGAAGAGCTGCTGCATGATTTCAACCAGCTTTGGGTCATTCTGCACCTCTTTGTCCCACTCATCAAGTCCTTCAAATTGCCATAGAGAGAAAGCCTTCAACTCTATAGTTTCTCCTCTCTTAGAGAGGGCATCTACTGCTTGATTCTCTACCCCTGAGTGTAATGGATTTCAAATTTATACCCCATAAGCTTGGATACCCACTTTTGCTGATCAGGCTCTAAAATTCTTTGCTCTAAAAGAAATTTGAGTGCTTTTTGATCAGTCCGGATGATGAACCTGTGACCCATCAAGTAATGTCGCCATTTCTTAATAGCTAGCACAATGGCCATGAGTTCTCTCATATATACTGATTTTTGCCTACCTTGATTTGAAAGCATTTGACTGAAGTAGGCAATAGGACGTTTATTCTGCATTAATACTGCTCCAACTCCAGACCCAGATGCATCAGTTTCCAATTCAAAGGGATGACTGAAATCAGGCATGGCTAGGACTAGCACTATGGTCATTGCTTTCTTCAATGCTTCGAAGGCTGCCTGGGCTGTCCCATCCCATTTGAAGGCATCCTTCTTCAGAAGTGTTGTCAGTGGGGCTGCTATTTTTTCATAGTCTTTGACAAATTTATGGTAGTATCCCGTAAGCCCCAAAAAACCCCGCAATGCTTTGAGGTCCTTTGGTATAGGTCAATTGACCATATTCTCTATCTTGCTCGAATCAGCCTGCACCCCTTCTGGCGAAATGATGTGCCCCAAGTACTCGAGTCTGTCTTGCCCAAATACACACTTCTTGCTATTGATCACCAACTGATGTTTCTGCAATACACCTAGGGTTATTCTTAAGTGCATGAGGTGGGCATGCATGTCTAGACTATAGATGAGAATGTCATCGAAAAAGACCAGCATGAACTTCCGAAGATACTCCCTGAAGATATCATTCATTAGGAATTGAAAGGTGGCTGGGGCATTGGTCATTTCGAACGGCATGACCATGAACTCATAATGGCCTTCATGGGTGCGGAATGCAGTCTTAACTTCATCCCCTGCCTTGATGCGTATCTGGTGGTACCTCAATTTTAGGTCAAGTTTGGAGAAGACTTTTGCAGCCCCTAACTCATCCAAGAGTTCATCAATGGTAGGAATTGGGAATTTATCAGGGATTGTGATTTAATTTAATGCCCTGTAATCCACACAGAACCTCCAGTTGTAATCCTTCTTGCGCACTAGCAGAACAGGACTAGAGTATGGACTGCTACTTGGTCTGATAATGTGGGCTGCCAACATCTCTTTAACCAATCGTTCAATCTCTGTCTTTTGAGAATGCGGGTACCTGTAAGGCCGAATGTTGGGAGGTTGTTCTCCTTCTTTGATGAGGATAGCATGGTCTCAGGTTCTGGAAGGAGGCAATCCCTCTAATGGGCCATAGACTGAAGTAAATTCTGTCAACAACTACTGGATTTCTTGAGTAACCTGCGGTCTTGGATGCTTTTGAGGGGTGTTTTCCCCTACTTCAATTAGAAATCCTTCGTCCCCTTTTTTAATGGCACACATCATTGTCTTGAGTGAAGCTAGCGTTCTGGACAACGCTGGGTCTCCTTACAGGCATACCACCTCCCCCCTTACCTTAAACCTCATGGTCAGCAGCTTCCAGTTGACTCTCACTTCACCCAATGATTCTAACCATTCCATCCCCAAGATGATATCAACTCCTCCCAAGTCAAATAGATAATAGTCTTGGTTTACCGGTATACTCTGCATCTCTAACTCCAGATTTCTGCAAACTCCCATGCCGTGGATTTTGTGTCCATCCCCGACGGTCACCTCGTATTGGTTGGTCTTGTCTACCGGCAAAGACATTTGATCCACCAATTGGGTTGATATAAAGTTATGCGAAGCCCCGCTATCTACCATCACTAGTATTTCTTGCCCGCGCAATTGTCCCTTTAGCTTCATGGTTTTTCCCTAGTGATCCCCACGATGGAATTTAATGATAGGGCTATCAGTTCAACTGCCTTCCTGCCTTCTTCAGTCGCTTCCATTGCTGGTTCCACTGGATGGTTTTCCTCAAGTTCATTCGCTACTGTAGAGAGGATCAGTACATTGAGCTGCTTGTTCTTACATCGGTGGTTAGACCCGAATTTCTCGTCACACCTAAAGCAAAGTCCCTGCTCCCTTTTTCGATTGTATTCTTCCTCGGTCAATCTCCTGAATCTTCCACTGGTGTTGGCTATCGAGACGGTGGAGCTCTACTTTTCTAGGTTTATGGAGTTCTCGGGAACTCGGGTTGAAGTGCTGCCAGAGTTGTCTCTAGTCAAATCAATTTGTCCCATCGTCCTGCTGGAAGTGGGATGAGTATAGGCGATCATCCATCTGGAAGTTTGCGTGGGTTTGGGTATCCTTCCACACTTGTCATCTTTTCTCCTTTCCAACACATTGTTCCTTTCTTCTATCTTCTGGGCTAAGTCCATTACCTCCACAATAGACTGGGCTTTCAGCATCCTTAGCTCGGCCCGAATCTCCTCCTTGAGCCCATTTTGAAATGCCCCAACCAACATCTGCTCCGAAGCGTCCTTCAATGGAGCAGAAAAGAGCTCAACTTGCTCCCTGTACTCGGCCACCGTGTGTTCCTATTGCAGAGCCATCAAAATTTCATACTCATTGCCCTGCTGGGAATGGTGGAACCGCCTTGTAAGCTCCCTCTTGAACTCTCCCTAGCACTGGATTTCTTGCCTCCAACCATTGAAGCCAAGTCAGCGCCCTCCCTTTCATGCACACTGCCACAGCTTCCATTTTCTCCCCTTCCGGAATCCCATTAATCGAAAAATACCGCTCCACCCTGAACAGCTATCCAATCGGTTCATCTCCTGTAAAGATTGGTAACTCAAGTTTTCGGTGTTTATCGAATTCCTTCTCTCCACTGGTCCCTTTGCCTACGGCCGCTCCCACCCCAGTATTGGTTCCCGATTGGGAGGATCAGTGATTACCCCCATCTTCCCTAATCCAATTGTCAATTCGGCCTATTGCATCCTTGATTTCCATCACCCATTCCTTCAGGTGGTTGATGTCCTCCTTAACTATGACCATGTCACGTTCCACACTATCCATTCTTCCCTCCATTCTAGTATTCACCATGCCCCAGATCGTGAGCTCTGATACCACAGTTGATAGAACCCTCTAGCCTATTTCAGCCTCAGAATTGCAAGAAATGACTCAACAGAGACAATGAAGCAAATGGTGAAGTATTATTAACAGAAATCAGTATATCAGTGAAGATAGTAACTATCAGCAATGTAGATGAACGAATAACAGAAGAATGAAAACAGAGTTAACAGAAAAGATAGAGTGAGTGATCTGGCCTGACATTCAAGAGGTCAAGCTCTCTCCTAGAAATCCTCTTGACAAAATTCTCCACAACCCCAATCTTCATGCAGCTGGTATATATACGTCCTCCTCCTCCTCCACGTTGGATTTGGAGTTAGTTACAACCTCCTTTTCCCCGCCTTCTCCTATCCCTCTCTTCCTCCTAGGGTATTCCTGTAATCTCTCTTGCATCCCTGCATTTGGGTCACCCATCCTGCTTTGGTCCAGCCCATCTTTCTTATCCTTATTCCTTCTAAAATAGGTTTTGAGCACGGGAGGCCCATCACTTTCAAATCCTGATTGCCATCTAGGTTGGAGCTCCCCCTGCGAGGGTAGGTTGCGACAGTTGGTTCAAGTGAACAATATAAACCGAAAACACAATTTTGCCGCTGACTGCAGTACTCTTTGGGCTGTCAGCATGTGGGCTTGCTTTAGTTAGAGGACATTGCACAGAACTATCACAGTGGTTCGGGTAGGCTGTATTCTATTAATCCATATCCAGCCTAGTGGGTTGGTGGGCTAAATGGGCCAACCTGCAGTTTGAGTAGTTTTCCCCTCAATATTTAACTAAGTATAAACACAATAAATTTCAATAACAAAATAATCTAACATAAATTATATTATAACATTAAGGTAGCAAACTGGAAAAAGAAAATTTAGGTTTCAAATCAGAATGCAAATCATTATACCTTATATTTGACAGTACCAATCCTTTGAGCCCTATTGTGCCAGTTCACATGTTCTGAAATTTCTATATTGTTAAAAGAGTAGATATAATGACAGGATGGAGAAAGGGATAATACTAGTAACTATTTAGGATTGAGAAAGTGCTTGGTTGGGATCTTAGCTTAAAATTATAAAGGTAAGAATTAGCAATGTAAATTCCAGTAAAATAAGTCTATTGCCGATTGCAGTGTGAAAATCCCCCCTCTGGAAACAATACCAAATTGGAGCTCCCTACAAAACCCTAAAGCTAAATCGAATTGCCCCCTGGATATTTTCTTCAATGTTCTGCTTCCCCCCCCCCCCCCAACTCAAAAGAAGAAAAAAGCACTCTCCCACCCCTCATGGCTACTATTGTCATGGAAAAGTTTGTCAGGCTCACAGAGGTACTTCCTTCCCTCCCTTTTTGTCTCTGTATATTATCTTGAAGAGCTATTATAATTGTTTAAGGATTTTGCAGGGAAGAGATTTGTGAAGCCAGCCATCAAGGGTTACAAAGGATAAGGATACTGAGTAAGTTTCTTGCTCTCTCTTCACCACTTGCTTTATTTTTTTGGGTGGAGTTTGGGATGTAAATTAGATGTACATTTAAAGTTCACATTGCCCGTCTAGAGAATATAGATTTATATTTTGATGATGGGTTTTTGATTTTTTTTTTTTATGGGGGTGATAAGCAATGAATTAAAGTTTTTAGAGGTCAAAGTTTTTTTAATTTTTTAATTTTCTAATTTTTCAGACTTGCTGAAAGATAATAGTTTTGTAAAAAAATGTGGTGCGGGCACTCCTTTATTATTGGTGAAAAATAATGTATTTTCATAGAAAATTAATGTCCTCGTTCCATTCTGATCAGTTTTTTCCAGCTTTACTTTTAGTGAAGTCTTAGAAGCAGCCATATAGACATTTTTTATTTTTGGGTAATTGCATTGCCATTTTTCACTTCTTCATTTATCATTTGCTCACTCTCTGTAGTCACTCTACCAAGCACACGATTAGTGTGGGTTTAGCTGAGGTGAAAATGGGGGCAATAGGGTTGAAAGCTTTATACTATGAAGAAGCCTGTGAAGCACGAGGCTAGTTTTATGAGGGGAAACCTTAGATGATGACATGCTATGAAGATTGATAACATTATGCTCTGTCCTGCAAAGCTGATAAATGATGAAAAATCTTAGCTATGCTGTGATATTAAACCCATACTTAATAGTGAAAATTTGTCTCTGCCCATTCTGAACTATTGTGGAGCTTTGTTTGCATTCTTTCATGTCCTTTTGGAAAAGGTTGGTGGCAGTTTGGGTTTGCTGTTAAAGATCTTATGCACCCAACATCTTCTTTTTGTCATTCAGAAAGGGGGTAAGGGAAGAAGGGTTAGTATGGAGCGAAGGATACCAGTAATGCAGATGTAGTTCGCTGGAGCCAATCTCCCATTGAAGTTGCTGTTGACGTTGAAGCTAGGAATCAGGGGGTGCAAGACAGTTTGAGTCGAATAATTAGGGGGAGGCCTGATTTTTCATTTCAGCAGATATGGTTTTTAAAATCCATTATGTGTGGAGACTGTTTGATAGCAAATCATCACCTCTTCGCACATAATACTGGAAGAGAAAGAGAGCTGACCACTAGCTGCTGTCTACATGTTCTAGGGAGGCAGTTTTTAGAGTAGTTAATAAGTAGCAGTTATTTGTAGTTGTTTAATTAGAAGTTATTTGACAGTTATTAGTAGTTATCTTGTTTGGACAAGTTATCCATGTATAATTAGGACAGTAGGGATGCATAAGGTATTATGTCAAAAATTGTTGTTAAATGTAATGGAAAGATTGTCCACTGCATAAGGACTTTGTCAGTGTGTTCAAGATTCTTATATTTCATCTCTAATAAAAAAATCCCTTCTCTCACTCAAAGTTCTCTTTTGAATTTCCTTAAATTTCCAGCACTCATCATTTAAGAAATTAAGGGGTTCCTTGGGCTGATAGGTTACTACCGGTGATTTGTCAAAAATTATGGATTGCTTGCTAGACCATTAACTGTTTTAACAAAAAAGAATGGATTCCGGTGGCCTTCTCAAGCAGAAGCTGCATTTCAACGACTTAAAGAGGCCTTGACAACTGTCCCTGTACTATGTTTATAAAATTTCAGCCAACCCTTTACAATGGAGTGTGATGCTTCGTTAGAAGGAGCGGGTGATGTTCTATTGCAGTCAGATCATCCTATTACCCATTTTGATAAGGGTTTCTCTTTATCTAATTGCATTAAATCTACATATGATATTGAACTCTTGGCTTTAGTACTTATTTTGCAAAAATGAAAGCATTATTTGTTGGGACACCATTTCTTTGTCAAAACTGACCATTGCAGCCTTAAGTATATTCTCAATCAACGTGTGACTACTAATGACCAACTATGACTACTCATAAAGCTTCTCCCATTTGATTTCACAATTATCTACAAAGATGGAACAGAAAATCGTGGTGCTGATGCTCCTTCAATGCGTCCTCAACATGCTAATTTTTGTCTCTTGCTTTACCAATTTCCGTGGATTTCTTGGATCTTCAAGAGGCTCTTCTCAAAGATCCATACACTTAGGAAATTATAAATTCTCTTTAGCAAGATTCTTCGTTATATCCAGATTTCCAATTAGTGATATAAGCTTTATTTCAAAGGCAGTTTAGTAATTCCAGATCATTCCTCTTTGAAGCAAAAGATACTGTTTGAGTCACATAATTCTTGTCCAAAAAAAAAAGTCACAATTCTTTGACTGGGGGTCATAGGGGTTACTTAAAAACTGTAAAAAAAACTTTCTGCTAATTTTTTCTGGCATCGGATGAAACAAGATGTGAAGTTGTTTATACATAATTGCTTAATTTGTAAGCAAAATAAATATCAGACTCTTGCATCGTAGGACTACTCTAACCTCTTCCTATTCCAGATTGAATTCAGAAGGATATTTCCCTTGATTTTTATCATGAATCTTCCAAAATCTAGTTGTTTTGATACTATACTTGTGGTGGTTGAAAGATTCAGCAAATACAGTCATTTTATTGCTTTATCACACCCTTTTGTTGCAAAAATAGTGGTGGTGTATTTTGCAGGGACGTTGTTTGATTACATGGCATACCCCATTCAGACTAGGATGTTATTTTCCTTAGTGCATTTTTGTAGGAAACCATCCTTAATCCAACAGCCAAACGGAAGTAGTTAACCGTTGTTTAGAAGCATATTTGGGGTGTTTTGCACATGAACAACCTCATGCTTGGAGTAAATTTTTGGAATATTCTTTTAACACAGGTTTTCACTCTTCTACTTGTATTACTCCATTTAAGATTGTATGGTTGAGATCTACCAACGCTTCATCGTTATGTTCTTGGTGAAACACGTATAGCTGAATTGGTAAGAACAACTCTTACCCTGAGATGAAATGCTAAAAATTCTACATGACAACCTTCTCAAGGCTTAATCTGGAATGATCCAAGAAAAGGGAACTGTCCTTTGACGTTGCGGATATTGTCTTTCTTTGTATTTAGCCTTATTGGCAACGTTCTCTAGCTTATTGTTGGTATGAAAAGATTTCCCCATGTTTTCCTTGTTCGCTTACAAAATTATCCGAAAGGGAGGTTCTATTGCTTATGAATTGGAATTGCCTACTACTTTAAAGGTTCATGCTATCTTTCATGTTTCTTTATTGTGCCTTGCGCATAATCATTCTCCTATCACACCACCAGTTCACCTTTCAGTTAGTGAACATTGGGAACTTGTTTTATCTCCTGCTCAAATTCTTGCTCACTGTTGGATCCAAGAAGCTGGAGTTCCAACTGTTGAGCTTTTATTATAATGGCTTGATTGTCCTATTGAAGAAGCTAGTTGGGAGAATTATGACTTGTTGGCTGGTCAGTTTCCTTCATTCTGCCTTGAGAAAAAAGCGTCTTTTCAGGGGAATGCATTGATAGCAGACCACTCCCTCCGCGCACATACTACAAATGAGAAAGAGGGCCGACTACTTGCTGATGTCTACATGTTCCACAGAGGCAGCTTCTGTCCACATGCTTTAAGGAGGCAATTTTTAGAGTAGTTAACAAGTAGCAGTTATTTGTAGTTACTTAATTAGAAGGTATTTGACAGTTATTCGTTTGTTTGGACTAGTTATCTATGTATAATTAGGACAGTAGGTATGTGGAAGGTATTATGTCAAAAATTGTTGTTGAATGTAATGGAAGGATTGTCCAATCCATAAAGGACTTCTTTGTTAGAGTATTGTGTTCAAGATTTTCACACTTTACTCTGATACAAATTTTCTTCTTTCCCTCAAACTTCTCTTTTGAATTTCATCAAATTTCCAACACTTGTCACTGTTATAATTCTTTTGCTGATTTAAGGGATTTAAAAAGGATGGGGATTGGGTTCCTGCTGTTCCACTTTCAAGGCCAATAGACAATGGGTTTCAAAGAAACAGATTGAGTATTTTTTTTATAGGTTTGAGCCAAAACAAAAGTCCAGTTACTTCATCTAGCCCAGAAACATTTGAATAAAAAAGTGATTGTCTATGGGTTGGGTAGATCTAGATCACATGAACAACATAATGCGCACTCTTTCTAGGGAGATTTCTCAAATTTCTCTTGTTGCAACCTCCACTGTAAGGAGATAGATAAGTTAGTTATTAGTTAATACTAGTTAGAGCAAGTGGTTGGCAGTTAGTTTGTTATAGTAAGCTCTATGTAAAGCAAGCATTGTACAATTTGCTTATCAATTTAATTGAAGTCTATTCATTTGCTCATTTCTATTCTTGTTCTTCTTCTTGAGTTCTGTTATCTCTCTCTCTCTCTCTTTAGTATCTTTTGTAAATGATTGCATAATCTAACGTTGTATTAGAGCTTTCTTAAATGAAGATTCCACCAACTTCATCGAGTAACCCTGCTGCATGAACACGTCAGCTAGTGACATTCAATCATTCATTGTTTGTAATGTTAGATGAGTAAGTATGGAAGCAGTAGGTGAATTCTGCAGTTTTTGGCCTGAGTCTTGAGAAGTTTCTTGAAGATCCAAGGACACCACCCAAGTTCTTGTCACATGAAGATACAATTCTAGAAAATGTAAATCCAGAATTAATTGAGTGGATGATGCAAGACCGACTCGTGATTTCATGGATACTGTCATTGATGTCAGATGGAATTTTAACAAAAATGGTTGGCAGCAATACTTCATAATAGATAAGGAAAAAGCTTAAAACTTTCTTTTCTACACAAACCTGAGCAAAGATAAGGTAGTTTTGTTTTCAATTTGAGATCTATTCCATTAGTGATTTTCTGGTTCAAATCAAGAAATTTTTTGATTCTTTAGAATCAATAGGTTCACTAGTGATTGAATGTGACCGTTAGTGATTAGAATCATTGTTAATGGCTCAAAAAGAATGATTAGAAAAAGCCAAAAGAGAGTTAGATTCTTCTGTATCTCAAGTAAATGTTCAGTCACATGGTCAATATAATCACAGTAGGAGAGGATCCTTCACGAATAGTGGTTTTGGTATATTTAATCCTAATTTTGGTAAATGTAGTTTTAATGGAAATTGGAATGGACCCTTTAACAGAAGAGATCAGGTTAAGTCACAAGGCAGAGGTGGGAGTTTTGGCAGACAATTTCTCAAAGCACAGTGTAAACTGTGGGAAGATACGTCATGTAGCCTTGCAATGTTTTCATTATAACTCTAGACCAGAATCTTTAAATCAATTTCATGAAAATACTGGTCATTCTGCTGTTGGAAATTATAGTGGACATACTGCTAATGTTGCACATGGGTTCAAAGACTTATTATGATACGCTGATTGCTACTACATATACTCTAGCTGACCCATTTGGTATGTTGACTCGATTGCCATTGCTTATGTTACCTCAAATCTTGATAATCTTAAAATTAGTGATGACTATTTGGGCCAAGAAAAGTTATACATGAGGGATGGCTTAGGTTTGTTGATCAAGATCTGTGGTAAAAGTCATCTTAATTACTGAAATTTATGGGATTTAATTCTTGTATATATCTTGTATAGATTTTGTGGGATGTTATCTGGATCCTAGGTCAATTAGGATTTTCTTTCTTTATCTCGTCCGGATTTATAACTTCTTCCTTGTATATATGTATCGGCCCTGTTTTAATGTAATGCAATGAATTACTTGCTCATGATCATATGGTATCAGAGTGAGACAAGCCACCACCACCAAAACCATGCTGACCTTGAGGGCTCCTCTGTGATGAACTCGAGCCAGCTTGGAAATCCTTCATTTGCGATTTTTGGTCATGAAAGGTCATCAGTGGTTCATGTCACCAAGAAATTGAATGGTGCTAACTACCAAGAATGGGCACAGGCTATGAAATTGGCCATTGGAGGTCGTGCGAAACTAAGCATACTTACCAATAATGTGACAATCCTAGACCCAACGAATGTAAAAGCCATCCGACAATGGTAGATGGACAATTCGATGGTCTCTTCGTGGCTGATCAATGCTATGATTCCATCGATCAAAAGGACCTTCATGTTTATGCCAACAGCACAGAAAATTTGGAAATGTGTGAAGGAGTCATATTTTGATGGAGAAAATGCCTCACACCTATATGATATTAAGACTCGGCTGTGGCAGATGAGGCAAGGAGACCGAGATGTTACAGAATACTAGGTAGATATGGTAGCATTATGGCAAGAATTTGACTTACTCAGTGAAGAAGAGTGGAGGTGCAAGGAGAATGTTGTGTTGTATAACTAGAAAATAGAAAAGGAATGGATGTTTGAATTCAAAGCAGGATTGGACAAAAGGTTTGATGATGTCAGAAGTAGAATATTAAGCCGAGTTCTTTGCCAAAAACCAAGGAAGTTTTCTCTGACGTTAAGAGGGAAGCAACATGGAGAAAGGTTATGCTAAGGGAAGAAATAGTCCCAGCCTTGTCCACTGTGCCAGAAGGATTTGCAATAGTGTCCAGGAGCAGTGAGCAGAATCAAAAGGGGCAAAGGAAGTGGTGTGATCATTGCAAAAAAAAAAGGTCACACCAAAGGAACATTCTGGGACATTCATGGAAAACCACCAGATTGGAGGCGAAGGAAAGGAAAGTAAAGGGATTACCGAGTCTCAAATGAAGCTGGTTTTGATAAATCATAAGAAAACTCGAGACAACAAGGCATTGATAAGAATATCTCCCTAAAAACCTTACTTGAGATGCTAAACAACCTAGAAGATAGTGGACAACAACAAAAGAAAGATACATCTGACAATGTTACAATAAAAGGTAATTTTACTCTAGCCTTACATACATCATCTGATGGAAGAAGATGGATAGTTGATTCTGATGCATCTGATCATATGATAAATGATTTTCATCTCTTTAATTCTTACACTCCTTGTGCTGGTCATGAAAAGGTCAAGATTGCAGGTGCTACCTTGTCTCCTACTGCAAGAAAATGGAGTATAAAAATCACAAACTCTGTGAATTTAGTTTTTGTCCTTTATGTCCTAAACTTAATATGTAACTTACTTTTAATTAGCCAGTTGACTAGACAAGCAAATTGTTGTGCTCACTTTTTTTTCACTCATTATATTTTGCAAACCTATCATCGGGGTTGGTAGTGCTAAGGAGTTCAAAGGAATGTACTACCTCAATGAAGATTTAGAGAGTAACTTTGATTCTCAAAACTCGTGTAATAATGCTCTTATTCTTAAGAATGATGAACTTTGGTTATGGCATAAAAGGATAGGACATCCAAACTTCCAATATTTGTCACATGTTTCCTAAATTTTTTATAAATAAAGATTGTCGTATTCATTGTGATGTTTCTGAATTTGCTAAACACAAAAGAACCTCTTTTAAGAGATCTGAATACAAATTCACCAAACATTTCTCACTTGTGCATAGTGATCATATTGCAAATCGTCCTAACTCAAAATGGTTCATTACATTCATTGATAATCACACTTGTTTATGTTGGGTCTATCTGCTAAAAGATAAATTTGAAGTTCCCATTATTTTTATTAGTTTCTACAAGATGATCAAAACATAATTTCAAACCAGTATTTAAATTTTTCATACTGATAATGGCACTGAATATTTTAATAAACACCTTCCTAATTTTTCACAAGAACATGGCATTGTTTATAAAAGCACATGTATTAATAGTTTCTAATAAAATGGCATTGCTAAAAGAAAAAATAGACACCTTCTTGAAGTTGCCTGGACACTAATGTTTACTAGTAATGTACCAAAATATTTTCGGGGGATGCCATCCTCACTGCTATCTATCTCATCAATAGGATACCCAGCCAAGTTCTTTCCTTTAAGTCTCCTCTTGAAAAACAAAAAGAAACCCACAATATCTCTCATCTTGAAACCAATCTTCCTTTGAAAGTGTTTGGGTATTCTGTTTTTGTCCACAATTATCAGAACAACAAACTGTCTATTTCTTGGCTATTCATCCCCCCAAAAAGGGTATAAATGTTATGATCATCAAACTAGGAGACTTTGTGTCAGCAATGATGTCACATTTTCTGAAGAGGAATCTTTCTTTCCAAAGCCTTTGATTTAGGGGGAGAATTGGAGTGAGTATGAATCTTAGCATATGGACCTTGCTCTATCTCTAAACCTATTCTAGAAATCAGCCTTTATATTCCTGAAAGCAGTTCCTATATGCTAGAAAAAAGGTGAATTCTAATATAGGTACAGACACTCATAAAGAGTTAAAGGTTTACTGTTCAAAGCAGTACTAAGCATGGAACCGGTGTAGCATCTTAGAGAGAAGGAACAAGGTGCTAATGAGAAGGAACAAGAATTGGTAAGTGACGATTTAGATCTCCCTCTTGCTTTAAGAAAGAAAACCAGAACTTGTACTACACTTCCAATTGAGAATTAGAATTCCTAATGATATTCAAAAAGCCCTTAAAACACTAGAATGGAGAAAAGCAGTCTTGAAAAAAATGGGAGCATTTGAAATGAATGGGACATGGGAGGAAGTAGACCTTCTAGAAGGAAAAAAACCAATAGGTTGCAAATGGGTTTTTACAGTAAAATACAATGCCAATGGCTCTACGGAGAGGTATAAAACTCGTCTTGTAGCTAAGGTTTTCACCCAAATCTATGGGCTGGATTATAAAGAGGCATTTACACCTATGGCTAAGGTAATTACCATAAGAGTTCTATTGTTTGTAGCAGCCAACTTAGATTGGCTCTTTTAACAATTTGACATCAAGAATGCCTTCTTAAATAAAGAGTTGAAGGAAGAAGTGTATATGAAACTGTCAACAAGCCAAGAATGTTGTATGAATGGCTGAATGCCTAGCCCTGTGATTTCTCTCCATTATATAATATGTACAAAAAAAATTTATATATGGAAACAAGGTTAAATATCTGCTAATATGATCCTTATATAATTTGTCAATAATTAAGTTAATTATTCAGAAGAGTAAATCAAGGAAATAAAGATGGACAACAAAGCTATTTGTTGACAGCCCCCCTTAAATTGATGCGGGTTGATCAACAAGCATCAATTTGCTACTTAGGAAGCAATGTCGATGACGAGTAAGATCCTTGGTGAAGATATCAGCAATTTGTAGTTCAGTGGAAATGTGAGGAAGGGTAATAACACGAGTTTCAAAAGTTTCACGAATAGAATGACAGTCAACTTCAATATGCTTTGTGCGCTCATAATAGACAAGATTGACTGTGATCTGAATAGCACTTATATTATCAACATGTAAAGGTGTAGGATCGTTCGCAGATAAGTCTAACTCACTAAGCAAACCCCGAAGTCAAATAATTTCAAAACAAGCAAGAGACATTGCTCGGTACTCAGATTCAGTAGATGACTTAGAAACTCTGTCTTGCTTCTTACTCTTCCAGGAGATCAATGCATCACCTGAGAACACACACCAACAAGTGATGGAGCGACTTGTATCAGCACAACCAGCCCAATCAGCATCGCTATAAGCAACAAGACGAAGAGAATTGCTCGCTGGAAAGAATAAGCCCCTGGCATAAGTGCCTTGAACATAGCGGATGATCCTACGGACAGCAGCCAAATGAAGATGACGAGGAGTCTAAAAAAATTGACTGACTTGCTGTACAACAAAAGAAATATCTGGTCTAATGATGGTGAGATAAACAAAGCTACCCGCCAATTTTTGATATAAACTGGGATCAACAAGTCACCCTCCTCTTTGCGAAACTTGACATTTAATTCCATGGGAGTATCAAGAGATAAAGAAGAACGTTCTTTATTACCAAGAAAGCCGGAGTTCAATACATGAGATAAGATTTGAGTATTAGGATGACCTAAACGACGATTCCACACCATACTCAAAGTAGGAACATTATTACAAGCAAAATACATAATAGAAGAAACTGGAGAAAGTGCTGGAATAGGTAAAAATAGTAGAAACAAGCGCCCTACTTTAAGTCCCTTTGCGATCGACTCCCCTGTTATCTGGTCTTGCACAACACAACCATCACAAAAAAAAAATTAACAGCACAATTGTTATCAACTAATTGACCAATAGAAATAAGATTCGTGAAAAGTTGAGGAGTAAAAAACACATTAGTAAATGTAGAAGAGGCATTTCCTACAGCAGCGATGGGCAAAGAATTGCCATTGGCAGTCTGAATGGTAGATTGACCAACATAAGGCCGAACATAAGACGGAGTTTTGGGAGTATTTGTCATGTGATTAGAAGCCTCCCCGAGTTTACGTACCAGAGTGTAGTAGAATTTTTACTTTAAAACCCCATTGCAGATAATGCTAAAATTAGCATCTGTTGCATCATTTTAGGGTTGCAGTAAGGTGCTGTAGGAGGTGCAAGATCAGAGGAAGCACTTGAGGAAGAGCCATGTGCTGGAGAAGACGCTGCTAGAGGAATAGTAACATAAGTCTAAAATGCTTGGACCTGACGATTCTAGGGGCGAATACGACATTCTTTAATAATATGAACATTTTTCTTGCAATAAGAACAATATTTTTTAGGACAATTGATAGCAATATGCCTATATTCTTTGCAGTAAAAACATTGCAAATTTTTAAAAATCCTAGGTAGTCAACGTCTTTGGGCAGCATAAGCCATAGTTGCGGTTCCAAAACTGTCATGAAATTGCTCTAAAATAACTTAAGTACTAAGACGTTGTTCTTCGTGAAGTAACTCACCAAAACAAATATCAAGAGAAGGAACAGGAGATCTGTTCAGCAGAGAGGAGCGAACCGATTCAAATTCCGGATGTAGTTTTATGAGAAACTGATCACGTTGGCTAGTATTGTGAAAATTCTAAATAGTTTAAAGAGCAGCAACAAGAACATTTGCTATAACCAAATCAATATATTCATGCCAGAGAGTCAAAAATGCCGAATAATAGTATTGAATGGAAATACTACCATGTTGAAACATTGCAATAGCATCTTCTAACTGAAAACGATGAGCATCATTATTTTGATAATAAACCCGCTTCAAATAACTTTACATCGATTAAGCGGAGCGGTGAGCTCGCAAATTGGTGACAATATGGTGTTCCACCAAATCAAGAAGCCAAGACATAATTTTAGCATCAAGCACAACTCAAGAAGGAGAAGATACAACATTCTTGGATTTGTTAGTGTCAGATGTTAGTGCAACATCAATGCATCAATATGGCTCCAAAGGTCTTTGCCTTTGAGAAATAATTCACACTGAAAAGCCCAAGTAGAGTAATTTTGGCCGGTAAACTTGACACACACTAGTGCAGAGTCCATTGAAAATAAATGAAATGGAACCAATACAATGCACAAAAAATTTATCAAAGAAAAGAAAGAAACTTAGAGAAGAACCTTAAACAGAAGTTGCCCAAGGACACCACTGCAAGAGAAAACACGCAGAAAATGCCCAGAAACAGAATGCTGAAAAAGCACAAGGCTGAGACGTCGGTTCTTGATATACCATAAACAAAAGATGTCGAGAGGTGCTGCTGATAAGTGACTTTTATACTCATAAATTAAATATTTTTATCTTATATTTTTGCCTTAATTAAACATTTATCTCCCTTATTTGTCTTTAATTTTGTGTATTTTTATAGATGGAGAGAAGAATAGAAAATAGACTCAATTAAAAGAATCAAAACTAAATTGTGATTATTTAGAAATGATGTCTATAAATCAAACAGACAAAATAAATTCATTAAGGATGGCTGAGTAAGGAGTATTATCTTTTTGTCTCTTGAGATGCATCCTAATGGATATATGCATCAATTCAATCTTGATTTATGACCACATTTCTAAAAGAATTGAAACATAAAGATTCAAGGCAGAACACTCAATGTTAAAAACTTGTTTGTTGCTTGTTTTTCAACTTGATCTTACTACAGTATTTTGGCCGTATCTCACAAAATAGATATATATTATGTACGAAATTGGTAGATACATAGCTGACATAATTTCATACAACTTTCATGTTTATGTGATCAGCAAATTCAGATATCTAAAGGGCCGAAATAGGGCTACAACAGAACATGTTTACTGTTGCAGTCCAATCCAATCTTATTGTAGTATTTGGGTCATATTTTAGAAAATACATATTTAATGCATACAAAATGTTGTAGGTAAATAGCATATATAATTTGCTACAACTTTGATATTTAAGTGGTCAGCAAATTCGGACACTAAAAGGGCCAAAATTGGGTTAGAACCGAACATGTTTATTGTTACAGCTCAACCTAATCTTGCTGTAGTGTTGTGGCCATAAATCACAAAATACGTGGCCAATTTTTCTCCGCCATATATAGTTGGGAAGATAATGCAAATATCTACAACTTTTATGTTGATAGGATTAGCAGATTCGGTGGCTATCAAAGAGATATATTATGATGACTTTCGGGGAACATAATGCAACACAACTTGTCAACTTTAGTGCAATTTGCTACCCACCATTTTTGTCACCTACTTCGCTTATTTTATCTATAAATAGAGACATTTTGTGAGTTAGAGGGAGGAGAGAAAGGCTAAAGAGTGAGTTTGGGAAATCTTTGTTGAAGTTCTAAGTGTTTGTAATATTTTTCTCTCTTTATACATTTTGTATCTTTACTTTTTTTCATAAGTTTTATCATGCTTCTTCATCTTTCATTTTATTTTCTTACCTTGATTATGGAGAACTAATCTCTTAATGCTAAGGTAAAAGGGTAAAACTCTTGGTATGAAAATAATAATTTATCTAACTCTTAATTTTAATGTTTATACTTGATGTTGTATTTATCTTCTTATTTATTTTCTTGTTATTTACTTTCTTAGAAAATGGTTTTGTTGCCCCTCTGTTATTTATTTTCTGCATTTCTTTTATTATTTTTTTGTTATTTACTTTCTTAAAGGATGGTTTTGTTGCCCCTCTGTTATTTATTTTCTTGTTATTTTTCTTCTGAGAGGACGACTATGTGGTTTCTCTGTTATTTATTTTCTTAATATTTACTTTTTCAGAGGATGGTTTTGTTGTCACTCTGTTATTTATTTTATACACTTATATTATTTATTTTCTTAGATGATGGTTTTATTGCCCCTTTGTTATTTATTTTTTGCACTTCTATTATTTATTTTCTTAGAGGATGGTTTTGTTGTCCCTCTGTTATTCATTTTCTGCACTTCTATTATTTATTTTCTTGTTATTTACTTTCTTAGATGATGGCTTTGTTGCCCCTCTGTTATTTATTTTATGCACTTCTATTATTTATTTTCTTGTTATTTTATTTTTTTAATGGCTGATTTTACCGCTTACTTTATATTATTATTATTGATTTTGTTGTTATGTTTTTCTTCCTTTTACACTTTTTTATTTTAAATTTTGTAAAGTGCGAATCTTGATACATTGTAGACAATCTTTGGCACAATAAATACTTGAATCATTCTTGATTTATTGTAGACAATATAGTGATTGGCACAATGTATATTTGAATCTATTTTATAAAAGTTATTTATTATTAGTAATACAATAAAAAGAAGGAAAATACACTTCATCTATAAACCAAAGTACGTTTAATGTAACTTATCTTTCGAATGGAACCTCATTTATATGAAGATTCCATTTGAGTAATAAAAGAGTTAAAATTTATTATTACTTGATGTACCAAGAGTGGATTTCCTAACCTTAACATGTTTCTTACTTTGAATACATTCATATTTAATTTTAGTATTTTAGTTCTTTACAAACTATGGTCAGTACTCTTCTCACAAAACAAACATTCTGACAATTAGGTTAGAAATATTTATTTTGGATCTAAATTAAATTTTTTCAATTGGCAATCATCGTGGGATCGACCTTGCATACCACTAAATCTATATTCCAATAGATTCATGCGTTTGCGAGTTTTAATAAAAACAACAAGCTTTTAGCGCTGTTGCCGGGGATTTTGACGGAAAAACTAATTAGATCCAAGTAAATATAATTCTTCCACTAGTTATTATTTAGAATATTTATTTATTTTTTGTATAGAAAATTCTCTTTGTAAAAAAAAGTATTTATTAAAAATTTGTGTAGTAATTTGGGTGTGTAAAATTAGTTGATTCTGATAACATGGATAAAAATTCTTAAGGAGTATGGATTTTAAGTGAGACTATTGTGACTCCTCCACACTTCCCTAGAGATCCACTAATTTAATACCACCCACCATTATTAACACTCAAAATAAAAAGATAAAAAAAATTATTTGTTGCAAAATTTTGTGATTTTTTGTTGTATTTGCATTTTGTTACTTGTAGTTAACATTGTATATATATGTTACTAAGTTGTAAAATTATCCTCTTTTGTAATTGTGTCATATACTATTAGAAATATTTGTTTATAATTTTTCTTTTAGTTTATGTTTGTTTGGAAACGTGATAAAGATAAGTGCTTGGTTAGGAAAAGCTTAAGATCACTCATTGATTTTAAATTTGGAACATTAAACTTTGTTGAGACATCATAAAAATTGGAAGAACAAGTTGTGCATGAGAAAATTCTTATGGAGTACTTCTCACATGTCATAGCCAATACTCCATCTTGCATAGTTTTTTCAAAAACTACTGTAACTCACTTTGAACTCAAACCAGCCATACTTCAACTTTTATCATTATTTTATGGTTTGGAAAGAGAAGATCCATACATGCATGTGAAGGAATTTCTTGAAATTTGTTCAACATTTCGCTTTCAAAATTTCAATGATGAGTCAATTAGGCTTAAAATGTTTCCATTCTCATTAAAAGATAAAGTTAAAGTTTGGTTGAACTCCCTTCATACAAGAACTATTACTAGTTGGAATCAATTGGTAAATAAATTTTTGACAAAAAAATTTCTCATGTCTAAAACTGGTGCCCTTAAAAGAGAAATTTTTTATTTTTGTCAAAAAGATGGTGAACAATTTTTCAAATGTTGAAAAAGATTTAATAATTTTCTTTTGAAATGTCCTCATCATAGTTTTGAAATTTGGAGATTGGTGAAATATTTCTATGATGGTTTAACTTCATTGAACCGTCAAATGATCCAAAGCATGCATGGTGGGAGATTTTTACAACTGAATGAGGGAGAAGTTTGGGAATCCTTAGGATCTTTATCTGAAAATTCTCAACATTGGAATTGCATAGATTCCAAGGATAAGAAGTTTTAAACCCACAAAAAGGGAGGAATTTATGAAGTGAGTGATGACACAGATGTGAGAATTGCCTTAGCTAGTTTGACTAGAAAGATCGAAGCTTTAACTTTAAGCCATACTCTGAACCTTTCTACCAATACTAGGATAGAGGCATGTGCCTTATGTTCTAGTATATCTCACATTACACAATTTTGTCCATCTATATCAGTTTACCAAGATGCATTCTCTGAGTAAGTTAATTCTCTTCAATTTCATGAAAAGTCATCAAACAGCCCGCTTGCACCTACATATAATCTAAATTGGAGGAATCATCCAAAATTTTTATGGAGGCAAAATCAACCTTTAATGAATCAAGGTGGGCAAGAATTTGCCCCTCCTAACTCATAACCTCCAGTTCTTTAATATGCTCCTTCTTTCGGGGTATCACAACAAAGAAGACCTTTGAAAGATACTCTACAGCAATTCATGCAATCAACTCAACAAGCTTTACAATCCCACACTTAATCTATTTCAAAGTTTGAAACACAATTGGATCAAATAGCCAATACTGTAGGAGAGAGAAAGAAAGGAAAATTTTCCAGTCAATTTATTCCTAATGCTAAGGGTCAATTTGAAGTAGGATCATCAATAAATCTTAATGAGGAAGTAAAGTCTGTAATGACCCTTAAATCTGGAAAAGTAATTGATAATCAAGTTCACATGCCTAAAACTAAAGAATAGAGTCAGCATGAACCACAAATTAATGACTCAAGTGAGAATAAAAGTGAACATATTCCTTGTGCCCCTAAAGCTCCATTCCCACAAAAACTTGAGATAAATAATAAAGGTACTCAATATAGTGACATTTTAGAGGTGTTTAAGCAAGTAAGCATTAACATCCCTTTTTTTGACGCTATCAAATAAGTACCTGTTTACTCAAAATTTTTGAAAGATCTTTGCACGGTGAAAAGGAAAACTAATGTTCCGAAAAAGGCATTTTTGACTGAACAAGTGAGCTCCATAATTCAACAAAAAACTCCTATTAAGTACAAAGATCCCGGTTGTCCTACAATTTCTTGTGTTATAGGTGACCATGTGATTAACCGAGCCTTACTTGATTTAAGAGAAAGTGTGAATCTGTTGTCGTACTCTGTGTATGCAAAACTTAGGTTAAGAAAGTTAAAACCTACACCAGTAACCCTTCAGTTAGCTGATAGGTCCACGAAAATTTCGAGAGGTGTCATAAAGGATGTGCTCATTAAGGTTGATAAATTCTACTTTCTAGTAGATTTTATTGTTCTTGACACTAAACCTATTGAGAATACAGAGATAGAAATTCCAGTCATTTTAGGTAGACCATTTTTTGCAACATCTAATGCGATCATTAATTGTCGAAATGGAATTTTGAATCTATCTTTTAGAAATATGACTGTGGAACTTAATGTTTTTAATGTCTCTCGTCAACCTGTGGATACTAATGATTTATGTGAGGTCAACATGATTGAGAGTATAGTTGATGATTCATTTTTAAGTTCTTTTAATGATGACCCTTTAGAAAAATGTTTGGCTTACTTCAACATGGACATAGATGAGGACTGTTTGATCAATGAAATAAATTCACTGTTAGAGACTACTCCATTGATAGATACCAATGAATGAAAATTCAAAACAGAGATACTTACATATTTTGGGTCTGTCCTATTACCATCCATAGAGAAATCGGCCCAGGTAGAGTTAAAACATTAAACAGATTTTCTAAAATATGTATTTCTAGGACCTGCTGAGACCTTACCTGTTATCATAGCATCAGACCTAGATAGAGAACATGAAGTTGAACTCATAAAAGTCCTTAGTGAGCATAGTGAAGCCATAGGGTGGACAATAGCAGACATTAAAGGTATTAGTCCATCAATTTGCATGCATAGGATACATTTGGAGGACAATGCCAAAACCTCAAGAGAGCCACAAAGACGTCTGAATCCAAACATGAAAGAAGTTGTGAGAGTTGAAGTGATTAAACTTCTTGATGTGGATGTCATTTACTCGATTTCTGATAGTGTATGGTTCAGTCCTGTTCAGGTAGTTCCTAAGAAGTCTAGCATTACTATAGTCAAGAATGAAGATAATGAATTAATTCCCACTAGAGTATAAACTGGGTGGCGTGTTTGTATTGACTATCGCAAGCGAAATACTGTAACAAGAAAAGATCATTTTCTACTTCCTTTTATAGACCAGATGCTAGAGAGATTGGCTGGACATGTATATTATTGTTTTCTTGATGGATGTTCAGGTTACAACCAAATTTCCATTGCACCCGAAGATCAAGAGAAAACTACATTCACTTGTCCCTTCGGAACTTTTGCCTATCATCGAATGCCATTTGGATTGTGCAATGCACCTGCTACATTTCAGTGTTGCTTGATAAGCATATTTTCTGACATGGTAGAGCAATTTTTGGAAGTATTCATGGATGATTTTTCTGTGCATGGGTCTAATTTTGAGAAATGTTTACACCATTTAAAATTGGTCTTAATTAGGTGTAAAGAAAAGAACTTTGTTTTGAATTGGGAAAAATGTCATTTCATGGTTAAAAAAGAAATTATTTTGGGACATATTGTATCAAATCAGGGGATTGAGGTAGATAAAGTCAAAATTGAATTGATTTCCAGTCTTCTACCTCCTCGGACAGTGAAAGAGGTACATTCTTTTTTAGGCCATGCAAAGTTTTATCGCAGATTCATCGAAGATTTTAGCAAAATCTCCGAACCTTTGTGTAATTTGCTTACCAAAGATGCACCTTTTATATTTGATGAAAAAATGCTTTCAAGCTGTTGAGAAGCTCAAATCCCTACTTACCTTTGCACCCATCATTAGACCACCCAATTGGAATATTCTATTTGAAATCACATGTGATGTCTCTGATTATGCAATTGGAACTGTTTTGAGTCAACGTCTAGAAAAGTTTCCTTATGTGATATACTATGCTAGTAAAACTCTTAATGATGCTCAATTGAATTATTTTACAGCAGAAAAAGAGTTACTAGTTGTGGTATTTGCATTAGATAAATTTAGATCTTATTTATTAGAATCTAAAATTGTAGTTTTTTCAGATCATGCTGTACTTAAGTATCTTCTTTCTAAGAAAGATGCTAAAGCGCGTTTGATAAGATGGATACTGTTGTTGCAAGAATTTGATTTAGAAATTCGGGATAAGAAATGATTTAAAAATGTTATGCCTGATCACTTGTCTAGGCTGATAGTTGAATCGGGTGACAATAACTTGCCTATCGGAGACTCATTTCCAAATGAGCAACTCATGTTTATTTCTCAATTACCTTGGTTTGCTGACATTGCTAATTATCTTGTCACAGGTCACATACCTACATATTGGAGTAAGCAAGATCGGGTAAAATTTTTAGCAGAAGTAAAGAAATTTTTTTGGGAAGATCTATACTTGTTTAAGTATTGTCCTGATCAAATCATTCGAAGATGTGTTATTGAGAGTGATTTTAGTGCAAAAGATTAAATTTTGGGGTATTTGATGAGTGAGTTTTATACTCATAAATTACATATTTTTATCTTATCTTTTTGCCTTAATTAAGCATTTATCTCCCTTATTTGTCTTTAATTTTGTGTATTTTTATAGATGGAGAGAAGAATAGAAAATTGACTCAATTGAAGGAATCAAAGTTAAATTGTGATTCTTTGGAAATAATGTCTATAAATCAAACAAACAAAATAAATTCATTAAGGATGGCTAAGTAAGGAGCATTATCTTTTTGTCTCTTGAGATGCATCCTAATGGATATATGCATCAATTCAATCTTGATTTCTGACCACATTTTTAAAAGAATTGAAACATAAAGATTCAAAGCAGAACATCCAATGTTAAAAATTTATTTGCTGCTTGCTTTTCAACTTGATCTTACTACAATATTTTGGCCATATATAAAACAATATGTATATATTATGTACGAAATTTGGTAGATGAATAGCTAACATAATTTCATACAACTTTCATATTTATGTGATCAGAAAATTCAAACATCAAAAGGGCCGAAATTGGGTTAAAACATAACATGTTTACTGTTGCAGTCCAATCCATTCTTATTATAATATTTAGACCATATTTCAGAAAATACATATTTAATGGATACGGAATTTTGTAGGTGAATAGAAGATATACTTTTTTGCAACTTTGATGTTCAAGTGGTCAGCAAATTCGGACACTAAAAGGGCAAAAATTGGGCTAGAACCGAACATGTTTACTGTTGCAGTCCAACCTGACCTTGCTGCAGTGTTGTGGCCATAAATCACAAAATACGTGGCCAATGTTTCTTCATCATATATGGCTGGAAAGATAATCAAAATATCTATAACTTTTATGTTGATAGGATTCAGATTCGGTGGCTATTAAAGAGATATATCACGATGACTTTTATAACACATAATGCAACACAACTTGTCAACTTTAGTGCAATTTGCTGCCCACTATTTTTGTCACCTACTTCGCTTGTTTTGTCTATAAATAGAGAAATTTTGTGAGATAGAAGGAGGGGAGAAAGGCTGAAGAGTGAGCTTGGAAAATCTTTGTTGAAGTTCTAAGTGTTTGTAATATTTTTCTCTCTTTATACATTTTATATCTTTACTTTCTTTCATAAGTTTTATCATGCTTCTTCATCTTTCATTTTTTTTTATTATCTTGATTATGGAGAACTAATCTCCTAATGCTAAGGTAAAAGGGTGAAACTCTTGGTATGAAAATAATAATTTATCTAACTCTTAATTTTAATGTTTATACTTGATGTTGTATTTATCTTCTTATTTATTTTCTTGTTATTTACTTTCTTAGAAAATGGTTTTGTTGCCCCTCTGTTATTTATTTTCTGTATTTCTTTTATTATTTTCTTATTATTTACTTTTTTAGAGGATGGCTTTGTTGCCCCTCTGTTATTTATTTTCTTGTTATTTTTCTTCTGAGAGGACGACTATATCGTCTCTATGTTATTTATTTTCTTGTTATTTACCTTTTTAGATGATGGCTTTGTTGCCATTCTGTTATTTATTTTATGCACTTTTATTATTTATTTTTTTGTTATTTATTTTCGTAGAAGATGACTTTGTTGCCCCTTTGTTATTTATTTTCTGCACTTGTATTATTTATTTTTTTGTTATTTACTTTCTTAGAAGATGACTTTGTTGTCTCTCTGTTATTTATTTTCTGTACTTCTATTATTTATTTTTTTAGATGATGGCTTTGTTGTCCCTTTATTATTTATTTTCTGCACTTATATTATTTATTTTCTTCTTATTTACTTTCTTAGAGGATGACTTTGTTGCCAATCTGTTATTTATTTTCTACACTTCAATTATTTATTTTCTTGTTATTTTATTTTTTTAATGGCTAGTTTTACCACCTACTTTATATTATTATCATTGATTCTGTTGTTATGTTTTTCTTCCTTTTACACCTTTTTATTTTAAATTTTGTAAAGTGCGAATCTTGATACATTGTAGACAATTTTTGGAACAATAAATGCTTGAATCATTCTTAATTTATCGTAGACAATATAATGATTGGCACAATGTATACTTGAATCTATTTTAAAAAAATTATTTATTATTAATAATACAATAAAAAGAAGGCAAATACACTTCATCTGTAAACCAAAATGCGTTTAATGTAACTTATCTTTCGAATAAAACCTCATTTATGTGAGGATTCCATTTGAATAATAAAAGAGTTAAAATTTATTATTACTTGATGTACCAAGAGTGGATCCTCTAACCTTAGCATGTTTCTTACTTTGAATACATTTATATTTAATTTCAGTATTTTAGTTCTTTACAAACTATGTTTAGTACTCTTCTCACAAAACAAACATTCTGGCAATTAGGTTAGAAATATTTATTTTGGATCTGAATTAAATTTTTTCAATTGGCAATCCTCGTAGGATCGACTTTGCATACCACTAAATTTATACTCCAATAGATTCTTGTGCTTGCGAGTTTTAATAAAAACAACAACAGCTGCCAAGGCTCAAAAGACGTCGATGTAGCCAGAAAATGTCGAGAAACAGAATGCCGCAAAGGTTCTGAGGCTCAAAAGACATTAGCACGGCCAAAAAATGTCGAGAAACAAAATGC
This sequence comes from Gleditsia sinensis, assembly GCA_037074535.1. Classification (NCBI taxonomy): domain Eukaryota; kingdom Viridiplantae; phylum Streptophyta; class Magnoliopsida; order Fabales; family Fabaceae; genus Gleditsia; species Gleditsia sinensis. The sequence continues at coordinate 6,439,882 of CM073475.1, read as the reverse complement.
CGTAAATCACGAAGTAAGGACATCGATTCTTGATACACCAGAAACAGAAGGTGCCGAGATGTGCTGTTGTACTGTCGAGACTCAGAAGGCGCCGATACACGAAACCAGAAAAAAAAAACTCACGCCAACGACAACGAAAAAAAATCAAACGCTGAATGCCCAGCCTTATGATTTCTCTCTATTATATAATATGTACAAAAAAAAATCTATGTATGGAAACAAGGCTAAATATCTGCTAATCTGATCCCTATACAATCTGTCAATAATTAAGCTAATTATTCAGAAGAGTAAATCAAGAAAATAAATATGGACAGCAAAGCTATCTGTTGACAGAAACTCCCTCTAAACTTTGACAGGCAAGGGGGAGAAAATAAAGTTTGCAAATTAAAAAAGTCCTTATATGGTTTAAAACATTTTCCATGAACATGGTTTGAGAGATTTGCTAGAGTTCTTAAAACTGAAAGATATACACAAACTCAATCAGATCATACAATATTCATTAGAATTAGAAAAAGTAAGAAGACTATTCTGATTGTCTATGTGGATGACATTATAGTTATTGGAGATGATGCTATAGAGATAGAGAGGCTTGAGATAGCCTGACTAAAGAGTTTAGAGTTAAAGATGTAGGAAAAATGAAATATTTTCTGAGAATGGAAGTGGCCAGATAAAAAAGAGGGATATATATCTCACAAAGGAAGTATGTTCCTCTTAAAAGGAGGTTGGTATGCTTGGATGCAAACAAACGCTACACCCATAGAAAAGACTAAGTTTAAGAATGATGAGAGATTAGTTGAATGTGAAAGATATAAGAAGCTTTTGGGAAATTAATTTACTTAACATATACTAGACCAGATATTGCTTTTACTATAAGTGTAGTGAGCCGTTACATGTATTCTCCAAAGGAAAGGCATCTGGAGGCTATCTATAAGATTTTAAGATATTTGAAGGGAACTCCGGGAAAAAAGTTATTGTTCAAAAAGGGAGAACAAATAACCATAGAGATTTATACAGATGTTGATTGGGCAAGCTCAATGGAGGATATAAGATCAACCACTGAATATTGCACCTTTGTTTGAGAAAATTTAGTCACATGGCAGAGTAAATGGTAAAAAGTGGTAGTAAAAGTAATGTAGAAGCAGAATTCAGTGTTGTTGCAAATGGTATTTGTGAAGGACTCGGTTTAAAAAGAGTATTAACAGAGTTGCATGTCATATGTGAATCGCCAATAAAACACTACTGTGACAACAAGACTTTCATCAACATGTCCTATAATTCTGCTCATTATGACAAAACTAAACATATTGAGATTGATCGGCATTTTATTAAAGAAAATATAGAAGATATGATCATATGCTTAACGTATGTACCAACCAAGAGGCAAACTGTTGACATGTTCACAAAAGGGTTTCAAAGACAAAGTTTTGAGGAATGTGTGAGCAAGTTGGATATGATAGATATATATGATCTAACTTGAGGGGGAGTGTGGTAAAAGTTATCTTAATTACCAAAATTTGTGGGATTTAATTCTTGTATATATCTTGTATAGATTTTGTGGGAGGTTATCTAGATCCTAAGTCTATTAAGATTTTCTTTCCTTCTCTTTTCTGAATTTATAGGTTTTTCCATGTTGTACATATGTATCGACCCTGTTTCAATATAATGAAATGAATTACTTGCTCATGATCACAAGCACACTGATTCTTCTCGTGTTTAGTCTCCTTTTCATTTTTCTATTTTAGTTTTAAACGATTTGTTGCATGTGCTTTATATAACCAAGAATCTTATAAATGTTTCTCCATTTGCTAAAGACAATTATGTCTATTTTGAATTTCATCCTCATTGGTGCTTTGTAAAATCACAAGCTACTTATCAAATTTTGTTGCAAGGGATAGATAAAGCCAATTGTTTATGTGCTTTTGATAAACGTCAATTTCAACCCCAACAATAAGTGAATGTTGTACTTGTTAGAAATAATTCTTTTGTATTATGGCACAATCGGCTTGGTCATTGTTCTTTACTAGTTGTAAACTAAGTATTACACAAATGTTCTATGCTTTTGAACATTTTTTGCAGTGCTTCCAATTGTTCTTCACTGAATGCATTAGATTTTGAAGTGGATGTTTCTTCTTTAGTTGTAGTAGTGTAGCCTTGGCCTTCTTTCTTTTACTGTGACCATTAAGGTTTCCAATTAGTAGGTTTTCATGGAGATGCCAGCAAATTTCTTTAGTGTATTTGGTTTTCCTGTGATGAACACACCATATACGATTTTTCTTTGTTTGATGGGTGTTGGTGAATTGGCTTCTTTGTGCAACTAGAGTTAAATTTTTTAGATTTTTGGAGGGACTTCGAGCTCCTAACATTTCTTTTTGTCTGCTTTCTTCCTTGTGAATTTCAGAAAAAAATTTCCTAATACTAGTTAATGGCTTAATTACCCAGTACTCTTCCATGTATCTCATCCAAGTTTTTGTCGAGGCAAGTAAAAATTTGCAAATGCTTTCCTTTTCAATGATCTTCTTGAATAGGAGTTTGTCTTCGGGGCACTTCCATTTCAATTCCTCATAAATAAGTTGTTGCCAATATCTTATAAGAATATTAAAATATTCAATAACAATTGAGTATCCTCGTTGGAGATCATGAAGATACTATTTCAAATGGTAGAGGTGTTGTCAACATTAGAGAAGGTTTCTCTAGTTGCTTCCCATATCTCTTTGGCTATGTTGGAATGCATAAAATTCTCTCCTATATCATTGGTCATAGAGTTGATTAACCAAGACATCACCATGCTATTTTCCAATTTCCAGTTTTGGTATTCTAGATCAGTTTCCTTCGGCTGAGTAGCTACTCCCATAAGGTATTTCTCCTTGGCTTTTCCACAAATGAAGATCCAATTTGCTTGAGGAGCTCATTAAATGAAATTCTGTCTATTTAGTTTGTGACCCATTATGGGAAGAACAATGCCTTCAACGGTGCTTCGGTTCTTAGGCTAAATTGCTTTAGGTTTGAAGATTACCTCTAAGTTTGATTACTTCGTTCTGCTTGCCATAAAGACTTGTGTTAAATTTGTTTGTGCATGGTTTAGACTTAGTGCTCTGATTCCATGAAGAAAATATTCTTTAATTTTCTTACATGATTCAGAGTACATAAAGTCTATATATACTAGAAGATTTCCTAATTCTAAGCCACAAAATCTATATAATTGCTACACTAAGCACCAATTAAGGAATACGGATTAACTAGGGAATATTTCCTCAATTAGGGAATATATCCCAATTAAATGAATCCCTTCAATCTTGGGTGACTGAATCATTCTGATTTGGATATTAATTCCAAATCAGAATCTCATATTTCCACACAAGTATTGTATAATCTGATTATTAATGCAATTGAAGTCAATTCATGAGCAACCCAATAGAAAAACACATGGAGGCAGTCAACAGAATTCTGAAGTATTTTAAAATGACCCCAGGAAAAGGACTACTCTACAAAAAGAATAATGTAAGAGATATTGAAGTATTCTTTGATGCTGATTAAGCTGGTAGTATATTTGTTATAAATGGAGTAACCTAATAACATGGAGGAGTAAAAAATAGTCTGTTGTCACAAGGAGTAGTAAAAGTAGAATTTATAGCTCTAGCCCTTGGAATTTGTGAAGGCACATGGCTACAAAAACTATTAAATAAACTGGAGTAACTATTGGAAAATCTATCAACAGAATTTAGAGTCCTAGCTCTTGGAATTTGTGAAGGCAAGTGGCTACAAAAACTATTAAACAAATTGGAGTAACTACTGAAAAATCCATCAAGATGTTCCGTTGTCTCAAGAAGTAGTACAAAAGAAGAATTTAGAGCCCTAACCCTTGGAATTTGTGAAGGCATGTGGCTACAAAATCTATTAAATAAAATGGAGTAACTCATGGAAAATCCATCAAGATGTTCTGTGATAACTAGGTTACCACAAGTATCACAAAAATTTTGTACATCATGATAGGATTAAACAAATTGAAATAAAAAGATATTTCATAAAAAAGAACTTGACAAATTAATTATACAGTTGGTCTATACTCCCACAAGATCCCAAATAGCTTATTTCCTCACTAAAGCCCTTCCACAAACTATATTTGAATATTTGAGTAACAAGCTGTATATGCACAATATCTATGTTTCAACTCGAGAGAGAGTATTGAATTAGGGGCGTGAGTTTAGGGATTTGGAGGAAACTAGATGGTTACAATTATTTTTGTTATTTAGGATAAGATAAAACTGATCCTAGGAGATCAGTTCTGTTTTGAATGGGATTAGTATGTCTTATCTTTATTTTAAATTTTCTGTTTTCTGACAAGATATGATTTTTAATCCTAATCTGATTATGTAGCCTAGTTGCTTGTTTAAATAATTGTATGTACTGCTATACAAAGAATAAAAATTATCACTTTTATTCCTCAATTCACACCCGTGCAATGAAGTTAGTTCAGATCAGATTGTTGACCATAAGCCGAATGAAAATACCATATCACTTAATCGAGTAGGCAATGAGAGGGATGATCAAGATCCACGAGCCTTAATTGATGCTATGGAAGCGAGTTTCATTGGTGAGAATGGTGTCAGGCTGAAGGTGATGAATTCTCCCAAAACTTTTTCACGAAGGAGCAAGGGCGTTGAAAAAGACTTGCTTAATTTGGCTTCTTCAATTAATTATGGAGGGGTGAGGGAAGGCAAGTGTGCAAGGTGAATTGATGAAGCCTTTCAGTTGGAATATTTGAGGCTTCGGAAGCTGGGGGAACGGGGAAAAGATATAAACGAGATTATTTCCAAAACAATGCCTGACATTGTTATGATTCAAGAGACCAAGTTGGAAGAGTGATGGTATGCTTGTGAGAAGTTTGTGGGAGCCTAGGCATAACGATTGGGAATGTTTTCCTTCTGTTGGGGTGCTATGCTGCTCATATTGGCCATGGCTCTTGGTCCCGCATTTAGATGTAGCTAGGACATCAAAAAATTAGATCATTCTTTTGGCTTATGAATCATGATAAAGTGCATACTAATGTCATGCAACAATCTAGAGGGTTAAAGGATTGCAGCCTTTGTGCTCTGGTCTTTGATACGGATGAAACCATTATTCATTGTCTCAGATTGCTACAGAGCTTCTGATCTTTGGCTTTGATTGGTAGATCCTAATTATTGGGATAGTTTCTTCTCTTAAAATTCATGACTAGGTTGCCCTTAATCTTAATGTCAGCTTGGAAACTAATTATAATGTCCGTGGTTTAGGTTGGAAAGTGATTTATGGTTATGCTTGTTGGCATTTCTGGACCAAGTGTTTTGAATCTTCGTTTCAAGTCAACCATGGATAACCTGTGGATTTACTTTTCCAGTGCCTGCAACGGGTTAAAGAATTTGAGAATTATCTGCATCAAACTAGGACTTGGTTGGTCAACAGACACGAAAATATTTAGTTGGGTGGCAATTTCCTTATCAGGATTGCATAAAGGTTAATGTTGATGGCTTGGTTTCACTTGGCGGTGTTGCAGGTTGTGGTGGCTTGTTTTGTGACTCCTTAGGATGCTGGCTATATATCTTCTCCAAGAATCTTGGCTACTGCAGTCTTACTGTGGTTGAAATCTGGGGAATCCTAACTGGCCTTCAACATGCTTGGAGCCTAGAATATCCCAAAATTGTTGTAGAAGTTGACTCTTTTACAGCCGTTCACATGGTGATTTCTGGGTGTTGTCAAATTGGCGGACTCACTTTTTTATTTTTTTTTGGGGGACAAGTAGGTTGTGCATGGTTTTGCCAAGGCAGTCTAGTTGGCTTCCAGAGACAGAGTCCACCGGTAATTGGTTGCGCAAAGTTACTGGGAAGAAATTTTTTTGAATTTATGAGAATTTAAATATAAAAATTAAAATTTTTTTTGTTTGATTTCAAAATAAAAATTTTGATTCTCAAAAAATTTTAATTCTTAAAAATGTTTTTTAAATAAAAATTCTCATAAAAAAATTATTATAAAAAAGGGCGACAATTGGTGATTCTAAAAAAAGTAAGAATTTTTATAAAAAATAAAATATATATTTATCTTTTAATATTTTATATAAATTTTTTTATAAAAATAAATTTATTTGTTAATATATATTTTTAATAATTTTAAAATTAATATAAACTTAATAAATTATTAACAATAATTTATTATATTTTTTTTAAAAAAATAAACAAATAAAAAATTAAAAAAAACACCTATATAAATAAAAAAAATTTAAAAATATTATTTAAATTTTTTTAATAATTTTAAAAATTAATTAAATATATTTTATAAAATAAAAAATTTTATCGTATACTAAATATGTTCGAAGGAAGACAAGTTTCCCCCGTGTAGCTGTGTAGTTGCTGGGTATTATCTTCTTCATTCATTGAAAAAACAAAAAAATGATACGGCACGTCTTAATGATTCAGCCGAGCATGTGCTTCTAGCGGCTTGCGTGCACGGAGCCTTTTTAACGTACGTGTGGGGTTTTGGCGAAGAAAGATAGTAGTATAATTGCGTGTGACGGGACTCGTTGATTCATGATTGGAGGTTCTGAGTTCTGACTTTAAAACAATTATAAGCTTTTGGATTTAAACCAAATTTACATCAATTAAAACGAGAATATACTCATATATTAAAATTATAATTTTTTTATTTTTCATTTTTCTGAAGTGCAAGTAAAATTTATCCTAAAATAAGCTGAACTTAACAATTTTTTTGAAAAAAAAAAGGAACCTATCTTCATGTAACGACAACGTCATGGCCACACCCCACAAAACACACTAATATATTATATATATACGCGCGCACGTGACATAAACAAATGTTTTATTTATTTATTTTTCAAAAGTAATTTTTAAATAAGCATATTATAATAAAAAATATTATCATTTTTTCTCTAAAGTGATTATCCGATTAAGAAAATTAATTATACCAAAAGAAGTAAGGCAAATTTTTATATATAATGTTGAATCATTTTTTTATATAATAAAAATATGACATGTAAAAAAAATTAATTATATAATGTTGAATTATAAAAAATATTTATATATTGTATTTTTGTCATAAAATTTGGTAACAAATATTTAAAAAATTACATATAAATTTTCTTTTTCTTTGGGCTAAAATAAGAATTCACAGTCTATCTATGTTTTTTAATAAAATAGTTTTCTCAGTTGTCATTATGGCTAATGTTTAATTATAGTTATTTTATTATAAATTATAATAATATACATTATAAATAAAATTACAAAATATAATCTAGTGAGAGGTCCAAAATTATTTTGTAGAAGATTTCTTATATATGTCATGGTGGTGTATTAAAAATATTAATAATTTAAATAATAAATTGGTGAAAAAGAGAATTTATTTACAGAATGTAATGATTTCTTTTGGTAAAACATATTCAATGGTTAGAATTTTTTAACTAAGAAGATTCGAATCCATGACATTTATATAATGTAATGATGCTCAAAAGTTACTACTATAAATTAGACTGTCTAATTTAGATGTCAGAAAAATATTCAAAATTGAAATTTAAAAAAAAAATCTCTGATATAAATAGTGGCTGTGAGCCGTCTCAGTCCACACACAATTGGCAGAAACTGCAGATTCCAGCCCCGCATGGCGTCGGCAACAACGTAAATATAATATAAAAAATATATATGAAAAGTTCAGGGAAAAACCGTACAATTCAGTATGACAAAAATTGGAAGAATCCAATGACTTATAAACAACCATTGGTAGCCACCAGTTTGAGGTTAAAATAATAAATAAATTTGAATTTGGTGACAGAATAATTTTTGTAATATTAAAATTTTAAATTTATGCTAAAATATTTATGAGAAAATAATAATAATATTAGTTTTACATTTAAAAAAATATAAAGATGAAAAAAATTAGTGATATTGAAGTTAATTCATTTTATATTTATTAAAAAGTTAATAACTAATGATTAATACTTATTTTTTATGCTTAAGATTATTTATTATTTGTCAAAAAAATGCGTATTATTATTTTCCATTAAAGGCAAAACTTATATATTATTTTATAATTATTGAAAAATATTAGAGAAAAAAGATAATGTTAGGGAAATTAACTTTGAAACATTTTGCTTTTCATTTGTCTATTCTAATACTTTCAATCAACTGGTCTTTTTTCTTTTTTTTTTTCTTTTTTTTTTCTTTTTTTGGTTATACAGAACATATATGAATTTATGTACTACGTACATCATTATTGTATGGCTGTGATTTGAATACGTAGATTCCGACAAAAGTTAAGAACAACATATCATAAAATTATAATTAAATATAATGAATGTACAATCATTATGGAGTACGAAAGAACTATGGTTAATTAAAGTAGAGTAGTTAGCCATAATACAAGTATTGCATGAAGTAAACATATGCCAGTGTTTTTTTTTTTTTCACTTTGCATGCATTTATAATGGCTACAAACTTTAAAGAATAATTTTTTCCCAAAAAAAAATAGATTGAATACAAAGGTGGGAGAAATTAAGCTTGAATTCAGATAAGAAAACATTAGGGTATAAGTGGATAACTGTGAATCATGAGGTTAGGCGGTTAGCCATTTGTTAGAATAAGATAAAATTAGACCAAAATGTTGTTTTTTTTCGACTTTGTATAAAATTTCACTATTATTTCTTTCTAATTCATTAATTATCTTTAAAATTATAATCAATTTTCTCCTTAAACCTAATTCTGTGAAAATTATTAATTATTAAAATTAACTTATACACTATCTTATATGTATATGATATTTTATTAGTGCTTATATCATAATTAGAATTGTACATAAGATTTTCATTTCATACAATTCTTCGGAAAGTCATAAATAAATCTAAAGATATTTCATTAGCCATTTTCTCATAATTAAGTTTGAAGAAAACATTAATGATATTTTAAAATATAAAGGACAAAATTGAAACTCATAAAAGTTAAGAAATGAAAGTAAACAATTGTCATGCCATCAGAACTAAACAATAAAATTTATATTTAGGGGAGAAAATATTATTCAAAAAGGTGGTTCCTTACTCTAAATAATATTTAGCCTTGTATCATAAGAAAAATTACATAACAATATAAAGAGAAACAAACGTTACCTGATAATCCAATATCAATGTAAATTTAAGGTTTTGATGCAATTTTAATTTGCAAAGGAGACACGCATGCATCCGCCACATAACCCCATAAAAGCCAAGGACAAACAAGACTACCAGACTTGAACTATTCTAGAATAATGAGAGAAATTATTACTAATTAGAAGGACGGTTTTCATTAATAATTAAAATTCTATATATTATATAAGACTTAAAGAGATAAAGTCTATAAGAAGGAATCTTGATATATAATCCAGAATTTCTGGTAATTTTGATGTTTGACACGATGTTGAGATTTTCTTAGAAAATTAAGCGTAGGCATGCAGTTCTTTTTTTATTTTTTTTTCCGAGGGAAAAGTAGAAATCTTTTTTAGAGGCAGAAAATTGCATATTTTTTCGAGGTAGTACTGTTACATGAAGCTAACGTACCCAAATCAACTTAAAAACTACAAGTTCACAACTAACTGATTCACTACATTTTCTTTAGCTAATTAGTTATGCTTACATGCTAAGAAATGAGGTTATGCAGTGAAGGTTGGTAGGATATGAGAAAGAAAAGAAGCAGCAGGACAAATGCCACGCCCCAAGGGGAGCCACCAGCCCGATGGATGGCACTGGGCTCAGATCCTGGCATGGGGAAGTTTAATTGACTCCCTGTGGAGAGCCAGTGAACGATAATAACCAAAAGCAATGGAGAAATCATCAACAATCGCTGCAGCAACTCGGATGCAGTTGCCATAACTGCCTCATAGACTATGTAGCCTCCAAAACCACAAATGAGCGCCATAGCTGCCACAAGAAGCCAATGCTCTGAGAAGCAGAAACTCGAAGTTCTTGATCTGAAGACTGAGGAAGCCATGAGAAGAGTAATTGCAAATTAGATGAGAACCTGAAGCTTGTACCAAAAAAAAAAAAAAAGATGAGAACCTGAAGCATAAAGAGCGAGTGGGTGAGGTTCCCACTGCGGACTGTGGAGAAAGCTCACACAAGTACTAGGCCAGCTGTCCATTTTGTATTTATTCCATTCAGCCAAAAGAAATTGGGCATAATGGCCGCAAAATAGTTGCAGTAAATTTTACAATGGCGTTAAGTTACTATTTGGAGCCTGGGTAGTCGCAAAGATTAGTTAGGCAACTAATGGCCTCTTGTTCAAGACGAGGTGCAAACTTCCTCAACCTCGTCTAAGACAAGAGGTACTTTTAAAGGAGAAATAGGAATTTAAAGTTATTCTTTTAAAATTAAAAAAGTGAAAAATTAATAATTTTTTGAACAAAAATACTTTCACTTAAAATAAATAAAATTATAAAATTATTTACTTTTGTATTCGAAGTTTTAAATTATAGTTGCTGTGGAGGATGAAATTTCTCCCGTGTGCGCCGGAACGGAATGATATTGTGGCTGCAACTTCGTTCCATTGCATTATGGGTATAAAAATAGATAAACAAGAAAAATTACCTCTTATCCACGTTTTAGTCGACCTTAAAATTGTTCTAGTGTAACAGAAAAGAGTTAAAGTGGATTAAGCAAAAAAAAAAAAAAACATCACAAACAACACTAAAATTTGTACTTGGAGTCAGAATCACTCTCTCTTGTCTTCCATCTTAGATCTCCATTATAGATCTATTGTGTTCTCCTTCTTGGCCCCTCTAAATATTCAATAACATTGCTAATTGCCCATTTTAGGATTAGATTTGGTGCAAGATGTAACTAACAAAGTAAAATTGATTAAGGAAATATTACTGTCAACTTAAAGTAGACAAAAAACCTATGTTGATCATAGACAATAAACCTTGGAATTTTTCTATAGGCGACCATGTGTTTTTAAGGATTTCTCATATAAAATGAGTAATGAGATTTAGCAAGACAAAGAAGTTAAGTCCAAGGTACGTTGGTCCGTTTCTGGAGAAGATTGTTTTGATAACATATCAATTAGCTTTACTTTTGAAATTGGATGGTGTTAATCTAGTGTTCTATATGTCTATGTTAAGAAAGTATTTACTGGATCCGTCACATGTCATTAAACCCTAAGAAATCCAAATAGATAAAATTTTGTCATATAAAGAGAAACCGATGGCCATTCTAGATAAGCGAGTAAGTGAATAAATTGTGATCACTTTCTTTATCCCTTTGCATGAGATTTCCCCACATTCTTTGAAGAGTTAGAAATAAGGTCTCAACTTTTGAAGGCTAGATCTCATAGAAATCAAGTTTTGAAGCATTAGTATGATCACCGCTCAGTTAGATGCATAGGATGTTGTCCTAGCTCAAGGAAACACTATTCATACCATTCTTGAACTCTAATGGTATATATATTGAGTTCTTTATCAAGATAATCAAGCATACCAATGGCCTGGACAACCATGGTATCCACTTTATCTACACTAAACTTTACCTTGTATCTTGATAAGTTATGAGATAAACCCAGGCTCATAGGAGCCATATCTTGTACAACAAGACCAAATATGTTATGTATAGCTCTCATCAACTGTCTAACATCATTGTTGTGGATACATTCTATTTTAAGCTTTTCCTTAATCACACTCTTTAGTTTTGAGTTAACCACAACTAAGTTTTCATTTTCACAGTGAGTGCACAAGAACTTGCACAAACCCTTGCTAATTTTACCTTTAAATGACAAACATGCAGTCTCTAGAGCTTTTGTTGTGTTTTCCAACATAGAAAATGCTTTCAACTTGGCCACATGTCGAGCTACTTCTGCTATGGCAAATTCCTTCCATAAACCCTCAACTTTAAAAGCTTCCCTACATCAAATACCTTAAAAAGGGCAAAATTTGCCAGATTTTCAAACAACACAAGCATTTTATTATTTCTTGAGCAAACCCTCCCGTGGTGATGGCTCTTTTCATTTTCATGTTGGACTTCAAAGTAATAAAAACATATGTACTAGATTGATTCAAGAGTCTTTTTCCGAATTTTTTAGTTATTAGTGCAATGTTAAATTCCACAAGAGTTGGGGCACCCTAATTGGCTACATCACTAAGGAGGATAAATCACCCTATGTTTGGGAAATTTACTTGTTAGATCAAATTCTTTCTATAAGAGCATCTTCGAGGTATAAGAAAAAAACTTGGCGTTAAGTAAATTGTACTCATACGCCACTATTCCTTCTAATTGGGCTTGAAAAGGGGTTCAATGAATTATGTGCCATGAGATCCTTGAAATGCTAATTTCTTGTTGTAGACATCTGGCCTTCTGAACAAAATCTATTGTTTCAAAAACTCCTATTTTTTGGAAGGGTTTTATTTTCAGTTATGTTACTCCGTGCGCATACGCACACAAAGGATCACTTCGCTTTGCTACACTGCACTTCGTTCTGTGAAAGCTACACTACACTTATAACTCCAATCATAGATAGCTTATTACTTCTTGAGCAAGCCATTTTCTTTTTTGTTCTCTTTCACTTATTTGCTTCATCTCTCTTGATTTATTTCCTTAAGTCTAACTCATTTCTGTTCATAGATTCAAATAAAGATTCTAACTTGTTCTTCTCATGCTAGTTGAAGAATTAAACTCGTCAATGCTTACCTATAAACTTGAGTTGAGACCAGTATGAGCACTTCTTGAAATCTTAGTCCATTACTTTATCAGCAAATGCTGGCCTTCTGTCTTTTTCATTTCCTTTAGAAGGTGTAATCTAGAAACTCTATGAATTCCTTCTTTCATTGGGACTCTCTTGTAAAGCACTTTACTAGAAAATTATGACTCCCTCACATGCTAAAGAAAGGTAAAATTCTTAGGTAAGGAAGATAAATTTTTGTGAAGTAAGTAAAGGTCTTAAAATTTCAAGAAGATCGGATTAGGGTAATTTTTCTTAATTTAAGAGTAAAAGTTGCTAAGTTTAGTATCTCTACCCATAAATTGGGCTTTCACCTATGGACACTTCATATAGAGTTTTTCTACTTCACATAAATTTTTAGCAAGTCAATAGGATAGCCCAATGAAGAAATAAAACATAGACTTGGACTAGGATATAGAAATTGGACCAGTAGCCTAAAAATTATAAAAATGTGACTAAGCCCATTATGAAAGGTAGAATTTTAACCAAAGTAAAGAAAATGGGCAAGAATGAGCCCAAACCCAAGAGAAAAAATAAAAATAAAAATAAAATTAAAGTGATGAAATAATAGTATAATCAAAATTAGGTGACATGACATTAAGATAAAAATTTAACAAATGGTATGATAATACATAGCATTAGGACAAAATATCTATATCCTACACTCATAATTTTAGCAAGTGGTATGATAATACATAGCATTAGGACAAAACATTTCTATCCCACACAAATAATTTCAACCAAATAATGGAGATTGAAGGGCTAGAAATTTGCCACTTAAAAAGGCAAACCTATCATAATTGATTAAGACAAAAGAAAAAGTAAATGAATCCCTAAATCAAAGGGACCTTATCCCATATCTTAAGAACATATTATCATAATTTTCAAAATACAAATCTCCTTTTTCTATGCATATCTTGACTGAGGAAGAGGAAGACAAGAACATAAGTTGTTTGTTTTCCAAAAATTCAACCAAGTGTAACCTAATTGTGATAAGGTAGACCCATGATCTTAAAAGGTGAATTATTTGGTGGTCTATATAAGAAAACTCACCCTTACAACATTATAATTTCGTCCAAGTAAGAGAGAGAAAAAATAGAAGCAAGGTAGAGCTCAAGAGAGGAAGAAAGGAAGAAAGAGGAAGGAGAAGTCTAGCGGACTAAGTGCTCCAGGTAAGTTTAACAATATTTCTTTTTGAAGAAAAGTTTTGAAATTTGAAATATTTATATGGGATTTTGATCTTAGAATTTTGATGATTGATCATGGATGTTGCTATATCATGTTACATATTATGTATATTTGAATACTTAGGTTAGTTTAGATAGTTCTGCATGGGTATGACTATGGGCGGCAGAATTTTAAGTTTCAGTGTTTTAATTTCTAGAAACATTCTATAGGGAATCTAAACAAATGGTTAACATAAAAAATGTAGATTTATGTCTCACGAATTTTTAGCCACTAGAATAATTCAATTTAGAGTTCATATGAGGTAGATATGGTTTGATTAGTAAACAAAGGTCAGAAAATGGTTAATTAGGAAAGAATATGTTAGAATAGTTTTGGTGTTTTAATTTCTGAGAATATTTTATAAGGAATTAAAATAAATGGTTAACATATGAATTATAGATATATGTGTCACGGAGTTTTAGTCACTGGAATCATTCCATTTAGAGTTCATATGACGTAGATATGTTCCGATTAGTAAACAAAGGTCAGAAAATGGTTAATCAAGGAAAAATATGTTAGGATAGTTTCGGTGTTTTAATTTTTGGGAACATTTTATAAGGAATTAAAATAACTGGTTAACATATGAATTATATATATATGTGTCACAGATTTTTAACCACTGGAATCACTTAATTTGGAATTCGTATAAGGGAGATATGGACAGATTAGTAGGTAGAGGTCAGAACCTATCCGAAAAGAAATAACATTTACATTGAGGGAGTAATATCACCTTGATTGGTTAATATTTCACTACAATATTCAACATAATAGTTTTAGATAATTGTGTTATCTTGAAATTAACACCAAGATCACCTACATCGAAGTTAAATCGAGGGAGTTATGCTCTAATTAGTAAGAGAAGGTTATATAGGATGAAAACCTGCATCAAGAAAATAAAGAAATAAAATTAATATTTAAAAAAGAAGATGAATCTTATAAATGAAAATAACAAATGACTAGTATAGCCATAGCCATTGCCATTGTATGAACTTCTTACCATCTTAAATGTGAAATTTTGACATGAAAATATTTTATAAAGTGATATTTGCAATTGTTATGTTCATGGCATAATTACCAATGATTTTTGGTAATAGTTATATTTTGATGAACATACTTGTTATTGAAAACATATTTTTGGTTATCATTGTGAAAAGAAAAGAAATGAGCACGGTCACATGGCTATCCGTGTGGTGTACCAGTAGGGGATGATGCCCTACCAACGGTTATGATCATGTTAATGAGAAAAGAAAGAAAAAGTGGGCCATGTCGAACGGAGCAAGAAAATTCCGTATCAGAGAGTAGAAAATACTCACCCTGACCGGGGTAACTTGATATGAGAATAAATTGATAGTCATCATATGATATTCTGAAAATAATTAATCTTGTCATACATGTCATTACTGTACGATTCTCATGTGCATAGATATAGTGCATTCATGTTAACAAAGTTATTTACTGTAGTTTATACAGCTGAACATGACGTGATGAGTTATATTGATAATGATTTATTGTTGAACTTACTGGAATTTAATTCTCACTATATTTCCATGTCATGTTTAGATATGAAAATAAATTGATAGTCATCATATGATATTCTGAAAATAATTAATTCTGTCATACATGTCATTACTGTACGATTCTCATGTGCATAGATATAGTGCATTCATGTTTCCAAAGTTATTTACTGTAGTTTATACAGATGAACATGACGTGATGAGCTATATTGATAATGATTTATTGTTGAATTTACTGGGATTTAATTCTCACTATATTTCCATGTCATGTTTAGAAAATTAGTTATGCAGATTTTTTTCTATAACTCTGACTTTTAGTGCACGTTGGATCGAGTTATTCTACGATGGGCGGATCCTAAATAAAATATTTGTGGGTGAGTTGGCACAGATCCCGGTGAAGGTGCAACCACCTGCACCCGAATCTCCGAAATTGGTCAACCAGAATAAATAAGATGTAGATATTTATGTGTTTGAAATGTTGTACGTATGTTTTGATTAATGATGTGTATGTGAACTTTATATTGTATAATAAAAAAAAAGTTGTTACATAGGTCAATTAGAGCCATCTAAGAATATGGGAGTAGAAGAGATGGTGTCAATCTTTTTACATATAATCTCCCATGATGTTAAAAATAGAATAATTAAAAGAAAATTCATGAGGAGTGATGAGACCATTAGTAGGAGATTTAGTTATGTTCTGCATGCCATCTTAAGATGCTACAAATAACTCCTTAAAGAACCTGAGCTAATTTGGGAAAATTGCACTGATGAGAGATGGAAATGGTTCAAGGTAATTGTTTACAATTTTTTCTTTGAAACATAAATAAGTTTTGTTTTTATTTTTTTGAACTTCAGTGACTGTGCATTTCTTTTGTTCTCTATGTAGAATTGCTTAGGAGCATTAGATGGAACTTATATAAAGGTTAATGTATTAGAAGCTGATAAACCTAGATACAAAACAAGAAAATGAGAACTGGCAACCAATGTCTTAAGAGTTTGTTCTCAAGACATGCAAATTATTTATGTCTTGGCTGGGTTGGAGGGTTCAACTATAGACTCTAGAAATTTAAGAGATACTATCTCTCGTAGGAATGGCTTGAAAGTCCCTCAAGGTACTTTATGTACTTATATGATATTACATAATTTGTATTGATTGTCTCTGATATATTTTAATTTTAATTTACATATTTTACAATAAGTTATTATTACTTATGTGATATTGGATATATGAACGGGGAAGGGTTTCTAACCCCTTATAGAGAACAAATGTATCATTTAAATGAGTGGAGGAATGGATCACAACCTACAACTCCACAAGAATATTTTAATATGAAATATTCTTCTGTTAGAAATGTAATTGAGAGATGCTTTGGATTGCTAAAAAGGTGGTAGACAATTTTAAGGAATAAGTCATTTTACCCAATTAAGACTTAAGTGAAGATAATTATAGCATGTTGCTTTTTGCATAATCATATCCGACGAGAGATGCATGTGGATCCATTAGAGAGGGAAATAATATATACGAAAGTTGACAACAATGAGTATGTTATGCTTAGAGAAATGATTAGACATGTTGAGGCAAATAATGCTTTGAGTCTATAGTGAGACAACCTTGTAACAGAAATGTTCAATACTTGGAGAGGATGCAACATTGAAATAAAAATTAATGTTATGCTTTTATTTAATTCAATTGTCTATGAATTTTTGTAATGAACTTGAGTTGGTTTATTCTTCTTTGACATTACTTACTTATTTGATGTAATGGATATTTATTTCTTTTAATAAACTTCTACTTTTATTTATTTGTGCATCACCATTGACAATTTTTATCCTGTATATACTTGCATTTTTTTCAACATTTGTATGTCATAAAGGAACATGGAAGAATCAAACCATCAACTTTGATGGGTAAAGAGCATCAATGGATAAGAGATGAAGATACAAAGCTTGTAGAGTGTTTGTTGGAACTTGTGGCATATAGAAAGTGGACTAGAGACAACGGCACATTTAAACTTAGATATCTAAAGCAGTTAAAGCAGTGGCTCTACCAAAAAATTTCGGGTTGTGGGTTGAAAGCCAACCTACATTTTGAATCAAGAGTCTAGCAACTGAAGAAACAATATTGTGCTATAGCTGAAATGTTGAGGGCAAGTGGATTTAGATGGAACGACCAAGAGAAAATTATAGTGGTGGAAAATGATTTATTTAAAGATTGGGTAAAGGTAATGATACAATTATTTAACTTATATTATAGGTATTATTTACATTTATCTGATGGTAACTTTTGTTCTTTTGGAATATAAGCACATCTAAATGCTCAAGGCTTGTTCAAGAAGCCATTTCCTCATTTTAATGACTTGTCATTAGTGTTTGGAAAGGATAAAGCTACTAGGATGGATGTTGAAGACCTACTGATGCAATTGAGGCAATAGATAGAGAGATGCAAGAAAATGCCTTATTTACAGGCAATGATATGGACATAGATGAGGCTCCAATTAATTCTGTGGCTGAGACTTAGCTTCCACACTCTCCAGATTATTATTTCACTTACATTGGAATTGGGGCTTCAAAAGGCCAGGATTCTGCATCTAGTGCCAGAGAGAAGAGAAAGAAAACCAATGGGAATGATTCTGTTATTACTGAACTTTTAGAGACCATACAAGCTCTAGGAAAAGTGTATGAGAGCACCAAGGACAAGATTAGTGACCTTGTTGGGTGTTTCGAGTATAAAAAGGAAGGAGCGGAAAGGAGGATGCGAGTATTTAAGAAATTGAAGAAGACTGAGCAGTTAACTAATATGGAAAGAGTAAAGGCTGGGTCTATAATCATAAATGATCAAAGTGCAATATATTTCTTCTTTACTATTGATTTTGAGTTGAAAACTCTTTATGTGCAACAAATTTTAGCAGCAAACATCCATTAATTTCACTATCTTGTTAATTATGTCTGTTTTTAACCTTTTCAACTTCTAGCTATAGCATTATGCTAGTAGTTTGTAGTTTTTTGAGATTAATGTTTTGCATCATGTTTTGATGTCTTGGTTGAAAACTCAGTAGATATAATGTTTCTTTCTGTTTTAAATGTGTTTGTTTTCATGGCATATGTTGGACTTCTTCTAGTAGAAGAGACAATAGTTGCACTATATTGAAAAATCATATGTTGGTTTTGGATGTTTTGATTGCATATTGCCCAATATCTTTTTAGCAGCATTAGTGCTGAATTTTTACTTGATAATATAATAATTTGCACTTCAAGAATATAAGTTTTCTAACTAATTAAGCTTATTCATAGTTGAGTAGTATATACACAAGGGATTTATTTGAAGCTAGTTGTAGTAGTAAACTAAAGCAGTCAAAATTCTAAAATGAGTAGTATATAATTATATCATTTTTTGAAAGTTTTTTAAGGGCATTTCTGAAAAAATTTATGGAAATATTTTGTGTCAACCAAACATAAGAATAAAATTCTAGTAGGAATTCAGTTAAATATTTTCAGAAAAGTAAGTGATAATCAAACATATCTATGTAACTTTCTTAAAAATCTTATTTTTAAAAATAACAATAACAACAAAGCATTTTTCTACTAGGTGGGGTCGGTTACTGAAAATATAACTTCCCTAAAAATAACATTTTTTGTCAACCAAATGCTACCTTAAGGAACAAGATAATATTTTGCTTAAAAAGACTCATAAATTTTACAACTCAATTTAACCGTCGGGTTGAGCTCACTAGACATGGATATGGATCCTCTGTGTCACGCCCCCAATTTAAGGGCACGTGAAACATATACTTTACAACATATATTTTTCATAACATGTATAATACACTCCTTTATCATACAATGCAGTTACATAAAGGTATTTTCATGTATGCACAATATACAGATCAAGTCTATAAATATCAAAGTAACAGCAGAAGCAGAGATCTTACCTGTAGTGTTCAAAGTATACTCTATAGTACAAGTACAAATAAAACCAAAATCTGTGAGTCTTGAAAACAAAACTTTGTATTCTTATTTAAAGAAAATATAGATATATGAAATAGATATCGTGTAGTGAGTTTGTCAATTCAGTGAGTAGATAAAACCTCTTATGATCTCTTAAGTCAATATATGGATGTACTCATATATATATAAATTTATCACATAGAAAATTACAATTCAGAAGTACATCCATACGGGACCCGCATTTCAAATATTTTCAGTTCAAATCACATTCAGATATCTGAAACCATATGTGATACAGTATGATTGTTAATCAAATATTGATATGTATCAAAATATTTTTCATGAAAATATTAGGAGGATCTCATATCAAAACCACCATATCAGAGTTCAAGCCCTTCCGTACTTTGGTAGTGTAGAATTTGTTTATACTTAAAATCGCAACCAATGTTTGTCCTACTACCATTCAAGATGATACGCGAAGGGACTCTAATATGAGCAATTTTTCAAGCATACAGTAAGGGAGGGCAAATCATATATCATATAGTCGGTATCTCGCCTAGATAGGAGGCATCTCGCTCTTCTTTACATATCATATCTCGTGTGTTGGCCGTCACACGAGGCTAGTACCACCCCTACTAGCTGAAATGTCAAGGTGTACCAGGGTTAATATCACCTGCTGTTAGCAAACAGTGTTTTCAATAGGATTCCTTCATAAAAATCATATTTACACATATACATATCGTTCAAAATAGAAGTTTCAATATAAATTCAGAATTTTCAGTCTCAGTACAATTCTTTTGTTAAAAACTTCCCAATCAAGATAATCACATATACATACGCTTTTTTAAGGCAATCTTATAGTTTTATATATCAATGCCACGTGCACAATATATTTTCTTTACTATATGATGAGAAATACATTTAAAATCACATATTCAATGAGTTCAAAAATTCATTTTCAAAATCACACTCTTCTTGAACTTATATGCCAGATTGTAAACAAATCAAGTAATTTAATCAATTTCAGAGACATATAAAAGTATAAATAACTTGTAAATAGAATCAATTATACATTTAAAGTTTTAAAAGAGCATAGGGTAAGTTATATAAAGAATTATCTACTCACAAGATAAAGACTCTAGGTTGGATAGCCCTAAAATGTACTTTTTCAATACAAAATAGATCAAATAGACCTAAAAAACGAGTTCAAAGGGTCAAAGAACTTAGAAATGATTCTAGAATCGCGAAATTTGACCTCCAAAAGTTTGATCAACACTGGTCAACTGATAAATACTAATTTACAGTTGAAATTACTATTTACTAATAGAATCACTATTCATGCTAAATTTACTGTTCACGACGCAAAAAAAGTTGTTAGATAGTTGAAAATTTTCATATTATAAAGATTTTCCACCTCTTAAATCTATCTATAGTGTTAAATTGTCAATTTGAGAACTTTAAGTAGAAGTTTCAGAATTTACATTTTTTTAAGATTTTATATTTCTGATTTGCGGTGATTCTATGGCCGATTTGAAAAATTATTCAGCTAATATCGTAGTACTCTTCGTACTGAATCCAGTGGTACCCTCAGTTTTGTGATCGGATGATCAAAGGTACTTCAAATCTAGAGAAAAAAAAATTAAAAAATATACTATTCACTCTTTATTATTTATTCGCTCGAAATCTTTCTCTCTTTTTTTTTTTAAATAATAATGGAGGGACCAATTAACAATTTGCTAATTGGTAGAAAAAGTCTTTGTAAATTTTATTATTTATATTTTGACCCTTAAAGTTTTAAAAATTACAATTTGACCTTAAAATATTAATAAATTTTTATTTTCATCCCTAAAACCTTTCAATTACATCTATAGTCTTTTATTTCTTTTAATAATCTATACATAAATAAAAATTATTAAATCTTAGAAGTGTTACACTCTGGTGTGCCTCTTGGCACAGTATAGCGTGCTATGGTTCAAAACGCAGTCTTTAGGCTGCATTTTTTTTTAAATTTATTTTTAATATATTTTTTAAATTTAATTTTTTCAAAAAAATTATTTAAAAAATTATTTTTCTTTAAAAAAGAAAAAGAAAAAGAAAGTATAAAAATAAAACAAAATAATTTGGATTTTTTATTGTTAACATATATTTTTTAAATTTAAATTTCTATTTAATTTTTATAATAAATTTTTGAAAAATTAAAATTTAAAAATATATTAAAATTATGTTAAAAATAAAAAATCCAAATTATTTTGTTTTATTTTTATACTTTATTTTCATTTTACTTTTTTAAAGATAAATAATATTTTTGAAAAAATTAAATTTAAAAAATATATTAAAAAATAAAAAAATTCAAAAATATGAATTCTCTACCGTCTCTTGAAACAGCAGAGCGTGCTGTGATTCAAAACCCAATTTTTGGATTGTGTTTTAAATTTTTTTAATATATTTTTTAAGTTTAATTTTTCTTTAAAAACAAAAATAAAGTATAAAATATTTAAATTTAATTTTCTATTTACTTTTTTAAAATAATCTGTTGAAAAATTAAAATTTAAAAATATATTAAAAATAAAAAATCCAAATTATTTTGTTTTATTTTTATACTTTTTTTATTTTATTTTTTTGAAAAAATTAAATTTAAAATTTATATTAAAAAAAAATTAAAAAAAAATTCAAAACGCAACGCAAATATTACTTTTGAGCTACAGTACACTCTGTTGTGCCAAGAAGCAATCCACATCCTTGAATTTTCTTTTAGAAAAGCAAAATGAAAATAAAATATAAAAATAGAGCAAAATAATTTGGATTTTTTTAATATATTTTTAAATTTAAATTTTTTTACTTTATTTTCGTTTTTAAAGAAATTTTTTTTAAAAAATATTAAGTTTAAAAAACATATTAAAAAAAATTTCAAAACTTACCCAAAGCCGTTTTGAAGCCAAGGCAGAGGATCCATATACATCGACTTGAGCGAAGGACGGAGAGAGACTATGCATAAAGGCCGGTATAAAAGGTTGCCCGATCAATGTGCTGGAGGCGGCGCGTTACCTGTCTACTACGGCTACCCAAGATAGAACGTGCTGCGTTCAGGTATATCGCCTCTTCCCTTCCCTCCTTCTCTGCTATTAGGGTTTCTTTGTGTTCCAAGTCTTCTGCTCTCACTTTTTCGTTGATGAACTTGTACTGGTTATGCATAGATAATCAACTCAGTCTCAGCGGCATATGGAGCAGTTTTTTTTTTTTTTAATTAACTGTGAATTTTGCTGTTCTTCTAATAGGGTTTCTTAAAGTTCTTAACTTGAGGCGCTAATGGGGTCATTGAAGAGAAAGTTCCCTGAAGACCCATCTGGTCAAACTCGCCCTTCGCAGAAGCAACAAGAAGAAACTGGTTCAGAATTGGTGGATGGACCTGTGGCCTGTGTACACGACGTTTCCTATCCAGAGGGTTATGCTCCTCCTCCTCATTCTTTAACTGGACGAGATTCTGACCCTGCCAAGAAGTTCCCTTTCGCTCTCGATCCTTTTCAGTCTGAAGCTATCAATTGCCTTGAAAAAGGCGAATCTGTCATGGTAATCTCTCTTAATTAATAATCCTAATATATCATATGCAAAGCCAATGATAAAGCTTTTTCTTTTCAAACGTTTATCATATTTTATTTGGATAAGGAAAACAATTTATTGGACTTTAGTTAGCTCTGTTAATAATTCTGGGGTGAGTAACAGGATTTTCTTTTTGATATTGTTAATTTCATATTTATATACAGGTGTCTGCACACACGTCTGCTGGAAAAACCGTAGTGGCATTATATGCTATTGCTATGTCTCTTCGAAATGGTCAACGTGTAATCTACACCTCACCTATCAAAGCACTGAGCAATCAAAAGTACAGGGATTTTAAGGAAGAATTTTCTGATGTTGGTTTGATGACGGGTGATGTCACAATTGATCCCAATGCTTCTTGCTTGGTGGGTCATTTGTCTAATTTCAGGTTTTATGTTTTCTGAGCACATTGTGTGTTACCTTGTGCTAATTTATTGCTATGCTCTGCATATATTTCAGGTGATGACTACAGAAATCTGGCGTAGTATGCAGTACAAAGGATCAGAGGTCACAAGGGAGGTGGCTTGGATCATTTTTGATGAGGTACATTACATGCGTGATCGTGAAAGAGGCGTGGTTTGGGAAGAGAGCATTGTTATGTCACCAAAGAATTCTCGTTTTGTATTCCTATCTGCAACTGTGCCTAATGCGAAGGAATTTGCTGATTGGGTTGCAAAGGTGATTTACTCCTGATGGAATGTGCTTTTACTTGTGTGTGTCTATACATATTACTATCAAGGTGTTGACACTTGTATAAAAGAGTAATTTTCAGCCTAACGTATCAGGTCCAATATTTGATCAACAAATTTTATATATTCAGCACTGTAGATGGAGATATTCTAATACGTCAACTAGAAGTAGAAATTTCTCCTTGATGACCTGATGTGCAATTGGCAATATTGTTTTCTTAAAAAATAGGGTTGAAAGATAATTGGATTATAAGGGTATACTGTTATATCTATCCTTTTTAAACCAATGGTTTACCATATATATTTTTATTGAAGCTACTTGCTTGTAAAGGAACAAGCACTTACTATACTAGTTTATAATTCACTTGAGACTTTCAAACTCTTTGGAAAGTCTATCTGCAGCTTGTTACGAGTTCATTGCCTGTGATTTCATGATTCATTATATTTAAGTTTTGGGCTTGAACTAACCACATTAATTGCAGATAATTTCGTTTTGGTGTTTCAATGTCTTTTCAAAATCTATCTTCAACATGTCTAAAGCACGTTGCTAATGATTTCATCATTCATTTATATTTGATGTTTGGGCAAAAATGAACTACATAAATAGTTTCATTTTGAAGTTTCAATGTCTTTTTCATGTTTATCTGCAACTTGTCTCATGTGCATTGCTAGTGATTTCATTATTTGTTATATTTAAATTTTGGGCTTGTTAGTGAACATAATTCTGAGTTGCAGCCTTATTCCTTTTTGTTATTCATTCCTATCATTCTCCTTCCTCTTCTTTTTCCTTTGACGTTCAGTGTTCTGTACCTTGAAACTTAAAATTTCTAAATCTCATGAAGAATCTATATCTCTTTGAAACCCGTTTTGTTGACAAGCATCTGTCTTGCATTTGATTCTTAATGGATCTTTTTATCTATTTTGTTCTTTAGCAATTTATATTGAAAAAAAAATTCATTTGTGTGATACCATCTATTTGTAGTGAGCATTAAAAAAGTCATGTGAGCAGATAGTGAGTTTCTTTCTAATGAATTATTGAATAACTTAATTATGGTTTGGTTTGTATGGTAATTATATAGATAAATGGTCTGATTGGTAGATTATATGCAGGTGCACCAACAGCCTTGTCATATTGTTTATACTGATTACCGACCGACTCCTCTTCAACATTATATTTTTCCTTCTGGAAGTGATGGCCTATATTTGGTTGTGGATGAAAAGGGAAAATTCCGTGAGGACAGCTTTCAAAAAGCTTTAAATGCGCTTCTTCCAGCTGGCGAGGGTGATAAGAAAAAGGAAAATGGCAAGTGGAAGGGCCTGGCACTAGGCAGAGTTGGTGAAGAAAGTGACATATTTAAGATGGTGAAAATGATCATTCAGCGCCAATATGATCCTGTGATACTGTTCAGCTTTAGCAAACGAGAGTGCGAGTTTCTCGCCATGCAGGTGAAGCCCAAGTTTCTCTATAATTTTCATAGATGATTGTCCTTTCAGATCCTTAAGTTTCTGCAGGCTTAACCACTATAAATATGGTAAATATGGTACTCAAGGGTGTTTCTGTCCTAAGTTTCCCCTTTAGATCCTCAATTATCCCAACTTACATCTTTGCAGAATAGTGCATTTGTAGACAGTCATGGCTGCTTCTGGGTGGGGAGTGACGATACAGATTTTATAACAGGAAATTGAGATGAACATAACTTGATTTGCGTTTGATGTGATTACAAAATTAAAATATGGTTCCTACTGGTAGTTGAGCTAAACTAAACCATTAATTACAACTATAAAGAAAACATCTGATTCCATAAGAAAAGATATTAAATATCCATAATCATATTTAGAGAAGATAAAATGAGATGTATAAATTCTGAAATGTATGCTTACTGAAAAGAAGAATTCCAACTTGAGAGCTTTAAAGGAGCATAATTTGGTTGTTTGAATCCTTAAAAATCGTGCTGCTTGGCAGCAAAATTTATGTTCTGCAGCAAACTCCCTTTTGTCAAACTTCCTTGAGCTTCTCTCAAACCCTCTCTATCAGAATGATAAAAATTCAAAGATTTTGTAATAAGATGAAACTCTTATCTTGTTCCCAAAAGAAGATTTATCCTCTTTTCTAGGAGTGAGAATCTAACTTCTTCCTTCGAAGGATTATTGTAATTTTATAATAAGATAATTCTATTGTCCAAGGATTTCTGTAAGATAATACTGCTTTATCTTTTTTGAAAATTTATTTTTCTAAGAGGAAAGAAAAGTTTTATCTCTTCTATAACTCTTGGTAAGGCTGTCATCTTCTCTTCATACCTAATCATTTTTTTGTACTCTTTGGAACTTCCACCACTTTAGGTAGGCCCATTGAGTGTAATTTTCGTTCAAACCTCAACCTATAGTTTTCTTGGGTAGCTGAATCATCATTTGTAAGTGGGCCCCAACATTAAGCTAGTGGCCTGGGCTTATAATTTCTTCGGGAGTATTTTATTTCTAACTAATATCTACCTGAAACATGTAGGTTCAAGGTTAATTGTTCAGTTTTTGGCTCTGTTTTTAAGGACGACTGACCCTCTATGGTTGTACTATTCTTTTCTCTTTACATCAATAAAGTTTTTTTTCTATATAAACAAATAATTGAAAGGGAAAGCTGTTTGCAAATTTGATACTCTGAACGCAGAACTTAAAGGGACAGAGCAAGGGGATTTTTCATTATTATTTTTATTTTTAAATTAATTAAGAGCAATACCCAATAGTTTATTGAGGATGTAGAATGCTTTGTTAAGAATTACTTCCATTCTTGAATTCTTATTCTCTCTTTTAATATTGATAATTGATAGATTTCTGTTAGTTCACAACAGTGTAACTTGACCCTTTCCTCTGCGCTTAATAAGCAGAAGGAAATTTTCTTCTATTTAACATATAATGCAAAAAAAAATCCTTGTTAAAAGGGTCTTACTCTCTGCCTCTCTCTTAGTATTTAAACGTATAGTTCTGTTGTTTTCCTGGTTGGTTTACAACATGGTATCTCTGACCTCATCCTCTGTCCTTTATATGAATTAAGGGGGAGGATATTCTCTCCTTTATAAAATTTGATGTAAAAGCCGAGTTCTTGCTAAAATGGGGGGATACTTTTATATCTCTGCTGAATTTGAATGCATAGGATTCTTTAAAATGAAAATTTCTGAATACTGAGTCAGACTATAAATTAAGGACAAAAATTAAAATTAAAATTGGATCACATGGTTTAGCCGTAAGGTATCCATGATCTAGGTGAAATGCAGGTCTTACCAAAATAAATCCTTAGTAATTGCTACATCTTGTTCCTACAATAAATTTTCTTCAGATCATCGTTAAAAGTATCTATTCAGATATACTTCCTCTCATGTGGTGCTAAGGTTACAACTTCCTCTTTGGTGTTTTTTTCAGATGGCAAAAATGGATCTTAATGGGGATGATGAGAAGGAAAACACAGAAAAAATTTTTTGGAGTGCTATGGATATGCTATCAGATGATGATAAGAAGCTACCTCAGGCAAGTTACATCCTCAAGTTTTGTTTGTGTACAATTTTTTTTAAAATTATTTATAGGTTCATCACCTTATCTTATGCACTTTTCTGAGGTTTAGTGCTTCTCAGATTTTTGAACAATCGAAGCAGAGTTTCTTATAAATTTAATATAAAAGGAGCCCTTTGTATTAGGTAAGGCATGATTTGAAAAGAAAAAACAAACTCAACTTTCCTATTTGTCAGTTTTAGTACATCCCCACAATTTAGGAAACATGAATGACATAGGACAGTGGAAGAATTAGGATTTAATCAGTTAGGTTTAGAATTTTAAGGGTCAAATTAGTGGCTGTTTGGCTGCTGTGAACCGTGCTTGCAAGAATGAGATTTTGGATTAGATGGGCTCTATGGAAAATTCAAGCAAGGAACAAAGATATAATTCTTTTTTTTTTTTGGAAGGAAAGGATGTATAATACATCTGTCAAAAGGAAATTAATCTGGGAAAATTAGACAATTGGAGAAAAAAATGAAATTTGAGAAGATGAGTTTTCACCTAGGCATCACACCTAGGGTTTGATTGCATGATTGCATCACTCACCATGAAGATAGCATTTTGTTGACTAACTCAAAACTGATCATCTAGAAGAAAGCTTTATAAGTTTAATGAGTCTTCCTTTAATTTGTCCTTGAAGGATTGGGTATAGAAGTTTAGAACCTTGTTGTGATTGACACTTCATACTATGACTAAAACCCATTGGTGCCATTTGGTATATGGGTATCTTAGATTTTCCATGTACTTGAGAACATATATATAAAACATTTGAGTATGAGACATAAAAAGATCAATTTTCCTATATTATTTAGATCACATATAACATTTTAAAATTTTCATATTTACTATACTCAAACATCTAAAAAAATAGATTTTCAAGTTTTTGGGAAACTAAAATCTCTCCTTGTACCAAACATCACTGTTAGGAAAACTTGGATATTAAAATAAAACCTTATGAATTTTAGATGGCATAAACCCAAACCCAATACGGACTATGACCTGCGAACTGTCAAGAATTATTTACATAGCCTGGGGACTGAAGATATAAACTTACCTAAAATAGCAACTTACCAAATCTATAATTTTGAGAAATTATGGTACAGTAAGATAATCATCCCCAAAATAAATAAATAAAACAATATGCCTCTTTGTTCTCAAGGTTGTGCTTTCTTGATGCTGTTGCTTTCTGCATCAAAGAAACTACAGTCTACTAATGCAACTTTTTTTTTTGATATAGACAGTATTAATACAATAATGTCACTGTTCTTGTATGCTTGTGTATATTGGTGTGTATATCAATTTCTGGTGTCTAATTTTATAGGTTTCAAACATCCTGCCCTTGCTGAAACGTGGAATAGGAGTTCACCACTCTGGCTTGCTTCCAATTCTGAAGGAAGTGATTGAGATCTTATTTCAAGAAGGGCTAATCAAGGTTAGTGGAAGAAATGATGTTATAAGGTTTTTTTTTTCTGCTTCTGTATATTCTGAGACAGAAATACTTTCAGCTTCATTTAATGCTTAAATTATTTACCTCATTGTGATTTAAATGTTGTATAAAATATTACATGCAGGAATAGGAGATATTTAGTAGCCAATCCTGTAATCCGTTCTTTAACCCTTAATTTTTCTTTGATGAATGTAATGAAATTTTTCTTTGATGAATGTAATGAATTTAAAGCAGCAGACATATCAATAAGAAGTTTTCGAGCCCTCTTTTTTCCTCAGTGATGTTCTTATATTTGATCTACTGACATTAGTCTTGCAGTTTTTAGGCTCAAACATGCCTTTTTTCCTATCAATTTTTTTTTAAATATTGATATGGTACGCTTTTATGGATTGAAATAAATTTTTTGATATTTTTTATTTCTAGTGTTTATTTGCCACAGAGACCTTCAGCATTGGTTTGAACATGCCTGCAAAAACAGTTGTTTTTACACATGTCCGAAAATTTGATGGAGATAAGTTCAGGTGGATATCCAGTGGAGAATATATACAGATGAGTGGTCGTGCTGGTCGACGAGGTATTGATGAACGTGGAATATGTATCCTCATGGTTGATGAGAAGATGGAACCTTCTACTGCAAAAATGATGCTTAAAGGAGAAGCTGATAGTTTAAACAGGTACAAAGATGCTGCCTGATAATGTGTTGATAATTTTTGCAACTGCCTTTGGCTTTGTGCTATACTGCCCCAGACATGATTGCTTTCTCAGTTTATTAGTTATCATTCATCTGTTATATTTTCTACTGTTCTTTTCTCCTAAATCCTGGTTACATGTGTTAAAAGGAACCTTTGTGATATACTGAGAGACTGGATATTTGATATTTGTGAGCTCTGCCCTTACACACTCGATTCCAATTTTTTTAGAGGTGTTTTGGTTGGTTTAAGCTAACCATTATGTGCCATGGGCTCCCCTACATCTTTATGTTGACTTGCATTAACTGCTGGTTACTTGAATCCTTACGTTGAAAGTTATTGCTTGCAAGGATGTCATGTTAGTGGAAGTTTGTGCTTTATGTATGGATATTTTTGTTTGATTGGCTAAATTGAGAGCAAATTTCTCTTCATTATTACATTTAAAAAAAGAAGAGAACCCTAGGTGTTGTTATAGAGAGCAGAATAGATTTGAATGGAGCATAATGTAATGGAACAAAAAGGGAAGGGAAGGAATTGAATATACTTAGCTTCCCTCTGTTTGAAAGTTTAATAAGGGAAGGAAATTCTCTTCCATTTGTTTGGGAGTTCAAATAAAAGTGAATGGAATGCTAAGTGTCATAGATACAAAATTACAATATAGTCATTTTATTTAGAATAGAATAAAAATCCAATGGGCATCACAATATTTTTATTTCAATGTCTAGTTAAATGCAAAAGACTTAGTTGTTGTTATTGAGGTTTTAAAGATAAAGTGTAAAACTGTCCACTCAAACAACAACAATAATAATAACAACCAAGTCTTTTTCTACTAGGTGGAGTCAGCTTCATGGATCAAACGCCGACACAGTAGTCTATTATAAATTAGATCAACAGATAGATTGTTAATTGTAAAATCTTTTTTAATAGTTTCACCAATTGTTTTCTTTAGTCTCCTTTTACCTCTAATTATCGGGCTGCTCTTCATCTGATCTACTCTTCTCAGTAGGACTTTTGTAGGTTTTTTCCACACGTGCCTTAAGCGAAATTTTACCATCTTCTCTACAATAGGTGCTACCCCTTTCTTTTTAATGCACCCATTTCTAATCCTATCTCTTATAATATATCCACACATCCAGCACAATATTCTCATCTCTACGACATTGAGTTTATTTTCATATTGTCTTTTAACCACCTAATATACAGTACTATACAATAGAGTAGGTCTTATAGTTGTACGGTAAAATTTTTCTTTAACTTGGAGTGGCATTTTTCTATCATAAATGACATCCGAAATCTTCTTCCATTTCATCCATCTCACTTGAATTTTATAGTTTACGTCTTCCTTTATTTCGCCGTTATTCTGTATAATGAACCCAAGATATTTAAAGCTTGTGACTTGTTTTAAAAGATGTTCTCCAAGTTTTACTTCCTTTACTTCCTAAATTGCAAGGCAAAAAATTTTAATGTTTTGAGGGGGAAGGGATTGGTTTCTTGTCTTCCTTAAGTTTTTAAACTTACAAACAAGGTGAAAAGTTTCTTTCCCATTATTTTCCATTCTGATCCATTAATTTCCATCCATCCCTACCAAGGCTTAAGAAGTTTCTGAAGAAGAATTTATCTATGGTTGGTAATGCCCGGGAGAAAGGAGGACTTTCCTATTTCTTGGGGCTATAAAGATTATTTCTTATCAGTTTTTAGAGTCATGTTCACAAATGGTGCATGTGGATTAAAGGGAATTATATCCCTCTGGCCTCATATTCTAATGTGTCCATTGGCAAAAGACAATATTTTGTTTGAGAGATGAACCTGGATTATCCTTGAAGAATATTGCATTTTGATATTGTATGGACAGATATGCTACCACTTTTTCATTATTCACTTGACTGATGTCTTTTATATCACCATCAGCATCACTATTTTTCCTTCTCAAAAAAGCTGCCAGTTCTAGTCCTTCTGCTTGGTCAGTCTCTCTGGTTGTTATCCTCTTTATCTGGGACTTGAGGGTGTGATTGTCTCTGACAGCCTGTTGCACCTATATGATCTTTTAGTAGGTTAAACAGAAAACTGGTATAACTTTTTTCTGGAACTCGAAAATCATGCAGGTGACTTCAATGGAGTGGTGCCATAATGATTTGATGATGCTGACTGCTGAATACTTAAATAAGGATTTGCTTACAATGTAATACTGGAAACTGAAATAAAATAAAGGAATTGATGTAGTGTCTTTCATCCATACACCACAAAAAAGTGTTTCCATATTCTAATATTCTGCCTTATATCTTTTCGAATGTTGTCTCTTGACTACTTTTCCCCATTTTCATTTCAGTGCCTTTCGTTTAAGCTACAACATGATTTTGAACCAGATACGCTGTGAAGATGGTGATCCTGAAAATTTGCTTCGTAATTCTTTTTTTCAGTTCCAAGCTGATTGTGCCATTCCCAATCTTGAGGTTTGTTTAAATTCAGATGCTGAAATATCCATTTTTTTTTCTTTTTGATGATCTTCCTTATTTTTGTTTTGTAGTTATTTTAATTACATACATACCTACTGAATCTTTTTCTTTTATTGAAGAATATATTAATAGAAAGAAAAGAAAGAAAGTACAACTGGGGAGAATAAGAAATCTTCCAAGAAGCAAAGAGAAAATAAAACAAGGAGCCAGCTCGACTAAAAAAGCAATAAGGCTGTTTCATCTTATTGCTTCATGTGAAATTTCTTTACCTGTTAGTGGTTTCCTTTTTTAAATGAGGGGTAGGATTGTATAAAGTCATTACTTATACATTGCCCCACACACAGTGGCTAAGATCTTGATCAAAATTAACCCTAGAATGCTGACACTTGCTATTGTGGGTTGAAAAGAACTAGTCTGTCAATATGAAATTGATTAATTTGACTCGTTGAAAAATAGATGAATTAAATTTCTTTAAACTGCAGCTACTTGTTTTTCATGAGTATATGCATGATGCAACATGCAGACATGTAGAGGAAGACAAATATAAGGGTGGCTGCTGGACCTCTGATGATTAGAAGGCAGGCATGCAGGAAATCTGGACAATAGTTGTTTATGGTTTGCAGTGCACTGTTGCATCACGGCTCCTGGAGCCATGGCACGCGGTGCTCTGCAACATCAAGCATATGTAACTATATTATCCATCATTAAAAATTTTGAAATAAAAGACAAGGAAAATAACACATGTATGAAAATGTTATGTCATACTTAAAAGCCTAACTTGTAACAGATTTGTATAAATTATTGTTATAAGAGAAGAAGAGGGTGAGCCTTGGCGCAACAGTAAGGTTGCTGCCTTGTGATCTGGCACGGGTTCAAATTCTGGAAACAATTTTTTTGCTTGTGGGGGTAAAGCTGCGTACATCTACCTTCCTCAGACTCCACTAGGTGGGAGCCTCGTGCACTTGGCCGTCCTTAGTTGTTATAAGAGAAGAAAAACTCGAAAATAACAGAGAATAAATATTGCTTTCATAAATGTAGGGCACTTGTATATTACTTTCATAATTTAGATTTGCATCCCCCCCTTTGTTGTTGATGCTTCTCTTTAATATTCCTTTAATATTGCTCTTGAAATCAAGTTCATATTTATTGGAAAATAAATTATGTCTTTCCTGTATTGTTGATTTGCAATTTAAAGAAGAAAAAGAATAATTTTTCTGAATGATTTTGTATATCCAGAAACAAGTAAAAGCTCTTGAAGAAGAGAGGGAGTCAATTGTAATTGAAGAAGAAGACAGTTTGAAGGATTATTACAATCTATTGGAGCAATATAGAAGTTTGAATAAGGAGGTTCGGGATATGGTGTTATCTCCAAGGTACTGTTTACCCTTTTTACAGCCCGGCAGGCTTGTGTCTCTCCAATGCATTTCAAGTGATGAAGATCTTCCCCCCTTATTTACTGAGGACCAGGTGACCTGGGGGTTGGTCATTAATTTTGAAAGGATTAAGAGTGTTTCTGAAGGTGGGAATTCTCTAGGGTTTCTGGTTTATTTATACTTTCACACTCAGATACTGGTTTGTCAATTGTAACATTGTTATATATGCTTTCCAGACGATGCAAATATAAAACCAGAAGATGCAAGTTACACTGTTGATGTTCTTACAAGATGTATGGTGAGAAAAGATAAAATTGGCAAAAAGTCTGTTAAGATTGTTCCTCTAAAAGAGATTGGGGAACCTTTAGTTATCACAGTTCCTATCTCTCAGGTAATATCTGAAGCTCTGACCTATGTACCATATCCGTAGACCATATCTTCAAATGTGATTCTTTTGATATTTTACTGTTTGGATTGCAGCAAATTATGGCCTCTCTGCATCTCTGTATTATGTGGTTTAGTGTGTGTGTATGTATTTGTATATGTATATGTATAATTTTTTTTTTTCAGAATGCTTTTTAATCGTTGGATTTGATGATTCTATGAGAGTTGAAAAAAATAAAAATAAACAAGGAGCATGAGAAATTAATTCACACATAATGATTTTTGAAGTACTTTCTCACTGTTTCTGCATTAACTTATTTCCTTTCTAACTGAACAGAACCAAATAAAAAAAAGGAGAGGTAGAGGGGAGAGAAAGGCTAATTTTCTTGGGGTATACACATATTATGTTCAGCTTTTTTTTCTTTTACCTTTTTCTGCAAGTGTGACGTTGTTGTATAATAACTTGTAGTGTAAAGCATTACTAATGAAACTCTCTCAACAATATAGTTACTTATTATAGTAACTTATTCTCAAGACTGCCCCTAAGTTTGAGTATTGATATTGATCATGCCCAGCTTGTTACATGGAAACTTGGTTCTAGTTCCATTAAGTTCCTTGATGAATAAATCTGCTAGCTGATCTCTTGAACGAACATACTAGTGAGTGGTAGCTGGAAAAGACATAAATTGATTAACAACACTGACTTGAAAAGTGGTGTCTGTTGAGGTGATAGCTATAAAGCACAGACATCTATTTGAAGGATTTATGGAAAATAGTATATCTAAGTCATTTGTCATGTTACTGATAGCACCATAATCTATACCTTAGGAAAAGAGGATGATGAAAAACAAGGGTTACCTAACTAGGTAAGATTAGTTATTGAAGATTGAGAATATTATGATGTGGAGCTGGGCATAACGAGTAAACTCATATGGTTCCCCATAATTATAGCATGTGTCGGCCCACATCCTCTAGGTCTTCTGCCTCCACTATGACCTCCATAGAAACTACCCTAAACTTCTCTACCACCCATATATTTACCAATATTATTTTGGAGTTTGTAATGATATGGTGGAAGTTTAGCTATATTTCATAGCTAGTTTACCTTCTTCTCGAGAGGCATGCAGAATTCAAGTGGATGCATATTTCAAATTATTGATCGCTTTATTAGACAGATTCTATGATTGGATCACCTCTTTCCTGGGATTAGGTCCTGATAACCAACACAAGGCCCATTGTCTCTGGGAGCCATTTGTTCCAAAGTTTTCCAAGTCATGAGAGAACATATCTCTTTGTAGAATAAGTTGTAGTCCAAAAAGGATCTCATCAATGACCTCTTCTGGTGCCCAGGTCGACAAATTTCCTATGATAAGGCGTACATCCAGTTTAAGGTTGTTATTAGATTTACTGTACACAAACTCCAAAAGTTTCTAGCGATCCTTTGCAATGTTGCAATGTGTAAACATGGATTTCCTCTTTGCAGAGCTAGAATACTCTTTTCCTCTTGGACTTTTTTCTAAGCTGCCTTAAAAGGACAATCCTTTGTAGATATGTGTTCTTTCCCATCCTCCAAGACCCACTAACGTCAAGTGTTTTAACTCCATCAAATTAGTTGCACCAACATCCAACTTAGTAGTTTTGTCTGTATGGGATAGAGACCACTTCAGAGATTGATCTTAGCCTTCCTATCTATAGCTATCACAATAGTATGCAACACACATCACGGTCCCAAAATATCTCCACATGTACCACAATAAAACAAGATTATCACACCCAAAAGCTACACAAACAGAGAAAATACTTTAGGTGTTGTAGGGATTAACATTGATAGTCATAGTCTTTCTTCTTTTGCTGCATTGGTTAGTTGTCAGGTGTTGTAGTGGCCTGTTGTTTACTTGGGTGGGCCCTTGGGAGGTAATCCACGAGCTACATCCTGTTGGGATCCAGTTGTCTAGAAGATTGATAATTGGAAAGGGGTCTTCTTTTCTTTTGGTGGCCGAATCACTCTCGTTCAGTCTTGTCTGTCCAGCATTCCTATCTATTATATGTCCTTTTTTAAGATGCTAGGAGGTTTGGCTCACTAGATCGAGAGGAACTTCTTTTGGTCAAGTCCTGGTGTAGATAGTAGAGTGCATTTAGTTAGTTTGGAAGTCTGTTGCAGGTCTAAGAATGGTGGCAGCTTGAGTCTTGGTAATTGTTGTCCAAGACTATGGCCTTGCTATCTAAGTGGTTATGGACTTTTCCTTCAAAAGTCAATGCATTATGGCATAAGGTTATTCAAAGCAAGTATGGCGTACATCCAAATGGTTGGAATGCCAATGCTGCGGTGAATGTTACTCATGCAAGTTTGTGAAATTTATTTCAAAAGGATATTTATCTTTTATGCCATTTGTTTCTTTAAAATTGGGGGATGGTTAAAAAATTAGATTTTGGAAGAATACTTGGGTGGGGAATATTCCTTTTTGGGAGGCTTATCGTCGTCTTTATTGGTTTTTTCTTTGCATAATTCTCCAATCCAATGTTTCCTTATTTTCCAAAATTCAAAATTTTCCTGGAATTTTCACTTTTTTAGAACTCTGATTATAGAGAAAGTAGTGAGCTTCAATCCCTTTTGGCTTTGCTTGAATCTATTTACTTCTTTTCTAATAATGATATGAGAATTTGGAATCTTGATTCTTTGGGAGTTTTTTCTCACTTCCTTACTCATTCTCCTGCAAGGGAGAGATTTGTTCTTGATAAGCCAAATTGGAAATCTAAATCTCCTTCTAAGGTTAAATCTTTTGTTTGGACTGCAATACTTAATAGGATTAACACTCATGACATGTTGCTGCTTCGGTGGCTCCATATAGTTTTCTCCCCTAATATGCGTGTTATGTGTAGATCTGACTTAAGCAGTGAACTACCTGTGGAATAATCTAGAGTTGGATTTGTCCTAGATTGTTGGATCAGCTTCTTCGAGTCCGTTTTCAAGGATTTGGTAATAGGAAGGCCAACAAAACCCTATGGCAATGTTTGGTTTATAGGATTTTGTGGTTTTTGTGCTTGGAAAGGAATGCTCACATCTTCGAGGGTGTGTCTTTGCCTTTAAATTTGTTGTGGGACACAACTGTCCACATCGCTTTCCTTTGGTGTTCAGTGCCTGTTCTGTTTTCTAAGGGAATCTCTGTTTCAGATATCGATTGGATAGCTCTTCTACATTAATTTGTTCCTTTAGGTTTTTTTTTTTTTTTTTTTTTTTCGTTTTCTGTTGTGAGGATTTCTTATCCTCCTCCTTTTGTACTGTTTTCTCCTTCTCTTTCTAATGCAATTTCTTTTTCTATGAAAAGAAACAGAAAATACCTCTAATCATCAGAATCTCAAAAAACATGGCATTCATCTCATCATATTGTAGCCTTGTCCCTTTTTCTAACATCCAGCCACAAGAGAGCTAAATTTTGGCTCAAACAAAATTATTTACGATAAAAATTCTGGGCATGTTACTAGGCATGGGTCTCCCTTCTCTGTCCCTATTGCAGCTCTAGTTATGGATGAATTTGTAGCAGATCGAATCTGCATAGGACACAACTATAGTGCTGTTGGGAACAAGAAGAAAAGAGGGGGTTGGAAAAGAGAGCGCTAATTTTCTTGGAGCACATGCATACTGCTTTATGTTCCCTTTACGTCTATATATATACAAGATTGTAGTACAATATTGTGTGCATAGGGTACTGCAGTACTAACGAAAACCCAGCCCATTCTCTTGACAACTTAGTAGCACGTATTCTTTAAACTTCTTTAATATTCTAATGCACTTCTGTTTCATTTTCCTTGACAAATGTATGATGACAAACTT
Source organism: Gleditsia sinensis (assembly GCA_037074535.1). Taxonomy (NCBI): domain Eukaryota; kingdom Viridiplantae; phylum Streptophyta; class Magnoliopsida; order Fabales; family Fabaceae; genus Gleditsia; species Gleditsia sinensis. The sequence continues at coordinate 6,402,479 of CM073475.1, read as the reverse complement.
ATGCTTGAAGGTGGGCACTTATATTATTTTTATCATAGGTGATTTGATGACTTCTTTAGGATTTTATAATTCAGTATCTACAATTTGACTTACAGATATCTCTATCCGTAGTTAAATCTTGATTTTGAAATTGTTGATTATTTATGGTTTTCTTCATGTTTAGAGCCAATCACTGATGATGTTTAGTAATGATTAATTATCTTGTGTTCTGATAGGTTAATACAATAAGCAGTCTGCGCCTCTATATACCCAAGGATCTTCTGCCATTGGAAGCTCGGGAAAACACAATAAAAAAAGTGTCAGAGGCTCTTTCTAGATTTGCTGAAAAAGGGTTGCCTCTTCTAGATCCTGAAGAAGACATGAAGGTAGGCGCCTCTCTCTTTCTCCCTCTCTTTTAGTTTACCTTTTTCCTTTCATTTTAAATGCAATAAAATAAAGTTATTGTAGTTCTGATATTTATACTTCTCAGGTTCACAGCAGCTCTTACAGAAAAGCATCCCGGAGGTTAGAGGCTTTGGAGAACCTGTTTGAGAAGCACGAAATTGCAAAGTCTCCCCTTCTGAAGCAAAAACTGAAAGTTTTACATAAGAAGCAAGAACTGGCCGCAAAGATAAAGTCAATTAAGAGAACATTAAGATCTTCTACTGCATTGGCTTTCAAGGATGAACTTAAGGCAAGAAAGAGAGTTCTTAGGAGGCTAGGGTAAGAAAACTTCTTAACTACTGCTCCGCTTTCGACCCCTGAACTCCTTGGAAACTCATCAATTATTTTGCTGATGTGCACTAAAGAAACAGAATGCCTTTATCTTTTCTTCATTTTTCCAATCTTCCTTTGCTGAGGATACCTTGTCCTCCACTTGTTTTGTTCTATTTCTCCTTTTATCTAATTAAATAAGCAACATAATGCCTACTGCTTTAGTTGGCATTCCATTCTCATGTCATTACAGAATGGTTTGCTGAAATGGTTTTTGAAGGCCGGTAAATTTTTTGTTCTTTCTTAAATAACAATTATTGAAAAAGATCTGGTCATCTTTATACACAAAGTTTGTAGCAGAGTTTGGTGGCCAAACACTCCTGCATGCAGAACTTATTACTGTTCTATTGACCTGAAAAATGTCTAGGATTCGAGTTTTTTTTTTTTTGGCAGTTTTCATTTTATATTCCTTCTATCATATAGTTTCCTTCTCCACCATTTTTCTTTTCTTTTCTCATTTTTTCTTCTTTAGTGCAAAAGAATATGCAACAATTTTCTTTGCTCCAATTGACATTCCATGCCCATGTCATTGCAGAATGAATAGTGCTGATCTGGATATTGTGAAGCCCTTTGACTTTTGGCTTTTTCTTAAGCAACGTTAGTTGAAAAAAAAATCAAATTTGTAATTGAACTTATCAAAATTCTCTTATTGAATATTGTCATTTTTTTGCTCAGTTATTTTCTTTAATGCTTTCTATCATATAGTTTCCTCAGCTCATTGATTTCCGCTGACAATAACAATATTGAAGTGCGTGATTTTGATTGCAGATATGCAACGAGTGACAATGTTGTGGAATTGAAAGGTAAGGTTGCTGCTGAAATTAGTAGCGCAGATGAATTGACCTTAACTGAACTCATGTTCAATGGGGTCTTAAAAGACATAAAAGTGGAGGAGATGGTTTCTCTCCTCTCTTGTTTTGTCTGGCAAGAGAAAATAAATGATGCTGCTAAACCACGGGAAGAACTTGAACTTCTTTTTGCGCAATTGCAAGAAACAGCACGGAGGGTTGCCGAACTTCAGCTTGAGTGCAAGGTAATGACCGAATTTGGATCAATTCATTGTTTGCTTGCCATCTACCCAGCACTTTCAATTGTCTTGAACAAATTAATTGTATATTTATTTGTGATTCCACATGGTATGCAACAAAGTGTACTAACTAATTGACCGTGCCAAAAAAAAAAACAGGTGCAAATTGACGTGGAGAGTTTTGTGAGTTCATTTAGGCCTGACATTATGGAGGCTGTTTATGCTTGGGCAAAAGGCTCAAAATTCTACGAGATCATGGAAATTACTCAGGTTTTTGAGGGTAGCTTGATCAGGGCAATTAGACGGCTTGAGGAAGTTCTTCAGCAACTGATACAGGCAGCTAAATCCATTGGGGAAACGCAACTTGAGGCCAAGTTTGAAGAGGCTGTTTCCAAGATCAAGAGGGACATTGTGTTTGCAGCATCCCTATATTTGTAGTTTCGTTATAGAAATTGAGTGAGCTTATGGAAGATTTAGATCACGAGGACACAAACGATAAATACCAGAAAAGCAGAGAATCATGTGGAAGGAGTATGTAATCACCTTCCATCAATTTTGAAGTCGTTGACTGTACAGCTACAAACACAATCATTTTAACTTGTTTAAAATAATATTTTATTTAGTATTTACACAAATCATTTTCATAGACCCCTGTCAGACCTGGAGCTGCTGACAGCTTAGAATTGTCTCTGTAATCAATACACTCTGGATGAAGACGTGATTTTAAATATTTAATATGGTTATTTAGTGAAAATATATAAAAAAATACATAAAAGAATATAATAAAAAAAGATATATATAAAATATGGAATCAAAATAATTTTTATAAGCATATATGAATAAAATTTAGAAGGAGTATATATTTCTTCAATTTGATTTCTTATTATTTCATTTCTCCAAAGTGTGTTATTTTTAGAAATATTATCATGTCAACCTTGTTAATATATTAAGCCACTACCCTTAGGTACTTATTTGGTTTAACTAAATACGTTGTCTTTTACTCAAAATTGAGAATTTTTGTTTGAAAAGTAAAGTGGTGTGAAATTTTTTCAAGTAAATTTAAAACGATTCGTACGAAGTTTGACTAACTAAAAAAATCTGTTAACAATAAGGTTGATGCAATTTTTACTAAATTGTGACAATATATATTTTGAGAACCAAACGACAATTGCAAAATTATGATTATAACAATTTCTTATCAATCAAATAAAGTAAGTTCTATAATAAACCATTTCAAATTTAAAGAAGGGCTGAATTAAACTTCTATGCATGTGAATTTGAATAAAGGTATATTGTCTAAAGGGATTTTTTTTTTCTTAAACTTCTGATGAGAAAGTTTAGGGCCTCTTTCAATACCATTTTTGTTGTTGTTGTTATTTTTTTTTTATATATATATATATAAATAAAACATGTCGGAAATGGTGTTTTAAAAAGAATTTTTTAAATTGTTTTAAAAGCAAAAAAAAAAAAAAAAAATGAAACTAGAACATGTTTTAAAAAAAAAAACTCTTTTGTTCACTTAATTTTAAGGTGACTATTTTTTGGTAATTAAGGTGGCATTTTTTTATTAAATAAATTCATTAATAACATTGTACTAAACGTTGGGCTATCATTTTAGTGTTCTCTTTGATACAAGTGGTGTGGCCGTGTGGGACTTAAGAAACATGTTTGGCTCTTATTTTTATATTCCATGCATATTGATGGAGTTTTGTTCCTTTATTAAATAATTTTATTTTTTTATATTTCTTTTTAAATTAAAAAAATATAAATATTTGACTTGTGGAAAAGGCAGAGCAACATAGGTGACAAGTATTTGATATTTTAAAAATTAAATTCAGCTACTAAACTATATTAAGATTTTTTTTAGATCAAATTTTTTGCAAAATTTTTGTCTTTTCTTGTATAAAACTTAATGAAAAATATATCAAGTTGAATTTAGTATAATTAAACAAAATTTAAATAAAACATCTAACTTTTATTATATTCTGTTTAGTTAAGATTTAATTTAAAATTTTACTTTTTTTAATATATTAAAAATATTTTAAATTATTTAAAAAAGACAGCTCAACCGACTTAATAGTCTTAGTTGAGCTGAGAACTCAATACCTTCAATAATTTAATAACCCATCCAATATCAATAACTATGGTTTTATATTTTTATTGAGTATATTGTTGTTATGTTTCTAATTTTTATGTCAATATAATTCTAAAACTATTAATTATTTGTAAAAGTGAGGGATTTACAAAACTTTATGTAAATCCACAGTATAGTCAGATAAGATAGTATAAATATTTTCTAAAATAAAAACTAATGACCTACTAATACTATTTATACCTTTTTATTTGATTTTTTTTATAAACGGTCTATGAAAATTTATAGTAAACCTTATTTATGTCAATTTATAAGAAAATATTTAATTTTAAGTGTAACATGCTATCAAATTTGATTTGTGTTGATTTTATTTCTTAATAAATATTATTTTATTATTTTAAATATATGAAATAAATATATGTAAAAAAATTTGTGCTGAATAGTTTTTTGAAAAAGAAATTTTTTTTTAAATAAATTATCCAAACACATTTTTACTTTTTACTTTTTACTTTTTAAATATTTTTTAGAACAATTATTTAAAATTAAATTACGTTTTCCTCTCCTTATTGATGCTCTTATTATAATGCTCTCCCTTCTATTTTAAAATATACATAAACCTTCTCTAAAATTAAAAATTAAAAATTTAAAAAAATTCTTCTCTTTTGATTAATGTTTCTATTATACTACCATTTCTTTTATTGTAAAAAAAATATATACACAAATCTTTTTTAAAAATTAAAAATATGTTACAACTTAATCTAAATATCTCAAATTTTTTTTATAAAAGAGAAATAAGTAATAAAATAAAATAAAATAGCACTATTGTAAATTTTATTTTTATTTCATTACCCTTTAATACTAATTATTTATTTTTAAACTAATTGTAAAGTGGTTTAAGCTATCAAAATATTAATTTTATTGACTTAAAAACTTGGTTGAAAAATGAAAAAAAAATTGAGAGGGTGATATTTTTTTATTTTGTCTGTTTCTCTTTCATAAAATACATTTAGAATATGTAGATAAAACTGTAATATTTTTATTTTATTTTTAAGATAAATTCATATATATTTTTATAATAGAAGACAAAGCTGTATAATAAGGACATTAAGTAAGAGAGAAATTTTTTTTTTTTTTAAGAAATATTTGTATATATTTTTTTTAATAAAAGAGAGTACAATGTAATAAAAACATTAAACAATGAAAAAGAAAGTATTTTATTTTTATTTTTAAAATTTATATATATATTTATAATAGAAAAGAAGGTCATGTGATAGTTATTTCTTGACATTATTATGCCTTTTAAGTGGTTTCTAAATATTTAATAGCAATTTAAGACATTTAGAAGCATATTAGAAATATTCAAATCTGTTCCCAATTTATTTTGGCATTGCTGGAAACATTTTGACCAAAAGATTACAAAAGGAAACCAAGTGATATTAGTGATAATCAAGAAGAGGAAAAGTAATTATTTCATATATCTTCACTGTTCCTGGTACAGTTCCTATATATATACATGTAAACAATAGAAACAATAACTATTCCAGCTCATATACAACTATGATAAAACTATATAAAGTAATAACAAATATTTTTCCTCAGATATGGCATATCACTGCATTTTCGGATAATCAGAATAATGGCAATGATTTTCCTCCTTAAACTCAGCTATTTACAGCTCATGTCAACACTCCCCCTCAAGTTGGAGCATAAATGTCTTTAATACCCAACTTGTCTAGTGAGTTGTGAAATGCTTTGCTTGACACAGTCTTTGTTAACATATCTGCAAGTTGGTCTTCAGATCTAATGAATGGAAATCTAATGACTTTCTCATCCAAGTTCTGTTTGATAAAATGTCTATCTATCTCGATGTGTTTAGTACGATCATGTTGAACTGGATTATGTGAAATTTCGATTTCTGCCTTGTTATCACAAAATAAATCCATCTTAGCTTTGGGTCTAAATCTAATCTCAGTTAACACTCTTTTCACCCACAGTAATTCACACAGTCCTTTAGACATTCCTCGAAATTCAGCTTCAGCACTAGATAAAGCTACAACTTTCTGCTTCTTGCTCCTCCATGTAACAAGATTACCTCCAACAAATGTGAGATATCCTGATGTAGATTTTCTATCAGATAGGGATCCAGCCCAATCTGAATCTGTATATCCTTCTATATTTAGGTGACTATTTTTTGAGAACATAAGTTCTCTTCCTGGAGCAGATTTTAAATACCGGAGTATTCTGATTACAGCTTCCATATGTCTTTCACTTGGATTTTGCATGTACTGACTTACTACGCTAACTGCATAAGTGATGTCTGGACAAGTATGTGACAAGTAGATTAGCTTACCAACTAGTCTCTGGTATTGCTCTTTATTAGTTGGCACATGATCACTATTTTTCTCAAGTTTTTGGTTTTGTTCAGTTGGTGTGTCTACTGGCTTACAATCAACCATTCCCACCTCAGATAATAAATCTAACACATACTTCCTTTGAGAAATAAAAATACCTTCACATGATCTGGCCACTTCTATTCCCAGGAAGTATTTTAGTTCTCCCAGATTCTTCATCTCAAACTCATTACTTAGTTGTGTCTGAATCCTAGCAATCTCTTCAGTATCATCCCCTGTAATAATAATATCATCAACATAGATAATAAGAGCAGTTACCTTTCCTTGATGATGTTTTAGAAACAAAGTATGATCAGCATTACTCTGTTGGTAGCCATATTGTTTCATAGTAAGGCTAAATCGTCCAAACCATGCATGTGGTGACTGTTTTAGACCATATAAAGCTCGTTGTAATTTGCATACTAGTTTATCTCCTGAAGATATAACATATCCTGGTGGAATGTTCATGTATACTTCTTCCTCAATATCTCCGTGAAGAAATGCATTCTTCACATCAAACTGGTGCAATGACCAGTCTAAATTTGTAGCCAAGGATAGTAAGATTCTTATTGTATTTAGCTTTGCCACTGGTGAGAAAGTTTCTTGATAGTCTACACCGTATGTTTGAGTATACCCTTTTGCCACCAATCGCCCTTTATACCTTTCTATGGATCCATCAGCCTTGTGTTTAAGGGTAAATACCCATTTGCAGTCTACTGTCTTCTTTCCTTTTGGTAATTCAACCAATCTCCATGTGTTATTCTTTTGCAAGGCTCCGATCTCCTCTTGAATTGCTTGTGACCAATTGGGTTCTAATAAAGCTTCTTGAACTCTTGTTGGAACATGATAGGATGACACCTTGTGAACAAAAGCCTGTAGAGATTTAGATAACCTCTTAGTGGTTACATAGTTGGCAATTGGGTATCTGGAGCTTGTCTTTTCAATTTCTGGGGAGTACCAATTAGGGGGCTTGCCCCTATTATGCCTGAAAGGTAACTGGTAACCAATAGTGATATCATAATGTTCATCTAAAGATGGTTCAAGAGAACTTACCTCATGGACACCCTCAGGAGAATTATCATCGGGTACATCAGAGATAGGGGTAGTTTTCATTGTCTTCTTAGGATCTGCTTCCTCAGTTTGACAAGGACTAGTGTCTATACTACTTCCAGTATCTGGAGTATCTACAACAACCTTCTCTGGATCAATTTTTCCAACTGGAGTGTCCTTATTCTCTGTAATATAGTCCAATAGTTTCAGGTCTGCATTCCAAGTCTCCCCCTGAAGGCCTGAAGAAATAGCTGAGGAAGAGTAATAGGGTTCACATTCAAGGAAAGTAGCATCCATGGTAGTGTAGTGACACTTTCCAATGGGGTCATAGCAGCGGTAGCCTTTAGTATGAGTGGCATAGCCCAGGAACACACATTGGATAGCACATGGGTCCAGTTTACTTCGTTGATGCTTATGTAAATGGACAAAGACCACACAGCCAAAAATTCGAGGAGGAATGATATAACTAGAAGGCAAGGTAAACTCACTGGCAAGGGCCTGGAGAGGGGTGGTAAAGTTCAATGCCTTAGCAGGCATTCGGTTAAGTAAATGGACTACCGTGCTTACTGCATCCTCCCAGTATTTGGTGGGGACATTGGAACCAATCAATAAGGCTCGAGTCATTTCCAGAATATGTATGTTCTTACGTTCAGCCACTCCATTCTATTGTGGAGTGTGTGGGCACAATGTCTCATGAAGTATTCCATGAGTTTGGAAGTAAGTGTTAAACTGGTGATTAACATATTCTCCTCCATTGTCTAATCGAAGAGTGCGAACATTAGCTGAGAACTGGGTCTTAATCATGGCATGAAAAGCACAAAACATAGAGAAAACTTTATTTTTGTGCTTTAAAAAATAGAGCCAAGTCATTCTGGTGCAGTCGTTGATAAAAGTCACAAACCATCGAGTGCCTGAGATAGTGGTGGTTGGTGATGGTCCCCAGACATCAGTGTGTATTAAGGCAAAATGAATGGCACTTTTATTGGATTTAATAGGAAACGATACACGATGACTTTTGGCTAAAGTACATGTTTCACACTGTAGTTCAGATTGATCTATGCCTAAGAATAAATGCAGAAGCAAATGTTTCATGTATCCATATGAAGGATGACCCAGACGGCAATGCAAAAGTTTAAGTAGTTTCTGTTTTGGTCCATCAAAGAGTTGCACAGTATTTATTCTACTTGAAATAAAATCATCCATGTAATAGAGACCCCCTCTCTTAGTACCACGCCCGATAATTTCCTTGGTAGGAATGTCCTGAAAGAGGCAAAAATTAGGATAAATTAGAGCCACACAATTTAATTCAGTAGTTGCTTGTTCTATGGACAGAATTTTATTTGTAAGAGAAGGCACTAATAATGTATTAGATAAAGAAATAGAACTGGAGAGTTCTACAGTGCCAGCCCCTACAACTGGGTATGATACTCCATTAGCATTAATAATGCTTGTTTGCTTCGGTGTAGTGGTGCGAGTGAAGTCATTGGAGCAATAAGTCATGTGGTATGTAGCCCTGAGTCCACTAACCAGTCTCTCTCTGGTATGTGTGGATGATAATAGAACAAGACCGTTGTTACCTTGGTCAAACGTTGGATTTATAGATTCATTGTCACGATCAACCTGAGAGATAAGAGAGAGTTGGTGTTCGGTTTTTACAGCTGCCACTCGTCCTGAACTACCTGCATTTTCTTTGGTTTTCTTTGCCTTTCACTCTTGCCACCAATCAGGATAACCATGTAATTTAAAACAGGTCTCCCGAGTATGTTTCTTATTTCCGCAATGAGTGCATCCTCCCCCATCCGTCGCTGCTCCTTTGCTTTTAGTGTTTGGTTTTCCTCCAAATGACGAGACAGATCCGTCTTTTACTAGTTGGAGAGTGTTGAAGGATTTGATTGATCCTCCAGCACCCTTGGCTGCCATGACTGCAGAAGTTTCATTTGCCAAGTCTCCAAGCATCACTGATTGGTGAATCTCTTCGCGGTAGACATGTGCATAAGCCTGCTCAACAGTTGGGAAAGGAGTAGTCTGTAAAATGTCACTGTGAATTTTATCCAATCTATCATCAAGTCCATCCAAAAACGTGTAAACACGATCTTCCTGCAAAAGGGAATTATACTTCTGTATATCTCCAGCACAATCCATGGGGTTTGGACGTCTGAAGTCAATCTCCCTCCACAATCCCTGGAGTGTTAAAATATGATTCAATAGACCCTCCTGCTTGCTTGGTACTGTGAACACGTTTCTTCAAGGCAAACACTTGAGCAATATCAGATCCATCAAAGTATGTAATAGAGATGGCGTCCCATACTTGTTTGGCTGTTGGAAACCGAATGAAGTTGCTTATTAGATCTGGGTTCATGGAAGTGATTAACCAACTTTTTACAATTGAGTTCTCGGTCCTCCATCGTCGAAAAGTTGGGTCAGAGGTGGCTGGTTGAGAAATATCGCCAGTAATATATCCAAGCTAATCTTTCCCAGAGATATACATCTCCATAATCTGAGACCACAATGCATAGTTGGTCCCATCGAGTTTCACTCCAATTGGTGCAACAGAGGTGTCCTGCGTTGCAGTTTGGATTGAGGTCTGGTTTTGGGTCAGAACTTCGGTCATTTTCGAAGTTAGGGTGTCAATGATGTCCATGGATGATTCCTGAGGTGATGACACATCTGCCAGAGCACCAGTGTCGGCCATAGGAATAGCACTGAAAAACAAAAAAACCTGCTTAGGATTGTTGCTCTGATACCATGATAATCAAAGAAGAGGAAAAGTAATTATTTCATATATCTTCACTGTTCCTGGTACAGTTCCTATATATATACACGTAAACGATAGAAACAATAACTATTCCAGCTCATATACAACTATGATAAAACTATATAAAGTAATAACAAATATTTTTCCTCAGATATGGCATATCACTGCATTTTCGGATAATCAGAATAATCAGAATAATGGCAATGATTTTCCTCCTTAAACTCAGCTATTTACAGCTCACGTCAATAATTAGGGCAAGCATATAGTATGGGTATTCGATACGGGTGCGTATCCAATACATATGGTTGCAAAAAACAAGTATTCATCTTCATTACATGAACTTGTCCCAAAAAAACAAAAAAAATCTTCATCACATGAAGTTTTAATGCAAGAATTCCAACTTTCTTTTTCCTTTAAGTTTGGTGTAGTTTTTTGCTTACCCATTTAAAATAACCTTACACACCAGTGATATTGTTAATATTATTGTATTTTGCTTTAAACCTAATTTATGAAATAAGATGATATTAACTTAGCTTGGTCTTTAAGAAAGGTTTTTCTTACCTTACTCAATGGTGTCCGATTACAAAATTATTCATGATAAGAAGTCTTCATCGGTGGCTCATACCCCTCTGTATTTATATAATTTTTATAGGGCTTGTGAAGGAAGGTCCTAGGTTTAGATTTTACTCATCGTAGGTTGCAACCATATGTATAATTTATCTTATGAAAAGGTCTAATAAAATTCTCATTAACGAGTTTCTAGAGATCAGGTTTTGGCATGCAAACTATTTCATATTTCTTTTCTTGGTTTCAAAACACCTTATTCCTATAAATTGCTTGATAATAATGGATTTTTTTTATAAATAGATTTGACCTTCGCAGTCATGGTGTTTTTCATTTTCTTTTCAATAACGATGTGCGCAGGGGGATCAAAATTCTCCTGGTATCATACCACTGGCTATTAAAGATGTTTTTAGCATTATCCAAGATGGAAGCATTTTTGCAAACTAAGTAAATACAGGTTTATCATTGTCATGTGCTTCTTATCCTCAAAATATATATCCAGCAATGTGTCATTGTTTTATAACACTATTATGCTTCAAAGTACAAATCTAACAATCTTTTTTTATTAGTCATCAACACTATGGTTGTCGAAATCGTGCAATTCGCGATTTGAATTGTATGATTTGACTCGATTCATATGCCCAGCAATTCTAATAGCTGGGTGAATTGAAGTTCCATCGGAATCGAGACTTAAATCACCGAAATCATGTGGTTCACGCTGAGAATCATAAATTGCACGATTTTGTCCTAAATCCTTCCGGTCAAGTCACACAATGCAACCCAAATAACATTTACAACATTTTCTGCTTTTTTTATAAAATAAATTAAAAAAGACAAAACGCTGCTGTTTTTGTTCTGTCTTATAGCATCCCATTAAAATCATATTAGTGCCTTCATACCTAATTTAAATATAATAGTTGCGTGTGAGAACTCTTCTTTTCCAAGAAACTGCTCCCTGAAGTCTGAATACAATTGCCAATCCCAGGTTCCATTTGCCAAAGGCTTTGTAGTGCCGCGGCAGCCTTGAGCCTTTGTGGCTTTGATTCAATATAGCCTTAAGCCTTTGTGGCTTTGACGCAGTGGAGCCTTAAGCATTTGAGGCTTTGATAATTTGATGTACTATTTTTGCTTTCTGACTTTGTGTTGCTTATGCTATTGGTAATTTGGCATTGTTAGACTCCTTATACGGTTACAATATTAGAGAAGCTACAAAAATTAATAAGCACTAGAAGAATAACTGCCAGCTGAAACTGCATGGGAGGGCGGTTATTCAGAGGGAGCATGGCTTTTGACATTAGAAATACCAATTTAAATTTACAGATAGAAACTCTATATTAGGTAGGCCACCCCTCAATATCAAAGACGTTCTTCAAATATCAATAGACATACAATTAAGAACATTTTATGCCTAAAAGGTATCTTCAATCCACCATGATATAACCCTGAAGGGTTAAGCATCAGTTCTACCAAACAAAGCCTAGAAATAATTGACAACAAGAGTATACACACACACAGACATACAGAACAAGCTTTAATGCGCATACAACCAAAAAAAATACTTTATCCTAGAAGTTTGATGTTATATATAATAAGCCATTATTGTCCTAGCATTTGAAAGCAGGAGGTTTTTTCAAAAGTGGACTAAACCTATAAAAGGGAGCAACGAGACTGTATAATTTAACATTTCATTGGAATGGGTGCCATTTCAGTGGCAGGTAACAAGCAATATCAATAACCGTTTTAAAAAAAACCTGATTTGCAATGAATTGAAGACTTCAACACATATTAAAGTAACTGAAACATGAAATTTAAAAGTAATACTGACAATTACTAATAAAATTAAGCTAGAGAGCTAACTTTATATAACACGAGCTTTAAAGTGAACAGGAAGATCCAATAACGGTCTTCAATATCACTTCTGGCAATTAAGGAAACTGAAATTAAACACCAAGCTAGGAATGTAGATTAGATCACGAAGTTAAAATAAATAGCTCTAAGAAAGCCTAATACATCAATTGGTATATCAACTCATTCACAATTTTCTCACTAGAGCACTTGTATGTTACTTCACCTAAGGAATATGGTGATCCATATAAGGCCTTCGAAAAGTTTCTGGAACTCTACTTTTATTCTTGAATTGGTGGTTCACTAGTTAAAGCTTCTGTATTAAAAATAACCATAGTATAATTTTAATTCTAATATTTAAAATTAACATGAACTGATAAATAAATATTAAATAACATTGATTACAATGAATAGAGCATTCCTACAAAGCAGCAACAATAACAACAACAACAACTAAATTTTTTTCTATTAGGTGGAGTCAGCTACATGGATCAAATGGCGCCACAGTAGCCTATCATAAATAAAATCAATAGATAAGTTATTAACTATTAAATCATTCTTAATAGTTTCACTTATTATTTTCTTTGACTTCCCTCTACTTTTAACTATTGGATTATTTTTCATCTGATCTATTATTCTCACTACGGCTTCTGCAGGTTTTCTCCACACATGACCAAACTATCTTAAACAAGATTCAACCATCTTCTCCATAATAGGTGTTATCCCAACCTTTTCTCTAATGCACTCATTTCTAATCATATCTCTTTTGGTGTGTCCACACATCCAGCGCAAAAAACATTTTGGGCCAGCAAATTTAGACAAGTTAAAAGCAATAGCAGGTAATTAACTAACCCATACGATCCATCGTTAAGCTTCACAATTGAATAACACACCAAAAAATGGTGAATAAATGCACATGTACATTTGGTTCTAAGGTCTTTTTTTTCCCTCAATTCCAATGGTCTGTATTGCAATTAACTTGCAGGTAATGAACAGATGTGTTCTTTGAATTGTATTAAACTAACCATATAGTGTATGCTATGTTTGTAAGAAATAAGATATTTTTTTTTGCAACGATAGTACTTAGCCACTGCAAAAGAACTTATACAGATGAATGGCACAACAAAATCCTTTGTAGCTTATCAGCTAGCTGAATCTGTATCTGGGGCTTTGACAATAAGGGATTTTGAAGAGGAAGATTGTTTTTTTTTTTGCTAAGAATCTTGATCTAATTGATATAAATGGTAGTCCTTTATCCGTAGTTTTGTAGCAAATACCCAGTGAGCAAACAAAGCATGTAAAACGAAGTATCTATCAAATCCTAAAAGAGAAATATAAACTTAACAACAAAGAATAAAATGACCTACTTGTGCAGATAATTCCATGAATAAAAGATCAACTCATTTCAATGTGCAAGTGCTATATATCTACACAAGCTCATTTTTGTGAAATCATATCATATCATGAACATTATTGTTAACTTCGTTTGGAGGAGGGAATTGACAATATATAAGCCTACACATGTAATAATGTAGACAGAATGCAGATAATTTCAAATATCCATACACAACCCCCTAGAGAAAAGTTTAGATCATGCTTGCAGCTTCAACTGTTACTGGTGCACGACAAGCAACTAACTAATTAATTATGACTCAGTAAAAGCCACATGCATGATGAGCACAATATATCTTGACTATTCTAACTCTCTGGGTGCAGATATGCCGTCCTCATTTATATAAAGATTTTCAAGAGTGGACTGAATGGTCTTAAAGTGATATTATTATAACTGGAAAGCTATTAATATTAATCTGCCGCTTCAAAGAAGGAAACTGAGATGATCTATATATTTATTTATTGAAAACGTGAATATCTGAAATATATCTTACTTTGTATTTTCATTTCTCAATGCTCAACTACTACTGTCCTCCATGCTTTATAATATTATTATCAAAATCCTTAACCAACATGTGAACTTTTTGTGCATGTATTTTTTTTTTAATTTCATTACTCCATCATTCAATCAACTGAGATATTAGTTAAGCTTAATGTGATTTTAAATCTTATAATTAATAACTATTCTCATTTATATATTAAATCTTAATGGATGCTATCAAAATATTGCTTTGGGGACAAAGAGGACAAGTGCAGGTGATTCAGAAAAAACACTAAAGCTTGTAACAATCTAGGAATACCTTTAGTGAGAAGTTACTTGAGTAATCAAGGTGATTAAGTCTCAAAAGACTCAATCCTCTATCTAGGCAGGTCCCCTGTTCTTAAAAAACTATAATAAACAAAAATTCCACTCGAATTTTAAATCAAGTTCTCAGTCAACATATCAATTACACAATATCACAATATTTCCTAAAACTTCTCTTAAGCACGGATTTAGCGAATACCCTTTTCAATTGACAATCAGTGACACCCAAAAGCATAGCTGAATATACATAGTTAAAGCACATGAAGTGAATAAAATAAATTTTTTTGCCAACCATCCACAAGTCAGAATTGAATATAACCATAACTTAAATTTCATCATTAAGTTGAAGTACCTTTAAAATTGGAATGAAAATAGTGGACTTCAATAGCCCAAGTCATAGTTTCAGAGTACCTCCTTGCCTACTCTATCCTCCTTCGAGTTTCGTCCCATTTTATTTCACCAATGAGATCTTGGTCCTCTAGTAGAAGTATAGGGTTCTTGATCATTATTTGTATCAAAGCCAAAAACTGCTTTGGTGGTGAGTGATTAGGAGGATGGTGTTACGACAGTGTTAAGTGGCTCAGCTCCGATGGTAGAGGAGGGGCTTTCTTTATAGTTTTTTCAACAACGAGTGAAACACAAGAATTCTTAGAGTAGCAAAGCAAACTACGAGAAATGCACATATTCTTCTCTTATTGCTTAGGAAAATCCAAGAAGGACCCCAAAATTGTAAAATACAATTAATCTACTGAATGAATAACTCCTTTTATTCCTTTTAACCTTAAACCCCTCATTCGTTCACCTGCCAACATCTCTCAACAGCTAAACTAATTTCAACCACCCACTAAAGTATGGTTTAGCAAACGGTAACTTATCGGCAGTAAAAAAATCGTGCTTAAAACGTCACCTAACAATGGTTCTAGAACCACCGTCAGTGTCCTAATGATGGTTATTGCTATAACAATCATTATATTACGATGGTTAAGAAATGACCATCGTTTTAAAAAAAAGATTTTGACTATTTGTTATGAAACTTAATAGTGGTTAGTGTAACTGTTGTTATATTATGATAGTTTTTTCGAAACCGTCATGAATACTCTGAGATTTTTGATTGTTTGTTAAAATTTTTGTAAACTTAATCACAATTTTTTAAAGAATAGTTGTTAAGTCCAAATTTAACAACTATTATTTAAAACTGTCATTAAATCCTTTTAATTTAGCCTTCCTCACATTTTCCTTGCATTTTTTTGTCTACAACTCTTTCATTTTCTCTCTTTTGAGCTCTCTCTCTCCTATTTTCTCTCCTTTGCTTCAATTTCTCTTCATTTCCTCCCTAGATTTTCTCTCTTCAAGCTATATCAGGAAGGTTCTACTATTTTCAAAGGAGTTTTCACCGTAGATATGCATCTTATTTGTTCCAATCTCCTCCCTTCATGCATGTTCTAGTGCTTGCTTAGATGCGTTTAGGAGATGTTGTTATATTACTTCAAATAGAAATATATTGTTTTGTATGTATAATATATTGCTTGAAATATATGGTGGACACATTGGTTGCTTTTATGATATATTGCTTGAAATATATTGGTGGATATATTGTTTTATATATATGCTATATTGCTTTAATGATATATGATATATTGATTGAAATAGATGAGTTTAGGTACATAACGCTTATGTTATATAGTTTAACATAATGATATTATGATGGATATTTTGCATGCTTATAGTGACATTAGGTGAAAGAAATAGTTAGTAATTTATAATTGTTATAATAAAATTAGAAGAAATAAATAAAAACATACACTTCTCATTAGAAACATAAAATTTAAAAAATTTACGATTAGAATTATTAGTACAGTTTTCATCCAGTTTAAACAATTTTAGAGGAAACTAAATAATTACTTAATTTTGTAAATAAAAAATAAAGGGAAGAAACATATTTGATTAATTGTTATATATAAAATGTAAAAATGATATAAGGACAAAAGGAATAAAATAATCAATAAGTTGGTATGTAAATTGAAAAAAATTTGGGTGAATAATTTTTTTACTATGCAATACATATTGAAATTAGATATAATCACAAATATATAAAATAAATGAGAATGTAAAAATTAAGAAAAAGGAGAAAATAGGCACAGCATAGGAAGATTTCAAATTTAACTTGTTAAATTTCAATTGAAAATAATAAAGATAACATACTTTTATTTAAATTAATATGTACATAATTAAATTAGCATAATTTTACAAATTAAATTGTTCAAATTTCCTTTAAATAAAATATAAGATTTAAAATTATAAATGAAAAAAAAATAGATTAGTGAACTAAAAATATAAATATAAATACAAATTTACAATTTGTGAACATATTAATCATGATAGAAATTCATGAAAAATAGAATTTCAAATTAGTTAATTCTCGAAGAACGCAAATATTAGTTATTGAGTTAATTAGTGTGTTAATTAGTGGATATATTAATTAGTCTTTTAGCTTTTTAATGATTTTAAAAATGAATAAGTTTACATTTGTCAATAGTTTATCTTAAGTTTAATTTATACTAACGAGACGTTACATTAATTTTCAAATTTTTAGAAAGTTGAAGTTAGAATTCTAGTGACGTGAGAAGATGTATGGACTGCAGTCTATAAAAAAGTTAATAAATCATATATTAATGATAAAACTAGAATAGTTTGTGTAAGTGTTTAAATTCTACAAGAATAAAATTTTATGATTTTATTTGGTTATAATAATACATTTTTAACAAAATTTATTTTTCTCAATTCAAATTTGCAAGAAAAAATTACCTTGATTAAACGTAACGACTTTTCTTCTCAAGAGATTTTCAGTAATGATTAATTGGCTAGAGATATAGAAAGCAAAGAGCACTCAAGTCGAATTTAAGTATTTAGATTGAGTGTTTGTCTGACCTAAATATTTGGCCATGGTAATGCTAGGTTAAGTTCATGATGTGGACCTTCTTATCATGAGTTGCAGAACAAGATGGCCAAACAAAAAACAGTGATAGAGGAACAAGAGGCCAAACGAACAGCACGTGAGGCAGAAATAGTTGCACGACAGCGACAGATAGAAAGAGCTATGACTTTCCTACTCCAGAACTTTTAGAATCAAGTGCCACTTGAGATTGTATTTGTACTGAGTAAAGGTTCAAGGGTATTTTTTAAATATCAATTGAATTCTAAAAATGAATATTTATACAATTCATTTTATTATTTATTATTAACATATTTTTTCAGGCCTCAAGTGATCAAGTTAGTGGACACTAGCCCTTTCAAGGCCCCAAGACCCTAGAAGTTAATTTATATTTTATTTTTATAATTTATGTCATTGTTATAGAACATACATTGTAGTTCAAGTTTTCGGTGAATATAAGTTTCTATTACAAAATTTGACTCTTGTTAATTTGATTTCTTTTGAATATTGATTTTATTAATGATAAAAGGATAGGGATAGATTAAAAATATTAATTGAAAAAAGGTATAAAAAAATGGTGGTTTTATCAACAGTTCCATGAAACCATAATCAAAGACCAGTCTCAACGATAGTCCAAAACTGTTATTAATTTTTAACTTAACAACAGTTTATATCGATGGTTGTTAAGAAGTTTGATGATAGTTGAAGAAAAATCAAGTTTTTTAACCATCATTAAATTATGTAATTTAACAACCATTAGATGACCATCGTTAAGAAATGTCTTAGTGATAGCTTTCTCATGGTTGTGTAGAACAGTTGTTATATCTTGGATTCTTCAACAATTTGTCCAACCATTGTTAAGTTCTTTAGCAACGGTTAAAACGGTTGCTAAAGGCACTATAAAATTGTCGTTAATACTCGTTTTTTTTTGTAGTGACCTAGCCACATAAGCAACTGTTATTCTATTATTTGGCTACTTAAGTAAAAAGGTGCGCATTACAATCAACCACCGGTGTCAACATGTAAGTGAGTAAGTAAAACGATGCATTTTATATTTATTGAATATTGTGTAAGAAACCCCCCCGGTGAGGTATTCCTTTCCCAAGGAACTTCAAGGATGTTGCAAGTCTACAAAGGAGGGAAATTGTTGATGTAATTGTTGATAGTCGATCCTTGTAGCATCTTGTTCATTGGTATGAGACTATTGAACCAACTGTTTTGTAATGACCTTTACTTTTTTGTTCCTTAGTCTCCTATCTAATACCTTCATGGGTATTAAAGGCACAAGACTCTAATCATCCAGAGGTGGAAGAGAGGCTGAAATTTGTTTAGAACCATGATGCATCTTAAAGAGGGAGACATGGATGACATTATGAATCTTTGTACGCTTTGGGAGTTTAAGTCTGTAAGCAACCAAACCCATCGTTTCCAACACCTCATAAGGCCCATAATAGATGGTTTCTAACTTATGGAATCTTCTATTTAGGATAGAAGATTTTCTATATGGCTACAACTTCGGATAGACAAGATCTCTTATCTAAAATTCTCTTTTATTTGTGTGCTTATTAGCTTGCATCTTCATCCTTTCTTGAGCTTTTCTAAAGTTGGTTTGGAGGAGTGATGAAATGCCTTCCCTTGATCTTGCTATAACATCTATATCTTCCACAAGTGATTGAGCTATGGTATAGGGATATCATAGAGTAGGGGCATAGCCATATAAGGCTTCAAAGATTGTTTGGTGAGTAGTGTTATACCAAAATTCAACTAATGGTAGGTATTCCACCCACTTATGTGACTTCTCTCTAATTGTACATCATAGATACCAATCTAAGGTCTTATTTAGAATCTCTATTTGCCCATATGTTTAAGGATGATATGTTATAGATTTAAGGTGTGGCACCCCTTGCACCTTGAAAAGTTATCTCCAAAACACATTAAGGAAAATTGGATCTCTGTCAAATATCATTTTTGAAAGCCAATTGTAGAGCTTAATGATATTTGCTACAAGTGATTTTACAATTATCACAGTAATAATATAGGCAAATAGTGGTATGAAGTGTCTATACTTGGTAAGCTTATCAACCACCACCAGAATGATAGTATTTCCATGAGAATTAGAAAAAGTAATGATGAAATTAAGGAAAACTATATGCCAAGATGACTTTGGAATAAGAAGAGGCTGTAGTTACCCCGGATAGGCTATGGTCTAATTTTTGTTTTATTGACAAACGAAATAATGCTTGACATACTACTAAATCTACCTCTACAAACCTTTCCAATAAAAGATAGCATTAATCCTTCTATAAGTATTATTAATGCTTGAGTGACCTCCCCAAAGTGAGTCATGGTAAGTGGTCAGAATTTCTTCTCTCCATTGCTTTTCAATCCCAATTACTATTTTCCCCTTCGTTTTAAGTATGTCAACTTCCTACTTTGGATCAATTCTAGGTTGTGCTTGCACCATTTTAATCTTTTCCTGAACTTTGGCATTTAGTGGATAAGAATCTTTGATTTTTTCCATAAGATTGGAATCGACCATAGAGATAGCCATTAGTACACCTGCTTCTTCCCTTCTAAAGAGTCCATCAGTCTATGCATTGTCCTTTTCCCTCATGTATTCAATATCAAAATTATAACAACTCCATTACACACACACACACACGTACATATATATATATATATATATATATATATATATATATATATATATATATATATATATATATATATATATATATATATATATATATTAAAACCTCATGAAGTCATTACCTCTTTACTTATAATTATTTAACTCAAAATAATATTTAATTAATTTAACCAAGCATAATTAAGGTTTAAGGTCTACAATTCTAAATTCACATACACATCATTAATCAAAACGTATGTACAAAAATCAAACATATAAATATCTACCTCTTCTTTATTCATGTTGACCAATTCTGGAGATACAGGTACGGGTGGTTGCACCTTCACCAGAATCTTAGCCAACTCGATCATAAACATCTTATTAATTTTTGGGATTTACCCAATATAGAGTAACTCGATCTAACGTACACTAAAAGTCAGAGCCATAGGAAAATATGCATAACTAGTTTTCTAAACATGATATGAAAATATAGTGAGAATTAAATCCTAGTAGGTTCAACAATATTATCATCAATATAGTTCATTATATCATGTTCATCTGTATAAAATTACAGCAAATATCTTTAAGTCACATGAATGCACTTTATCTATGGACATGAAAATCGTACAGTTATGACATATATGGCATGAATAACTATTTTCAGAATATCATATGATGACTATAAATATATTTTTATATCAAGCTACTTCGGTTAGGGTGAATACTTTCTACTCTCTAGTACGGACTTTTCTTGCTCCGTCTGATATGGCACACTTTCTCTTTCTTTTCTCATTAACATAATCATAGTCATTAGTATGACATCCCCTACTGATGCACTACACGAACTGTTATGTGACTGTGCTCTTCTTTTTTCTCTTCACGTTAATAGCCAAAAATATGATTTCAATAACAAGTATGTTCATTATACTCACATGCCATAATTTATCATCAAAACATAATCACTACAAAAAATCATTGGTAAAATGAAATTATGTCATAATCATAACCAATTTTTGAATATCACTTTATAAAATATTTTCATATCAAAATTACACACTTAAGATGGTAAGGAGTTCATGCAATGGCAATGGCTAAGGCATACACTAGTGTTTATTGTTTTCATTTATAAGATTATTATTCTTTTTTTAAATATTATCTTCTTCTCTCACTAAACATAACATAACACACTCATTTTAAAATCCGATTGAGGTGATCTTGGTATCAATTGAAAGATAATACAATACTCTAAAACTTTTTTTAAAATTTTTTTAGTGAAATCTTAAGTAATCATGGTGTTACTACTCCCTCAAATTCAATGTTATTTCTTCTCGGGTAGGTTCAAACCTCTACTTACTAATATAATCATATCCCCATCATAAAAACTCTAATTGAGGTGATTCTAAAGCATATAAAAAGTTAAGACACTTATATACAACTTTCATGTTTATCATTTCTTCAGATCCTTTACTAATTATTCTCAAAAAATCGAAAACAAAAATACTTACATTTACCACCCTGGATTCTAGACTGATTCTGACCTCTACTCATTAATCAGCTATATCTCCTTCATATGGACTCCAAATTAAGTAATTTCAGAGCCTATAGATCCGTGATACATATATCTATATTTATTATATTAACAATTTCCTTTAATTTTCTATGAAGTTTGCCCAAAAACTCAAATACAGAAATATACTTAATAGATTCTTCCTTGGTTAGCTAGTTTTTGACCTCTGCTTACTAATTTGACCATATCTTCCCCATATTGATTCCAATTTGAATGATTTCAATGGATAAAAATT
This sequence comes from Gleditsia sinensis, assembly GCA_037074535.1. Classification (NCBI taxonomy): domain Eukaryota; kingdom Viridiplantae; phylum Streptophyta; class Magnoliopsida; order Fabales; family Fabaceae; genus Gleditsia; species Gleditsia sinensis. The sequence goes on along the minus strand of CM073475.1, from coordinate 6,380,443 downwards.
CGTGAGACATATATCTATATTTATCATGTTAAGTATTTCTTTTAATTCTATACAGATTTATCCCATAAATTCAAACACAGAAGTATACCTAACAAATTCTTCTTTGGTTAACCATTTTCTAACCACTGCTTACTAATCGAACAATATCTCTCTCATATGGACTCCAAATTAAGTGATTCCAGTGGTTAAAAATTTATGAGAAATAGATATACATTTTGCATGTTAACCATTTCTTTTAATTCCTAACTTATTATTTCCAAAATTTCAAAAACAAAAACTTCCCTAGTTACTCAAAAATCCAGTTTCCTAACCAAACATTTTCTAAAGTTTTAGTTCATCATTATATTACACCATCTTCCATTTTCTTCCTAATTTACATCTAATCATATTTCATCAATTTTTCACCACATTCAAATATACAAAATAGCAGTATAAAATTTTTAAAATTTTGTCACCCATAGCCATACCTATGCAGAACTTTCCACATCAACCAAAGTGTTCAAAACATTCATCATATGCAAAATAACATGTAACATGATATAGCAACATCCATGACTAATCATCAAAGTAGCAAATATTGTAAATTTTATCAAAGTTCTAAGATCAAAATCCCATATAAATGTTACAAATTTCAAAAAAATTCTTCAAAAAGAGATATTGTTAAACCTACCTAAAGATCTCCTTAACTCACTTAGTGAATTCTTTTTCTTGTTTCCTCTTGAAAGAAGTAGCAAGATTCCTCCCTTCCTTTAATTTTTCTAACAGCTTAAATAAGAGAAGGAGGGTGAGTTTTAAACCCTAAGAATAAAGAAAAAAGATGGATTCAAGTAGAGATTAAACTAACTTACCTTGAGTACTTAGTGTTGTAGACTTCTCCTTCTTCTTCCTTCCTTTCTTCTCCTCTCTTTCTCTCATTTCCTCACTCTACCTTTATTTTTTTTTCTCTTCCTCACTTGGACAAAATTATAATATTATAAGGATAATTTTTGCTTTAATAAACTATCAAGTGGTTCACCTTTCATAATCATGGGTCTACCTAATCACAATTAGGATGCACTTGGTTGTTTTTTAGGGAAAGACAACTCATGTTTTTGTCTTCCTCTCCCTTAGTCAAGATATACATAGCAAAAAAAGATTTGTATTTTGAAAATCAAGATAAAATGTTCTTAAGACAAGGGATAAGGTCCCTTTGATTTAGGGATTCATATATTTTTTCTTTTGTCTTACTCAAGTATGATAGGTTTGCTTTTCTATGTGGCAAATTTTTAACCTTTGAATGTCCCTTGTTTGGTTAAAATTATTTATGTAGGATAAGGATGTTTTGTCATAATACTATGTATTATTACCTACTTGTTGAAATTATGAATGTAAGATATAGATGTTTTGACCTAATGCTATGTATTATTACCTACTTGTTGAAATTATGAATGTAAGATATAGATGTTTTGTCTTAATGCCATGTGACCTAATCTTGATTAATATTACACTATTATTTCCTCACATGATTCTTATTTTTTTTCTCTTGGATTTGGGCTTATTCTTACCAGTTTCTTTTTCTTTGGATGAAATTCTATCTTTCATGGAGGACTTAGTTACATTTTCATGATTTTTGGGCTATCGATCCAACTTTAATATCATAGCCCAAGTCTATGTTTCATTTCTAATTTGGGTTATCCTATTGGCTTGTTAGAAACTCATGTGAAGTGAAAAAAACTCTATATGAAGTGTCTATAGGTGAAAGTCCAATTTATGGGTGGAGATGTTAAACTTAGTAACTATAATTCTTGAATTATGAAAAATTACCCTAATCTAATCTTCTTGAAATTTTAAGACTTTTACTTACCTCCCAAAAATTTATCTTTCTTACCTAAGAATTTTACCTCTCTTTAGTATGTTATTTCTAATGTTTCCTATTAGGTTTTTCTCTTTACCTATTCCCGTAATGTTAGAAACATTTACTATGCATACACATAAGGTAAAGAATTTCTAAAGATTATATTTCTTTAGATATCTAAAAAATTTCTAATAAATTTTATTTTATTTAATTAAATATTTATGTACCTTTAATAATAAAAAAATAAAATTAGGAATGTTACATTAAATATTTATGTACCTTTATTAATAAATGAAATAAAATTAGGGATGTTACAAAAATCCAGCCCCAATAGTTTCTCTAATCCCTAGTTTTGCATTAAAGTGTTGAGTCACTGATTCAATAAGTGCCTCAAGGATTGTTGATTAGTTCTCACTATGAAATGATGGTCAATAAAATAAGTTGACCACTTTTTTGTCCTGTAAACACTAGAGCAAACATCTCTCTCTTTCATAAGATGACATGGCCTGATACTTAGACCCTATAGCTTTACTGATGTATGCCAATGGTCTACCTTGCTATATAAGTATGGATCTAATCCCAATCTTCAAGGCATAAGTTTCAATTTGGAATGGTTGGTTAAAGTTGGACATAGACAATAAAGGTGATTCGGTTAACAATGATTTTAAAAGCTCAAAGGCTAGCTAAGCTTGATCTCCTTATTCAAAAGACTACTTTTTCAATAGTTCTGTCAATGGCTTAGCTATCATTCCCTTACCCCTTATGAATATGCATTAATACCCTAATAAGCCCAAAAAAACCTTTCAACTCCTCTATTGTTTTGGGGCTAGGCCAACTTTAGAGTACTGTAATCTTTTTGGGTTCTGCAGCTATTACATGCTAAGAGATAATATGTTCTAAATACTCTACTATAGTCGTTCTGAAAGAGCATTTAATTCTCTTTGCAAACAAAGCATTGGCTATCAAAATTCCCAAAATAGAAGCCAATGCTGTAGGTGTTGCTACTAGTTTTTACTATAGACTAAGATGCCATCAAAAAATATAAACTTGAATTTCCTTAAAATTGGTATGAAGATATGGTTCATAAGAGATTGAAAATTTGTAGTGATATTCGTGAGGTCAAAGAGCATTATCAACTACTCATAGTGGTCATTGTGGGTGTAGAAGGCTGTCTTACGGTTGTCTAGTTCATGCATGTGAATTTGAGGGTAACTAGACTTTAAATCTAGCTTACTAAAGAAATTTTCCCTATGAAATTCATCTAACAATTCCTCAATCAGTAGTATAGGAAACCTATCTTTCATTATCATTTCGTTTAGCTTCCTGCAATCTACACAAAACCTTCAAAAATTATCTTTTATCTTCACTAACATAGTAAGGGAGGCATAGGGACTCGTACTTTGTTGGATCACTCTAGATTCTAACATTTCAGTTACCATTTTTTCTATTTTATCTTTTTACATCTAGGAGTATCTATAGGGTCTTTGATTGATGGGATTGCTACCTTTTAGCACTATAATTTTATGGTCATATAACCAATTCAGTGGAAGTTAAGAAGGCTCTTGAAACACCTCTTTGTATATAAACAGTAGTTTCTGTATTTCTTATTGCTCTTTACTCAATTTTTTTACACCCTCATTCTTCTCTACATTGAATGACATCAATTTCCCATCTTATAGTTCTCCTTAACTTTTGTAATCCTGATAATGAAAGCCTTAGTTGGTTCAAAAATTCTATAAGCTCTTTCTTTTGTATTCCACACTAGAAACTCCGGCTTGATTCCTTCTTGGCATATGTTTTTTCGTTGATGAGTGAAAAACATGGTGAGATTACCATAATCCTATTGAATCACCTGTATAGATTTCAACCACTGCATTCTCAAAATAGCCCCTATAACTGGGGGTAGGCAGTATTAAGAAGTCTACACTAAACTTGCAATTCTCTATCTTCTAAGGAAGAAACTTGCACTTGGAAGTAATTGTGAAGTCCTCTTCATTTTCTATCTTAATCTTGTAACCCCTTATTTGTTGGATCTTAAGTCCTAGTTGCTTCACCCAACCTTGGTTGAGAAAATTATGAGTGCTACATGTATCTATTAAGAATGGTAGTTGCTACTTCTTAATGTTTCCCTTTATCTGCTTTGTATCACCCCCTATTATCCCTTAGAGAACATGTATTGAACTTTAATATCCTCAGCCACTAATGTATTCTCTTCAAGTTTCTGATCCTCTATCACAACTTCTGTTTTCAATTTCTCCTATTCTTGTTCTAACTAAATGGCATTAAGTCTTCTATATACTTTGCACACATTTCTAAGACTAAGATCATATTTCTCTCCATAAAATTTGCACAATCCTTTAAACAATCTAGCAGTTATTTCAAAAGGTTCCAACTCTCTTTCTCGTCTAGAATTCTACTTATAGGCGAGTTGAATGACATTTGTATTAGTATTACTAGAAGCTTGACTAGATTGATTGAAGTATGAATTCTTTTGACTATTACTATAGTTTCAGTAATTTCTAGGAGTAGTGTTTCTAGTGTAAGGGTTGGTATTACTTGTTAAAGCACTATCATTACCAGTACCATCAAAGAAATTCTATGATTCTTGGAATAAGAATGGGTGGAAGAACTACTATGAAAGTTGGTTTTCTCTTGAATCAAGTGGTATGGCTGTATACTTAATTCAAGCAATAGTTCTTCCTGCATTATGGCCATACCCATGGCCTCATTGACAATCCTTGGTTTTTGCAACCTAAGGGCTTTTTCTAAACTCCCTTTCGACCCTCCCAGAAAATAGCTTAATTTTGTCTGTTCATCTATGAAAGTCCTAGCAATTAGTTCATCAAAGGTCTTCATGTAATCAACTAAGTAACTCGTTTGTTTAAGATTCACCAATTCAAACATGGGGTCATAAAAAATGTTAATATCAAATCTAGAACTAATAGGCTCAAGAAATATCTTCTAGTTTAGGGAATTTGTACATATTAAATGCAAAAAGTGCCTTTGCCATGTAAAAGCCTTCCCATCCATGGCCATCAAAAGTAACTTCAGCCTTTGATCTTTAAGTGTATCTTCTAGTGCAAAGAATTGCTCACACTTATCTCTCCCAGAACGATACCCTTTTCCATCAAAGCTCAAAAAAGGTATTTTTATTGAATCTTACATGGAGTTGATGCTAGACTTAGCCCTTTCTTCTTTAGAAATTTCATCTATACTCGAATGCTTCTGGCTTAAAAACTCCCCCATTGAAGGCAAAATCTTTTGCACATTCACTACAACAAAACTGCAGCATTACATTAGTTTTTAAGTGGGCATAACGACGGTTTTGACCGTCGTGGAACTCCAAGCATAGCGACGGTTTTAGCCAACCGTGGGAATAACAGTCGCTATGCCTGGATTAATGCCGGTTTTTAACCGCCGTTAAAAGTAACGACGGTTTAAAAACCGTTGTTACTTATAAATTTTTTTTTAAAATTTTTGATTAATAATATTAATTTAATTTTTTTATATCAATTTTATTTTTAATTTAAAATATAATATTTTGTGCTATCCATAATACTAATAATGCTTAAATTTTTTTATTGTTACATTTTTATGGAAGATAAAAATTAATTTATCTTTTTAATATTTTATAAATTAATTTAGATACATTTTATTTTATTATATAATAATTAAACATGTGAATTATTTAATAATTGAAAATTTTATTTATTAATATTTAACTAGATACTAAATATGCATAAATTATTGAATTATAATAAATCTATATATATAAAAAATATATGTACAAAAAAATTAATAGTAACGAACGTAACAAAATTACATATACAAATATAATAATTAAATCAAGTTCCTGGACCCTGCGGATGTTGATCACGCTGATGCCCACTACCATGATCGCTGGGGTCCTAAAAAATAAATTTTGTTTGATAAAATTTTTAGTGTTTTCAAAATAAACAAAATTATACCAATAATTTTTATGTATTAAAAGGTTACCCTAGGTCCGGGACTATGAAGTCCTGAAATTTTTGTAGCAGGAACGTCATAACAGCCTCCATATGAAGTCGAGAGCTCTTGGGACGAGCTGTCCTCCTACTGGATCGAAGTAATTTTCTCCTAACATTCAATAACAGACAATTAATAATATTAAACATTATCTAAAAATTAAATAATTACCCACGTATGGTTGATAAGAATTTATTACTTACCACAACAGCCCGAGTTTCGTCGTTGATGTTTTATGAGCTGCCGTCCATACATCACCACGAGTCACTGGACCTCCAACAGCAATCTCCTGAAAATTATAATAATTAATCAATTTATGATTATATATATTTTAGTTTTCTCAACATTTAAAAAAACAAAATATTTATAGATTTAAACTTACTATCTCTGCCTTTTTACGCGCAAGGCTCTTGGATTCAATAGTGTGTGGCTTTGTCAGCTGTCTTCTGTTCCGTTTATTCTTCGCAGCCATATCCTAATTAATCACATAGAAAAAATAATTAGTGACAATATTTAAAAGTTAAATTTTATAAATATGTTAATATACACAACTTACCCTAGACTTCGCGTCAAGGCGATAGTCTACAAAAGTTGCCCATTGATCAGGTGGGATGCCTATCGGGACTTTACTCCACAACTGATCTCTAGTCTTTGTACCATCGTACGCCAGGGGAAATAAATTGTATCGTGCCACTCTCTATTTCGCTCCTAGTGACTGCCTAATCAGTTTGTTATGTTGATCCGTCACATTAAAATGTGTCTGCAAACGAAAGTAAAAAATTAGTTACACATAAATTGCATATAAATTACAAATAAATATAATTAATTACAAAAGATATATGTTTTCATACCTAAATATTATTTACGAAGACATTCGTCTTCGACTGCTGAGAAATGCTCCTCCAGTCCCTGTAGGAGATCGGGAATAACCGAAAGTTATCCCCGATGGTGCCGAGGAAGACACCGAGCAAACCGCCACTGTCTTCGATAGCCTGATGGTTGTCGTTGAATTGGACAATCACCTTTAACCCCTGAGGCAGGGCCCATACGTCGTGGACAGTCAACTGTCTGGGCGTCGTCTGTCCGGTCGCATCTGTCAAAATAATTAGTGACAATTATATATTATGTTACTAAGACAAAATTATTAAATGCATAACTGGCCATGTTTACAATTCTCACCGACTACATCAACTTGCCAACTCCTCCTGCGTCTGCGCTCCTGCTCACTGGGCTGATGCTCCTCCTCTACACCGCCAAAGATCGCGTCAAAATCGAACGTATAATCGTCGTCCGGTGCCTGAGGGTCGAGTGGGGGGAGTGTGCATGGGACTGCCTGCGAATCTAGTGGATGGGAGTCACTACCAGGGACTGATGACCCGACAGCCTCCGACTCCATAGTGGGCTGTCCGCCCTCACTGATCGCCCCATGGGGAGTGGGAGTGTGAGAACTGGACGCCCCTGCCATGCCCGTGTATAGTGATCTAGCCTTCTTCATCGTCACCGCTACTGGCAAAATGAAATTAATAAAACAATTATAAAATAAACTTTGCCTAATAAAAGTTATGGAAATAAATAAAATAGTACAGTAATTATAAGTAGTCTAAAATATATATAAATAGGCGGCAACAGCAAAACTAATACCGTAACAAGTATAAATTAACTTCTCCTTCTGGAAACCATCTTTCTAAATTTTGCGTGTGTAACGGATCGCTCTCGTAAATAAGATTTTCATCTTCATTGCCCATCTCGTATAAGTCATGGGGTTTTAAATGCATCACTATACTCCAGTTCTTGTCCAGCTCATCTTGTACATAGTACACTTGATGAGCCTCAGATGCCTGGATGTATGGCTCGTTATCATCATTTTCACCAGTGTGAATCAAACGAAAAAAATCAACCGATGTTACCCCGAATTCATCAATTGCAATTTCTCTCGTTGTAGTTGTGTTGGCCCACATACACTTAAATAATACGGCTGTAAAATGGCCATGGTAGTTTAACTCGATAATGTCCAATAGTTTTCCGTAATACGGGACGCCACCAAACTGCATGTTCGTGTCACTGCTACTTGCATAACTCCTCGTCCCGAAAGTACCGTAAACTCCACTATTTTGAGATGTCATCCCTTGATCTCGCTCTAAAGTTCAAAATTTGAATCCATTGACATTGTAAGCACTGTATCGACGTGCTCTATCTAGTGGACCAAGTGCCAGATATTTTAAATTAGCACACTGCGATCCATCGGCATCAATTGCGATTTAGAAAACGAATAAAGGATGAGTTGTACTCATATTTCACATATGAATTAAATGTGACTATGTTGAAATACTTACACGACGCAAAAACCAAGAGACAAATTCTCTGTGGACTTTTTTATCTATCTCGGTAGATGATCGCGTCCGACTTCTTAAACTATGCCTTACATAGTCTCTAAATTCCCTGTTGAGAAAACATTGTCTAAACACTTAATTCTACACAGGACAAAAAATTGTATGCAAATGTAGCTAAGTGTGAGTTAACTTACTGTAAGTAAGGATCATCTTCTTTGCAATTTGTTAAGACATGCCGATAAGCCTGCAATTTTTCCCGAGGAGAAAGGGTGAAATAATCAAATCCACCAACTGGTCTTCCTATTGGTGGGAATAAACCCCTGTCAGACGTCCCAACATCAGGTCGATCATCCACACGAGGAGGACGATTGAAGAGAGTGTCAACACCATCTATGTACCTGGAACAGAATAATAAAACTTCTCCTGCAATGTACGACTCTGCTATTGAGCCTTCTGGCCTTGCTCTATTCCGCACGAAAGATTTAAGTTTACCCAAGTATCTAGAGAACATAGATTAAATGAATAAAATTGGATTAACAATAATGCAAGAAATTGGAATTATGTGTTTTATTGTTTTACCTTTTGATGGGATACATCCAACGATATTGGACTGATCCTCCTAATTTTGTTTCCATGACCAAATGTACAGTCAAGTGCACCGTGACTGTAAAGAAAGACCGCGAAAAATAACATTTCAAGATGGCACAGCGTCATAATGATTCGATTTTGAAGTTGATCAAGTTCATTAACATTCAAAAATCTTGAACCAAGTTGTCGGAAGAATGAACAGAACTCGATCAGAACTGCAGATACCGGCTTAGGAAGTGTCTTTCTTATGGCTAACGGTAACAGTTGTTCTATAAGGATGTGATAGTCGTGACTTTTTATACAGATACATTCTTAAGTGTTTTCAAAAATATTTCCTTGCCTGCATTTGTCAACGTGAACAAAGCAGGTGGATATTTACCGTCATCATCAGGCCACAGCTCAAGCCTCGCACCAAACTCCTTTAAGTCTTTCCGCGTGTTTACGTGATCCTTTGAACGACTAGAATCATTAAGTAAAGTGTAAATGATGTTGTCGCAGACATTTTTCTCAATATGCATTATGTCAAGATTATGACGTAACATATTATTCGTCCAATACGGAAGTTTGAAAAGTATACTTTTCTTACGCCATTGTTGAGTTCTAGCATCAACTGAACTCTGGCCTCGGAAACGTCGTTGTTAAGTCCCAACATCAGTTTCCACATTTTTTTCCAAAAACAACTTCAATATCATCGACTTGTATTAAAATGTCTACACCACTCAGTTGCGGAGGAGGGTTTCTTCTTTCCTCTTTTCCGTCAAATCTATTGTGGGCCAGCCTAAATTTGTGACCCGAAGATAAGAAGCGGCGATGTCCCATAAAATACCACTTCCGACTATGAGGGAGACGGACTGGAGTGGAGTCAAAGTTACAGTACGGACATGCTAATCCAGTATGAGTATTCCAGCCTGATAAACATCCAAGGCCAGGAAAATCACTGATTGTCCACAGAAGAGCTGCATGCATATTGAACATTTCTTTGCCAAAGGCATCGTACGTCTTAACACCTTCAACCCATAACTCATTTAGCTCTTCAATTAGTGGCTGTAAAAATACATTTATGTCATTCCCCGGTGCTTTTTTCTCTGGAATTATCATTGACAACATGAATGAACTCTGTTTCATAAACATCCAAGGAGGAAGATTATATGGAATCAGCAGAACTGGTCATATATTGTAACTTGTAGATAGGTTTCCAAATGGATTGAAACCATCTGTTGCAAGCCCCAAATGAACATTTCTTAAATCTGACGTAAATTGAGGATTCAGAAGATCAAATCTCTTCCATCCCTCAGAATCCTTCGGATGCCTCATGATGCCGTCAGAATTTTTTTCCTCAGAATGCCATCTCATAAATTCAACAGTTTTAGAAGACATGAATAACCTCTGCAATCTTGGCTTAACTGGAAAGTATCTAAGAATTTTATTAGGAACCTTTTTCCACTTCTCCCCTTTTTGTTTCAGTTTCCACCTTGGTGCGAAGCACTTACTACAAGTTTTGCTACTTTCATGCTCACCCCAGTATAACATACAATCATTTTGACATGTATGAATTTTTTTGTAGTTCAACCCCAACTTATTAATGACTTTTTTAGCCTCGTAAAATGAAGGCGGAATCTTGGCATCTGAGAATATATCGACAAGCAACTCAAGTACTATCGACATTGCTTTGTCGCTTAGGCCGCACAAACACTTGATGTGATACAACTTCACCAAAAAAGACAATTTGGAATACTTTTCACACCCTTCATAGAGTGGTTGTTCACCATCTTTCAATAACTCATAAAAATCTTTGACACTATCATCCATCCTTTCTATTGACTATGGAACTGGCATATCCACAGAAGCGATGCTCTCATTTTTGAGGTGAATCCCGAATGCATCACGAACTATGCTCTGCACAGGGTCATCTCGAACTATGGGTTCTGAGAGCTCAATTGGCATTATAGCATGTCCTATGGCAAGTTCTTATGTAATCATTTCTCCGTGCAAACTCCAAAAATTGTATCCCTCCAGAAATGGTTTGACGATCAAATGTTGGCGCATGACCTCGATGAGTTGCCATTTCTTGAATCTACACTTTGGGCATGGGCATATTATTCTACCTTCAACCCCAGAGTTGGCATTTTCGAATTCCAAAAATCCGTCTAAACCATTCTGGTATTCTATTGATTGTCGAGGTTTGTTGATCCAAGATTTATCCATTTCTGAAATAATTATGAATTTAGATAACAATTAACTTAAATAACTCTTACTCTGAACTAAAAGAAAACATGACTATTTTACAAGAGAAGGGATTTGCAATTGATTGTGCATAAAACACAACACATTTTGAAGAGGTTTAAAATGTTTTACGTGTAAAAATTTTGTAACAAATTTTATGATAATTGGCATTTAATGAAGCACCAAATAAAAAATCTTCGTTATTGGTTCGCTATAAATAAAGAATTCTAATCCCAAAGAGTTTAAGAGAGATATATAAGAGAGAGTGAGATAAATGATGACATTGGCTTACATAATATGAAATAAAACACTTGAAATATCTCTACGAATCCATGAACAAAAAATCTAACTTTTCAAACAGTGCAATTGATAAAGTCTTTGGTCATGTGTTAATTTAATTTCATTCTCCTAATGTCATTAATTAAAATGATGAGTTTCATAATCAAATCTCTACGAATATGAATTTTTTGGAAAGGACAACCACTAGCAGCAAAAAATTGAATTATGATTTTACATTTGCCGTTAGTATTTCAATTATAGTATTTACATGATAAAATTTCTAACGAACTCATATAGGGAATTGAAATTTCAATTCCCTATCTGAAAAAGTAAAATCAGTGGCCCATACAAGGGCCATATATTCAAGAATAATTCTACTCAATTATATCTAATATCTTTTAAAAGGATGATTTTTATTATCGAATTTCTACGAATCTGAATTTTTTGGAAAGGACAGCCACTAGCAGCAAAAAATTGAATTATGATTTTACAGCTGCCGCTAAGATTTCAATTATAGTATTTATATGGTAAAATTTTAAACGAACTCAGATAAGGAATTGAACTTTCAATTCCCTATCTGAAAAAGTAAAATCAGTTGCCCATATAAGGGCCATATATTCAAAAATAATTCTACTCAATTACATCTAAGATATTATTATTTCCTTAATAAAGAATCTAGTGTAAGAACAAAGTGCATTAAAAATTATTACACTATTATTTTTTATTAAAATTATGTTATTATATATTTGTTTCTATTTTTTAAAAACTAAGTGTATTTTTAAATGTGTTTTATTTTTTAAAAACCAATTCCTAATACTAATTTTATCTATTTACTAACATTTATTATTTTACCTCATCACCTGAATAAATATTTTAATATTTTAATAACAACTGTAATATAATTTGACTATTACTAATTTACGTATATTATTTAAATACGTTTATCAATATAATAACTATTTTCGATTTATTTGCATTAATTTTAATTATAATTTTTAACAGTAAATAACTTAAATTTAAAACTAAATTCACTATCATTTTATACTAAATTGATAATATTATATATATTTATTAAATTTATATTAAAACATACGTATATTTTTAAAGTAGTGTCACAATTTTTTATAAATTGTTTTCAATAGTTACTCTGTCTATTTATTAAAATTTATTATTTTATCTAATCAATTACACACTTCAATTCATCTACTAAATTTATATTATTATATATATTTATTTTTATTTTTAAAACCTATTTGTAATTTTTATTAATTATTTTTTTAACTATGTGTATTAAATAACTTTTTCATATTATTCTATCAACACCGCCTTAAGATCTCTATTTTTTTTATAAATCAATTCTAATATTAAATACAAATATTTTACTTCAAAAATAATTAAGTATAATAATTCAGCATTATTAAAAAAAAAATTCGTCTTACATGTTTTTACCGAACATAATATATTATAATATTAAACATCATAAATATTGCCAGAATAACACAAATTTTAAAATTGATTCATACAATGTACATCACAATATCAAATATATTTATAAAAAAAATAGTAAGTACATAAAATATCTAATATTATCGCAATCTAACATACAATAATTTGAAATAAATTCATTTCAAATAAAATTAATTAGATTACATACCTTGAAAATGATTTTAAATAAATAGCACACAAGAATCAAAATTGAAGTGTCGTCCCAACGTCAGAAGATCTTCACAAAAGAAAATAAAAAATAATATAAGAAAATATTTTGAACATACAATATATAAAAAATTAATCAAACACAATTAAAAAGTTAAATGACATACCTTGAGAATAATAAATACAAGTCGCAAAGAAGGCCACTCAAAAGTCACAACAAATAATCTCAGCTAGTGTATTATACGAAAAAGTATTATGAAAAACGTTTGTAATACAAATGAGGAGGGCTACTGAATTTATAGGCGTACGCGTGGTTTAACTACGTTTATAAACCTTCGTTAAAAAAAAATATCGTCGCTAAATGGGTTTAACGACGGTTAGAAAATAAACCTTCGTTAAACGCAAGTTTAAGGACAGTTATGAGGCCAACCATCGTTAAACCACACGCATATCGAGCAACGGTTAGAATTCTGAACGTTGGGAAGTCAACGACGGCTTTTTAGAAACTGTTGTCATTTAACGACGATTTTTTATAAAACCGTCGTAATGTCCATCAATTTTTTCCCCATGATCACACTACAAAAAAAATTGTATTTAGCGACCGAATTTATTCCATCTTTAACTAAGACTGACATGCCACTTTTTGCGACTGAATTTTTGAAATATTAAGTTGACATGTTTTGTGACCGATATAGCGACTGATAATGGGGAAGCAAAGAATTTTGGTCGCAAAAGAGTAGCAGAGTAGTGGCAGATTGTTATATGGCTACCGAATCTTGCGACTTGATTTATCGGTCTCTAATAACGACCGAATTGTAGCTTTTTGTCACCGAATACGTTTTAAACAAATTTGAAGTTTCCTGGCATTAGCTTCGACTTGCCCTAATTCCCAAATTCCCAAATTCGGACTCTGCCCTGATTACCGAATCCCCACTATCTTCTCTGCCGTGAGTGCTGTCGGCCTCCGCTTGCCTTTCGCCGTCGGTAGCTTAGTTGAGTGAGTGACATTGTGGGTGAGCCGCCGGTAACCGTTCTCCCAGCCAAGTATGTTCTCGGCTTGCTCTGTTTCCTTTTGGGTTCTAAGATGCTTAGGTAGTATTGATCCTCTGTGTGTGCCTGAAATGATTTATGTGATGGAAAAATCTGGTTGGGACTTGGACTCGAATGATAGATATTGAAACATCTTTAAGTTTAGGAAAGATGAATGCTGGCACTAGGCTCTTGCTCAGGTTGTCTTCTTCATCCTGAGATGAATCGAATATGTTAATGTCACTCTAGACTGAACTAATGTCCCCAGTTGAGAGTTTGGATCTTTCACCCTCACAAGCTGAAGAATCAAACCAACACTTTTGTGGTGGTTCCTGGAATTTCTCTGTTTCGAAATGTTTCAAGTTTCTCATTTGTTCTTCCTCTCTTGAAAGAACTTTTTCTTTGAGGATGGGCTTTAGGGTTTTTGTCTTTTGATCCTTTTGGACCAAATGCATTAAGTTCTTCACTTAGGAATTTGCTTCAGCCCTTCACCCAACAGAGAAGCACTAAAAAAGGCACCAAACGTGAGTGCCTGACTGAAGGAGCATCTCTTGAAGCACCAGATGGAATGGCTCCTTCTGTTGCCTCACCTTAGCACCTAGACCAGTGGCTTTGACTATGCCAAACATAGTAAAAAAATGGTGTGATTTACTTACCACAAAACATTGGTAGCAAAGAGGGGTTGAGGGAAGAGAAACATAACAAAACAAAAATCCATAATTTCATTTATATAAGAACCCAAGGCTGCCTTGACCAATTGTTCCATGAAACATCTGGTGCCTTTCTAAAATTTAAATTAATTGTGCCATGAAACAACCCAAGGCTGCCTTGACCAAAAGTGGAACTGAAAAGGATAGAGAACAAGCTTTATGAGTTCTCTGTGAACTCTCTGTTCTCTGTGATGAAACAACCCAAGGCTGCCTTGCCATGAAACATGTCACATTTGCAAAGAGGAGAAATGGGCTTCTCAAGAAAGCCTATGAACTCTCTGTTCTCTGTGATGCTGAGGTTGCCCTCATCATCTTCTCCAACCGTCGCAAGCTTTATGAGTTCTGCAGTAGCCCTAGGTATGGACTATTTAGCATGTGCACTCTCAAATTTACTTCAATTTCTTTTCATCTCTCTTTTCTCACTGTCACACTCTCTCTTTATTTATGTATGAGATCTACTTGCTTCTTTTCCCTTTTTGCTGCCTTTCCTGGGATTTGTTAGGCTATTTTTTGTTTTCCTTTCTCTTTTCATTTTTTCCTCCACGGACTCTCTTAATTTTCTTTCTCACTCTGTGAGCTACCTCCCATAGCTTATGGGAAGTTTTACGCTTTTCTCCTCATGAATTATAGCTATGATTTATCCAAGAACTCAAGCTTAAGTTCTGATTCGATCTTTTTTGTATGTAAGTGATATAGGATTCAGAAGATCAGGTAATCTAGTACATGATATGGTAAATATCTGATATTTTTTGAACTTATTTATACGTGACTTTTGCTAGATGATTGGCCAGCTTTCTGTTCTGTTTTCCCTAGCTCCACTCTCTTTTTAATAATGAGCACCTCACTATAGATGATTGGCCAGCTTTCTGTTCTGTTTTCACTATACATGTTTCTTTTTAATAATGAGCATCTGATATATATATATATATATATATATATATATATATATATATATATATATATATATATATATATATATTCCTTTTTCTGCTGGTGTGACTATAATTTGATGCTAGGGTAATTATGTAACAGGAGTACATGAATAGTCTACCTATAAGAATTTCAAATTGGCGAGATCATTTAATGGATGATAGCCAAGTATTTGTTGTTAACACCAACCTTGAGGTTGAAATGATAACAAGCCCTTCCTGGTTTTCTAGTAGAATCAGATATTCTTATTATTGGTCAATTATTATAAAATAATAAATATTCATAGAATGTTTTAGAGAATCTGCAATTTTTTAAAAGTTAGACCAATGATGTCCCCAAAACTGTCTGATGTAGACATAACAGACATTTATAGGGATTTTGTAGTGACACAGTCATTAGCCAATCACTAAAACAAACTGATGAAGATCGATCTTCATTGGCAGGAACAAATACACCCCTTTTACAAATTCCAGATTACCATGCTCAATTGGTTTGCTAACCTTCGCACTACAAAGTTATCATCGAACTAGGAATAAATAGCTACAACTGATGATCAGTGTCATGTATAACTAGTCCTCTTCATATTCAGTTTCTTCCCTTTTTAATGATTTTTCTTCGTAATTTCTCAAGTTTTTCTAGTGAATTATATAGAACAGGAGTGACAAATAAGAATCAAAGAAAAAACACAGAATTTTCCTCTAATCCCAAGAGAGGAAAAAAGAATGTGAAAGACCCTTCACCATAAGGAAAGAACACCTGCATATTTCGAGTACTAGGCTCCATCTTTGGCTTTGCAATTAAAAGTGGCCATAGAATTCTCCAGGAGTGTGGTGAAGTGCACTGCATTAGTTATTCAGTCAATGGTGGGAAGGCAATGAGAGTATGATACCACCACAAGACATGGGGAACTTTGACAAATTGGCTAAAGTACACCCTGAAGAATAGAAATCCATAATTTCTGCAAAGATTTCAGCTTCAGGAAATCCCAAGAAGAATCTTCTAATTTTGTAACAGTATACCTGCATTAAAAGAGACCGGAATACTTGTTTTATAAGGAAGTGCTCAGTAAGATGAGAAATTTCTTTTGATAAGATATATTCCTGGAAGCCACAAAGAAAAACTAGAGAGAAGGAAGCTGCTTAATGACTAATTCAAATCATGTAGAAAATTTTCAAGGAGATAATACCCCATTAAGAATAGAAACTGTAGATCTTTCAGATACCAGAAACTCTAATATCCCTAGTTGTGTGAGTTCAGTTTTTGGGTTTTAATATTTTGTAATGTTTATTGACAATATCCTCACTGCACTTGGTTATTTTTATATGTTTTTTGTTACCCCTTACCCCTTATTATAAATTGAGTACAGCATAAGCCCTATTAAGCATTCCAAATATTTTTCTCTCTCTCTCTCTTTAGCACTTTGAATGTGATTCTATATGTAATATTTGAAATCATCAAAGCACCAACCATTTTGACAAGGGCGACTAGTAGGGGTTGCCTTCCACCCTTCACTCTTTCTTTTCTTCCATCAATAATTGGAGAGTCATGCAATAATTCTTACGTCATTATCTTATTCTTGGCATACTTGTTTTTCATTATAATATGTGGATGTATGAAATAATATCATAACTTATCTACTAATAACTTGTCTTACAGTTGGTTATCAGTATGGAAATTCCAGAAAATCGAAGGTGGATGTATAATAGGTTAAATGAGAAGAAGTCAGGAATATTGGATGAATTTGTGGATGGAGTTATTGAGTTCATTCGTTTTGCTACTAGTCAAAGCAGAAATGAAACAGCCGATTTCATTAGGTGCCCTTGTACAAAATGCAAGTGTCAGTCATACAAGACAGTGGATGATGTTAAAGTTCATTTGTTTAGCAAAGGATTCATGCCAAAATATTATTGGTGGACAGCCCATGGAGAAGTATCACCACAAATGATGTCAATTGTTGGTGAAAATTCGTACTATGGTGAAGATGGACAGAGGGAAGAATACAATGTCTATTAGCAAATGATTATGGATGCATCTGGACCTGAAATTGGTGCTCAATTAGAATTTCGTGAAGTAGTAATTGATAATGTGGAGGAGGATCCAAATCCAGTCGCTCAAAGATTTTATGACATGTTAGCTTCTTCATAAGCACCGTTGTGGGAGGGATGCGAGACTCAGTCGGAGTTGTCAATGTCATTGTGGGCTATGAGTTTGAAGTCAGATTATAATATGTCCCAGAGTTGTTTTAATCGAATGGTTAAGGGTATTGGCAGTGCATTACCAAATGAAAATCGTATGCCGGATAACCTTTATTATGCAAAGAAGAATGTCTCACAGCTTGGGATGGGATGCGTTAAAATTCACTGTTGTCTAAAAGGTTGCATGTTATTTTACAAAAATGATGAGCAGCTTACACGTTGCAAATTTTGTGAGGAAGAACGATATAAAAGAACTTGTCGAAAGGGCAGCTCAAAACAGATTCCTAAATCCCGGATGTGGTATTTTCCTATTGTTCCAAGACTCCAAAGGTTGTATTCATCAATGTCCACTACTGGTCATATAAGATGGCACAATGAGAACCAGAGAGATGATGGTGTATTGTATCATCCATCTGATGGAGAGGCATGGAAACATTTTGATAGAGTGTATCCAGAATTTTCACATGATCCTCGCAGTGTGAGATTGGGGCTATGCACTAATGGATTTAATCCACACAGGCAATCTGGTAAAACATATTCGTGTTGGCCTATGATTTTAACTCCATATAATCTTCCTCCATGGATGTGTATGAAGAGAGAATTTATGTTTTTGACAATCATAATTCCGGGTCCATCGAACCCTAAGAGTAAGATAGATGTTTATATGGAGCTGTTCATAGATGATTTGAAGATTTTGTGGAATAAAGGCATTGTAACTTATGATGTATCCTTAAAGCAAAATTTTGTGATGAAAGCAGCATTGATGTGGACTATAAATGACTTCCCTGCTTATAGAATGTTATCAGGTTGGTCAACTGCAGGAAAGCTTAGTTGCCCAATTTGTATGAATCAGTCAAAAGCGTTTTATCTTAAGCACAGTCGTAAGGTAACATTCTTTGATTGTCACCATAAATTTCTTCCACTTAATCATCCTTACAGGAAGAATAAAAATTCATTCAAGAAGCATTGTGAGGAACACTCTCCCATTCCAAAACGGTTTAGTGGTAAAGAGATATGGGATATAGTTAGAGAAATACCTACCATCCAAGAATCTCAAGGAACCCATCTACCCGGGAGTAATAGGGATCATAATTGGACAAAACAAAGTATACTTTGAAGTTTACCATATTGAAAAACACAACTTCTGCCTCACAATATAGATGTGATGCACACAGAGAGAAATGTGTTTATGAACATATTTAATACAGTAATGGACATAAAAGGTAAGAAAAAAGATACATGTCAAGCCAGACTTGATATGAGTGAAATTTGCAGGCGTAAGCAACTTGAGATGCAAAAAATTGGCCATGATAAGTACATAAAGCCCAAAGCAAAATATACTTTGAGTAAATCACAACAGTTAGCAATATGTGAGTGGGTAAAAGATTTGAAGTTGTCAGATGGATATGCATCCAATTTGGCTAGGTGTGTGGATATGAAGGAGGCAAAGTTGCATGGTATGAAAAATCATGATTGCCATGTGTTCATGCAACGGTTGTTGCCCATTTCGTTTGACGCATTACCAAGGCCTATTTGGAATCCACTTGTTGAGCTTAGCTTATTTTTTAAGGATTTGACCTCTACAATGTTAAAGATAGATCACTTGAGGAGTATGGAGGAAAATATTCTTATTATATTGTGCAAACTTGAACAGATATTTCCTCCAAGCTTCTTTGATTCAATGGAGCATCTTTCTATCCATTTGCCTTATGAAGCTCGGATTGGAGGTCTAGTTCAATATCGATGGATGTACCCTTTTGAAAGGTGTGTGTCTATTTGTCAAAGTAATTTACTTTATATAATTGATATATGATTTACACTACCTAATGACTTTATTGATTATTGTTTAGATTTTTGCGAACTTTAAAAGAAAAAGTCAAAAATAAAGCTCAGGTGGAAGGGTCTATATGTGAAGCGTATTTAGTAGAGGAAATGTCAACATTTGCTTCTTATTATTATCCCTCAGATGTATGTTCAAGAAGGACTAGAATGTCACGTAATGATGGAGGTGAAAGTTCTTCCTCTCACACACCTATGTCAATTTTCAACTATCCTGGACATGGCAGTGGAAAATCTCAATCTGTGTTCCTTGATGACCGTGACATGAGAGCTGACATTTTGTATATTCTTAATAACTGCGAAGAGGTTCAGCCTTACTTAGAGTAAGTGCAAATAAAAATTTTACACATAAATCATTGTGCACGTACTATTATATTCAAAGTCAACTTCAAAATTCATTTATATTATATTTTATAGGATGTACGCTGAATTTTTGAAGGAGCTAGTTCCTAATATATCAGAATCTCAAATCGACTTTGAGATTGCTTCCAATTTTCCTATGTGGTTTAGAGAATATGTAAGTATTTTACTTAGTTATGAATTTGTTCTTGACTCATATGTTATATAAGATAACATCTTTTTTGAATTAGGTGGAAAATCCAACAAATAATATTCAAGATCATATTTTACAAGGTTTAGCTTGGGGTCCACTGACAAAGGTTGAATCATGGCCAATTTATATAATCAATGGATATAAGTTTCATACTCTTAATCATAGAGAAGGCAAGTAAGCTTTAAATTATGGTATATGTGTACGAAGCACCAATGGACAAATAGAAGATGACTTCTATGGGATATTGACTGATATTTTTGAAGTAAGTTTCATTGGTTGGCCTATCAAAAGAGTAGTTCTTTTTAAGTGTCAGTGGTTTGACAATACTCTGAATCAAGGTACAAAGGTACATCACCAATATGGACTTGTTGAAGTAAAGCTATCCAGAAGATACAATCGGGCATACGATCCTTTTATACTTGCACAACAAGCTGAACAAGTGTATTATACACCGTATCCAGAGGGTCATAATGGTTGGTTAGGTGTTATTAAAATAAAGGCACATAGTACAATAAATGCTCCTACTGCTCAACAAACTGAAAGTGATGTTCCGTATCAACATGAAGTTCAAGATCTTCCAATGATACAAGTTGACACAAATGTATATGAAGATTCACTTGTAGATGGAGATGGTGATGTAGAGGAAATTGGTGCAGACATGATTAACCAAGCAGAAGTAGATATGTCAAGTGAAGATGTTTATGCTTCTTTAGATAGCGAGGGTGAATTTAGTGATTCAGAATCATCCGTTGACTAGTTTAGGTTAGATTATAATATATTGTAATGACCTTATTACAATAATAAATGGAGTTATCAGTACTGTTATTTTGATAATTTGTATTAATTATGAATTTGTTTTTTTTTTAATTTACAGATGTCTGACACAGCTCGAGGACGTGGTCGAGCCACTAGGGCTCATGGGAGAAGACGTGGTAGAGTGACTTATTCCACTCCCACTAAGGATAATTCCACCCAATCCACCCCAGTCATTCAGGGATCATCGGCACCATCTTCATCCACACAGCCTTCTCCTGCCACATTAGGTCCTCAGGCACCTTTATTCGCTCAGCCTGATGAACCACATAATGGGAGGGCTTTGATTGCTCCTGGAGATGTCCATTTTGAGTAAGTCAACTACGTTTATTAGCATGATAGTTTGTCTAATTAATTTGGGAATTTATACTAACTTAAATTTTTTTCTTTGAAATAAGATTTGACATTACTAGAGGACCATCAGATATTATTGCTGATGCCATTAGATCTCACTTCACTGGACCTTGGACATGTTGGAGTGAGGTCCCTGAGCATGAGAAGACTGTATGGTTTGCAAAATTTTGGGTAAGTTTATTTTTTTAAGCATATTTTAACTAACTAGTATGCAAGTGTAATTTATAATTGTTAACTAGTTCTTTTATTTGTAGGAAACATATAGATGGCTTCCTGCTCATGATCATACAGTTAAGAGGATTTTTGACCATAAGGGTCAAAAATGCCTCAAAAACCTTATGAATAAACTCAGAGCGGGAAAAGGAAAAACCAATTGGGTGCATCCATCTGTCAGGGAGTAGTTGAATAAAAAATGGAGGAGTCCTCAGTGGCTAGAGAAGAGTAGCAAAGCCAAGCACAATCGATCAGTGGATGCAGGTGCTTCATCATATACTGGTGGATCGATCTCTACAGCTGAGCATAGAAAGAGATTGGTATAATTTTATGGCAGTTTTATTTAATTTTAATTTTTTGTGTTATTTTGTCTCACATGTATTAACATTTTTATAATGAATTTGTCGCAGAAAGATGACTTGCATAGAGAGCCCTACTGCTTTTGAGATTATGGAGCGAACCAAGAAGTTAAAGGATGGACAGTGGTCTTGTCAGAAGGCTGAACGTATTGCTGTATATATATAATTTTTAATATGTAAGGTTAAACATATATCTTTTTATGTTCAACTTGTTATTTTTACCATTTAAATGTGCAGATTGAGTATCACCGGCGTCGAGTTCAGCCCACTGAGAGTGTGGGAGAGAGCTCATTAGCATCTGATAATGCTCTTTACCTAGACATTGTCGGAGGTCCGAGACGTAAAGGCAACGTCTTTGGGATGGGCGAGTTAGGCCCTATGTTGCTCACTTCAACACGTCCTGCATCATCTTCGCAGGCACCTGATAGTGCAGAGTTAGTCCAGTTAAGGGCCAAAGTTGCTGCCCTTTCTATGGAGCTCATGGGAAAGGATGCTGTTATTAGTGAAATCACTGATCGGCTCCACGAAACTGAGAGGGCGACACGGTTTTTATTTCAGCACCTTGGAGTTCTTACTCTTCCAAGTTCCACCTCAGTGCCAGATCACCAGCCTTCTGATCCTTCAGTTCATAACCAGCAGTGTGACCCATTACATGAGACCCAGCCAGCTTCTCCTGAACATCATAATAATGCGGATGTTGTTAATGATCCGTCTTAAAATAAACTTGAGTTGTATAAATTTAATTTGAACAATGACTACTCAATTTGTTTAAGTAATTTTTAATTAACAATTCTAAATGTTCTTTAATTTTTTTTTTATAACATGTCTTGATTATTAATTGGATTGTTGAATTTTTGGCATTGGAACTGAGTTTGTTGGATTGTTGACTCTGCTTTGAATTGGTGATTCTACTCTTTGAAATTGAAATTAGGGAAATGGCAAAAATATATGAAATATTTGAATATTTCTTTTTTATTTGCAACAGAATTTTTCATTTTTGCGACCGATTTTAGGAGTGACAAATTTTGCGACCGCCCAATCGGTCGCAATGTATGCGAGTCTGAGGAAAAAATTTACCTTGATTTATTTAACATAGCGACCGGTTGGTGACAATATTTTTCGGTCGCAAATGTGCGACCGCATAATCGGTCGCAACTTGTGCAACTCTGAGGATATTTTGCAACCGATTCATGACGCCATTTTCTGTCGCAAATTTTGCCACTACCATTAATCGGTCGCAAAACTGCCTGCGACTAGCATACCTGCAACCTTGATTTATCGGTCTCAAATCGGTCGCAAAATTTTTTGCGACCGATAAGGCAGTTTTTGTGACGAATTTTTTCGGTCGCAATATCCCATTATTTTTGTAGTGTCAGAACGACGCAGATCACTACGGTTGGATCCTAACTGTCCGTAGTTAACGACGGTTTTCTGTAAAACCGTCGTTAATTACCAAACTTTAACGAATGTTAGGAAACCATCGTTAATGTCGGCTTTAGAGACGGTTTTTTGTAACCGTCGTTAAATTTTCGTCGCCATTCCCCGCCTTTCTTGCAGTGATTTTCTCTCAATTCAACATCATCCTCACTCAAGTCATCCACCTTACCCTCTACACCCTCTAACCTCCTTTCCATCTCTGTCTTCTTTTGTTGTACATCCTTCACCGTCACCTTTTACCCTCTTTCACCAATCACTCACAACTCTAATGCCACTAGAATTCTTAGAGTAGCAAAGCAAACTAAGAGAAATGCATAGATTCTTCTCTTTTTGCTTAGGGAAATCCAAGAAGGATCCCAAAATTACATAATACAATCAATCTACTGAATGGATAACTCATTTTCTTCTTTTCAGCCTTAAACCCATCATTCATTTACTAACCAATGTCTCTCAACGGCTAAACTATAAGAATTGCCATTTTGTTATTTGGCTACTTAAGTGAAACGGTGAGCATTACAATCAACCACCAATGTTGACATGTAAGTGAGTAAGTGAAACAATGCGTTTTACATTTACTGAATATAGTGTAACAATGAGGTATCAAGAAATGGGGGGAAGGGGTTTAGGTTATTTATATCTCAACAAATTGAAGCCATTTTTATAAAAATCTCTTCAAAATGGAAGTTGTTTGTACACAGTTATTGTAAAAACATTAAGGTTGACTACAGTCAAGTTAGTCGCTGTAATACTTAAAAATTACATCAATTTCCCTTAACCGCTGCAATATAATCACTGTAAAATGGCGCTTTTCTTTTAGTGTATCTTCAACTTGAAAGTGATAACTCTTCCTCTTTAGTATACGCAAATGTCATTCACATTAAATTTTATAACCAAAAAGATTTTTAAAATATAAACAGTGTCTCTTTGGTTTCTTTTTATAAATTTTCAAAGTATCAATATCTAATAAGTAAATTATAATCAATGCCATAATGAAGATAGGCTGATTTGGGCTCATACTAGCCATGGTAGATATACTGTCAAAACAGGCTATACTGTTGCTCTTCAAATTCTTTATCCAGAAATTAATATCACAGTTGATGATGCAAGATCTAGAGAGCGGAAAGCTCTATGGAAATTGGCAATTCCTGAAAAGTCGAAAGTATTTATGTGGAAGTCTCTGCATGATGGTCTAGCTGTTAAATCCAACCTGTACAAAAGAGGCATGCCTCTAGATTATAATCTGTACCCGATATGTAATAACCATGAGGAGACAATTTTTCATCTTTTTTGTTCACTCCATATGGTGTGTGGGCACCTACAATTGTATGAGAAAGTGACTTCTCTTATGCAAGAGTTATTCCAAAATGCTATTTTGATTACAAATAGGTGATATGTTGCTGTTGCTTCTTTAATATTTGTTTTATCATTTAACTTCTTTTTATCTATTGCTCTTCATGTAGTTGAATGTGCACCCAGGTTATGTTGCTACCCTGCTGCCCTTATTATAGACCTTTCCTCTTCTATCATTAATAAAGAGGATCCTTACTTTCTCTCTAAAAAAAAAGAAAGAAAATTTAAATCAATGCTTGTATATTTTTTAGTGAATAGAATCTCTTGTATTTGTTTGGATAAAAAAACTAGATTCTTAAATAATTTAAATTAAAAAAGTATTAAATTAGTTGAGAATTAGCACTTAGTGACTCTAATCTATACTCTCAATTACAATTACAATGTTTATCTTAATTTAAATATCACTACAATTTTTCTTCCAATATATGAAACTATAACAAACAGCACTTAAAATGTTAAAAATATCCTATTTTCTTTTTATTGACAATCTTTGCACAAACACCACCACATTAAATCTTCTATATGACTAAATAGCAATGCAACCAAGGGATCAGGCTATGTTACTTGTTTCTGTGTTAACTAATTTAAAATTTAACCAAAGGAAAAAAGAGAAAAATGTGCTGGGAATAAAATCTACTATTGCTTTTTTTTTTTTGTTTATTTAAAAAATATACTTTTGCTTACACAATGCTAGGTTATGAAGATATTATTCAATATAAGCAACTCCGTTTAGACACATGTACTTTTCAAACCATTTAATTTTTGGCCAAGGGCTAACTATTTCATGCATCTCTATGTATGTCAGAAATCTTGTTGGAAGACTTTAATGAATACTTCAAACCAGCAGGGTGTGCTTTTGTGCATATATAGGAAAACAGCCAGGCGTCTGTTTCATCATAAATTTTAAAGATGGCGACGGAGAGAGTTTCATTATCACCTGGTAGTACTTTTATGAAATTTAATGTAGCAAATTTCAAACCGAGTACCGAGTAAAATATGAAGTTGCCACAATCTCGTGGTGAGTTTGTGTAAAGATTGTCTAAAGAAAAAAAAGAGAAACATTTATGTGATTTTGATTGATATTTGCAATAAATTTATAAATTGAGAGATACATTGTAATAAATTTTAAATTAAAAAGTACATTATTATTAAAAATATAAATTAGGGTGAATGAGTCCTGTTATATAAATTACTTTATTTTAAAATATGAATATATTTAATTAATGTTATGATTAATGATTATATAATTATAATTTGGGGCACACAGGTAATAAGTTTAGTACATTTATATATGCTATTGACTAGATGTAGACACAAGTACACCATTCTACGTTAATAGACAAATAAAACCCTTTCAAATTTCACAAGTAGAAATCCCTGACTCGACACTAAAGCAATCAAATTTCACATCATAATTCTGTTTTAGTCAGAAAATTATTATCAACAATGTAACCTAATCATTCTTCATACTCCATGATCCCAATTATATTTTAGATAATGCTAGGATTATTTATCACACTGGATAGAACTACGAGTTTTGAGAAGCAACTTTGATTGGGAATTCATGAATCTCATCCCTCCATGGATTCTTCTTCGATGCTGCATCAATGTTGTTCAATGTGAGCCACACTGCACTGTTACACTTGAATCCAGATCCAAAAGCCAATTGCCAGATTCTATCACCCTTCTTAATTCTCCCTTTGGCCTCACAATACGCCAACTCATACCACACAGAACTTGAAGATAAATTCCCAAACCTGTAAAGTGTCATTCTTGAAGGTTCCATGTCCCAATCTTGAAGTTTAAGACTTTTTTGCATCCTGTCCAGTACTGCTCTTCCTCCTGTATGAATGCAGAAATGGTTGAAAGCCAACTTAAAATCTGGAATATAGACTGCAATCTTCATCTTGAAGAGTTTCCTTCCCACAATAGTAGCCAAAAACGTCACTTTTTCTGAGATGGGAAGGACTAATGGACCAAGAGATGTGATGTGGACCTTGAGAGCTTCCCCAGCAACATTCATGAGATCTTTTGAAAGTGCAACTCCAACCTTCTGTTCTTCATCCTCCTGTTGGAAGACACAATTGTAACTGTTATCATCAGCACCCATATGGGTACGAAGTGTATGGATGATCTGATACTTTGAACGGTAGCAATCAGAAGGATGGCTCGAAAGCAGTGCCGCAGAACCACCCATGCGAAAGAGGCAATTGCTAAGAAGCATTGATGGGTTGGTGCCCCAATACATGCTTGAGATGCCATTTTCAGTGCTCAAGACCATGGCATAATAGTTAGGATGGCACTGCTACGCAACAATGAAAAGTATGAGGAATAGATATTCAAAATTATTCATAGTTTGAAGAGCATTGATGGTAGTCTATATATGCACCTTTTTTTTTTTCTCTGTAATATAATGGTTATGATTGTACAGATCCAAAAGCTTGGACATTTATAGAGGAGCAGCTGACAAAATTTTAGTTTTGAAATGTCAAAATATATCTACGAAACATGTCGACTTGTATTTTATAAGTTTCACCTTATGAAACAAAACTATTTTTATAAAATTATATATTCGTCTATTGAATATGTTTAGCAGACCTATAGCAAATATATCAAGAAAAACAAATACTGAAATTATACTTATTAATTACTCAAAAGAAAAACAAGTTGTTATTTGAGTCATTAATTAATAAACAAATTTTATAAACAATTCCAAACATGAATAACTTAATATATAACTAGAATAAATATTCATTGTTATATTTCGCAACAATCATGCGATGACTCGTCGTGGTAACCAACCAGCACAGACTGAGTCGGTAAGATTGTTAATCCTATTTAAATGGTAAGATGAGAAAACCTGAAGGAGCTGTTTGGCAAAGTCTATAGCAACAACTCCAGCACTGCAGCCCATACCACTAAGATTGTAGATCAAAATGTTCTCTCTGAGCTTGTAGTGATTCACAATCATGTCGCAGAAACATGGTGTGGGGCTGAACACACTGCAGTTCGCCACTAGAATCCCTATATCCTTAGCTTGGATCCCAGTTTTCTCAAAAAGTTCATCAATAGCTCCAAAGAACACTGTCTCTGTTTCTTTCCTTGCCTCAGACAAAGAAAGGTTTGGTGGGATTTCCAGCAGAGCCTCTGGGACGTAGGTCTTTGGCCCCAAGCCAGACCTATCAACAATTTTTGTCACGAGCTTGAAGTTATCCTCTGATAAACGCCCAACGCGCTCAGCTCGCTCCAGCACCATTTCCTTATTGCAAAGGCAAGAATCGTTTGGTTTGTAGCATGCAAAGTCTACTAAGTAAACTCTGCTGGGTTTGCTCATGAAGTGATGATATATTATGGCT
Source organism: Gleditsia sinensis (assembly GCA_037074535.1). Taxonomy (NCBI): domain Eukaryota; kingdom Viridiplantae; phylum Streptophyta; class Magnoliopsida; order Fabales; family Fabaceae; genus Gleditsia; species Gleditsia sinensis. Next base: position 6,352,393 of record CM073475.1, on the reverse strand, counting down.
AAGAAAGCAGATAAGAAAGAAACTGTTAGAACCGAACGAAGATTGAACACAATGAGGTGCCAAAGGTGGATGAAGTCTTGAACGTAAAGAAAAGCTGGAGCTACCACTAGAAACGACATTAACAGGAGGTTCGTTATACAGTGGTACTCAAGCTTCACATTCCTACGTATTATAGGGGAGGAAGGTGCTGTAAGTACCATTTGCAAAAAAGTTTAGGATACAGAACCCTAACGTAGAAGACTAAGTTGTTCTCTGATGCTATATGGTTGCGCTTATATAGGGAAAAATTACTGCCAGATACGTAGGTAGTCAAAGAGCTACGAGCATATATATTTTCAAAAATCGTTCGTTAGCCATTGATGGGGTCATATAGTTATTACTTTGCTGCCGTTGAATCGAGAGAAAATGGACCCTCGATGTAGCCTGTTTCAAAGAGTGACTTTGTACCACGGTCCACTAGTTTCGGTTAAATTATGGCAGCTAGGCTTTTTCAGTCCAAGCCACAGAGGCGTGTGCGTGTGTTTATATGTTCTTAATTTAAAAATAAAAAAAAATGATAGGGCTATGAACTAACCTATTTAATTCACGTGCTTGTCTGTCCGGTGTTGAATTTTAACAATTGAGCCTATCAAAAAAGCGAGTTAGCTAGCTCGGATCAAACAGTTTAAAACCAATTGATGACGAACCAGTTCGGTCCAATCCGGTTTTTCTAGTGTTATGCCTAACACATATGAGATAGATAGAGAGCAACACCCATATATATTCTCAAAATCCTTCGTTATGGGCCCATATAGTTATTACTTTGTTGCCGTTGCATCAAGAGAAAATGGACCCATGTTGCAGCCTGTTTCAAAGAGTAACGTTGTTAACTCACACAACCACTTTCCTCCAGAGTCTAGACACGCAACGTCAATTGACATTGATAGTCGCTATTTTTGGGGAACTGTTTACATTGTAAGAAAGAATATTATTTGGAACACGGTCAATAAATTTTTTACTAATATACTACATCAAATATATCAAATATTGATATAATGACAAATTATTAAAATAATATTTAAAATATTAATAACCTATCAATTTTATCAAATATTAGTATTTAATGTGACGTAGTAGAAAATTTTATTTTCAACTATAAAGCCCCAAATAATAATCCTTGTAAGAAACCAATAACATAAATGCTAGACAGTAATAGTTGGATTATTTCACATTGGATACTCGGAAATTAAAGTGTCTATTTGATTGGATGACAGATAGGGGTCACTGTACTTAACATGTCGCCATCTTAAGGGCTCGAATCTGTGCCCTGAGTTATGGCACATTAATAATAAATGGCAAAAATTCCTCAAAGTTTTGCTTTTAATTTGTTCAATAACTTTTTTTTCTCATAATATCAAGAATATTTTTTATTTCGTAGATAAAATATTAATCTCTTAAAAATAATATTTTTTTTACATACACTATCTCAAAGATCAATTTTAAAATAAAGTATTTAAAAAATTCAAACTCTATTATTTGAACGAACGCTTGCTTATAATTTACTATTGAAGAATGATTTCATGAGTTTACTATAAATCTTATTATTACAAAATAATTATTAAATATAGAATAATATCTTATTCATGCTATTAAATGTTTACAATATAAATATTATAGAATGTTCTCAAGTACCTAAAATTTTGTAAATATGAAGACGTTTAATTTTTCATTTAAACCATATAAATTTTTGCATTAAAAAATTTTGTTTAATTATTATTTTCTTAAAAAATAATTAATTAACTGTACTTTATTTACATAAGAAAAATTTAGTCATTATAAAATTTAATTTATTTTAGGCAGCTCTACAATGTTCAGTTATTTTATTAAAATATTAATTTAATAACTATAATTAATATATTAAAAATTTTAGAGTGCAAGAAGTATTTTTAATTTTTAATTAATATACCATAAACTAAAATTTATTAAATAGTATATTATTCATTTAACAAATATTATAATCAATTACACAATAAGCATATAATAAATGGGGTCATTGACATGTCGCCATCTTAAAGCCTCGAGTCTGTGCCCGAAGTTATGGCATAGTATTAATAAAAGGCGAAACTTCCTCAAAGTTTTGCTTTTAATTTGTCCTGTAATTTACTTTTTAGGAACTAGTTTACTGTAAATCTTAGTTATTATATAAATGATTAAATGAAGAATAATTTTTTTATTCATGCTATTAAATGTTTATATAAATATTATAGAATGCTCTCAAATATCCGAGTTCTTGCAAATATGAAGATATTTAATTTTTCTTTTAAATCACATAAATTTTTGTAATTTTTTATTAAAAAATATATTTAATTATTATTTTCTTATTAAAATATTAATTTAATAACTATAATTAATATATTAAAGATTCTAGAGTGCAAGAAGTATTTTTAGTTTTTAATTAATATACCCTAAAATAAATTTATTAAATAATATATTATTTATTCAACTAATATTCTAATCAATTTTACATAAAACATATAATAGCACGAATAAAATTTTATTTTATATTTTGTAATTGTTGTTTAAGTGTTCGTGAGAACATTACTATTTTATTTTTTATTACTATTTAAAAGTTCAAATTTTGGCTTAATGTTTCCGTTAACAGTTGTTAATTTTACCTAGCCATACGCAATCTTATGGTGTCACCACCAATACAAGAACTTTCGGTTATAATTTTTTTTAAGACACTAAATTTTGTTTTGAAATATTATTTTAGTAATTTTAAAAATAAAAATATTTTGAAATAATTTAAATTTTTTTTGAAAATAAAATTTTTTTAATAAATATTTCAAATCTATATTTTTTTAATTTTAAAATATTTTAACATAATATTAATAATATAAATAAATAAAATTTTATTAAAATTAATTCAAATCAGTGTCTATAATTGAATAATAAGTAAAACACGCTCTCACAATAAGAAATATAGTTTAAATTGTAACAGTATTCAATAACAATATGTTTTTGTGTGTTTATCTTTCTATCTTCTTAACTCTTTCATGGTCTCTGTTTTTAAGTATCTCTTTTTCTTTTTATGTGACCATGACTTTATCTCTATTTTCAAGTATATCTTTCTAGTACATTTTTTTTTGTAGTTTCCTCTTTAAAATAAAAATAATGTCATAAAAAAAATAAAAAATTGATAAAGATGTTATAACTTATAAAAAAAAATTAAATAATAAATAAAAAAGATATGAACAACTAGGTGTTGGATGTGACCCGTGTTGCTATTTTTATATTGTCATTTTTTTTAAATTGATTTTATATTTTTTTATCAAAATAATTTAAAATAAAAATATTTTTATCAAAACAAATTCGAAATAATAATATTTCTATCGACATAAGAGTATTTTTATCGAAATATTCTGTAACATAATAATTTTAATTGAAATGACATAATTTTTTAATAAATACTCTATTTTATTTATATAATTTTATTTTATTTTGATAATTTTAAAAATAAAAAAATTTCGATCATTTCAATAAAAATAAAATAAAATTTAGTTGTCTCACTTTTTTATTATGATATCGTTTTTGAAAATATTTTTTATTCAAAAATTTTATAATATATATTTTTAAACATTTTTAATAATAACTTTTAAAAAAATTGTCAATAAAAATTTTATATAATAATTATTGAGTTGTCAAAAAAGACTTTGAGCGACAATTTTTTTTTTTACATCATCATTAATAGTTGAAATTCAGTGATGATTGCCAAAAAAATAAAAAAAAGAACACCCGGGGAAAGGTTTTTAGCGAAGTCACCGTCAAAAACTGAGCCATCGCGAAATGTTTAAAAAAGAATAAAAAATTACAAGCTGTACACCGGGAGAAAATTTCATTTTCCAAAAATGTTCTTCCTTTCCCAAGTTGAAACACCCGTTTCCCCTATCCAACAAAGATAATAGAGAGTTGAGAGAGAGCACTGAGCAAACATCGTCGACGCGAAGGATCTTCCGCGTTCTTTGACGTCGCCTCCTCAGGTAACCTTCTCTCTCTTCCTCTCTCGCCTTCACCGGCCTATTAGGGGTCTTTCAAAGCACCCCTCTATAATGTAAAGGGTCGCTTCGAACATAGGTTGGAAAGAGAGCGTTAGGGTTCGATATTGGAGATTTGTGCAAGTCTTGTTGTTCGTAGTTGTACTCTTCCTTTGTTTGCTCACAAGACCATATATATTGGCTATCATAGAGTTCTTGGTTCTAACTACCTGGCCGTGATGAGCCTTATTCACAATAAAGCATTTTTGTTTGTCTATTGTTTTATATTGTTTGAATGCATAAATTAATTTCTAATTTCCTATTATTCTTGTTGCCAACATGCCATTGTTAATTTTTAAGTTATAGTGTCAATTAAACTTGATTGAGGAATGACTAAATTACTTTAAAAATCCAGATCCTGTATGTTTTTAGAACCTCATTCACAATTCGCTATAATGCTTTGCAGATGAGAGGGAAGAAATAACAATCCATGACTCTGATAAGTTTGCTTTTTATTCCTTAATGATGAATAGAATGGTGTGGGTTGGTTTTTGGATAACTCTTTGTTGTGGTCACTGTATATATTGTTTCATCATTTGATTATTTTCATAGTCTAAGTATATTTTTTAGTATTTTACAGGTATTGGAGTACTGGGTAGGCAGGGGTATGCTGGAGACCTTGTATGTGTTTGTTTTAGTGAGAATTATTGTGGTTTCTCCCATTACATTTTGTTTTTCCTGAGTTTATCTAATGATTGACACCTTAAACAACTATGTATAAGTTGCCAACTTATAAAAGTAATTACATGATATTGATAATACATGTTGAGTTGGTATGTTCAAGCTGGGTAATGCCAAATTTATTATTGTGTAGCTGTGGCCACAAATAAATGCTATAATATTAGCTATGTTAATTAAGTTATTAATTTAATGCTAGTATTTATAATGTTGGAAAATGTTGTGAGAATAGCTAACTTGGCATAGAATTAGGAGCAGTTATATTAGTATCATGATACATAGACCTTCTTGTTTGGTTTCTGAATCATGGTCTACTTTCTGCAGTGTTGCAGTAATGACAAGGACTTTCCCTGACTATAGCGAGGACAGAAAGGAATTTGTTCTTCTTTAGAACATGGCATGCTATATGCTCCTTGCTTATGGTGTAGTTTATGTTGTTTCAGTAAGATAATTGAATACAACAAACCATTCAGTCAATAGTGTCTGCATGACTTTTGCTTCTATATGTATGCCACACTGTTTGTTGGTAACTACCTATGAAAACATGTATGGTTTATATTATACAAAACAATTTGATGTTTATATTTTTTTTAATTGAAAAATCATATTTATTTTGCACCTTTTTAATTGACTTGGCAACACTTGGTTAGTCCATGTTATTTAGGAAAATTGAGGACAAACTACGTTATTAAAAGTATAACCTCAAGTTTTTTTTTTACATATATTTTATGAAACCTTTCATATTAAAAGATTTTAACCTGTATATTTTGTTCTATTGCCCATTATAAATGGTATTTTATTTTAATTCCCATATCAAATACCCTTCTTTGAACAGAGTTGAAATAATTTCTAATTAAAAATGTATTGCTTTGTACTTGTTTATATGATCTTACTCACTAAACCTTCTATAGTTTCTTCTCTACTTGGGGACATTAGTCAAAGCTAATGTTCTTTCCTCGCTTACTTTGTTATACCAAATTAAGGGAATCCTGTGCATTGATTTTCTAAAATATTCTTGCCTGGAGTACGAAATCAGAAGGGAACAAGCTGTCAAGGATCTAGAGGTAGACTGTTAGATTGATGTGTACAAATTCCTGATTGCCTTCTACTTGCATGTATTTATCTGTAATTGTCAATCTTTTATATACATATAAGATGTTGATAAACATCTTCCATAAATTGTGATGTTGATGAACTAGGGAGCTCTAAGATTGTCTTTAGTTATATTTATGCTGGTAATAGAAGAAGGATGCATTTGATCACAATCTGAATTGACTCTTGGCATTTTCTACATTACCTTGTTATGACAAATTCCTAGGTTGCCTTATGTATGAATGTCTGTATCTATAATTGTCTGTCTTTCTTATATGCAGAAGATGATCATAAACATCTTGCACAAGTTGTGATGCTGATGTACTAGATATATCACGACCCCAATATGGGTGTACAAGACTAGCGCGAGTGATGAGAATAATCTCATTTCGTAAGCCTCAAATAGATAGATATTATAGATTTTAAGCAGATGCGAGTATATTCATAGTGTTTTATTTATCCTTTCATAAAACTATACCACATTGATTTAGAATTTCATATACATATACTGAATTTCATTCATTGAACTCATCACTCAAATGTATCCATTATTTCTTTTAAGGTTGTCCATAACAATATTATTTATACAAAATTCCTCTAAAACTTTCAGTTAAACTCTATGCTATTCTTTACAAAACTATTGAATGTGCAAAATGTTTAATCTTGTTGCATTTTAAAAGCTTGAATTAAAAATTTTCAGCTAGAAGTGCCATTTATTTGTAATTTAAAATACCTAAAAAACTAGTAAACAAGTGCAACAAACCGTAATCTCAATATAAGTTGAAATAGGAAAATAATACATCAAATGATGTATTGAACATAATATGAAATTAGAATGATATCAAAATAAGTTATTGTAAGTTTCACCTACTCACAGAAAAAAAAATTCTAGTATGACTAATATTTACAATGAAGAAAGAAATGTTGTTTGATCACACATCCTTGAACTTCTAGGTTTTGGCAGTCTCTGAATCTGTATATAGTATTAGTTTCCCATTTAAAGCTTATGAATTAAGAGTTTCCAACACTTACTTAGAAGATTTCTTCTCAGATTCTCTAACTAGAATCGAAGAAATTATTCTGATAGAATTGAAGTACTCCTTATTTTGAATTTGATGGTATCAATGGTATCACTATTGTTTCGTTTATCCATGTTCATGCGGTTACGACAAAGTTTTACGTTGGCTGTCGCACGCCTAACACAACTCTCCTCTTTTATGTGGGCTTGGGACCGGCTATACGAATATAGCCACTATGGTGCCGTTTGATCCATGTAGCCGACCCCACCTAGTGGGAAAAGGTTTAGTTGTTGTTGTGGTATCAATGGTATCACGATTAGAGGAAAAAAAGTACTCAAAATTTAGAGAGATGGCTTAGAGAGAAGTGAATAGAGGTTGGAGGATGATAAAATAGTGGAATATTTTGTGGGTTTTACCTTTTATAGGGCAGAGGAGTATTTTTGTCATTTCAGTCCATTTATCAAATTTTTTAGACTGGTGTCGCAGTGCTGCAAATCTAGCATCCCAATGGTAGGCTTTCTAGATTTAGGAATTTGGCATCATGACTCTAAGAAATTAGAGTTGTGACACTGAGCTCTCGGGACGTCTAGAGCAGTAAACAAAATTGGCATTGCAGTGATGAATACCTGTTGGCGTGATGATGACCATTTTGGAATTTTATGTACTATGGCTTTTCAAAATCTTCTCTTAATCCACATTACACTCTACACAAAACTCTAATCACATTCCTTATATAGTAAATTTATTATAATTCACATAATAGGATAAAACATAATTGTTTAAACTTTAAGGCCATAACATTTTCCCTTATTTAGAAATTCAATCCTCTAAATTTTAATACCATAATCATATTATACTAACCTTATTACTTAAATATGTGAGGATATTTGGCATGTATATTATTTTCTATTTCCCATGTAGTTTCTTTCCTTGAATGGTTGTGCCCAATTATCTTTACTGTAAGAATTTCTTTCTTTTGCAACTTCCGTACTTGTTTGTCCATGATAGACACATGTTTTTTTTCATATGTCAAATCTTTGTCTAATTGAATCTTTTGAATATGAATAACATGTAAAGGGTTCGGTATATATTTTTTCAACATAGATACATGAAATTCCTGATGAACTTTATCTAGCTCTAGGGGCAATGCCAAATGGTATGCTATCGGGCTAATTTTGTCTAGGATTTCAAAGAGACCAATATATCTTGAGTTTAACTTTCTTTTCTTCCCAAATCTTATCATACCTTCATGGCAGAGATTTTTATAAACACATGATCAACAATAGAAAACTCTAAAACTTTGCATCTATTATTAACATAAACTTTATATTTACTCTGAGCTGTAGCAATCTTTCTTTGATTAATTTTACTTTATTAATCACATCTTGCATTAAATCAGGTCTTAAAATTTTAGATTCTCCCATTTCAAATCATCCAATTGGAGACTGACAACGTCTTTTGTATAGCGCCTCAAATAGAGTCATTTAAATTTTAGCTCGGTAATTATTATTATAAACAAACTCAATCGAAATTTTTCTTAATTGTCTTTGAAATCGAGTATACATGCACGAAGTATATCTTTAAATATATGAATAGTTAGATTAGATTATTTATTTATTTGAGAATGGAAGGTAGTATTGAAATCTATTTTTGTACCCAAAGCATTTTGAAAAACTTTCAAAAAATAAGTTGTAAACTGTGGCCTTTGGTTAGAAATGATAGATATTTTCATCATATGAAGTCTCACTATTTTATTCATATATAAACTTGCATATTGAATTATGTTAAATGTTGTCTTTTTTTTTTTTGGTACATGTTAAAGGTTGTCTTTATTGGCAAGAAATGTGTCTATTTAGTCAATTTATCAATTATTACCTATATAGAATAAAATCCTCGAGGAGATCATAGCAGTCTAGTAACAAAATCTATGTAATAATCTCTTATTTTCATTTGGGTATTTCTATTTATTGGTACAACCTTGTAGGCTTTTGATGTTTTGCTTTTACATGTTGATATGTCAAACAACAGGAGACATAATAAGTTACATCCTTCTTCACACATTCTCACCAATAAACCTTTTTTAAGTCTTGATATATTTTGGTTGATTCAAGATGTAGAGCAGATCGATATGTCTTATCTAAAATCTTCTTTCTCAACACATTTACATTAGATACATATAAATAGTTTCCATACCTTAACTCTCTTCTAGCGCCTACTATAAATTCTACATTATTACCATTTTTCACGTCTTTCACATACTTACACAAGTCTCCATCTTCCTTCTAAGTTGCTTTAATTTGCGCTACCAAAAAATATTGAGTTTGAATATTGGCCAATACTATTCTAGATTTATTCACTTTCAACTCAATTCTATTACTTGCTAGCTTTTGCATTTCTTTCACTAGTGGTCTTAATTTTGTTATATGAGCTACATTGCCCATAAACTTTTTACTTAATGCATCTGCTATTACATTAACTTTACTGGAATGATACAATATAGTACGATCATATTCTTTTAGCAACTCTATCCATATCATTTGTCTCAAGTATAGATTTTTTTGTTAAAAGATATATTTAACATTTTTGTGATTTGTATAAATTTCACATGTTTCATTGTATAAATAATACATTTAGATTTTGAGAGTAAAAACTATTATTGTCATTTCCAAATCATAAATTGGATAATTTTGTTTATGTTGCTTGAGTTGTCTAAATGTATAGGCAATAACTTGACCATGACACATCAACACACAATCCAATCCAATTCTAGATGTATCACAATATATTGTGTATATTCCAGTACCTAAAGGAATGGATAGAACCAATGATGTAGTTAAACATTCTTTTAACTTCTGAAAGCTTTCTTCATAAGCATATGACCACTCATACTTTACTCATTTCCTAATCAGTCTTGTTAAAAAGAGCAATAATTTTTTAAAAGTCTAACAAATCTACAATAGTAACCTACCAGCTCAAGGAAACTACAAATTTTTGTAACTGTATTAAGGTGTGACCACTCTTGTACCGCCTTAGCCTTCTTAGGATTGACTTGAATTCCATATCACATGTCTTAGAAAAGTGACATTACTCAACCGCATGTCATACTTTGAAAATTTATCATATAGCTAATGTTCATTCAAAGTTTGCAAAACCGCCTTAAATGTTGCTCATGTTCCGTTGGATTCTTTAAATATATTAGAATATCATCTATAAATACAATAATGAATTGCTCCAAGAAAGGTTTGAACACTATTCATTAAATCCGTAAATGTTGCTGGAGTATTAGTTAGATTAAATGACATTACCAAAAACTTGTAGAGCCCATATCTAGTTAAGAAAGCAGTCTTGGGAGTATTTTTTTTCTTTTATCCTCAGTTAGTGATATCAAAATCTTAAATCAATTTTTGAGAAACATTGAGTTCCTTATAACTGATCAAATAAATCATCTATACGGGATAACATATATTTATTGTGTATAATTATTTTATTTAATTATTTGTAATCTATATATAACCACAATGATTCATATTTCTTCTTCATAAATAAGATTGGAGCACTCCAAAGAGAAGTACTTGAATGAATGAAACCCTTGTCCAAAAGATCATATAATTGATTCTTATACTTTTTAAGTTCAATGGGTGCTATCCTATATAGAAGTATAGATATTGATTGAGCTCTAGGGAGTAAATCAATTGCAAATTCAATTTCTTATTCTGATGGTAATCCCAGTAATACAACAATACATTCTTTAACTACTGAAACTTGATTTATATTAGTATATTTTATATCAATATCTTTAACTACAACTAGATACCCTTGACATCCTTTAAGCAGTAATTTATTAGCTGTTAAAGTAGAAATCATATTACTAGTTGTTTAACATCAAAATGACATGATGTCAATCAGTTCATTCTAAGTATCACATCAAAATCGACCATATTTAATATTATCATATCCATAAAAGCTTCTTTTATTTGCTATAGATATCTCATTAGATTTATACATATTCCCCAAAAAAGATTCACTAACTAAAGTAGCAACCATAAAAGAACACTTTAGCTTAGTAATGTCTTTACCTACTTGTTTAGTAAAATATGAAGAAACAAAAGAATGTGTGGAATTAGGATCAAAGAATGCACGTAGTTTATGATAACATATTGACAATGTACATATCATTACTATATTTGAAGCCTAAGCATCTTGTCATGTCAAAGTAAAAACTCAAGCTTGCTCTTGGCCTTAGTTTCTTGATCGCTTTCCAATATTATTACTGCTTGCCTGACTTGGTGCTACTTTAATTGGTGGTGATGGCCTAGGTACAAAGGTTACAATTGGTTGTACTGATGTTTGACTTGAACTCTGTGTCTGTGGTCAATTTCTCACCATATTTCCTATCTGTCCACATAAAAAACATGCTCCCATTTCTCTATAATGTGGTCCAACATGAAGTTTACCACATATTAGACATAATGAAACTTGAACCTTGTTAACCAATCGGTTTAGTACTTCTCTAAGTCATCTTCCATTAATTGCCACTAATTGACACTTAATTTGAACTTTTAGATTTTACTTGTATTGGGCGTTGTGAACTCGAAAATCTAGGTATTTTCACATTAGAATCATACCTAGTCTAAATACCTTTATTTCAGTCTTTTTTTTTTCTTTTGATTCTCAATTTATGCTAGTTCTTGGGTTTCAATTAGTCTACGTAATCAATAACTACTGCATAGTTTGGAAATTAGTTTATCTAAGGAGTCATTGACTTAAACAATGAATGTGCTAATATTATAAAAAGCCTTTTAATTATATCCCTCTTAGTAGAGACTAAGTGTAGTGCATACTAAGACGACGACGACAACAACAAAATTTTTCTCACTAAATAGAATCGATTACATGAATTAAATAATGTTACAATGGTTTATTATAAATGAGATCAATAGAAAAATTATTAATTATTAAATTTTTCATAATGGTTTTACCTATTATTTTCTTTGACTTCTCGCTATTTCTAATTATTGTGCTGCTCTTTATATGATCTACACTTTTTAGTAAGACTTCTGTCCGTCTTCTCTACATACGGTCAAACTATCTTAATTGAGATTCTACCATCTTCTCTATAATAGGTGTTATTTTAACTTTCTCTCTAAGAGATTATTTGGGGGGGGGGGGATGGAGAGGAAGGGAGGGAAAATTTTCCAAAATCCCTCCCCTAAAAAAATGGGAGAATTTAGAGGGGAGGAAAATTTTGTGACAAAAATGCCCTCATTTATTTGTGTTAATACTTAAATTACCTTTAATTCTTTTTTTTTTTTTTTTGTCTAGACAAAATGCCACAATCAATGGGATTCACTGATAGCAAAATTCTTTGGAGCAGCATGTATTCCGTTTCTATTATTGCAAATGCCCCAAATTATCCTTAATGCTTAAAATCTTTTGGCAAGAAATAAAAGTGCTCTCTTGGCTGTCCCATAGTTGGCATGGCTTGGGAGAAAAAAATTTAGAATCACTTTTTCTACTCTTCCCCCATCCTTGCATTTCAAATGACAGATTTGGTTGCTGTATTTTTTTATTAGATAAATTTCAGATGAGGTGGCAAATATTAATCTAAAAAAAGTGAATAATATATAGAAATTTTAAATTGCTAACAGCAAAATGGTATAATGTTCATTTTATTTTATTTTTCCTCCTCTCCCAAAACAAATAAATAAAAACTTATTTTCTCTATTCTTCGCTCCCTCCAAACTAAACCAAATAAAAAAAATTTATTTTTCCTCTCCTCCCTTCTCTTTCGTTGAACCAAAGAGTTCCTAATGCACTTATTCTTAATTATATTTCTTTTAGTGTCTCAATACATCAAACGCAATATTCTCATATCTGCGACATTGAGTTTATCTTTATAGTGCAAACTAAGATGATTGAGTAAAATATGTATCATAATCAATTACTGTTATGTTCAAGGTCTATTTCAGTTCTTCAAATTCTTTGGTTTGTCTATCTTACACTTTTAAATAGAAAACAATTCATGAATGCTTCTTTGAACTCTGCTCTTTCTTACATTATAGTTGAAAATCAGTTACTGTGGATCTATATGAGTATCTGATCTAGTAAAATGGGTAGCTTTAACTTCTGAAACTGTAACAATGTCACTTCTATAGTAGTAGGTCTATCATCTCGTTCAATAGGCCTTACCTGCTCTTGAACTATAGTAGTAGCTTCTGGCTTCTATTGATCTTTTTTTTCCTGTTCTACTACTAGTTTAGCTAAATTGTCCGTAGTTCTCTGTAGCCTGATAAACATCATTTCCATAATCCTGTTATGTGGTTCCTGATGAGGTATCACCTTTTCCTTAGGGGTATTATTAGAAGCGCAACTCTGCCCACCTTGTTTATGTTCCCCAGCTCTTTCACTTTGTTGGCCCTTACTATGACCTATTTGACTGGAAAGTACAAATTGTGCAGATTCTTTAGCATGCAGTGCATGATCTATAGCTCCTCGAATAGTTTCCCCTGTTTTCGGCGGCATAGTATATTATACAAAAAAAAAATCTTTCAAAGTACTTTTAACATTTGACTCATGTCATAATATTAAAGGGATATAACAAACTTAGAATACAAAGAAATTAGACATCCTACAAAATTCCTTGGCAACACCTTGATCATAAATATGTTTAACTCGTATCTATATTCAAAGTCTTATTAAAGAGTTCTTTGCACCATTAGCCATAGGGAGACTTTAGGCTTTGATACTAATTTTGTCATGACCATAATATGGGTGTACATGATCAGCTCGGATAATGAGAATAATCTCATCCTATAAGCTTTAAACAAAAGGATATTATAGATGTTAAGTAGATGCATGTATATTTAGAGTGCTTGATTTATCTTTTCATAATACTATACCACATTATTTCAGAATTTCAAATACATATAAATTTCTCTAAGACAATTTAGTGTATGTGCCAATACATAACTCAAATTAACCTATACTCATTTAGGAGAATTCTAGTCAAAACCATAATGTTACCCCAAGCATACAAAAAGGGAGAGAAATCACTAGTTACAATAGTTAGAAGGCATTCTACCTAATATTAGGAGTAGGAGGAGGCATTATGTTACTTCTTTATAGAGTAGAATAGATCTTATGTGTTGGCTGGTACGCGATATCAATCTTTTTAGTTGAGATTTCAAGGTATACAGGGTTAGCATCTTATACTGCTAACAGACAATGGTTTGGACATGACTCCTCCAATAATGTTCATCTTATAAAAATAGAATTATTGCTAAAATTCAGAGTTTCTTTAAATCAATTTTTCCATCAAATTACCCGCATTTAATTCACCTCACAATTCTGTAATCATTTTGGTGGCCAATATCAGATATAAATCTCATTATCTTAGAACCATAGCTATAACCTTTCATTTTCAATTAGATCACCTTTTCAGATAGTAATACATTTAGAAATTCATATTACTCAATTTCATTCATTGAAATCATCATTCAAATGTAGCCATTATTTCTTCTCCCCATAACAATATTATTTATACAAAATTCTTCATAAACTAGTTAAACTCTTATTCTTTGCAAAACTATTAAATATGCAATTACCTACCCGAACCTCTCTTGTTCAACAATTGGTTGTAGGCCATAATATTCAGATAGTAAAAGAATGTGACATATGTGTAATAGTTGGGCACCCCATTGATACGTGCCCCACTCTTTAAGAGTCTCCAAAAAAAAAAAAAAAATATAATAGGAGGTTTTCCTAGACCAGAGGGAAAGAAAGAAGACATCCCTGATAAGAAGGAAACTCCTAAAGGCTAGTTTGCCGTTCTTTCTGAATATGAACATGAACTATTTTTTTTTTTTTTTAAATTTCTTCAAAATATAAGAAACTTCCTTCTTATGTTTTGCAGGTTCTTGATCTACATCTAAAGCCCCTCCAATATCATTTAAAATATTTAAAAATTGAACAAACGTCCCTTGTCATAATTCCCAAAGATTTGGTGCTAAAAAAGAGGAGGGTTGATAAAGATTCTCAAAGAACAATGAACAACCTTTGCAAAAAATAAAAAATAAAAAAAATTGTTAATCTTAAAGACATAGACTCAAGTACAAAATTGTGTTAGGCCCTACCTGATAAAGGAACTAAACCACGTAAAGGTAATTCAAATCTCTCTTGGTTTGAATCCTTTTTTATTACGGACGTATCTATTTATGGTGAAGTAGAATTACAAGGCTTGACTGATTCTCAAAATTTTTGAGTCAACGTTAATGTTAAACAAAGTTGTTAGTTGAGAGGTAATCCAATATGTTTTTCTTTGTATTTTTAAAATAAAAAAGGCGAAAATAAGAAAAATTGAAGTTCTTTTTTAAGGGTGCAACTCCGTGATGGTCTCATCTCAGTGCCGCAATGCCGGTTGTTGTAGGAAAAATTCCAAAAACCTCAGAGCTGCAATGTCACGGCAGTAATATCACAATGTGGTAGTGCTAGAAGTACTACAGCCAGTATACAAAGCCCGAGAGTTCTATAGTCGCGATGCCTAATTCTTATTGTCATAGAACCTGTATATTGCAGCAGATTTATAGATTTCCAAGAGCAAGAGTGCCATAGCGGTATAATTCCAGTGCCACGACAGCAAGTAAAAAATTTTGAAAATTAAATAGGGATACTCAGCCACTTTCAATCGAGGAATCCCCACAAGACAGAGCCTTCTGCACTCCAATTGATCCTAAGTACCTCAAATTCATCAAGCAAGCTGTAATTAAAGTAAAAAAATGATCCTAAAACACAAAATTCATACCCAATTTGAGCCAAAAACCACTAGAAATCCAACCTAGTCCCAAAAATCTCCAATATGAACCTTAACCTAACCTTCAATATGAAACCACAATTTGGAACCTCAGAATAGCGTGTTTTGATTAGAATTGGAGAAAATTTTGGCTTAGTAATTGCTACACTATATATACTAAATTAGGACTGCATTGAAGTGAGAATTGTAGTAAAGGACCACTAGAGGCGCACACCAAGTGCAAGTCCCAAGCCACCTTCCCTAGCCCATTGACACCAACCTTGACAACACCACTAGCCAATAAACACCTATCTTGACCCCTACTTACATACCAACTGAAAATCAACCTACCTTAAAAATAACCTAACACTGGAATTAATAAACCTATGGACCCCAAGACCTCTTATGTTGGACCTTTCAAGAAAAAGAAAAAGAAGAAAGTTAACTAGCAGTTGAACTATGATTGCAAGGTCTTTGTGAGTGAGACCATCTATAACCACTACATCAAGGTGGTGGTGGTTAATAAGACCATTATATAAGAGGGGATTTAATAAGGACAATGTCTGATTGCCTAGCAAAGATAATATATTGCATAGTGACTGGAAGTTGTTCTACAAACACCCAAAGGCAGGTGTTGTATCGATGATGTAGGAGTTCTACTCCAATGCAAGGGACCACACGCATCATGTGGCAAGAGTTAGGGGAAGACCAGTACCATTCATCCCTTAGGCAATAAATGCTTACTACGCCTACTTGACATTGAAATGATGATTTTAATGCATTTCTCTAGGCAACATAGATTTAAATAAGATAATTGTTGAATTGTGCACTCTTGGAGCCCAATGAAAAAAGAATAGTAGTGGGGACACTAGCCACTTTGATATAAGCTGGATGAAAAAAACTGCCGGAGTCTGGTATTACTTTGTAACATCTAGATTAATGCTTGTGTCCCATGTAATTGAAGTGAGGATAGATAGAGCATTGCTGACATATGCCCTACTAAAGGGGTATTCACTGGATGTGGATAAATTAATACATAAAAGTATATTGGGCTGCATTTCAGCAGAGTCTGGAGACTTTACAATACCTAGCCTGATTATTGCACTATACGAGTAGGTTAGAGTACAATGAGATCTTAGAGAGGCCCCAATTCACCCCATGAAACCTATATAATTCAAAGATATCTAGAAGTATAAAGGGCCAGAGAAAGTCTTTGCTACTACAATTGCCCCAGCATACATAGAACCAATAGCTAAAAAGGCTAATGGTGGCTCAGTCCCATCTCAGTCCTAGAGAACCACTGACGACCTAGGGGACTAAGGTTTTGAACCAAAGAATGAAGGACTTAACCATGTATTGCATTGAGAATTATATTTCACTAGGCCAGCATTAGGTAGAATGCTTCAGTACACTGGCCTAGGTACTCTAAAGGTTTTAGAATAGTTTCCAACACCTCTTGCAATTTCACCACCATCCTTTGTACACAACCTTACAGATTAAATGATGGATGAGGATGCTTAGACAAGGAATTTTATGGGATCCATTTGGTTAGTTTACATTTTTCTTCTTTAATATTATTTTCTTTATTTACATTAAGGATAATGTTAAGTTTAAGTGTTGGGATGGAATTAAAGTTTATGCTCTAGATGATTGTACTAATAACTAAATGATTGCATCCTATTTGAGCACCAGATATTTGATTTTCACCAAATCTACACCTTTATAGTGTTGGCTCACTAAGTTATTTAATGTGATAATGAGATATAAGAAAATGTCAGATGAATGGAGGAGAAGTATTTTAATTTCTATTTATAAAAATAATGAGAAAATATAAAACAGTGTCAACTATAAGAAGATTAAACTCATGAGTTATATTATTAAGTTATGGGAGAAGGTCATTGAGTAGAGATTAAGACAAAAGACTCAAGTTATTGAAAATTAATTTGGTTTTATGCCAAGGTTAACCATGGAAGAAATTTACTTATTGTGAAGATTGATGGAATAATATCAAATGAAGTAAAAAGATCTACATATGATTTTTATTGATTTGAAAAATGTATATGATAGTGTTGAGAGAGGTTTTATGGAAGGCTTTAAAGAAGAAAATAGTATGTATTGTGTATATTTGAGCAATCAAAAGATATGTATGATAGGATTACGACTTGCGTGAGAACACAAAATGGAGATACAAAAGATTTTTCCACTACCATAGGATTACATCAAGGGTCATCTTTGAATCTATATCTTTTTAATTTGATTTTGAATACAGTTACTGAACATATACAAGATTTGGAGTATCAATATATTATTTTTGCAGATGATATAGTCTTAATTGATGAATCGAAAGAGAAAATAAATATAAAGTTGGAGTCATGGAGACAAATTTTGAAAATACTTGGCTTTCGTATAAGTAGGCATAAAACAAAATATATGGAATATAATTTTAGTAAAAAGCCAACAAACACAAATTTAAAAGTAAAATTTGAAGATCATCTTATAAAACAAGTCACAATCTTTAAATATCTTGGATCTATTATACAAAATGATTGCAAAGTATAGGAGGACATAAAATGTAGAATTCAAGTGGAATAGATGAAATGGAGGAAGATTTCGAATGTCATTTGTGATAAAAAAAATATCACTCTAAGTTAAAGAAAAATTATACTGTACAACTATAATACCTGTTATATTGTATGATACTGAATATTGAACGGTTAAAAGACAACTTAAAGATAAACTCAATGTCACAAATATGATAATGTTGCTGCTGGATATATGGACATACTAAAAGAGATATGATTAGAAATGAGTGCATTAGAGAGAAAGTTGGAGTAACATCTATTGTGGAGAGGATGTTGAAATCTCGTTTAAGGTGGTTTGCATATGTGTGGAGAAGACTTACGGAAGCTCTTACTGAATATTGGACGGTTAAAAGACAACTTAAAGATAAACTCAATGTCACAAATATGATAATGTTGCGCTGGATATATGGACATATTAAAAGAGATATAATTAGAAATGAGTGCATTAGAGAGAAAGTTGGAGTAACATCTATTGTGGAGAGGATGTTGAAATCTCGTTTAAGGTGGTTTGCATATGTGTGGAGAAGACTTACGGAAGCTCTTATAAGAAGATTATATCAGTTGGAGAGCAACCTAATAGTTAGAGGTAGAAGGAGATCAAATAAAACTATAATTGATACTATTAAAAAAGATTTAACAATTAATAAGCTATTGTAGCGTTGTTTGATTCATGTAGCCGAATCCACCTAATGGTAAGAGGCTTGATTGTTGTTGTTTTCATTGTGTGAGTATGAATTATGTGGCTTAACTAACAAGCCAATGATTTGAACAAAATTATATGTAATTTTAACTCTTTTGAAATTTATATTATTGCTCGAGGAATATGAATATTTATACACATAAACCTTGAGCATTTAATTTTTTATTATTATTTAGAGAATGTTTATATAACTAAAAAATATTTTATTATTTCAATAAAGTTTTAGCAAGTGAAATTTTTGACTAACACTCTTATTTAGGAAATGATTTATGAATTATTTGTTAGATTGAGTCTTTTCAAGTCTACCTTGACATAATTATATCTCTAGAACCCCTATTGGAGCATACTTAAACCTTTTTTTTATTTACTTGTATATTATTTGAGCAAATTGAAATTTTTTTATCCTTATGTTGTACCATTTGCACTCATTACATCATTAAGTTTTGAAAATTTTTATTTAGAGCTTTATTATCAATAGGGTGGAAAGGTGAAGTAAAGAAAGAAATAATTCTTCAATAGAAAGAAAGTCAAATAATAGAAGTGAAAGAAGAAAAATCAGAAAAGAATAGAAGAAGAAAAGAAAGAAAATAGATATACATGGAAAAAGAAAATATAGAATGCAACGAAGAAATAGAGCAGAAAATGAATTTGAAGGAAAAACCCTCTAAAACATCAGAAATTTCAAAAAAGAAGGAATAGTTTTATATTCGAGAAGCAAGTATCTCTCCTATTAGAGTTATCTATAAAGGAAAAAGCCTAATAGCTAACATCAGCACTATCCAGCATAAGAATTCCAATTCAATAGCCATTGATTTCGCAAGTAGACCAAAGAAGGATAAAGGTTGGAAATTACCTTTGATTGGGTGGAGGAAGATCAATGTGGATGTAGTTGTTAGAGATGCAACAAAGGAGTGTCAAATTGTAGTCTTAGTTAAAGACACTAAAGAAGCTATCCTTATCAGAACCACCAGCTCATGTTTTATTCTCTCGGCCCTCAAACCAGAAGTGCTTTAGGGGATGCCATCAACCTCGCAGATAATTTACAAATCAATAAAAAAATTTGAATTGGACTGCAGAAGCTTCATTGATGATTGTAATAGGAAAATGCAAATGTGGAATTTGGGACCATATCAAAGGGACAATAAAAAGGCTTATCAAGCAAGAGAAAAACTTTAAATTTAGATAGGTGCCAAGAATATGCAATAGGGTAGCCCACGAAATTGCTAAATTAGGGGAGAAAAATCTTCTTAAAAAAAATTGGTCAATAACTTTACCGATGGCATTGAAACAATTGCTGGAGAAGGAAGCTAGATTTAGAGTTCGAGTGAAAGGTGAAGCTGAAGATTTGGTGTAGTAAAAAGTGTTCTGGGTTGTGTTTTTTATTTTATTTTGGCCGTTGATGTGGGTGTGGTTGAAGAAGGCAGATACACATGTTAGATTTTAAATTGTTTTTTACCCCAAAGAAGGTTGATTTGGCTATTGTGTGTGATGGAAGTCTACATGTGGTGCCGAATCGTGCAACACCATTAAAGAGCTGGATCGGGTTACTAAATCCCTTGGTCCTTGTGTGTGTTGTCGAGGGGCACTCCAAATGTAATAATTTTCTTACTTTAAAATCAACTTGTAGTAGTAGGAGTAAGGGTTATTGCCACAGATACTACTTATACCTTTGTGATTATGATAGAGGGGGGAATTGAATATTGTAAATAAATTATGTAAATGTAAAAGAAATTTAAGGAAAAAATCTGAGAATGTAGTGATGAATTAGTAAGATGAGCGCTGGTTAAGTCATTATTCACCATCAAGAATTTATATTGATAATCAATCCCTCATTGAATATTTATCATTGGAATATAATTCTTATCCCTCCTTAAATTTATTTAATTAATAACGATTGCCTTAATCAACTTTAATTGATAAGTAATTTTTGCCAATTGATAAAATTTAGTTTAACAATTGCTTTAAGAACTAAAGAGACTGGTAAAGTTAAACAACACAATTAATCTATTGTATTCAATTTAGTTAATTGTTTCTCATAAGATTAATAGTTCATAATCATACAATCGTAACCCTATTTGCCTTTTAAATTATAGTGATCAAAGTTTTGTTCTATATATGATTCAGCAGTAGATTCAAGCAATTAATATACCAGTGTACCCTAACAATTATATGAAAAATCATAATATGAAGAACAAAAGAACAATTAATATTTAATTGGAATTGAACAATGAAACCTTAATTTAAGTCTCACAATGCATAATTCTTGATGTTTTAATCTTCGTAGAAAAACTAAAAATGATTAGCCTCATAAGACCATAAGAAACTAAAATTAAAGAAGAATGAAGAAGAAGAGTGATTCATTGATGAATGGATTGATTCCCTTTATGCCTCCTTGACTATTTATTTATACTTAGAAAATTTTAGTAAACTCCTAGGTGAAATCTGATTGAATTTTAGCCCATATGGCTTGTAATCCATCCCAATCAAAACCCTATATTTCTTTTGTTTGAATTTCAAACTTCTTTTTAGCATTATTGTACTCATGTTGTGATGGAAAAATAATCCTGTTGCGAATCTAAAGCTTCTGGTTTTCTAGAAAACAATTTTGGGTTTCTAGTGTCGTGATGGTGAATTTCCACCATTGTGATGCTGGGTATTCTGTCAAGTATACAAAAACTTAAAAACCAAAGTTGTAACTCTTTGTCTTAACTTTTCATAACCTCTTGAATAATCTCATTTGAAACTCAAATGAAAGAGTCATGTCCAGATTAGTGAAGCAAAGTCCAAGATGTTCTAAATTTCTATATTTTCAAAATTTTTGCTTCCATATATCTTTATTTTGAATCCAAAGCCTCCAATTGTTTCTTAGCTCAAAATATAAGATTATTGAATGTATTTAGGCATAGATAGATATAAAATATTTAGCATTAAAGGATAAAATTATAGCATATTATAGATACATCATTATGTCTCTTTGTATGTTGGGTCAATGGGCTTTTAGTCAATTTGGAATTAGTTAGTCCAAATAAACAAACAAGAAATAAGTTTGGTAGAAAACCAAAAATAAACTACCAAACAAGAATTTTTTTTTGCTAGTGGCGCAATGTTTTTCAAAGACCCATGCTTATGAATATTCCATCTATTTACTATGTCTCATTATATCGACACTACCATATGCTCCATGTTTCATCTTAAGCAATGTGAACTTTTGTAGTTTCTCTCACCTGGATAGTCTCCTTCTCTTCTTGGAAGAGCTTCTTGCTTATTTTAGCTTAAGTTTTTTTTTTTGTTTCAATGGTGTGAGTTTTCTTGCTTGAGCCTAGGTCAAGTTTTGTTTAAGTAATGTGAGGGGCAAGGTGGAGATAGTTAAAGGATTGCAAGATTGTCTGGGAAAGATACACTTATATTAGGTATTCTTCCTAGATTTTGTGAGTCTTTCTAGGAGAAGGACCAGTGGTAAAGGTTCCAACCTATAGCTGGGTAAGGTGTAGGCAGAGCACTGCAAGGTTTTATCCAATGTTAGGTACAGGAGAGGAAAAGAAGAGTAGAGCAAGAAGAAGGCTAGAAGGTGACATCATCTATCTAGAGGTTGAGGAGAACTGATATTTTAACCTAGCCAGAAGAAGTTTAGTAGGAAAGTTAATAGTCGATATACTTCTCAATAGGAAAATTATTAAGTACATGATCCTAGAAGGATGAAGGGAGCCAACAAGAGTGGAAGTAATAGACCTTGAGGCAAACACTTTCCTATTTTACTTTGAAGAGGATAAAGTAGCTAGGAGGATTATGGAAGATGTCCTATGGAACATAATTGGACACCTTCTAAATCTCTGCTATGGGGTCCTAGACATAGCTCTCAATGAGCTAGATTTCAGCTTTCCTCCTTACTGGGTGCAAATTCACAATTTGCCCTTAGAAAGTCTAACAGTGAAGAATGACAGTTTTATTGGTGGAAGATTGGGTGAAGTAGTGGAGATAGAAAATCTTGCAGCACATGGGAAGATTATGAGATGCTTCATGAGAGTAAAATTGATTATGGATATAAGAGAGCCCTTTATTATTCGATTTTGGATAACAAGGAAGAACCTACCCAAGGCATGGGTGAAACTAAAATATGAAAAACTATAAGAGTACTATTTGGTTGCGGGAGACTTGGACATGAGCAAAAAGTATGCATATTTAGAAGAGCAAAAATAGTATAGGGAGAGGGAAATACTCATTTGGTTTAGGTTTGGGAGTATCTTCAACAAGACCCATGGTGGCAGCATTAGCAATAGTAAACTCTTTGAGAAGAAAAGGAATATTCCAATAGAATAACCTTATAAGCAGGGAATAAGGAGTAGTAGAGGACATAGCAAAAAAATCAAAGAAGTAAAAACTTTCACTTGTTTGTTTAAGGTAACAGAGGGACAGAAAGGATGGTCAATACAAGACAAGGAAGTAAAAAGAGGTGGTAGAGAGGAAGAAAAATGTTGTAGGATGGGACAAAAGAAAATATGATGCAGGGGTGATCTCTGCCCTACAGGAAAAAGAAGAACAAAGAGGAGCAGAAAGAGACAAAAGTAAAGAAAGAAAAGACAAGCTAAATTTTTCAAAGATTGATTTAAAATTAGGATAAAGTCGACCAAGGTTGGGCCTACAAAGAATGGTTGATCTTAACATAGAAAAAAAGATATTAGGCTTGGAATACATGTTATAGTTACAGACATCTTAAACCTAATTCAAAATAAAAAACGTACAACAGGCTCTAGAAAAGAAGTTGAGTCTAATAGGATAAGCACTTATTTAAGCCCATATGAAATAGGAAAATGTAGAGAAGCAGTAAAGAAGTTGGGACAACATGAGGAAAAAGTAGCAAACAAAATTGAAGAAGATGCAGAAAGGATATTAGCCTTGGAGAAAAGAGAAAAGTTAAACAAAAATATGAAAAGATGGAGAAGGATTGATAGGGAATGACAAACTATGAAAAAGGTAGGCCAAAAACGTACCTCTACTTCCTGGAGATTTCCCATATATATATATATATATATATATATATTATTTATACATGCTAAAATTCAGCCCTATAATTAAGATAAATTGCCATAAATCTGGGCTACCCTAATTAATGAGAGAATAACATAATTACATAAATATGAGTTATTCTAATTAATGAGAGAATAATATAATCACATAAATTTGGGCTATCCTAATTAATGAGAGAATAATATAATTACAGCTGCATAATCCCATAGATTACTCTGATATTAGTGACAAGCAAATTGCCAATCAATTCCATAGATTACTCTGATATTAATGACCAGCAAATTGCCAATCAATTTCATAGATTACTTTGATATTAATGACCAGCAAATTACCAATCAATTCCATTGACATCCCCAAAATTCCATAGATTACTCTGATATTAATAATCAACAAATTGCCAATCAATTCCATTGACATCCCCCCTCAAATTGATGCTGGTAAGTTAACAAGCATCAATTTTCTTATTAAAAAATTGTGGCACTGACGTAGCAAAGATTTGGTGAAAATATCAGCAAGTTGAATAGATGTCGAGACATGAGGTAACGTGGTAACTCTGCGGTCATAAGCTTTGCGGATAGAGTGACAATCGACCTTGATGTGCTTCGTGCATTCATGGTAAACTGGATTTGCTGCAATTTGTATTGCACTAGTGTTGTCGGCATGTAACAGAGTGGGTTGTGCTTGAGGGAAGCCAAGCTCTGTAAGAAGACCACATAACCAAATTATCTTAGAGCATGCAACAGACATAGCGCGATACTCGGCTTCAGTAGACGACTTAGAGACCGAGTCTTGTTTCTTACATTTCCATGGGATTGGAGCATTGCCTAAAAACATACACTAGCATGTAGTCTATTTTCGGGTGTCGGGACAGCCAGCCCAATCAGCATCGCTATATGCTTGGAGTTATAGCGATGAACTAGTAGGAAAGAATAGGCCATGGGTGGAGGTGCTGAGGAGGTAGCGAATGATTCGGTGCACTGCGAAAAGGTGGAAATACTGAGGAGATTGCATGAACCTGCTAACAGTGTGGACCGCAAAAGAAATGTTTGGGCGAGTGATTGTTAGGTAGATCAAACTACCAACCAGCTGGCGATAGAGAGTGGGATCTTTAAGGAGTTCACCTTCATCCCGTCTATATTTCACATTAATTTTCATAGGAGTGTCAACGGAGGTTACATTAAGGAGGCCGGCACGTTGGATCAAATCTAGAATATACTTGTGCTGATTTAAAAATATACTGTGAGGTTGATAATGGACCTCTAACCCCAAGAAGTAAGTGAGTGGGTCAAAATCTTTCATGTGAAAATTTGAATGTAGCAAGTGCTTAATTTCGGAGATAGTCTCTTGATCAGAACCAGTCACCACAATATCATCCATATAAATAAGGAATACCATAATGCCTTTAGAAGTCCGTTGGCGAAAAAGAGATGAATCATACTGGCTCTGTGTGAAGGAAAAGCCAAGTAGTGTAGATCGAAACTTCTCAAACCATACTCTGGGTGCTTGTTTCAAACCATATAAAGAGCGTTTGAGTTTGCACACTGCATTAGGTGATGATGTTGGCATACCGGTGGGAAGTTTAATGTAAACTTCCTCCTTGAGGTCACTATGGAGGAATGCATTTTTAACATCCATTTGATAGAGTGTCCAGGATTGAGAGGCAGCAGTGGCAAGAATAGTGCGCACAGTAGTCATCTTGGCAACAGGTGCAAATGTCTCATTATAGTCAATTCCATACTCCTGCCTATTTCCAAGAACAACTAGCCGAACCTTGTAACAATCTATGGAGCCATCTAAACGAAGCTTTATAGAAAATACAAATTTGCTACCAAGAGGTTTGACAGATGGTGGATATGGAACAACATTCCATGTCTAATTTTCTGCTAAAGCTAGAAGTTCTGTGTCAATAGCTTTCTGCCAACAATCATGCTCCATTGCCTGTTTATAAGAAGAAGGGATAGGAACAGAAGATGAAGTGGCTGTCAAGGATAAGGGAGAAGAAAAACCATACTTTTCTGGTGGTTTGCGAACACGAGTACTGCAGCGTAGAGGGGCTGGTTCTGGAGTAGGTACAAGATCAGCAGCCAGAGAGTGATCTAGAAGAGGTCCAGGAGTTGATGATGACTGATTTGGAGGAGCAGTATTTCTTTGTCTGTACACTAAGAAAGGGTTTGATGAAGAAGGTCATGCAGGAGAGTACTGCAGCGTAGAGGGGCTGGTTCTGGAGTAGGTACAAGATTAGCAGCCAGAGAGTGATCTAGAAGAGGTCCAGGAGTTGCTGATGACTGATTTGGAGGAGCAGTATTTCTTTGTCTGTACACTAAGAAAGGGTTTGATGAAGAAGGTCCTGCAGGAGAGTTAGAAAATAAAGGCAGAACAGAAAATGTCTGCAAAAAAATATTTATTTTCTTGAAAATGACATTTCAAGAGACTCGAAACCGATGAAGATGAGGATCATAACATAAAAATCTTTTCTGATGAGTAGAGTATCCAAGACATGCACATTCAATAGATTGAACAGTGAGTTTAGTGCGTTCATATGGAGGAAGATGAATGTAATACACACAACCAAAAGTGCGAAGATTTGAATAATTAGGTGGGTGACCAAATAACCAAGTGAAAGAAGACTCATTGTTCAATAATGGAGAAGGCAAACAGTTAATAAGATGTACAGCAGTAGAGAGAGCTTCACACCAAAACTGAGATGGTACAGAAGATTCCAACAAAAGAGTGTAGACAACATCAAGTAAATGACGGTTTTTTCTTTCAGCTACCCCGTTTTATTGGGGAGTGGAAGGGCAGGACCATTGAGAGACAATACCATTACTTTGCAAAAAATCCTGAAAAATATGAGATGTGTACTCACCTCCATTGTCAGAATGAAGAATTTTAATTTTTAAAGAAAATTGGGTTTGAACATAAGCGTAAAAGAATTTGAAAGCAGAGAAGACTTCGTCTTTAGAGCGCAAAAAATAAATCCATGTGAAACGACTATAGTCATCAATAAAAGTGACAAAGTACTTGTAATACGCATGAGAAATAACAGGTGCCATACCACATAAATCACTATGAATCATATCAAAATACTGTCCAATATTCGATTCATGAGTTGGAAAAGGTAGAGTTTTACTTCTGTCAAGTCTACAAGAAGTGCAATCAAACTTAATAGTATTTAAAGAAGGGTACTCTTTATTTACAAGGAAACCATATTTTAGCAACTCACGAAGTACATTGGAATTGGTATGCCCAAGACACTTATGCCACATTGGATAATCAACTTCAACAGAATTACAAGAAACAAAAGGCAGTAAGAAAGAGGGAGACACAGTTAAATGGAGAGGAAAAAGGTGTCCAACTTTAAGCCCCTTCGCGATCATCTTCCCAGTGTGTTGATCTTGCACAAGACAACTAGATTTTAAGAATTCTACCCGACAATTATTGTCAACCAATTGATCAACAGAAATAAAATTACTGGTGAGATTAGGAGATACAAAGACATCAGTTAGAGATGAAGAGATATCACCGGTGGTTGTTATAGGCAATTTATTTCCATCAGCAGTATGAATCTTGAGATGTCCAAAATATTTGGTAACATTGGTAAGGTCTTGAACATTGTTTGTCATATGATAGGAAGCCCCAGAGTCAAAGAACCAAGGAGAAGAAGTAGAAAAAAAGTACCTGAGAGGCCAAAAGCAGAGAATGCTGAAACTATCATTTGTTGAACCATTTCAGGAGTCAAAAGTTGAACAGGGATAGGAGCAATTTGTTGCACAGAAGCTGTATTCATAGAAGTACTAGGGTTAACCGAGGTAGTAAAAGCTGTAACAGAGTGCTTGGGTGGTCGGATTGGACATTCTTTAATAATATGTCCCTTTTTTTTGCAGTAATTACAGAATTTCTTTGGACAGGTGGAAGCAAAATGTTCAAAACCTTTGCAACAGAAACATTGAATAGCACTTAGGTCTCTTCCTCTTGGCTTGCCTTGTGCTGCATACGTTATTGGAATAGAGGAGAGTTGTTGTGTTCCATGGTGGTTTGAGTGAGAAGGCGTTGTTTTTCACGAAAGAGATCGTTTAAGAAAGCATCCAGTAAGGGTACAGGGTCTCGGTTCATGAGATTGGACCGAATACCTTCAAAGTCCGTTCTCAATTTCATGAGAAATTGATCGCGTTTAGTAGTGTCATGAACAGATTGTACCGAACGAAGACCTTCAGTAGTCAAGTTTTCATAAATGATATCAGTGTATTCGGCTCAAAGATTCATGAAATGAGAATAAAAATCAGATATGGAAAGACTTTCCTATTGAAAAATGGCAATTTTGTGTTTAAGTTGAAATCTCCAAGCAGTGTTATTCTGGATGTAGATTTTTTTCAGGTAGACCCACATATCAACTGCAGTTTTAAAGGATATGAGATTAAGTATGATGTTGGGATCAACAGAACCTATGATCCATGCCATTACTTGAGCATCTTTTACCTCCCACTTAGCATGTTCATCTTGGTGTGTAGTTTCGATAGGAGCAGGTTTGGTGCCATGAACATGACCCCAAATAACAAAAATATGGAATTGAAAAGTTCAGGCTGAGTAGTTTTTCCCATTAAGTCGAACCAGTAGGACATCAGATTTTTCCATAGATATGAGGCTAAGAAAAAAAATGTTCACGAAGGGCCACTAGTGGACTAAGAAAGATCTTTGAGCTAGAGCAGTGTAGAAAAAAAAACAAAAGATGAGAAACTGCTGGCTAGACTAGGCTAGGATCCTGAGAGGCTCTGATACCATGACAAACTATGAAAAAGGTAGGCCAAAAATGTACCTTTACCTCTTGGAGATTTTCCATATATATATATTGTTTATACATGCTAAAATTTAGCCCTATAACTAAGCTAAATTGTCATAAATTTAGGCTACCCTAATTAATGAGAGAATAACATAATTACATAAATCTAGGCTATCCTAATTAACGAGAGAATAACATAATTACATAAATATGGGCTATTCTAATTAATGAGAGAATAACATAATTACAGCTGCATAATCCCATAGATTACTCTGATATTAATGACCAGCAAATTGCCAATCAATTTTATAGATTACTTTGATATTAATGACTAGCAAATTGCCAATCAATTCTATTGACATGGAATAGACAGAAAGGATAAAAAATATTACGTAGAGTTACTTAATGAGAAGATGAAAAGGAAGATGAGGCAGATAATCATAATTGGAAGATAATGGATATGGAACTAGTAACTACCATCAAGAAGATCCTATAGTTGAAAAGGAGATGAGAGAAAATAGAAAAGGAGGGATAGAGATTAAAGATAAGAAGTTAAAAATGGCCCAGGATTATAGGGAATAGACAGAAAAGACCAAAAATATTATGTAGAGTTACCTAGTGAGAAGATGAAAAGGAAGATGAGGCGGATAATGAAAATTAGAAGATAGTGGATATGGAACTAGCAACTACCGTCAAGAAGAGCATATAGTTGAAAAGGAGATGGGAGAAAATAGAAAAAGGAGGGATAAAGATTAAAAATAAGAAGCTAAAAATGGCCGAGGAGGTGGGCTTAATCAAGCCCTAGCCCTTGCCATGATGACTATATGTTGGAATTGTCAAGGAGTGGGGGTAGCCTTGATTGTTTGAGAATTAAGAGACTTATGTTTCAAGAATAAATCTCAAGTTCTTTACCTAACAGAAAGCAAAGCCAAAGAGAAGAAAATGTGTAACTTGAAGAGGAAGTTAGGTTTTGATGAGTTAGAGGTCATTAGTCCTAGAAGGACAGTAATAAAATTGTGCCTTATGTGGAAGAATATAATCAATATAATTGTTTTGGAGAAATGTCAAAATTTCATTCACGTTAAAATCAAGATAGATAAAGATAATCAAGAGATGTTTGCTATTTATATCTACGCACACCTAGATTTTAGATCTAGAAGGGAGTTGTGGCATGATCTAAAAGCACTTAATCCAGGCAGCAATGTACCTTGGCATTGTATAAGAGACTTTAATGAAATTTTATATCAGCATGAGAAAGAGGGGGTATACTGCACAGTAGGCTCTAAATGTAGTTGTTGAAAGATTTTATGGGTGAAAATGAATTGCTAGAGATGGTAAAACATAAGGGATATTGGTTGTGAATAGATAGGCGTTTAGACAATGAAGCTTGGAATATAATTACATTTATGCAAAAGTGATAGCATTACCAATGGTTGGTTTTGACCATATCCCTTTAATCCTCAAGATCAAACGCGAGATGAAAGAGAGCCTTTAAATTTAAAGCTTATTGGGTGGATCAAGAAGATTTTACTGAAGTTGTGGATCAAGGGTAGAATAAAGGCTCCTTTAGTAGTAACTTAAGTGGGGTTTTCAAAAGACTCAAAGCTGTGGCCAAGAATCTTGAAGAATGGAAAAAGAGAAAGGTAACAAGGCCTAATTTGGAAATCCAAAAGTTGATATCAAAGCTGAAAAAGGTTTAGAAAAACAGAATTAGGCCGAGTACCACTGAGGATATGAAGAAAATCTAGGAAAATATCAATACGTTATGAAAGCGAGAAGAAAAATATTAGGCCCAAAGGGCTAGAGTTAAATGGTTGAGTTGTGGAGATAAAAATTTAAAATTCTTTCACAACACTACTGTTCAAATGAGAAAGTATAATGGAATCCACAGAATAAGAGATAAAGCTAGGGATTGGGAAGAAACTTAGGAAGACATACAGAGAGTGTTCCAAGAATTATATGCTAGTTTGTTCAGCTTTACAAATCTAAATCCAATGCATATTGTGTAAAAGTATACTCCTAGAATGGTTGACTAAAATATTAATTAAAACTTGTTAAAGGAAGTCTCAAGTGATGAGGTGGAAAGAGCTGTGTTTAACCTTAGAGCCATGAAAGCCCCTGGCCCAAATATACTTAATGGAGTATTTTACCAAAATTCATGAAACATTATTAAGGAAGAAGTATGTGCAATAGCAAAGAATTTTTTTGCTGATGAACATCTCCCAACAAAGGTAAATGAAACCTACATTACTCTTATTCCTAAAGTTCAAAATCTTAAAAGTGTGGGGCAATACCTACATTACTCTTATTATTAAAAGTGTAAGATTATGGTGAATAAGATGAAGAATCATATGAATGAAATCATATCTCAAAACTAGAGTGCTTTTGTGAGTGGAAGGCTAATCCAAGACAATATTATGCTAGTGCATGATGCCTTTCATTTTCTCAAGCATAATAAAAAAAGAAGCATTTCATGGTAATCAAATTGTATATGAATAAAGCTTATGACGGGTTGGAATATAGCTTCTTTATATGTGTTTTAAGGGCTTTAGGGTATGAACAGAGATGGATTAATCTTGCTATGGCTTGTGTATCCTAGTTACATATAGAGTTAAGGCAAGATGATTTCTCCTAAGAAATTTTTGAGGCAAGATGATCCACTACCACCCTGTCTCTTCATTCTGGTAGCAAATGCTTTCTCCAGAGCCATTTCTAAAGTAAATATAGATAGAGAAATTGGTGGCCTCAAATTGGATAAAGATGCTACTGAACTTTCCCTTATTTTTTTGTAGATGATTCTATCCACTTTGCCCACGTGAACAAGAATCAAGTTAAAAAGATATGGTTTATTCTGGCCAATTACTCAAAAGCTTCAAGACAAAAGGTGAACTATGATAAATTTGGTAGTGTTAAGCAAATCCACCCCTGACCTCATCAAGAATGAAGTCCAATGAGAGATGGGAATGCCTACTTGGGACAATTCGGGAAAATACCAAGGGCTACCTGCTAATTAGGGTTGATAAAAAAGAGAGCTATGAATTGGAACATGGAAAGAGTGATTAATAAACTATATAGTAGGAACAATATGTATCTTTCTTAATGAGGAAAGGAGAAGCTTATTAAGGTTGTCATCCAAGTTATTCCCTCTTATACTATGTCAATCATTTTGCTCCTAAAAACTTTTTGCTCAAAGTTATGTGTTGAGATGGCTAAATTATGGTGGAGGAATACGACAAAGAGAAGGGTACTCATTGGGTGAAATAGGACATTTTAACAAAAATTAAGAAAGAAGGTAGATGTGGTTGAAAGACTTTAGAAGTATGAACTTAGACCTTATCGTCAAACAAGTTTAAAGGTTAATGACGGACCCTAACTCTCTATGGCCAAAAATCCTATGGCAAATGTACTTTCCCAATTCCAACTTCCCATGAGCTAGAAGGGGAAGATGTGCCTCATGGGCATGAATAAGTATCATAGAAGGCATAAATTTCATTTTGAAACATTGCTGATAGAGAATAGGAAATAGGGAGCAAATAAATATTTGGGGGCATAGATGGGTTTCAAGTGGCCAAGTTCTAACCAAGGATTTTGATAGTAATTTACTTAAAGTGGCCCAAAGTTGTAAATCTTAGAAGATTGAGATCCTTAGGGAGTGTATGCCTAGCCAAGTGATGGAAGAAGTTCTAGCTATTCACATTCTAACCCTAAACATTGAGGATAAGCTTTGTGTGGCCTTACTCTGGTTATGGGGTTTATAATGTGCAAAATGGGTATGAAAGGCTCAGATTACAAGAGAAAGAAAAAAGTAGAGACAAACATTCAACCTCTACCTATGTTAACCCCTTGTTGTGGAAGATTATGTGGAAGTTTTATGCCCCCACAAAAGTTAAGATTTTTATATGGAAAGCCTTCAATGGTGTCCTCCCCACCAAAAGCAACCTGATCAAGAGAAAAATGGAAATTGATCCTACTTATCCGATTTATGGTAATTTTGCAGAGACTATAGAACATCTGTTCTTGGAGTGTGATTCGGTGAGGCTCACTTGGTTTGGGACTGAATTTGTGTGTAGTTACCTCCAGGAAACTCCCAGGTTTGAAGAATGGTTATGGTATAATTTAAATTATTACCATGGCAGCCCCCTCGCAGAGTTGGCAGAAAGCTCTCTCTCGCACTGCGAAGCATTCCAAATCAAAAAATATTGTGCGAGATGGATATCTTGTATTTGCTTTCTTTAGAAAAGTTTTTCCTCTCATTAAGAGAGTTTTTTACTTCTATCAGGGAAGGATTTTCCTCTCTTTAGAAGATGTTAAGAGTTTGAATGTTTTATATTTCTTTTATTCAGATTTACAACATTGAGTTTTAGATCTACATATTTGAACTCAGATATGAGTAAAAGAAGATCAAATCTACAACACTGTTCTTACGAGGAGTAGAATAATACTGAAGAGAGTTAACCTTTAGAAAACATTGGGAGGTGTGTTGTCTCTTCATTGTTATATCTCTTTTTCTTCCTATTTTTAGTATGTTGTAATAATTGTATTTTTAAATTTTGAGATGTAATACTTGTTATATTAGAATTTGAGAGATGTGTTGCTTCTATAAATTCTAGTCATAGTACTAGTTTGTTTGTATTTTGTCTTCAGAAGTTGTAAGATATGTTTATCCTATTTTTGTTTTTTGTTTGCTGGCCTTAATGTCTATCTTGATGTATGAATAGTGATATTCTATTTGTAAAAAAAGAAATACAAATATTTCTAAATTCACCATCCAAACATAATATACTGCTTTATGAAATCTATAGTGGTTTTAAATGTTTCATATTACTTCTCCTAATTTGATTTGACGGCAGTATATAGCAATACCCTGGTAAATATATTACTTACTATTTTTCCTTCTTACTAGATTCAACCCAAAAGTAATACCCATTTTATTCACGCACTCCATTGTATATAAAATCCAATATTCAGGTTGTCTTCTTCAAACGTAGTTTATTAATTAAATATAACATAAAAGCATGACTAAAAATTGTAAGATATAGTACTAGCTAGTTGTAATACAGATTTTGAATATGAAAAACAAGCAAATTGTACAAGTTGTAATAACTATGGGAATTTTACTATTCCATCCACGTCTATTCAAAGGGAATGTAATTAATTAGGCTGGTTGATATTATTGTCATCATTAAAATTGGGATGTTTAATTGTTATAAGTAAAATTTATGATTTTTCTTTAAATATTTTGTTAAATATTATTTGTTCTAATGATGCCTTGAGGTGGTTGATGATTCTTTACAATAAATACTTCTTCCAAGTTTCTACATTGAATGAATATTGTGATTTCTTTACTGCTTTTCCTCTTGCAAATAGTAGTGGTTTTCAATAGTTTGTAATTCTTTTTTTTCCTACCTGAAGTAATTAGTTGGACTTATATTATCTTTAAATTTTTTTTTGAATATTTATTCATAAAAAAATTGATTAGAAAAGAAACAATTTATTTCTAGTTAATTAATTAATTTTCATCAATAAATAATATTTTTAACGGAAAATACTGTGAAAAATGTAATTGATTGCTAAAGTAGGGGTCACACAAATTCAATTCTGTTGCTAATTAGCGAGGAATTTTTTTATTAAATGCCCAAAATAGTTCAGTTATAATCTGTTTAATGCAGTATACTTTTTTTTTCCAATAAGAAAATAATGCTCCTTTCTAATAATACAATTTAAAATTACAATCTGACTTGATTTCAGAACTAGCTAACAACAACAATAATTAAGTTTTTTTTACTAGGTGGGGTCAGTTACATGGATCAAACGGTGTTACAGTGGCCTATCATGAATGAGATCAATAGATAGGTTATTAATTATTAAATTATTCTTAATAGTTTCACCTATTGTTTTCTTTGATCTCTTTCTACGTCTAACTATCAGACTATTCTCCATTTGATATATTCTTCTCACTAGGGCTTCTGCAGATCTTTTCCATACATGACCAAATCTCCTTAAGTGAGATTTCACTATCTTTTAGGGGTGTACATAGGTTCGGTTCGGTTTTGGACCTCAGCCCAACCGAACCGACCATAAAAAAAAAAATTGGACCTAATCGGTTCGGTTAGGGTTCATAAAACCGAACCGCCAAAAGGCGGTTCGGTTTTTTGAAAAAAAAATTTTTTTTTTGCCAAATTTTTTTAATTTTTAGCCCATTTGAATTTTTTTGAGCCTATTTTTTTTTTTAAATTTTTAGGCTTATTTCGAATTTTTTGGGCCCATTTCAAAAAGTTTGAAAAAAATTACGTAAAATATTTTAAAAATATAATAAAAAATAAATTTAATAATATAAATTAAATATATTAAAAATAATTTGGTTTGGTTCAGTTGGACAGTCCCAACCGAACCAAACCGAACCGAACCGGTCGGTTTAAAAAAAAAAATCGAACAAAACCGATTTTAATTGGTTTTGTTCGGTTTTTGATCGGTTTGGTTCTGTTCGGTTCGGTTTTGAACACCTCTACTATCTTTTTCACAATAGGTGCTACCTTAACTTTTTCTCTGATGCACTCATTTCTAATCATATCTCTTCTGGTGTATCCATATATCCAATGCAACATTCTCATCTCTGCAACGTTGAGTTTATCTTCATGTTGTCTTTTGATCGCCAAACATTCAGTACCATACAATATAGCAGGTCTTATAGTTGTATGGTAGAATTTTTCTTTAATTTTGAATGGTACTTTTTTTATCACAAATGACACTCGAAACTTTCCTTCATTTCATCCAGAAAGTTTGAATCCTATGGTTTACGTCCTCTTTTACTTCGCCATCATTTTGTATAATAGACCCAAGATATTTAAAACTTGTAATTTGTTTTAGTATATAGTCTCCAAATTTTACATCTAAATTCGTATTTGTTCGCCTTTTACTAAAAATACATTCTATATATTCTATTTTATTTTTACTTATACGAAAACCATGTGTTTTTAATTAATGCAAACAAGATTGCATAACATAAACCAAATAACACAAAAAATAACTTGACAATTCAGACTACTCATACCTTAACCTTTATTATTGTTGTTATTATTTCCAATCGCTCCATATATCCACACCAAGTTTATGATTCTTCAAAGCAATAAAGTCAAAGCTTATATAATTTGTCACACATCATAGATCTAAGTTTCAATAAGGAACATTAACAGGGAACTCCTGGATCTCGTCCTTCCATGGACTTTTCTCCAATGCTGGGTCAATGATGTTCATTGCTAGCGACACTGCACTGTTACACTTGAATCCAGATCCAAAAACAATTTGCCAGATTCTATCTCCCTTTTTTATTCTTCCCTTTGCCTCACAGTACTAGTAAGCCAACTCGTACCACGCAGAACTTTATGATGTATTCCCAAACCTATGAAGCATCATCCTTGAAGGCTTCATGTTTGCTTGCATCTTGTCTAGCACTGTTCTTCTTCCTGGATGAATGCAAAAATGCTTGAAAGCCAGTTTAAAATCTGGAACGTAGGCTTTAATCTTCTTCATTTTAAAGAATTTTCTTCCCATTAAAGTTGCCAAAAACTTCACTTTCTCAAAGATCGGGAGGACTAGCGGCCCAAGCAATGTGATGTGGATTTTTAGCGCTTCACCAGCATCATTCATAAGGATTTTTGAGAGTGCAACTCCTACTTTCTTTTCATCATCTTCTGCTTGAAATACACAATTGTAACAGTTATCATGAACACCCAGATGGGTACGAAGTGTGTGAAAGAGCTGATATTTGGAGTAGTAAGAATCAGAAGAATGGCTCGAGAGGAGGACTGCGGAACCACCCATACGAAAGAGGCAATTTCCCACTACCATTGAGGGGCCGTTGGCCCATTACGTGTTTGAGATGCCATTTTCCGTGCTCACCACCAAGGCATAGGAGTTGGGATGTGACTGTCAGATAACGGCCAAGTTTCCTTCAGAAATAGGAACCAATAATATTATAGGGCGTGTTTGGTTGGATAGAATAGTTTGAGTGGGAATGGAAGAGAGAATGGAAAGAGGAATGGAAAAAGGAATGAACAAAGGAATGAAATTTTTTACCATGTTTGGTATACAATGGAAAAATGAAAGGAATGGAAAAAAAACTGACAAAATGACAAAATTAACCCTAAACATTAAATAATAAAATTATAAGTTATTTAAAAAAAATCCCCTCGGCCTTCTCTTTGCTTCAGCTTCAGTGTGCTCCAGCCTCTTCTTCGAGAAATACCCCATCGGCCACTCCCAGCAACGCGCGATTCCACCGTTAGCAAAGCCGTGCCGTTGCCGGCGTCACCGCGAGGAACCCAGAAACCCTTTCCACCATTTTCCCCCTGGTCTTGAACCCACCTCGAGGAACCTAGCAGCCCTTTCGACCGCAAGGAACTCATGCTTTACCTGTCTTCCATATAATCCCAGGTAATCGTTATGGTCTTTATGGTTCTGGTATATGTTTTCGAAATTTTCATATATGAGGACGGTATAGAGGGTGTTTGATGAAATGCCAGACTATAATTTATGCCCATTTCTATCTTTCACTTTTTGCCGTCTTCATGGTGTCTGGGAATCGCCCACTTTGATAAGAAGATGGCTTTCAATTCGATTCTGGGCTATCATCCCAATTCGATTCTCAGTACTTTCGTGCTCTTTTCTTGTCCATTTGGTCTCTGCTCTGTGAATGATCAAGTGGGTACTGATGATAGCTTTAACTGTTTCCAGCTTTAGCTTCCCCAAGACTACGCTCAGGCCCTTTGATTTGCGATATATCAGAGGTGGGTAAACCTATTGGTAGTGACCCCACTGTTCATAATATGCTTGCTTGATTTGCTCTGTTATTATTGTTCATGGACCATTATCTGGTGTGAAGTCTAATTGGTCACTGTTGAATTCTTAAAAAATAGATGAATTTATGGTATTAAGGAGTCTTGGGTTATTTTCTCATCAAGTGTAATGAGTGGAAGATGATTGTGTAAATGTTTTGTTTGTCTCCATGACAGGGAATAGATTAGAAGAATACCTCATTTAGGGAAACTTAGGAGACTGGCAACTTGTTTTGTTGGTGTTGATAATCTCAATCTTCTATTTTCTGTTATCGAGATTATAGCTTAATTCCCCTTTAAAATCATGCAATGGTTTGTATATCACTACAAGAAGCAAGACTTTCCATGATTACTACAGAGTTTGGTCACCAAAAACCTTAAATTTGCCAGTGAATGTCTTGTTTCTTGTAGTGTATGTAGATTAATTGTCAGTAATTGCCATAGACATTTCAGAAAAGGGTAAATGGATGGCAGTATTTTATCATTGTAGCCTTCTTCAGTGGAAGAACCATTTTATCATTTGTTCAGAGGTAGGATACAATCTTATTTTGTCATATGTTCTTTTATTGTGATGTACTTAATTATGTCTTGATGACAAATTGCCATGGTTCAGTTCCTAATTTTATGCTAGGTGACGTGTGAATTACTCATATGTTCCTCTTTCTATCTATGCTAGTGATTGATAATTCAAATGTACTTTCTTGTTTGTTTCTGTGTTGTGGGATTTAAGCCACCAGATTTCTTAGAATTTTAAATTTATATTTAGCTACTATCCATGAAATCCCCATATGAGCTTGAATTGGATGATAGTCAATTTTGCTCCATTTTCTTTTGCTAGTTTTCAATTGGATAGATGAGAAATAGATAGCTCAAGAAGTTGAACATTTTTTGGGTCCTGGAAATTTAATATGTTGATTAACAGATACAGCTTATGTTATTTGGGGGAAAAAAGGAAAAAGTTGCTATCAGCTATTATGGACTTACACTTACATCGCTATTTAAGATTGAGATAAACTTAATATCAAAAGTTCAATTCTTAATACTGTCAAAGTCTGGAGAACTCTTTTGTAAAGAAAAAA
Organism: Gleditsia sinensis; assembly: GCA_037074535.1. NCBI lineage: Eukaryota > Viridiplantae > Streptophyta > Magnoliopsida > Fabales > Fabaceae > Gleditsia > Gleditsia sinensis. The sequence goes on along the minus strand of CM073475.1, from coordinate 6,313,746 downwards.
ATAAAGGGAGACTTAATATCAATGATATCCATCTTCAAAATAACAGGCATTCTTTTTTTTTTTTCTTTTTTTTTTGTATTAACTAAATCTCAATCTCATGGAGATCAACGACATTCATTATTTGTTTAAATGCCTTTGTTGTTTTGAGTCTTTTGTTGAAGGGTCATATAAGTTTTTGCCACTATCTGGCCAAAGGGTAATGGACCCAGGCAAAAAAGCAGCCTTGAGCTTTGTGATTGAGGTACACTATCTAAATGGAAAGGGTCGGTCTTTGCTTTCTAGTGCCATTGTTGCCACTGTTTGAGGGATCTTGACGGTTCATCTCATTGCTGTCCTTTCGTGTGCATTACAGAAAATTGATGGCCCCGTTCCTCAGAAGGGACTCTACTTTAAATGGTATATATGTTTTCTATTCAGTAGGTACGGATCATGGACTGTGTGATGTAACCTTTTGGGATTGGTCTTTGCATGTTTTCCAGTAGTCTCTTCCTCTGCAGTTAATATCTTGATTTACTATAAGTGATGTCTCCTCCTAATTAAGGGGAGACAAACAGATTGGGTTTTGATAATCATGCATCATGTAGTTTGAATATGAATCAATATATGCATCATTATTGTTGTACCAAAGAAATAACAACATTGTTCTTTTCCAGGTTTGACTACTGAATTATGTCACGAGCTTCAAGTCACCAGAGTTCTGGGAACTTTCAGAGCATCCCCGTTGTGTGTTTTTGTGGGCAGCAAGCTTATCAACTTATGGCTTTCACAGATGACAACTTCGGAAGGAGATTTTTAACTTGTGCAAACTATCGGTCAATTGGGCGATGTAACTTCTTCAGATGGGTAGATCCTCCTATGTGTGAACATGGAAGACGTGTACTCGACAAATTGAGGCAGCTACGAAATTTACCGAGATCAAGTCGAGAAAGGATAAATCGTAATGGTGGGAATGCAGAGAACTCATGGAGCTTCATTCGCCTTGCGTCATTGTGTGCTTTGTTGGTTATTGTAGTAGGATTTTGGATGAATGACATAATCAAATTTTGAGTTTAGTGATACAAAAATTTATCAATGTATCTTGTAAACACTTGTCTGACTATAAGTAAGATGTATTTCTTTTTTGTTATTAATGTATCTTGTAAACATTTGTCCTCCCATATGTAAAATATTTTCCTTAATTGTTATGGGTGTGGTTAATATATATACCATTTGTAGCCCCAAGAAAAAGTGCAAGTGCTTGTGGTTAAGGAATTATCATTCATATATATACCATATGTAAAATAGACTTGGGCATTTCCAGCTAGTTCAAATATACAACTATACTATCACAGAGATTAAATCAACAAAACATGCTAGCTGCGTCAGCAAGATTTTCTCCTTTTGGTGTTGAGTGACATTATATGACTCCTGCAAGGTGAAAAAAAAATCCAGCATTCCACAGTCAAGTGAAAACAGAGATATATGTATCATAACATAAAAAAGCGGATGGTGACATCAACATGAACAAGATCCATGGTTGCATGAGGAAGTAGATGTTTCAATGAAGTAGAGTCTTCGCCTCTTGCCTGGAAAAGACATCCTTAGGCCAGCACATATATAACATATGAAGTAGATGTTTCAATGAAGTAGAGTCTTCAATGAAATAAAAGATCTCTGTTCAAGGAAAACAAGTAAAAACATGCAAGCCACATACCAAAAGAGATAGAATCTGCAATGGCACTTCGATAGAAGACAATCTGGCACTATACCCTAATATTCAAATGTTAAAGTAAATAGCTTGCTTTTAAGGGGTAAACACTAAACAACTTTAATTAGGCCATCACATATATAACATGAGTCATAACAAAATAACATACACAGGAAATTCAAATCTTCAAGATTCAAATGCAAATTTACATAGTATGAGTGTAGAAACAAACTTGTGCAGGAATGCATCCACTCATAATGGACAACTTCTCAGTACATCCTTTTGTAAGCTAACCATAGGATTAGATGCTCAAATTGACATTGGTTACAAAGGCATCAATACAGACGAGACAGCAACAGTAGCTAAATTAGATGCCATGTATATCGCTAACAAAACCATCAGATTATAACGGGCAATTCAAAAGAACAAAAATAACATAACAAAAATAGAATTAGCATAACCTGAAGATGTTATAAATCTCAGGGTGGGAAAAGTAAATGGTGAAACATAGTAATCACCTCATCACAGCATGCAAAATTTGCAATAGAAAACTAAATTGACACTAATACCCTGTATTCAGAAGAAATTCTTAAAACTTACCTAGCAAACCCTTTATGTACCCTTGTTGCAAGCAGGGAAGATAGAATGAAAGAGGAACCCAAACATAATATTCAAAAACATTATCCATAATATCCACTAAACAATAGATAAAACAAGGTTCAAAACCTGTGACCTACTTGATGCAAATGATTTACATACTATCCACTGAACAATAGAGAAAACAATGTTCAAAACTCAAAATCCACTACAATTGACTCAATTTAATTCAATACAATCAACTGAACACATAACTACTTGATGTAATCACGTATGATGATTTCCTTAACATTCGGTGGGAAGGTGGGGAACATTTACAACATCGATTCATCTTTGCCTATCATCGTGGCCGCCTTCGCCATCTCCTGTATTGTGAAACCTGGGATCTTAGTCAACTCTTCCCATAATTTTCGTCTCATCTCAGCTATGTTTGCCTGGTGTGCAATACGACGAAGCTGGGTTGCAATCTCCATTGTCGATTCCTTGCATCCCTTTTACAGCAAATCAAAACCAGTGGACAGAGAATCCGCAATGACATCACTGTCGTTCCGACATCTTTTGCGCGAGCTTGAAGTCACTTCAGTACCTGGAGTTGATGGTTGCTCAGACTGCTCACCATTATGCTCATCGTCTTGATTTATATTCATTTCTCCAAGGCCATCAATCCCTTCATCAGCATTTGCACTCGCGTCGGTATTCAAAATATCAGCTATGGTCTGAGCATCCCTCCCAGAAGCCCTATCCTTCGCCCAGAAAATGCAGAGATTTTCAAAATGAGGAAATGCCTTAAATCTGAAAGGAGCTGCTTTCTTGTGTGACTGCATGAAATAAATGAAAATTAATAAGAATGTAATATTTCCAAAATGAAAATAATAATTATATGATGAATCATTATAACCCAAACCTTTAGGTACTCATCCCACACTGCATTCGGAGCTGTCACAGTATTTGTATCAGGATTCCAACCAAATCCACTAGTATTTGGCCCATGGATCATGTCATAGACAACTTGCCAAGTTGTCTTCAGTGTTTTCAGCCTCGATTGTATGTGGGGCATTCCTTTTATCCCACACCCAGGAGCTTTCTCATTTATGTACCCTTCAATGTAGGTCAAGTAGTCTGGCCGAAATCCATTGTCCACCATATATTTCCCATCGGTCTTCATCTGTACAAGACACTGTACCAGTAAATTATCTTGCTCGGCAGTCCAAACGTGCTTGCTTCCCTGGCTACTGCTCATGTCCTCCATTAAAGCACTACAACAAATAAACTCAACAGCAGTGAAATAATATAAATATAAAGCAACAATAAATTACAAGATAAACATTACAAATAGCAGTGATATAGATTACTTCAAAGTACAACCTCGCAAATAACATAATATCAAAGTACAATCTCAAATATAATGTAATGTTAGATTACATAAAAATAAAAAGTTCATACAAGCGTCCTATTGATTCAGACGACAAACGTCCTAAACTCTTCTAAAATCATTAAACATTTCATTAGCTAGATGATCACGCCAGTTGCTCTAAGCGTCAGATGTTTCCATAGTTAATATCTGGTTGTCCTCCTCAAATTGATTCTCATTGTCATACTCAGCCTCCATATCATGTATGGGATCATTTCTATTGTATCTCTTACACAAATTATGTAGCATACAACATGCCATGATGACACGATTATGTGTTCTCACAGGATAGAACGATGGATGCCTAAGTATAGCCCAACGATTTTTCAGCATCCCAAAACACCATTCAATGATATTTCTTGCTGATGAGTGTTTCATATTGAAATGCTCTTGTGCAGTGTTCGGTTGACGCCCCTCTCTCCACTCATTTAAATGATATCTTTGACCTCGATATGGTGCTAAAAATCCCTCACAATTTGTATAACCAGCATAAACCAAATAGTAAAACCCTACATTAAAAAAGTGTGTAAATTCAAATAGTTAGCTAATATAGTTTAATGATACTTTCCATTTAAAAAAAATTTGTGTAAACATACAGACCATGTGGAACTTTTAGTCCACCATTTACTCGGCTAATTGCATCACGTAAAACTCTGCCATCCGCTGCAGATCCTTTCCATCCAGGGAAGACGTAAATAAACTCGCCATCTTGTGAGCAAACTCCTAGTACATTCGTGGATATCATCCCTTTTCTATTACGATATTTTTCTTTTTGATCTATTGGTACTTTGATCGGTATGTGAGTTCCATCAAGGGCACCGAGACAATTCTAGCATCCATATAAAAACTATTTGCGTTAGAAATAATAGTACAAATATTGAAGAATAACCTTTTAAGAAATTTGGTCAAATCAAGTATAGATTTTATACTAACCTTGAACCATTTCCATCTATTATCTATTGAATTCTCACCAACTGGCTCTGCGATTTTAAACAACTCTCCATGCAACCGCATCATAGCTTTCAAAACTAAGTGAAAATACCTACTAATTGTCTCCCCAAACCTCCCAAACTCATACTGTATGACTCTATTCTTAACGTCATGTGTGAGAATGTGAAGAAACATCACTACTTGCTCATCAACCAACATATTTTTTGAAGGTTTTAATCCCCCAATATTATCAAGCATGAAACAGAGGCGATCAAATGTTGACCTATACATTCTAATTTGATTATAACACATACTGTTAGTAGAGTGAACCATATTTCTAAGGTGGACCCTCTTTTGGTGAAAATCTATATTGTATCTGGCGGTGGGCCTACGCATTAACCTACGACGATGAAGGATCATAAGCACACAAATTATAATGCGCATTTTACGTAATGTGTTAGCCATTTATAACCACCAGTATAATACAATATACAAGACTTGTGCAGTTGTCTCGTCCATTCCAGAAAGGAGAAAATATACCTTTAAAAATATAAAGAGAGATGATTACAATGTGCGGTGGGAAATAAACAAAGAAAGACATTAATATGCTTTTTAAACAATGAGTTTCTGGAATATGATTATTATTTGACACACAAGATGATTGGCACTCACTATATGCTTTTTAAATAAACAAAGAAAGACATCAATATGCTTTTTGCTTTTTGTATTATAAATAGTTCTATAGTTACTACCTACGAATCAGTTGCTCTTCCTCCAAATTAGATTAGCTCCCACTGGCTAATGGCTATTGAAAAATAGATGAAACTCAAATGTAAAGACAAGAAATGACTAGGTACCGAAAAGCAAAAGACTTGAATCGTTATACTGGTGATTTGGTTGATTATGCTTCACTTATATCGTTAGACTGGTGATTTGGTTGATTATGCTTCACTCATTACTGCACTAATTTTTCCTTAGTGACCTATTGGTGTGAATTAATAGGTTCTGATTTGGTTCGTGCATGTATGCCAAAACACAAGATCAAGCTCCATCATTACTATTTTAATTACAGTGATACACCTATAGGAAATTTTTCTTTTTTTTTTGGCTTCAGGTAGAATCAACTTTCCAAGAATCTAATTGTTTGACCTTCAACTAGAGCAAAACTGCATAAAGCTACTTTGTTGATCATTAAAATTTTTTCCATCTATAACTTATGATTGAATGACTTTCATTGGTAGATGGCTCATCTTGATTCCTACTTACCTTCCCAGATTCATGACTTGTGCCATTTCATCTTCTATTCACATACTTTGAAATTTTGAACTTTGGAAGAGTTGCAGCAAGTAACCATGAACTTTCAAGTCTATTAATTAAACCCTTGAACTATGGGAAATCTTGAAATAGGGGATTGTATTTTTGCAGAGAAATGAAACCCCGCAAATAAGGCCCACATCATTTGACTTGAATCTGAACGTTGATTAGAGTAACACTTAAGCAAGACATTTAAGTAATTATTTCATATGTATTATATATACCATGATGTCATCCAAACACAACATTTTCTACTAGTTGAAAATCAGCTTGTTCAATCTCCTATCATATAGTGCTTTTATATTACTCTTATGGGCATGAAACTTAAGCAGAGTTTGGGGTATTTAGTAAAATGCATGTGCTACTCTAAATCAAGCACTTTTAAAGTATTACTTTCTGTTGTAGAACTGTCCTTCGTTTAGCAATTCCAAGCTTTATAGACTATACAATTGTCGAGCTCGAGCTAATACAAATTTTGTGATTGCAGAATTGTCACCACTTTTTCAACACAAGAGTTATACAAAGGAGGATGCAAACAATCAACATGTTATCCAATCAGTGACAGATCAGATCTGTAAAACCAAAGATAAAAGAATGATGAATTTTACCTTGAGGACGATTCTTACAAGAGATTTTCACGGATGCTTGATGGAACCCACGAACAATGAGGACTAGAAAAAGAAGAAGATCCTGAGATGGAACCCGCAAAGAAGGAGAATGAAGGCACCCGAGCTGCGCTGAGATGGAACCCACGAAGAAATCGAGCTGAGCTGAGATGCAACCCACGAAGAAGGAGAACAAAACAAACGCAGCTGAGATGAGATTGGAACCCACGAAGAAACCAAGCACGCAGAGATGGAACCCTGGAGAAGGAGCACGCAGAAGGAACCAGAGAAAAAGAAGAAGATGGGAAAGGACCACACAGGATATCGGGGGAGCACGCAGAAGGAACCAGAGAAAAAGAAGATGGGAAAAGAGCACACAGGATATCGGGGGGGGGGGGGAGGAGGGCTGGGCTGTCTTTTGGGCGATGGAATACCACATTCCATTGTATTCACGGTGGATTGCTTATTCCATTAAAGAATGGAATCCTGCATTCCATGGAAGGCTTATTCCACTAAACCAAACGTTGCAATTTTGCTTTCCGTCTACCTTTCCCTTTCCTTTCAAGTGAACCAAACGTGCCCATAGTTCATTAGGCATTAAGGCTTGAGATCCGACAGATTCTTCGATACACTTGGAGCCTAGTTGGTCTAGCTATTGGGACGAAAAAAAGTTCTTGTTTATCAGAAAATTTATTATTATTATTTTTTCAAATGTGTTTGATCAAGACATAAAACTAATGCTAGCAGAAAATATTTTTCTACTATGGAAAGGAAGCAAAAAAAAAAAAAATTTGAACTTGGAAGTAAAAGCGGAAATAGAAAATTAATTTTCTTTGGACAACAGGGCCTCTTTCATTACCATTTTTAGAACAAATTGTTGTTTTTTTTTAATAAAACATGATTGAAAATGGTGTAAAAAAATAGAAACTTTAACATTTTTTTTTAAAAAAGACTCTTTTGTTCAATTATTTTGAAGATGACAATATTTTTTGGTAATTAAGGTGGGAATTTTGTGATTAGATAAGTTCATTAATAACATTGTACTAAACGTTAGACTATCATTTTGTTATTCTCTTTCATTAAGTTCAGCCGATATCATTTTATATAGGGATATAAATACTAGTTGATTTTTTGAAAATTAATTAATATTAAATTATATTTCTCGTTTTGAGAGTAATCTAGACAATTTTTTTGGAACACATCAAGAAATTTCTTAATCACTGGAACCTGATCTATATTGTATATTTTATATCAACATCTCTCATTATTGCCAAATATCATTGGCACCCTTTTTTGTAATAATGTATAGGCTGTTAAAGTTGAAATTAAATTACTGAGTACATACTTTCACTAATTGTTCACTACTTACAACTTCTTTACTAACCTTTTATGCTATTGATGACATCTTCATACTGTATTAGCTAGAACACACTTCAGAACACTTAAACAAGGTCAACCCATTTTGACTTTATTCTTTAACATGCTTATGCAATGTCTTAACAATCAATCGTAAACAACTTATGTTTATCTAAGAATCCTTCACATGAATTACCCATTTTGCATCCCTTAAATTTTAAATTTCTATGGGCAAACCTTCCTTTCTCATAATACTTGTACATAATATTATTGAAAATCAAACTGTTTTCGAATATTTTATATCAACAAAATATATCATTGAAAAGGATTATCTCCGTAGATTCCCTACTCTCAAATTCAATCCACCCCACAGCTTGTAAATTCCAATTATATGTGCAAGTTTCAACACATACATAAAAAAAATTCTACCATTTCCAAAACACATATACTTTATTACAAACCATTATCTTGGAGTTAACATCCATGATCATATCATAACCTACTATCAATATTGTATTAGCCATTCGTCATATTGTTTTACATAAGCAAATCAAACAACCAATTCAAACCTTCTTAACATCCAAACAAGCCATTACCTTTGTGTTCAGATGGAATTTTCTTATTTTCAGCTAATTCTTTGTACCCAAGAGGATTATCTTTTTCACTATTCATCAAAACGTGTTCAAAAGCTGAACTGGTAGTCCACACTTAAGAGGCACCATCTAGGACATACGCATCGATGTTTAAACATTGCATACCTAAGGATAAGAGACAGAAGGAGGAAGAGGACACACTTTATAGAATTCAACAACATCACCGTGAATATAAATATGTCCGCGTTACATATCCATACTTAAAATCCTACTACAGAATCATTTGGTCTGATAGCTATAGGAAAACCTAATGCTCTGATACAAACTTATCACGCCTCCAATTTAAGGACATATGAAACACATGCTTTACAAACATATATTTGCCATAACATGTATAATACACTCTTTTATCATTGAAAACATTTATATATAGATATTCCTATGTATACACAATATACATACCAAATTTATAAATATCAGAGTAACAACAGAAGTAAGAATCCTGTCTATGGCATTTAGAGCATACTCTAGAGTACAAGTACAATATAACCAAAAATCTACGAGCCTTGAAAACAAAATAGGCTCACCAGAGAATAGGTCGCCTAACTGATCATCTTTCTGAAGGGAAAAGACTAAACTTTGTATTTTTATTTGCAAACTGTAGAAATATCGTGTAGTGAGTTTGACAATTCAGTGAGTAAATAATACCTCCTATGACCTCTTAGGTCAGATGTACTCATATATTAAAATTTATCACATAGAAAATTACAATTCGTAAGTATATACATATAGGACTCGCATTTCAAATATTCTCAGTTTAAATCACATTCAGATATCCAAAATTATATGCAATACGGTATGATCATTATTTAAATATTATTATGCATCAAAATATTTCTCATGAAAACATTAGGAGGATCTCATATCAGAGTTTAAGTCCTTCCGTATTTTGATGTTGTAGAATTTGTCTAAATTCAGCATTTCAGCTAAAGTTTACCCTACCACCATTCAAGAGGATACGCAAAGGGACTTTAATATGGACAATTTTTAAGTACACAGCAAGGGAGGATAAATCACATATCATATAGTGGCATCTTGTCCAAATAAGAGGCATCCCATTCTCCTCACATATCATGTCCTGTGTGTTGGCTGTCACATGGGGCTAGCACCACTCCTACTAGTTGAGGTGTTAAGGTGCACCAGGATTAACATCACCTGTTGTTAACAAACAATGTTTCTAATATGATTCTTCCACAAAAATCATATTTGCACATATGCTATATCGTTCAAAATAGATGTTTCAATATAATATAAAATTTTCAATCTCAATATAATTCTTCTGTCAAAAATTTTCGAATCAAGGTTATTACATATATATGTTCTTTTTCAAGGCAATCTTATAACTTTACATATCAATATCACGTGCACAATATATTTTCTTTACCATATGATAAGCTATACATTTAAAATCACATATTCAATGAGTTCAAAAATTCATTTTCAAAACCATACTCTTATTGAACTATATGTCAAATAGTAAACAAATAAGGTAATTTAATCTATTTCAGAGACATATAAAGTATAAATAACTTGTAAATAGAATCAATTATATATTTAAAATTCAAGAAGAACATAAAGTAAGTCAAAGAAAGAATTATCTACTTACAAGGTAAGGATATAGGTTAGATAGCTTCAAAATACACTTTTTCAATTCTTTTTTTGTCACTTATTGACACCACAGTTGTCAAAATCATGCGATTCGTGATTCAAATCGCATGATTTAACTTGATTCATATACTCAACAATTTTAATGGCTGGGTGAATCAAAGTTCAACCGGAGTCGACACTTGAATCACTAAAATTGTGCGATTCAGACTAAGAATAATAAATTACATGACTCTGGCCTAAATGCTTCCAGTTGGATTGCGCAATGCAACCTGAATAACATTTACAACATTTTTTGATTTTTTTATAAAAAAGAAAAAGACAAAACATTGTTTTTTTGTGTTCAGTCTTATAGTTTCCCATTAGGAGTCATATTAGTGATTTTCATACCCAATTTAAATATAATGCTTGCATGTGAGAACTCTTCTTTTCCAAGAAACTACTTTCTAAAGTCTGAATACAATTACCAATCCCATATTCCATTTGCTAAAGAGGCTTTGACAATTTGATGTAATTTTGAAGCTTTGTGACTGTGTTGCTTCGCTATTGGTAATTTGGTATTGTTAGACCCCTTATACGGTTACAATATTAGAGAAGATACAAAAATTCATTTTTTTGTGGGGGAGGATTATGTAAGAGATTCAAAAATGATCTAAACATGCTTTTAAACTCAAAACAACATGTATAAATCAAGTAAACACGAAATAAGAAAGAGTTACACCAACCTTTAGCCATTGCATTTTTTTCTCTGTATTTTCAACTTGAAAGAATTTTTCCAAGCTAGATTTGGTCTCTGTGATGGTGCACAATGATTTTTCTTTGTACCAAAATAACTCAGGGACCCCTTTATTTATAGAAATTATTCCAACAATTTTAACCATTATAGAGTTATTAGATGCAATAATAGTGGAATTATTGGGAGACAATGTGGGTCATCATTATCATAATAGCCTATCCATAATATGAGATAATGATATGTAAATGTTGCTAAAGTTGGCAAATTGCCCATCCATTGCAATGAGTATTTGGACCACACAATAGTTTACATTCTCCAATTTGGTCCGAATATCCCTAAGTTTATGAAGAAATTTAAATGCACGAATCATGGAGGTTGGTCCTCTATATTCAAGTATTACCTTCCATGTATTACAATGCACTTGTTTTCAACAACTTTAATGAATTAGCCTTATGCTTATTCTGGGTCCTCTTAATGTTGATTTTTCTCTAAACATAAATGTATACACAAAATGAGAAAATCAACTACAATTGAATAAATACTTTATTACAAATGATATATATAATTTATACATCAAATACTTAATATGGAGCATAGTTCCATTCTTATTACATTATCCCTAAAACTTGTAGGTGGCATGCCTTTTGTCAGAGGATCAGCTATGATCAACTCAGTCTTAATGTGTTCAATGGAAACTTTATTTTCCTTGACACGTTCCCGAATAGCTAAGATGTGTTTACTTCGACTTCTACTTTTGTTATTCTTAGTTAGAAAAATTGCAGCCGAGTTGTTGAAATACATTCTCAATGGCCTAGAAATTGAATCTACATTTCTAAGACCAGTAATAAAGCCTTTGAGCCATACACCATGCGAAGTTGCCTCAAAATAAGATACAAATTCAGCCTCCATGGTAGAAGTAGCAATTAATGTTTGCTTTGCTCTTCTCCAAGGTACAGCTCCACCAATAAACATAAAGATGTATCCTGATGTTGATTTTCGTGAATCAACACATCCTACGAAATCTGCATATAAGTAGCCAACTACTTCAAGATTTTCAGTCTACTTGTATATCAACATGTAATTTTTAGTACCCTTAAGATACTGCATTACCTTCTTCTTAGCTTTCCAATGATCTATTCCTAGATTACTCTGATATCTGCCTAACATTCTAACTACGAAAGCAATGTCAGGTCTTGTGCAAACTTGAGCATACATAAGGCTCTCGATAGCAAAGGTATAAGGAATGTTAGGCATTTGTTCCCTTTCTAAATCATTTTGCAGACACTGGTTCAAGTGAAACTTGTCACCTTTCATAATAGGTGCTATACTTGGTGAACAATCTTTCATTCGAAACCTCTCTAAGACCTTATTAATATATGCTTCTTGTGATAGACCCAAGATATATTGAGCTCTATCTCTATGGATCTTAATGCCAATGACATAAGATGCATCACCTATATCTTTCATGTCAAAATTCTTAGAGAGAAATTGTTTTACCTCATATAGCAATCCCTTATCATTTGTTGCAAGTAGTATATCATCCACATACAACACAAGGAAACATATTTTACTCCCACTAATCTTTTGGTATATGCATTGATCCATGACGTTTTCTACAAAGTCAAACGAAGAAATAACATCATGAAATTTTAAGTACCATTGATGGGAGGCCTGCTTCAATTAATATATGAATTTCTTAATTTTGCACACTAAATATTCACCAATACTAGAGGAGAAACCTTAAGGTTGTTTCATATAAATCTCTTTCTCTATATCACCATTTAGAAACACTATTTTCATGTCCATTTGTAGCAACTCAAGGTCAAAATAAGCAACTAATGCCAAAATAATATGAAGAGAATCCTTCTTAGATATAGGAGAAAAGGTCTTCGTGTAATCGATTCCTTCTTTTTAAGTAAATCTTTTACCAATGAGTCTAGCCTTGTATATCTCAATATTTCCTAATGAATTTTTCTTGGTCTTAAAGACCAATTTATAGCCAATGGCCTTCGTTCCATTAGGAAAATCTACAAGTTTCCAGACTCTGTTACTCTTCATGAAATTTATCTCATCTTTCATGGCATCATACCATAATTTTGACTCTTTACAACTTATGGCTTGTAAAAAGGTTTCAGGATAATTTTAGCTCCTATATTGTAGTCAGACTCTTGTAGATATACTATATAATCACTAGGAATAGTTGGTCTTTTTTCTCTAGTAGATCTTCTTAATGTTGTAACCTCATCTCCTTGAAGAGCCTGTGGTTCAACTAGTTTAGAAACTACAGGTAATTCCCGAACATCTTGATCTAATTGACTAGCTTATGGAAACTCAAGGACTGGTTGTTCAGTAACTGTTTGTACTTGAGGGGTGCTATGAACAATAACTAATCTATCACTTAAAGTGGAAGGTTGAGACTCTATATGATCATGTGCAGAAAGTAAGTTTTTAAATTGATCACTCCCATTGATCAAATCCTTCTCAAGATACTTGGCGTTTCTTGATTTTACTATCCTAGTAATGTGAGATGGACAATAAAATCACCTTTGGACCTTTCAATATATCCAATGAAATACCCACTAATGGTTCTCGAGTCCAGTTTCTTCTCTTGTGGGTTATATATCCTCACCTCAGACGGACATCCCCAAACGCGCATATGTCGTAAACTCGGTTTCCAACCTTTCCATAATTTGAAAGGTGTCTTTCGGATAGCCTTAGTCAGAACTCGATTTAATATATGTACAGTCGTCTTTAGTGCATTAGTCCACAAGGATTTAGGAAGATTAAAGTTGTTAAGCATACTCCGCACCATGTCCAATAATGTTCGGTTTCTTCTTTCTATAACACCATTTTAGTTTGGAGAACCAAGTATAGTATATTGGGTAACAATCTCATGCTCTTGAAGAACTTAGCAAAATGACTAGGTGTTTGTCCATTTTTAATGTATCTACCATAATATTCTCCACCTCTATCTGATCTTACTATCTTTATTTGCTTTCTGCATTGGTTCTCAACTTCAGTCTTAAAGACCTTGAAGGCATCCAATGCTTCGTTTTTATTATGAAGCAAATAGATATACATATATTGTGAGTAATCATCTATAAAAGTGATGAAATACTTCTGACCATGTGCATTCATGTCTGGACAGCATATATCAATATGAATGATTTCTAATATGTTCGAACTCCTATTAGCACCTTTCTTAGACATGTTGGTTTGCTTTAACTTAATGCTGTCTACATAAGTCTCAAAGTCAGTAAAATTTAGAGTACTAAGTACCCCATTTTTTACTAACCTCTTAATTTTTTGTATGGAGATGTGTCCTAATCTCCGATGGTATAATATAAAGGAATCATCGTTAATATTACATCATTTAAAACCAGTTTGAACTTGCATTGAACAATAAGTAGCATTACTTTGTAAATTAAGACAATAAAGACCATCAGACAAAATACAATTTTCAACACAATAAAAATTATATAATAAATTGAATGATGTGTCTTTAAAATTAAAGAAATATCCAAATGGCATAACTCTGAAAATAGAAATCAAGTTTTGTGAGAAACTTGGTACATAAAAAGTATTTTCTAACTTTAAAACATAGCCACTATTGAAAATTAAAGTGCAAGTTCCTATTGCTTCCACATATGAGCCCATCTTGTTGCCTGATAAGATGCTTTGTTCACTTTTCACTGGTCTCCTTAGATTTTGCATACCCTACAAGGAGTTTGCAATATGGATTGTTGATCCAAAGTCAATTGACCAGGTGTTAATATTAACATTAGCCATATTAGATTCATAACACATAAATGAGATTGATTTACTTTTCTTTTCAAGCTATTTTTAGAATTTGGTGCATTCATTTTTCATCTGTCCTTTCTTTTTATAGAAGAAACACTTCGCTTCCTTTTTAATATCAACTTGAGGTGGTATTTTACCTTTTCTCTTTTGATTAGCTTGAGACTTATTAGGTTTATTCTTCCCACAAGTTGTTGTCAGTAATGCACTCTCACCCAGCTCCATCACTAGCCTTTCTTCTTCTTGAACACACATGGTCATTAATTGACCATTTATCTTTATGTGTGTTATAAGAAATCTTGAAAGGCTCGTACTCTTGTAAAAGGGTGTTCAGAATGTAGTGCACCAAGAAGGACTCCAACATATCAACCTCGAGTTTCTTAAGTTGAGCTGAAATGTCACGCATTTACATTATGTGTTCGCGCACACCTCTTATATTGGTGAGTCAAATATAAAAGAATTTCATGATTAAGGTGCTTGCTAAGGCCTTATCAGAAGTGACGAATTGTTCGTCGATGGCTTTTAGCAAATCTCGGATCTTCTCATACTTATCAACATAACCACGTATATCGACAGTGATTTTTGTCTTGATGAATATCACACTGAGCCAGTTAAATCACTCACATTGCTTATATAATGCTATTTCCACGGAAGTGCTCTTGTTAGATATTGTAGGTTATTCGTCTTTTTTAATAGCATAGTTTATATCCATCCACTCTAGATGGAGTAGAATTCTTTCTTGCCACATCTTATAGTTATCTCCTTTAAGTTCGAAAATGTCACAGCGGATATCAGAGAAACTAACAGATTGAGTAACTGTATAAAATCCAAAAGTTTATGTCAACTTTTTTTTTTTAGGTTTATTAATTTAGTTACATGTATTAACAATATAAATATGTATATGTGAATCTAGTGACATAAAAATTGTCTGTGGACTAAAATTTTAATTCAAGTAGATTCATTTATATTTTATAATAAAATTATCAAATTATGTATTTAATTTCATATCTTATGGATACTTTATGAAAATAATTTAATTTTTCCATCCAAAAATTTTTATGATAAAACTATCAAATTATGTATCAATTCATAACTCCTGTGGATAAATTATGAAAATAATCTGACATTTTATCATAATTAATTATATAAATATAATAAAAATTCTAGTGGAATAAAATTTATTATATTAAGTATAATGAATCACAATATTATGTCTAATTCTTTATGTGATCTTAAATATATATATATATATATATATATATATATATATATATATATATATATATATATATATATATATAATTTTAATTAATTAAAGATGCTGTGACTAATCTCTAATTAATTAAGAATATAAGGATCACTAAACATAATTTTTTTTATGTACAAAATTAAGTTTTATGAAAATAATCCTAAATTATATGCATTCTAATATTATCAAATCTTAATGATATATTAGAGCATATAAATAAATATCTCATAAATAAAATAAAAATTGCATAATTAAACTATAATATTATGCACAAAATATATTCATTATTAATAGCATAAAAATAAAACATATAATTTATTTATGCATCATAAGAGTATTTAATTTAAATTGCATGTATATAAAATAATAGAATAACATATATGCATACATATAAAATAATTCAAAGAATTATAAATAATGGCAACCAAATATTGAGAAAAAAATATTTTGTACATTAAAATTTATTAACAATATTTTTTTGCCAATTTTAAACCAACAAACATCCATGGCCTAGTGGCAGAGTGTAAATATAATCTTCTTGGTCATGGGTTCAAGTCCCCATGAATGTAGACTTTTACGTGCAACAACAACAACAACAACAACTAAGCTTTTTTCCACTAGGTGGGGTCAGCTACATGGATCAAACGGCGCCATAGTGGCCTATCATGGATGAGATCAATAGATAAGTTAGATTTTTACGTGCAATTTTATAAATAATTTTTTAAGATAAAACAAGTACATATACTAGCAAAGAGACATCACTGGTTCAGTGGTAAGCTGCATCAACTTCAACCAAGGTGGTGCGGGTTCAATTCCTGTGGATGCAATTTTTCATATGCATTTTCTCCCAGTGCTTTAAATAATAAAAGCAACATTTATATAATTGAAGTAAACTGCTGGTTTAGTGGTCAAAGCACATATGCCTACATCCACATGCACATGGGTTCAAGATGTGGTGTCTGTTGCTTGTGGGGAAATTTTTTTTATTTATAAAAATACTGTTTATCGTCTTCAACCTTAAAATGGGTCAGAATGACCTTGTTCAAACCTGTGAAAAAATCCAACATTTTCTCCCGATTTTGACCACCAAAAAATATGTATTATATATCGAAATGATTAGAAAATAATTTTTAAATGATTCATGATCTAAGTTAGCATCCAAAATGCCGTGAAATTTTTTAAAAAATAATGAACAGTACCCATATATGCAAAAGCAAGGCAGAGGATAAAGAAGCTCTAATACCAACTGTAAGAGATTAAAAAATGATCTAAACATACTTCCAAACTCAAAGCAACATGTATAAATCAAGTAAATACGGAATAAGGAAGAGTTACACCAACCTCCTGCCATTGCTTTGTTTTTTGGTATTTTCAACGTGAAAGAAGTCTTCCAAGTTATATTTAGTCTCTGTGATGGTGTACAATGATTTTTCTCTATACCAAAATAGCTTAGGGACCCCTTCATTTATAAAAATTATTCCAACAACTTTAACCATTGTAGAGTTATTAGATGCAATAATAGTAAAATTATTGGGAGACAATGTGGGTCATCATTCTCATAATAACCTATCCATAATATGAGATAATGATATGTAAATGTTGCTAAAGTTGGCAAATTACCCATCCGTTGCAATGAGTATTTGAATCGCACAATAGTTTACAGATTATTCAGAGGGAGGATGGCTTTTGACATTAGAAATACCAGTTTAAATTTAAGATAGAAAGACTCTATATTAGGTAGGCCACCCCTCAATATCAAAGATGTTCTCCAAATATCATTGGACATATGATTAAGAACATTTTATGCCTAAAAATTATCTTCCATCCACCAAGAATAGGCATCAGTTCTACCAAACAAAGCCAAGACATAATTGACAAACAAGAGTTTCTTATATATATACACACACAAACAAACACATACTGAATAAGCTTTAACATGCATACAACCAAAAAAGATACTTTATCCTAGAAGTTTGATGTTATATATAATAAGCCATTATTGACCTAGCATTTTAAAGGTGGAGGTTTTTTCAAAAATGGATTAAACCCAAAAAAGAGAGCAATGAGATAAAATAATTTAACACTTCATTTGAGTGGGTGCCATTTCAATGGCAGGTAACAAGCAATATCACTAACCGTTTAAAAAAAACATGATTTGCAATGAATTGAAGAATTCAACACATATTAAAGTAACAGAAACATAGAGAAATTAAAAGCAATACTAACAACTAATAATAAGATTAAGCTAGAGAACCTACTTTATACAACACAAGCTTTCAAGTGAACAGGAAGATCCAATGATGGTATTCAATATATATCACTTCTGGCAATAAAGGAAACTGGAATTAAACACCAAGCTAGGAATGCAGATTAGACACAAAGTTAAAATAAACAGCTCTAAGAAAGCCTAATACATCAACTCATTTCAAAATTTTCTCACTAGAGCATTTGTATGTAAGGAATATGGTGATCTATACTAATCTAGGGTCTTTAAAAAGCTTATGGAACTCTAATTTTATTCTTGTATTGGTGGTTCACTAGTTAAAGCTTATGTATTAACAATAGCCATAGTAATGTTAATTCTAATATTTAAAATTAACATGAATTGAAAAATAAATATTAAATAACATTGATTACTATGAATAAAGCATTCCAACAAAGCATCCCTTCATATAATTTGAAACTTAGCTTACTTTAATGGTAGTCCATTAACCCTAATAGGTCGTAAAAGAACATTTTGGGCCAGCAAATTTGGACTACTTAAAAGCAATAGCAGGTATAAACCATATGATTCATCATTAAGCTAAACAATTGAATATCACATTAAACACTGGTGAATGAATGCTCTCGTACATTTGGTTCTAAGGTATTTTCTTTTCTCAATTCTAATCATTTGTATTGCAATTAAATTGTACGTAATGAACAGATTTGTTCTTTGAATTATATTGAGCTAACCACATGGTGTCTGCTTTGTTTGTAAGAAATAAGATATTTTTTTTGGCAAATATATTAGCCATTGCAAAAGAACTTATACAGATGAATGGCACAACAAAATCCTTTGTAACTAATCATCTAGCTGAATTTGTAGCTAGGGCTCTCACATTAAGGGATTTTGAAGAGGAAGATACTTTTTTTTTGCTAAGAAGCTTGATCTAATTTATATAAATAGTACTCCTTTTATTCCTTAGTTTTGCAGCAAATACCAAGTGAGCAAGAAATGCATGTAAAACGAAGCATCCATCAAATCCTAAAAGAGAAATATAAACTTTAACTACAAGCATAGTTGTGAAATTGTGATTCAAATTGTGAATCGCACAATTTATTTTTGAATCATGAATTATAAATCGTATCATTTAAGAATACATTAAAAATAGCTTAGAATATATAATACAAAATATGTGTAAGCAAATAGCATAACCAAAATACTCTAAATAATATATTAACATCAATAATTTTAAAAGTTAATTAACTAAGTCTTAAAAGAAATACTGACATAATAAAGTTCATAAATCATAGATTTTTAGATGGCTAAAGATCTAAAACAAATAACTAAAGGAAAATAGGTAAGTTCCTATATTAATTAAAATAGTAAGCATTCTTATTTTAATTAAAATAGTTAGCATTCCTATTCTTTTTTCTTTTGGTACAACAAAGGATTCCTATTTCAATTAAAATATATTTTAAATATTGATATAATAGTTGTTGATTATTACTATTTTAATTATAATAAATTTTAAATATTAGAATAATAGTTGTTTATTACAACTATTTTAAATAAAATAGGAATATGATTCCTATTCCTAATAAGAGAACGGAATGCCACATTTGGTTCTTCGTCAATGGGTAGTCGATTAGCCTAGTGTTAGGGGTACTCTATTAATTTCAAGACGCTAGAAAGTTTAGCTGCCCTTAGATTTTTATTCTCTTTGCCACAGTAGCAGATCTTATTCTCACGAATCTTTTGCACTTTTAACAAATCACATTTGGGCAGCATAAAAGCTATTGATCTTCCCCTCTTTTAAATCGTAAGAGCAGGGTGGATTTCATAGTTTCATCAAGCTCGTCATGAGTTGAGTTAGCATGAAACGGGAGGGGCCATCTTAGGAAGCAGATCTTCTTCTACATGGGATAATTGGCTATTTGACAGTTCTACTATAGCTTAGTGCTTCTTTTGCAGTACCATAATGCTCTTCCTTTTCTGTTTTGTTTGTACATGAGTGAGAATTTTCAGCGTCTGACTCACCAGCATAGGACTCCATGCTGATGGCTGAGTAACTACGATAGGATTCACCAGATGAACTAGATGATCCAGCACAAAAGGCAACATTTGACCTCTAAGTAGAAGTGGTGGGAACCTAGGTTTGTAGATACCCGGACTCACAAAACTACTCAAATGTGGCTTCTTATCGATAGAAAGAGTTGTTCAACGAACAGAAATTCCATACTTTGGTATGCGCATCGTTTCTTCAGATGGTGGGGTTAGGTTAATAGCTAACATTTAATAAACATAGCAATAGACCCCTAAGTAGGATGGGAAAGGCTAAGCTTTGGTGCCATCGTTTGACTAGAATACTTAGTGTGCCTAGTGTGAAAGAAAATATAGCTTCAAGCAATGTCACTTCAAAAGAAAATCCTATTCTCTATTATTTTTGCAAATCTTCCTTGGTCCACTTTATTGCTTGAATGAAGCTTCAAGAACAAAGAAGCAGAAAGCTGCATCAGAGACTTGGACCTATTATTGCATGAAGAGAGTGAACTAGAAATCTCAAGAGTGCGATCGTCGTAAATAACAAAAAATTTCAGGAGGTAACCAAAAATCAATAAAAAAAAAGCCAGAAAAGTGTGTGCAATAATCTCAATCATGAACAACAAATATGAATTGCTGAAATCGTGCGATTCACAATTCTTGGCTTGAATTATACGATTCTAGCAATTCAAGTCACAATTTTGAAGCACCTCCGATTCACCCAGCGATTAGAATCACCATGAAGGTGAATCATGTCGAATTGTACGATTCGAATCGTGAATCGTGTGATAAGCAGCTAGCTAATTGATTATGACTCAATAAAAGCCACATGCATGATGAGCACAATATATCTTGACTATTCTAACTCTCTGGGTGCAAATATGCCCTCCTAATTTATATAAAGATTTTCAAGAGTGGACTGAATGGTCTTAAAGTGATATTGTTATAACTGTAAAGCTAGAAATATCAATCTGCCACTTCAAAGAAGAAAAATGAGATGATCTATATATTTATTTATTGAAAACATGAATATCTGAAATATATCTTACTTTCTATTTTCGTATCTCAATGCTCAACTACTACTTTCCTCCATGCTTTCCAATGTTATTATCAAAATCCTTAACCAGCATGTGAAATTTTTACACATGTAATTTTTTTGTTTGTTAATTTCATTACATCATCATTCAATCAACAAAGATAATAGTTAAGCTTAATGTGATTTTAGTTCTCAGTGAACATAGCAATTACACAATATCACAATATTTCCTAAAACTTCTCTTAGTTACGGATTTAGTGAATACCTTTTTCAATTGATAATCGGTGACACTAGGGGTGTAAGCAACTCGAAAGACCTGATTCAAAACGCATATATCTTGAAAAAAAGAACACATCGGTAAAAGCATATAAGATTTTTGGATTATAACGGATTGAAATTTTTTAAAAAATCAAGTATTATTGGTTGGGTAGGGTTAGATATTAAACTTCATTTCAACCTGAACCCAACTGACTATTATCAAAAGTCATATTTTTTTATTTTATGTAAGATTTTTGGATTATAACGGATTGAAATTTTTTTAAAAATCAAGTATTATTGGTTGGGTTGGGTTAGATATTAAACTTCATTTCAACCTGAACCCAACTGACTATTATCAAAAGCTATATTTTTTTATTTTATGCTTTTACTATCTCTTCACGTAATAATGTAGAACATTTTATTTTTTCAAGAACTTTTTTTTATCATAAATGATTCTTTTCATTCAATTTTACCAACTCCACGTGAATGAGGAGACATAATGCAAAGTATTTTATCTTTCCAACGTCCTTTTCATGATGAATTCTCTTTCTCCCTTTTTTTTTCCAACTTATTACTCTTCTCTCACCATCCATCAGCCTTTCAAGTTTCAATAACCAAATGGAGGCAAAATCAAAAGGTTCATTTGCCTTCTTCTCTGTCACTCTCTAAAAATGGAAAAAGCCTTAGCGCCTTTCTTCTACTAAGCTCATTTCTTTAATTTATTGATAAAAAATAGTTGAACAACCATCTATTTCATATTTTTTTCATTCACTATCAAATATAGTCACACACTCACTTAGTATGCTTACTTGATTGAGCCTTAACAGCATTGCAAAGCCATAGTGACAGACTGCAGATGGTAGTGAAGTGAGCAGTCAAGTGTCATCTCTATCCCCTAGCAGTAGTGTCGATGTTATTCTCTTCACATTCAAACCAGATGACATTCTTCTTTGAAAAAATGTTGATCCATGAAAAATACAAAGAAGGAGGTAGGGAAAGAAGAAGGGAACTATCAAGTGACCCGACTAAAAATCCTTTAATATGAACTAACCCGAACCGTTCGAGTGATCCAAATCATTGATTGGTTTCAGATTTCCTTTGTCCAACCTGAATTTTGTTCAGTCGGGTTGAATTTATGGTTCAACTCGACCGAACCAGACCCGTTTTTATCCTTAAGTGGCACCTAAAAGCATAACTAAATATACATAGTTAAAGAACAAAAACTCAAGAAGTGAATAAAAGCAAAAGATTTTGCCAATCATCCATAAGTGAGAATTGAATACACAAAACTAACCATAACTTAAATTTCATCATTAAGCTGAAGTACCTTTAAAATTTGAATGAAAATAGTGGACTTGAATTGCCCAAGTCATTGTTTTATACTACCTTCTTACAAACTCTATCCTCCTTCGAGTTTGTTCATATTTCATTTCCCCAATGAGATCTTGGTGCTTATGTAGGAGTAGAGGGTTTTGTAAATAGTAAATTTACAAAAATATAATAAACCAAAAGCGAAAGTTTAAAGAACATATCTCCAGCTATAGTAGTCATTTTTTCTCATAGGATCAACTTTTTTCAAATAAGGCGACAACCACCATTAAAAATAGGCCACGTGTGTGTGCATCTCTCTCTCTCTCTCTCTCTCTCTCTCTCTCTCTATATATATATATATATATATATATATATATATATATATATATATAA
This sequence comes from Gleditsia sinensis, assembly GCA_037074535.1. NCBI lineage: Eukaryota > Viridiplantae > Streptophyta > Magnoliopsida > Fabales > Fabaceae > Gleditsia > Gleditsia sinensis. Next base: position 6,290,561 of record CM073475.1, on the reverse strand, counting down.
CTAATATTCTCCCACTTGACTCATTGAACACTTAATAACATACAAATTTAATATTGATACATCCTTATAGTCTCCCATATGTGCAATATCCCTATGCACAAGTAAAAGAGTTTAAATTGCATGAATCATAGCAGTAAATCGTTTAAAACAAGTATTACCTTACATGTATTACAAGGCAATTAAAGTCTCTCGAATGAAAATCATATGTAATACATATATTTATGAATGAACTTCCAAATGCTCATTCCAAGACACCAAAACATACATATTATTCTGTTAAACTTTATATATATACAACTAAATAAAATAAAATAAAAATTCATTAATGAAGTCTTTCAAATCAAAAAATGCAATACAAAAACATAATGGTATCTTATTCACATAAGATTAAATAATAGAACTAAGTCGTATATGTTTAACATTTCCTTATAAGGAACATGTGGTAAACCTTTTGCTAAAGGATTTGCAATGATCAGTTTAGTACTGATGTGTGTTAGAACCACCTTGTTTGCTTTAATATATTATTTAATAGTTAGATACTTAATGTCAATATGTTTACTATGAATTTTGCTCTTCTTATTCTTGGCTAAAAACACTGATGTGGAATAATAGCAATAAATCTTTAATGGATTGACAAATGTGTTAACATTTGCAAACTCAAAAATAAAAATATTCAACCATATGGCTTGTACTATCGTTTCAAAACATGAAACAAATTCTACTTTAGTGGTAAACCTGATCATACATTAAACTTTCTACTTCCAGGAAATAACCCTTCGAGTAATAAAGAAAACATATATTGATGTTAACTTTCTCAAGATAAAGCAGCTAACAAAATCAGAGTCTAAATATCTAATCACTTCTAAATAGTCAGATAAATTATATGTAAGCTTTTAACCCTTAGTTTCCTTAAATTATCATTTAACTTTATTTGTAGCTTTCTAATAGTCAAAATTAGGGTTATTTTAATATCTTCCTCACATTCTAATTGCATATGTAATGTTAGGTCTAGTGTAAACCTGATCATACATTAAACTTTCAACTATAGAAGCATAAATAATGTTTTTCATTTATTCTCTCTCTAAAAAATTTCTTAGACTTTGTTCCAAACCAAATTTGTCACCTTTGACAATAAGTGCAACAATTAATAAACAATCATTCATATGAAATCTCTTTAAAAATTTATTGATATAGGCCTCTTAACACAATTCTAATATCTATTAGGATCTGTCTCTTTTGATTTGTATGCCTATAATATAAGAGGCTTTGCCTATATTTTTCATGTCAAATTACTGTGTGATAAATTACTTAATCTCATGAAGTAAGCTCAAATCACTTGAAGCAAGTAAAATATTATTTATATATACGACCAAAAAAATTATTTTACTTCCACGGACCTTATGGTATATATGTTAATCCATAATATTCTTTGTAAAACCAAATAAAGAAATAACATTATGAAATTTTAAATACCACTAGTGGGAGGCTTGTTTTAGTCTATATATTGATTTTTAAAACTTGCAAACTAAGTGAAAACTACTCTTTGAAATAAAACCTTACAGTTATTTCATGTAAACAGCTTCCTCTAGATCTTCATTAAAGAATTTTGTTTTCACATCCTGTAGTAGTTTTAAAATTTAAAGGAAATCCTAAATTAAAGAAAATTATGAATAAAAGAGAGGATTTTGAAAATGGAGATAAAAACAGTTGAAAATATGTTTATTTATTACATGGGTTGAAGAATTATAAAGAAAATACGAGAATTTACGTTTTGGGGCCAAAATGAAATTTCTTAAAAGTTTAGGGGTCAAAATATAAATAAAGAAAATTTGCAAAGACCTCCCTCAAAAATTTAATTTTTGCAAAAAGGTCTCCTGGGATATTTTAGAGCCTCAGCCACCCAAGGAGCTGACAATTTCAAATTTATCTCTCCCCTTCAAATTTTTCTCCCTCAAAACTCTAAAACTTCTCTATAGAATTCTATTGATTCTGAACCTCGAATTTTGACACCACCGCCGCCAACGGACTCAAAACGAAGAGTTCTACAAATCCATCATATGGGTTTGTAGAAAATTGGCCGGAGATTGGCCAAAAAATGGAGGGAAAAATTACCTAAAAAGGTAATCTTCAAAACCCCTATTTGTAGTTCTCAAACACAAAAAAAAACTAACACCATAGATGGATCCAGAAGGTACCAAAACCTTCGAATCTCAAATTTCATATTCATCATCCCTTGCACGTGCCCCCACGCACTGCTTCTTCCTCGACGAGTGACGCCCACGCACAGTCCCTGAGGCGGCGCATGCAGCGCGTGACTCCAGCACCCTATTGCGTTGGCTTGTGTTGACCAAGTTTTCAGAGGCCAAATTTCACGAATCTGGAGTCATTTTCAAAAATTTTGGACCCTCCGTACTCATTATTAAGGTTTATTTGGCCATATGTGGACTAGAAACGTGGATTTTGGGGTTGTCCAACTTGAAACCCTAACTTTGTGAGTGGATAATTCTTTCTATGACTTGTTCTATACTCTTCTTGAATTTTAATTGTGTAATTGATTATGTTTATAAGTTATTTATACTTTTATATGTTTTTGAAATGGATTAAATTATTTGAATTGTTTACAATCTGAAATATAGTTCAAGAAGAGTATGGTTTTATAAATAAATTTTTGAACTCATTGCATATCTGATATTAAATGTATTTTCCATCATATGGTAAAGAGAATAATTATGCACGTGGCATTGATTTATAAAGTTATATGATTGTCTCGAAGAAGGGCATATATATATGATAAACCTTGATTGAAAAATTTATGACAGATGAGCTGTAATGAGATTGAAAGCTATGTTTTGAATGATATGGAATATGTGCATATGATAATTTTTGTGGATGAATCCTATTAGAAACATTTTTTGCTAACAACAGGTAATGTTAACTCTGGTGCACCTTGATACCTCAGCTAACAGGGGTAGTGCCAGCCTCGTGTGAGGGCCAACACATGGGATATAATATGTGATGGAGAGTAGGATGTCTCCTATCTAGGCGAGATGCTAGTTATATGATATATGATTTTTCTTTCCTTGCTTTGTGCTTGAAAAATTGTCAATATTAGAGTCCCTTCGCGTGTCCTCTTGAATGGTGGTAGGAAAAACCTTGGCTGAGATATTAAGTATAGAGAAATCCTACACCAACAAAGTACCTCTACAAGAAAATGTAGATTCAGTGGTGACTTTCAGTGGCGACTTGGAGGAGTCGTCACTGAAAGTCCATCCTTCAGTGACGACCTTCAATAGTCGTCACTAATGCATAGGTTGGTGATTCAGTGGCGACTTGAATGGTCATCACTGAATCCCAAAGTAAAAAATAGCCAGGCTTTTCTTCCCTCTCCCGCGCTATCGAGGTTTTCTCTCAAAAAACTCCCTCCGATCGAGGCTTTTACTCAGAAAACTCCCTCCCACTCAGACAACTCACTCCTTCTCACTCAGAAAACTGGTTCCCTCCCCCATTCTCTAGCTCTTGGACCTTACTTGTAAAATTTCTTCCTACCTCCTTCTTTGTCTCTCGGAGCTCCCTAAGAAACTATTCTTGGACCCTCTCTCTACTCGTTGTGCCTGGCGAGAGAACCCTACCACGAAACTGTTTGTTTCATTTCCACCATCGTAGAAGCTCAAGCTATATACATCTACCATCGGAGAACCCACCGTGAAGTGTTTGAGGTAATGTCACTTTCCCATATAATTCTTCTTCAAATTTCTGTACGTTTTGATTCAATTTGGGGATTAAGGGTTCAATTTTGGGGTTCTTCTCTTCGTTTGAAATTGGCTAACTTTGAATGGTGTTTCATATTACCTGAAACTAGAAGATATGCATACTCGTGAATCGTATACCTTAAGTGCTGCAATCGAAAGAATTCCAGAGCCTGTGCCGTAGTATAAGACATATTCTTCTCATTTTGCCAGAGCCTGTGCTGTAGTATATGAACCATATGCACTTGGTGAATCAATCTCATTTTGGTAGAGGTTAGATATCAATGGTTTAAAATAAACTTTGTGACTTTTATCTGCCTTCTTTTTTGTATCTTACAACTAGGTTTTGTTAATTGGGTTTTGTTCTATTTTGAATGTATAATTGGAATTGATTTGTTACTGCTGGAGTAGGTGAATCTGAAGTTGGGTTTGGAGATTAACTGTGATTTTGCAAAACTTTGGACCCACAAGATTAGTGGTATGGATTATATTCGTAATTTAAATTTTTGTTTTTTTAATTTCTGATTTGCACAAGTGTTGCCCTTGTCTATTGTGTTGTTTTTACTGCTTGTTTTGTTGATGCTCATTCATGTTTTAGAAACCTTTCTATTGCTACTTTTCCTCTCTTCTCTTTGTCCTTACATGCATTTTATCAGAAAATCACAAAAACATCCCTGTTAGTTGACATATTTCCAACTATTAAATATAGGAAGAAAAAGGGCAAGTAAGAAAGAAAAGATTAAACACTTTGCTCCTTTATATTAAATTTTCTCTGTAGGCTTTATGGCTCTTTCTAATATTTTAAGGTAAAAGACTAAAAGAGTAAGATTTAAAGGATCTAAGATAGTTTAAAATGTCTCCCTAGCTCCTTTATTTCAAACTCTCTAGCCAGAGCTTCCATTTCTTTTTGATTAATTTCGGTTACAATGATGGCATCCACTCCATTAGTTTGAGTGTAGGTCTTAACAACTAATGTAGCTTTATACCTTTCAAGAAATCATTAGCTCTATATTATACTATGAAAACCGTTTGCATTCAACTGGACTCTTCCCCTTAGGTAACTCCACCAGTTTCCAAGTTTTATTTTTCTCTGGAGCTTCCATTTAAACTTTATGGCCTCTCTCCATTTTATTGTATTTTGCCTTGGATAAAGTACTAGGAATGAAAATATTATTCAGGTTCAACTGAGAAGAACTATATATAGTGACTCAAGTAGTAATTTTTATTTATTTATTTAAGGAATAAATAACCACAAAGTGAAAGTCATTTACCTCCATTTAATTTAATTTTTTTTTCTTTTGATTTTGTTGAAGTAGTTTAAGTATTGTACAAGTGTTAGCATTAGAATTGTATTATTCGCTATATAGAAAACATACATAAACATGAGGATCAATTTTATTAGATAAAATAATTTTTACTAGAGGAGAAAACAGAGATTCAGCTAGTAGAGAATAAGATATCCCCCCAAAACTAACAAAAAGAGAGGAATGGATATCAATTTTCATAGTATAGTCAAAGAGATAGTTAATAAATTTAAAAGGATCAATATATTGAATATTGATAGGGCCCTACGGTTATTAGAAGCATATGGATATGTTTAAGGGTTTAGGCGGCAAGAGACATGTGGTAAATTGTAAATAGGGATAGTTAGTTAAGAATTTGGTTATAAAAAGGGTGATTGGGCAAAAGTGAAGGAGAGGCAAAATTTGGGCAGTCTTGTGGGAGGTTTCCTAGACCCTTAAAGTGCTTGGAGTCTTTTCTTTCTTTCTCTGTTATTTTCTTCTTTATTTCTATTGTATTTCCATTAGAGACTCAAGTTCCTAACGAATACATGCTAAGGAGTTTCATTCCTTTCTGAATTTTTTGCATGGAAGCTAAGAGACAGCTATTCATAAGAGAATGTCTAGCCTGTTCCCTGTTACAGCTATACCATCTTCATAGCATTCATGAAATCATTGCCATAAGCAACTCTAGGAAGAAAGATGGGGGAGGGGAAATTTATATAGAAATCTAAACACATTCACTAAATTTAAGTGCTCACCTTTAGGGTATCTACTTCAGCTAGACACCTTTCTACTTCCTTCTTATCTTCTTCAAGTTTTATGGCAAGAGATTCTATCTATAAGGTGATTTTAAATACAGAAAAAATTATTGAAAATTGGAGAAACCACAGAGAAAGATATCAAAATTTAGGGTCAAAGCAAATGTGTGGTTGGAAGAACTTATAGGCTGAAGAAATAAAACCTTCACACAGCCCTCATCCCTTTGAAACTTATTTTATTTATAACATTCTGAAAGAGTTTAACTGCAAGGTAAACTCCCAGAGATGAAAATGAATTATAAAGCAATATGAAGATAACATTCTAAAAATGTGTGGTTTTCATATTGTTCCAATACGTATGATTGACAAAAAGTATAGAATTGGATTGAGAAGTGGTGTCTTGGGTAGTAGCCTCTAATTCCTCCATAGTAGTGGGCATCTACATAAAATACACCAGAAAAATATAAGTGCTTGCTGACCTAAAAGTCAGTAGAATAAAAAAAAATTTCATGATTGAAACCAGTGGGAAGGGGTAATTAGAAAGTCAAAATTTGTCATTTTCTATAATGGTTGATTATAAACCATGCAATAATACATGCATCACATACTAAATATGATCAATGGCCACCTAGGTACATTGTCAAAAACTCAGCAAATAGAAAACAAGAAAAGACATAAAACTCAAGCAAAAGCATTTTTCATGACCGCAGAACTCTCTCACACATATTTGTATCTATGTGTGTATTATTCTTTTTTAAGATGAAAGAAGAAATATTATTAGAAAAACAGAAGGATTACAAGGGAAAAGAGGATCCTAAACAAAACTCAAATTACAAACACAGGTCATTATAGAATTACATTTACTTTTTTGCCACTATAATTCTTTCAAAGGATTTTTCCATTTGCCCTTGTGCTCTCATACACACGAAACTTAGAAGGACTTTAGTTTGCCACAGATATGTCATAGGAAAGAGGGATAATCTAGCATTACATGGCTTGATATAATACTTCTTCACTATTAAATTCCTCTTATTTAATTAACTCCAACTTTTTTGACCAAGTCCATTCATAAGAAAATAACATATCTAGAACAAAAAGTGTTTAATTCTAATTCTTAATCATGCAAATGTGTTGAAACTAAAACAGATGGGGGGAATTATTTGATACCCCTAAATTGATTAGACAAGAGGATGATGGGGATATATTACTTGGAAAAATTCCAAGATGTGGTCTCTTTGATTTCAATATCATAAGTCATAAATGATAGCTATACTATTCTGTTGGAACTTTGTCTTGAGTTCTAGGCTTACGGTTTGAATTCTTTCCTTTTTTGGATCATCTATGCATGCAAGACCATTTCTTTGTTGGATCATCTATGCATGCAAGATCATTTCTTTGTTCTATGCATGCAAGACCATTGATATATACACTTTATTTTGTCTAAATACCTTGTTTTTTTTTCTTTTCCAATTGCTCACTTTGACTCCTACTAAAATTGTAAGAAATATAATGGACAAAAGTTGGTTGAAAGTTGGAAATAGGGTTGATCGAAGGTGCATAAAAGGGGTGGATGATTTTCTTCAGTGGGCATACAGTCAACCAAGGGTAGGTAGCAGAATTCAGTGCCCGTGTAAAAAATGTAGAAACGTAGTGTTCAAGGTTAGACATGAAGTATGGTATGATATGTTGAAGAATGGCTTTTGGCAATCTTACGAGGTTTGGGATCATCATGGAAAAGATATAGGGATAACTTCATATTCCCTTAATGAAGGGAATGATCATTTAGAAGACTTTGTTGAGGAAGATGATATAACTGGAATGATACATGATGCATATGGAGTTGCGAGCACAGAGATATATACTCATGTAAAAAACAATGAAGAGCCAAATTTGCATGAAATTTTTTTTATCAATTATTGAAAGATGCCAAAACAAGTCTATATCCAAATTGTGATAAGGTGTCAAAGTTGTTGTTCATCGTTAGGTTACTTAATTTAAAGTGCCTTAATCATTGGAGTGATTAATCTGTGGACATGTTGTTAGAATTATTTAAAGAAGTATTGCCAGATGGTGCCCAAGTACCTAATTCCTACTATGAAGCCAAGAAGGTTATCTAAGACCTGGGGTTAGACTACACAAAAATAAATGCATGTAAGAATGATTGAATTTTATACAAGAAAGAATATGCTACTGCACAATCATGTCCCAAGTGCAAGTTGTCTAGATGGAAATCAAATGGGGCGAAAGGCAAGAAAGAAGCACACAAAGTGTTGCGATATTTTTCGATAAAGCCTAGGTTGCAAAGACTATACATGGCAAGACACACTGCCAAAGACATAAGATGGAATAGAGAGGAACGTGTTGATGATGGTGTATTAAGGCACCCATCTGACTCCATTGCTTGGAAGTCTTTCGATGCTCAACATTCTAATTTCTCAGTGGATTCTAGAAATGTTAGGATGGGGTTAGCAAGTGATGGGTTCCAACCATATGGAAACATGAGTGCCAATCATAGTATTTTGCCAGTTGTTCTTGTACCATATAACTTGCCCCCTTAGAAATGCATGAAACAACCATACTTCATGATGGCACTTCTTATCCCAGGCCCTAAATCTCTGGGAGATGATATAGATGTATATTTGGAACCAATGATTGAAGAACTTAAAGAATTATGGGAGGTAGGGGTGGAGACATATGATGCTCACTCACAATCCAACTTCAATATGCGAGCTACGATCATATGGACAATAAATGATTTTTTTACATATGGCAATCTTGCAGGTTAGTCAACAAAAGGAAAATTAGGATGTCCTTGTTGCCACAAAAATACCTACTCTGTATTGTTAAGAAGTAAATTATGTTACATGGGCCACTGTCGCTTCTTGTCAGCTGACCATCTTTGGCGTCGAAATAGGAGAGCATTTAATGGTAAAGTGGAAAATAATATGGCACCTACATATTTAACTGGTCAAGAAGTGCTTGAACAATTAGAACTGCTACCCAATGTGACGTTTGGAAAGGGCTAGAAGTGAATGCGCGACCAATCAGGTGTTGCCTATAATTGGAAGAAGAAAAGTATCTTCTTTCAATTACCTTATTGGAAAACACTTTTACTGCGACAAAATCTTGATGTAATGCATATTGAGAGAAATGTGTCAGACAACATTGTGTCCACGGTGATGGATACGGCTGGGAAGACAAAAGACACAATCAAGAGTCGCTATGATTTGGTGGATATGGGAATCAGGCCAAGTTTATACCCTGTTGAGGATGGGAATAATATTTGCTACCAGCAGCATGTTACATGTTATCATCACAAGAAAAGTTGAAAGTCTACAACTTTTTGGCTGAGTTAAAAGTTCCTGATGCATTCTTTTCAAACATTTCAAGGTGTGTTAATGTGGCAGAAAAGAAGATTTATGGACTAAAGTGTCACGACCATCACATTTTATTGCAAGAGTTATTTCCAGTTGCAATTCGTGGGTTGTTGCCTAAGGAGGTGAGTGATCCTATAGTGGAGTTGGCACAATTTTTCAAGATTTTGTGCTCCAAATGCTTAACCATGGAAGACTTAGATTCAATTGAAAAGAAAATTGCCATTACTTTATGTAAATTGGAAACTGTGTTTCCTCCAGCATTTTTTGATGTCATGGTCCACCTACTTGTCCACCTAGTAAGGGAAGCAAAGATTGCTGGGCCTGTCCAATACCGTTGGATGTATCCAATTGAGCGGTAACATTATTAAACCTATGCTAATTTATTGAGCTGTGTTTACTATTAAACACCCAATTAATTTTGAATTGCATTTATAGGTATTTATGCACACTGAAATTATATGTTCGCAATAAAGCTCGTCCTGAAGGCTCAATCGCTGAAGGTTATTTAGTTGATGAAAGTTTGGTATTCTGTTTAAGATATTTGAGCAATATCCCAACAAAATTTAATAGAGATGTAAGAAATGATGATGAAAATACGACAGCTTGTCAAAGTTCAATATTTTGGCCAAAGCAGACATTTAAGAGGTGCCGCCAAAGCAATCTCGCTATCTAACAAAGAATTTGATCAAACTTGTCTATACGTTCATAGAGTATGTATATTATAGTTTGCTAACAATTAAATTATTGGTAAACCAAATTTTAATACATAATACAACACAATTTGTAGAGATCACAAAAGGGAGCTTCAAACACAAGAATCAGATGTTAATTCAAGACACATTAAAGAGTTTCCTAAATGGTTTAATCGCCTAGTAAGTGTCTTGAATTAGGTCAACTAATGAATTATATTATATGTCATGTCATAACTTTTCAATATTGTTATTTTTTGATAGGTTACAAAGCCAGGTTCACATTTGCAAGAAGACGATGAGCTACTTTGTTTAGCCATTGGTCCTCAAAGAGTAGTATATAGGTATACAACAATTTTGGTAAATGGGTTTAGATTTCATACTAGAGATCGTGAATCTCAAAGGAAAACCAAAAATAGCGGAGTCCTTGTGAGGAGGGATGATTCAGATCTGAGAAGGAATATTATTGCATCCTCAAGGATATTTATGAGCTTTCTTACGCAAGGGATAGGAAAATACACCTCTTTAAGTGTCATTGGTGGGATGTTGCTCATTTAGGAAGAGGATATAAAGTCGATAGATATGGATATACAAGCATGAATTCTCGTTCTTCATTGTCTACTAAAGATGCTTACCAACAGGATGAGGTTGAACATAATGAGTTCATTCCCAATGATGACCAGAATGACATTGGAGTGGTATTATTGAGGAAGGATGTTCAACCTCAAAGTGTTAGTCACCAAAGTGAGGAAAGAATTATAAGGGAAGTTGATTTCATCAATGATAACGAAGAGGATCAGACCATGAATGAAGAAAGTGATGAAGGAGACTTTTTATCTGAAGACTCTATGTGAAGACTCAAAATGTTAGCACATTGTTGCTATATATACATATAATTCTTTGCTTTGTATTTGAATGCTTTCTACATTTTGTTTTGTATTGAATTCCATAATGTTTGGTATTCAATTATTTGCTTTTTTGTTTGGGGGGTTGAACTGACAACATGATCTATTCATTTGTAGCAAGTTGATATTTGAGCATGGCAGGAGGAGGAAGAGGTGCACGAGGTGGTCGTGGGTGCCAATGTGTCACACAGGGTAGTTGTCCCAATAGAACCCTACTGCCGTGTATACAGTCCCACCATGGAGAGACTGATGCACAGCTAACCACACCAACTTCTTAGCATCCAATTAGCAGTGAAGGTATGTAAATAAAATGCTTTACATAGAATTAGTTAAGGTTTACTATTATGTGCCTAATATCTTATTTTTTTGTGGTTTATAGCTTCTTGCAGCATAAGCCAGAATGTAAGGGGATCATTCAAATGTATTAGTATAGACTCAAAGATAAAAAATGGACAAAAAATCCAAATTGTAATCCTTGACGATATCCTTCGAGCCGTGGGAGAAGGATCAAGGGATCTCGTCAATTATATTGGGCACATCGTACGAGGAACTTGTCCTTTGAAAGAGAGGGAGTGGACAAAAATTTGGGAACAATGTGGAGAGCATATCTTGTTGCAAGTGAAGGTAACAACTAGCATAATGATTTATCGTACTTATATCCATATACACTTTTACAATTTAACACCTTTGAGTTTATTGTTATAGGAAAAATTTGAAGTCGTTGCAAGTATGCAAGGGCGATTTGATGCATTCATCAATGCCACTGCACAAAGATTGTACAAAAATTGGAGAAGTCACTTGAACATCTTATACTCTAAGTACAACACTGATGAGGAGAGACTAGTGCATCCACCTCCCACTATCAATGATGACAAATGGAAGCACTTGGTCAGTTTTTTTGACTTAAATGATTTTAAGGTATTATGTAATATTATATTTAAAGAGCGATATAATATGAAATGTATAACACAACTAACAATAAAATTAAATGCAGGGCAAAAGTTCAACAAATGCACAGAACAGGGCTAAGCAGACAACAAAACATACGTGCAGTTCTCGTTCGTTTGCAGAAGTTGAAGAATCAACGGTGAGACTTTGGAATAACTTATTCTCGTATATAACTTTATATGTATGTTTTTTACATCATTGGGTGGCAATTATATTTTATCATAGAGAAATATTGAAACTGGAAAGAAGGCTATACTTGACCAGATCTGGGAGTTGTAGCATACTCGAAAGACTAAAGAAAGAGAAGTTATATGGTAAGATGCAAAGTCTCAAGCAGTTCATGTATGCTTAAATTTTATTTATTTTTACAAAATGTAATTTACATTTATTATTCTTATTCTAAATCTATAGGTTTTTTGAAACATAGGCCAAACTGCAAGAGATTATAGCTAAGCAGTCTCAGGAAGACACTTGTAGTTTGAGCAATGAGCAAATGTTAACCCAGTTCTTGGTCCACGGACGGGTTACTTTTGCTATAAAGGATATGAGGTTAAACCTTCCACTAAAAGAGCTGCTAACCAAATTACTCCTCAGCATCTTGAAGAGCAAGATAAGAAAATACGTGAAAAGGTTGCTATAGAACTACGTGAGGAGATGAGATTATGAGAAGAAAGGATGCAAGCACTGTTTGAAGAAATACTACAGTCACATATGAGCTCTTTAATCAATCACAGATGAGCTCTTTAATCACATCTCTCCAACAGGTAATAATATCTATATACAATTCTTGAATTTAATAGTTTAGTGATTTGTATACACTATTTATGTAAAAGTAACATTATCTGGGAGTCCTTGTAGGGGGTAATGAATTATGAAGCTTTGGCATCCAACAAATGACACTTAGGAAGACTCTAAACAGAATCTGATAATTGACTCATCCTAAATTTTTTTCAGAAGGCACATGCATTTACTACATTTTTACACATCATATAAAATCCCTAGAGTTTCTAAATCTAAGAAAACTTAGCCAAAGGTATCCATATTGTTAGACAGCTAAACAGAGGCCCATGCATGAATTATGTGTTAATTGCTTTTATGTGATGTTTTATTTCTTTGCTTTTTCTCAACTCTTGATTGTCATTGCTTGGATAAAATAAGAGGAATTAAAGTGTGATAATTAATTGGATCTAAAAGATTACCTGTGAGATGTGAATTGTTGCTATTATATTGCTAGTCTATACGTGTGTTTACATAGTAGTTTTAATTTTGACCAATAAATTGTTGCTATTATCTATGTTAGGCGTTAGCCAAGTCCAATTTTTGTAAGTGCTGTAATGCATAAAACCAGTAGAACCCACTCACTTTGTGTTTTAGGATGTGTATTCTGCGGGCTTATACTGATGGAATCATACATCACCACAATTCTCCATCACCAAAGATGATTGATAATATTATTTTTAACTTGAGACCATCACCACATGATTTTTTATTATTATCTCATATTATGATCTTGGAGTTTCTCCTGTAAGTGGATAAGGTGATACTTATGGTCAACTATGTTTCCACCCTTGTTGCAGATACTATACTAATTCCAAACTACACTTTTTCTTCCCAATATCATAATGTATATATTTCCTATTTTTGACCAGGTTCTAGTTTGAATATTTTCATTTGCATTTCTTTGAGAAGGGGATGACTGGCATTTGAACACCCTTATGTTTTTGAATATTTTCATTTGTGCTTCTCTGTCTTTAAACATAATCACTCTCTATGGTGAATTTGGGCTCTGTCACCATTTTAATTGCTCATATATTCTTTAGTTCTTTATTTTTATTGTCATGGTGCAAGATCTTTATTTCTCTTGTTGAACAGTGGTTGGGTTGTTAATGGGCCTAAAAACTTCATAATATATTCATTATGTGACTATGATGTTTCCCATTGTGTTTGATGGTTCACCCCTTGGCCTTCAAAGACTCGTGCATTCATGTAGGAGTGAAACAGACTTACAGGAAAAAGGAACAAAAAAGTCTTGTGGTTAAGCATCTTAACTTGGCATTAGAACAGTATTTGCTAGTTCTTTATCAAATGGTTAGGGAATGATGATTAATGCTAAATTCTTCCTCAGTTGTTAAATTAGTTCCATGACATGCATATTTTTCCAATTAACTGTGAGTGCTTTGTTTGTGTATGACATTAACAAGATGTGTAACTCCACATATTTCCATGTTGATTGATGTATGGTGCCTTCTTATTAGCATTTTATTGGTGCTATTTTTTAACTCATATGCCCAACTTACTAATCATGTTGTGCTCTGCCCTAAAAGTGCATGCAATTGTATGTATAACCATATGTTGTACTTGCATTGCATGCTTGTTAATTATCTAGAATAACAGCTTGCTGAAGTTTTGAAACCTTAGGAAGAATACTTAGGAATCAACTAATGCTCACTGGGACATGAGCATAACATGTTTGAGTGAAATTCTGCTCATAACTGCCTCTTTCATATTCTTAACATTTGTGCTAGAGTTTTTATCTCGGAAAAAATAAGATCTTGAAAGAATATCTTTTAGTATGTGTCAACTCTTTGCTTCTGGAGTGTGGAATTGCATTGGATTTTTCAGCTGTTACCGTAAAATGAACTCTTGAGATGTAGCTTTTGAATTTCAAAGAAAAATAGAATGTCTATAAGCAAAAAATGTTTTAATCTAGATGCTTCGCTGTCACTATATAATGCTATTTTTAACTTTTATAGAAATTCATTATAGTATAGTTTGACACTTTGACTGTATGACTTGAATGAGAAATAACTCATAATGTGCTTGTGAGACTTTAGAAATTTGTTAGGATTTTCTTCATGTTACATGTATTTTTTTTATGTTAGACTTATCAAGTTATATATTAATTTATTATTGTGATATGAACAGGGACAAATTCCACTGGGACATATGGGTAGTGATGCACCAAGTTCTACAAATAATGCAATACCAACTCTAACAGAATCACCAAGTTAATTGTTTTAGTATTTTGTTGACATTGTATTATGTATAACATTTTCTATTAATAGACATGGTATATCACTCAACTATCATGTATATGTTCGAAATTATGGTAATATATATAGAATTTTATTAATTTTGTTTGTTCTTAATTTTAATTATAAAGAAAAGTTTTATTTATATGGTTAATAAAAATATATAAAAAAATTTGAAACAGAAGATTTAGTGGCGACCAAAGGTCATCACTAAAAACCAATCTGAGGAGATTTAATGACGACCAAAGTCGTCACTAAATCCCTATTCAGTGGCGACTGGGAAAAGTTGCCACTGAAAATGTCAGCAAATGCCCTCGAAGCATAATGTATAACTTAACAAGGTTTCAGTGGCAATTGGGAAAAGTCGCCACTGAAAATGCCTTCAGTGACGACTATAGTCGTCACAAAAACATATTTTCAGTGACGACTCTATAGGTCGTCACTGAATCACCACTTTTCATGACGCCTATGGTTGTCACAGAAACCATGGCTTCAGTGACGACTACTATAGTTGTCACTGAAAAGGGATCATTCAGTGACAACTTACCATTTTCAGTGACGTTTTTGCTATCTTTAGTGACGACTTTAGTCGCCACTAAAGGGGGTTTTCAGTGGTGACTTGAAGAAGTTGTCACGGAAACCTTCTACGACGGAGTTTATCGCGACGAGTGGGCGACAACTAAAAGTCGTCATTGATTCTTTTCAGTGACGACTTTTTGGCTTTTAGTGGCAACTAAAGTTGCCACTAAAACCCTATTTTCTTCTAACGGAAGGGATTGAACTCTGATATAGTGGTTCTGATATGGGATCCTCCTAATATTTTTATAAGAAATTTTTTTGATGCATATCAATGTTTGATTATCGATCATATTGTATCATATATAGTTACAAATATCTGAATGTGATTTGAACTGAGAATATTTGAAAATATGGGTCCCATATGGATGTACTTCTAAACTATAATTTTTATGTAATAAATTTTAATATATGAGTATATCCATATATTGATCTGAGAGGTTATAAGAGGTATTATCTGCTCACTGAGTTGTCAAACTCATTACACGATACTTACATTTTTTTTTTCAGATAAAGATACAGAGATTGGCCCTGCAGCTATGTGATCAACTAGGTGTCATATTTTTTGGGTGAGCCTACGTTGCTTCCAAGGTTCACAATGTTTAAAATATTATGTCATTGTAATCTAGAGTATGCTCTGAACGCCACAGGCAGGATCTCTACTTCTGCTGTAATATTGATAAATGTAGACTTAGCATGTATAATTGGCTATACTGAAAATTTGCAAATATATGATATTTTTCATGATATGTGATATTGTGAAGCCATATGCAAATAAATAAGTGGTAAAATTTTCTATTAGTTGTGTTATTCGTGTTCCATTAAATTGGGGCGTGACAAGTTGGTATCGGAGCATTAGGTTTCCCTGTGGTTATCAGAGCAAAGGATTCTTTAGTAGAACCTTTAGTATGGATATGAGCCGGACATATTTATACTCCAGGTGCTGTTGAGAGATTCTATAGGATATTAACTTCCTTTCTATTCTAAGTTTGCTAAAGTTCTTAGTATAAGGTTTGATTGAATATTATGGTATTTTAAAAAGGTGTTTTGTTCTGTATAGTCTATGATGCCGCCAAGAACTAAAGCAGTTACTAGAGAAGCTGTAGATCGTGCACCCTCTACAGAAGAGTCTGTATAATCTACAATTCTAGTACAAAGAGGCCATAGTAGAAGCCGACCTAGAGGAACAGACAGAGGTTGAAGGCGTGCACAGGGTATGAGAACCCCGAGACATGATGAACAGGTCCATGTATCTGATAGAGTTCTTAAGGAGAAAGCAAAAGCCCTTCAGGAGCCACATGATATAATAGCTAATATAATTGTTAGTATACATAAGAGTTTAGAGACATTGGCTAGATTTATAGTAGAACAGAGTAGAAGGGATGACCAACCACTAGAAAATACTCCTGAAGCACAAGAATTGGGAAGAATAGCTGAGCAAGAGGACAAGTTACAGAGATTAAGGTGTCATTACCGCAATTCCTTAAGTTAAAACCCCCAAATTTTTCTAGGTCAGATATTCAAGAAGACCCACAGATATTTATTGATGCTGTGGAATGAGTTCTCAAAGCTTTAGGGTGTTCTACTAGAAGATCTGTTGAACTGGTGTCTTTTTAACTAT
Organism: Gleditsia sinensis; assembly: GCA_037074535.1. Taxonomy (NCBI): domain Eukaryota; kingdom Viridiplantae; phylum Streptophyta; class Magnoliopsida; order Fabales; family Fabaceae; genus Gleditsia; species Gleditsia sinensis. Next base: position 6,273,626 of record CM073475.1, on the reverse strand, counting down.
CAGATATGACCCAAGTTTGGTTTGAAACACTGGTACAAGGAAGAGTAGTTACTTTACCACCAATGGAGTGTGATACATTTAAGGAAGCATTTATGAATCATTTCCTGCCAATGAATGAAAGAGACAAAAGGGCCAGAAAATTTGAAAAATTAAGACAAAAAACGAACATGACAGTTTTTGCATATGACATCCGTTTTACTCAGTTGTCCATATATGCACCATATCTGATTCCTATTGAAAAAGATAGAATTAAGAGATTTGTTTCGGGATTGATACGTCTATTGTTTAAATTGGTGGGTCCTCAAATGAATCATTTTTCAACTTATTCAGTAGGTATGGATTGTGCTAGAATGATGGAAACATGAGAGCAACCAGATATAGAAAGTTTAAGGAGAAGAAAAAGAGATCGAGATAGTAATGTCCAGACTAGTTATAATCCTAATGTCAGAGGATCAAAATTTTTAAATCTACAACGTTTTACTCAAACAGGATGTGGTAGCTCTAACTAGACATCAGTTAATATCAATCAAGCAAAGAAAGAATTAAAGAGATATAAGACCTGTTGCCAACAGGATTCAAGGTCAATTCCACTGTCTCATTTGTGGCAAGCCTCATACTAGACAATGTCGCAGAAAAACTTGTGCTTGTTTTAAGTGTGGACAAATAGGTCATCTGATAAGGAATTCTCCACAATTATAAAATTTTAGTCAAGCATCAGTACAACCAGCTTTACCCCCTATATCTGTACTAGTACGACCAAATAGAGCAGCTTCAATACAAGCAAGTAGAGGTGGTACTGGTAGAGGATTAAGAAGTTGAGGCCGAGAACAAGCTCGAGTTTGTACCTTGACACGATAGGATGCTCATGCCTCAAATACAGTTATGATAGGTACATTATCAGTATGTTCTCATAAAGGATATGTCTTATTCGATCCTGGTTCTACTCATTTTTATATATCACCTTGCTTTGCTAAGAAATTGGATAGAGATCCTACTAGTTTACATTGTTCTTTCATGGTTGCTACTCCAATGGGAGAATTCTTATTAGTAAATGATGTGTATAAATCATGCGAGATTTTGATAAAAAATAAAGAGACTCTTGTAGATTTGATAGTGCTAAATATGGTAGACTTTGATGTGATACTGGGAATAGATTGGTTGTCGTCATGCCATGCCATTCTAGACTGTCACCTTAAGGTGATTAAGTTTAACATTCCCGGAGAATCTTCCTTCTTGATACAAGAAGATCGTAGTGAGGTGCCTAGTAACTTAATCTCAGCTCTAACAGCTCATAACCTATTGCAAAAAGGGTGCCAAGGGTATTTAACAATAGTCAAAGATGTTGATATGAAGTTTACTAAGGTAGAGCAAGTTCTAGTGGTTAGGAAATTTCCTAATGTGTTTCTTGATGAGTTGCCAGGGTTACCTCCAGAACGAAAAATTGAGTTCAGTATTGATTTACTTCCTGGAACTCAACCAGTGTCTATACCCCTGTATAAAATGCCACCGACACTGCTCAATGAATTAAAAAACCAATTACAATACTTTTTAGACAAGAGATTTATAAGTCCTAATACTTTTTTATGAAAAAGAAATATGGATCCCTACGGTTGTGTATTGATTACATATAGTTAAATAATTTAACAATACGTAATAAGTATCTATTACCTCGATAGCTGGTCTATTTGACCAGTTACAGGGTGCCTAATATTTGTCAAAAATTGATTTGAGATTTGGGTATCATAAATTGAGGATAAAGAAGAAAAATATTCTAAAAAATATTTTTAGGACTCGGTATGGGCACTATGAGTTCTTAGTAATGCCATTTGGTTTAACAAATGCTTTAGCTACATTCATGGATTTGATGAATAGAGTATTTAAACATTTGTCTGAATCAATTTGTTATTGTATTTATAGATGATATCCTGGTATATTCAAAGAGTTTAGAGGAGCATGAGTGACATTTAAGAATAGCTTTGCAAACCCTAAGAAAACACCAGCTGTATGCCAAGTTTTCAAAATGTGGACTTTGGCTTAGTAGTGTTATCTTTCTATGACATATGGTTATCAAGGATCGTATTCAAGTTAATCCTAAAAAGGTAGAAGTGGTGTAGCAATGTTCACGCCGTACGACAATTATAGAGATTTGTAGTTTTCTTGATTTATCAAGCTATTATCGCAGATTCGTTAAAGATTTTTCAAAAATAGCTATTTTTTTGACAAGGTTGATAAGGAAGGGAATAAAGTTTGACTGGTCAGATGAATGTGAAAGAATTTTCTAGAAACTCAAAGAATGTTTGACTACGGCGCCAGTACTGTCTATTCCTTTAGGTACTGGAGGATACACGATATATTGTGATGCATCGAGAATTGGATTAGGGTGTGTGTTGATGCAACATGGTCGACTCATTACATACGCATCTAGACAGCTTAAACCACATGAATAAAATTATCCGACTTGTGACTTAAAAATAGTAGCAGTAGTTTTTGTTCTCAAAATTTAGAGGCATTATATGTATGGTGAGACATACGAAATTTATATATATCATAAGTCCCAAATATATTTTCCAACAAAAAGATCTTAACTTGAGATAAAGACGATGGATGAAATTACTTAAAGATTATGATTGCACAATACTATATCATCTAGGTAAGTTCAATGTAGTGGCTGATGCATTAAGTAGAAAATTTATGAGTAGTTTGGCTCATATCACAGTGGTAAGAAGGCCGTTGATTAAAGAAATGCATAAATTGGAAAGTCATAGGGTAGCAATGGAAGTAAAAGAGTCTGAGATACTATTAACCCATATATAGTTTCAATCATATTTGGTTGAGTAGGTGAAAAATGTACAGAAATATGATGCCTATTTATGCAAGAAAATTGTAGAGGTGAAAAATGGTAGTGAAGTTGAATTTACTGTAGACCCTGAAGGAATTCTGAGATTGGGTAAGCAGTTGTGTGTACCTGATAAAGAAGAACTTAAGAAAGAAATTTTAGAGGAAGCTCATAGATCTATATATACCATTCATCCTAGAATAACTAAAATGTATAAGGATCTAAAAGAAATTTATTGGTGGTAAGGTATGAAGAAAGACATAGTTGATTATATTTCTCGATGTTTAACTTGCCAGCAGGTAAAAGCAGAACATCAAAGGCTTACAAGACTATATCAGCAAATAGAGATGCCTGAATAGAAATGGCAAAGAATAACTGGATTTTGTTATGGGGATGCCGCGGACACCAAAAGGGTTTGATTCAATATGGGTGATCATTGATAGGTTAACTAAATCAGCACATTTTCTACCAGTGAAAACTACATACAACGTAGCTTAGTATGCAAGTTTATATATGAATGAAATAGTGAGGCTTCATGGAGTGCCAATATCAATTATTTCTGATCGAGGACCATAGTTCACAGCTCATTTTTGGAGAGTTTTCTAAGAAGGTTTGGGCACAAAGTTAAATCTCAATACTGCATTCCATCCTCAAACAGATAGACAATCTGAGCTAACCATCCAAATATTGGAAGACATGCTACGTACATGTGTGCTAGACTTTCAAGATAGTTAGAAAAGATTTTTACCCCTAGCTGAATTTACTTATAATAATATCTACCAAGCCAGTATACAAATGGTCCCTTTCGAGGCATTATATGGTAGATGTTTTCGTTCTCTGATTGGATGGTTTGAGATGGGTGAAGCTAAGATTTTAGGGCCTGATATGGTACATGATACATTGGTCAAGGTAAAATAATTAAAGAAAGGTTATTAGCAGCTTAGAGTAGACAAAAATCCTATGTTGATAATAGACGTCGACCATTGGAATTTGCCATAGGTGAATATGTCTTTTTGAAAATATCTCCAATAAAAGGAGTAGTAAGATTTGGGAAGAAAGAGAACTTAAGCCCACGGTACATAAGACCATTTGAAATTCTTGATAGGATCGGCCCAATAGTTTATCGTTGGCTTTACCCCCTAAATTGGGTAATGTCCATCCAGTTTTTTATGTGTCTATGCTATGGAAGTATTTACCAGATCCTATACATGTTATACAGTGTCCATAGATTCAGTTACAGGAAGATTTAACTTATAAGGAACAACCAGTAGCGATAGTGGACAGAAAAGTAAAGAAATTGTGTTTAAAAGAAATACCTGCAGTGAAAGTAATATGGCCAAATCACTCTTTTGAGGAGTCTATTTGGGAAAGAGAGGATGACATACACGCCAGATGCCGACATTTGTTTAAACAATGAGGTTAGTGTTTATTTGTAACTATAGTAATGAAATTCGGGGATTGAATTTCTTAAAGGGGGAAGAATGTAAGTCTTAAAATTTAATAGAAATTCTAAATTAAAGAAAATTTTGAATAAAAGAGAGGATTTTAAAAATAGAGATAAGAACCGTTAAAAATATGTTTATTTATTACATGGGTTGAAGAATTATAAAGAAAATATGAGAATTTACGTTTTGGAGCCAAAATGCAATTTCTTAAAAGTTTAGAGGTAAAATATAAATAAGAAAAATTTGGAAGGATCTCCCTCAAAAATTTAATTTTTGCAGAAAGGTCTCCCTGGATATTTTAAAGCCTCAGCCACCTAAGGAGCTGACAATTTCGGATTTCTCTCTTTCTTCCAAATTTTTCTCCCCCGAAACCCTAAAACTTATCTTTAGAATTCTACCACTTCCAGACCTCGGATTTCGACACCACCACTGCCAACGGATTTAGAATGAAGAGTTCTACAAATCCATTCGATTGGTTTCTTGAAAATTGGCTGGAAAATGGAGGAAAAAAATCACCTAAAGAGATAATCTCTGAAAACCCTATATGTGGTTCTCAAACGCAAAAAACTAACACCATAGATGGATCCAGAAGGTACCGAAACCTTAGGATCTCAAATTTCAGGTTCATCCTCCCTTGCACGCACCCCCACGTGTCGCTTCTTCCTTAGTGAGTGAAGCCCACGCGTAGTCCCTGAGGTGGCGCGTGCAACGCGTGACTTTAGTACCCTGTTGCGTTACTTGCGTTGACCGAGCTTCCAGAGGCCAAATTTCACGAATTTGAAGTCATTTTCAAGGTTTTTGGACCCTCCAAACTCATTTTTAAGGTCATTTTGGCCATATTTGGACCAGAAACGTATATTTTGGGGTTGTCCAACTTGGAACCCTAACTTTGTGAGTGGATAATTCTTTCTATGACTTACCCTATATTCTTCTTGAACTTGAATTGTGTAATTGATTATGTTTATAAGTTATTTATACTTTTATATGTTTCTGAAATGGATTAAATTATTTGAATTGTTTACAATCTGGAATATAATTCAAGAAGAGTATGGTTTTAAAAATGGATTTTTGAACTTATTGTATATCTGATATTAAATGTATTTCCCATCATATGGTAAAGAGAATAATTATGCATGTGGCATTAATTTATAAGGATATATGATTGCCTCGAAAAAGGGCATGTATATGTGATATACCCTGATTGAGAAATTTATGACAGATAAGTTGTAATGAGATTGAAAACTCTATTTTGAATGATATGAAATATGTGTATATGATAATTTTTGTGAAAGAATCCTATTAGAAACACTATTTGCTAATAACAAGTGATGTTAGCCCTGGTGCACCTTGATACCTCAGCTAACGGGGGTGGTGCTAGCCTCGTGTGAGGGCCAACACACAGAATATGATATGTGATGGAGAGTGGGATGCCTCTTATCTAGGGGAGATGCCAGTTATATGATATGTGATTTTCCTTTCCTTGCTTTGTGCTTGGAAAATTGTCCATATTAGAGTCCCTTCGTGTGTCATCTTGAATGGTGGTAGGGAAAACCTTGGTTAAGATGCTAAGTATAGGCAAATCATACACCAACAAAGTATGGAAGGAATTGAACTCTGATATGGTGGTTCTAATATGGGATCCTCCTAATATTTTTATAAGAAATATTTTTTATGCATATCAATGTTCGAACGATCATATTGTATCATATATGGTTATAGATATCTAAATGTGATTTGAACTGAGAATATTTGAAAATGCAGGTCCCATATGGATATACTTCTGAATTGTAATTTTTGATGTGATAAATTTTAATATATGAGTACATTCATATATTGATCTGAGAGGTTATAGGAGGTATTATCTGCTCACTGAGTAGTCAAACTCACTACATGATGCTTATACTATTTTTTTTTAGATAAAGATATAGAGGTTGGCCCTATAGCTACGAGATCAGCTAGGTGTCATATTCTCTGGGTAAGCCTACGTTGCTTCCAAGGCTCACAATGTTTAAAATATTATGTCATTGTAATTTAGAGTATGTTCTGGATGCCACAGGTAGAATCCCTACTTTTGCTGTAATATTGATAAATGTAGACTTGGCATGTATAATTGGCTATACTGAAAACTTATAAACGTATGATATTTTTCATAATATGTGATATTGTGAAGCCGTATGCAAATAAATAAGTGGTGAAGTTTTCTGTTAGTTGTGTTATTCGCGTTCCATTAAATTAGGGCGTCACACATCCATTTAATGTAGCTCCATATCAAAATGAGCTATTAATGCCATGATTATTCGAAATGAATCATTCTCAGAAATAGGAGAGAATGTATCATGATAATCAATTACTTCTTGTTGAGTGAATCATTTGGTAACAAGTATTGCCTTATATATTTCAATATTGCCTAAAGAGTCTTTTTTTGGTTTTAAAAATATACTTACAACTAATGACCTTTCTCCTTTTAGGTAATTCAACAAGATCTCATATTTGAATGTTAGCTATTGAATTCATCTCACCCTTGATGGAACCATAACATAAAGTGGATTCATTTCCACTCACATCTTGTGAAAATGTGAAAAGGTCATCTTCAATACCAATATTCGGGTCAGATTTTTGTAGGCACACAACATAATCTATAAAAGTTATAGGTTTCTTAACTCTTGAATATTTTTTAATGTTACCTCAACATTATCAACCTGAGAATCTTGAATAACTAGATATCTTCAATCATCGATTGTTTTGAGTATTTGAATCTTGATAATTATTATGAAAAATAACTAATTTATTTGAAGATGTGGGAATAGATTCAATTCTATTATACTCCTCAAAAAATAAGTTTTGAGGATTACTACTCCTATTAATTTTATCATTCTTAAGGAACCATGTATTTTTAGATTCTATAATTCTCGTTATACGATATGGACAATAAAACCTATATCTCTTAGACTTTTCTGCATAGTTAATGAAATATCTACCGACTATTCTAGATTCTAACTTTGTCTCATATAGATTATAGACTCTAACTTGACCTGGGTATCCCCAAACATGTATATACCTTAAACTAATTTTTCAATATTTTCATGACTCAAATGGTATTTCCCGAATCATTTTGTTGAAACCCTATTTAGTATATTTACAGCAGTTTTTATAGTTTTACTCCACAAAGACAATGAAATATCATAGTTACTAACCACACGTTTAACCATATCTATTAATGTTTGGTTCCTCCTTTCAGCTACACCATTTTGTGATAGTGAGCCAAACATTGAGTATTATACTACAATACCTTGTTTCTCAAGGACCTAGTAATTGTTTCTTTCTATTGTACCTTCCATAAAATTTATCACTTCTATTTGACCTTACAATTTTAATTTGTTTGCCTAATTGTTTAATTACTTCTACTTTACAAACCTTAAAAGCATATAGTACTTCACTTTTATCATAAAACAAATAAAGATACATATATTGTATATAGTCATCAGAAAAGGTAATAAAATATTTATGACCATTAAAGCACATAATAAGATCCTAAAATATTAGTGTGCATGATCTCTAACATATCAAAACTCCTTTTAGCACATTTCTCATATGTTAATTTTCTTTCCTTTAATGCAATGTATACAAGTAACAAAATTAGCAAAGTCAAGCCTCAAAGACTCCGTCATTTACTAATCTTTTTATTATGTCAATATAGATATGACATAATCTCCTATGCCATAACATGAAAGATTCTCATTTATAAGACCATGTTATAAAGATTTCTCATTTATAACACTGTGGTTAATTCTAATATTATTACTATGCACAGTTATAATGCTATAATTGAAGGTAGAATTCCAATGAACTTTGAACAATTTATCATCTATAATACCATTACCAACAAGAATATTGTCTTTACAAAAATGTAAGGTATTATTAGTAAAAATAAAACTAAAATCACATGGTAAAAGTCTTGAAAATGAAATAAGATTTCTTGAAAAGAATGGAACATAAAAAGTTCTTTCAAGGTTAATACAAAGTTAGACCTAATAATAAGCCTATAGGTTCCAACCGCTTCAACCTCTTTTACATGTAAACACATCTTGTTTACTAAATATATGAAACATTCACTTTTGATTGGTTTCCAATGGTTTAGGAAGCCCTGTATGGTATTAACAACATAAATTGTAGAATCAGAATCAATCCATGAAGTGTTATATGAAACATGAAATCAATCCATGAAGTGTTATATGAAACATGAAATCAATCCATGAAGTTTTATATAAAACATGAAATCAATTCATGAAGTGTTATATGAAACATAAACCATATTAGATTGAAAAACACTAAGGAGATGAGATTACCTTTCTTTTCAAGCCAATGCTTGAATTTGGGACAAGTATTTTTTATATATCCTTTTTTCTTACAAAAGAAACATTTGACATTGTCTTTATTAACTTGATTAAGAGACATTTTACCCTTCCCTTTTTTATATGATTTCTTCTCATGAGTCAACAAATGTTCACTTTCAATCTTTTATTGATTCGGTCTCCCTTTCTCTTGTACACACATTGTCAAAAGTTTATTAATTAATCATTTCTCCCTAGGTGTGTTATAAAAGATCATAGATGATCCAAATTGAAAAGGGAGTGAGTTAAGATGAAGTGAACAAAAAATGACTCTGAAATATCAATCTTCAAATATTTTATTTGAGATGCTATGCTTTGCATCTTTATAATGTGCTCACACACACCATTGATGTCATTAAACCACATAGAACACAATTTTGCCATCAATGTTTGTTCATGCCTTGTCAAAAGTCTGAAACTATTCCCAAATAGCTTTGAAATATTTGTTTACTTTAGCACAACCAAGGATTGATCTATGGATACTTTTACTAATATGAGACTTAATAAACATCAAACTCGAGCAATTGGATCATTTCCAAAGATCATATGATGTTTTCTCATCGTAGGTGCTTGATTCTGTGAGCTTCGATTGTTTATCCACTCAAGGTGTTAAATCAAGGTTCATGCACCCCAATGCAAGGAGGCTTTTCTCCTTCCAATAAGAATATTATCATCACTTAGAGAAACAACACTTGAGAAATCAAAATTTGATATGGATAACAACTACAAATAAACAAACTTACTATACATGCAATGAAAATAAACATGGAATATTACCTATACAAATTACTCCAAATGAATAAATCCACACGTCACTATAATCTTTCCTGTGGGTTTAAGTTATAGCATGCGAGTGATTTAATTTCTTTATGATGGGACTAACATAGAATTTATAAATAATTATTTAGGCATGTGGGCTATTAAAGTTTAAATATATCAAATGTTATTATCATATCCTAATTAATCACTTAACTATAATAATTACCCTCTAGAGTTGAATTATTATATATCCATGATTAATTACAATTATTGATATCATTAGCTTTATGTCACTAAACTTAATTTCACTTTAAATTTTGTAATTAAAAATGATATGGCTATTACTTAATTACTTAAATGTCAACTTAAATATAACATCAAAATTATTGACTAAAATTTACGTCAATAATCAATTCTTTATATTTAGGTAGATCCAATATATGCATATAAAATTAAGTTTGCATATAACCCTAAATAAATATGAAAGATGAACTAAATTACAAAATTAAAAATTAATTTTGCAAACAAATCTTGCAGAAGGTCAACAAGTCAAGTATGAATATAATCATAGCATTCATTTTCCTCATTGTTCAGATAGCCAAGTTGGTAAGAAGGTACCATAATCAATCAAACGGATGCGAGTTCAAATCCTGCTTTTGAATTTTCTTTTTATCATTTCACATGGAGTCACACAGACATATATATATATATATATATATATATATATATATATATATATATATATATATATACACATATATACATATATATACACACACACACACACACACACACACACACACACACACATATATATATATATATATATATATAATAACTAAGAGGCACTTGATCAATATATGTAATAGAGCCAAAAATTGCTTTGGCGATGAGTGACTAGGAAGATGGTGTTACGACAGCGGTAAATGGCTCAACTTTGATGGTAGATGGGCCCCTTTTGTCCTAGTTTTTCCAACAATGAGGTATCAGGAAATGTGGGGAAGGGGTTTAGGTTATTCGGATCTCGACAAATTAAAGTGATTTTATAAAAATTGCTTCAAAATGGAAGCTGTTTTTGCACAATCACTATAAAAACACTATGGTTAATTACGATCAAGTTAGTCGCTGTAATTCCTAAAAATTACAACAGTTTCTCTTAAAAGCTACAATATAATCATTGTAAAATGGCGCTTTTCTTGTAGTTTTTCTTTTATTTGAGAGTCATAACTCTTCCTCTTTAGTATACACAAGTGTCATTCACATTAAATTCTATAACTAAATTTTTTTTAAATATAAATAGTTTCTCTATTTCCATTTTATAAATGTTTAATGCATCAATATCTAATATGTAAATTATAATCAATGCCATAATAAAGACAAGTTAATTTGGGCTCATACTGGCCATGGTAAATATACTGTCAAAATAGGTTATATTGTTGATGTACAATTTCTTTATCCATAAATTAATATGATATTTGATGCTGCAAGATAGAGAATGGAGAGCTCTATGGAAACTAGCAATTCCTGAAAAGTTAAAAATATTTATGTAGAAGCCTCTACATGATGGTCTAGCTGTTAAATCGAACTTGTACAAAAGAGGCATGCCTCTAGGTTATAATCTATGCTTGATATGTAATAACCATAAGGAGACAAATTTTCATCTTTTCTGTTTGCTCCCTATGGTATGTCAGGCTTGGAGCCAATTTGATATGTTACCTATGACTTTCCCAATGTCCTAGCATACATTTGAGTGGTGGTTTAGCTTTATGCAATTTCTTAATGGAAGGTGGTGCGTACTGTCGCAGGTACACCCAAATTGATACCTTACCTCAAAACTAACCTGTAGTAGTAGGAGTAAGGGTCGATCCCACTGAGACTAGAATTACCTTATGTGATTGAGAAAGGGGAGATTGATAATTGTAAATAAAACCAAGTAAACAATAACAAAAGTAATTAAGAGAGAGTGATTAATGATAAAGATGTTGGTTTTGGTTGATATCCACTGTCAAGGGATTGCATTGATCATTGACAACATAATCAATCTGTAATTGAATATCTATCATTGGGTTTCTAACTATGTTCCTCCTTAAGTCTAGTAAATTAATGAAAATCGCATCAATTAAACCCTAATTAACAAGCAATTCTTTAGCACATCGGTAAAGCATAGCTTATTAACCGCATGAAGAACTAGAAAAACTGACAGAGCTAAACAAATATAAACACATCGGTTATATCTAATTTAGTTAATTACTCATCATAGGTTCAATGATTTATAATCCAAAATCTTCAAACCTATTTGCCTCATGAATCACAGAATTGAAGACTTTGTTTAAAATATAATTCAGCGGTAGATTAAGACATACAATATACTAGTAGGCCTCCTAGCAATCATATGAATAATCATTGAGAAGAAGAACAGATAAATAATCAATACTCAATTCAAATTGAAATAATAAAATCAAATCCACATCTCACAATGCATGAAGATCCCTTGAGATTTCAATCTACCTCAACCAACTAAAAAGAACTAGCCACGCAGAACCATAAGAAAATCTAAAGAAGAATTAAAGAATGTAACTAAGAACTTGGATGAATGATTGAATGAATTCTCTACTTGCTTTCCTCCCTTTTTATAGATTAACTCCTCCTAATCTAAGTAGGAGTGTTTCTAGGTCAAATTTCGGCTTATCGGGTTTCAATTGGAGTTGAAAAACCCTAAAAATCATGAATTCAGCGACTTGGTATGGCGGCGGGCACCGCGGCGCACTACAGTGGCGTAGCGGTGCTCTGAGTCTACAAAGACGCAGCGACGCGGGGCCCAGAAAATTCCAAAATTTGCCAAAGTGCAGAACACGAAAGTTGTAGCTCTATGTCTCTTCTTTCCGTAGCCGCTAGAATCACCTTAATACAATCTAAATTGAAGGAGATATTCTAAAATTAGTGACCAAAGGTCAAAATTCATCCTGCTGCACTGTGATTCTGATTTGCGAGCTCTGTAACGCTATGAAATCTCCCGAATTTGACCAAGTGTTCAAAATAAAAGTTGTATATGATTGTGTTAGCTTTTCACAGCCACTTGAATCACTTTTATTAGGGTTCATAAGAGGTAGATATACTCAAAACAGTGTTAAAAGGTCTGGAATCGCTGCAATGTAGCATTTTTCCATGAATTTCTTATCTTTTTCTTCTCTTTTCTTCTTCCTTTGTTCCTACAAAACAAAATACAAAACTAAGCTAATTCCTAATTATATTTTACTTAAATCAAACAAAAAGTAAGTTTAAAGGTATTAATATCATACTTAATTAAGATTACATCAAATACCCCCACACTCAACCTTTTGCTTTTCCTCAAGCAAAATAATCCCTAAAGGTAAAAAAAAAACAATCAATAATATAGTGAGTGTTAGGCTTACCAAACGTTTGCCTCATAACATAAAAATATACTCTAGAAAATTTTTGGAAGGTCATAATCATGCACAAGATTAACACAAATGCAATATATTATTTTATCATTTTTGAATCGCTAGTGTGCGTGTGTGTTTTTGGGTCAATAAATTTTCTTTTACCCGGATGAATTTATATATACCAAAATTTTGATTGTAGATCTCTAATTAGTTTAGGATTTCCATATGCTTATTCTTCATGCCACTCTTCACTAATGTAGGCCAAAACTACCTCTAGGATCAATATGACTTTATTTAGCTTGTAATATGGCCAATGTATAAGGTAAGATAAAGGATACAAATTTAGGCTCAATCACCCAACACCACATGATTAAATCTGATCTCTTGAGCTTGCCTAAATTTGGGGTGATTTCTCCCCCCACACTTCATTTTCTTGTTTCAATTGAATTTAATCTATCCTTTTTTCCTTAATTCTCTAATTTTTTTTCATAGCATTTGGATTTTTCTTCTATTTCCTTTGCATATTTTTTTTTTCATAATTCTTTTCTTTTCCTTACTCCACCCTTCCACCCTTTTTTTAAATAAAGCTCTACAAAACAAGTATTCAGAAAAATAATCATGGAGTGAGTGAATAGGATCAAAAATAAAGATACTCATACAAATTTTGACTTTCAGCTCATTTGTGGTTTTTAGAAGGAAAAGTTCATTAAACTCAAAATAGAGGAACTAAGGATATTTCATTGTTTAGATTAGGCTTGCAAGGCTCAATCTATCAAATAATGCCTAAATCATCTCCTAAATAATAGTATTAGCCTAAGATTTCGCCTCAAGCAGCATTCAAATAAGTTCTAGAATCCTGTTGAGATTATGAAATATATTTGAATTATATAAACTTTCTCTAAGTAAAAGATAAATTTAATGCTCAAAGTTATTATGCAAACATATTTCAAAAGTCAAAAGTAATAAATTGCAAAAGGGATAGAATTGCACATAATCATGAATTTTCTACATTTTTCAAGAGCTAAAAAAAATTGGATAGGCATATCATTGGCTATTGGATATGCCTAACATCCCAAAACATAAATTGAAACACTCACACAATCACTCAACTTGCTAAATGCAATAAAAGTGCATTAATAGTGAAAATCAAAAAATTGATGCTCGTAATAGGGTCACCATGATTCAGATAAATAAACTTCCACCCCCACACTCAAACTTTACATTGTCCTCAATGTAAAAGAAATATAAGAATTAGGGAAAGATATAGAAAAACATATGAGTGAAGTGAACTTCCCTAAATGTGTTTGGAGTGGAATGAGCATATTGCATTACTGGACCATGAATTTTTCTGATTCCCACTTTTTCTTTTTCTTTTTTGATTATGTTGGGTTGTCACCCAATAAGCGCCTTTGTTTAATGTTGTTGGCTCGACTCAAAGTTTCACACGTCATTCAAGGAGGATCCTTGATGTCAACTTTGAATTGGCTTGCCTTTGAATGTGCAGAATTTTGAGGTTCAGCTGCATTATGAAGAGGGAAGTTAGCATTAGTCAAAGATTTAATTAAATGAGAACTCAACTTACCTGGAAATAACCGATGTCTTGAGTAGCTTTTGTCATCCAATTTAATTTCATCCTTTTGATATTCTACCAAAGCATGGAATAACTTTCCTCTATCTTTGAGTATGGCATATTTATCTGAGGTTATCACTGGGAGTGGTTCTCCGTTGTATATGCCTTTTAAGTGGCTAGGAAAGCTCTTTAAGCTTATGTCAAGATTCTGCAAAATAGAAAGTATAGGCATCTTATTAGAAATTGGTAACAAAATAGAAAGATCCTTACCTGTTTGCTGTACTTTTGGTGCTTCCTCTCCTGCTGAAATATTCTCTTCAAAGTTGGCATTCAGGGTAGATTCCACAGCCTCTTTATTAGTAGTCTTACTATTGTCAACTTTCAAGTCATCTTTTTCATTAAGTACAAATTTTTTCTCTTTTTGCACTAATGATGCTAGATCTAGACTTTCAATTTTTGAATTCTGAACCTCTAATCGATTGACTGGTGTTGTAAGTTGTCTAATTTGATTTGTTAAGCTTTGAATGCTGGCCCTTACCTCTTGTTGAAATTGATGAGTATTATGTACAATAGATTTAACAATTTCTTCTAAAGAACTACTTACCTGGGAATCCTGATATGCAGCTTGTCTAGGATAATAGACCTGTTGGTTATGCTAAAAATTTGTAAAATCTTGTTCTCTAGGCCAATTTTTTGCATTCCCATACCTAAAGTTGGGATGATCCTTCCATCCAAGATTATACATGTTTGAATAGGAATCATACCTCCCTTGTGGTGGCCCAGGGAAACCACTAACCATATTTACCTGCTCAAATGATTCTTCATAGAAAGTTGGGTAACCATTAGAAGGATACCCCATGGATGAATCATTTACATAGCACTTCTCACTTTGCATATTTTCTACACGTTGACGAACAAGAAAAGTTAAATTTGTAAGTTGCTGTTCAAGGGAAGAACTACATACCTCACCAGCATGTCTTAATGGAGACCCTAGCCTAGTGCCAAATTGTTGAAAATTGGCTGCCATATTCAAAGTTATGAACAAAAAGAAAAGAAAAAAAAATCACAAAAGGTAAATAGACACAGTCCCCGGCAACGGCACCAAAATTTGGTGCGTACTGTCGCAGGTACACCCAAATTAATACCATACCTCAAAACTAACTTGTAGTAGTGGGAGTAAGGGTCGATCCCACAGAGACTGGAATTATCTTATTTGATTGAGAAAGGGGGGATTGATAATTGTAAATAAAACCAAATAAACAATAACAAAAGTAATTAAGAGAGAGTGATTAATGATAAAGACATTGGTTTCGGTTGATATCCACCGTCAAGGGATTACATTGATCATTGACAACATAATCAATCTGTAATTGAATATCTATCATTGGGTTTCTAATCTTGTTCCTCCTTAAGTCTAGTAAATTAATGATAATCGCATCAATTAAACCCTAATTAACAAGCAATTCTTTAGCACATCGGTAAAGCATAGCTTATTAATCGTATGAAGAACTAGAGAAACTGACAAAGCTAAACAAATATAAACACATCGGTTATATCTAATTTAGTTAATTACTCATCATAGATTCAATGATTTATAATCCAAAATTTTCAAACCTATTTGCCTCATGAATCACAGAATTGAAGACTTTGTTCAAAACATAATTCAGCTGTAGATTAAGACAGACAATATACTAGTAGGCCTCCTAGCAATCATATGAATAATCATTGAGAAGAAGAACAAATAAATAATCAATACTCAATTCAAATTGAAATAATAAAATCAAATCCACTTCTTACAATGTATGAAGATCCCTTAAGGTTTCAATCTACTTCAACCAACTAAAAAGAACTAGCCACGCAGGGCCATAAGAAAATCTAAAAAAGAATTGAAGAATGTAATTAAGAACTTGGATGAATGATTGAATGAATTCTCTGCTTGCTTTTCTCTCTTTTTATAGATTAACTCCTCCTAATAGAATTAGGAGTGTTTTTAGGTCAAATTTTGGCCTATCGGGCTTCAATTAGAGTTGAAAAATCCTAAAAATCATGAATTCAACGACCTATTGCGGCAGAGGGCGCCGTGGTGCTTCGAGTCTGCAATGACACAGGGTTGCGGTGCCCAGAAAATTCCAGACTTTGCCAAAGTGCCGAACACAAAAGTTGTAGTTCTATGTCTCTTCGTTCCATAGCAGCTGGAATCACCTTAATCCAATTTAAATTGAAGGAGATATTCTAAAATTAGTGACCAAAGGTCAGAATTCATCCTGCTGCATTGTGATTCTGATTTGCGAGGTCTGTAACGCTATGAAATCTCCCAAATTTGACCAAGTGTTCAATATAAAAGTTGTAGATGATTGTGTTATATTTTCATAGCCACTTGAATTACTTTTATTGGAGTTCATAAGAGGGAGAGTTTCTCAAAACGGTGTTGAAAGGTCTGGAATTGCTGCAATGTAGCATTTTTTTCATGAATTTCTTATCTTTTTCTTCTCTTTTCTTCTTCCTTTGTTCCTACAACACAAAACACAAAACAAAGCTAATTTTTAATTATATTTTACTTAAATCAAACAAAAAGTAAGTTTAAAGATATTAATATCATGCTTAATTAAGATTACATCAAAAGGATTGATCAAACTATCCAAGAAGTAGTACGGCTTTTTTGGGTCACATGGTTGAGTAGAAATGATTTATTTTTAAAGGAAAAAAAACTGCACCCCCTACAATTGTATGAGAAAGTGACTTCTCTTATGCAAGAGTTATTCCAAAATGTTGTTTAGATTACAAATATGTGATATGTTGTTGTTGCTTTTTAATATTTGTTTTACCATTCAACTTCTTTTTTTCTGTTGCTCTTCATGTAGTTGAATGTGCACCTAGGGCATATTGCTACCCTGCTACCCTTATTATCGAGCTTTTCTCTTTCATCATTAATAAAGATGATCCTTACTTTCTTTCAAAAAATAAAAATAAAAGTCAATGCTTGTATATTTATTGGTGAATAAAATCTCTTATGTTTGTTGGGATAAAAAATTAGATTCTTAAATAATTTAAATGAAAAAAATGTATTAAATTTGTGGAAAAATAGCACTCAATGACTCTATTCTATACTCTCAATTACAATGTCTATCTTAATTTAAATATCACTACAATGTTTCTTTCAATACAACAACAATAACAACAACAACAACAACAAACAAAATATTTTTTCACTAAGTGACGTCGATTACATAGATCAAATGATACCAAAGTATCTTATTGTAAATGAAATCAATAGAGATATTATTAATTGTTAAATCCTTCTTAATAATTTTACCAATTGTTTTCTTTAGTCTCCCTCTACCTCTAATTATCAAGCTATTCTATATCTTATCTACTCTTCTTATTAGGGCTTCGGCAGTTTTCTTCCATAGATAGCCAAACCACCTTAGACGAGATTCTACCATCTTCTTCACAATAGGTGCTACTTCAAACTTTTCTCTAATGCATTTATTCTTAATCATATCTCCTCTAGTATGTCAACATATCCAATGCAATATTCTTATCTCTGTGATGTTAATTTTATTATCATGTTGTCTTTTAATCATTCAACATTCAGTACCGTACAACATTGTAGATCTTATAGCTGTATGATAAAATTTTATCTTAATTTTGAGTAGCACTTTTCTATTATAAATGACACCCAAAACCTTCTTTCATTTCATCCACCTAACTTGAGTCCTATGGTTTACATCTCTTTTTACTTCTTTTTCATTTTGTATAAGGGACCCAAGATATTTAAAACTTGTAACTTGTTCTATAGAATGATCTCTAAGTTTTACCTCTAAATTCAAATTTATGTGTCTTTTACTAAATTTACATTCCATAACTAAGATTCTGTGGTAGGTAACCAAGCTCTCTTTAGGTATGACCTTACAATCTATAGAGTATTCTCTATCTGATTTCTTTATTAAGAAGAAATCTATTTGAGAGCTTGCCTTTACTCTTAGACATGATAAAATGTTTTACCAGCTTCCTAAAATAAATGTTTGCTATAGTAAAATTAAAGGTTAAAGAAAAATTTAAAATAGTTATACCCTCTTCATTTACTTTTCTTAACCCATATCCCCCATGTAAGCTCTTGTATCCTCTAGCTTTACTTTCCACTTGACCATTTAAATTCCCTCTTAGGAATTTTTTTTCTCAAAAGTATTTCCTAAATCAAATCTTTTAAATCCTCTAAACTATTTATCTTGCGATGCTCCTTTAATCTTACTTGTGGTGTATACACACTAATCACGCAGGAGTGTCCCGCTCCACTACAAACTTTAGAATTATAATCCTATCTTCTAATCTTTTTACATTTATCACATTGTTTCTCCAATCCTTATTAACTATTATTTCTACTCTATTGCTAGATCTTGTCTTACCAATATACGAAAGCTTAAAACCCGAAGTAAATAATTCTTTTACCTTTTCTCTTACCCACTTAGTTTCTTATAGGTACATGAAATTAATCTTTCTCCTAATATGGTATCAACTATTTCCTTTGATTTATCCATAATTGTGCTTACATTCCAAGTTCCAAAACGGATCTTACTCTCAAGAACTAACTTCTTTACCCACACCCGTTTATAAAAGTATAGAAGCTCTTATATATTTTTCACTACACCTAGATGTTGATGTAGCAACTCTTGCTCTTTTGACACCGTTCTTGACATATACAATGCGCTACTTCTAGGCAACAACCTAGCCTTAACATGATTGCATCATTCATCCATATTCATGAAGATTCAACAAATTTTTATGTTGGTTGTTGTGAACTAAACACAACCTTTCTCTTTTATCTGGTTTCAGGACCAGTCATATAAAGATAGAGTTACAATGTTCCTTTCAATATATAAAACTATAACAAACAACACTTAAAATGTTAAAAATATCTTTTTTTTCTTTTTCTTGAAAATCTTTGCACAAAGACCCACCACCTTAAGTCTTTTTTATGACTAAATAGCAATGCAACTAATAAGGCCATGTTAATTGTTTGTGTTAACTAATTTAAAATTTTACCAAAGAAGAAAAGAGAAAATGTGTTGGGAATACAATCTACTATTGCTTTTCTTTTTTATTTTAAAAATATATTTTTTTCTTATACAATGCTAGGTCATGAAGATATTAGTAAATATAAGTAACTCTGTTTAGCCATATGTAATTTTCCAACCACTTAATTTTTGGCCAAGGGCTAACTATTTCATGCATCTCTATGTCAGAAATCTTGTTGAAAGAAACGTTTCTCCATCTAATGAATAATTTAATATATTATCAATTTCAAACAAGGTTTGCTTTTGTGCATATATAGGAAAACAGCCTGGCATCTGGTTCATCATAAATTTTTAAAGATGGCGACGTAGAGTTTTATTATCTCGAGGTAGTCCTTTTAGGAAAATTTGGTCCTGCATTTCAAACTGAGTACCGAGTACAATATGAAGTTGCGATAATAGTCCGTGGTGAGTTTGTGTAAAGATTGTCTGAAGAAAAAAAGAGACATTTTGAGTGATATTTACAGTAAATTTATAAATTGAGAAATATATTATAATAAGTTTTAAATTAAAAAGTACATTGTTATTAAAAATGTAAATTAGGGTGAATAAGTGCTGTTAGTTATAAATTACTTTATTTTAAAATATTAATATAGTTAATTAATGTTATGATTAATGATTATATAATTATAATTTGGTGCACACAGGTAATAAGTTTAGTACATTTATATATGCTATTGACAAGATGTAGACACAAAGTACACCATTCTTCGTTAATAGACAAACCCTTCCAATTTTCACTAGTATAGAAATCCCAGACTCGACACTTAAGCAATCAAATTTCACATGATAATTCTGTTTTAGTGAGAAAATTATTATCAATAATGTAACCTAATCATTCTTCATACTCTATGACCCCTATTTTAGATAATGCGAGGATTATTTATCACACTGGATAGGCCTACTTGTTTTGAGAAGCAACTTTGATTGGGAATTCATGAATCTCATCCCTCCATGGATTCTTCTTGTATGCTGCATCAATGTTGTTCAATGCAAGCCACACTGCACTGTTACACTTGAATCCAGACCCAAAAGCCAATTGCCAGATTCTATCACCCTTCTTAATTCTCCCTTTGGCCTCACAGTACGCCAACTCATACCACACAGAACTTGAAGATAAATTCCCAAACCTATAAAGTGTCATTCTTGAAGGTTCCATGTCCCAATCTTGTAGTTTAAGACTTTTTTGCATCCTATCCAGTACTGCTCTTCCTCCTGTATGAATGCAGAAATGGTTGAAAGCCAACTTAAAATCTGGAACATAGGCTGCAATCTTTATATTGAAGAGTTTCCTTCCCACAATAGTAGCCAAAAACTTCACTTTTTCTGGGATGGGAAGGACTAATGGACCAAGAGATGTGATATGGTCCTTGAGAGCTTCTCCAGCAACATTCATGAGATCTTTTGAGAGTGCAACTCCAACCTTCTGTTCTTCATCCTCGTGTTGGAAAACACAATTGTAACTGTTATCATCAGCACCCGTATGGGTACGAAGTGTATGGATGATCTGATACTTTGAACGGTGGCAATCAGAAGGATGGCTCGAAAGCAGTGCAGCAGAACCACCCATGCGAAAGAGGCAATTGATAAGAAGCATTGACGGGTTGGTGCCCCAATACATGCTTGAGATGCCATTTTCAGTGCTCAAGACTACGGCATAATAGTTAGGATGGCACTGTTACGCAACAATGAAAAGTATGAGAAATAGATATTCAAAATTATTCATAGTTTAAAGAGCATTGATAGTAGTCTATATATGCACTTTTTTTTTCTGTAATATAATGTTTATGATTGTACAGATCCAAAGGCTTGGACATTTATACAAGTACAGCTGACAAGAAAATTTAGATTCGAAATGTCAAATTATATCTACTAAACATGTCGACATGTATTTTATAATTAAGCTTCACGAAACATAACTATTTTTATAAAATAATATATTCATGTATTGAATATGTTTAGCATAACGTGACATTTTAAAAATTAAGTAAAACCTACTATATAGCATATATATCAAGAAAAACAAATGCTGAAATTATACTTATTAATTACTCAAAAGAAAATAAGTTGTTATTAGAGTCATTAATTACTAAACAAATTTTATAAGTAATATATAATTAGAATAAATATTCATCATTCATTACAAAAAAAAACGATAGTTTTAATCATAGTTAACAAAATCATCACTAAAACATAAAACACTAATAACTTTTTAATTGTAATTATTTAATAATAATTTGTAAAAAAATCGTCACTAAATAAATTTTTTAGTGATGGTTAACAATTTAGTGATATGTTTAGCATAACGTGACATTTTAAAAATTAAGTAAAACCTACTATATAGCATATATATCAAGAAAAACAAATGCTGAAATTATACTTATTAATTACTCAAAAGAAAATAAGTTGTTATTAGAGTAATTAATTACTAAACAAATTTTATAAGTAATATATAATTAGAATAAATATTCATCATTCATTACAAAAAAAAACGATAGTTTTAATCATAGTTAACAAAATCATCACTAAAACATAAAACACTGATAACTTTTTAATTGTAATTATTTAATAATAATTTGTAAAAAAATCGTCACTAAATAAATTTTTTAGTGATGGTTAACAATTTAGTGATAGCTTGTAAAAACCGTTGCTAAATTTACAACAATTTATTGATGGTTTCTAAAAGCCATCGTTATTTTCTAGTTTCACCATGCACGTAAACTCTCCTTTTTCTTTTCTTTGTTGCTTTTTTTCATTACTTCTCCCACTATTTTCTCCTAAATCCTTTTGACTCCTCCACGGATTAAGCTACTTTTTTTTTTCATTGCTTCTTCTTCGTCGAAGTGGTTCACTTTGAGTTTCTTTTGTGTATTTTAGTATATTAATATTCTACATTTTATTTTTGTTTATTTTTCTTGTGATTTTTGTTTATATCTAAATTCTTCATATGTTTACGGTAGCAATAGAATTTTAAATTTGTGTATTTGAGTGGGCTTGAAACTTCAGTGAAGAAAACCTTATAAATAAAAAAAATTTGATACAAAGAGAAAAAAAAAATAAAAAAAAAATCTAGGCATGAATGATTTACGAAAAAATAAAAAAGAGGAGAGAAAAAAAATAAAAAAATTGATATAAAATAATAAACAAAAATAAAAATAAAAATAAAAATTAATACAACGACAGATTGTGTTGATTTAATAATAGTTTACTAACCGTCATTAAGCAGTGACACTGTAACAATTTTTCAAATATGTTATTATGATAGTCATGAAAGTCTGTTTTATTATGGTTTGTATAGCAGTTTAGCGACGGTTTCAACCCTCGCTAAAGACACTTAAAACCGTGGCTGTATTTTTTGTTTTGTTTTAGTGATTATATTTCGTGACTATCATGCGATGACTCGCCGTGGTAACCAGCACAGACTAAGTCAGTAAGATCGTTAGTCGTATTTAAATGGTAAGATGAGAAAACCTGAAGGAACTGTTTGGCAAAGTCTATAGCAACAACTCCAGCACTGCAGCCCATACCACTAAGATTGTAGATCAAGATGTTCTCTCTGAGCTGGTAGTGATTCACAATCATGTCGCAGAGAGATGGTGTGGGGCTGAACACACTGCAGTTCACCACTAGAATCCCTATATCCTTAGCTTGGATCCCTGTTTTCTCAAAAAGTTCATCAATGGCTCCGAAGAACACTGTCTCTGTTTCTTTCCTTGCCTCAGACAAAGAAAGGTTTGGCGGGATTTCCAGCAGAGCCTCTGGAACGTAGGTTTTTGGTCCCAAGCCGGACCTATCAACAATTTTTGTCACGAGCTTGAAGTTATCCTCTGATAAACGCCCAACACGCTCAGCTCTCTCCAGCACCATTTCCTTATTGTAAAGGCAAGAATCGTTTGGTTTGTAGCATGCAAAGTCCACTAAGTAAACTCTGCCGGGTTTGCTTATGAACTGATGATATATTATGGCTAAGAAAGCAGATAAGCAAGAAGCTGTTAGAACTGAACGAAGATTGAACTCAATGAGGTGCCAAAGGTGGAAGAAATCTTGAACGTAAAGACAAGCTAGAGCTATCACTAGAAACGACATTAACATGAGTTTAGTTATGCAGTGGTGCTCAAGCTTCACATTCCTATGTATTATAGGGGAGGAAGGTGCTGTAACTACCATTTGCTAAAAAGTTTAGGATACAATACCCTAACATAGAAGACTAAGTTGATCTCTGATGCCATATGGTTGAGCTTATATAGGGAAAAATTACTACCAGATACGTAGGTAGTCAAAGAGCTACAAGCATATGTATTCTCAAAATCGTTCTTTGCCATTGATGGGGTCATATATATAGTTATTACTTCGCAACTATTGAATCAAGAGAAAATGGACCCTTGATGTAGCCTGTTTCAAAGATTAACGTTGTACCATATTTAATTCACATGCTTATCTGCCCGGTCTTGAATTTTAACAACTGAACCTATCAAAAGAGCGAGTTAGCTCGGATGGCCAATTGATGACGAACTAGATCGGTCCAATCCGGTTTTTCTACCGTATACCTGACATATATGAGATAGTTGAGAGCAACACCTATATATATTTTCAAAATCCTTCGTTAGCCATTGATGGAGTCATATAATTATTACTTTGTTGCTGTTGAATCAAGAGAAAATGGACCGTCGAAGCAGCCTGTTTCAAATAGTAACGTTGTATACTTCTCACACCACCACTTTCCTCCAGAGTCTAGACACGCAACATCAATTGATATTGATAGTCTCTATTTTTGGTGAACTGTTTAAACTTTAAGAAACCTGCATGTAACATAAATGCTAGACACTAGTAGTTGAATTCTTTGACATTGGATGCTTCGAAATTAATTAATAGTTGTTAATGTGTCTATTTAACTGGACGACAGATGGGGATCATAATACTTAACATGCATGTCGCCATCTTAAGGACTCGAGTCTGCGCCCTGAGTTATGGCACAGTAATAATAAATGGCAAAAACTCCTCCTCAAATTTTTGCTTTTTATTTATTTTATAATTGAAAAATAATTTGATCCATTATTTATCAACAATTTTTTTATCCATCAATAAAGTTTAAATAACATATAGCAAAAATTACTTTTAAAAAAAATTATTTTTGTTATGTATCACGATCTAAATATTATTGATGAATAAAAAATTATCCTCCGATGATAGACTAAATACACCTCACTTTTGAAGAATACATAATAATAAAATAATATTGTATTCATGCTATTAAATGTTTACAATATAAATGTTATAAAATGCTCTCAAATATCCAAATTCTTGCAAATATAAAGATGTTTAATTTTAAAAAAAACCATATAGAATTTTGTAGCTTTTTTATAAATAAAAAAAATTATTTAATTATTATTTTCTTAAAAAATTTAATTACTGTACTTTATTTACATAAGAAAAATTTTAGTCTTTATAAAATTTAATTTAGTTTCGCATCTCTACAATGTTTAGTTATTTTCTAATTTGTATTAAAATGTTAATTCAATAACTATGATTAATATATTAAACATTTTAGAGTGCAATAAGTATTTTAAAATTTTAATTAATATACCATAAAATAAATTTATTAAATACTATATTATTTATTCAACAAATATTCCAATCAGTTACCCATAAAACGGGGTCATTGTACGTAACATATCGCCATCTTAAGGACTGGGGTCTGTGCCCTGATCTGTGGCACAGTAATAATAAATGGCAAAACTTCTTCCTCAAAGTTTTTCTTTTCATTTGTTCTATAATTTACTTTTGAGGAATGATTTGGTCGAGTTTATTACAAATCTTAGTTATTACAT
Source organism: Gleditsia sinensis (assembly GCA_037074535.1). NCBI lineage: Eukaryota > Viridiplantae > Streptophyta > Magnoliopsida > Fabales > Fabaceae > Gleditsia > Gleditsia sinensis. Next base: position 6,248,321 of record CM073475.1, on the reverse strand, counting down.
AATAATTATTAAATATAGAATAATATTTTATTCATACTATTAAATGTTTACCATATAAATATTATAGAATGCTCTCAAATACCCAAATTCTTGCAAATATGAAGATGTTTAATTTTTTCTTTTAAACCATATAAAATTTAGTAATTTTTTGTTAAACAAAAAAATTATTTCATTATTATTTTCTTAAAAGAAATAATTAATTAACTGTACTTTATTTTCATAAGAAAAATTTAGTCATTATGAAATTTGATTTATTTTAAGCACCTCTTCAATGTTTAGTTAGTTTCTTACACTACAAGAATAGCGGGGTTTAACGGCGGTTATTTAGTGGCTTTAGCGACGGTCGCTAACTGCCATAACGACGGTTTTGATAACCGTCGCCGAGACATTGGCCTTGCGACGGTTTGGATCAACCGTGGGGATAGCGTCGTTAAGATAGGGTTTAGCGACGGTTATTTTCCGTCTTAACGATGGTTTCTCAACTGTCTCCATGTGTAGATTAACGACGGTTCGTACAACCGTCATAAGTAATTTGAAGATAACGACGGTTGTATGAACCGTCGTTATATCTGAAATAACGACGGTTCAACGAATCGTCGTTATACATTTGGATATAACGACGGTTGTATGAACCGTCGTTATACTTTTCTAATTTTAAATTTTTATTAAAAATTATTATTTTTCAAGATTATTTATGTTTATATTATTATTACCATATTTAATATTTTCAAATATATATATTTATTCTAATAATTATAACTGACATTATTATTGATTTATTTTTAATTTTTATCTTAAATTTCATAATTTATATTTTAATTTAGTTTAGTTTAATTTTATAATTATTATATTTAATTTTTTAAAATATAATTTCTTGTCTCAAATTGTCTATTTTATAATGTTAACTTTTTTTATCTCTTATATCGTTACATATTAAAAATTTAAAAATAAATAGTATAATGTAAATGACATTCATAAATAAATTATAGAAATAAAATTAATAATGACTTAAACATTAAAACTACAATATACATTTTTGTACAAAAAAAAAATATACAATAAATATATATCATCAACTCTCAACTCGAACCTTAAGGACCCTGTAGCGTCTGATCTTCTTGATGTCCATTGCCTTTATCACTAGGGACCTGAAAATTAATTTTATTATATAAGCGTTTTGAAATTAAAAATATTAATAATAACAATTATTTATGAAATTCAGAATTTAAATATTACCCTAATATTTGCACTCGGAACAAGTGCAATGTCAGGCGGCACTTGACCCGGAAAGTTCTGGAGCAAGAACGTCATAGCTGCATCCATCTGTCTTTGTCGAGCTATCATGTCAGCGTCACGAGCCTCTCGCTTCGCCTCTCGTCGCTACTGCTCCGCCTCTCATCACTGCTGTTCGACGTCTCGCTCATGTATGGCCGCTTTCAGACGAGCCACCTCATTCTGTAATTTAGTATATGAAGGCCCAGACCTAGATGATGAGCTCGATCTAACAGAGGGATGTCCGAAGACTTGGGTTGGACAAACACCTAACCCAAATCCTCGAACACGACCCGAGTGCTCTGCAGTTCCCAAGGCTCTCGCAAGTAAATCATCTGTCGAGAGCTCTTGGGAAGAGCTATCCTCTTGTTGGATCGAGACAATTTTTTCCTATAAAATGAAAAAGAGACGTTAAATTTTTATTACAATTAACAAATAATCAAATAAAATTTTGAATTAACATAACAATAGCTATATTTTACATACCGCAACTGCTCGAGCCTCGTCGTTAATGTATATTCCGTTAGCCCTTTTATGAGCTGCCGTCCATACATCACCGCGAGTCACTGGGCCCCCAACTTCCGCCTCCTGAATTAATAAACAATTAATAAAAATTTTAAAGAAATTTTTTTTTATTTAAAAAGGAATAAAATTCTTTTGAAATAAAACTCACAAGCTCAGCCCTTCTATGTGCAAAGCTCTTGGATCCAGTTGTATGTGGCATCGTCATACGTCTTCTGTTACGTCTATTTTGAGCAGCCACATCCTAAATAAATGCATAAATAAAATAATTAATCAATGTTTTTGAAAATAAAATATATATGAAAAAATTAATATAAAAAATTACTCTGGTCCTCGCGTTCAGCTGGTAATCAACGAACGTAGCCCATTGGTCACGTGGAATGCGAGAGGGTACGTCGTTCAGCAACTCCTCCCTCGTCCTGGTCCCATCGTACTTGAGCCGAAACACATTATAACGTGCGGCTCTCCACTTGGCTCCAAGTGACTGAAAAATGATTTTCTTGTGGAAGCTCGTCACATTAAAATGTGTCTACAAAAAATAATACAAATCTCAGTTAAACATTAAAAATATTAAAGTATACTTAAGAAGAATTAACATTTCATACTTGTATCGTGTCACGAAACACTCCGGCCTTGTAATCCTCGGGAATGCTCCTCCAATCTTTATATGAGATCGGAAAGAAACAGAAGTTATCTCCAATGGTGCCGAGGAAGACACTAAGGAGACCACCTCCGTCTCCAATGGGCTGGTGAGTGTCGTTACACCAGACAACCACCTTGTGCTCACTAGGTAACGCCCAAACATCGTGGACAGTCATATGTCTGGGCGTCACCTGACCGGTCTCATATATTACAATATAAAATAAATGTGTTAACTCAATATTTGGACGCTAATTATTATAAATATAAAAAAATTTATATTATACCTATAATATTGACTGTCCATGATCTCCTGCGCCTACGCTCCTGCTGAGCAATCTGATGCCCCACCTCAACGCCCCCCAACAAATCATTGACGTCCAGGTTGATATCAAAACATCGTATGGTTCTTGGGCGTCGTAAGAGGGGATTGTGGACGGGGTGGGATCTGACTCCGGTGCTGTATTGTCAGATGGAGGTAGTGTGGACAGTCCAGCCTCTGACTCTAGCGCCCTCGAGTCCGGAGGTATCGTGGACTGGATATCTACTGACTGGACAGTATCATCATCGCAAGGCTGTCCTCCCTCGCTACTAGCCGGGCGAGCAACATGGCCTGCTGATGTCGCCGCACCCGCTCTACCCGCAAATCCAGATCTACCCCTCCGCATCGTCACTATGCCTGTCAGAAAAAAATTAATAATATTAATTTCACCTCATAAATTGTTCATTTAAAAATAAGAAAATAATAAAACCATATATCAAAATACATAAAAAGCATAAATTGTTCATAAACAAACTCAAAATATATTCAAGATAATACAGGGTCAAATTAGTACCGTAACAGACATAAATTCATTATTTCTTCTGGAAATAATGTTTCTAAATTTTGAACGCGCAACGGATCACTATCATATGAAATATTGTCATCGTCCTCGCCCATCTCATATAAATCACGAGGCTTCAAATGTACAACCATATTTCATTTGTTGTCAACTGCATCTTCTACACAATATACTTGATGCGCTTCGGATGCTTTGATGTACGGCTCGTCATCGTCATTTTCACCGGTATGAATCAACCGTGAAAAATCGACAGATGTCACCTCGAAACCATCCGTGGTAATGCCCCTCGCTGTTGTTGTATTGGCCCACATACATTTGAATAAAGTAACTGTAAAGTAACCGTGATAATTCAATTCTACAATATCCAATAACTTTCCATAATACGGCACTCTACCGAATTATATATTTCTGTCACTGCTACTTGCATAACTCCTTGTCCCAAAAATACTATGAACTCCACTATTTTGGGTTGTCAACCCTTGGTCTCACTCTAACATTCGAAATTTAAATCCATTTATATTGTATGCACTGTATCGGCGTGCTCTATCCAAGGGCCCAATTGCCAGAAATTTTAGTTCAGTTGATAATATCTCACTACTATCATTTGCTATTTGGGAAAGAAAAATTGAGTCGTGAGTTATGCTCATATTAGATTGTAAATATAAATTGACTAGGTAAATTATATACTTACACGACGAGTGAACCAGGAAACAAACTTCCTATGAACTTTTTTATCTATCTCAGAAGACGATCGAGTTCTACTTCGTAAGCTATGTCTTACCCAATCTCTAAATTCTTTGTAAAAAAAATTGAGTCGTAAATTTAATGATTCATATCCATTAGATAAATATTAATGTAACAGTAAAGTTTGGTGTACTCACTGAAGATAAGATTCGACTTTCGGACAATTTATTAAGACATGCCGATGGGCTTGCAATTTTTCTCGGGGAGAAAGGGTGAAATACTCGAACCCACCAACTAGCCTTCCTACTTGTGAAAACAACGTACCCCCCGCCGACGTCGCCACATCAGGTCGATCTTCGACCCGAATAGGACGATTGAACAATGTTTCTACACCCTCCAAATACCTTGAACAAAATACCAAAACTTCTTCAGCAACACATGCCTCGGCTATTGAGCCCTCTGGCCTTGCTTTATTTCGGACAAATGACTTAAGTTTACCCAAGTATCTGTACAACAGACGTTAAACCAGGTATGAAAAATTGATAATAAAAAAAACATAAACAAGATAAAATATATTTGAATTTTTAAATTCTTGTACCTTTCAATAGGATACATCCAACGATATTGAACTGGTCTGCCTAACTTGGCTTCTTGGACCAAGTGAACAGTTAAGTGTACCATTACTGTGAAGAAGGAAGGAGAAAATATCATCTCCATATGACACAGCGTCAGAACAATACGATTTTGAAGTTGATCAAGTTCGCTGACATTTAAAGCTCTGGAACAAATATGTCGAAAGAACGAACAGAACTCGATCAGAACTGCAGACACTTGCTGAGGAAGTGTCTTCCTTATGGCAAATGGTAGTAGTTGTTCCATAAGAATATGACAATCATGACTTTTCAACCCACCAATCTTACGTTGTCTTAAATCAATGCATCTAGAAATATTACTACAATATCTATCAGGCACAAAGGTGTTTTTCAGTGTTTTGAGAAAGATATCTTTATCTGCATTTGTCAACGTGAACAAAGCAGGTGAATACTTACCATTCTCATCTGGCCAAAGCTCTGACCTAACACCTAACTCCTGTAAATCTCTTTGTGCATTGATGTGATCTTTTGAACGGCTAGTGTCATTTAATAAAGTATACAGAATGTTATCGCAGACATTTTTTTCAATATGCATCAAATCAAGATTATGCTGCAATAAATTGTTCGCCTAATATTGAAGTTCAAAGAATATACTCTTTTTTCGCCATTGTTGAGTCCCAGCTACAACCCCTCCGTGACCTCGGGACCTCTGTTCTCAACCTTCATGTTCTCCGTTCTTTCCTAATACAATGTTAATATCATTAATTTGTCTGAAAATATCTACACCGTTCAATTGCAGTGGAGGATTTTTTCTATCTTCTGTTCCATCAAACCTATTACGGGCAACCCAAAATTTGTGACCCGGATTTAGAAAACGATGATGTCCCATAAAACACCATTTTCGACTATGAGGAAGGCGCACAGGAGTTGAATCAAAATTACAGTGTGGACAAGCCAATCCAGTATGAGTATTCCAACTTGATAAACATCTAAGGCCAGGAAAATCACTGATTTTCCACATGAGAGCAGAATACATATTGAACATGTCACTGCTGAATGAATCGTAAGTCCGCACACCGTCAAACCATAGCTCCTTCAACTCTTCAATCAACGGTTGCAGAAATACGTCTATATCATTTCCCCATGCCTTTCTACCAGGAATTATCATTGACAACATAAAAGAACTCTGCTTCATACACATCCAAGGAGGAAGATTGTAAGGGATCAGTACGACTAGCTATATGCTGTAACTTGTACTTAAATTTTCAAATGGATTGAAACCATCGGTAGCAAGGCACAAACGCACATTTCTAGGATCAGATGCAAATTGAGGATTTAATATGTCAAATCTCTTCCATGCCTCGGAGTCCCTCGGATGCCTCATTATACCGTCACTATTTGTGTATGTGGAATGCCATCTCATATGTTCGGCAGTCTTAAAAGATATGAACAATCTTTGTAGCCAGGGCTTTAATGGAAAGTATCTGAGGACTTTATTAGCCACCTTCTTCCGCTTCTCCCCTTTTTTCCTCGGTTTCCACCTCGATGCACTACACTTGTTACAAGCATCTTTATTTTCATTTTCTCCCCAGAATAGCATGCAATCATTTTTACAAGCATGTATTTTTTTGTAGTTCAACCATAACTTATTAATAATTTTTTAGCCTCGTAAAATGAAGTTAGAATCTTTGCATCCGGAAAAACGTCAACCAATAGTTGCAGCATCATTGACATAACCTTATTGGATATCCTGCACAAACACTTGATGTGGTACAAATTCACCAGAAACAACAATTTGGAGTATTTGTCACACCCTTCATACAATGGTTCTTGCCCATCCTTCAGTAATTCAAAAAAATCTCTCGTGCCTTCGTCCATCCTTTCACCTGACGGTGGAACCGGCATATCAACAGAATCAACACTTTCATGTTCATGATGAATTTCAAATACTTCACGGACCATGTCCTGCACAGGGTCATTTCGGACGATTGGACGTTCTGGAACATCATGTAGTACTATTTGATGTCTTGTAGCAGGATATTCTGTTACCCTTTCTCCGTACATACTCCAAAAATTGTAGCCTTGTGGAAAAGGCTTGACGATCAAGTGTTGGCGCACAACCTCCGTAGCTTGCCATTTTTTAAATCTGCACTTTGGACATGGGCAGATTATTTGACCTTCCACACCCGAGTTAGTATTTGCAAAGTCTAAAAATCCTTGTAGACCTTCCAAATACTCTCGGGTGTGTCGAGGTTTATGGATTCAAGTCTTATCCATGACTGAAACCATTATGAAATCAAAACAATTAATTAATAATTCACTGAATAATGTATTCTTAATGCATAACTTCATAATCTAACACCTTATCGAGAATTAAATAATATATGACAAAGAAAAATTTAATGATTTTTAATTCTATTTAACATTTATACTTAATTTGTATACTTAAATTTAACTAATTATGTTTAAGTTAAAATAAATATTACAAGTTTAACATGGCACTTTAACTGGAAGAGAAATTAAGGCATTGTTTGGTTACTCAGTTTTCTGTTATCATTTTCAATGAAAACAGAAAATAGAGTAGAAAATATGTTTGGTTAGAATTTTTGAAAATTATTACATGAAAATGGAGTTCAAAATTTCTGATTTTATTAATAAAATCAGACTTATGTATTTTTAATTGGTTTTATGAATACTTTTGAGTTTCAATAAATGTGTTTTACATTTTGTTTGCTGTTTTTTGTCTATAACTTTGGTAAATAAATATTTTATGAATTACATTTTTTTCCACTATTATTTTGAAAACTCAGTAAACTCTCAAAAGGTGCAAAACGCGGTGAACTCTCATTTTTGTCTATTTTTTTGTTGTTTCAATTTTTTAAAAATTCAAACCAAACATGCTTTCATTGTTTTTATTTTTGAAAATACATTTTCACTTTGTAAACCAAACATGTTTTCTATATTTTGAAAATTTGAAAATGAAAACTATTTTTAAAAAATGAAAACTGAAAATGAAAATTGAAAATATTTTCTTAAACCAAACAGGCCATAAGTTATCATATTAACATTGTTTCACCTTATGTTGTAATATTTCAATTTAATTTTATTGAGATAAAAAACTATATTTAAATCTATTATACAATATTTCGTACAATTTTCTGTTCACGTGTTACTTTAATTGAAAGAGAAATTAAGTTATCATATTTAAATTGTTTTACCTTATAATTATGAACATAAAATTCTAAGTTAATAATTATGACATTCTTCAAAAAAAAAAATTTAATACTTATTTAAGTATTCTAATAAACAAATATAAATATTAATTATTTTTTAGTATTAATTTGTTTAAATTAACAACAGATATTTAACCTATATAACATAATACATCATTTTCTAAAAACATAATATAATTTCTAATAAACAAAAATTATAAACTATTTAAATCAAACATACAAATATATCAAAAAAAAATTCAAAACATTAAACATAATTAATATTAAAATACATACCTTATGTCCAAATAAACAACTCTGAATCACAACTGTCTGTATATAAACGAAATATCTACATACAAAGTTAAAAAACAAATAACGTACTTAATAAATTTAAATAAATTTACAATTTAAATAAAAAATAATTCATAATAGTACAAGTATATAAAAATTTACCTCAAATAAAGCAAATAAATTTGAAGCACCAAAATCACAAGAATCTTTCACAGAAAAAAAACTCACAAGCACTTGTAAGAAGAAATAGAGAGAAACTGAAGTTACGTAATGAAAATGAAAGAGGTAAGGCGAATTTATAGGAAAAGGCGGGGTTTAACGACGGTTCAAAAAAAAAACCGTCGTTAAATATGATTTTAACGACGATTTTCTGACAAACCGTCGTCCAATGGGAGCGTGGTATAACGATGGTTACATAAAGTGTCGTTAAACCGGAGCAAATCCCTATAAACGGTCCAATTTCCGTCGGATCTTACAACGATTAATTTTAAACCATTGTAAAACCGGTCCATTTTTTCAGTAACGGTCAAATGTCCGTGAAATATAACGACGGTTTACCTTTAACCATCGTTATATAACGATGGTTTAGTCGAAACTGTCGTTATATCTCATATTTTAATGACGGTTTATTTAACAGTGGTTAAAGCCTGATTTAACGATGATTTTTTTGACCGTCATTAAATAACCGTCGCTATTACCCACTTTTTTTATAGTGTTATTTTTACTAAAATATTAATTCAATAACTATAATTAATATATTAACATTTTTAGAGTGCAAGAAGTATTTTAAATTTTTAATTAATATACCATAAAATAAAATTTATTAAATAGTATATTATTTACTCAACAAATATTCTAATCAATTGCAGATAAAACATCTAATAGTATGAATAAAATATTATTTTATATTTTTTAATTGTCGTGTAATTGTTCTTGAGAATATTATACTCTTTTCTTTTTTATTACTATTTAAAAGTTCAAATGCCAGGCCATACGCAATTCTATGAGTTTTCAATGGACTTTTCCTATGTCGTCACCATATACCAACTCAATTCTGTTGCTAATCAATGATGAATATTTTATTAAAAAGTCCAAAACAATTCAGTTATAATATGTTTAATACAGTATACGTTTTTTTTTAACTAAGAAGAAAATAAAAATTATTCCATCACGAAGGCTGCCGCTAGTGCTCGTTTGTAGTACAATTTAAAAATACAAGCTGACTTGACTTCAGAACTAACTAAAGACAACGTAATTTCACAATTGCAAACAAGATTCATAACATAAACCAAACAACACAAAAAATAACTAATGAAAATTCAGATTCCTTATACCTTAACCTTTATTATTATTATTATTATTATTATTATTATTTCCAATCGCTCCATATGTGCAACCCAAGTTTATGATTCTTCAAAGCGACAAAGTCAAAGCTTATTTAATTTGTCACACTTCATGTATCTAAGTTTCAATAAGGAACATTAACAGGGAACTCATGGATCTCATCCTTCCACGGGCTTTTCTCAGATGCGTCAATGGTGTTCATTGCTAGCCACACTGCACTGTTACACTTGAATCCAGATCCAAAAGCAATTTGCCAGATTCTATCACCCTTTTTTATTCTTCCCTTTGCCTCACAGTAAGCCAACTCATACCACACAGAACTCGATGATGTATTCCCAAACCTATGAAGTGTCATCCTTGAAGGCTCCATGTACAAGTCATCAAGCTGAAGATTAGTTTGCATATTGTCGAGCACTTCTCTCCCTCCTGCAGGATGAATGCAAAAATACTTGAAAGCTAGTTTAAAATCTGGAACGTAGGCTTTAATCTTCTTCATTTTAAAGAATTTTCTTCCCATTAAAGTTGCCAAAAACTTCACTTAAATTCTCAGAGATCGGGAGGACTAGCGGCCCAACCAATGTGATATGGATTTTCAGCGCTTCCCCAGCAACATTCATAAGGCTTTTTGAGAGCGCAACACCTACTTTCTTTTGATCATCTTCTGCTTGAAATACACAATTGTAACTGTTATCATGGGCACCCAGATGAGTACGAAGTGTATGAATGAGCTGATATTTGGAGCAGTAAGAGTCGTAAGAATGGTTCAAGAGGAGGAGTGCAGAGCAGAGGCAATTTCCCACAACCATTGAGGGGCTGTTGCCCCAGTACATGCTTGAGATGCCATTTTCCGTGCTCACCACCAAGGCATAAGAGTTAGGATGTGCCTGTCACATAACAATCAAGTCTCATTCAGGAATAGGAACTAATAATATTATAGTTCATGAGGCAAGGGGCTTCAGATTCAACAGATTCCTGGGTACACTTAGGTCCTATTTGGCCTAGCTATCGGGGCTGCGTCAACCGAAAGTCGAGAGCTCTAGAGAAAGAGCAGAGAGTTATGGAGAGGCTCCTCTATTTCTTATTTTATTTTATTTTATTTTTAATTGAATGTGTTTGATCGAGACATAAAACTAGTGCTAGAAGAAATTATTTTTCTGCAATGGAAAGGAAGCAAAAAAATTGAAGCTTGGAAGTAAAGGCGGAAATAGAAAATTAATTTTCTTTGGACAAAAATGCTCTCACTCAAAATAAAATTCAGAGACATAAAATTTAAGTAACCACATTTTTAATGAAATTAAAATATTTTATTATAAAATTTGTTATATTCAATTGATAAGAATTTTTATTATAATCAAATTTTTTTATATATTTATTCTGTTTGTGTATTTAATTTGATTAAATATTTTTATATATTTATTGTGATAAAAGATTTTTTAAAATAATTTAACTAAATGCTGATTGCTTCTTTGTTATAATGCTTTTTCGTGAGGCACAAAAAAAAAATTCAGAATAAGCAAAATTTAGAAACAGGGCTAAACACAAGCACTTACAATTAATCAAGATAGATAAACAAAGCCAATAACAAGCAGCCATGTGGACATATCTGGTAATTGTTTTAGTGGGTCTCAACTCTCATATATCTAGATGTCTATTTGTCATTACATATTCTCCTAAAAAAAATTCTCCTTAATATCCAATCCCCATTTTACTATGATGGGAAGAGTTATGAAAAAAATAGAGTTAGAAAATATGAGAAGAGAATTTTCATATTCATTTTAAATTTATCCTCCAACTTTATTTTGATAATTTACCATAATTCAAATTTGAATAAAATATTTTGACATTTTTCTAATTTGGCGATGCATATATTCACACATGCCAGTTCTTTTTATGATATACTTAATATAATCTAATTATTATATTAACAGTTAATCAAAAGAATAAATTACTACACCTAAAATATTATAAGTTAACATTATTTTAAATTCTTCTAGGTTTTTTTTTTCAAATTTAAAAAATATTTATGGTTTCAATTTCAGCCTATGTAAATTGATACGAGTAATGTTTAAAGCAATTATATTATATTAATTATTTAAATTTTGATTATGTTTAATTTTTTATATTGCATATATATAAGATAATGTCATTTTCAAAAAAAAAAAATATTCCCTTACTGTAAATATTGAATAAACATTAAATGAAAATATAATTGAGTCTTTTGCGTGTTTTTTTTTTTAATTTCTTTTATTTCACACTGGTTTGCAGATAAAAAGAATGATTCATGGTAACTTGAGTAATGCTATATGAATTTGGGTTCACAATGAATGCTAGTTACCACACAGTTATTGCTAAATATAGAATAATATTTTATTCATACTATTAAATGTTTATAATTTAAACATTATTGATTTCAAAGATGTAAATCCTCGCTTAAACGAAGCTACATGATTTTTCTTTTAAGCTATATAAAATTTTTCAAATTTAAATTTGTTATTAAATACATTTTTTATTTAGTTATTGTTATTTTCTTAAATAAATCAATAAATCATTGATTAGTTGTACTTTTTTGCATAAAAAAAATTTAATCATTCTAAAATTTAATTCATTTTACATGTATCTAATATTTTTAATTAATTTTTTATTTTTTATTCAATTATTAATTATATATATAAATATAATTAATTTATTGAAAAATTTAATACAAAATTTATTTTTAGTTTTTAATTAATATACCATAAAATAAAATTTACTAAACAGCATATTATGTATTCAATAAATGTTTTAATTAATTACACAAAGCATTTAATATCATAAATAAAATATATATTGTTCTATATAACAATAATTATGTAATAATTAAGATTTACGGTGAATCCAAGTTCATGAATTCATTATTCTTATATTTACTCTTTAACAGAAAAAATGTAATCATTTCCGATTTTCAAGAATTTAGAAAATGACTTCTTCTTTTTTAATAAAATATGTTATATAGTTGTCATATTCCCACGCATGGAAAAAGATGGTAACTTCCTTGTGAATCTTGAAACTTTTTCCATTCTACAAGAAAGAAAATGTGCATGGGAGTTAAGCACAAGAACTATTGATTGACTGCATTGATTCAACATGCACATATTTGGAATTGTTTTGGTCATTTGTAAAATACTATTCCGATCCACACATTTAGTTGCTACATAAATTTTTGATAATACACATACCGAACTCAACAAAAATATAACAAAATAAACCTCCCAAAATGCACTTGAATTCCCTTGCTTTTGACAGCATGCATGACTTGATCATTTTTAATGCTAATAAACGTAGTAGGAAAAACATGTTAAAAGGTAAAATCAGAGTGAGAAAACCTGTAGGAGCTGTTTGGCAAGATCTATAGCAATAACTCCAGCACTGCACCCCATGCCACCAAGATTGTAGCTCAATATGTTCCCTCTGAGTTTGTAATGATTGACAACCATGTCAGACAGAGAGGGAGAGGGATTGAACACACTGCAATTCACCACAAGAATCCCAATATCCTCAGCGTGAACCCCAGCTTTAGCCAAAAGCTCATCAACAGCTCCAAAAATCACTGTTTCTGTTTCCCTCCTTGCCTCAGCCATAGACAAATTAGGTGGGATCCTCAATATAGGCTCTGGGATATAGGTCTTTGGTCCCAACCCTGACCTATTTATGACTTTTCTCAGGAGTTCCAAGTTCTCCTCAGAGAAAATCCCAGCACGCTCTGGTATTTGCATGAACGTTTCCTTGCTGCAAATACAAGTTGTTTCTGGTTTGTAGCATGCGAAATCCACCAAGTAAACACTGCTGTGCCTTGTCATGAAGTAATAATAGGTGGCTTTGGCTAGGAATGCTGCTAAGCCAGAAGACAATAGGTACTTTGTGTTAGCAAAGTCCTGAAAATGAACAGAAGATGCTGGAGTTAAGACTAGAAACAAAATGAAGTAGAGGAGGTATACTGCGATACAGGCTAAACATTGGTATATAGGTAGGGATTGTGTTGCCACAGCCATTTGGTAAACTGTAGCGAGGGTGCAAAAACCTTAATATATGAAGACAGTTACGCTCTCCACTACCATATGGAATAAATTTATATATATTTAGAAGGACAGCCTTCTTTAAACCCATCACCAAAAAATTGGGTGTCAGAGCCCCAATCTGTCGTAACTAACTTGAACAAAAATTTAATCACGGGTGCACAAAGAAATTCTCGTACAAATTATATTAATCTAGGATAGATATATCACGCCAACAACAGCTATTTGAACATGACAGTATGATCCACTGAAAAATTACTTGACTAGCAGTATACATTAATGTGCATTCGTTAATTTAGTCTATCTATTCATATACACAATGTTTATTCATGTGAATCGTAACTATATTAATTTTTTTACTCAACCTCGATAATGAATTTTTTATATATATAAATATCATTTAATTTCACCACAAATGACCTATTTTCGACTAAATTAAAAAAATAAATTAATTACAGTGCGTACAAATTTAAAGTGATCCACATACCAATTGACCACCTATATAAAAATATTGCAATTTTACTATATATGTTCATATTATGGACAATTTCTTTCAACTTGTATAAGAATCAAAATATAATGGTGAGAGGTGACATGGACAGTTTAAATAGCATTGTTCAAGAATATTTATGGTGCTGGAGAGTGACAATCTTGTACAAATGCATAGATGGGCGCACCGCTTAAACGTGGTTTTTTTTATTAGAAGTGTGAATCGTGACAATTTCTGACTGAAAACTGGTATAAGAATCAAAATATAATGGTGAGAGGTGACATGGACAGTTTAAATAGCATTGTTCAAGAATATTTACGGTGACTGGAGAGTGACAATCTTGTACAAATGCATAGATGGGCGCACCGCTTAAACGTGGTTTTTTATTAGAAGTGTGAATCATGACAATTTCTGACTGAAAACTGGTGAAGTTATTCAAACATGGTATATGGTCAATGACTACGACTGAGTACTGTGGTCCCGAGTAAACAATTTGAATGGCTCGCCCTACATTATATATATATATATATATATATATATATATATATATATATATATATAGGATAAATAAGTGATGTTGACATAAAATTAAAGAGGGTTGAAAGTAAGTTTTTTAAATTTAAGAGAAGGCTTTAATTTAAATCATGTCCATACTTAACTGTACATGTGTTTAGATATTTTTGGTCTCTTGATCTAATAACTCTTAAAAAATAATTATTTTTCACTTTTATCTATATTTAATTTTTTCATAAACACTTTTACCAATTCCAATTTTAATTTAATAATTATTGTAATTTCACTCTTAATGTATGAATTTATTGTAAATAACAATTAATGATAGAAATTTTCATTTTCCTTCTTCATCTTTGTTAACAATTTTAGCCAAATTGTTCTCTCTTAATTAGAAATAGTTTCTCTAAACTATGTTAATATAAAAAAAAAATCAATAATTATATCATAAACTTTATTTCTTCTAAATCCAAAAGCTTAAAAACTTAAACCTTAAACATTAAACTTTAAAACCTAAATTATAAGACCTTAAACCCAAAAACCGTAAACCCTAAGCCCAAATGTTAAAATTTTAAAACTTCAAACCCCCAAATCAAAACCACAAAACCCCTAACACCAAACTTTAAACCTTAAATACTAAACTTAAAATTTAAACTCAAATTCTAAAACTTAAACCATAAACCCCAAAATGCAATATTCCTGAAATTCCAAACCTCAAAATCTCAAATTTTAAACCTTAAAACTCAAAATCCAAAACTACTGAAACCATAAAACCTCAAAATTTAAAACTCCACAGCTCTAAACTCTAAAACGTAAATCCCAAACCATAAATCAAAAACTTCAAACCATAAATCTTCAAACCCTCAAGACCAAAACCTTGAACACCAAAAACATGAAATCCAAACTTCAAAATACAAACCTTAAACCGTAAACCTTAAACACCAAAACCATAAATGCCCAACCTTTCAAATTCCAAACCCAAAGCCAAAATCCTAACCTCAAACTCCAAAACACCCAACACCAAAACAATAAAACCCTAAAATTCAAACCTACAAACACAAACCTTAAACTTCAAAATGCTAAATCCAAAATTCCAAATCATAAACCCCTAAACTCTCAAACTCAAAACCCCAAACATCAAAACTCAAATCTAAAACCTCAAAATCGAAGGCTCTAAACCCCAAACCACAAACCTTATATTGCAAAACCTCGCCCTAAATCTCTAAACCATAAATCCTTAACTCCAAAGCCTCAACTTTAACCCTAAACCTCAAACCATAAATACTAAACCCTAATATGTATAGAGTTTGGGGTTTAATGATTTGAGATTTGGTATTTAGAGTTTAAAATTTGTGACTTTGCCTTTTTGGGTTTACAATTTTGGCTTTTGGAGTTTGAGATTTTGTGTTTTAGGCTAAAGGGTTTAGGGGTTTACGGTTTGAAGTTTAGGGTTTAAGGTTTCACATTTTAGGGTTTGAGGTTAGGGTTTAGGATTTGAGCTTTTGGGGTTTAGAGTTTAATTTTTTAGGGTTTACAATTTGGGGTTTAAGTGTATAAAGTTTCAGTGTTTAGAGCTTAGGAATTTGAAATTTGATCTTTTTTGGTTTGCAGTTTAGAGGTTTAGGTTTCTATGCTTTTGGTGTTTAGGATTTAAAGATTTAGAGTCTAGAGTTTAGAATTTTTGGATTTGGTTTTGGTTTTTTGGAGTTTAGGTGTTTAAAGTATAGGATTTGGGTTTTGCTATTTTAGGGTATTAGCATTTAAGGTTTGAGGCTTTTGGGTTTGAGTCTTGGGGTTTGGTGCATTTAGGTTTTGGGATTTAAGATTTTTTGGTTTTAGAATTTAGAGATTTGGGGTTTGGAGTTTAGGGTTTGTGAATTCACTACAAGAAAGACGGAGAATGGCGACGAAATTTTAACGACGGTTACAAAAAATCGTCTCTAAAGCCAACATTAACGACGGTTTCCTAACCGTCGTTAAAATTCAGTAATTAACGACAGTTTTACAGAAAATCGTCGTTAAATACAGACAATTAGGATCCAACCGTAGTTATCTGCATCGTTCTGATTATGGGAAAAAAATTTGATGGACATTACGACGATTTTTTATAAAACTGTCGTTAAATGACGACGGTTTTATATAAAATCATCGTTAAATTACAACGGTTTATAGGAAACCGTCATTGACTTCCCAATGTTCAGAATTCTAACCGTTGCTCGATATGCGTGTGGTTTAACGACGGTTAGCCTGATAACCGTCGTTAAACCCATTTAGCGACGATTTTTTTTGGGTTTAACGACGGTTTATAACCGTGGTTAAACCACGCGTACGCCTATAAATTCAGCAGCCCTCCTCATTTGTATTACAAACATTTTTCATAATACTTTTTCGTATAATACACTAGCTGAGATTATTTGTTGTGACTTTTGAGTTGTCTTCTTTGCGACTTGTATTTATTATTCTCAAGGTATGTCATTTAACTTTTTAATTGTATTTAATTAATTTTTTATATATTGTATGTTCAAAATATTTTCTTATATTATTTTTTATTTTCTTTTGTGAAGATCTTCTGACGTTGGGATGACACTTCGATTTTGATTCTTGTGCATTATTTATTTGGAATCATTTTCAAGGTATGTAATCTAATTAATTTTATTTGAAATGAATTTATTTCAAATTATTGTATGTTAGATTGCGATAATATTAGATATTTTATGTACTTACTATTTTTTTATTAATATATTTGACATTGTGATGTACATTGTGATGTACATTGTATGAATCAATTTTAAAATTTGTGTTATTCTAGCAATATTTATGATGTTTAATATTATAATATATTATGTTCGGTAAAAACATGTAAGACGAATTTTTTTTTAATAATTTTGAATTATTATACTTAATTATTTTTGAAGTAAAATATTTGTATTTAATATTATAATTGATTTATAAAAAAAAATAGAAATCTTGAGGCGGTGTTGATAGAATAATATGAAAAATTTATTTAATACACATAGTTAAAAAAATAATTAATAAAAATTACAAATAGGGTTTAAAAATAAAAATATATAATAATATAAATTTAGTAGATGAATTGAAGTGTGTAATTAATTAGATAAAATAATAAATTTTAATAAATAGACAGAGTAAGTATTGAAAACAATTTATAAAAAATTGTGACACTACTTTAAAAATATACGTATGTTTTAATATAAATTTAATAAATATATATAATATTATCAATTTAGTATAAAATGATAGTGAATTTAGTTTTAAATTTAAGTTATTTAATGTTTAAAAATTATAATTAAAATTAATGCAAATAAATCAAAAATAGTTATTATATTGATAAACGTATTTAAATAATATACGTAAATTAGTAATAGTCAAATTATATTACAGTTGTTATTAAAATATTAAAATATTTATTGAGGTGATGAGGTAAAATAATAAATGTTAGTAAATAGACAAAATTAGTATTAGGAATTGGTTTTAAAAAAATAAAACACATTTAAAAATACACGTAGTTTTTAAAAAATAGAAACAAATATATAATAACATAATTTTAATAAAAAATAATAGTGTAATAATTTTTAATGCACTTTGTTCTTACACTAGATTTTTTATTAAGGAACTAACAATATTTTAGATGTAATTGAGTAGAATTATTCTTGAATATATGGCCCTTATATGAGCCACTGATTTTACTTTTTCAGATAGGGAATTGAAATTTCAATTCCTTATCTGAGTTCGTTTAAAATTTTACCATGTAAATACTATAATTGAAATCTTAGTGGCAGCTGTAAAATCATAATTCAATTTTTTGCTGCTAGTGGCTGTCCTTTCCAAAAAATTCAGATTCATAGAAATTCGATAATGAAAATCATCCTTTTAAAAGATCTTAGATATAATTGAGTAGAATTATTCTTGAATATATAGCCCTTGTATGGGCCACTGATTTTACTTTTTCAGATAGGGAATTGAAATTTCAATTCCCTATATGAGTTCGTTAGAAATTTTTACCATGTAAATACTATAATTGAAATCCTAGCGGCAGATGTAAAATCATAATTCAATTTTTTGCTGCTAGTGGTTGTCCTTTCCAAAAAATTCAGATTCGTAGAGATTTGATTATGAAACTCATCCTTTTAATTAATGACATTAGGAGAATGGAATAAAATTAACACATGACCAAAGACTTTATCAATGGCACTGTTTGAAAAGTTAGATTTTTTGTTCATGGATTTGTAGAGATATTTGAAGTGTTTTATTTCATATTATGTAAGCCAATGTCATCATTTATCTCACTCTCTCTTATATATCTCTCTTAAACTCTTTAAGATCAGGATTCTTTATTTATAGCGAACCAATAACGAAGATTTTGTATTTGGTGCTTCATTAAATGCCAATTATCATAAAATTTGTTACAAAATTTTTACACGTAAAACATTTTAAACCTCTTCAAAATGTGTTGTGTTTTATGCACAATCAATTGCAAATCCTTTCGCATGTAAAATAGTCATGTTTGATCTTAGTTCAGAGTAAGAGTTATTTAGGTTAATTGTTATCTAAATTCATAATTATTTCAGAAATAGATAAATCTTGGATCAATAAACCTCGACAATCAATAGAATACCAGAATGGTTTAGACAGATTTTTGGAATTTGCAAATGCCAACTCTGGGGTCGAAGGTAGAATAATATGCCCATGCCCAAAGTGTAGATTCAAGAAATGGCAACTCATCGAGGTCGTGTGCCAATATTTGATCGTCAAACCATTTTCGGAGAGATACAATTTTTGGAGTTTGCACGGAGAAATGATTATAGAAGAACCTACTGTAGGACATGCTATAATGCCAATTGAGGCCTCAGAACCCATAGTTCGAAATGACCCTGTGCATAACATAGTTCGTGATGCAATTGGGATTCACCCCGAAAATGAGAGCATCGCTTCTGTGGATATGTCAGTTCCACAGTCAGCAGAAAGGATGGATGATAGTGTCAAAGATTTTTATGAGTTACTGAAAGATGGTGAACAACCACTCTATGAAGGGTGTGAAAAGTATTTCAAATTGTCTTTTTTGGTGAAATTGTATCACATCAAGTGTTTGTGCGGCCTAAGCGACAAAGCAATGTCGATGGTACTTGAGTTGCTTGTCGATGTATTCCTAGATGCCAAGATTCCACCTTCATTTTACGAGGTTAAAAATGTCATTAATAAGTTGGGGTTGAACTACAAAAAAGTTCATGCATGTCAGAATGATTGTACGTTATACTGGGGTGAGCATGAAAGTAGCGAAACTTGTAGTAAGTGCTCCACACCAAGGTGGAAACCGAAACAAAAAGGGGAGAAGCGAAAAAAGGTGTATAATAAAATTCTTAGATACTTTCCAGTTAAGCCAAGATTGCATATGTTGTTCATGTCTTCTAAAACTGCTGAATTTATGAGATGGCATTCTGAGGACAAAATTTCTGACGGCATCATGAGGCATCCAAAGGATTCTGAGGCATGGAAGATATTTGATCTTCTGAATCCTCAATTTGCATCAGATCCGAGAAATGTTCGTTTGGGCCTTGCAAAAGATGGTTTCAATCTATTTGGAAACCTATCTACAAGTTATAGTATATGGCCAGTTCTGTTGATTCCGTACAATCTTCCTCCTTGGATGTCTATGAAACAGAGTTCATTCATGTTGTCAATGATAATTCCAGGGAAAAAAGTACCGGGGAATGACATAGATGTATTTTTACAGTCACTAATTGAAGAGCTGAAGGAGTTATGGGTTGAAGGTGTTAAGACATACGATGTCTTTGGCAAAAAAATATTCACTACGCATGCAGCTCTTTTGTGGACAATCAGTGATTTTCCTGACCTTGGATGTTTATCAGACTGGAATACTCATACTGGATTAACATGTCCGTACTATAACTTTGACTCTACTCCAGTCCATCTCCCTCACAGTCGGAAGTGGTATTTTATGCGTGATCAGCATCCGCAGGGTCCGGGAACTTGATTTAGTTATTATATTTGTATATGTAATTTTGTTACGTTCATTACTATTAATTTTTTTGTACATATTTTTTTTTATATATAGATTCATTATAATTCAATAATTTATCCATATTTAGTATCTAGTTAAATATTAATAAAATTTAAAATAAAATTTTCAATTATTAAATAATTCACACGTTTAATTATTATATAATAAAATAAAATGTATCTAAATTAATTTATAAAATATTAAAAATATAAATTAATTTTTATTTTGCATAAAAATTTAATACTAAAAAATTTAAGCATTATTAGTATTATGGATAGCACAAAATATTATATTTTAAATTAAAAAAAATTGATATAAAAAATTAAATTAATATTATTAATAAAAAATTTTAAAAAAAAATTATAAGTAACGACGGTTTTTAAACGTCGTTACTTTTAATGTAACATCCCTAATTTCGTTTCATGTAAAAGTATAAAAATATTCAAAGTAACATCCATAATTTCATTTCTTTTATTGATAAAGGTACACAAATATTTAATTAAGGAAATAAAATTTATTAGACAATTTTTAGATGTCTAAGGAAATATAATCTTTAGAAATTCTTCACCTTACGTGTTTGTATATAAATGTTCTAATATTAATGGAATAGGTAAAGAAAGAAAACCTAAGAGGAAATATTAGAAACAAACATGCTAAATAAAGGTGAAATTCTTAGGTAAGGAAGATAAATTTTTGTAAAATAAGTAAATGTCTTAAAATTTCAAGAAGATCGGATTAGGGTAAGTTTTCTTAATTTAAGAGTAAAAGTTACTAAATTTAGTATCTCCACCCATAAATTGGGTTTTCACCTATGAACACTTCATATAGAGTTTTTCTACTTCACATAAATTTTTAGCAAGCCAATAGGATAGCCCAATGAAGGAATAAAACATAGACTTGGACTAGGATCACTACAAAAAATTTGAGTTTAGCCATCGAAATTAGCGACCGAATAAATTCCGTCTCTATTTGCAACTTATCAGCGACTAATTGCGACGGAATTGTCCAAAAATTAATTTGCGATATTCTGTGACTGATTTTGCGACGGATGCTGCAGTTTCAGTGACAAAAGCGTGGCAGAATGGTGGCAGATTAGTATTTGCCACAGAAAGATTGTGACTCATTTTATCGGTCGCTAATGGCGACTGAATAAACACCTTTTGTCACCAAATTTGTGTTAAATCGATTTTAAGATGCCTGGCATCAGCTTTTCGAAGGAGTCTGCCCTAATTCCCAAATCCGAGTCTCGTCTCCTATACCAAGCCGGGCATCATCTCTTCTTTGTGGTGTGTGAATTCTCCTCCTCCGCTGGCCTTCAGCCGCCGGTGACCTTGCTTCAGACGCTGATATTGGATCCCCATTACCTATCGCGAGACTTGGGTGAGTTGATTCCATCATGCTTGACTCCATCGAAGCTCCCAGCTAGGTTAGCTTGACTCCATTGAAGCTCCCATCCCCTGGGTTTTCAAGAAACTTAAATAACGAATAAAGATAATATTGCCTTTTGTAATTCGTAGTTTTCTGTTGGTATACAAGCAAACAAACAAATTAGCTTGAAAATCTTATACATTTCTCATTTCTCTTTGATCTATTGAGTGGCTTTTACGTCCTTAATTTGGAAGTTATTGAAAGCGAGAGTGCAGTATACACGAAGGCTGTTGCATTGGCATGCAAGAGGTTGGCTTCCAATGTTACCAAACTACAGCCGTTACATGTTTATATCTGTTGAATTGGTGCTTGAATGTGATAGGATTTCTTGCAGTTTCTAATCAATGAGTTACTCATTCTGTGTTTCTATTTAAGGCCCCTTTGTTCTTCCTTCTCCAAGGCAGGGCTTTCAAAATCCAAACCAACCGTTGGTTTGATTTGGAATTTTTCGGATAAATAAGTTGGGTTTTGGTTCGGGTTGTTCAATTTTCTAAACTTGATCTAATCTAGCCTAACCCAGTTACATACAAAAACTTCATACTCATCAGGAAACAGTAATAAATCACTTATTTGATTTTTTTTAAAAAAATTAATTTTCCTCAATTGCTTTTAATCCCAAGCATGATCTCTATTCTTAATTCATTCTAATTTAAGTACTTATTCTTGACTCTTGTTAATGGCAGAATTTAGTTACAGATTAAAAGATGGTACTAGATTTCTCATCAATTATGCAGTGAATCAATAAACATAAATTGCAAGTAGGTGATTGAAAAGGGTTTTTTTTTTGTTTTAAAAAAAAGGCCTAAACCAGTATCTTGGAGCTTGGTCTATTTTTTTTTCTTTTTAATTTCAATTTCCTCTTATCACACTGGGAATGCATTGGAACTGCGATCCGAAAGGGGCCCAAGCTCTCTTGTAGCTTTCTCTATTTTCTTTAGTGGCAGATCAAGTACATATCTTGTGGCATCCTTTTCAGTAAAGGTAACAAGTAAAGTATGATAAATCTGATAAAGGAGCTGTTCTGGCTAGTTGATGTTATATGTGGGCCATATTTTTTCCTCAAACACACACAGGAAAAAGAGTTGAAGGTCCACTCAGTTATTGAGTTTTATTAATTGTGATGATGAAGTTTCTTTCTTCTATTCAAGAAAGGAATGAAAGAGAAAACCTTTTAGACAGCATTAGATGATCTTCCAACTTTCCATCATCTTTATCATCGTAGCATCTATGACCAAGTATTTATAGCCCATAAGATCCTAGCTTTCTTTGGTTTTGACACTTCAGAGAGAGAAGAAAATAACAACGAAATCATGATATAATTTCTGTGGCTCTTAAATTTACACAATAGTATCATATGCAATAATTCCTACATCATTATCTTACTCTTTACTGTCTATTTTTCATTACAATATGTGGATTTATGAAATAATATCATAACTTATCTACTAATAGCTTGTCCTACAGTTGGTTATCAGAATGGAAATTCTAGAAAATCGAAGGTGGATGTATAATCGGTTAAATGAGAAGAAGTCAGGAATATTGGATGAGTTTTTGGATGGAGTTGTTGAGTTCATTCGTTTTGCTACTAGTCAAAGTAGAAATGAATCAGCCGATTTGATTAGGTGCCCTTATACAAAATGCAAGTGTCAGTCGTACAAGATAGTGGATGATGTTAAAGTTCATTTGTTTAGCAAAGGATTCATGCCAAAATATTACTGGTGGACAGCCCATGGAGAAGCATCACCACAAGTGATGCCAATTGTTGGTGGAAGATCGTACTACGGTGAAGATGGACAAAGGGAAGAATACAATGTCTATCAGCAAATGATTATGGATGCAGCCGGACCTGAAATTGGTGCTCAATTAGAATTTGGTGAAGCCGTGACTAAAAATGTGGAGGAGGATCCAAATCCAGCCTCTCAGAGATTTTATGACATGTTGGCTTCTTCACAAGCACCGTTGTGGGAGGGATGCGAGACTCAGTCAGAGTTGTCAATGTCTTTGTGGGCTATGAGTTTGAAGTCAGATTATAATTTGTCCCAAGGTTGTTTTAATCGAATGGTTAAGGGTATTGGCAGTGCATTACCAAATGAAAATAGTATGCCGAATAATCTTTATTATGCAAAGAAGAATGTCTCGCAGCAAGGGATGGGATGTGTTAAAATTGATTGTTGTCCAAAAGGTTGCATGTTATTTTACAAAAATGATGAGCAGCTTACACATTGTAAATTTTGTGAGGAAGAACGATATAAAAGAACTTGTCGAAAGGGCAACTCAAAACAGATCCCTAAATCCCGGATGTGGTATTTTCCTATTGTTCCAAGATTCCAAAGGTTGTATTCATCAATGTCTACTGCTGGTCATATGAGATGGCACAATGAGTACTAGAGAGAGGATGGTGTATTGTATCATCCATCTGATGGAGAGGCGTGGAAACATTTTGATAGAGTGTATCTAGAATTTTCACATGATCCTCGTAGTGTGAGATTAGGGCTATACACTGATGGATTTAATCCACATGGACAATATGGTAAAACATATTCGTGTTGGCCTATGATTTTAACTCCATATAATCTTCCTCCATGGATGTGTATGAAGAGAGAATTTATGTTTTTGACAATTATAATTCCGGGTCCATCGAACCCTAAGAGTAAGATAGATGTTTATATGGAGCCGCTTATAGATGATTTGAAGATGTTGTGGAATGAAGGCATTGTAACTTACGATGTTTCCTTAAAGAAAAATTTTGTGATGAAGGCAGCATTGATGTGGACTATAAATGACTTCCCTGCTTATAGAATGTTATCAGGTTGGTCAACTACAGAAAAGCTTGCTTGCCCAATTTGTATGGATCAGTCGAAAGCGTTTTATCTTAAGCACAGTCGTAAGGTAACATTCTTTGATTGTCACCGTAAGTTTCTTCCACTGAATCATCCTTACAGGAAGAATAAAAATTCATTTAAGAAGCGTTGTGAGGAACACTCTCCCATTCCAAAACGGTTTAGTGGTGAAGAGATATGGGATATAGTTAGAGCAATACCTACCATTCAAGAATCTCAAGGAACCCATCTACCCGGGAGTAATAAGGATCATAATTGGACAAAACAAAGTATACTTTGGAGTTTACCATATTGAAAAACACAATTTCTGCCTCACAATATAGATGTGATGCACACAGAGAGAAATGTGTTTATGAACATATTTAATACAGTAATGGACATAAAAGGTAAGACAAAAGATACATGTCAAGCTAGACTTGATATGAGTAAAATTTGCAGACGTAAGCAACTTGAGATGCAAAAAAATTGGCCATGATAAGTACATAAAACCCAAAGCAAAATATACTTTGAGTAAATCACAACAGTTAGCAATATGTGAGTGGGTAAAGGATTTGAAGTTGCCAGATGGATATGCATCCAATTTTGCTAGGTGTGTGGATATGAAAGAGGCAAAGTTGCACGGTATGAAAAGTCATGATTGCCATGTGTTCATGCAACGGTTGTTGCCCATTTCGTTTGACGCATTACCGAGGCCTATTTGGAATCCACTTGTTGAGCTTAGCTTATTTTTTAGAGATTTGACCTCTACAATGTTAAAGATAGATCATTTGAGGAGTATGGAGAAAAATATTCCTATTATATTGTGCAAATTTGAACAGATATTTCCTCCAAGCTTCTTTGATTCAATGGAGCATCTTCCTATCCATTTGCCTTATGAAGCTCGGATTGGAGGTCCAGTTCAATACCGATGGATGTATCCTTTTGAAAGGTGTGTGTCCATTTGCCTAAGTAATTTACTTTGTGTATCTGATATATGATTTACACTACCTAATGACCTTATTGATTATTGTTTAGGTTTTTGCGAACTTTAAAAGAAAAAGTTAAAAACAAAGCTCGAGTGGAAGGGTCTATATGTGAAGCGTATTTAGTAGAGGAAATGTCAACATTTGCTTCTTATTATTATCCATCGGATGTATGTTCAAGAAGGACTAGAATGTCACGTAATGATGGAGGTGAAGGTTCATCCTCTCACACACCTATGTCAATTTTCAACTTTCCTAGACATGGCAGTGGGAAATCTCAATCTGTATTCCTTGATGACCGTGACATGAGAGCTGCCATTTTGTACATTCTTAATAACTGCAAAGAGGTTTAGCCTTACTTAGAGTAAGTGCAAATATACATTTTACACATTCTTGCTCATTGAGCACGTACTGTCATATTCAAAGTTAACTTCACAATTCATTCATATTATATTTTGTAGGATGTACGCTGAATTTTTGAAGGAATTAGTTCCTAATTTATTAGAATCTCAAATTGACTCTGAGATTGCTTCCAATTTTCCTATGTGGTTTAGAGAATATGTAAGTATTTTACTTAACTATGAATTTGTTCTTGGCTCATATGTTATATAAGATAACATCTTTTTTGAATTAGGTGGAAAACCCAACAAATAATATTCAAGATCATATTTTACAAGGTTTAGCTTGGGGTCCACTTACGAAGGTTGAATCATGGCCAGTATATATAATCAATGGATATAGGTTTCATTCTCTTAATCATAGCAAAGGCAAGCAAGCTTTAAATTATGGTGTATGTGTACGAGGCACTAATGAACAAATAGAAGATGACTTCTATGGGATATTGACTGATATTTTTGAAGTAAGTTTCATTGGTTGGCCTATCAAAAGAGTAATTCTTTTTAAGTGTCAGTGGTTTGACAATACTCCTAATCAAGGGACAAAGGTACATCACCAATATGGACTTGTTGAAGTAAAACAATCGAGAAGATACAATCGGGCATACGATCCTTTTATACTTGCACAACAAGCTGAACAAGTGTATTATACACCGTATCCAGAGGGTTATAATGGTTGGTTGGGTGTTATTAAAATAAAGGCACGTAGTACAATAAATGCTCCTATTGCTCAACAAACTGAAAGGGATGTTCCGTATCAACATGAAGTTCAAGATCTTCCAATAATACAAGTTGACACAGATGTATATGAAGATTCACTTGTAGATGGAGATGGTGATGTAGAGGAAATTAGTGCGGACATGATTAACCAAGAAGAAGTAGATATTTCAAGTGAAGATGTTTATGCTTCTTCGGATAGCGAGGGTGAATTTAGTGATTCAGAATCATCCGTTGACTAGTTTAGGTTAGATTATAATATATTGTAATGACCTTATTGCAATAATAAAAGAAGTTATGGTTATTATTATTTTGGAAATTTGTATTAATTATGAATTTTTTTTCTTTTCATAATTTACAGATGGGTGACACAGGTCGAGGACGTGGTCGAGCCACTAGGGCTCCTGGGAGAGGACGTGGTAGAGTGACTTATTCCACTCCCACTGAGGATGATTCCACCCAATCCACCCCAGTCATTCAGGGATCATCAGCACCATCTTCATCCAAACAGTCTTGTCCTGTCACATTGGGCACTCAGGCACCTTTATCCACTCAGCCTGATGAACTACATGATGGGAGGACTTTGATTGCTCCTGGAGATGTCCATTTTGAGTAAGTCAACTGCGTTTATTAGCATGTTAGTATGTATAATTAATTTGGAGATTTATGCTAACTTACATTCTTTCTTTGAAATAAGATTTGACATTACTAGAGGACCGTCAGATATCATTGATGATGCCATTAGGTCTCACTTCACTGGACCTTGGACATGTTGGAGTGAGGTCCCTAAGCGTGAGAAGACTGTATGGTTTGCAAAATTTCGCGTAAGTTTATTTTTTGAAGCATATTTTTAATTAGTATGCAAGTGTATTTTATAATTGTTAACTAACTAGCTCTCTTATTTGCAGGAAACATATAAATGGCTTCCTGCTCATGATCATACAGTTAGGAGGATTTTTTACCATAAGGGTCAAAAATGCCTCAAAAACCTTATGAAAAAACTCATAGCGGGAAAAGGAAAAACTAATTGAGTGCATCCATCTGTTAAGGAGTAGTTGAATCAAAAATGGAGGAGTCCCCAGTGGCAAGAGAAGAGTAGCAAAGCCAAGCAGAACCGGTCAGTAGATGCAGGTGCTTCATCATACACTGGTGGGTCGATCTCTACAGCTGAGCATAGAAAGAGATTGGTATGACTTTATGGTAATTTTGTTTAATTCTAATTTTTTATGTTATTTTGTATCACATGTATTAACATTTAATAATGAGTTTTTCGCAGAAAGATGACCTGCATAGAGAGCCTACTGCTTTCGAGATTATGGAGCTGACCAAGAAGTTAAAGGATGGACACTGGTCTTGTTAGAAGGCTGAACGTGTTGCTGTATGTATATAATTTTTAATATGTAAGGTTAAATATATATATATATATATATATATATATATATATATATATATATATATATTTTTATGTTCAACTTGTCATTTTTACTATTATTTTTAAATGTGCAGACTGAGTATCACCGGCGCCGGGCTCAGTCCACAGAGAGTGAGGGAGAGAGCTCATTAGCATCTGATAATGCTCTTTACCTAGAGGTTGTCGGAGGTCTGGGACGTAAGGGTAATGTCTTTGGGATGGGCAAGCTAGGCCCTATGCTACTCACTTCAACATGTCCTGCATCATCTTCGCGGGCACCTGATAGTGCAGAGTTGGTCCAGTTAAGGGCGAGGGTTGCTGCCCTTTCCATGGAGCTCATGGGAAAAGATGTTATTATTAGTGAAACCACCGATCAGCTTCATGAAACTGAAAAGGCGACACGGTTTTTATTTCAGCATCTTGGAGTTCCTATTCTACCAAGTGCCACTTCAGTGCCAGATCACCAACCTTCTGATCCTTCAGTTCATAACTAGCAGTCTGACCCATCACATGATCAGACCCAGCCATCACATGATCAGACTCAGCCAACTTCTCCTGAACATCATAATGATGCGGATGCTACTGATGATCCGTCTTAAAATAAACGTCTTGAGTTGTATAAGTTTAATTCGAACAATGTCTAATCAAATTTTTAAAGTTCTTTTTATTTAACTATTCTAAGTGTTCTTTAATTTTATTATAACATGCTTTTATTATTAATTGAATTGTTGCATTTATACCATTGGAATTGATTTGCCGGATTGTTGGTTGTAATTTGATTGATTCTGGTCTGATTGGCTTTTTTAATTGAAATAGGGGGAGGACAAAAAAATAGTTGAAGCATTTGAAATTTTTTTCCATTTTTGCGACTGAAATATTGACTTTTGTGACTTTTGAAGCATTTGACTTTTTTTTCCATTTAAGTCCATTTTTTCGATTGTTATTCACGTGAAATAGCGACAGATTTGAAAGAAAATTCGGTCGCAAATGTTTGCCACCGTCAGTATCGGTCGCTAAAATTGTTGTGACCAGTATATCCGCAACTTTCATTTATCGGTCTCATTTCGGTCGCTAAACTGGTAGCGACCGAAATAATCCTTTTTTGAGACGAATTATTTCGGTTGCAATACTGCATTTTTTTTGTAGTGGATATAGAAATTGGACCGATAGCCCAAAAAATATGAAAATGTGATCAAGCCCATTATGAAAGGTAGAATTTTAACCAAAGTAAAGAAAATGGGCAAGAATGAGCCCAAACCCAAGAGGAAAAAAATTTAAAGTGATGAAATAATGGTGTAATCAAGATTAGGTGATATGGTATTAAGACAAAAATTTAGCAAGTGGTATGATAATACAAGACTTTAGGACAAAACATCTATATCCTACACTCATAATTTTAGCAAGTGGTATGATAATACATAGCATTAGGACAAAACATTTCTATCCCACACAAATAATTTCAACCAAATAATGGAGATTGAAGGGCTAGAAATTTTTCACTTAAAAAGGTAAACCTATCATAATTGATTAAGACAAAAGAAAAAGTAAATGAATCCCTAAATCAAAGGGACCTTGTCCTATATCTTAAGAACATATTATCATAATTTTCAAAATACAAATCTCCTTTTCCTATGCATATCTTGACTAAGGAAGAGGAAGACAAGAACATAAGTTGTTTGTTTTCCAAAAATTCAACCAAGTGTAACCTAATTGTGATAAGGTAGACCCATGATCATAAAAGGTGAATTATTTGGTGGTCTTTATAAGAAAACCCACCCTTATAACATTAGAATTTTGTCCAAGTAAGGGAGAGGAAAAATAGAAGCAAGGTAGACTGAGGAAAGGAGAGGAAGAAAGGAAGAAAGAGGAAGGAGAAGTCTAGGGGACTAAGTGCTCCAGGTAAGTTTAACAATATTTCTTTTTGAAGAAAAGTTTTGAAACTTGTAATATTTATATGATATTTTGATCTTAGAACTTTGATAATTGGTCATGGATGTTGCTATATCATGTTACATATTATGTATGTTTGAATACTTAGATTGGTGTAGATAGTTCTGCATGGGTATGGCTATGGGTGGGAGAATTTTAAGCTTCTATGTTTTAATTTCTATGAACATTCTATAAGGAATCTAAACAAATGGTTAACATAACAAATATATATTTATATCTCACGGATTTTTAGCCACTGGAATCATTCAATTTAGAGTTCATATGAGGTAGATATGGTCCGATTAGTAAACAAAGGTCAGAAAATTGTTAATTAAGGAAGAATATGTTAGGATAATTTCGGTATTTTAATTTCTAGGAACATTCTATAAGAAATTAAAATAAATAGTTAACATATGAATTATAGATATATGTGTCACGGATTTTTAGCCACTAGAATCATTCCATTTAGAGTTCATATAAGGTAGATATGTTCCGATTAGTAAACAAAGGTCAGAAAATGGTTAATCAGGGAAGAATATGTCAGGATAGTTTCGGTGTTTTAATTTCTAGGAACATTATATAAGGAATTAAAATAAATGGTTAACATATGAATTATAGATATATGTGTTACGGATTTTTAGCCACTAGAATCACTTAATTTGAAATTCTTATGAGGGAGATATGGACAGATTAGTAGGTAGAGGCCAGAACCTATCCGATAAAAAATAACCTGTACATTGAGAGAGTAATATCACATTGATTTCTTAATATTTCGCTATAATATTCAACATAATAGTTTTAAATAATTGTTTTATCTTGAAATTGACACCAAAATCACCTATATCGGAGTTAAATTGAGGGAGTTATGCTCTGATTAGTAAGAAAATATTAGATAGGATGAAAACTTGCATAAAAAAAATAAAGAAATAAAATTAATATTTTAAAAAAAGATGAATCTTATAAATGAAAATAATAAATGACTAGTATAGCCATAGCCATTGCCATTGTATGAACTTCTTACCATCTTAAGTGTGAAATTTTGACATGAAAATATTTTATAAAGTGATATTTGAAATGATTATGTTCATGGCATGATTACCAATGATTTTTTTGTAATAGTTATATTTTTATGAACATACTTGTTATTGAAAGCTTATTTTTTGCTATCATTGTGAAAAGAAAAGAAATGAGTATGGTCACATGGAAATCCGTGTGGTGCACCAGTAGGGGACGCCCTACCAACGTTTATGATCATGTTAATGAGAAAAGAAAGAGAAAGTGGACCATGTCGGACGGAGCGAGAAAAGCCCGTATCGAAGAGTAAAAAATACTCACCCTGACCGAGGTAACTTGATATGAGAATAAATTGATAGTCATTATATGATATTATGAAAATAATTAATCCTGTCATACATGTCATTACTGTACGATTCTCACGTGCATAGATATAGTGCCATCATGTGAACAAAGTTATTTACTGTAGTTTATACAGCTGAACATGACGTGATGAGCTATATTGATAATAATTTATTGTTGAATTTAATGGAATTTAATTCTCACTATATTTCTATGTCATGTTCAGAAAATTAGTTATGTAGATTTTTCTATAGCTCTGAATTTTAGTGTACGTTGGATCGAGTTATTCTATAATGGGCAGATCCTAAATAAAATGTTTGTGGACGAGTTGGCACAGATCCCGGTGAAGGTGCAACCACCCGCACCCGAATCTCCAAAATTGGTCAACCAGAATAAATAAGATGTAGATATTTATGTGTTTAAAATGTTGTACGTGCGTTTTGATTAATGATGTGTATGTAAACTTTATATTGTATAATAATAAAAAAAGTTGTTACATTTAACGGCGGTTAAAAATCGTCGTTAATCTAGGCATAGCGACGGTTATTCCCACGGTTGGATGAAACCGTCGCTATGTCTGGAGTTCTACGACGATTTTAAAACCGTCGTTAATAGGCATAACGACGGTCAAAATCGTCGTTATGTCCACTTAAAAACCGCCGTAATGTCGCAGTTTTATTGTAGTGATTGGAGTTTAGAGGTTTGATGTTTGAGGGATTGAGATTTATAGTTTGAGGTTCGAAGTTTGTTGTTTAAATTTTTGGAGTTTTATTGTTTGAAGTTTGGGGTTTGGGGGTTTATGATTTTAGTGTTTGGAGTTTGGGATTTAAGGATTTAATATTTAAGGGTTAAGGTTTAAGGTTTAGGTTTTTTGAGTTTTGAGTTTGATGTTTTGGAGTTTGAATTTTAAGATTTTGGGATTTTGAGATTTATGGTTTATGATTTAAGAGTTTATAGTTTAGGGTTCATCATTTTAAGATTTTAAACTTTTATGTTTAATTAGAGTTTATGATTTTAGAGTTTAGGAGTAATTCTTTTTCTTTTTCTTATTTTTCCTCTTCTTCTTTTTTTCATTTGAAATATGGTTTAGGATATAAATCGCAATTTTCTTAAAGTTAAGGAAGTTTAAGAAACCTATTTTTAGTTAAGGAATTAAAATAAAATTTAAAAATAAATTAAAGGATCCAAGAGTAATTTGGTCAATATTGTTAACAAGTAAGAAGAAGGAGGAGGAGTGTTTTTATCATTTTAAGTACTATTTGTAATATTCATAAATTAGGAGCGATATTGTAATGATTATTATATTAAGAAAATATTGCAATTAATAGTGAGTATATATGTATATATAATACAGGTTTGAAAGTATGTTATATATATTTATTTATTTATTTAAGAGAAAGCTTTGACATAAATCATGTCCATCCTAAAATATATACGTGTTGGGACACTTTCGGTCTCTTGATCCAATAACTAAAAAATAATAATTATTTTCCACTTTTAACTACCGTTCCGTTTTTTCACAAACACGTTGACATATTATTAACTTTTTATGAAAGGACAAAATATACATAAAGGTCTTATATCCTGCTCGAAGGTTCTCCTATTAAAATAAGACGTGGAGTTTACACATCATAAAAATTAACACTTAAAATTTTCAAAAACAAAAAACAAAAAAAACAAAATTCTGAAGGGTGTTTCACGATGGTTTCACCTACATTCTCTTCTTTTTGACGTTGTTCTTGTAAAGACATCAACTCCAAATAAACTATATCTTCTATT
Organism: Gleditsia sinensis; assembly: GCA_037074535.1. Taxonomy (NCBI): domain Eukaryota; kingdom Viridiplantae; phylum Streptophyta; class Magnoliopsida; order Fabales; family Fabaceae; genus Gleditsia; species Gleditsia sinensis. The sequence continues at coordinate 6,215,010 of CM073475.1, read as the reverse complement.
CAATGCTGCTCTGTGTTCTCTTGCGAGGGCATCAATCCCAACAGCCAGAATCGTTGCAGTGAGGTTAGTTCTCTATACTTGTGTAGCTATGAGCTTCAATCGAAGAACATTGTTCTTCTTCATGGGTTCTGCGATTCTGGAATTTTGTTCGTCCCTTCACTTTCTTGCGAAATAGAGCAATTGATTTTGATGGGATTTTAATAACTTTTTTTCAGTGAAGAAGAAGAAATCGGAGACGGGAGAATGGCTAGTTACCGATGACGAGAATGATTTTCGCTCTGTTGGCAACAATTTCTTTTCAAGATTTGATCTTGTTTTTATCTACCAAGTAACCTCTATCTTTTCTGTTTTGGATCCTCGAAAGCAATGAAAAGTTCTCAATAACTTGATAATTTTTCTGCTATTACTGAAGTTTGGTAGTCGTTGAATAAGAATAGTTGAAAGATTGATGTACTTAAGCTAAGGCAGAAATATGAAGTAAACATGGAGTTTATTTAGATATTAAATCTGAGAAATTCTTCAATTTTACCGTCTTTTAATTTATATTATACACAGATTGCCAAGATAATCAACCATAACAAGTTTGGCTAGCTGAGTTGTTGGGAATAGCTTCAGTCTATTTGTAGGATTATCAAGTGCTGTCACGACCTTAAACCAGGACAACGTAAACGGCATTGGCATTCAGAACAATCTCATCTCATCTCGTAAGCTTCTAATTAACAGCATAATCTATATACATATATACATTGAAGACATAACCAATATACAAACGAAAGGAGAGATTTTGCTTTTAATAAATAGAGCACTTCTATAATTTAATTTCATAATATAGATACACATCGAAAGCTTATTAATTGAAGCAAAATTGAGTTCACCAAAGTGCAGTTTAACATCTTAATTTTTTGCTAAAGACATATCAAATTTTATATCCTTATTTGAAATAAATGAGTAACAAAAAAATATATTTTGCAGCTCAAGAAATAAATAATACACATTATAACTAGACGGAACAAGTTAAGGATACAAATTTTTGATAATAAAAATATAAATCAAGAAACGAATTACAGTTGAAAAATATAATATTAATAAAATAAATTTAACCAAAATTCAAGAAATAAAAAATTTATAAATAAATAATTAAATGATTGTTTGTATAAAATTTAACAAATTTTCAATTTTTTTTATCATAAGTAGTATAAAATAGATTAATTTAAATTGAAATTAATTAAGAATATTTAACAGGAGAACCATAATCTAATTTCAAACAAACAACAAGAGAGAGTAGTAATCATAAAACTAACAAGCATCTCACCCTAATATATCATAGGAATTCCACCCAAATAACTAACAAACATTTTGCTTAAATGTTCACATGTGTTAGTCAACACACGACAGTGTTATCAACTAAAGTTTTAATATGTACCAAAGTTAATATTTATTGATGTTAACTGACAATATTTTTTAATAAGACTTATTTCAAAAGAAAACAACTTATGAAAATTCAATTTAAATTTCAACAAAACCAAATAATTTTTATTTATTATTCTTTCCATTAATTAGACTTATATTAAGTCTATAACATAGTATACAAAATATCAATTTTTAAGTCATATCATATGTCAAATCGATTGAACAAACAATATTTTTTATCAACAGACACATAATCTCTCAATTTAGTCAAACTATATTTTAATAAAATTTCTTACTTTATAATATAATTTTAAATTTTCAAATACATTTCCTTAAAGCTATAAATTTATACCATGTCAAAAACTTTTTTCAATTAAATCATGACTTTAAATAGTTGATAATAAAAAATTAAATCCATATGTGTATTTGAAATCCAAATCAGACTTTTAATATCTAACATTAGATCTCAATACTAATATAATTTATGTTTTTCACAACGTAACGATAATATGAATAAGTGGACTTGTTCGACATATTTAAAAGATTTTAAAATAAAAACATTTAAATAGTATAATACTATTTAATAAAAATTTAAATTGAATTAAAAAATAATAATAATTTCAATAATTAAGTTAATTTTAAAAGTTCTAAAATAATTACAATAAAATAGGATATTTCAAATGTAATGTAGAAATAAATAATAATAATAATAAAATAAATTATAATAGACATTATTTATTCACAAAATATTCGGTTCAAAGTTGTCTAACTCTCTGGGGCACTTGTTCAAACAAAATCAACCACAAAAAATTTCAAAATTGCATTCAAGAGGTCTAAAAATTAAAAAAATAACTTTGAACTTGCAAAAATAAAGTTCCGACAGATCAGTTACCGCTAATCAACAAAACAGGATATCAATGCATACCCTGATCCACTCCCTGAGATTCCATAAGTTTGTATTTTCTATGTTTTATATAAAAAAGATAAAAGGCTAGATAATCACCTACTTTTGTTATTATTGAATGATAAAATGAGATATAACATTACAATAATAATATAGATATTATACCGTCTAGTTTAACTTAATGTATTAATTTTTATATAATAATTTAATTTGAAAGGCCAATAATATATCAGTATTAATAGGCGAAGATATTTTAGAAACCCATGTGATCGTAGTAATTACAGCCGGCAATGCGGTAGTTTATATCAAATATTGACCAATATATGGAGCGTGGGGTACTGAGTCTAACAGCTAGATAACGTACAATTATGTTTAGTTTTGGGAATCTAAGTTGGCAGCGGTTAGCTTCGCTTTTATTTCCTTTGTTTACAAATTTACTCTCATAGTCTATCATTAGATTTATTTTCAAACAAGCTCAATTTCAGTTGGAAGTGGATAGCGCTTTTGGTCCAAATGGTATGCTTGTATATAATTATCAACATTATTGGCATATTGTTCAAAATGCAATCAATAGAATAATTCAATAAATTTTTTTAACAGATATTTGTTGAAAGAATTGAATTAAACGTTCATAGCATTCATTCCAAAATTCAATGGCTCTCAATCTTATAAAAGCACTAGACTATTTGAATTATATTTTTCAAAATTTTCTCCAAAATTTTCTGCAAAAGGTTGAAATTGATTCTAGAAGATATTATTGCTCTTGATCAATCTACTTTCATTAAAAGTATATACACTTCAGATAATGTTATGATAGCTACTGAAACCATGAATTGTATACATCATGCAAAGAAATCTAAAAACAGATGGATGGCTTCAAAGGTGAACATTCATAAAACGTATGACAGTCTGGCTTGGCTTGTTATTGAAGTAGTTATGAGTTATGGGCCTGTTTGGTTTGAAAGAATGAAAAGAGAAAGAGAGTTAGAATCAGCTATTCTACAGTTTGGTTTAATGGAATAGTCATTCTATAGAAGGGAAGATTCCATTGTTTAATGGAATGTTGATTCTTCCGCATATACACCGGAATGCATGATTCCATCGGCCTAAAGACCCCGATACCCTTGCGTGCCTTCTTTTATTTTTTCCCACCTTCTTTTTCCTTTTTTGTTGTCTGGCTTTGTGCTCCTCCTGCATCCTCCTCTGCTTTTGCTTTTCTGCTCGCATCTTCCCCTGAAATCCTCTAGCTCGTCCTTCTTGGTGCTCCATCTGCGTCCTCCTCTACTTCTGCTTCTTCTTCTTGGGGCTTCCAGCTCGTTATCTTCTTGTCGCAGGTCGCAGCTTCCATCTGCTCGTTAGCTTCCATCGCAGCTCGCAGCTTAAATCAGAGCTCGCAGCTCGAAGCTTGTCTGCTGGCGGAGGAGAAAGGTAAACTTTTTGTGTTTCTTTTTTCTTCTTCGTTTACATATCTGATTTTGGGTGTTCATCTTGGTCTTGAATGTGTTCATCTCCTTTGCATAATAAAGATATGAAACAAAGTACTTGTAACTTACAAAAACACGCTAACCTACCTGATAGGTTCTGGATCATTTTTCAATGTATCTAAACTCTCCACATTTGTTTTCGACTTTCCTTTGTTGACTGTACTGCAAATATTTGAAGAGTCATTGAAATTTTTTGGTTGAGCCAGTGTTTGCTCCACAGATGAGCTTCGGAAGTTTCCAAAAGACACATTGTCGAGTTCTTCAGTTATTCCTAAAATCATGGACGCAATAAGGTCAAATCTTACATCCATTAAAACCTTAAAACGCAAGTGGTAGGGGTAGAGTAAAAGGGAAAAAAATAGGGGGGAAAATATACTTCCAAGTGTATGCTATTTCTTTTTCTTTTTCTTTGTCAATATTTCTTTGGTGTCCCTGAGATAAACATTTGAAGCAATTAAACAGCAGGCCAAATTCTTCCCAGTCCTTTTTCCTTTCAAATAAAAAAATGGTGTTCAAACTTTAGATCTCATAATTCTAGTTTCTTATTATTTTAAGAGAGGAATGGCAAAAGAACATCAACTTGTTTCCCATAAAATATTTGTTTATTACACAGCCAACAGCAAGAGGCTCAGTGACAGAAAACATAATTATAAACACATTATACTTTAAGTCAGTAGACAATCCATGGCTTACATTGCTGTTGAAGGAAGATCTGAAATGGTATATGACGATGTTCAATTTGCTTGTTTTCATAATTGATTTGATTTTACCTTATAATAAAGATATTTCAGGTTTTGAATATAGTATCAAGAGTTGCATTATAATTCACTTTGAGATGATTAAGGCAACATACTGGCATTGTGGTGGGTAGTGAAAAGATGAGGTGGGGGAGATAGTGGGTTCAACAATCCATGACCATTTGCCTGTCCGTAAAGTGACTGCAATTCAAACCAAAAAAAATAGATATCTGTAACAAGCTGACATAGAGAGAAGTAGAGATTAAGGCCCTGAATTTATTTCAAGTAGACATGCATTGGGTATATTGAGGTCCATGATCCTTTTTATTAGTAAATTAATTATTTGATTGGAAATGGTCTCACAAGAATTGGCAGTATATGTATATATATATATATAGTTGAGGTCCATGATATAGTGAGGAAAGAAAAAATAGAAGAATTACGAAGTAGTTCAATTTTTATATTTGTTTTGAATTAGAAGGTGATGATTAATTGATAACTCATACCATACTAGTACCATACTATATATATCTTTACAGATATTACTGTGACATTTTCATATTTCTTTGAAAAGGAAAGAAGGGTGGACCTTCATTTCTCATATAGGCTTTAAATTGCAATTTGACAATATCTGACAATAATGAATTGTTCATGGCTTATTTTAAGTGGTTGTTATTTTGTCTATTTTTTTTCACCACACCAAGTGATAATTTGTCGTGTTTTGAAAGATATATTTTCTCTCTTCTAAAATGGGCCAAACAATTGCGGAAGTTTTGTATGCTGTATTATACTAGTGGTTGAATATGACAAACACATTGTGTAAATTGCGCATTATGATCAGTGTGGTTCTAGCCCTTCATCGTCGTAGGTTATTGAGTAGATCAACTATCAGATACAAGATAGATTTCCACCAAAAGAGGGTCCACCTTAGAAATATGGTTTACTCTACTAACAATATGTGTTATAACCAACTTAGGATGTATAGGTCAACGTTTGATCGTCTATGTTCCATGCTTGATAATATTGGAGGATTAAAACCTTCAAAAAATATGTTGGTTGATGAGCAAGTAGCAATGTTCCTTCACATTCTCGCTCATGACGTTAAGAATAGAGTCATACAGTATGAGTTTGGGAGGTCTGGGGAAACAATTAGTAGATATTTTAACCTAGTTCTGAAAGCTATGATGTGGTTGTATGGAGAGCTGTTTAAAATTGCAGAGCCAGTTAGTGAAAATTCAACAGATAATAGATGGAAATGGTTCAAGGTGTGTATAAAATCTACAATTAATTTGATCAAATTTCTTAAATGGTTATTCTTTGCTATTTGCACTTTTATTTATGACCATTACAATTTATTTGGATGTTTAGAATTGTCTTGGTGCCCTTGATGGAACTCACATACCAATCAAAGTACCAATGGAACACAAAGCAAAATATCGTAATAGAAAAGGGGTGATATCCACGAACGTACTGGGAGTTTGCTCGCAAGATGGAGAGTTTATTTATGTCTTCCCTGGATGGGAAGGATCTGCAGCGGATGGCCAAGTTTTACGTGACGCAATTAGCAGAGTAAATGGTGGCTTAAAAGTTTCACATGGTGCGTATGTTGACACTATTTTTTTTAACTGAAAAATTATCATTGAACTAAAATAGCTAACTATATGATTTTACACACATGTTAAATGTAGGTTTTTACTACTTGGTTGATGCTGGTTATACAAATTATGAGGGATTCTTAGCACCATACCGAGGTCAAAGATATCATTTGAATGAGTGGAGAAAAGGGCGCCAACCGAATACCGCACAAGAGCATTTCAATATGAAACACTCATCAGCCAGAAATATCATTGAACGGTGTTTTGGCATGTTGAAAAATCGTTGAGTTATACTTAGACACCCATCGTTTTATCCCGTGAGAACTCATAATCGTGTCATCGTGGCATGCTGTATGCTACATAATTTGTGTAAGAGATACAATGGATATGATCCCATACAGGATATGGAGACTGAGAATGAGAATGAGAACCAAATTGAAGACGACAACCAAATATTATCCATGGAGACATCGGACGCTTGGAGCAACTGGCGTGATCTTTTAGCCAATGAAATGTTTAATGAATTTAGGGAAATTTAGGACGTTTGTTATCTGTTTTAGTGTTGCCTTAATATATATTTTTTTAATGTACTTTGACATTACATTTTATCTGCGAGTTTGTATGAATCTATATTTTTTTTAATATAATTTGACAGTACATTTTATTCGTGGTTGTACCATGGCATTCTCAGGTGGATGTTTGAAGCAATCTTTGTGATTGATATTTGTAATATTTATCCTCTATTTTATTGCTGCTTGATATTTATATTATCTGACTGATGTAGTGTTTGTTTACTGTAGTGCCTTAATGGAAGACATTGGTTCTAGTCAAGGAAGCAAGCATGTCTGGACTACCGAGCAAGATAACATACTTGTACAGTGTCTTGTACAAATGAAGACCGATGGAAAGTATACGGTGGACAATGGATTTCGGTCAGGCTATTTGACCTATATTGAAGGGTACATAAATGAGAGAGTTCCTGGGTGTGGGATAAAAGGAATACCTCATATACAATCGAGGCTGAAAACACTGAAGACAACTTGGCAAGTTGTCTATGACATGATCCATAGGCCAAATACTAGTGGATTTGGTTGGAATCCTGACACCAATACTGTAACGGCTCCGAATGCAGTGTGGGATGAGTACCTCAAGGTTAGAGTTATAATGCTTCGTCGAATTATTATTATTATTATTATTATTTTAAATGTGATTTATATTGTCATTAATATTCATTTTTTTCCATGCAATCGCACAAGAAAGCAGCTCCTTTTAGATTTAAGGCATTTCCTCATTTCAAAAATCTGTGCATTGTCTGGGCAAAGGACAGGGATTCCGGGAGGGATGCGGAGACTATAGCTGATATTCTAAATACTGATGTAAGTCCATATGCTGCTGAAGAGGCTGATGTCATCGAGGAAATAAATATAAACCAAGATGATGATCAGAATGGTGTATTTTCTGAGCAACCATCAACTCCAGGTACTGAAGTGACTTTGGGCTCGCGCAAAAGATGTAGAAACGAGGGTGATGCCATTACGGATTCTTTGTGCAATAGTTTAGACTTGATAGATAAAGGATTCAGGGAAACCACAAAGGAGATTGGGGCCCATCTAAGTCGTATTGCACACAAGGCAAACTTAGCTGAGAAGAGAGAAAAATTGTGGGAAGAGTTGACTAAGGTGCCAGGTTTCACAAAACAGGAGATGGCGAAGGTGGCCAAAATGATTAGTCAAGATGAATCAATGTTGACTATGTTCTCCACCCTCCCACTGGACGTTAAGGAAATCTACATACGTGATTACATCAGTTGATTGTATTGTATTAAAATGAATCAATTATAGTAGACTTTGAGTTTTGAACCTTGTTTTATCTATTGCTAAGTGGATGGTATGTTTTGGTCACTGTGTTCAGTTGTATTGTATTAAGATTTGGATTTAATCACTTGTTTTAGCCTATGTATTGAGTGACTGCTAATTCTAACCCATGATTGACAAGCAAGCTTAATCAATGTACTCCAGCGTGCTTGCTAATTTAGAAGTTTTCAATAAATGCAGCCAAAGCAAGGAAAATTATCACACATCATTGGTAGTTGGTCTGAGTGCCACCAAGCACGCAGTCTTTAAGAACTATATGCCCTGATTATATGTTCATGTTAATGTTATTACCATATGCAATCAATTAATTGATTCTTTATGCCCTGAACAGGTAAAGACAGTTGAACGCATTTCTAAACTACAAATACCTCCTGGTACACAACCTGGAGATGTCCTTGTCCTTGCAAGGAAAGGTGCACCAAAATTGAACAAACCATCAATTCGTGGTGACCACTTATTTACAGTTAAAGATACAATACCAAAACGTATTAGGTAATGGGTCATTTTGAAATTTTGATTTATAGTTAAATCTCTCTCTTTATATGAGTTGTTCACTGTTCCTGTCTTGTGAAGCTTTGTTAGTAGTTTTAATGTGAACTTGCCTATGTTTTGCATCTTCAGTATAAAGGAACGTGAGCTGCTTGAAGAACTTGCTTTGCTAGGCAACACAACAAACAGCCGTTCAAAATCCCATCCTAGAATTCAATCTGCCAGTATGTGGTTTCCTTATATTTGCAACTTATTTGTATCTTTCTCCAACATTCTACGAAAATATATAGTCATTTAATAATTTCTTGAATGTGTGAAAATAGATGCCTTTTGAGCTGGTCTTACTTTTCACCACATTTGCAAGTTGGAATAGAGAAATTTTATAAGCCAATGAGTAGACTGTAGATATTTGAGTTGTGAACCATGACGTTTACCTTCTGCAGGAGGAAGTACTGAAGGTCCAGCATCTCAAATTGAAGAAAGTCCATCAGTGATAGTTGCAGAAAAAGATGAAAAATTAGGAGATCAAAATGATATATGGAAGAAGTTAAGGGATATTGCTGGGTAATAGTTTTCTCTCCTTTAGTTTTATTTTTTTTCCTATGTTTCATCAATGTATGGAGTGCATGCAATACGACTTTTATAATTTGGAAACTTCAATTCTGTTGTAATTACTGATTGTAAATATTCTCTCTAAATTAAATAAATCATTTCACCAATGAGCTTATAAATCATTGTAAATATGCAGACACCAACCTTAGTCTTTAAGATTGAGGTGAGCTTGATTTGCTTGGGTTTAATCCCGCCCTTTGCTCTTTCCTAGTTTCCCTAGTCCATACTCCCCAGGTTATATACCTTCTATGTAACCAAAAAAGAAAAAAGAAAAAAGGGAAAAAGATTTCAGTTTTAATAGTGCAGAATTAAAGAATCCATAGTATAACATGAGCTCTTAAAAGGACTCATAAATTTGCTGGTTTGAGCATAGGTTTTGTTCTACACCAGTTGCTTTATGAATTCTAATTCGGTTTTCCTAGGAGGAACTCATGATCAGCACAAAAGTCTCTTTTGCATTTAATTGATGCAACAGGCTTGAGACTATGCCTATCTTGTTGGTGCTTATTTGTTACTGATCGAGCCTGTACATTTGGTTTGACAGGAAAAGAAATGATTAACTGGTTTTATCTTCGCTAATTGACATATTGTTGTAAATATGCCATCAGTTTATTGTCATCCATGGGGATGCTATTAGTTGCCATCTTTGTTTGTATTTTTTGCAGTCTTGTTATTTGTATGGAAGTTTCCTTATTCACCAAATTTGTCATCGTGCCTGACTGCCATTATTGAGTTGACTGAGAAGTATTACTGAATTTGCAGGTCTGTTGCAAATGGAGCTTTAAAGTGGCTAAAAGATAATCTCTAGTTCCATTGTTTTATAAGGTGGTCCGGAGTCTCCAGGATGCATTTTATCTAGTTGAGCTAGATTTTTATGATTCCAAAAGCAACTAAAATGGAAGGGCTATGCAGACATTTCAATCAAATGCATGAACTGAAAATTGTTGTCATTCTACAACAAAATCAATCAAGATTAGGAAGTCATGCATATTCTTTTATTTGTTTTATTGTACTTGTAAATTTTGATATGAGGCGGTTTATACAGAATCACTTGCTCAAGGATTCAAATTGTATTCCATTAGCACGTAGGAAAAGATAGTGTATATTTGATAGGAAGTTTAAGCTCTATTGAATCAATGAAAACTAACTAGCATTAATTAATTGCTTATGGTTAAATGTGAAAATTTAGCTTCCTAAGTCCTTTTTATCAATGCTATTTAAATTGAACTGGACCGATCACTGAAAAACTGGTGAATCAGTATTCTATTTAGTCTAAGTGATCCGTGGAAACCAAGGGGTCAATAATCGGTCGGTTCAACACTTGAACTAAAATGTTGGGGATTGAACTTTTAGCAGGGTGGTTTTATGTTAGCTATGCTACCATGGAACCATATGACTTTTAGTTAATAATTGTGCCACAGTTATATATATATATATATATAATTGTTATTATCATTCAATCTGCAAAAATATGATGAGAACAAAGATAGAAACGAAGAATATAAGTTATGATTCAAAGGTAGAGTCAGCATTACTTTTTTTTTTTTATGCTTTTTGGACAAGTAGAGTCAACATTACTGAAGAAAAGGGTTTTCTCCATGTTGGGTATTCTTGACTTCACATGGCTTTTGTTTTATTTATTTATTTATTTTTTAATTCAAATTGAATTGAAATCAATCATAAGTATTAACTATATTTATATTAATTTAAAACATCATTTAAAAATTATAATAAATTGTTGCATGAAAATTAATTATTTTATTGATAAAATATTTTATATATATATATATATATATATATATATATATATATATATATATATATATAAATTTTTAAATAATTTAATACTATGTTAAGGTATTCAAAGTTATTAGTTTTATTGATATTTTTAATAGATATTATTATATTTTTAGTAAATTATATATATAATATGGGAGGATAAATGTTTACAAGATACATTGATAACAAAAAAGAAATACATCTTACTTATAGTCAGACAAGTATTTACAAGATACATTGATAACTTTTTGTATTACTAAACTTAAAATTTGATTATGTGATTTATCCAAAATCCTACTACAATAACCAACAAAGCACACAATGACGCAAGGCAAATGAATCTCCATGAGTTCTCTGCATTCCCACCATTTCGATTTATCGTTTCTCGACTTGATCCCGATAAATTTCGTAGCTGCCTCAGTTTGTCGAGTACACGTCTTCTATTTTCACACATAGGAAGATCTACCCATTTAAAGAAGTTACATCGCCCAATTGACCGATAATTTGCACAGGTTAAAAATCTCCTTCCGAAGTTGTCATCTGTGAAAGACGTAAGTTAATAAGCTCGCTGTCCACAAAAACACACAACCGGGTTGCTCTGAAAGTTCCCAAAACTCTGGTGACTTGAAGCTTGTGACATAATTCAGCAGTCAAACCTGGAAAAGAATAATGTTGTTACATCTAGAAATGCAGGGAAATAAGACTTAATAATTCTAGTTAAGAAACCTGACACTTTTATCAGCGTAATCTGATCAAATGAACTCATTTACCAAAAAGAAGAAAAGTTGTAACTTGTAACACAATAGGCTCAAAAGAACAACTAAATGTATTCTGTTCGGCAACCCAATTTTGATGTCTAAAATAATGCCAGATATTGACCTTGCTCAACCTCTTTTTGCATTTTTTGATCACCTTAGTTCTTCTTTAATTGTTTAAATAGTTTAATCAAGATAAAAGTTACTTGATTAAAATCTCTCCTAAATTTCCAGTAAACTATCCCTTAATGTACTCTTCAGTGTTGGCCAGCTACAGATAAGTTTAGACATTTAAAATTACATTAGCAACTACAATCTTGCATCCATGCATTGAAGTTAAACACAAAATCAATCAAAATAAAAATTCACCACTAAAGGTGGAATGAATAGATGCAACTATTTCAAGATGATTGGAAATTTTTTGGCTGAATCTGTTATTTGGATGGACAACTTAACAGATTAAGTGTCATGTGTGTCTAGGCCAGTATTTGTCATTAATGTTTTTGACAGAATTAGTCTTAAGGGAATAGAAAATGACGCTTATGAAACATTAAGGATATATTCATATAAAAAAAAGCTTTAGCGACTAAATTAAATTTTACTGTAAACCTAAGGGAGTAAAATAAAAAATTATCCAAAACAAAAAATGCCCCAAAGGCAGTGGCACTCGACCCTAAAGTGGGTGTCAAATGTTTCCTTCTTTCCCCAGTGAATAAAAATGAAATAATTTGTGTTAAGGACCCATAAATTGTAAATTTATTAAATAGGACTCATTAACCACTAGTGTGGTTAATTTTCTAAAATATATCACCCTTGGGTCCTTTTCAATAACTTTCCTAAATAGAAATAAATAACAGAAAGAGAAAAATACTTAACTGTAAAATTCATCGAAGGGTATACAATTTTGAAAAAACGCATTTAGAGCCATATTTGAAGAGTTTTCCAGAGGTTTCTTTTAAGCTTTCCATGTATATGAACTCCATAATTTTTCAACTAATAATATTACATTTGCAAACATCTAGGAAATCCTAATTGAATATTTTTGGGGTTGGGCAGGAACCATTCCGTGCTTGTTATGGAGCAAAGCATGTTGAGGTTGCCAATGAATGTCTAGCTGTGCAAACTCTTCTCATTACAGATGATCTTTTCAGGTTTGTGTTATAGCCCTCTGAAATCCGAATTAAAGACAGTGCTCTGGACTGTTCTATCTAATTTGTACCCATATGATGTATCATGCTTTTTTGTCAAATTCTGCCAAGTATCTTTTCTCTGTATGCTTGGAAATGATTTAAATCAAGCTTCTTACCAAGCTACATCCCATAAGTTCTTAGGAAAGAATAACGAACCTGGGCTGTGTTTGATCTCTCATAAGGATTTGACATACTTCACTATTCCACTTTCCCTCTTGACTGTAGGTCAAGTATGGGAAGAAGTAATTTTTTTTGCTAGTCCAGAATTTCTCTAGAGGGGTTGTTTTGTCAATTTATACATTATATGAAGTGTTGTCTAGTGCACTATCAAGATATATAATAGACAAGGTGCACCTAAATGTATTAATGAAAATTGGACAACAGAGACTGACCACTTTTTTGATATGAGATGGGAGCAGAAGAAAAAACAGTACATAAAAACTAATTCCCTTATCACTCTCTTCTTTTGATCATCTCAAACCCTTTCTGCTATATTTATGAGTCCATGTAAAAGCAGGAAGCAATATCCCATTAGCTTTCTTTCCTTCGTAACCCAATCTGTTTGTCTCCCCTTAATTAAGTAAGCCAAAAATTATCTGTCATCGTTTATGAAGCAGAATAAATACTGATCCTGCAGTATTGTGTAGTGCAACAAACCTTAGCAAACTAAGCCACTTTGCACTTTAAACTAAGCTACATACAGATCTTGCCCGTGTGAACAAACCAAAGATTTCAATTCATTTCAAAATAAAGCAATTTAAGATGTTCTCACTGGGTTCAAACCCACCATGCAAGTTGATCCCTTCGAGATTATAAAAGGGTTTGAAGAAAGTGTATTGTGTGACTTAAAAAACACAGCTACTTTCTCTTTTAGCAAACACTGTAAAATTAAGGTAGAAAAAAGCACCAACCGTACATAATAAAGCCAAGTATGTAATTTGCTTTGATTTCAGGGAAGGACCCCTACAATGCTACTTTCTCTTGATCAACTCTGACCTTTGGAACCCCAAGTATGCACCTGCACTTGCCCCACTTTACAATAATAGAAAAGCAAAAATATTGAATTATCTTACTTTTCTTTTTTGATAGAAGAAGAAAATTTATTAGAGAGAAGATAATATTTCAAAAGAGAAGAACAACAACCAGCATAGGTAGCTTATCTCTCCTGCCAAAGTCTCCAAAGCTAATCAAAAGAAACTGCTCCAAATACAGAGAGCACACCAATGAAATAAATTTTCTTACTCTTCTTGTGAATGGATATTTGGCAATGTCTCCTTGTACACCTAATTTTGTCTTATTGATCTAAGATTATGTTATTAAGACAACCTGTATTAAGTCTAAGGCACAACTTCTTTGTCTCATATGAAAGTTCAAATGGTATGAAAAATAGACTTTGAAATGTTTAGGTACAACTTCTTTGGGCTATTTCTAGAAGGAACAACTTTGATATCCATATTTTAGAATCTAAGGCACAGGATGCGGGAAAAAAAACTCAAAGAGGCTACTTCAATGGCCGAAAAGGTTTTATTCTTGCTAGCATGTGTGTGTGTGTATTTTAATTTCTTGCATAGTCTTTTGCTTATACTGGTTATAGAGGTTTGTACAATGCATATTGAAAAGGAATTCTTTTTGTATAACAAGGAAATGAATGATTTATTCCACAGGTTTCGACCCAAAACAATGAAATATACAGTAACGTCCAAAAGTTATATAAATCATATTCTCTCAATCTGAATAGAGCTTTGAGTGTCAATTTTGTAACTATAACCACTGATGAGAGCATGAAAGATAGATATGTTACCGACAATTAGATGAAAACACTACAATTTGGGTTGCTCGGGGTGGTTGAGAACAGCGCCGCTGGTGTGATCAAGAGGACATCGTGGGATGAACGGCAAGCCTGGGGGAGAAGGGTGGCCGAACAGGGCTTCTAAGATCCTCGCACTGACAGCGACCACACCACGGATCTGCTCACGGTGGCGTCTCTTGCTGCTGTGAGGTGGTGCTCTTCCGAAGAACAACTGCTATGGGGGAGTCGCGCTGAAGCAGAGAGAAGGGGCCAGATTATTTTTACCAAAGATAAATAACGTTTTCTTCGTTTTTTTTAAATACAATTTTTTCCTAATTTTATGAGGTTAATTTAGGCATTCAGCTTGCTATTTTTTTTCATTTTTTCTTTTTTTCCATTAAACTAAACAAAGTAATTTAGGTTTCTATTCCTTTGTCTATTCTCTCTTTTTTTTCTTTTTCCATTCCATTACAAATTCATTTCATCAAACCAAACAGGCCCTGTGATTTGGCTGGCTTTCCTTCTCATCGGATACTATTAATAATGCAATGCTTCACTATCGTATCATATCAGATACTTTCAAATGGAAGCCCTACTAATTGTGTTCTTCCAAAAGGAGGTATTTGGTAAGGTGATTTTTTATTTCCCTTATATTTATATCTTTTGTGCAAATGTGTTGTCTTGTCTTATTCATCAAGCTTAAAATGATGGAAGATGGAAGGAGATTAAAGTGTTAAGGAATTCCTAAGGTGATTTTTCATTTCCCTTATATTTATATCTTTTGTGCAAATGTGTTGTCTTGTCTTATTCATCAAGCTTAAAATGATGGAAGATGGAAGGAGATTAAAGTGTTAAGGAATTCCCATGAGTTTACACACCTGATGTGTGTGGATGATACTTTACTTTTCTTTGGAACTTCTACAAGTTGAAAGGTTAAGGAAATTTCAAACCTTTATCATTGTTTGGCTAGCCAACATGTCAGTAAAAATTAATCTATATTAGTTTTTAGACCAAATTCTCCTTATAAATTCAAAAGATTGTTTTCTAGTAGCTTAGGATTTTGTTGTATAAGTTGACTTATATTTAGGCTAAAGGACAAAAAATAGAACTAGAGGTCAGTAGCTAGGAAGCAATAACTTGGCAACTTGTGATTGGCCTAAACAAGGAGTAGTCACTCTTACAGAGCCATTTTTAGGTGGCTGCCAATGTGTCATAGTGTGAATAGCTATGTCCCTCGTATAGTGTAGGAGAAAGCCATTTTTTTGCTTGTATCAATTGCATTCTATTTTTTATTTTTGGTCTTTTGTATTCGGCCTTATGTAGTAAGGGAGTGATCAATAAGAGGTTATTTTTAGAATTGTGAGTGTCCTCTTTGATCTTTATTCAATATTTAAACAATGTGAGTGATCTTTAGAAGGTTCTTGGCTTGAATCACCAACAAACGGTATTAAAGCTTTGATTTGAAGAATCAAGAAATGTGTTCAGCCAAGATTGACATAGAAAAATTCACTGGGATGAATGATTTTTCTCTTTTGAGGTCAAAAGGGCCTTTCTTATGCAAAAAGGTTTGGAGAATACTCTTGGAGGGTAGACGAACTTGCCTTCGAATCTTGGAGAAAAAGAGAAGAAAAATTAGACAAGGCACACAGTGCCATCATTCTTTACTTAAAAGATAAGATATTGATATAAATTAGTAAAGAGAAGACAACAGAAGTAGTGTGGCTAAAGCTGTATAACCTTTACATGACCAAATATTTGGCCAATCGCCTCATCTTGAAGTAGAAACTTTACACTTTCAAGATGGCACTAGAAACCTCCTTAGAGGATCATATGGATGACTTCAACAAAGTCATCATTGATCTAGAGAACATAGAAATCCACATTGAGGATGAAGACAAGGCATTGCTACTATAAAAGACCATACTAAGTAAGTATAACACCTTTTTAGACACCTTGATTTATGGCCATGACACCCTACCCTTGGAGGAGGTGCAATCTATGTTCTTGTTAAGGAAGCTGAAAAAAAGGTTGAAGGAAAAGAGTAAGCCATTAGAAAAAGGTCTAAATATTTAGGGGAGATCCAGAAAAAGGACAACAAAGGTAAGAAGAAAGCAAGATCAAAGTCAAGAAACAAGAAAAAATGTTTCTTATGTCACAAGGAGGGTCACCTCAAGAAGGAGCGCTCTAAAAGGAGGAAGAATGAAGGAGATAAACAAAAGGAATATGGTGATATAGACATAGCCTCAAATAGCTAACTGTGTGTATCTGGTCACTTAGGTAGAATGAGTGTTAGAATCTAGGTGTTCTTTTCACATGACCTTAACAAAGATTATATCTAAGAACTTAGAGAGATTGATAGAGGTCAGATGTTTCTTGGAGACAATAAGGCCTACAAGGTGAAGTGGATGAGGTCAATGACTTTGAAACTAGACAATGGAATATAGAAGACTCTACAGAATTTTAGGTATGTCCCTGGTTTAAAGAGAAATCTGATTTCTCTAAGGATGTTGGACAATATGGGGTACTGCTATAAGGATGAGGAAGGAGTGCTAAAGTTGTTGAGAGGGTCATTGGTGTTCCTAAAAGGTTCACTATAGAATGGACTTTACCTACTACAAGGTAAAGCGTACCTTAAGAAGGAGCGCTTTAAAAAGAGGAAGAAGGAAAGAGATAAGTAGAAGGAATATGGTGATGTAGACATAGTCTTAAATAGCTAACTGTGTGTATTTGGTCACTTAGGCAAAATGAGTGTTAGACTTCAAGTGTTCTTTTCAGACCTTAACAAAGATTAGTTCCAAAAATTTAGAGAGATTAATAAAGGTCAGATGCTTCTTGGAGATAATAAGGCCTACAAGGTGAATCAAATAAGGTCAATGACTTTGAAACTAGCTAATGGAATTAAGAGGACACTATATAATTTTAGGTATGTCCTTGATTTAAAGAGAAATCTGATTTCTTTAAGGATGTTCGACAATATGGGGTACTACTATAAGGATAAGGAAGGAGTACTAAAGTTGTTAAGAAGGTCCTTGGTGTTCTTAAGAGCTTCACTATAGAATGGACTTTACCTACTACAAGGTAAAGCATACCTCAAGATGGAGCACTCTAAAAGGAGGAAGAAAGAAATAGATAAGTAGAAGGAATATGGTGATGTATACATAGCCTTAAATAGCTAACTGTGTGTATCTAGTCACTAGGCAGAATGAGTGTTAGACTCTGGTGTTCTTTTCACATGACCATAACAAAGATTAGTTTCAAGAATTTGGAGAGATTGATAGAGATCAGATGCTTCTTGGAGACAATAAGTCCTACAAGGTGAAGCGAATAAGGTCAATGACTTTGAAACTAGCTAATGGAATGGAGAGGACACTAAAAAATTTTAGGTATGTCCTTGATTTAAAGAGAAATTTGATTTCTCTAAGGATGTTGGACAATATGGGGTAATACTATAAGGATGAGAAAAGAGTGCTAAAGTTGTTAAGAAGGTCCTTGGTGTTCCTAAAAGGTTCACTATAAAATGGATTTTACCTATTATAAGGTAAAGCATTTTTTGGCACTACAACACCAACAAAAAGTATGCTATTGTCAAAGGCTCAGCTTTGGGAGGAGGATGACTTATATTGGTGAGAAGCTTTTGAAGGAACTAGGTAGACAATGGTTAATTGGTGTATATGAGGTTACTGGACTTGAATTTTTTGAACATTGTATATAAGGTAAGGCTAGTAGGTTTAAATTCTCAAAGATTGTACATTCTACTAAGGCTACTTTGGCTTATGTCCATTTGGATTTATGGAGGCCAGCCAAGGTAGAATCTTATTCAAGGGTTAAGTATTTTCTAATCAGCATTGATGACTACTTAAAGAAGTTGTGGGTATAATTTTTGATGAAGAAGATTAATTCATTCAAAAACTTTAAGGAGTTAAAGCTAATAACAAAAACTCATATTGGCAGAAGTTGAAGCTTTTGAGGGTGGATAATGAGCTGGAGTTTTGTAGTGAGGAGTTTAACAATTATTGTAAGGGAAATGGCATATATAGGCACTACACAATAGCAAGAAACCATTAACAAAATGCCCATATAGAGAGAATGAACAAGACTATTTTTGAGAGAGTAAAGTTTCTTTTGTCATATGCCGATCTATTAAGGTCATTTTGGGAAGAAGTAATTGCCACAGTATCCTATTTGATCAATAGGAGTTCTTCCAAGGTAATTAAGCTTAAGACCTAGAGTTGAGGTGGAGAAGCAGACCGCCCAACCTTGCAAACCTTAAAGTGTTTGGTTTTGTGTCCTATTCCCATGTCAATTAAGGAAATTTAGAACTAAAGGCCTTGAGGTGCATGCTTGGGGTATCCTAATGGAAGAAATGGTATAGGCTATGACATCTCAGAAGGGCTATCCTAAGGTGATCATAAGTAGAGATGTAATTTTCAAGGATGATAAAAATTACTACGAGTTAAAGGGGTAAAATTAATAAATAGAAGCCATTGAGGTTTAGTTTAAGGTGAAATATCATGTGAAGAGAGAGCTTGAAGAAGATGCTAGTAACCAAGACAAACAAGGTAAGATAGACACACCTTACTGCTTGATTAGGTGATTGGTAGAGATAAGCAAAAAAGGAATGTCAAACCACCTTACTGCTTGATTAGGTGATTGGTAAGTTAATTGCCTTTTTTTTAAGTGCTATTTTAGACTTAAAGGAAAATGAGCCAAAGTCTTATAGACAAGCACTTGAAAGCCTTAATTGTAAAGAATGGCTAGTTACCATGGAAGAAAAACTCAAGCCATTAAGCGAGAATTAGACTTAGAAGTTAGTGAGAAAACTAGCATAACAAAATTTTGTGGGTGTATAAGTACAAAATGGCCATTCTAGGGGTTGAGGATGCATGATTTAAAGTTAGGCTAGTGGCTAAGTGCTTTACTCAAAAGGGGGCTATGTTATCATGAGGTGTTTTCACCTGTGGTCAAGCACACCTTAATAAGGTTACTACTGTCACTAGTGGTTCAATATGACTTAGAGATGGAGTAGTTAGATGTTAAAACTATCTTTCTACATGGAGAGCTTAAGGAGACCATCTATATGTCCTAGTCTGAAGGCTTTGTAGAAAAGGATAAAAAGGATTACATTTACTTACTTAAGAAATCACTCTGTGGTCGTAAGGAGTCACCTAGGTAGTGATATAAAAGGTTTAATGTTTTTATGTTACAAAATGGTTTTCAAAGTAATGATTATGTCAATGTTTATAGCAAGTCAGAGGAAAGTGGAGATCATACCTACCTACTAATTTATATGGATGATATACTTATAGCAAGCACAGATAAAGTAGAGATTAAGAAGGTTAAGCAACAACTCAAAACTGATTTTAAAATAAAGGAAATAGGAAAAGCATATAAAATTATGGGTGTAAAGATTAGGAGAAACAAAACCTTAAGAAGAACACTTAGAAAGTGCTCAATAGGTTCTATATGGAAGGATGGAAACCTGTCTTAACTTTATTGGCACAGCACATAAAGTTTTCTAAAAAAAATTACCCAAATTTGACCAAAAGGTCAGTCAAATGTTCCTAATTCCATAAAGTGTTGTAGGCATCCTTATGTATCCCATGGTGTCCACAAGGTTTGATTTGGCCTTTATAATAAGTAAGGTAAGTAGATATATGGCAAATCTAAGAGTAGCATATTGGCATGCTTTGATGTGGATGTTGAGGTACTTGAGGGGAACTAATAAGTTGAGTTTGCACTACACCAAGGCTGGAAAGTTAAAGAATAAGGTATTGAGGTATGTTGACTCATATTTTACAAGCTGCACTAATAGTAGAAAGTCTCAAACTGTCTATATATTCTAGGTTTATGGCAATACCATTAGTTGGAAAGCAACACTATTGCATGTAATGTCACTCTTAATTACAAAAGCTAAGTTTATGGCTCTAACAGAGGTTATAAATGAGGCAAGATGGGTTAAGGGCATAGCAACTAGATTAAGAGTAAGTGAAGTGACTATAGAAGTAATATGTGATAGTCGATGAGCCAAACATTTGGCAAAGAACAATATCTATATAAAAGAACAAAGCAAATATATGTGAGGCTATTTTTCATAAAGGATATCATTGCAAGTGGTGAAATCATATTGGAGAAGGTGGATACTACAAACAACCTAGTAGACATGTTAAGAAAAACTTTGCCATCACCAAATTTCAATCATTGCTTGAACTTGATGAGTGTGAAAGGTTCTTGAATGCAGTAATAGAAGCTATGTAGAATTAGCAATTGTACCTTTTTGATTTTGAATGTATAAATGTAAAGTGGTTGTAAGCAATTAAGCTAAGATGGAGAATTGTTGTATAAGTTGGCTTACATTTTAATTAAGGAGCATAAAATAGGACTAGAGGATGGTAGTTAAAAGGCAATAACTTGACAACTAATGATTAGCCTAAATAAGGAGTAATTAACCTTGTATAGCCAATTATAATTGGGTTCTAATGTGTCATTATATAAATAACTAAGTCCCTTGTATTAGTCCAGGAGAGATTCATTTTTCTACTTATATCAATTGCATTCTATTTTTGAATTTTGGTCTTTTGTGTTCATCCTTATGCGGCAAGACAGCGAGCATAATAGGTTATTTTCAAAATTATATGTGTGTCCTTTGATCTTTGTTCAATCCTTAAACCATGTGAAAGATCTTTAAAGAGTTCTTGGCTTGAATCACCAACATATTTAAATTTTCTTATGTTTAATCATGCCATCTATGTATATTATGCTTCTATAAAAAAAAGGGTTGACATTTTCTATAGCTCATACAATTGGACACAACACTGTGATAATTACTTATTATATGATGTATTTAATGTTGAACCTATTGAGACTTTTGTTATCATTTATGTTTGGTGTTGTGTTTAGATAAAAATAGTTAAGATGCTAGTAGTCTCTATATCCTTAATCCTAGAGATACAACATAGAGTTTGATGGTGTATGTACAATAATTATGTAACTCATTTAACTTGATGCATTTTTTAGGTGTAATAGGGTACCTTGTTTTTGTATCTTAGGTAGTACCCAAGGTTATTGATGGAGATCAATGTGCTGCCAAATTTATTCTAAACTATTCCCAAGATCCTTTGCAAGGGATAGGCAATCCAATGAAGTTTTATTGGGCTTGATCTTGGATGTACAGGCTAAAGAGGAAGCTGTTAGGTCAAGATAAGGCATCAAATGGATCACGCTTTGTAGCCTTGAGAACAAATATAGTTTGTTAGATCTTGAAGACAACTAGCCCAAATTTACATGGGTTAAAGATGTATTATGGGCTTTATGTTACATACTTTTTTCTAGGATATTATTAGTATTTAATGTACTTTGACTCCATTCTTTATGTTGACTAAATATTAGTTTAATTATGGTTTATGTTTTTATTAGTTTAATTAGGCCGAATAACTAATGTTGTTTGAGCCATATAGGGCGTATTCCATAAAAGTCCAAATTGGTTTTTTTAGGGTTTTTATAGAGTGACTATATAAGGGATTCCTTATGCTTATGTAAATAAGATTTTGGTGATTAATTAAAAGTTGAGTTTTCTTCCAAAGTGAGAGCTTCCTCCAAACACTCTGTTTCTTGGCTTAAGGAAACACATCATTTGGTATCAAAGCCTTGACTCCTTGAAATTATGTTGGTGTTCTATCTTTTCTTCTTCTATTTGTGTTCTAAAGTCGTTCTTGTTCTTCTACTTTTCTTTAGGTCAGATTAGAGTCCAAGTTCTAATCAATTTTTTTTCCTAGTTATAGTCTATTTCATTCAAAAACAAAGAGTCCTAGTTTTAGTCAAGTTTTTTTTCTTAATTATAGTCTAATTCCTTCTAAAAACAAAGAGTCTTAATTCTAGTCAATTTTTTTCCTAGTTATAGTCTAATTCCTATAAAACACAAAAAAAGGGTAGGCAGAAGTTCATAAAAAAAAAGAAGTTAAGAAAAAGAGCAAAAATTCTTTCAAAAAAAGGAAGTCGAAAACAGCATACTAGTTCTATTATCCCTTTTTTTCTCAAATTCAGTTCTTAAGGTTGTTATAATCTAAAATTGTATTCCTATCATTCTTAATTCACTTGTTTCTTTTGATAAACTTGTTGATCAGGTTTTTATTTAAGAATTTTAAGGAAAAGATAGTAAAATTGAGTGCAAACACGTGAAGTTTGTGAGACAAACATGAGCAGTGAAAGAGATCAACATGAAATTGACCTTAAACTCTTTATGAAGACGGTTTTGGAGTAGTTTAAATTTTTGAATATGAGGTTGGATAACCTTGAGTTACCATCCAAACCTAAACATACCAAACAACTTGGGTTTGATGAGGAAGAAGGAGAATATTCAGATGGTGAAGGATTCAGGTCAAGAAAGGGAAGGAGGACAACTTTTAGGCGTGATAGTGGTTTGCAAAGCATCAAAATGAATATTTCTATATTCCAAGGTAAAAGTGATCCTCAACTTTACTTAAAGTGAGAAAGAAAGGTGGAACATATGTTTGTGTGTCATGCCTATACTGAGGAGAAAAAGGTGAAGCTAGCTGCTATGGAGTTGACTGTCTGTACTAGTATTTAGTGGGATCAGTTAGCAATTAATAGGCAAAGGAGTGGTGAGAGGCCCATTTAATCGTGGAAAGAGATGAAAATTATGATGAGAAAAAATTTTGTTCCTAGACATTACTATAGAGACTTGTTCAGAAAACTACAAAACTTGCATCGAAGATCTATGAGTGTAGAAAATTACTACAATGAGATAGAGATGGTCATGATGAAAGCTAATATTGAGGAGGATAGAGGGTTATAATGGTAAGGATTATTAGTGGTTTGAGGAAAGAAATTGCAGATGTAGTGGATATACACCATTATGTGGAGATGGAGGATTTACTACATAAAGTAATTAAAGTTAAGAATCAGTTAAAGGTTAAAGCATCTTCTAAATTTGGCTCAATTCTTAAAACTCCATGGAAGACGATTAGCAAGACAACCAAAAGGCTTATATTAGCTTGAAAGAAGAAGGAAAGAGGAGGAGTTCAGTTACAGCCTCTAACCCCAAGGGTAGGGATGACTACTTCCTTTAGAACACGAGATACAAAATGTTTTAGGTGTCAAGGGTTTGGGCATATTGCATCGCAGTGTCCTAACAAGAGAACCATTATTCTTCTTGATGATAGAAGCATGGAGAGTGAGTATTTTAGTGATGATGAGATGCCAACATTGGAGAATTGTAGTGATGTGGAGATGGGTGAACCAATGGATAGAGAAGTATTGGTTATTCGATGTGCTCTTAATATACAACCTAATGATGATGTTGATGATAAAAAACGTGAACACATCTTCCAGACCAGGTGTTACGTGAATACCAAGGTATATAGCTTGATTATTGATAGTGAGAGTTGCACTAATATTGCTAGTACCTTGATGGTTGATAAATTAGGTTTACCTACACTGAAACATCTTAAGCCATATAGGCTAAGATGGTTGAATAATAGGGGAGATATATGGGGGACCAATCAGGTTCAGATATTTTTCTCTATTGGTAACTACAAAGATGAAGTGTTTTGTGATATAGTACCAATGTATGCTGGATACTTGTTGTTAGAACGTCTATGAAAATTTGATAGAAGGGTTAATTATGATGGCTACAAAAATAATATACATTGACCATATATAATCGTACATTTATTCTAACATCTCTAAAGTCAGATAAGGCTTTTGTTGATCAAGTGAGGATTATAAAAGAGTGTAAGTTGAGAGAAACAAAAGAAAAAGAGAAGAAAGAGAATAAGACCAAAATTGAGAGTGAGAGAAAAGAAAGAGATGATGAGACATATGAGTAGAAAAAAAGAGAATTATGAGCAAGAGAAAGAGAAAAATAAGAGAGTAAGTGCTTTTGCACTAAAAAGTGATGTGAAGAGTGATTTGGTATGCAAATCAAATCTCCTTGTGCTTATGTACAAGAATATTTATTTTACTAACACTCCTAACTTTTCCTTTCCTAGTATGGTTATATCTTTGATACACAAGTTCACTGATATTTTTTCTGAAGAGATTCCACATGGACTACCACTTTTTAGAAGCCTTAAGTACCAGATAGACTTTGGTCTTAGAGCATCCATTCTTAATTGACCAGCCAACAAGAGCCGAACTAGAGTTGTACTTAAACCTGGTGATTGAGTTTGGGTACATATGCGTAAAGAGAATTTCCCAACTCAGAGAAAGTGTAAGTTGCATCTTAGGGGAGATAGACCTTTTCAATTTTCGAAGCAGATCAATGACAATGCCTATAAGATTGATTTATTGAGTGAGTAAGGTAATATTAGTTTTACATTCAATGTTGCTTACTTATCTTTATTTGATGTAGGTGATGCCTTTGGTTCAAGGACAAATCCTTTTGAGGAGAGAGGGAATGATGGAGATCAAGGTATTGCCAACCCTATTCCAAAGTGTTCCCAAGATCCTTTGCAAGAGATATGCGGTCCAATGATTAGGAGTAGGGTGAAGCGGGCCAAAGAATTTTTATTGGGCTTGATCTTGAACGTGCAGGCTAAAGAGAAAGCTGTTGTGCCAAGCTAAAACATCAAATGGATCACGCTTTGTAGCTTTAAAACTAAATAGAGTTTGTTAGGTCTTGAAGACAACTAACCCAAATTTACATGGGTTAAAGATGTATTATGGGCTTTATATTACATGCTTTCTTCTAGGATTTTATTAGTATTTAATGTACTTTGGGTCCATTCTTTATGTTTAAATATTAGTTTAATTATGGGTTTATTTTTTTACTAGTTTAGTTGGGCCAAATAACTAATGTTGTTGATGCCATAGATTTCGTATTCCATATATTCTAATTAGGTTTTTTTAGGGTTTTCAAAGAGTGACTATATAAGGGATTCCTTATACTTATGTAAAGAATATTTTGATGATTAATTAAAAGTTGAGTTTTCTCCCAAAGTGAGAGCTTCCCTTGGTTTTTGGGTAAAGAACTAAACTTGATCTTATCGAGGCAACTCGTGGCGATCAAAATATTTATTGAATTTTCAAGACGATTCTTACTTTTGCCAAACATTCTGTTTCTTGACTTAAGGAAACACATCAGTTACCCTTGTACCTATACTAATAATTTATAAAGCTTTTTGGTATAGTGGTAATGAATTATATGCTATCTTCGTACATGTGCATTATTTGGTGCTTTAATTACAATATTGTTCCAATGTTAATTCCAAGAGACAAAAAAATCGTTTCTTACATCATAGAGAGAAACCTAAGCCTTCCTTTAGGAAATTGAGCTTCTTTGCTAAGATTATTAATCTTCTAAGACCTTTTTCTGGTTAGCTGTCTCGACTTCCCTGAAGCTTGGAAAGCTGGCTCATGCAAGTTATCCCTCATGAAGGAGCTTCACAAAGAATAATCTGATCTTAATCTTTGATGCGTTTGGCTTGGGAACTTGAGCACACGCATGCCTTCAACCATGATGTAAGATACGATGACATAGTATAAACAATGCAATCGATGTTCTCATACAAAGGTAAAAGGTCAAATTCCATTTTTTTTCATCTCGAGGTAATCAGTTGCTGATCTTAGATATGAAGTTTCTTCTAAAGGATAATCAATAAGAGTCTAGCCTAGTAGTACAACTCAAAGAAGACAAGTGTTAAGAACCACCGCAGTAGTCTCTAGCATATAACTTCTTAACTAGGAGGCTCAATCTTGATAGGATGATATGAAGATTCCTCTTCAACTACAAAAGAGTCATTAGGCATCTTTCTTTTCAAACATCACTTGATTTCACATACTTCTAGCTACGAGCTAAGCTACTGTAATTATATTCATCATCTTTAAAGCTTATGTTGGTATAGTCCTAGACTATAGGGATCTTTGCATGAATTGGCTTGGAGTCTCCACTTTCTTCCTCTAGTAATGATTATTGTAAAGTAGGAACATAGTTCTTTATCTTCTACTCCCATATGACCTCATAAGTGCTTGGACAAAAGTAAAAACTTCATTGTAGAATTTTCCAAATATCAGTGCTTGCTAATTTGCTTCAAGTCTCAAAGTAAAAGATTAACAATTCTTTGTTAGAAAATTTACTTTGTTGAAAACTATCACCTAAAACAGAAGATCATTTATGTTGACTTATTAAGAAATAAAGATAAAGATGTAGAATCATACCTGAATCCATAATGTTCAATCATCATTTAGAGCTGTGCAGTTGGTCTTCTAGATCAACACGTATTTACCAGAGAACCTTTTAACTTTTCTTTGTGATTTATCTTTGATGATGGGATATCAGAAGCTAGAAACTGAAAGATACATGATATGTTAAGTGTGATCTGGGAACCATAACCACTATATATATATATATATATATATATATATATATATATATATATATATATATATATATATATATATATATATATATATATATATATATATATATGTGTTAAGATGGATGAAGTGTAAAACCATAGAAACAAATGAATCTAGAAAAGCAAAGCAAATATACCGATGAATCTAACAAAGAAAAATAAACATCTTTGTTCTCTACTATTCTAGATAAGGAGGAATCGAAGAAACCCCATGGATCATACTGTGCTAAGGCTTAATAAGAAAACTGATTTACCGAACAAGAATGCTTGGGAAAGAAATCGAACAAGTTAACAACGAAATAAGTATGCGAGGGGTTACTATTTGAAAGTTACCAAAGGAAAATGATGTTCTTGTTCAATGGGCTTGACACAGAAGGGAGGAAAGAAAGAGGAAATTTTTGGGAGATTTGCGTGTGATGGTGAGAGAAACAAGGGACGAGGGTGAAGGTGAGGGAGGGATGAGGAAATTCACATTTGATGGTGAGAGAAATAGGGGACGAGGGTGAAGGTGAAGGAAGGATGAAGAGATTTGTGTGTGACGGTGAGAGAAACAACTAAATAGTGGGCGAGGGTGAGGGAACAAAGGTATTAACTTCATATATAGCTGCAAAAAACAATGTCGTTTCATTTTTGTTGAAAAATGAGATCTTAATGTAGTAGCTAAGACTCAAACATAAGTCATTATGGTTATTACTTATGCCTCTTACAACTAACCATAGTTGTAATGTTAACTTTTTTTGCAATTTTTTTATATATATTTTATCACCCGGGTCGGGTTACTATAGTTCAAATGTCTTAAACCTAACCCGAACCAATGAGCCCGAAATTTTACAAAAAAATTAATGCATTCTAGCCCATAAAACCAATTTTCTCCACATGATGTACTATTTTTTAGTCGGTTTCAAATAGTTTCATTCAAAATAATCGGGTTGTTTACACCCCTAACTGAAATAAATGAAAAATGACTATAAAAGCATTTAAAATTACAAACTCCCACTAAAACTGAATATCATTAATAAACATAACACCCATACGAGCAATGTCCTTATAAAATTGTTTGGGTGATAATCCCTCAGTAAGCGGATTCGCAATCATGGAGTCTATAATGATGTGCTCTATAAACAATTGTCCACTATGAATTCTTTCTTTAACAACTTGGAACTTAATGTCTATAAGTTTTGACTTCATCAAGCTCCTATTGTTATTGGAATAAAAAATTGTTGACTATTGTTATAAAATAACTTGAGTAGCCTTTTAATACCATCTACTATGCATAGCTCCATGACAAAATTCTGCAGCCATATTCCGTGATTAGATGCCTCATAACATGCTATAAGTTCTGCTTCCATGATAGAGAAGGCTATAAGTGACTGTTTAGCACTCTTCCTAGATATTGGCATCTAGCAAAATTGGGGTTAGTATACCTAATAAAATTTATCCGTAATCCAAATGTGTTCCTTTTTTTTTTCTTAATGATTCAACATGAAGATGGTCTGATACTACTTGTTAGAAAATTTACTTTGATGAAAGCTATCACCCAAAACATAATATCATTCATGTTGACTCATCAAGAAACAAAGATAAAGATGCAGAAACGTACCTAAATCCAGATCAACACTTAATTACCTTAGAATTTTTTAACTTTTCTTTATGACCTATCTCTGACGATTGGATATCAAAAGATAGAAATTGAAAGATATGTGATATGTTAAGTGTGATCTGTGGATCATAACCACCATATATAGAGATAACTTTCAGTTATCTTTGGTATTTTTATTTTACCCATCAAAAATAGAAATTACCCATTAGGTTTCTACACATTAAAGGCCTACAACCTATTAGATACATTAAAGTCCAAATTAGTGAAAACTTAATTAATCACTTTTAATTGGGTTTTACTTTATTTGATAGTCCACATAAAATAATTATTCACATATAAGGCCAACATTATAATATTGATCCAACATACTTTCGTTGACATACAGAGGTTACTTTTTGAAGAACTCCATAATTCACTAAAAGGCCTAAAAAATGTTTGCTTTGCGGTCACATGTGAACGAAGATGCAAACAAAGTGCTATCAGTTTTGGCATTTTGAAGAATGTCCCCATCACCACTTACAACATCTTCTAGCTACTCCTAGTAATTGTCAATAATGAGCTCACTATAACAAGGGAAGGAAGGGCTCCAAGCAAGTTCACCTTCAAGGATGAAACCATCACTATAAGAAAAATGGATTTAATGGCAATTTTTAATGGATTTAGCGACAGTTTTAGCCATTACTAAACCCATCAACGAGGGTTGGACAAACCGTCGTGGAACCATGCACATTGTGACGGTTTCGGTTAACCATGGTAATGAATTCGTTAAGACATGTCATAGCTACGGTTAAGTAACTATTGTTAGGTCTAGCCATAGCGGTGATTTCCTAACTATTGCTAAGACGAGTCGTTAAGAAGGGAACTAGCAACAGTTCTGTAAACTGTCACTATGGCTAGACCTAATGATGGTTACCTAACCATCACTATGATGAATCCTAAAGATGCCATTCCCATAATAAACCCTAAACCGTTGCTAGTTCTTGTCTTAACAACGGTTGTTGAAACCTTCATTAGGACTTGTCTTAGCAATGGTTAGGAAACCGTTGCTATGACAAGGTGTAATGATGGTTTCCAAACTGTCATAAATATTTATAATTTTTTTCACTTAATTTACATTTGAGTTGAATTTTGTATTACTATTCTTCCATTTAATAATTTGATATAGTTTTTTCTTTGACAATTATGAGTGTGAATTTTTTTGTAATGTTAGATTTTTATTAAATATTTTGACATATATCAACACTTTGAATATAAAAAAATAATATGATGCAAATCACATAACAAATAAATTGTGAAGAAAAAAAATTAATAGTCACTCAGAAGTTAAAATTACAATTTACAGCCTATAAAGATTACAAAAAAAATATGATATACAATGGAATCATGAACTCAGGTCTTGCGAGGTCTTATCAGGCTGATATCCACTGGCATTATCACTGGGGACCTAAAAGAAAATTTGTTATGTAAGCGTTTTGCAATTAAATAAAATAATAGCAACAATTGTTTATAGAGTTTAGTATTGAGAAATTATCTTAGGACCTACACTGTGAACAAGTGCAATTTCAGGCGGCACTTAACCCTAGAAGTTTTGCAGCAAGAATGCCATAGCTACCTCCATCTGTCTCTGTTATGTTGCAATATCAGTTTCATGTGCCTCTCGCTCGTCCTCTCGTCGTTGTTGCTCGACATCCTGCTCCTCTATTCCAGCTTTTAGGTGGGCCACCTCGGTCTGTAACTCCTTGTACGAAAGTCCAGAGTGTGAGCTCGACCCAGCTAAGTCACGACCGAAGACTTGGGTTGGGCAAACACCCAACCTAAATCTTCGAAAGTGACCTGAGTGCTCCCTAGTTCTCAAAGCTCTCGCAAGTGAATTAGCTGTTGAGAGCTCTTAGGAAGAGCTATCCTCATGCTAGATTGAGGCAAATTTTTCCTACAAAATAGAAAAGAAAACAATAAATTTTGTTAAAAGTTAACACAAAATCAAATATTAACATAGAAAAACAATAACATAATTATACATACAAAAACTACTCGAGACTTGTCGTTGATGTATGATTTGTCATCCCTTTTATAAGCTGCCATCTATACATCACCGTGAGTCACCGGACCCCCAACCTCAGACTTCCGAAAATGTTAACAATTAATAGAATTTTTATTATGTAAATTATTATTTTATTAAAAATAAAATAAGATACTGATAAAGGAAAACTTACTAACTTAGCCTTTTTACGTGTAAGGCTCTTCAATCCAGTGGTATGTCGTATCGTCATATGTTTTCTATTTCGCCTATTCTGAGCAGCCACATCCTAATTAATCGTGTAAATAGATTAATTGATCACACTTTTTGAGAAATAAAATATATGAAGAACTGGATATAAGTAATTACTCTAGACTTCGCTTTAAATTGGTAGTCAATGAAAGCAGCTGGCCCACTGCTCACGTGGGATGCCAAATGGGACGTCATTGAGCAACTCATTGTTAGTTTTCGTCCCATCGTACTTCAACCCAAACACATTGTAACATGTGATTCTCTACTTCACTCCAAGTAACTGCAAAATTAACTTCTTGTGTGGGCCCGACACGTTAAAGTGTGTCTACAGAAGAAAGTACAAATGTTAGTAAACATTAAAAAATAATATGGTGTAATTAGAAAGAATGAATAGTCCATACCTCTATTGTGTTTATGAAACGTTCGTCTTGTAATCTTCTAGAATACTCCTCCAATCTTTGTAAAAGATAGGGAAGAAGCGAAAGTTATCCTCAATGGTGCCGAGGAACACACCAAGAAAACCACCGTTATCTCTAATGGGTGGTGGGTGTCGTTGAACTGGACAACCACCTTATGCCTATAGGGTAGTGCCCAGACGTCATGGAAAGTCAACTGTCTGGGCGTCACCTACCTGGTCCCATTTTTCAGAAGATAAAATAACCGTGTTAGCTTAGTACTTATGTGTTAATTATTATAGACAGAAGAATTTTACGATACTTTCTGATGACGTCAACTATCCAACTTCTCCTTCGTCTATACTCCTGTTGAGCGGACTGACGCTCCTCCTCTACGTCGGCAAATAGGTTGTCTATGTCAATATCAAAATTGACCTCCGAAGCTTGAGCGTTAAGAGGAGGGACTGTGGATGGGATGACCTCAGACTCTAGCGCCCGAGAGTCAGAAAGGGGTATTGTGAACAGGACAGCCTTTGACTATATAACATCATCCTTTCTAGGCTGTCCTCCCTCATTAATCATCGGGCGGGTAACATGCCTATATGAAATGGACGATACACCAGCCCTACCCGTGAACAATGATCTAACCCTCCTCATCCTCATAATTCCTGTCAAAACAAAATTAGTAACATAAGTTCTCAAGACAAGTTACAAAAAATTAAATAATCATAAGTAAGAATAATAAGAACAACTATAATAACATGTAACAATGATAAAGTATATAAGAATTTTATTAGCTACTTTCTTCTGCTTCTCTTCTTTCTTTTCGGTTTCCACCTTGGTATGCTGCACTTACTACAAACATTTCTATTTTCATCCTCCCCCAGTATAACATACAATTCTTCTTACATGTATGTATTTTTTTTGTAATTCAGTCTCAACTTATTAATGATTTTTTAGCCTCGTAAAATGAAGCTAGAATTTTTGCATCTGAGAAGATGTCAACCAATAACTCTAGGATTATCGACATAGCCTTGTCATTTATCCTACACAAACACTTGATGTGGTAAAAATTTACCAAAAATGACAATTTGGAGTATTTCTCGCACCCTTCGTATAGTTGTTGTTGGCCATCCTTCAGTAATTCAAAAAAATCTTTTGTACCTTCGTCCATCTTTTCTCCTGATGGTGGAACTAGCATGTTCATAGAATCGATACTTTTATGTTTGCGATGAATTCCTAATACGACACCCGAGTATAACACTTTGGGTATGGGCATATTATTTTACTTTCAATACCTGAGTTAGCATTTACAAAATCCAAAAAAACTTTTTAGACCTTCCAAATACTCTCGGGTGTGTCAAAATGTATGGATCCAAAACTTATCTATATCTGAAACTATTATAAATTTAATTAATTAAATAATACTCTGTTTTTTGGTGCGTTGCTATATGTACTATTTCATGTTCTAACCTTTCTCCGAGAATTAACAAATATATAAAAAAAAAAATCAATTTTCATAACTAGGAACATTTTGATTTTTGATTTGTATACTTATGATTTACTAACAAACTTACTTTTCATTCTTAATTAAATTAACATCCTAAATTTTTTTTAACAAGCTAACACTCCTATCTATTTTTCATAATTAAGCTTAACTAATTATGTTTAATTTAAACTAAGTCAAAATAATTCAATTTCAAAAATTTTAATTTAATGCTACAAGCTATCATTAACAATTTTAATCTAATACTATACAAATTTGTTTACTCGTTTGTCATATACATGTAAAAAATATATTAAATTTTCTCATAGTATTTAATTATGTTTATTAATATAATAAATATTTGTTTTATATCTAAATCATTTTTAATACTATTATTTACCAGTAAATATATGTTATTATGCTTCTATTTTAATTTTTTATAACAACTAAAAAAATAACTTTTTATTCAACTTAACTTATTTTTTACTCTTTAATTAATTTAATCCATTCCATTAAAAAAAATTTAATTTAATGCGACAAGCTATTATTAACATTTTTAATCTACTCTACAAATTTTTTTACTCGTTCGTATACATGTAAAAAATATATTAAATTTTCTTATAGTATTTATGTATAGTACGTAATTTATGTATAGTATTTAATTACATTTATTAATATAATAACTATTTTTGTTATATATAAATTATTTTTCATACTATTATTTTTCAAAAAATATATGTTATTATGCTTCTATTTAAATTTTTTATAAAAATTACAAAAATTAACTTTTTATGCAACTTAACTTGATCTTTTACTCCCTAAATATTAATTTAATCCGTTTGATTATAAAATTTTTAATTTAATGCGACAAGCTATCATTAACATTTTTAATCTACTCTACAAAATTTCTTACTCGTTTGTCACATACATGTAAAAAATGTATTAAATTTTTTAATAGTATTTATGTATAGTACTTAATTTATGTATACTATTTAATTACGTTTATTAATATAGTAACTATTTTTGTTATATATAAGTTATTTTTAATACTATTATTTTCCAAAACATATATGTTATTATACTTCTATTTTAATTTTTTATAACAACTATAAAAATTAACTTTTTATGTAACTTAACTTTATTTTTTACTTCCTAATTAATTTAATTAGTTCAATCTTATAATTACGAATATAATATATTTAATTTAATAATTATGTTATTCATCTTAAATAATAAATTCTTCATAGCCAATATATAGTCATCCCATAATATTATTATAAAAATTATGAATATTAAATAATTCTTACTCCTAATTTTATTATATAAAAAAACATATATTTAACCTACATAATATAATGAAACAATTTACTAAAAACAAAACATACATTTTCTAATAAAATATTTTAATTTGAAGTCATTAACTAATTCAAAATTACAATTTATACAAAAAAAATTTCACAACATCAAAATAATTAAAATACATACCTTCAGCAATATCAAAAAACTGTGAATTGTAAATGTCCATAAATAACTGGAGGATCTTCAAAAAAATAAATGAATAATTAGTTTAGTAAATTGATTCAAACTTGCATCATATAAAAAATAATATTTCACAATAATATAAGTGTTGAACTGCATACCTTAAGTTAGAATAAGAAATTTCAAACCACAAATTCAAATAAGTTAGCAAACGGTCTTTGCAAAGAGAAAGAGAAAGAGAGTTTTTGGAATTGCACAATGAAAATAGAAGGAAAAAACATATTTATAGGAAAATACATGACTTAACGACGGTTTATATAATCGTCATTAAAACCAACTTTAATGACAATTTTTAAAGAAACTGTCATTAAAACTAGATTTAATGACTGTTAACAAAACAAACGTCGTAAAAATAGATCATGGTATAATGACAATTTACGCAAACCATCGAAAAACCGAACAAAATTTTCATGAACGGTCTATTTACTGTCATGAGATAACGACGGTTTCCGATAAACCATCGTAAATTAACGACGATTTAATGTGAACCGTCATAAATTGACGATGGTTTAACATGAATCATCGTTATCTCATGACGATAAATGGACCGTTCATGGATACTTGGTCTAGTTTCACGATCGTTTTCATAAACTGTCGTTGATTGACAATGGTTCAATACGAAACCACTATAAAATAACAACAGTTTTGAAAAATCGTCGTTATATCCCAATGATCTCCGTTAAACAGTAAACTAATGACGGTTATATTAAAACTGTGGTTAATATCTATGGTATAACAACGGTTGAAAAGCTATCGTTATATTCAAGTTTAACGACAGTTATTTTGACCATCGTTAAGTCTCTCTCCTTAGTCCTCGCATTTTTAGCAATGCATGCAGCAAAACAGGACGCTTAGTGTCTTCTCTAGTTGAATGAAGTGCAAAAAAGAGGATATATGTCCTTGAAAAAAGGTACTAAGTCGAGCACAAATGACTGAGTTCACAAACAACTTGGGTTCTTCAATTTACAAGATGAAGGGAGCCCTCAAGCGGTCTTGGTTGCAACGCATTGGGCCCATGGCTGTTGGAAAGGGGCAAGCATCGTTCCATCTCAAAGTAAATCATCCCTATGTTGAACTACTGTATAACAGGGCTTCTTCAAAGGTGACAATGACGCCTTAATCTACAAAAAAACAAAAAAACAAAAAACAAACAAATAAATTAAGAAAAAAAAACAATACACTCATACATATTTGCCACTTGAGACTTAAAATTGGATCAACAGGATGTAAGGAATTTTGTTGACTCGAAGATGGAGGTATGTCTTCCAAAACCATTCTCTCAAGACTAAAAGAAATTATGAAAAAAAAAAGAAACACAAAATAAAATTCTGTAATAAAACATAAAAAAGAATTCTACAATAAAAAAAATACAGAAAATAAAATCTAAAAAAGAAAAACGAAAAGCAAAATTCCGTAATGATGAAATATAGAAAATAAAATTCTGAAAAAAAAATATAGAAAAAAATACAAAAAAAAATCCTGCAACAAAAAAAATACCCAAAAAAAGTTTTTGAAGAAAAGAAAAACAATACAAAAAAAATAGAAAACGAATATGAAAAAAATTAAAGCAACTCGATCAATTACTAAAAGAATTGTCAAAAGAAGTACAAAAAAAAATAGTAATATAAAAAAATTAAAAATTTATAAAGAAAAAAGAAAGAAAAACGATGAGCAGCAACTTGAGAAATTTGTGAAATAGAAAGTGTTAATGCCACCTCATAAAGTGTGCAAGGAGTGGCTGTAGCTATTATACAAATAAATTGAAGATGGTATTAAGTTGAGACACGTAACGAAAAACAATGTCAATTAAAAGAAAAAAAATTGAAAGAGAAGAGAAGAACATGTTGAATACTTGAGCTCTAATATTTTATGAATAGAAAGGCTCACTATTTATAGACAAAATGTCATACTCTGATAAGGGATTAGAACTATATCTCCTTATCAAATTGAAGCTTCTACCAGATAAACTCTAAATAAATCATAAGAACTTGTTTTAATTTAAAACTAAAAATCCTATAAAATAATAATAAATAAACAATAAAATAATAACAAAAACACATCAAACAAATAAAAAAAATATCCGAGTTTTAAACCATTTTAATATCAAATTCAAGACTTGTCCACTCCCATAAAATAACACTTTTTGAGTCTATAAACTAGTTTTGAAGGGACATTTATAGATAGTTAAAGTTTAAGGCAATTAAAATTTGTCACCTCATAATCTAAGCCAATAATAAAATTATATTGGCAAGAATAGGGCCCACATAAATGTTTCATGACTGATGAAAATTTTGTTCAAGAGTCATCAATCAATGAGTCTATAAATTAAATACACGACAACCAATCAAATTTTACCACGTAAACAAAATTATATAGTATGGCTAATCAAAACTAAGCCACATATTATTTTAAAATAAATATATTGTAACCAAGCAAGGTTTGTCACACATATATATGACAACATGTTATGGCCAATCAAATTTAAGTTACTTATTACTTATTATTTTAATATGTTAATTAATAAATAACGATGTTACTTCACAAGTAAAATCATGCCATGTGTAAAAGTTCATCTTTAAAACCAATCACAATTTTTCATCAAATTATTTGTTAATAAAGAATTAATTAAGAAATAATTATCAAAGGAATTAGTGTGCAATTAGGACTCTTTCCTCAATGTCCTGTAAATAGGACCTTAGTCAATTGGCAAGAGGAATAACATCTGGCTCTCCAATGCTCTGACTCTTCAAGCCAACATTCAAGAATGGAGTATTTAGCTTTCAAGTTGCTTTGATAGTTCAAGCATTCGGCCTGAGATTCAAACTTTCACAGGCACTTGAGTCAAGAATGATCAAATTGAAGATAAGAATAAGAGAATTCGTCTTGCATTGAGGAAACAAAATTAGATATTGTGCCTCTTTTCAAAAAATTAATAAAAAATTTATTTGTTCAACACATTTTTTGTTATTTAAAACACACAATATTTATGTTTACAATCTTCAAATAGAACGAACACAAAAAAAGTTGATAATTATTAATTTATCGTAACTGGTGGCTGATTGAAAATATGAAATATAGTACTTTGAAGCCTGAGTCTCAATCATGGTGGGCATGTGTGTGTGTGTGTGTGTGTGTGTATATATATATATATATATTCAATGCAAATGTAGATTTTAGAAAAATTATGAACGGGCAATGAGCAAATCAATAATGCATTAACTCAAAATACTGGGTGGAACACAAGTAGGAGGGACTTCAACCCCACCTAATAGCAACATGGGCTATCATGTTCAAGATGAAGGACCAGTAATGGCAATTCCAGCAACAATATAAAATGTTAAACATGGATAACAGCCAGTTGCTAAAGAAGAGGAACTGCCCCTAAAAGGAAAACCTTTTAGACTAGCTTCATATGCTTGGGATCAATTTACAAAGAATTCTAGCAAAGGACAAATGTATCTGCAATTATTGTGAAAAATCTCATGCATGTGGCGCGAAGAGTCATAATAGTAGTAACTAGAACATACACTTGTTAGATTGCCCTAGGAACCCACAAAAGTAGGTTCATAAGAAACAAAAGAAACTTTCGTAAAAAGTTTGTGGATGAGGATGATGGTACAATCAATCTTAAGTTAATGGAATTCAATCAAGAAAAGTGTAGAATTGCCCTTGCTAAAATGATCATTAGTAATGAGTTGCCATTTAAATTTGTTAAATATCAAGGTTTTAAATCTTTTGTGCACATTATTCAAATGACATCCATTACAACCGACACTGGGACCTTGATTCAAAATTTGAACAACATGTGAGTGATTGCTCGTTATGCTGATTATGGTTATAAGGAATTAAATGAAAAGATCTTCGGGATTTTCTTATTGTTGACCACAAGGGCGAAACTACAGGGAAAGATTATAGCAATGTATAAAGGATTGGGGGAATTGGAAAACTTTGCGCAGCAACTGTTGATCATGGTAGCTTAAAAAAATAATGTGCTATTTCTTACTTGGTGAGAAGATCACCTGATTGGAATAGCACTACCATCTTGAAAAGAGAGTTTATGCATTTGAGGCGTTGTGCTCATATTCTCAATTAAATTGTGAATAAGGGATCAAGACATTCAAGAAGTGTGTGGATCAACATCATAACTAGGTGGAATTGCACTTATATATGTGGCAATTGTTCTTGATCCACGTTATAAAATATGTTATCATGAGTTCTATTTTGTTAGGATGTATGGTTTAGAACAAAGCAAGTTGATGTTGGTAAAGTTGAAAGAACTCATGAGAAAATTCTTTCATTATTATCCAACATTGCATCCCGTTCTTCTAGATACTATAGGAATTAGGAGGCCACATAACCATCTCATATGAGAAGACCTTGATCCCTCATTTATATTTTAAATACATCAATGGTTAATAATGTACCACGACAGTAAGTTCAAAACTCACATCTTCATTTAAGATTTTCTTTTCTTTTTCTTAAAAAAAAATTTCCTTTCTTTTTTGTTCATTAAGGATTTTTCTTTTTTTCTTTTTTCTTCCTCTCTGCACAGAGATTCTCCCCATATAACAAGGAGAAAATTAAATACAGTGGTTATTTTTCTCCTCTTTATTCCAATTCACTCTATATGAAAATTAAAAATCACGTAACAAAACAAAGTTCAGAAAATTTTCAACCCAACCTTATTCATTGAGGACCCATTATTTGTAAGAAAGGTGGAAATTGCATTTGATTTTTATTTGGGACGAGTAAATGGAAATGTGTTAAGGTCTAAATCTGCTAATTTTGCAGTAATTTAACTAATTTGTAAGCTTGATTTTACTTTGCCATTTGTATATCAACGTTATCAGCTCCGACGCAGACGTCATTTAGAACAGTGATTTTTCTTCCTTTTATCTTCCAATTAATTATGATCTTCATTATTGACGGCACAGACAAAAAGAATCAGAGAGAAAGAAGAAAGAAGGAATGAAAAAAAGAAAAAAAGAAGAAAGAAAATTAAAAACAAAATCTTAAATAAAACTACACGTTTTGGACTTGTTATTGTGACACATTATTAACCATTGATGTATTTAAATTAAAATGAAGCTTTAATTTGAGCACAAAATTAGTTAAGGATTTCGATAAAAGACATTGATCTAAGGAGACACAGATGAAATTGAAAGGATTAAATCAGGTAAACTTATAATGTTGATATTTATTTTATTTGATTTCCTTCTATAATAAATAATATAAATACAATATTATTAAGGTTTAGAGTGTTTTCTTGATGGATTTTGTTATTTGGATTTGATGTGTTATTGGAAAAGGATTATTAATCTGCTGTGTGTTCTTATAGATGTTAAGTACTATAGGAACAATTTTAAATGGTTCAACCAAAAAAACAAAAAAAAAGCCAAATCCTCGCAAAAAGTTGGGTTAAGAAGAGACATTAATTTTGAA
This sequence comes from Gleditsia sinensis, assembly GCA_037074535.1. NCBI lineage: Eukaryota > Viridiplantae > Streptophyta > Magnoliopsida > Fabales > Fabaceae > Gleditsia > Gleditsia sinensis. The sequence continues at coordinate 6,175,287 of CM073475.1, read as the reverse complement.
AGAGTTATAATCTATTACTTTCAAAGGTTCGAAAAAATTAATTTTTTACTTTTTGAACAAAGAAAAATCTTTGATAAATAGTATTAAAAAAAAAAGAGTTGGTTTGAGAAATGCTCCCAACTCAACGGAATCTAGGTTGTGCACACCTTTATTTATGCCTCTTTATCTCATTAAAAAATTAAAACTTAAAATAAAATTATAATGAACAAAATGAGGAATTAAAACAACAAAAAAACAAATTAAAAGACAAAAGTACTAATTAAACTTAAAAGTAACAAGATATGCTATATAATTTACGAGAGGTTGCAACCTAATGGTAACACTTCTCTCCCGCTTGGAGGTGTGGGTTTGAATTCTGGTTAGTTTTTACTAAAAGATGAATACATCAAGCCAATAAGAAGGCAAAACGAAAAATTACCATATATATAATTAACTGCACTTTTTTAGTATCACTCTTTCCTAAATATCTACGTAACTCTTTCCCATTAGTAAAATTGTCCGAGGACACAACACAATTGTTACCATTAGAAAAATAAAATTAATTTGTTCACTTACCTCTAAGGCGTATTAGTCAGATCCAGAGAAAACCAAAAGAAGTTTGACATTTTTTTTTTCTTAATCTAAATAAGAACCCGTGATAACTCGGGAGTTCCAGCTAATTAAGCATGAAATATTTGAAGTGATTTTAGAAATATTTTTTTATTTAAAAAAAATAGAAAAACATTTTTGACAATGTATTTTGGAAGAGTAAGTTTTAAAAATATTTTTCAAAATTTTTGTTTTAAAAACAGAAACAAAAAACAATTTTACTATGTTTTTTAAAAACATTTATTTTCAAAATGGCAATATTGTAAATATTTGGATTCATTAATCACATTTTAATAAATATAATACTAATACATTTAAAAAAAAACTCCCAAACTTGAAAAAGTAAGCTCGAAACAAAAAATTTTAAATTTTAACATTATAAACTCTAAAATTTTAAAATCACAAACTACAAACCCCCAACTTTAAATTGTAATTATTCTTAATTTTTATTTTTATTTTATTATTATGTGATGATAATATTATTTAATAAAATAATTTTAACATTAGTTCTTAACCTATATATATATATATATATATATATATATATATATATATATATATATATATATATATAGAGTTTTTGAGTTTTGAATTTATATATATATATATATATATATATATATATATATATAGAGTTTTTGAGTTTTGAATTTTTATACTTTTTCAATTAAATTTATCATAAAAACAAAAAAAAATTGTGCCATATTTTTTAAAAATTTTAAAACAAATCCTTCAAGCAAGTTTTTTTTTTTTATATTCTTCCAAACTGTTTTACAAAAACTATTTTACAGAACTGTTTAAAAAACAGGAAAACAAAAACAGATCCAAAAATTGGTCCATCTAGAACTGTGACCATCTTTTTGTTTCAATTCCCTTGTTTTCAATCCTGAAAATGGTGTCAGAGTACTATCGATTTCCAGATGAAATAACAGAATTTATCTGACCAAATGGCTGGAGACCCTCAACTTGGAAAATCCTCATCACTATAGGATGCATAAATGGATGTGTTTTCTAGTGATTTTTCATCGTGAATCAAATTGAACTAAGAGTCTTGTTGGTATGTACCCAACTCCTTGCTTCGATACCAGAGTCAATTTCACAAGAACCTGCAAGGAAAAAAGTCAATGCCCAATGGAGCCTTAACTCCAACAAAGACTTAAATGCTGAAGTCAATGTGAAGTTTAGAAGTAAAAGTGAAAGAGAGATGTACGGATCAAAGAGTTTACCTAGAGATATGATGTCTTATTTATAGATGAGTGATTAGGGATAAGATCGTCAGGATATTAATGTCAACACAAGGGAGGGCGACGATAATTGATGAAATTAATGTATCTAGGATTGTTAGCCTTGTGTCATTGATTCCTAACCCAAATCATAGGAGTGTTATTGACTTAAGTGGAACACTCTCAGTCGATCAGTTATATGCCTAACTAATACCATTAATCCTACATGAGTCTAATGACAATCACTTGTGGTAGAATCTAACCCACCAATCCATCTCCTTGAGTATAATCCATCATCAAGTCTAAAATAGCCGTTCGGATTCTTGATCTATGGTCAATCTCTACCTATTAAGTTCATAAATTTTTTTTAGGAATTGATGTTTCCGCTACCATCTAATGTGCAATAAATAATAACTAATAAAGAATCTATTGTCATGTCAAGTAGTAATTTTAGGTGTTTAAATTAAATATTTATTGTTTTCCTATTTTTTAGAGATTAGATAGAATTCTTTGATTCTGTAGTTAATGTTATCTCGCTGTTGTTTGTATATAAATATTTTTAGTGAGATCAAATAAATTAAGACATAATATTTAGATGCAATACTATTTTTCATTTCTTTTCTTATGTTAACTCACATGATATCATAGTAACATTCAAACATAGGTTGAGGGAGATGATGGTTAAAACAGGTGAGGGTCATACCTATCTTTTGTACTCGACAAAAAAGAAAATATTGAATGTTGAGTCTCTCGCATATTTAGATTTATAGGACTCTTTATAAGTGTTTGAATTGAGGAATCGTGCAAGAGACCTACAATAGGGAGATTAAATAGTCACTAATACTTCAACTCTCTCAAGAAACTGTGATAAGAACTTGATTTATTTAACAAAATCGTGTGAAAGAATCCAACAAATGAGATAATGTATAACAATATAGTAGCACGTGATCGTGTTTACAATTTTTTAGTGGGACTTAATAAAGACCTGATGAAGTTAGAGGAAGACTCTCTAGCATTAAATCTATTCCCTCAATTGATAAAGCATTTGCTGAAGTCTAATGGGAGAAAAGTTGGAAACAAGTCATGCTTGGTCACCACTGTGAACTTGCAGTTACTAGCGCATATTCTTTCGCCTTAGTAGCTCATAATTATACTGGACCTACGAAAAAGGGAGGACATGACTACTGTCAAAAGCCTTATCATAGAAAATGCACTTGCTAGAAGATACATGGAAAGCTTGCTAATTAGACACCAAAATCCTGTAGACATGATGGCAAGGGATTCCAAACTTCCCACTTTATCCAAGAGCGGATAGAAAATGTAAATTACTGTTTGGAAGTAAAGATCCAAGTTTTTCCTTAAAGCTCGAAAACGTACAATAAAGATTACTTTTAGCGGCCTCTCTAACAAAGTTGAGCCTTGGATAATTGATTCCAAAACATCAGACTATATAACTAATTGTAAACAATTATTTTTCACAAATATTCTTAATCTCAATAATCATGGAGTTAAAATTGCATATCTAGTTGCTAGGATATGAACAATGAAGATAAGTCTAAAAATAAGTCTTAAAATAGTCCTTCATGTGTCAAAATTATCTCGTAATCTATTATCAATCAGTAAAGTTACAAATGACTTAAATTGTGTGGTTAATTTTTCATATTCTTTCAGTATCTTTCAGTAGTGAACTTCAAGAAGGAGGATTGACAAGGTAAAAGAATTTTCTGGACTCTATTATTTTGAGAACAATTTCTCTATGGACAGTAATTTTAAATGGTAATAGGCTATCATTCTCTTTCTAGACATCAACAAATAATACGTTTTATTATAGGTTAGGACATATAAATTTCTTATACTTGGAGCATCTATTCCTATCATTTTTTAGGAATTCTAATAATTTCTAATGTAAAATTTTTCAACTCGCCAAACATAGGAATGCATTTTTCCCTCCTCAACCTTATCATCGAGTATCAAAACATTTTGTTTTTACTCATAGTGATATTTAGGACCCATCTTTTGTTCAAACTGAAAAATGGTTTATCTTATTTATTGATGATCATACTCATATATGTTGAGTGTATCTATTAAAATAAAAATTTGAAGTTGAACAAAGTTTTCAAAGTTTTCATTCCATGATAAAATCATAGTACAACAAACATGTAAAATCACAGTACAGCGAACATGTTAAGATCTTATATATTGATAATGGGACAAAATACTTTGATTCAAAACTCATTGATTTTCTTGAAAAAAAATAGAATTTTTGAAAAAAAATTATTTAGTTGAAATTGCTCGTGTATTACTATTTACATCAAATATTTATAAACAATTCTAGGGATACTATTTTAACTGCATGTTACCTTATTAATCACGTGCCTTCATGTATCCTTCATTACAAAACTTTCTTGGAGAACCTCCAAAATTATTTCCGAGTGTCGCATTTTTTCCCAATTGGACTTGAGAGTTTTTGGTTGTTTGGTTGTTCTACCTTTAAGCACATTCATGATCAAAGTTATTTGGATATACTCTAATCCAGCTGTAACTCTTTGTACTTATCTGCATAGCTAACCAACCTTTTGGATAAACACAAGCCCGAAATATGGGCATATCCAAATTACGTAATAGTAGGAGCTAGGGTTCATCACTTCTGTATATATATAGAACTAGGGTTTCCTTTGTAAAGACACTAAGATATACGCAAGTTTACATGGTATTAGAGCCTGGTTGCCTAGGAAAAATTTTCATATCTTAACATACCAGGAATTGCTATGGCAGGGAAACCAGCGACATCAAACATTAACGCAGGGAAAAAGACTCCCTCACCTTACGACTTGAACTCCAATGATAATCCTGGTAACGTGCTTACGCAGGTGCAACTGCGGGGCGAGAACTATGAAGAATGGGCTCGCGCCATGCGAACCTCTTTGAGAGCTCGGAGAAAATGGGCCTTCATCAATGGGACTCTAAAGCGACCCGAAGATACCTCCTCTACGATAGAGGATTGGTGGACTGTACAATCCATGCTAATATCATGGATCCTGAACACAGTGGAACCCACTCTTCGTTCCACTATGTCTTATATGGAAAATGCTCAGGAATTATGGGAAGATATCAAGGAACGGTTTTCAGTCGTGAATGGCCCAAGAATTCAGCAGCTGAAGACCGAGTTGGTTGAATGTAGACAATGTGGAATGTCCATGATGACTTATTACAGAAAAATGAAGGCCTTATGGGATGATTTGGCGAACTATGAACAAGTGCCGACTTGCACTTGTGAAGGCTATAAGTGTGGTCTGCAGCAAAACTTGAAAAACGACGAGAAGAAGAACGTGTTCACCAGTTTTTAATGGGACTGGATGACACAGCTTATGGAACAGTTCGTTCCAACTTATTAGCTACAGGCTCACTGCCATCATTGAATAGGATTTATTCTATCCTAGTACAAGAAGAAAGACTCAGAACTATAACACGGGTCAAGGATGAAAAGACGGAAGTGATGAGTTTAGCTGTTCAAACAAATTCCAGATTCAAAGGACGTGGTGAGGCCAAAAATAGGTCAGTAATATGCAGACATTGTCAAAAATCTGGACATGACGAAGCCAGCTGTTTTCTAAAGATCGAATACCCAGATTGGTGGGGAGATCGTCCGCGAGGAGAAGAGAAGCCACGAGGCCGAGGAAAAGGATCACAATATCCTAGAGGAACTAATGGTCATGCTCAAGGTAGCTTAGTACGTGCCAATGCTGTGCAGAATATAAACCAGAAGACCAGGCCAGATGGTGATAATGGTGGCATAACGGGACTAAGCACTGAACAATGGAAGACCTTGCTGGCAATGCTTAATAATTCCAAAACAACCCAAAATGAATGTTTAACCGGTAAGCTAACCCAAACTCCATGGATCCTTGATACAGGGGCATCGAATCACATGACAGGGACCTTAGAACACTTATGCAATCTACAGAAAGTACCTGGATGTCCTGTTGGTCTTCCTGATGGCCAATCTATACTTGCAACCAAGGAAGGAAAAATCAATCTGATTGAAAATTTAACACTTACAAATGTGCTTTATGTTCCTCGTCTACACTGCAACTTGATTTCTATTTCACAATTGATAGATGAATCAAATTGCATCGTTCAGTTCACTACTAATTTGTGTGTTATACAAGACCGCACTTCGAAGATGCTGATTGGTGCGAGTGAACGAAGGAATGGGCTTTATTTTTTTCGTAATATTCCAAGTATAAAAGCATATAAATATGAAAGCGTGAACCAACTGGACTTATGGCACAAGCGCTTGGGACATCCGTCTTTAAAGATTACAAATTTAATTTCCAATGTTAGTAGTAGCACCGTTAGTGAGTCAGTAAATAAAGCCTGTGATATATGTCAAAAGGCTAAGCAAACTAGAGATGCATTTTCATTGAGTAATTACCAAACTTCTGATATATTTGAAATAATACATTGTGATTTGTGGGGGCCATATAGAAATTTATCTTCATCTGGTGCATCGTACTTCTTAACGATTGTTGATGATTACTCCCGTGCTGTTTGGGTATCTCTGCTCCTTGATAAGAAAGAAGTTTCACGAACACTGATACATTTCTTTGCTATGATAGACCGACAATATAACAAAAAGGTTAAATTCCTTCGTAGTGACAATGGGACATAATTCACCTGCATGAAAAATTATTTTCTTAATCATGGTATCATCTTTCAAACATCTTGTACATGGACACCTCAACAAAATGGAAGGGTGGAAAGAAAGCATCGTCATATTCTCAATGTAGCAAGAGCTTTGCGTTTTCAAGGAAATCTTCCCATCAAATTCTGGGGTGAATGCATCTTGACTGCAGGATATCTAATTAATCGTACTCCCAGCATGGTTTTGCATGGCAAGACTCCCTATGAAATACTTCATGGACAGCCACCTTGTTATACTCATCTGCGTGTTTTTGGGTCCCTTTGTTATGCACATAACCAAGGTACAAACAGAGATAAATTTGCTAGTCGCAGCCGTAAATGTGTCTTCATTGGGTATCCACATGGCAAGAAAGGCTGGCGTCTCTATGATCTCTCCACACATGAATACTTTGTGTCCAGAGATGTCAAGTTCTTCGAAGACTAATATCCATTTATCCATGATGGGCTCAATTCGCACCCATCAGTTATTTCAGAATCTACTCCTAAGAATCCTGTTGATGACTCTTATACAGAATTTGTGCATGATGATATTTCCTCTCATCAAGAAACGTTTGAGACTACCACTGATCCATGTGCCAACGACAAAGGGGGGTCCACACCATACTGAAATCTCGTGCACATCTGGAGAGGATGAGCAACTAGGGCGTGGTTACCGAGTTAAGCATCCCTCCACTAGGCTACAAGATTATGTCACTAACACTATCCAAGTATCCAACTTTTCCATCAGTTCATCGCCTTCTTCACATACTCCAGGTACACTTTATCCTATCACACAATATGTAAACTGTGATCGATTTTCTCTGGCACACAAACATTTCCTGGCAGCCATCTCTGCCGAAAAGGAACCTATGTATTTTAGAGACGCTGTACAAGATAGCCGCTGGAGAGATGCTATGCAAACAGAGATCCATGCTCTTGAACACAACCATACCTGGACAGTCCAGAGTCTTCCACCTAGAAAGAAAGCACTGGGTTGTAAATGGGTGTATCGCATCAAATATCGATTTGATGGAACAGTTGAACGCTTTAAAGCCCACCTAGTCATCCTTGGCAATCATCAAGTTGAGGGTGTCGACTACACTAAGACATTCGCTCCTGTTGCTAAAATGGTCACCGTCCGCGCGCTATTAGCTGTTGCTGCTGCCAAAGATTGGGAGCTTCACCAGATGGATGTCCACAATGCCTTTCTTCATGGAGACCTTCACGATGAGGTTTACATGAAGCCACCACCTGGGTTTCGAGTCTCGCATCCGGACATGGTGTGCAAACTGCACCGCTCACTTTACGGACTAAAACAAGCCCCACACTGCTGGTTTGCCAAACTCTCTGCCGCTCTTAAAACATATGGATTTCAACAATCGTCTCTTGATTACTCTTTGTTCAATTTGCATCGCAATGGTGTTCAGCTCACTGTTCTCATATACGTAGATGATTTGATTATTTCTGGCAGCCATCCCTCTGCCATCCAACACTTTAAACATTATCTTAGCACTTGTTTCCACATGAAGGATCTTGGTCTCTTAAAATATTTTTTGGGTGTTGAAGTTGCTCGCAATCCCACAGGTATTTTTCTCTGCCAGCGTAAGTATGCCCTTGATGTTATTTCTGAAGCTGGGCTTCTTGGTGCTAAACCTGCAGTTATTCCATTGGAGCAAAACCATCGTCTACCACTTGCTCAAGGCCAGTTTCTTCCCGATCTTGAACCATATCGTCGACTAGTTGGTCGACTAATCTACCTATGCTTCACTCAGCCTGATTTATCTTACTGTGTTCATACTTTATCTCAGTTTATGCAACAGCCCAGGGAAGATCATTGGGAAGCTGCTCTCCGGGTAATTCATTATTTGAAAGGAAACCCAGGTCAAGGCATATTGTTAAAACGTGATTGTGACTTGCAACTACACGGGTGGTGTGATTCGGACTGGGCTGGATGTCCCATCACTCGGCGGTCTGTAACATGATGGTTAATACTTCTTGGTGGATCTCCCATCTCTTGGAAAACGAAAAAACAACATACTGTATCCAGATCTTCTGCTGAAGCCGAGTACCGGTCTTTAGCCACTGCTACCTATGAGCTCAAATGGTTAAAGGGCATTCTTTCTGACCTTGGCATCGTTCATGACACCCCTATGTAGCTTCATTGTGATAGTCAGGCTGCTATGCATCTTGCTAACAACCCAGTGTTCCATGAACGTACTAAACACATTGAAGTGGATTGTCATTTTGTTCGAGATGAAGTACTCCAACATAACATTCAGCCCATCTATGTTCCTACTGCCATGCAACTTGCAGACGTATTTACTAAGGCCCTCGAACAAACCAAGTTTACAGACTTTCTCAACAAGTTGGGCATTCGTAATCTTCATGCACCAACTTGAGGGGGGGTATTCAGATATAATTTAATCCAGCTGTAACTCTTTGTACTTATCTGCATAGCTAACCAACCTTTTCGATAAACACAAGCCCGAAATATGGGCATATCCAAATTACGTAATAGTAGGAGCTAGGGTTCATCACTTCTGTATATATATAGAACTAGGGTTTCCTTTGTAAAGACACTAAGATATACGTAAGTTTACAAAAGTCAAAGTAAATTGGATCCTGAGTTCTTGAAATGTGTCCTTTTAAGTTATTCTTCTACTCGCATTTTTCAAATACTATAAAGTGGGAATATCTTTGGAATTTCTCTCCACAAATTCAACAACCAAAATTTGCTAGTTTCCCTCCAAAAGCACATCAAATCTCTTCACAAAATCAGCAATATGAAATTTTAAATACCTCACCAAATCTGCATCATGTCTCTCCAACAAATCAGCAAACTAAATCCTCAAACTACCCACCAAATAAGTGCCTTTGCCTCCAAATAAGTGCCCAAATCTACCACCCAATTAGCAAACTAAATCCTAACAAATTTCACCAAATCAGTGCCCAACTTTGCCACCAAATCAACAACCTAAATCATAAACAAAATTCCACCAAATCAACGCACAACAAATTACTTAAATTACCCATCAAATCAGCATCTAACTACCCAACGAAATCAGTAACCAGGAACATTAACTCCCTTATCAATTCAGCTTCTAACTGCCCCACAAAATCAGCAATCAAAAACATTTGGCATGTTTATTTTCTTATTTTAAAAACAAATTTCAATTATTTAAAAAATAAATAGATTCGTTTAAAAATTATTTTCTATTATAGTTTCATAAAAAAAATTTGAAAATAAATTATTTTTAAAACAAAAAACCAGAAATAAGAAAAAAAAATTGTTTTCAAAACACAAAAAAAAACAAAAGATAACATATTTTTAAAAAGATTTATTAAATGCTTTTTTATTTATTCTGTAGAATAATTTTTAAATATAACTTTTAGAAATAATTTTTTAAAAAATAAAAATAAAATCAAATAAGCCCATTAACTCCATCGTCAAATCCGAACCATATTCTTATGTAAAATCAACCTCTTGACTCCTCAAACCAGAGCGAAATTCCCCCTTAAATTTAGTGTCTATATTCTCAACATTCAGATGTTTCAAATTTAGAAAATTTCATTCAAAATTTGAAAGATCATGTAAGTACAGGAAGTCTGGATCAAAATCTGGCTCAAATTATGCCCAACAATAAGGAGAAAAATCAAGGAAAAGATAAATATCTTTGACCACTTAAAATAACCTATTCACAAAGGAGAAATTCAAAATTTAAAAAGGATAAAAAATTCCATGATTGTTAAGAATCCAATTTGGAGTTTGGTGAGGATACATTTGAGGAATCATGATGCTCTTGTGGCAGTAAAAAAAGGGACTTGAACGTGCACCAAGCATCTAAAATTCAACTTCGTATCCTATGATCACTTATCCAACTCTGTTCAAGCATTGGTGGCCACTATGTCTAATACAAACATTCCAACAACAATCCAAGAGGCTAGGAAAGACTTAAATAGAGAAAAGCCATCATGAAAGAAATGAGAGCCCTTGAGAAAACTGGAACATGGCATGTTGTAAAAAAACCATAAGGGAAAATTTGAATTAACTGCAACTAGATATTTATTGTCAAGTATAAAATTGATGGAGCTATTGAGCGGTACATCACACTGTTAGTGGCAAAAGAGTACACACAATAACAACAACTAAATATTTTTTTACTAAGTGGGGTCGAATACATAAATCAAACGACACTACAGTGGCTTAAAGGCAAAAGAGTACACATAGACCTATAAAATATATCATCCAAAAACCGTTGCCCCAATTGCAAAAATAAACATTGTTCAAGTTCTCCTATCGTTAGCAATTAACTTAGATTGCTCACTTCAACAATTAAATGTAAAGGATACTATCCTAAATGGTGATATGGAAGAGAAAGTGTACACAAACCTACCCCCAGGATTTGATGTGGAGAGGAAGAATAGCAAGGTATGTCGTTTAAGGAAGTTTGCAATAGGCAAGGAATTAAATTTTCTTTCTTTTCCATCGAAACAACTGAAATATTTTCGTTTCCTGAGTCACAAATACGAAACGAAATTATTGAAACGAAACGAAATATTTGTTAAAAAGTTATGCTATTTCAATTAAAATTACTATGTTTCGAAATGTTTCGGTAGAAATACTCTTGTTTCAATAGAAATTTCGGTGAAAATACTCTTATTTCGAATTGTTTCGATAGAAATACTCTTTTTTTGAGTTATTTCGGTAAAAATACTCTTGTTTCGAATTATTTCGATGGAAATACTCTTGTTTCGAATTATTTCGATGGAAATACTCTTGTTTCGAGTTGTTTCGATGGAAAAATATTAAACTAATTTGAAAAATAAAAAAATTGACAATCTAAAAGTAGATGAAAGTAGCATTATATTACATCTAACACCAAATTATTTTCTCTCACAAGTCACGACATTTTTATTAACTTCATACTCTCCCCCTTTGCTCTCATGACATTATTTTTCTTCATTATCTTCATTTTAAAGAGAAAATTATAAAAATGATGCAAAGACAGATTAAAAGGAAAAGAGAGAGAAATATATATAAAGATAGAGATAGAATCATGGTCGACAGAGAAAGAGACTTAAATATAAATTTCATGAAAGAGTTAAGAAGAAGATGGAAAGATAGATGCAAGAGAAAGATTATTGTTGAATGCTGTTAGAATTTGAGTTGAAGTCCCTATTATAGTAGTATGTTTACTTACTATTCAATTATAGACATTAATTCGAATTAATTTTAATATAATTTTATATATTTATATCATTAATATCATCTTAAAATTCTTTAAAATTAAAAAAAAATTGAAATTATTTAAAACGTTTCTTAAAAAATCCTCTATTTTTTAAAAAATTTTGAAACGTTTCGAAATGTTTTTGTTTTTGAAATCACCAAAACGGTACCTCGAAACGAAATTTAGTACCTTGGCAATAGGTATAAAACAATCTCTAAAAGTATGGTTTGACTAGTTTACAAAGTGAATCAAGAAACATAGTTGCAAGCAAGAACATTCGAATCATACTTTATTTTATAGACATAATAGAAACAAAATTACTATCCTGAGTGTTTATGTAGATGATATAATATTTATCGGTGATGAAAAAGCCAAGATGGAGAAACTAACGCAGAAACTATCCAATGAATTTGAGATAAAAGATTTGAAAAATTTGATATATTTTCCAAGGATGTAGGTAGCAATAAACTAAATTGGAATCTCAATTCCTCAAAGGAAGTGCATTCTAAATTCTCTTAAAGAAACCAGAACGATGAGATGCAAACCAATTGACTCACCAGTATATTCAAGTTTGAAATTGGAAGAAAGATCAACTAACTAGTTGACAAGGGAAGGCACCAAAAACTAGTGGAAAAGTTAATATGTCTATCACACACATGGCTAGACATTGCCTTTGGTGTTAGCCATGTGAATTAGTGTATGCATGCCTCGACAGATCACTAAGAGGTCATTTATAAGATCTTGTGGTATTTGAAAGGAACACTTAGAAGAGGCTTGTTTTCCAAGAAAACAGATGAAAGAGGTGTTGAGATGTACACATATGCTGATTGGGCAAGATCAATAAATGATAGGAGGTCTATCTCTGGATATTGCTCATTTGTTTAGGGCAATCTTGTGACCTAAAGAAGCAAGTAAACTGTAGTGACAAGGAGTAGTGCAAAAACAAAATTGAGATAAGTAGCCTATAGTGTTTGTGAAATTGTGGTTAAAATTACTATTAAAAGAATTAAAGATGATAGTGCAAGCACCATTAAAAAATTATTGCGATAACAAGGCACCTATTAGTAGCTCTCATAATCTTGACCAAACATCTCAAAGTAGATAGACATTTTCTTAAAGAAAAAATCGAAAGCAATGTCATCAACACAACCTATGTCCATACTTTTGAGGAAGCAACAAATGTGTTAACCAAAGGTCCCTAAACTAGCATTTGAGAAGATAATAGACAAGCTAGGAATTTACAATCTACAGTTCAGTTTGAAGGGGTGTTATTGTGTCAAGCAGTAATTTTAGGTGTTTAAGTATTTATCATTTTCCTATTCTTTAAGGATTAGATAGGATTCTCTTGATTCTATAATTAACGTTATCTCATTGTAGTTTGTATATAGATATTTTTAGTGAGATTAAATAAAGTAAGATTGAATATTCAGTTGCAGTATTGTTTTTTACTTTCCCTATGTTAGCTCACAGTAATGTTATAGACCACAGACAATTAGTGAGACGATCTTCAATACATCCAGCAACTATAATAAGCTTTTGTGATTAACAGCAAATTCAGGTAACCCATAATCACATGATCCATAGAAAAACTTCACTTTATTAGATAATCCATCAAAATCCCATGAAATTTCCCAATCTTGCAATCCAATTAGTGGTAAATTAGAGTTTGGCATACATTAAGAATAAAAGAAAATGAAAATAAACCAAATTTATATACTTTCTAGCATTCCCCAGGAAATGACGATGTATTTATTCAGAATTCTATATATCGTTCACCAGCTACATAAAGTTACAGCGCATCCAAGATGAAACAATATAGTAGCAACCACATAAGATATTCACACTCAAGAATCTCAATTAAGTAGTAACACGCTTCCTCTGTCGTCCAAATATGCCATGCAACATTTCATTCCCTGACAGCATTTTAGTGCATACTTCCAGCCCCAAAATCTGTAAATCACAGAGTATTTAAGTGGGTGCTCCTCAGATACTATTTATAAAATTTCCGAGTTAAGAATACCTTAGTGCTTGTATTGCAGGTACATAATTTGTCACCAATTGATTCACCTCTTGTCCTTCAGAAGCTATTGTCCAGTATATTGGTAGCCAATAAAACTGAAAGCCCAGTTGAGAATTAGCATTTAACAATTAGGAAATTGTGATATAAGGAACCATTCTTGTTCCTGAAATAAGTATTACAAGAAAACCCACTTCAAAGAAACAAGAACATATCCATAATAGAGTGCAAATATCTATATGACACAGAAGTCGGCCCCAATGTTTATGTTAGAAGCCAAGTTTATGAGAAGAATGTGATTACTGCAAATAACATCATGAGAGGGTGGTCAAAGGTGGATAAATTGATGCAACAGCACTGTTCAAGGGAGAAGAATGCCAAATCTTCATTTTGGAGTTATCCCTAAGCAAAGCCAAACAGGCAGTACATGTATCAAATTAGAATATGACGGCAAATGCTATTTTCTGTTCTAACTTTAAAATTTGTTTCTTTCTGCTAAACAGTATAATACAATAACTAAACATTTTCCCACTAAATAACATTTGAACCATTTCTCAATTTGTGCGTGTCATCTTTTTGCAGGGGCCATGCTAATCTTCCCCTAAAGAGTATAACTATAATTATTTAGGAAAGTCCTATGAATTAAGTAATTAGTTATTTGTAATGCACCCAAAGGGTATAGAGTCATTGCGTAGTCATACTACTATTATAAATAAAAGGGTTTGTTTTCTCACACTTTTCCCTTAGGTTTTCCTATCCTACTTCCTTAACATGGTATCATGGCTTAGGTACCAACCCCCTTTAACCCTTACAGTACGACGACAACAACAACTAAACATTTTTTCATTAAGTGGGGTCGGTTGCATGAATCAACTAACGCCACAATAGCTTATTATGGATGAGCTTAATAGATAGGTTATTAACTATTAAATTATTCTTAATAGTTTCACATTTTTTTTTACCTTCCTTTACTTTTAACTATCGGATTATTCTCTATCTAATTTACTATTCTCATTAGGGCTCCTGTAGGTCTTCCCACACATGCCTTAACCCTTACACTAGCTTCCTTTATTTTCTTTTCCTTGTAAGAAAAAGGAAAAAAATCTGGTGTCAATCAGAGAAGGCAGATCATCACTAGTCTTCTCTCTTCTCTGTTTTTTTTTTACCTTAGACTACGTTGTTAGGAGGGTCAAAATTTAAATCAACTCAAAATCCTCTATCATGCTAGAGAAGACTGGAGTTTATTTTTGCTAACCAGTGCCAACTATGCCACAGAAAGAACAAGCCAATGGCAACACCAAAGAACAGATGTACTGGTGTCAGCAAGTCTTTCTGTACACTCAGAAGTTTTGATCAATGAACATAGGAGTTCTGGTTTGTCAGATCATGACAGATTGCACTCATAGATTGCTTATGTTTGGCACATACACTCATGTTGCAGCTCTTCTGGTGAGAAGGAGATCTGAGGCTGACCCAGACATGGCCAATTTGCTAATCAAAGACATGACCCCGAGCCTTCTACTCATATGTTGGCTGGTCTAGTTCTGGTATGAAATTTTGATAGTTTGAGTGTTTGGTGGGCTAGTTCTCATAGATCTTTACAATTTAATTGTTGGTATAGTAATGTAAGGCTGGACTTTCTAAATTTTCTAAGTTGTTCACTTCTCTGACTATCTGATTTAAAGCTTTAAGAGTGAATTTGGGGTGATAATTTTATGTGATTTGTTAGTTAATGAAGTTATTTATTTCTGATTGATGCTGAGTCCCTGTTGAGGCAATTGTGGTAATTTGGTATTAGAGAAGTGGGACAATGTTTTGGTGCTGGTTTGTCGGTTTTCTGTCAAGAAAGTTGCAACCACAGCTCTAGATACAACCTTGGGGATGGCAAAGAGTGTGATAACTCAAGCCTTATGTAAACAAATATTAAGTCTTGCAATAATATAATTGTTTCTTGCCTCCCTTTACACCTTAGATTTTCTTGACCCCATTTTCTTAACACTTTTCTAGTTGCTTACAATCTAAAAGATCAAAACTCAAAAGAAATCCTTAACCAATTGAAACATAACATTTAAAAAATAATTATAAAAAAGAAGCAAGCATCAGAAGTTTTGTATGTTACCCAACATCAGAAAGTCTGTACATAATCCCAGTTACCAAACTCCAGTTTTGAGCCATGAGAGCTGGATTTTCCTTCTTTGCAGTTCTTCTCATTTGAGCTTTAAACAAGTGTCCATTTGACTTCTTAGCAATGTATTGATAACCTCTAATGTGAATGCCAAACTAATATGTGGCCAGCTGAAGATCTATCCAATAGGTCTACTTTTGTAGTACAGCATCATGAGAGCAGGATTTATGAAGGCCACTCACAAGTGGCGTGTAAACTCTATCATCAGGTGTAAATCCCATGCCCATCATCTCATCATATAATTTGAAAGATTCTTCTACTCTCCCCTCCTTGGACAAACCAGAAATAATTGCTGTATACGTCACAACATTTCCAGTTATACCTCTCAATGACATTTCATTGAAAAGTCTCACTGCCTCATCTACCCTGCCAGCAACACATTCCCCATGTATAAGTGATGTGTATGTATATACATCTGGCAATAAACCCTTGTCTGTCATTTCAAATTTTAGCCTATGAGCTTGCTCCATCTTCCCTTTCTTGCTATATCCATCTATTATGGTATTATATGTAACAATATTAGGTACCTCTCCCTTCTTATCCATATCTCTAAACAACCTCTCAGCTTCTGCAAGGTTTCCTTCCTTACAATATATCTCAATAAATGTGGTGAAACTCACTGTATTTGGAGTCACTCCATTTTCTGCCATCGCAGATAGAAACTGCTTTGCTTCCTCGTACCTATTCAATTTACATAGCCCACTTGCAATACTGTTGTGCGTAAACACATCTGCTTCAATTCCTTTTCTTTCCATGACAACTAGCAGTTTCAAAGCTTCATCTATCACTCCTCTTTTACAGTAACCATCTATCAATGTATTAAATATTACTGTATTTAAGTCAATTCCCTTGCTTTGCATCTCTTTCACCAAGATTTCTGCTGCTTCCATTTGGCCTGCCTTGCATACACCACTAATTAAGGCCCCATAAGTATAAGCATTAGGCACAATGGTTCTCTCAATCAATTCATCAAACAAAGCAAATGCCCTTTTGAGACGTCCTACTTTACAATTCCAAGCTATCAATGAAGTATACACATAAACATCCGGTACTAACCCGTTTTTGTGCATGTCCTCAAATATCTTTTCAGCTTCTTCAACGTTGCCAGAACCTGCATACCACTGTATTAAAAGAGTACATGTTGCCAAACTATGAACAACTTGCCTCTTCTCCATCAAGCTCAACATCCCATTGACACCCTTTTCATCTTTTCTTGCAATGTATGCATTCAACAATGTGTTGTACGTAAATACATTTGGTTTAACAATGCCTTTATCCACCATCTCATCCATCAATGCCTTGGCTATTTCAACCTCCCTTCTCCGACATAACACATCAACCACAAGTGTTAGAGACTGAACTCTGATTTCAACCTTACCTGACTCGACCATCTGACGAAAGAACCTTAGCAATAAATCCACCTCATCACATCTTTTTAAAGCAAGTAGAAGTACAAAGCAAGACCTCTCCTCGATCACCAACCCAGTTTCTTCCAGATAATCATAGACTATGAAAGCCTCTTCAAACAACCTATTGTCTGCATACACCCTGAATATCATATCGCATAACTTTGCAAAAAATCGGGGTTCTCTTTTATCAACCAAAGCAATGATATCCAAAGCAGGGCAACAAAGCTCCCGATCAGTGACCATACTATTCAAGATATTCTTCATTGCTGCAAATTTTCGAGCATGGTAGAGTCTAGATATAAGGAATACATGGGCATGAAGGTCAGGCTTGTGGGCAGCGAGGGAATAGTATTTTTTGAGGAAGTTGAAAAAGGTTAAGCAATAATGAGATGAAAGACGTGGGTTTGAGAGAACAAGGTGAGTAACACGGGGATTGATAAACGAAAGCAGAGACTGCAGTTCCAAGGTTTGTCGGAAATCGTTATAACCAGAATTAATAATGATGCCGCAGATCTTCTGAGCAATTTCATGGTCGGACTTGGAGTTTAAGTTCGAAAGGAGTGATAAACTCTTGTTCTTGACAATCGCCAAGATGTTCTTCTGAGACGTCATTATTTCACAGAAATCCCCAAAACTAAAAGTAGATTCAGGTTCCAGTGGAAGAGACAGAGATAAACTCAGAATACTACAATAAAAAAGGAACTTTCTGGGTCAGTCATCCAAATTCCTCGAGAGAAAGAGAACCTCTTCTCCGAGAGCTTGTCAGATTACAGAGGGGAGTGAGAGAGGCGAGGACGACGAAAAGCGAGATTTCTTGGGTGCGGGAGGAAGGGATTGGGATCCTGTCAAACGGTAAAATTGTCTCAATCTCAACCATTCAATCTAATAAATTTTACATCCACGGTCAATGATTTTCCACGTCAGTAGTTGATAGTTTGAAAGAAAAACTCCCTGCCGGGTTTTGTTTCTCTCCTTCGAAGTGTTCCAGCACATCATATAGATGGGAGTAAGTGAATCCCCCCAAGCAGTGGCAGAGTAAAATAAATTCGCTTAATGGCCGAGTGAAATGAATATGTTGGTTGAAGCATTCACTTGTCTAAAATGGCTGGATTCACCCATAAAACCCTCATCAGCGTAGTGTTGGAACAGCATTTTCTATGGAAGAAATTTCGGTTAAAGTCGACATGTTTAAAGGATCTTAACGTGCATGAAAAAGCTGAAGGCAACATAGTTAGAAATTATAGATGCCTCGCGCAAGATGAAACCATTGGTCTCTTGCTTTCCTTTTCTTTTCTTTTTTGAAAGAAGTGAAAATTATATTAATAAAAGAACCAATCATCTACAAGCAAGTATTTATAACTACTTAGAATAGTCTTGAACCGATCTCAGTACACTCTGGAAAATAAGAGTTATGAAAGTTAAAAGTAAAAATTATTAATTAAAAGGTTAATGACCTACTTAATAGGATCTCCATGAGACTCCTGTAGACAATTTTAAATCTATCCTTTTAGATGCACACTTAGACATCCAATTTAGAGATTTGGGTGGCTACTGCCATTCTACATAGCTATAACTTGGCGCAGAAAATCCTTAGATAAAGGTATTAATTATAATCCTTAATCTTCCTCTACTTCCTTAAACAAATATGCTTGATCTCAATACCATACTAAATAGTCGCAACAAAAATAAATGCCTCGTGTCTATTACGAATTCTTCTTCTAGAAACAAATGGCCAGTCTTTCATTCTGAAGTGTAATTTTATCTTCTTGTGCATTCAAAAATCATTGGTGGTTGCTAGAAAATGAGCTTATCAAGCTTTGGATTCTTGGTAGATTTGATATAGTCTAGCACCTTTTGAGGATTTGGTCGTATTTCGTCATGGATGACTTGATTCTTGTAAAACCATATATTATAAAGGATTAAAACAATAGTTAGAGTCTGAATAAGAATTCATGCAGCCTATTCCTTTTAATATTAAACCATTGATCCAGCCAGTGATAAACGGATGAAAGGGAAATGATTTTAGTTCTAATTGTAATATCACAACCAAATCATAGCGCTCTAGTAACAGGACATTCACGAAAGTGGTGATCCTTTGTCCCCTGATCCCTCTTACAAAGGTTTAAGATTCTTTAGAAAGAGGTGATCCTTTAGAAGTAGGTTGAAAGGTCCAAGATTTAGACCTAAAAAGATATTGTCATACTTTTCACATTATAATGGAGATGTATATGCATTTAGGTTCACTCCCAAATTAGAAGGACTATTAATAAGTAATTGAGAAATATGGGTATAGAATTAGGAGGGCAAGCAGGCACTAAAATAGGTACAGATAATGTAATAGGTTCTTTATCACAAAAAATAAAAATAAAAGAAAATTTACATTCATTGAATATTACATCTGTTTAAGACACAAATCTCTTGAATCTAAATATTTATAATTTTTGTGATTCAAGCGGTAATTCAGAAAAATGCATTCATCTGATCTAAAAGAAAATTTGTATTTATTGTATAGTCCAAATTAAGAAGAAAAAGAATAGTCTAGCTTAACATTACCACAGTAGGTGTTTTTTCATGTAAAATCATAGTTGGTGTTCTATCAAATGAACCTAAGTGGTAAAGATGAGGTAGCCAACAGGGTAAGCCAATCCTTGTGATATTCTTGTGCTTTCTCTCAGCTCTTTCATTTTGCTTATGCACATGGGCAACATGAACAAGTCCCTACTATAATTGAAAATTAGAAAATGACACTACAAGAAATAGCTTTTCTACAACGATAAGTCAAGGTTGATATTTGGTGGCAACCTCTATATGTTGCCATTGAAAGTGAGTCCACAAAATGTAACAACCAAGGTTTCAATTTATAATGACAACATTTTACAGTTTTAATGATGACTTTTGCATCAATAAAAGTTAATTTAAAAACTCACCACTGAAATTTTCAATGATGAAAGTACAAATAATGATTTTTAAACTTTCAATAATGAGAAAAGTAGCCACTAAAATTCATTTTTCTTGTAGTGTGACCTATATTCATCTTTCTAATCAAAATTGAAGACTCTTGATTTTATGATCAAATTGGAGTTCTACCATGGCCTTGAATTTTATGAATGCATCAAATGCATTGGATGTATTTTTAAGCATATAGATCCATGTATACTTACTATAGGCATCTATAAAGGAAATGTAATAAGAATGACCATTAGAAAACTTAATGGGTGTAGAGTCCCCTAAGTCAGTGTATATTAGCTCCAACGGTGTAGGATAAGTAGTATTTGAGGAGTAAAGTAGAGTCTTGCGGTCCTTCCCCAAGCAACAAGCTGAGAAAAATTCAAAATCGCCTTTATTGTCAAAAGACATATTAATTACAATTCTTAAGCACTGTGCTTACAACTTTATTAGAAGGGTGACCAAGTCCTTCATGCCAAAGAGTAAATGGAGACAACAAATCATAACTAGGTGGCTTTACATTCACAGCTGCATTGTGACACAGTACTTCATGTTGAGACTTCTACTCTAAGTGAACCAGCTTAAAGTTTTCAAAGACATAAAGCCCATTCTCAAATTTCCCTTTCAAAAGAACCTTCTCGTATACTATGCCCCAACAAAGCAACAGTAAAGGTGATACTCAAAGAAAACTAAATCGTCTCGAGCAAATTTTGAGACACTGGGGAGACTTTTGGTTATAGAAGGCACATGAAATAAATTGGAAAAAGACATCTGAGAAGACGTAAATAGAGACTTAAGTGTAGAAGAGCCAATGTGCTATATAAACAAACCTATTCCATTTACAACATGAACTTATTCTTGTCCATTGTAATATGGTATGTGCATAAGATTTCGTGAATCCAGAGTCACATGATTTGTGGCTCCACAATTAGGATATCAGGCTGCATCTTGAACTAATTATGGTGTGGCCAACATGGGTGTCATTCGACCTTGTGATGTAAATGGTTGTGAATTTTGATTTTGACCAGAATTAAATCCTTGAAAACACTACTAGAAAAGCAGGGAATAGCGGTGGTTTTATAGTGGCTTTAGCGATAGTTAATAAGCATAACGACGGTTAGCATAACCGTTGCAGAGATAGTGTCTTTGCGACGGTTTAGACCAACCGTGAGAATAACGTCGTTAAGACAGGGTATAGCGAAGGTTCAAAACCGTCTTAACGACGGTTTGTGAACCGTCGCCATGTCTGGATTAATGATGGTTCGTACAACCGTTGTTATGTCCTTCGTTATAACAGTGGTTCTAGAACCGTCATTATGTCTTTAAAAATAACGACGGTTCTATGAATCGTCGTTATGTCTGTTTATAAAATTTTATTAAAAAATTATTAATTTACAAGATTATTTATTTTTATATTATTATTATCATATTTAATCTTTTAAAATATATATGTTTATTCCAATATTCATAATTTACATTATTATTTATTTTTATCTCAAAATTCATAATTTACATTTTAATTTAATTTAATTTTATTATTTCTATATTTAATTTTTTAAAATATATCTTTTTGTTTAAAATTGTCTATTTTATAATGTTAACTTTTTTTTATCTTTTATATCGATATATATTAAAAATTTTAAAAAAATAATGTAATGTAAATGACATTCATAAATAAATTATAAAAATAAAATTAATAATGACTTAAAAATTAAAACTAAAATATACATTTTTGCACAAAAAAAAATATACAATAAATATCATCAACTTAGACCCTAAGGATCCTGTGGCGTCTGATCTACCTGATGTCCATTGCCTTTATCACTAAGAACCTGAAATTCAATTTTATTATATAAGTGTTTTAAAATTAAAAATATTAATAATAACAATTATTTATAAAATTCAGAATTTAAATATTACCCTAAGATTTGTACTTGGAGCAAGTGCAATGTCAGACGACACTTGATCCGGAAAGTTTTAGAGCAAGAACGTCATAGCTGCCTCCATCTGTTTCTGTCGAGCTATTATGTCAGCGTCACGTGCCTCTCGCTCCACCTCTCGTCATTGTTGCTCAACATCTCGCTCATATATGGCCGCTTTCAAACGAGCCACCTCAGTCTGTAATTCATCGTATGAAGGCCCAGACCCAGAGCTCGACCCAACAGAGGCACGTCCGAAGACTTGGGTTGGACAAACACCTAACCCAAATCCTCGAACACGACCAGAGTGCTCTGCAGTTCCCAAGGCTCTCGCAAGTGAATCATCTGTCGAGAGCTCTTATGAAGAGCTATCCTCCTGTTGGATCGAGGCAATTTTTTCTTATAAAATAAAAAAGAGACGTTAAATTTTTATTACAATTAACAAACAATCAAATAAAATAGTAAATTAACAAAAAAATAGAAAAATTTTACATACCACAACTACTCGAGCCTCATCGTTGATGTATGTTCCATCAGCCCTTTTATGAGTTGCCATCCATACATTGCCGCGAGTCACTGGGCCCCAACCTCCGCCTCCTGATTAAGTTAACAATTAATAAAAATTTTAAACAAATATGTTTTTTTATTTAAAATGGAATAAAATTCTTATGAAAAAAAACTCACAAGCTCAGCATTTCTACGTGCAAAGCTCTTGGATCCAGTTGTATGTGGCATCGTCATACGTCTTTGGTTACGCCTATTTTGAGCAGCTACATCCTAAATAATTGCATAAATAGATTAATTAATCAATGTTTTTGAAAAGAAAATATATATGAAAAAATCAATATAAATAATTACTCTGGTCCTCGCGTTAAGTCGATAGCCAACGAACGTAGCCCAATGGTCACGTGGAATGCTAGAGGGGACGTCATTCAGCAACTCCTCCCTTGACTTCATCCCATCGTACTTGAGCCGAAACACATTATAACGTGCGGCTCTCCACTTGGCTCCAAGTGACTATAAAATTACCTTCTTGTGGAGGCCCATCACATTAAAATGTGTCTACAAAAAATAATACAAATTTCAGTGAAATATTAAAAGTATTAAAGTATACTTAAGAAGAATTAACCGTTCATACCTGTATCATGTCACGAAACACTCCTACCTTGTAATCTTCAGGAATGCTCCTCCAATCTTTATATGAGATAAGAAAAAAATGGAAGTTATCCCCAATGGTGCCAAGGAAGACACCAAAGAGACCACCTCCATCTCCAATGGGCTGGTGGGTGTCGTTACACCGGACAACCACCTTGTGCCCATGAGATAACGCCCAAATATCGTGGACAGTCATCTGTCTGGGTGTCACCTGATCGGTCTCATCTGTCACAATATAAAATAAATGTGTTAGCTTAATATTTGGACATTAATTATTATAAATATAAAAAATATTTTATATTATACCTATAACATCGACTGCCCAACTCCTTCTACACCTACGCTCCTATTGAGCAATCTGACGCTTCACCTCAACACCCTCCAACAAATCATCGACATCTAAGTTGATATCAAAATCGTCGTATGGTCCCTGGGTATCGTAAGAGGGGAATGTAGACGGGAGGGGCTCTGACTCCGGCACTGTAGAGTCAGACGGGGGTAGTGTGGACGGTCCAGCCTCTGACTCTAGGCCCTAGAGTCCGGAGGTATCATAGACGAGACATCTACTGACTGGACAGTATCATCATCGCAAGGTTGTCCTCCCTCGCTACTAGCTGGGCGAGCAACATGGCTGACTGATCTCGCCGCACCCGCTCTATCCGTAAATCCAAATCTACCCTCCGCATCGTCACTATGCCTGTCAGAATAAAATTAATAACATTAATTTCACCTCATAAATTGTTCATTTAAAAATAAGAAAATAATAAAAACATATATCAAAATACATAACAAGCATAAACTGTTCATAAACAAAATCATAATATATTCAAGATATTACATGATCAAATTAATACCGTAACAGACATAAATTCACTGCTTCTTCTGAAAATAATCTTTCTAAATTTTGAACGCGCAATGGATCACTATCATATAAAATATTATCATCATCCTCGCCCATCTCATATAAATCACGAGGCTTCAAATGTACAACCATACTCCATTTGTTGTCAACCGCATCTTCTACATAATATACTTGATGCGCTTCGGATGCTTTGATGTACAGTTCGTCATCATCATTTTCATCGGTATGAATCAACCATGAAAAATCGACAGATGTCACCCCAAAACCATCCGTGGTAATACCCTTCGCTATTGTTGTATTGGCCCACATACATTTGAATAAAGTAACTGTAAAGTGACCGTGATAATTCAATTCTACAATATCCAATAATTTTCCATAATACAGGACTCCACCGAATTGCATATTTCTGTCACTGCTACTTGCATAACTCTTCGTCCCGAAAATACTATAAACTCCACTATTTTGGGTTGTCATCCCTTGGTCTCGCTCTAACGTTCAAAATTTGAATTCATTTATATTTTATACACTGTACCGGTGTGCTCTATCCAAGGGCCCAATTGTCAGAAATTTTAGTTCAGTTGATAATGTCTCACTACTATCATTTGCCATCTGGGAAAGAAAAATTGAGCCGTGAGTTGTGCTCATAATAGATTGCAAATACAAATTAACTAGGTAAATTGTATACTTACATGACGAGTGAATCAGGAAACAAACTCCCTATGAACTTTTTTTATCTATCTCAGAAGACAATCGGGTTCTACTTCGTAAGCTATGTCTTACCCAATCTCTAAATTCTCTGTAAAAAAAATTGATAAGTAAATTTAATGCTTCATATCCATTATATAAATATTAATGTAACAGTAAGTCTTGGTGTACTCACTAAAAATAAAGATTGACTTTTTGACAATTTATTAAGACATGATGATGGGCTTGCAAATTTTCTCGCGGAGAAAGTGTGAAATACTCGAACCCACCAACTGGCCTTCCTATTTGTGGAAACAACGTACCCCCCCCCAAACGTCTTCACATCAGGTCGATCGTCGACCCGAATAAGATAATTGAACACTGTCTCTATACCCTCCAAATACCTTGAAAAAAATATTAAAACTTCTTCAGCAACACATGCTTCGGCTATTGAGCCCTCTGACCTTGCTTTATTTTGGATGAATGACTTAAGCTTACCTAAGTATCTGTACAACATACGTTCAACCGATGAAAAATTGATAATAAAAAAAACATAATAAACAAGATAAAATATATCTGAATTTTTTAAGTTTTTGTACCTTTCAATAGAATACATCCAAAGATATTGAACTGATCTGCCTAACTTGGCTTCTTGGACCAAGTGAACTATTAAGTGTACCATTACTGTGAAGAAGGAAGGAGGAAATAACATCTCCATATGACACAGCGTCTAAACAATACGATTTTGAAGTTGATCAAGTTCTCTAACATTTAAAACTCTAGAGCAAACATGTCGAAAGAACGAACAAAACTCGATCAGAACTGCAAACACTTAACTTCTTAGACCAAGTGAACTATTAAGTGTACTATTACTGTGAAGAAGGAACGAGGAAATAACATCTCCATATGACATAGCGTCTAAACAATACGATTTTGAAGTTGGTCAAGTTCGCTGACATTTAAAACTCTAGAACAAACATGTCGAAAAAACGAACAAAACTCGATCAGAACTGCAAATACTTGTTCAAGAAGTGCCTTCCTTATGGCAAAGGGTAGTAATTGCTCCATAAGAATATGACAATCGTGACTTTTCAACCCCCCCAATCTTACGTTGTCTTAAATCAATGCATCTAGAAATATTACTACAATATCTGTCAAGCACAGAGGTGTTTTTCAGTGTTTTGAGAAAAATATCTTTACTTGCATTTGTCAACGTGAACAAAGCAGGCTGATACTTACTATTTTCATCTGGCCAAAGCTCTGACCTCACACCTAACTCCTGTAAATCTCTTCATGCATTGATGTGGTCTTTTGAACGGCCAGTGTCATTTAATAAAGTATACAGAATGTTGTCACAGACATTTTTTTCGATATGCATCAAATCAAGATTATGCCGCAACAAATTGTTCGCCCAATATGGAAGTTCAAAGAATATACTTTTTTTACGCCATTGTTGAGTCCCAGCTTCAACTCCTCCGTGACCTCGGGCCCTCTGTTCTCAACCTTCATGTTCTCCGTTCTTTCCGAATGCAACGTTAATATCATTAATTTGTCTGAAAATATCTACACCATTCAATTGTAGTGGATGATTTCTTCTATCTTTTGTTCCATCAAACTTGTTACGGGCCATCTGAAATTTATGACCCAAATTTAGAAAACGACGATGTCCCATAAAACACCATTTTCGACTATGAGGAAGGCACATAGGAATTGAATCAAAATTACAGTGTGGACAAGCCAATCCAATATGAGTATTCCAACCTGATAAATATCCAAAGTTAGAAAAATCACTGATTGTCCACATGAGAGAAGCATACATATTGAACATGTCACTGCTGAATGAATCGTAAGTTCGCACACCGTCAAACCATAGCTCCTTCAACTCTTCAATCAACGGTTGCAGAAATACATCTATATCATTTCCCAGTGCCTTTCTACCAGGAATTATCATTGACAGCATAAAAGAACTCTGCTTCATACACATCCAAGGAGGAAGATTGTAAGGAATCAGTACGACTAGCCATATGCTGTAACTTGTACTTAAATTTCCAAATGGATTGAAACCATCGGTAGCAAGGCCCAAACGCACATTCCTAGGATCGAATGCAAATTGAGGATTTAAGACGTCAAATCTCTTCCATGCCTTGGATTCCCTCGGATGCTTCATTATACCATCACTATTTCTGTCTATGGAATGCCATCTCATATATTCGGTAGTCTTAGAAGATATGAACAATCTTTGTAGCTAGGGTTTTATTGGAAAGTATCTGAGGACTTTATTAGTCACCTTCTTCCGCTTCTCCCCTTTTTTCCTCGATTTCCACCTTGATGCACTGCACTTATTCCAAGCATCTTTATTTTCGTTTTCTCCCCAAAATAACATACAATCATTCTTACAGGCATATATTTTTTTGTAGTTCAACCCCAACTTATTAATAATTTTTTTAGTCTCGTAAAATGAAGTTGGAATCTTTGCATCCGGAAAGACGTCAACCAATAGATGCAGTATCATTGACATAACCTTGTCGGATATCTCGCACAAACACTTGATGTGGTACAAATTCACCAAAATCGACAATTTGGAGTATTTCTCACACCCTTCGTACAATGATTCTTGCTCATCCTTCAGTAATTCAAAAAAATCTCTCATGCCATTGTCCATCCTTTCACCTGATGGTGGAACCAGCATCTCCACAGAATCAATACTTTCATGTTTATGATGAATTCCAAATACTTCACGGACCATGTCCTGCACAGGGTCATTTCGAACGATTAGACGTTCTGCAACATCATGTAGTATTATTTGATGTCTTACAGTAGGATCTTTTGTTACCCTTTCTTCGTGCATACTCCAGAAATCGTAACCTTGTGGAAAAGGCTTTGACGATCAAGTGTTGGCGCACAACCTCCGTAACTTGCCATTTTTTAAATATGTACTTTGGGCATGGGCAGATTATTTTACCTTTCACACCCGAGTTAGTATTGGTAAAATCTTAAAAACGTTGTAGACCTTCCAAATACTCTCGGGTGTGTCGAGGTTTATGGATCCAAGTCTTATCCATGTCTGAAACCATTATGAAATAAAAAAAATTAAATAATAATTCACTAAATAATGCATTCTTAATGCATTACTTCATAATCTAACCCCTTATCGAGAATTAAATAATATACAACAATGGAAAATTTCATGAATTTTAATTCTATTTAACAATTTAACACTCCTACCTAATTTGTATACTTAAATTTAACTACTTATGTTTAAGTTAAAATAAATAATAAAATTTAACTACAAAAAATAATCATTTAATATAATCATTTATCATTAATGACAATTTTATTTTATCCGACCAAATTTCTTATTCGTTTTGTTGAAATATTTTAAATTGAATTTTTATTTTATTTATTATTAAACTCAATACAGATTGAACCGTTATATTCTTGTGTGGACTGTGATAGGTGGCTTACATAGAAAATTTGGGCAGATGCCCAACCTACAACTTTTTTTATTGTCATTTTTATTCCTATCGAAATGCTGACTGATAACTTGATCACTTTAATTACTATCTGAATTGCTCTCTTTTTAAACTCTCTCTGAAAGTTAAAGAAGTCTAGTAAGTTGTAATTCTGCTTCTCTTTAATCTATAGATTCTTCTTGTACGTTTTCTTAATCTATATTTAATTACTCGTATTTATTCTATTGAGATATTATAACACTTGATATCAGAGCATCGTTGTAATATCTTAGTTAAATTTTATTGAGACGAAAAATTATATTTAAATTTGATATGTAATTTTTCGTACAATTTTCTGTTCACATGGCACTTTAACTGGAAGATAAACTAAGTTATCATATTTAAATTATTTCACCTTATGTTGTAATATCTCAGTTTAATTTTATTGAGATAAAAAGTTATATTTAAATCTGCTATGCAATTTTTCGTATAATTTTCTATTCACATGTCACTTTAACTGGAAGAGAAACTAAGTTATCATATTTAAATTGTTTCACCTTATAATTATTAACATAAAATTCTAAGTTAATAATTATGACATTCTTCTTAAATAATAATTAATAATTATTTAATTATTCTAATTAAAAAATATAAATATTAATTATTTTTTACTATTAATTTGTTTAAATTAACAATAGATATTTAACCTATATAACATAATACATCATTTACTAAAAACATAACATACAATTTCTAATAAACTAAAAGTATAAACTATTTAAGTCAAACATACAAATATATCAAAAAAAAAAATTCAAAACATTAAACATAATTAAAATACATACCTTATGTGAAAATAAACAACTCTGAATCACAAGTGTCTGTATATAAACGAAGTATCTATATAAAAAGTTAAAAAAATAAATAACTTAATAAATTTAATCAAATTTACAATTTAAATAAAAACTAATTCATAATAATACAAGTATATAAAAACTTACCTCAAATAAGAGTAAATAAATCCGAACCACCAAAACCACTAGAATTTGTCACAAGAAGAAACTCACAAGCGTTTGTAAGAAGTAGATAGAAATTCAAGTTGCGTAATGAAAATGAAGGAGGAAAGGCAAATTTATAGGAAAGCCGCGGTTTAACGAAGGTTTTTAAAAACCGTCGTTAAATATCATCTTAACGGCAGTTTTTAAAAACCGTCGTTAAATATCATTTTAACGACGGTTTTAAAAAAACATTGTTAAAATGATATTTAACGACGGTTTTTCGAGAACCGTCGTCCAAGAGGCGTGTGGCATAACGACGGTTTTGGGAGAACCGTCGTTAAACCAGACCAAATCCCCATAAACAGTCCAATTTCCATAAAACTTTACGACAGTTTGTGGTAACCGTCGTGATTTTACGACGGTTCAGGCTAAACTGTCGTTGTATAACGAAGGTTTTCAGCAATCCATCGTTATACAACGACGGTTTCCTTAACACCGTCGTTATATCATTGAATTTAACGACGGTTATAGGAACCGTCGTTAAATGACCGTCGCAATTTCTCGCTTTTTTAGTAGTGAAAGTCTGATCAATTCTATAAAAACAACTCCACCCAGTGTATCCTTATTTATTACAAAGCTAGAAAATTACAAATGATTTACCAGAGTTAAAGTTGCCTCTTCCTCTATTCCTTCCTTGAAATCCACCTTTACCTTTACCATTGTAAACATTAAAATTCTTATTTCCAAGAAAATTAGAAAAAGAACTAGACGAGTTTACTAAACCAGAACCTCTACCATTGCTAGAATTTCTGCTTTGTGCAACATTAATTGAAACTGAATCAGTAGCCTTTAAGTGCTTCTCAGTTCTTGCTTCTTCGGCAAGCAGCAAGGACTCAATGTCACTAATAGTATATGGATCTAGTCTTGTTGACCCTGAGGTGATTAATCCAGTGTACTCATTAGATAAACCCTCAAAATTTGGTTCTAAATGATATTAAGTGGAAACTGGAAACCTAACTGCAACTAAGGCGTCAACAATACCTTTGATTTTTAACTAATAATCATTCATAGGCATTGGGCCTTTCTTTATGGACTTCAACTGCATCTTGACTTTTGGAATTTTTGCTCGTTTAAGAAGCAAAGAAGGCTTGGATTCTTTCCTAAACCCGATAGATGCAATCACAATTAGACATCGATGAATGTATCCCGGATAAAAGCAACTGATCCTGCTTCATCAAATCCAGAAATTCTTCACTTTCTTCCAATTTCTTCATCTCCAAGACTTCTGAACTTTAATGGAACAGCTTCTTCCGCAGCAATAAACTTCTCAAGCTCATGACCTTGAGTGAGAAAAGGTAACCAGACTTTATTTCTAATTCATAGCCAGAGGATTTTGAGGATCTTGCTCCATAGCCAAGAGCAATGTTTTAATGTGTGAATTACTGATAAGCCAGAAAATAGAAGAAAGATGAAGACCAGAAGAGAGAAACCGACAAAAGAGAGAATAAGGAATTATCTTCATTGTTTTAACACAACTTACATAAAGGTACTTGTAATATTGTACGATAACTAACAGTCAACTATCAGAATATAGCTAGGTTAACTATCTAACACCTGCAAGACTTGCAGTAAGAATATCCTGCAGCTTGTGCAGCTTAGGTATTCTGTTTTGAGGCTGTGATCTAATAATAAAGGACACTTTATACCCAAGGCATATAAGAGAAAAATGAAGGGATAGTTCCTAAAAACTATACACTTTTGGTTATCATTTTTTATCTCTCTTATAGCTTTCTTGGTTCAATTTCTTATCTTTATTTTGTTCCTAACTCATTTGAATTTAAAATATTTTTTGCTTGTGGTTTTTCAGTATAAGATTCAAATTTAGCCACCTAGGCTATATTTGTCGATATAAGAGTTGTGCAATTTTTCCTCCCCTTTCTATATCTCGCAACGAACGCTAATGTTTTATATACCTTTTGCTTGAAATGATTAATTATTCTTTTAAATTTAACAGAAAAAATATAGAGGGCATTTTTCATCTTGGCATATTTTTAAAATTATCATTATTTAAATTTAATATTTATCAAATAGATCATATAATATTATTACTTAGCTTAAGGATTCAAAATGTATATTTTACTATTAAACTGACTAATTTAAATTACTTTTTTAAGATAATCTAGTATTGCAATGAAATAAACTATGGAATATTTAAATACCCATATATACGTGCTTTTTTTAAAGGTAAATTAAAATTAACAGAAAGAAAAGACCCGTAAATTTATTTGGGAAAAGTATTGACACCAAGATTAAAGGATTCACGGAATTTTCTTGTGGTAGATAGTTTTTTTTTTTTTTTTAATATCATATCAAAAGAAAGAAAGATGTAGTAGGATAGACCATTCACACTAAGACTAAATAATTCACAAAATTTCCTTATGGCAAAATTTAAAAATACTGACAAAGATAAAATTCAGAATTTAGAGTAATGATCTCATAAACTTATGTTCACCATAAACTTTATTTATTTCACATAATTACTAAATATAGAATGATATTCTATATATTTATGCTATTAAATTCTTCATGTGTAATTAATTAAAAAATTATTGGATAAATAATATGCTATTTAGTAAACTTTATTTCATGATATATTAATTAATTAAAAAATTCAAAATATTTTTTTGCATAAAACTCTTAATAAATTAATCATATTTATTAAATTAACATTTTAATGAAAGATAGGAATATATTAAACATAATAGGTATGGGCAAAATGAAGTAAATTTTATTATGCAAATAAAGTACATCTTATTAATGATTATTTATTTAATAAAAAAAGAAATGTTACAAAATTTTATATGGCTTTAAAAAATTAAGCAGCTTTTTATTTGTAAGAATTTAGATGTTTGAGATTATTCTATAATGTTTATATTATAAGTATTTAATTGTATGAATAAAATATTATTCTATATTTAGTAATTATTGTATAATAACTAAATTAAGTTTATGGTGAACCAAAGTTCATAAGACCATCACTAAATTATTGTGTAATAATTAGGGTTCATGATGAACTCATTCATAAAATCATCGCTCCAATACTTATGCCCATTTACATCTTATGATTAGCGGCATTTGTCCCATTTACTGATCCTTCGTGGAGGGTGGATATCAGCCCAAAATAGGAAGTTTCTTCTTTGAATAAGTTAGAAGTGAAGGCTGAGTACTTTGGGAGAAAAACAAGGTATTTTTATTCGTATATATTCAGTATTCACAAAGCCGTGAATTCCACCTATATAATCTTAGAACCTACGCCAGCTTCATTGTTATCATATGAATCTTACTACTTATAATGTCGATTATAAGTAAATATTTTTTTGTGTTGGTAGAAGCTTTCCTAAAAATTCTAACCTCCAACTATCTCTGATAAATGACAAAACAGTAGAGGCAAAAGCCTTAAAACAAATTACACTATTTAATACATTTTTATAAATTATAATTTTTTTTTTTACAATTCAGACTTAATTTAAATTATAATTAAATTTTTTAAAATAACTTATGTTATAAATGAAAATTTATTTAACAACAATACGAGTTATAACCCATTTGCAGATACATGACATAGCAACTTAGATTAATTTGCATTTGCATTTGGTATTATTCTTGAATTTTTATTGAAAAAAACTGTTTTATTACAACTGACGTGGGCTTTCTTCAATGGAAACTCCACAATAAAACACTGAATTTGCTAATTCCTAATGACTAGGAAAGAGCAAGAATTCTAAGAAAAAGAAACTATCAAACTTCATTGGAGGAAGTAGTTAGCCAATTCTTCGGTCGCACATGAACTAAGAGGGTCTTGTTTTTAATTCTTGTCCATCCCAAGTGTGTGCTTCACACTATCCATAGCACCCTGGGCCATGTTCTTCACTTGCTCCCCAGTCTACAGCAAGAAGATAGTTATAACTAATAAAACTTCAAAATTCTTAAAAAAAAAAACCCCTCAAATTGACAAAACAAAACAAAGGGTAAAAAAAATTTGAATCTTTTTTAGTATTAAGATAAGAGCTGTCCTTAGACTTTGCCCATTACTAAATTCCCTTTTCCTTCTGATTTCAAGGATGCACATTAAAAATTGGTGCATTTGATATTTTACTCTCGAACTCCACGGAAGAATTGAATATAGGATTATAGTAAGAGATGCAATCTCTCTCCTTAACAACCTCCATTGGTAAAGAATTGGACCCATCAGTTAGTGAATAAAAACGATAAATTATTTAATAACCTGCTGGAGAAAACCAGCAGCTTCTTGCTTGTTTTGTTCAGATTCCCTTCCAGTTGTGTTAGCAGCATCATGAGCCTTGTCCAAAGCTGCATTGGCTGAGTTCTTTGCGGATTCCATCCTCTGCTCCGCCCTCTCCTAATTAACCAAAGCAAAATAACATTAGCGGTTAAAATCTCAAATTCAAATGTCAATAAGAGTTAATGAACTTGGTGTAAATTCACAATAAAATTAAATTGATGCTTCACCTGGGTTTGGCCTGCATTGAAGTTTTGCTGTGCGCTCGACATGATTGCTGGGTTAATTAGAACTTAGAAACAATAGAAGAGCAATAGATACTGGTCTGTGTTTTGAGTGGGTGTTGTTATCATCTTAGAGAAGGGTATATATAGCATTTAGGTCTTCAATATTCAGAGGTGAAACTGGAACATGCTTGGGTGTAGGATCATTTCCGTCATTGATGGGCGAATATTTCGGCCTTGGGTCTCTTGACTTATGGAAAATATCCTCTAACCCAAGAGAATCGTTCAACACCAAGTTCAGTTAACCACAACTTATAATGCATTCTATTTTTAATTTGGAACTTGGAAGTGTGTGTGTCTGTCTATATGTGTGTGTGTGTGTGCGTGCACGTGACTTGCAAGAAAATGGCATTTTTCAAGAGAATAATTTTTTTTGTTTCAAATCCTTTGGAATTTGAGCAAGACAATAGGAGATAATTTAATGTATTGTAAGTAATTATATTTGATTGCTAAAATAATGACAAGAATTATATGTTAAAAGAGTTATATTTAATTTCAATCCAATTTTTTAAACTACATAATTATTGCTGAACCACGCACATACTAGAGTGCGGCAGTTAAGGAAATTAGAGAGATGCAGAAGGAAAGAAAGAGAAGAAGGAATGAGTAATACTAATATTATTGTATAGAATTGAATAAATATTACAAGTGTACACCTATATATGTATTTATAAGCTGTGTTTTAGATTTGTAGAAAACAAAATACTAACTAACTTTAACTACTAGGACAGCTCATCACAAGTGTCCTCCTAACATGCTTCCATGAAAATCTCCAAACTACTAATTACAACAAGGTTTCATAAACTAGAAACATAAGTTCGAAAAATTCAAAACCAACATAAACCAGAAACCAGAACCAGTCATAGCATAAACCAATAAACCAAAAATTTATCAACTACTCTCTATCATGCTTCTAGAGAATAGCTTTAAATCCTTGACTAGGATCCTTTGCCACAAGTTTCAAAAACCTTGTGCTAGACATGGATTTGGTCAAAACATCTGCCACTTTCATTAAGGAATATTTGCAACAAATATCTCTTTCCTAGCCACCCTTTCGCTGATGAAAAATAGATCTAGTTCAAAATGTTTGGTTCTGGTATGCATCACTAGATTGGCAGTGAGTAACACTACTCCTAAATTGTCACAGAAAACGGAGGTTGTTTTGTTCACCTTAAACTGCAACTCTTTGAGTAATGACTTAATCCACATCAATTTAGTAGCTGCATTGACCAAATTATGATACTCAACCTCAGTGTTGGACCTAGCCACTAGAGTTTTCTTCTTAAACGATCAAGACACCAAGTTCCCTCCTAAGAAAATACAATTTCCTGAGGTAGACCTCCTATCATCCAGGTCTGAACCTCAACTCTATGTGATTAGACTATTGAATGCGTAAACCATGAGACAATGAGCCTACAATATACTTGAGAACTCTCTTGGCTGCTTTCTAATGACTCTCTAGCAGGGTGTGTATGAATTGACATAGTTTATTGATTGAGAAGGAGATTTCAGGTCTTGTTTACGCTAAAGAATGTAATCTCCATTGGGTCTTCCATGATATTCATCTTTAGGTGAAGAGAACCGAGGGGGAGTTCTGCTTAATGGATCCAAGAAATGCTTAATATCGTGAGCTCGAGTGGTGGCCACGATTTGCTGCTTCCACAAAAGCCAATTACTGTCCTCAAGCTTGATTGACAACATGTGGGAAAAAGAAACAACGCCTTGCCTAGTTAAATTCTCTATGAAAGGATATGCTCTGATAACATGTTAAGGAAATCAGAGAGATGCAAAAGGAAAGAAAGAAGGAAAAATGAGTAATATTGATCTTATTGTATAGAATTGAATGAATATTACAAGTGTAAGCTTATGTATTTATAGGCTGCAATTCAAAATTATAGAAAACAAAATACTAACTAATTTTAACTACTATAGCAGCTCATCACAACTGTCATCCAAAAAGCAGCAATATGGGTGATTTACCCCCTTTTTTTTTGTAATTTTGATTAGATTAGGTGTATTATATTCATCAAAATTCTTACTAGTACTATAAGAAATGTGGGATTTAACTATAGAGGTTTATCTACAGTTAATAAAAACTGTAACTAAAACTTGGTTTAATGACGATTTAAAAATTGTAGTTAAATCAACAAATTTAATGATGGTTCTGACCTAACCGTCATTAAGTAATGATAGTTTTGCCAAAATCGTCGTGACATTTTGACTATTTCTGAAAATTTGTAAAATTTAACGACGGTTATAGGTAAAATGTCATTACTTAAGGATGGTTAGGTCTGAACCATTATTAAATCCACGAGATTCTGACTGTTTCTCATGGTATGCACCAACTTAACGAAGATTTTTAATTAACTGTCATTAGGTCTAAATTGAATGGCAGTTTACTAAAATATCGTCGTTAAATTCTTTTTATTTTGCCTCTTTGTGCTCTCCCTCCATCATTTTCATCTACTTTTTTGTTCTCCCGCTTCTCTCCCACAAAGTCTCCCATTTCTTCTCCTTTTTTTTATTTCCTTCCATTTTCTTTGTTAATTTTCTCTCTTAAAGTTATATTACATTTGCTCTCTACCATTTTCAGCTCGTAGCTCTTTGTTTTCACTGAAGGTACGTATCCTATTTCTTCCACTCTTCTCCCTTCATGTTTTTCATATAGTGCTTGCTTGAATGAGTTTAGGAGATTATGTTATATAGCTTCAAATGGTTGCTCATATTATGCTGCATATATAGGTCCAAAATTGTATATATATTTTTATATGATTTGTTGCTTCAAACATATGATAGATATATTGTTTGCTTATATAATTATAATTATATTATTTTGTTGTGTATGTATGTAGTGCTTATGTCTGAATATATTGTATACTTATAATTAAATTATGAGAAAGAAATAGTTAGTGTTCCTAATTGTTATAATATAATTTGAAGAAAAAAAATTAAAACATAAATTTCTCATTAGAAAAATATATAATTTAAAAATTTTGTGATAAAAAGTATTTGGTGTAGTTTCCATTAGGTTTAAACAATTTTGGAATAAATTAAATAATTACTTATTTTTCATAAATAAAATATAAATGGAAGAAACGGAATGAATTAATTGTTATGCATAAAATGTAAAAATTTTAGATAAAAGGAATGAAATGTTATTTAAAAAAGTGGTTAAAAAGTAAACAAATATATTTTATTTTAAACCTGAAAGAAAATAAATGAATTACTTGTAGTGTATAAAATAAGTAGAAGAAATGAAATGGATTAATTGTTATGCATAAAAAGTAAAAATTATGGACAAAAGGAATGAAATATTTTTAAAAATAGTTCAAAAGTAAAAATATATAGTTTATTTGAAATTTAATGTTAGATTTGAAAGAAAATGAATGAATTACTTGTGATGTATAAATAAGATAAGAAATGAGATAGATTAATTGTGTCGATTATAGTTTTGATAATTTTAATTTTAATTTTATTTAGAGTAATTTTATCCCTCTATGTTATATTTTTATTAAATTTGAACTAATGTTGTTTTTCATAATTAACAGAAATTTTGAAAGATAAAGAGGTCTAGCCTAACTACTATAGACAAAGTTGGTGAATTCAGCTTTAGACCATTGGCCAGTGAGGTTGGAAAGCTTGAAGACATAGATCCCTTTTACTCACATGTTCCATCCACATTCTAGTGATTTCTCTGTTAACAAGCTTTTTGTGGAAAAAGATGAAAGTCGTCAAAATATGCAATAGACTGAACATGCAAGAAGAAGACTAAGTTGGTTGGTCAAAGTTGTTGGTAAGTATCCTAACTCATTTAGTGGCTAAATTGTT
The DNA here is from genome assembly GCA_037074535.1 of Gleditsia sinensis. Taxonomy (NCBI): domain Eukaryota; kingdom Viridiplantae; phylum Streptophyta; class Magnoliopsida; order Fabales; family Fabaceae; genus Gleditsia; species Gleditsia sinensis. The sequence goes on along the minus strand of CM073475.1, from coordinate 6,137,526 downwards.
TAGTTCTAATTTGTGTTATAATTATTTTTATTTTATAGATGAGTAAGGTTAGGTAAGGTCTATGTCATTAATGGTACATGACGTTTAGGCCTTACCTCCTGGCCAAAGAGTTGTCATCAATTTCAAAATGACACACCAACCAATTGGAGGTTCAAGTAATCTATTAGGAGTATTTCTAGGAACACTTGGAGACAATTTCCAATTTTTTTTTATATCTTACAATGACTAGAGGTCTATTCTTGCATATTACAAGAACAATGTATTTAGGGAATCTATACAGGTAATTATATATTAGTTATGTATTTCTTTCAGTACCTTGACTTGGTATCTTTATTAACTTTTTCATTCTCTTTTGTAGACAAAGTTTGTTGTACAAAACGTGCATAAAAAGATTGTTTTTCAATCACTTGACAAAAAGTATATATCAGCACGTTACAACTTGCATAGATAAAAAAATGATGGAACTCGCATGAGATAACAATCACATGCTGATGTCCTAGAAGGAATTTCACAGGACCATTGGACGACATTTGTAGACTATCATCTCGAGATGAAGTCTAAGGTAACTTAACTTGATTGTTAATATATATCAATTTATGATTAATCTTATGAACATGTTTGTATCATTAACTAGGAAATTGTTAGGCAAAAAAGATGCAAAAACCAACTAATGCTACATACTAGTGATTCTAAGAGCTTTACACGTAAGAAGTCTGAGATGGTAAGTTCAAATTAGTCTTACCTCTTGGCTGAAGTTTAATTTTTATTGAAAATACTTTACTTTATTTTTAAATTTTTAGGAAGCTGAACTTAAAAGTCTTAACTCATGGATATGTATAGACCATAGTCCATAAAAGGGTTGATGCTTCATACATTAATGACGAAGTTATAGTTGTCAATGTTAGTATTTGAATTTCATGATAATAAATTTTAAGTTTTGATTTTGTTGAAATGGTGTATTTTTTAAATGATTTATTACTTTTACTTGAAATTGTAGGAAAAAATTACTGCGATTCGGAGTTAGGACTCTTCTTCTCAAGAACTTTCTAATGGAGATTCGTTGACCAGAGCTTTAGAAAGTTGAGACAACCCAGGTGGAGTTCAAGCATTCAACTTGGGTGTTTACCTAACTCAAGTGTCCGGCCAGTGTTCTACTAAGAGTTCGCAATTTGGGTCCTCCAACACTGAATTGTAAAATGAAGTGGCTCGACTTAAAGCAACCACAAAAGAAAGCTGAACAACAACATTGTGAGTCAGAAATAGCAGTATAACAATAAAAAATGGAGGAAGATATGACTTTTTTATTTTATAATTATTAAGGTTAAGTGCCACTTGAGCTTACTTTACTACTAAATCTTGATCCAAAGGTAATTTCTTAATTAATAACATATTAGTTGAATCATAAAAATCAATATTTTTGCAATATGTTTATTTAATTATTAAAAACATGTTTTTTTCCTTTTAGACACCAAGTGATCAATAGAGTGAATACTCACCTCCAGACTCTCAAGGTTTATTTACATTGTTAATGTAAATTTTTTGTAATTGTAATGTAATATTTTCATTCAGATTTTAATTAAATATTAATTTTTAATTGACAATTTAGCTTTTGATTGGTAAATTAATTTTTTTGTGGATGATGATGTTATGCAAGATACGATACAATTATAAGAAAATTAAGAAAATTTAAAAAATTAAAAAAATTCATTTTAACGACGATTTTAGAATCATCACTAAACATTGACGATTACGTTAACCGTCGGTATTTAACGACAGTTGTAAAATCATGGTTAAAATAGGTTTAATGATGGCTAATAACCATCGTTGTAGATAGATTTAACGACATCGTACCCATAATTGTCAACAAAAAAAACAAGTTGTCACGGTAGATTCTATTATAGTTTTATAAATCATTGCTAAGCCCTTTAGCGACGATTAAAACGGCTGCTAAAGTCACCTTTTCTTTAGTGTAAATTGCAACATCCCAAATTTTATTTCATTTATTAATAAAGGTACATAAATATTTAATGTAACATCCCAAATTTTGTTTCTTTTATTAATAAAAGTACATAAATATTTAATTAAGAAATACAATTTATTAGACAACTTTTAGATATATAAGAAAATATAATCCTTAAAAATTCTTCACTTTATGTGTATGCATAAAAAATATTTCTAACATTAAGGGAATATGTAAAGAGAGAAAATCTAATAGGAAAAATTAGAAATGACATATTAAAGAAAGGTGAAATTCTTGGATAAGGAAAATAAATTTTTTTGAAGTAAGTAAATGTATTAAAATTTCAAAAAGATTGGATTAGAGTAATTTTTCCTAATTCAAGAGTTAGAGTTACTAATTTTAACATTTCCACTCATAAATTTGACTTTCACCTATGGACACTTCATATAGAATTTTTTTCACTTCACATGAATTTCTAGCAAGCCAATAGGATAGTTCAAGTAAGAAATAAAACATAGACTTGAACTAAGATATAGAAGTTGGACCGATAGCCCAAAAATCATGAAAATATGATCAAACCCTTCATGAAAGGTAGAATTTCAATTAAAGGAAAGGAAATAGGTAAGAATGAACCCAAATCCAAAAAGAAAAAATAAGAATCATGTGAGGAAATAGTAGTGTAATAATAATTAAGATTAGATCACATGGCATTAAGAAAAAATATCTATATCCTACATTCATAATTTCAACAAATAGGTAATAATACATGGTATTAGGACAAAACATCTATATCATATATTCATAATTTCAACAAGTGGGTAATAATACATGGTATTAGGACAAAACATCTATATCCTATATTCATAATTTCAACAAGTGGGTAATAATACATAGCATTATGACAATATATACTTATCCTACATAAATAATTTCAACCAAGCAAGGGAGACTCAAAGACTGAAAATTTGCCACCTAAAAAGGCAAACCTATCATACTTGAGTGAGGCAAAAGAAAAAGGAAATGAATCTCTAAATCAAAGGGATCTTGTCCCTTGTCTTAAGAATATTTTATCATGATTTTCAAAATACAAATCTCCTTTTACTATGCATATCTTGACTAAAGGAGAGGAAGATAAGATCATGAATTGTCTTTCCCCCAAAAAACAACCAAATGCATCTTAATTGTGATGAGGTAGACCCATGATCATGAAAGGTGAACCACTTGATAGTTTATTTAAATAAAACCCACCCTTATAACATTATAATTTCGTCCAAGTAAGGGAGAGTAAAAATAGAAGCAAGGTAGAGTGAGGAAATGAGAGAAAGAGAGGAGAAGAAAGAAAGGAAGAAGAAAAAATCTAGAGAACTAAGTACTCAAACTGCTAGAAAAGCTATAGGAAGGGAGGAATCTTGTTACTTCCTTCAAGAGGAAACAAGAAAAAGAATTCACTAAGTGAGATAGGGAGATCTTTAGGTAGGTTTAACAATATCTCTTTTTGAAGAAAAGTTTTGAAATTTGTAATATTTATATGAGATTTTGATCTTAGAACTTTGATAAAATTTACAATATTTGATACTTTGATTATTGTTTATGGATGTTGCTATATCATGTTACATGTTATCTTGCAAATGATGGCTGTTATGAACATTTCGGTTGGTGTGAAAAGTTCTGCATAGGTATGGTTATGGGTGGCAAAATTTTAGAATTTTTATGCTACTATTTTGAATATTTGAATGTGGTGAAAAATTGATGGAATATGATTAGATGTAAATTAGAAAGAAAATAGAAGAGGATGTAAAATAATGATGAACTAAAACCTTAGGAAATGTTTGGATAGGAAACTAGATTTCGGAGTAACTAGGGAAGCTTCTGTTTTTGAAATTCTAGGAAGAATCGATTAGAAACTAAAAGAAATAGTTAACATGAAAAATATAGATCTATATCTTATGGATTTTTAGCCACTGGAATCACTTAATTTGGGGTCCAGATGAGGGAGATATTTTTCGATTTGTAAACAGTTGTCAGAAAATGGTTAACTAGAGAAGAATCTGTTAGGTATGCTTCTGTGTTTGAATTTCTAGAATAAATCTGTAGGAAATTAAAAAAAATGCTTAACATGATAAATATAGATATATATCTTACGAATTTGTATCCATTAGAATCATTCAAATTGGAATCATTATGAGTGAGATATGGTCATATTAGTAAGTAGAGGTCAGAAACTAGTTAACTAGGGAAGAATTTGTTGAGTATGCTTCTGTGTTTACATTTTTTGGCAAAATCTGTAGGGAATTAAAATAAATTATTAACATAATATATATCATGGATCTATAGGTCAGAATCAATCTAAAATCTAGGGTGATACATGTAAGCATTTTTATTTTTGATTTTCTAGGAGTAATTAGTAAGGAATCTGAAGAAATGATAAATATGAAAGTTGTATATAAGTGTCTTAACTTTTTATAAACTTTGGATTCACCTCAATTGGAGTTTGTATGAGGAAGATACGGTCAAATTAGTAAGTAGAGGTCTGAACCTACCCGAGAAAAAATAACATTGAATTTGAGGGAGTAATAACACCATGATTACTTTAAATTTCACTACAATGTTCAACATAAGAGTTTTAGAGGATTGTCTTATCTTTTAATTGACACCAAGATCACTTCAATTGGATTTAAAATGATGGTGTTATAATCTATTTAGTGAAACAGAAAAATAATATTTAAAAAAGAATAAGACTCTTATAAATAAAAATAATAAATGATTAGTGTATGCCATAGCTTTTGCCATTGTATGAACTCCTTACCATCTTAAGTGTGTAATTTTGTCATGAAAATATTTTATAAAGTGATATTTGAAACGATTATGTTCATGGCATGATTACCAATATTTTTGGTAATGATTATATTTTGATGAAAAATTATGACATGTGAGTATAATGAACATACTTGTTATTAAAATCATATTTTTGGCTATTAATGTGAAAAGAAAAGAAAAGAAAAAAATGATCACGGTCACATGGCAGTCTGTGTAGTGCACCAGTAGAGGACGCCCTACCAATGTCTATGATTATGTTAATGAGAAAAGAAAGAGAAAGTGTGCCATGTCGGACGGAATGAAAAAAGGCCATACCAGAGAGTAGAAAGTACTCACTCTGACCGGGGTAGCTTGAAATGAAAATAAATTGATAGCTATCATATGATATTCTAAAAATAGTTATTCATGCTATACATGTCATAACTGTACGATTTTCATGTGCATAGATAAAGTGCATTCATGTGATCTAAGGATATTTGCTGTAGTTTATATAAATGAACATGATATGATGAGCTATATTGATGATAATTATGATTTATTGTTGAACTTACTGAGATTTAATTCTCACTATATTTCTATATCATATTCAGAAAATTAGTTATACAGATTTTTCTATGACTCTGACTTTTAGTGCACGTTGGATTGAATTACTCTATGTTGGACAGATCCCAGAAATTAATAAGATGTTTGTGATTGAGTTGGTTAAGATCCAGGTGAAAGTGCAATCACTCGCACCTGTATCTCCGAATTGATAAGATGTAGATATTTATGTGTTTGATTTTTTGTACATACATTTTGATTAATGATGTGTATGTGAACTCAGAATTATAGACCTTAAACTTTGATTATGCTTAGTTAAATTAATTGAATGTTATTTTGAGTTAAGAAATTATAAGTAAAGAGATAATGTCTTCATGGGATTTTAATATATATATATATATATATATATATATATATATATATATATATATATATATATATATATATATATATATATATGTAAAAAAAATGGAGTTGTTACATAAATTGCAATTGGTGCATGTTAGTTTTTTATTCTTAAATTACTCATCTTTCTATTTTAACTTAATTATTGACACTATAAGGCATTAGATTATTATAATTAATACACTAACTAAATCCTAACCATGGTTTAAAATTTGATAAGATTATTAATAAAATATTCTCACTTTTTTAAATATTCAAATAGTTTCAAAATAATCATTTAACGGCCAGGTCTATTATAACATTTGGTACTCGAATTTGTGAGCATAGCAAGGACATCCTATCTGTTTGTTTAAAACAATTATTTAAATATATGCCCCAAAAAAAATTATTTAGACATTACAACTTTAATTAAATAGCTAGATACTTGTACGCTTAATCATAGATATGTCATAATTGTGAGAAATGACCCATAGTGTTCCATTTCCCTTTGTGTTTCATTTTCCAATAACCTACTTATTAACACAATTATGGAAAGTGACTTTACGAAGTGTCTCAAGGCCTTTCTTAGTCCATAACATCCCTATTAAGTCTTATAAGTTTAGGAATTCTAAGAGATGCCCATTAATGATGGTGCCATTTTTATAAAGCTTAAGTTGCAAGTAAATCTTAGCTGTTGATTTGGCTTTAAAAAAGAAATCCTACCCGTTGATGTCTAGATATTTTGTTACTTGATGGACACAACGATTGTATCTATATAAATTGGCCATCTTCTTGTCCATAAGGTTAGCACAATTTTCCATAATTTATTGTGTTAAATTAAGAGGGGTCATGGCTTCCTCCTCAAGTGATTTTGATAAACTATTAGGGTTCGTTTGGTGATCAGAATAGGATAAGGACGGATATGATATATAGCAAATTGGATAAGAGTAGGATAAGATATGAACATGATAAGCTATTATCCTATCAAGTGTTTGATGTACACCCGAATATGCATTATGATATCCTATCCTGTATTTGGAGCGAACTAAATAATAGTAGGATATGATATAAATTATATAAAATGACAAAATTAGTCAAATGAACAATATATTAAGAGATTATTTATATATAAATCATAATAATGATACAGCCTTTTCCAAAAGACTTTACCTAAATGCATTAGGAAACTAATAGAAAGCAAATTGTAAACTTGGAAAAGCAAAGCATAGGATAAGGATATACATAGTTAGATGTAAACATAAAGAGGCAAGGGACGATGAGCGTTCTTGGGATAAGGGACGACGAGCATTCTCGAGGTTAAAGAGAATGAGTGTTTCTGAGGTGCAGTTTCGAGGTCTGGGGTGAGACAACAAAATATGCTATCCTGTCTTTAACTTAACTAGGCCCACAAGATATAGATTTTAACTAAAAGACAGGATAAGATAGCAAACCTAATACTATTATCATATATTACTAGCTCACCAAATATAAAATAGTAACAGGATAGGATAAATTATCCTATCCTGTATCCCTTATTATGTGCTCCAAACGAACCCTTATGGTGAGAACTTTGATTTCAAGATCCTATTTATGATATTTTGCTATACAGTTTATGTCGATTATGTTTGATTAAAAAATCAAAATAATGCTAACAATTAATATAACAACATGGTTAATAAAATCATAATTCTTCCATTAAAAATTTGTTTTGATATTTTCACTTTATTATGTAGTTGATGGATTTCTCTAGTCCTACATCCTTTGAAATGAATTTTTTTTAATTACGAGTGACTTTATGTCAAAGATATATAGATTAATGTTTTATGAATTATTGAGAATTTGTTTAAAGAAAAGACAAAAAAAAAAATCAGATGGCATAAAGTATGATTAATCCATGCATGCTATTGATTAAAGAGAAAGAGAATGTAAATAAAGGTAAAATAGGACCTAATATATTTATGTTTTCCAAAACGCATAATGATGAATATTTCCATACAATTTTTTTATAGTTTTATAAGTGATTTGCATCGTTTTAATTGTGTCATGAGTTTGGAACATATTTATATGACTTCTGTGAATTTAGGCATTATTGTTTTTGCCTACGAATAATTCATATGATATTTTGTTTATTATATATGATGATATTATTTGTTAGTCATAAAAGTGCCCAAGTAATATTTTCATAGATAACAAAATATTGAAAATGTCAATTATCAATTTTACTAATGAAATGCTTACACTACAAGATTTTCAGAAGCAACCTTTGTCACCTATAAAAGACTAAAAGTCACTATTAAAAACTTTAAGTGGTGACTTTAATTAATTGCCCCAAAATGGCTGCCTATATCAAAAGAAATAAAAACAAATTGATAAAATATTATATCATTTCATAATTTCAAATATTGTACAACAAAAGTTCGCATTTAGTCAAGTCCATTGTCAACTACAAATGAAGCTATCTAAAAGTAATATACATGATAGAATATTCATAAAAAACAGTTAAGTAGGTAGTTTTGGAGAGCTTCATATAGTATTACCCATAGAATTAATTGTAGAGCTTAATGTAGCATTACTCGTGATATTAACTAGGAAGATTGTCGGAAGCAAATTTAACACTAAAGCAAATTTAAACTACTACTTAATATAATGACATTGAATCTTTTCAAAACTGAGACACTCAGCCTTAAACATCAACAATTTCTAGTACAACCAGAACCTATATATAAGATATTTCCTTTCATTCTCTTATCTGTTACAACTTACATTACGATGCATGAGCATGAATTTAACTTTCTGTATATTATTAGTTCAATTGAGCAAATAGAACAAGATATATTCAGAACCTGAAGTATGTATTGAAGTCCATATTCTCAGGCTTTTCTAGACGTTTTAAAGTATCCGCAGCAAAGCACAAGTTGGTGTTTGTTCTTTCCATACCAGAAACGTACTAATATTAGAGAAACTATTTAAATGAAAAAAGTCAAGTACTCTCGTCTTCTCAGAGTGGCCAACAGTTGATAATTCTTTGAACCAATGGGAAAGTAAGGTTTTTGATGCCACAACCAATGCCCTTCTAATTAAACTCGAATGAAAAACTCCAGCTAGAAAGCCACAAATCCTACTCTTAGTTGCATAATGCAAATAAAAACAAAACAACAACACAAGGAGGCTAAAGCCAATTCCAAAACTCAACAACAGCCAAAGACTTTTCCAAATCAAATGCAAACACATAACCTTATTATCGAGAGACATCACTAGATAAAGAACCCATATCAGGAATCACAAGAACACTCCATCACAGTCCTAATTAGTATACTAATATCCTTATAGAGACAAACATAAGGCGCATCAGAGCCATCGAACTTCCTGGTCCACCTTCCATTATCAATTTAGCAAGCATCCCAAATCGAAGCATACAAAAACATTGGCTTCTGGGAAAACCCTTATTTCCCTTCCTTTCTCTATTCCCTTCTAATTAATTTCCCATCAATAAGTCGCTCCATCAAACTGAGACCTCATTTGATTGTGCTTTTGAAAACCATCGGAGCAATCAAAGCCCACATTGTGAATTTGCTTTGTGTTCCCGGTCCTGTCAGTGTAAATGTTGGTTTTGACAATGCTCTTGTCTTTGCGTAAGAACTCGAAGTCGATCTCATCTTGAGATTTGTCGCATTCAAAGGAAGAAAGAAAGATGTTGAAATTGAGACCGTTGGTTTTCCCTTTCAGGCTTTTGATCAGGGTGCTGAAGGTGCCATAGTGGAAACGGGTGGTGGTGTGCCATCGTGAGCCACTACTGTGATCGTAGGTGAGGACAATGGAGTTGGATTTAGGGCAATGCAAACAAGCTTCTAGTTGAACAATGTGCGAGAATTGACGAACGAAACACTAGGGTTCCTTTTATGTCCACCAGACTTTGCAGAGAAAGAAGGGGGGAGGTGGCAAATATATTGAATGAAAAGTAATTGGAATAGATCTCTTTCTCTGTGTCTAAGTCTGGGTTTGTGTAAGGATATAATGGGAGAGAAGCAAACTTGATAAAAATCTTACTTTTGGTGGAATTTATGAACATCATTGGTGGCAATTGTACGCGCTGCCACTAAAAATTCATCATTGAATAATTTCTTGTAGTGCTCTAAAAAAATTGACCTAAGATTATATAAAAGGTAATTAGACATTTATTATTTATGGAACTTCCTAATTTACCCAAAGGTAAATTGTCATTTTATAGGTAGTAAACATAATAAGGTATATTAATATTTTTTAGTTGTGTATTTTTGGATATCATCAAAGATAACAAATGTATTTTATTAAGAAATATTTAATTACTTAATGATGGTAATTTATTTTGGCATTTAATGTTAGACACATTCTAATTTTGTTAATAAAAAATAAAAAAGAACAAATAATATCTTAAGTAATTAGAAGTGGTCCACTAATATTAAGAGAAAGATTATCATATAGTTGAGTAGTACGGAATATTTGGAAGGAATATTCTTTATTTTGGTTATAGATAATAGCTATCTTGATGGTAGAAGCTACAACATTTAACATTTTTAATGTAAATAAGATAGGGTCCCTAACCTAGCTCACACTTACTCATATACGTATATTTTTTTCAGTTACCATCAAATAGAAAATTCACTAGTGGAAATAGGCTAGAAGCACTCTGCCCTTTCCGAGTCACCATACTCTAATTCCTTGGAGTTATTTTGAGGCAAAGTGATCAAGTTTTAATTAGCAATGGCAAAAGGTATTTATATTTTCTTCTTTTGTTGGGTGAGTGTACAGTAAATGAATTGATTATGTTCTATATGCTTTAAAGTATATTTCATTTGGTATCAAATCCTGGTTTATGCTTATGCCTATGCCTTGCTTGCTTTTAGTTTTCTTAAATTACTACACCATGGCTCTCAAACTTGTACATGGACAAATGTGAATTCTCTCTTAAAATGCTTCAGTTCTTCTAGTTTGTTGATTTTTCTCTGTATCTTGCTTTAATTTAATGTCAAAATTTGGTGGCTTCATATGTAATTCAGATTTTCTCTATTTCAGTTAAGAATTAAACATGCAAGATAGTGTTTTTCAAATCGAGATGAGCATTACATGATGGGTTGATGCACTTAGTGGCCGAAGTCCTTAAGATAGGGTAGGACCAAACCATTAATGGATTTTTCTAAGAAAACTCCAATTATATATGTTGTTATTTTAACATAATTGTAGAAATTTCTAAAGGGCTTTGTTAGAGGACTAAATTCAAAGCAAATTGGTGTAAATAACACTCAAAATAGGCTAAAAAATGAAGGAGATACAATCAGCTTAAAAACTAGATTCGAACTAGGTCAAGTGACCTATTTTACATTGAACCAAGTGAGGACGATGAAGTTTTTGCCCGACTCAGGTCCTACGTGCAGGTTACGTGCGTGTAGGCACATGTGATTTGGTTGCTTTGAATTTTTATACTAAATCAGTGCCATTCTTCCTCACTCCCCTAGTACTACCTTTTGTAAATTTTTGGGAATTTTTGAGTACCTAAAACTATTTTTTGAAAATTTTTGAAAATTTAAAGGTTGAAAAAATATGATGTTCTCTCGGATTTTTGACTTGAAATTTTTTGTGTATGTTCTTGTCACTTTCCAATGTTATATATATTGTACTCTCTCAATTGATATGTAGAGGGTGTTGAAATAAATTTTTAACTATATTCTAGCTTTTATAATTGCCCATTAGATGATTATTATAAAAAATAAAGCTTATCTGGTTTTTATTATGCATACAATTTACTTCATTACATAATTATGATGATATTTATGTGCTAAACATTCTCTTAATTTGTATGTATAGCTTATTGTTTTTACTACCCATGTAATTTAAATGTTTTAACATATATTTAATTTGTCCTTATTAGAAAATATTGCTTAGTGTGACATGCAATTTGAATGTACAATTACATTATATTATGTCTAGTGATATGTGCAATTTTGATTAATTAGGGATTAGCCACATCAACCTTAATTAAGCAAATTTTATGATCACATATAAAAAAAGGGGACATAAATTGTATTTAATCATATGATTAATTAGGATAAAATGTTATATACTTTCTTAATTTACCCACTAGAATTAAGAAAGGAATATAGTCTAATAGTTTTATCATTAAGTTATTATAAAGATGCATAATGTAATAATTGTGAGTAATTTGAAAGTGCATGCTTGGAAAAAGTTCTGGCTAAGGAAAGACTTGATATTTAAATGTATCTAATGTGATCTACCTCTCTTTCTTGGGAACTTATCTAGTATGCTGTAAAATAACTATAAGCATTATATCCATATAAGAACACTATATGAATTTGCTAGAATTAAAACTTTAACCTGCAGGCAACTTTTATGTCTTTAGATTTATATTTTAAAGTATATATCAGTCAAATGTGATAATTGTTAGCCTCAAAATTAAAAGGAATATAAATTTTATGCATGTGTTGCAATCTCTACCCACATGAAGGTTAGAATTTATATGTAAAGTATTTATTATGTCATTTTTTATGCTTCATAATATGTATATGTATCCTTGGTATGTGCATATTTTCCTACTAGTACTTATATAAGTACTAATCCTAATGTTCCAATTGACTGGAAAAATTATTATGACTGGAAAGAACAAATCCATTTGACTTTTAGGTGCTGGAATTTGGACTTAGCATTTTATGTGAGTGAGGTACCCCCTCCTACCACTAAACAAAGTACCCAAGCTAAAAGAGCTCACTAAGAACTGTGGGAGCAATCTAATAGCTTGAGTTTGATGCTCATCAAGTCTCATATAAGGCAAACCATTAGGGTTTCTATCCCTCAATGCAATACAACTGTTACTTATATGAAGGCAATTGAAGAACAATTTGTGAGCTTTAACAAAGGTATGGCTAGTACCCTGATGAATAATCTTTTGGCAATGAAATATGACAACACTAGGAGTGTGTGTGAGCACATTATAGAGAAAAGGGATATTGCTTCAAAGCTATCATCCCTTGAGGTGGGCATATCTGAGTCATTCCTTGTGTATTTCATACTTAATTCTCTTCCTAAAGAATATGGACATTTTAAAATCTCTTATAACACATATAAAGAAAAATGGTCAGTTAATGAACTTTTGACTATGTGTGTTCAAGAGAAAGAGAGACTGAAACATGAGACACCTAAAAATGCTCAAATGGTGACTCATGATAAGGGACATTCCAAGAAGGGCAAATGCCTTGCAGTGTAGAAACAAGGCAAAAACATAGCCAAAAGATGTTATTTATTCAAAAAAAAAACCTAGCACATGAAGAAGAATTATACTAAGCACTAGAAATGGCTCAGTAAGAAAGGTAACTATGCCTTTACATGTTCTGAATCTTACTTTATAGATGCTCCTAGCAACACTTGGTTGATTGATTTTGGAACCACTATTTATATTGCTAATCATATGCTGGGCTTCCAAACTCTAAGGAAACCAATGAGAAACGAATAAAAAAGAATTTATTTGAAAAACCAGATGTGTTTACAAGTGAAAGATGTATGAACCTATAGACTTGCCTTGAAGACTGAATTTAGATCTTGAAGACACCTTTTATGTACCTTCATTTTCTAGGAACTTGATGTCAATTTCCAGACTTAGAATGATTATATATTGTTTTAATTTTCATGGTACTACTTTTGATATTTTAAAGGATAATAAAATTATTAGTTCTGGAAATATGATTGATAATTTATTTAAAATTGATTTAGACCCTGCATTTGAGGCAAGTTTATGAACCATAAATAATAGCAATGTTAATGTTAAGCAAATCAATGCAAAGGAGAATTCCAACTCACTATGGCACAAGAGATTGTCACATATCTCTATTGAAAGGATTAAGCGATCAGTAAAAGAATGGATCTTAAAGGACCTTGATTTTACTGAATTTGGTACTTTATTGGACTGCATAAAGGGAAAGTAGACTAACAAGTTCTCTAAAGGTGTCAATAGGAGTAATGAGCTTCTTCAAATCATACATACTGATATCTGTGATTTTTTTCCTACCTGATGTCTAAATGGTCAAAGATATTTCATTTCATTTATCAATGACCATTTAAGATACAAGTACATTTACCTTTTGTTTGAAAAATCAGAGGCACTTGATGCTTTTAAAGTCTTCAAAATAGAGGTAGAGAAACAAAAGGAAAAGAATATAAAAATATTAAGATCAAATAGGGATAGTGAATATTTTGAAAAATACAGATATATAGGACAAGCACCTGATCCATTTGCTAAATTCTTTAAAAAAGAAGGCATTATTTTCTAGTACACAATGGAAGGCAAACCTTAACATATTGGTCTAGTAGAAAGAAGAAATCGCACCCTAATGGACATAGTGAGAAACATGGTCAGTAATTCAAATCTTTCAATATCCCTTTGGAGTGAAGCCTTGAAAATTGTTGTGTGTATCTTAAACAAAGTTTCGTCAAAAGTTGTTCCCAAGACACCTTTTGAAATATGGAATGGATGGAAGCCTAGTTTAATACACTTACACATATGGAATTGTCCAGTTAAAGTAAAGGTATATGGAAAAACTAGATCCAAGAACAATAAGTGGTTATACCATTAGCTATGTAGTTAACTCTAAAGGGTATGATTTTATTGTCCTTCACATGCTCCTAGAATAATTGAAGTTAGAAATGCTAAATTTCTTGAGGATCATTAAGATAGTGGGAGTGAGAATACTCAAAAGGTGGTATTTGAGGAACCAAATGAATTATCAATTGTTCCTCATGCACAATTGATGTGGTTCCCACACAAGTGATTACTCATCAAGATGATGTTTGATGAGTGAGTTTTATACTCATAAATTAAATATTTTCATCTTATCTTTTGCCATAATTAAGCATAAATCTCCCTTACTTGTCTTTAGTTTTGTGTCTTTCTTACAGATGGAGAGAAGAGTAGAAAATGGACTTAATTGGAGGAATCAGAGTTAAATTGTGGTTCTTTGGAAATGATATCTATAAATCAAGCAGATAAAACAAATTCATTAAGGATGGCTGAGTAAGGAGCATTATCATATTGTCTCTTGAGACGCATCCTAATGGATATATGCACAAATTTATTCTTGATTTATGATCACATTTCCAAAAGAACTAAAACATAAAGATTCAAGGCAAAGCACCCAATGTTGAGAATATGTTTGCTGGTTGCAGTCCAGCCCAACCTTACTGTAGTACTTGGGCCATATCTCTGAAAATACATATCCAATATGTATGCAATTTGGTAGGTGTGTAGCTGACACAATTGGGTACAACTTTCATGTTCAAGTGGTCAGAAAATACGGACCTTAAAAGGGCCAAAAGTGGGCTAGAAGAGAATCTGACTACTGCTGCAGTCCAGCCCGACTTTGCTCTAGTATTTTGACCATAACTCACACATTACGTATCCAATTTGTCCACAATTTGTCTTGACGGAAAGCTAATGAAATTTTCTACAACTTTCGTGTTGATGAAGTCAGAAAATTCGGCGGTTTTCAAGACGATATTCAAGGATCAATTTCGGTGCACATGATGGAATTCAAATTGTCAACTTTGTACAACTTCTTACCTAACAATTTTGACAATTACCACACCAACCACACTTAATTGTATCTATAAATAGAGGGCTTGAGGGGTGAGTTGAGGAGTTTTTGGAGAGCTTTGGATAGAGCTTGGGAAAGCTTTGTTGGAATTCTACGAACTTGTAATGTTATTCTCTCTTTAGACATCTTGTATTTTTCATTTTCTTTCGTAATATTATCATGTTTCTTCATCTTTCGTTTCACTTTCTTGCCTTGATTATGGAGAACTAATCTCCTAATGCTAAGGTGAAAGGGTGAAACTCTTGGTATGAGAATAATAATTTATCTAACTCTTAATCTTAATGTTTATCTTTGATATTGTATTTACCTTCCTATTTCTTTTCTCATAATTATTTCTTAATGGCTGGTTTTATCATACCGCCGATTTCTTGTTATGTTATTGGATGGTTTTATTAGACCGCCTATCTCTTATTATTTTCATGGTTGGCTTTGCCGCCTACTTTATTTTATTTTACTATTGTTGGCTTTGCCACCGATTCTATTTCATTTTATTTTGTTATGTTAATTAATTTTCTACCTTTCATTTTTTTGCATAAGTTAATCTTGTAAAATGTGAATTTTGATATATTGTAGACAATCTTTGGCACAATAAATGCTTGAATCAATCTTGATTTATTGTAGACAATATAATGATTGGCACAATTTATGCTTGAATCCATTTACAAGTTATCTTATGCATCTTTGTATTTTTAATCTTGTAAAGTGTGAACCTTGATACATTGTAGACAATTTTTGGCACAATAAATACTTGAATCACTCTTGATTTATTGTAGACAATATGATGATTGGCACAATGTACGCTTGAATCCATTTTACAAGAATGTTTTAATTATTAGAAAGGAGGTAAATATAATTCATGTATAAACAAAGTCGAGCTTAAATTAACATATCATCCGATTAGAACTTTATTCGTGTAAAGATTCTAATTGAGTAATAAAAGAGTTAAATTTATTTTTATTCGATATACCAAGAGTGGATCTCCTAACCTTAGCATGCTTCTTTACCTTGAATACATCTTCATTTAATTTCAGTATATTAGTTCTTTGCATATTTTGTTCAATATTCCTCTCACAAAACGAGACATCGGGAACTAGGTTAGAAGTATTTATTTCGGATCTATATTAGAATTTTCTCTCAATTGGCAATCTCTGTGGGATCGACCTTGCATACCACTAAATCTATACTCCAATAGATTCGTGCACTTGCGAGTTTTAATTAAAACAACAACAAGTTTTTGGCGCCGTTGCCGGGGATTGCGACGGAAAAGCTATTTGGATCCGGGTAAGTACTTTTCTTCCACTAGTTATAGTTAGAACATTTGTTTATTCTGTGTATAGAAATTTTTCTTTAGAATTGTTTCTTGAAAATTGGTGTAGTAATTTGGGTGTATAAAATTGGTTGATTTTGTCAACAAGGCTAAAAGCGCCTAAGGAGTATGGGTTTTAAGAGAAACCATTGTGATTCCTCCATATTTTCCTGGGAGTCTACCGATTAAATACTACCCATTATTACTAACACTTTGAAAAAAAAAAAAGAGTTTGTATAATTTTGTGATTTTTATTTTGTGGTATTTGCATGTTGTAGCCGTTGTGTAATTAGATACTTTTTCATAATTAGGAAGCAATTTTTTTTAGTTTATGTGTGCTTGGAAACGTGATAAAGATAAGCGGTTGGTTAGGAAAAGTTTAGGGTCAACCATTGAGTGTACAATAGAGACATTAGATTCTGCTGGATCACCATTAAAAATGGAAGAACAAGTTGTGCATAATAAAACTCTTATGGAGTACTTCTCACCTGTCATAGCCAATACTCCATCTTGCATAGTTTTACCCCAAACTACTGCAACTCATTTTGAACTCAAACCGGCCATACTCCAACTTTTACCATCATTTTATGGTATGGAAAGAGAAGATCCCTACATGCACATTAAAGAGTTTCTTGAAATCTGCTCGACTTTTCGCTTCCAGAATTTCAATGATGAATCAATCAGGCTTAGAATGTTTCCATTTTCATTGAAAGATAAAGCTAAAGCCTGGTTGAACTCCCTTCCTACAGGAACTATAACTAGTTGGAACCAATTAGTAAATAAGTTTCTAGCAAAATTTTTCCCTATGTCTAAAACTGATGCCCTTAGGAGAGAAATTTCTGATTTTTGTCAAAAAGAGGGTGAACAATTTTTTGAATGTTGGGAAAGATTTAATGATCTTCTTCTGAAATGTCCTCATCATGGTTTTGAAACTTGGAGATTGGTGAAATATTTCTATGATGGTTTAACTTCATCAAACCGTCAAATGATCCAAAGCATGCATGGTGGGAGATTTTTACAATTGAATGAGGGGGAAGCTTGGGAATCCTTAGGATCTTTATCTGAAAATTCTCAGCATTGGAACTGCATAGATCCCAGGGATAAAAAGTCTCAAACACAAAAAAAGGGAGGACTTTATGAAGTGAGTGATGATACAGATGTGAGAATTGCCTTAGCTAGCCTAACTAGAAAGGTAGAAGCTTTAACTTTAAGCCACACTTTAAACCCTTCTACCAATACTAGGATAGAGGCATGTGCCTTATGTTCTAGTACATCTCACATTGCACAATTTTGTCCATCTATACCAGCTTACCAAGAGGCATTCTCTGAGCAAGCTAATTCTCTTCAAACTTATGGGAAGTCATCAGATAGCCCATTTGCACCCACATATAATCCAAATTGGAGGAATCATCCAAATTTCTCATGGAGGCAAAATCAACCTGTAATGAATCAAAGTGGGCAACAATTTGCCCCTTCTAATTCATACCCTCAAGTTCCTCATCATGCTCCGCCTTTCGGGGTACCACAACAAAGAAAACCTTCTTTGGAGGATACCTTGCAACAGTTCATGCAATCGACCCAACAAATCTTGCAATCTCACACTCAAGCTATTTCCAAGCTTGAAACACAATTGGGTCAATTAGCCAGTGCTGTAGGAGAGAGAGAAAAAGGAAAATTTCCCAGTCAACCTGTTCCAAATCCTAAGGGTCAATATGAAGTAGGATCATCAGCAAATCCTAAGGAAGAAGTAAAGTCTGTGACAACCCTTAGATCTGGAAAGGTCATCGATAATCATGTTCACATGCCAGAAAATAAAGAACAGAGTCAACATAAGTCTCAAACCAATGACTCAAGTGAAAAGAAAAGTGAACAGATTTCTTATGCCCCCAAAGCTCCTTTCCCTCAAAGACTTGCATCAAATAAGAAAGGTACTCAGTATAGTGACATTTTCGAGGTGTTTAAGCAAGTAAGCATTAACATCCCTTTTTTGGACGCTATCAAACAAGTACCCGCTTACTCAAAATTTCTGAAAGATCTTTGTACGGTGAAAAGGAAAACTAATGTTCCAAAAAAGGCATTTTTGACTGAACAAGTGAGTTCTATAATTCAGCAAAAAACTCCTGTCAAGTACAAAGATCCAGGTTGTCCTACAATTTCTTGTATTATAGGTGACCATGTGATTAACAGAGCCTTACTTGATCTAGGAGCAAGTGTGAATCTGCTGCCTTACTCTGTGTATGAGAAACTTGGGTTAGGAAAACTGAAACCTACACCAGTGACCCTTCAGTTAGCTGATAGGTCTACAAAAATTCCTAGAGGTGTCATAGAGGATGTGCTCATTAAGGTTGATAAATTCTACTTTCCAGTAGATTTCATTGTTCTTGACACTGAACCTGTTGAGAATACAGAGACACAAATTCCAGTCATTTTGGGTAGACCATTTTTGGCAACATCCAATGCAATCATTAATTGTCGAAATGGAATTTTGAATTTATCTTTTGGAAATATGACTGTGGAATTAAATATTTTT
The DNA here is from genome assembly GCA_037074535.1 of Gleditsia sinensis. Classification (NCBI taxonomy): domain Eukaryota; kingdom Viridiplantae; phylum Streptophyta; class Magnoliopsida; order Fabales; family Fabaceae; genus Gleditsia; species Gleditsia sinensis. The sequence continues at coordinate 6,118,354 of CM073475.1, read as the reverse complement.
AATGTCTCTCATCAACCTGTGGACATGGATGATTTATGTGAGGTCAACCTAATTAAAAGTGCCATTGCTGATTCATTTTTAGACTCCTTTAGTAATGATCATCTAGAAAAATATTTGATTCATTTCGATAAGGATAAAAATGAGAATTATCTGGTTCGTGAAGTAGACTCTTTGTTAGAGACAACTCCACTAATGGATACTGATAAATGGAAAGCCAAAAAAGAAAAAGTCTCACCTTTTGAGTCAGTTCCATTGCCATCTGTTGTTCATACTGTTTACCCACATGGTGCAGTAAAGATTGAAAATCCCAAGAACGATGATGTGTTTAAAATAAATGGTCAAAGATTGGAAGCATTTTTGGAATTACCAAATCCAGAGATAGAGGAGACACCTTTGCGTGATCCTGTCTACAAGGATTGATTTGCTTTTTTTTGTTAAAAGTCATCGTGCACGTTATCTAGGTAAGATCTTTCTTTATTTAACTTGCATTAATTTTTCCCTTCAGTGTTATCTTCTTTTGATTTTCTATTGTTTTCCCTCCCTTTGTTGCTTTTGCTTTTTCAAAAAAAAAAAAACAAAAAAAAAAAAATTTGAGTCGATAATGGAGGACATTCTCGTACAATTGAAAAATCATTTTCCTTCTCTTACACCCAATGCATTGACAAAAATTTACAAAGCACGGGTTGAAAGATTGAGGTTAATGATGATCATGGGAATACCTGCTGATATTCGTTGGCTAATTGAAGCTAAGGTACGGTTATCAGGTGAGTCTGCAAATGATTTCATCTCTTACATGCCTGGTTTAGGAAAAAGTAGTTTTGCTAAAAAGCGCAGAGCTAAACGAATGGGTGTTTGTCACAAATGTGGACGTGAAACTTGTAACAAACGTTGTCGTTCTTTGGGTTGGGTGTCTGTAAATCGGGAAGACAAAATTAAGTTCATTAAGGATGGCTTGAGTAAGGAGTCATTGGATGATGACTTTCATCCAACGTCTCTTGAGACACATCCTAGTGGATCTGTGCATATCGGTATTGTCGGTCTATGGCCCCATTTCAAAAAAGAACATAAACGGTACAGTCTTGGGAATCTGACGTTAAAAGACCCTGTTTGCCAATTTATAAGAAAATTGGATGGGAAGCATATCCTCGACCCATAGAGGGCGTTTAAGCCGTTACTGGACGTAAAACCAGAGGAAGATGTGAGCCACAATCACAACTACTGTACATATGCATGCGTGCCGTCATTTTTGAATTTTTCACCTTTAATTTAGCTGACATTTTTTGGCCTACTCTTATAGCTATTGAAATTATGCCCCCGGCCTATGCACATAGCTATTACAAGTATGCCCTTATTTGAGTCTTATAAATGCGCACCTCATTATCTTCACCTTCATAATCAAAGTTAAGGTGAGTGCAGATATGGAAGGAACCGCAGTTCGTCACTTTCGAAATATTTGTGTCTTTTGTGGTTCTAGTCCTGGGAAAAATGGAGAATATGTAAAAGCAGCATAAACTTTGGGTATGGTACTAGCCAAGAGAAAGATTCAGTTAGTGTATGGTGGAGGTTGTCGTGGGTTAATGGGGAGTGTGTCTGGATCTGCATATCTAGGAGGATGCCAAGTTCTTGGTATTATTCCTACAGCTCTAGCTGCATCAAACATAGTAGGAAAAACCATTGGGGAAGAATGCAGGGTATCCTCCATGCATGAACGAATTACTAAAATGATGTGCAACGCTGACGCCTTCATTGCCTTACCTGGTGGTTTTGGTACTCTAGAGGAAATTTTTCAAATCGTCTCTTGGGTACAACTGAACATGCACCATAAACCCATAGGTTTGTTGAATGTTAACAATTTCTTTGATGGTTTGTTGTCTTTTCTTGATCATGCTGTAGAACAAAGGTTTATCTCGCACTCAGCACGTCGGATTCTCATCTCGGCCTCAAATGCTGACGAGCTGATTGATGCGTTACAAGCATTTGTTCATATACCTGATCCAGTTATAGCTCAAATAGATTGGACAACAGAACATCGCAGAAAGCGCAAACTGGACTTAGATCTTAATTTGTAATACCTTTTATTTGCTTGAGTAATTTTGTATTTTCTGTTTAGTTTGTTGCAGGTTCATTTTTTTTAGATCTCCTTCCAGGTAATATCTCTTTTAATCTTTATTGTTTATTTTGCGTTTCTTCATCTTTCAAAAAAAAAAAAAAAAAAAATTTGAGTGATGTTTTGGGATTAGGCAAAGCTAGCACCAATGATGAAAATGGTTTAAAATGCTTGTAACCTTTGAAAAATTGATGAGTTCTGGGTGTTATGTGTGAACTTGAACTCTAATGTAACTTATGTTTTATTTGAGAATCCTAATATCTGGTGCACTTAATCTTTTACATTTGACTGATTGTTTATTCAGAAAAATTTTATGTGATTTAGATATGTTAATTGATCTCATAAGACTCTAGAACTTATTCGATTGTCACTTGAGGCGAAATCCTAGACTACTCTCCATTTAAGAAATGAATTAGGCATTTTTGGAATCGTTTGAGCCTTTCAAACCAACCTATACATTTTGTTATCCGTAGCAACCTATTTTGTGCCTATATTTATCTTTTCTTGAACACCTATATTTTTTATCTAGCCTTTAAATAAAAATATGTCTAACTCTTACCCTTCACTCACAGGAATGATCATTTGAAACGTTATGATTCAAGGGTGGATGGTAGAAGTTTAAAAAAAAAAGAAAAAAGAAAAAAAAAAAAGAAGAAGAAAGAAAGTTAATACTCCCTAAATAAATAAGTTTGGGGGTATTTATATTCAAAAAAAATAGTATAAGCAAATAAATGTAAGGATGATGAAAAGGTTGGAGATAGAATTCAAAGTATAATATCCAAAGTATTTTGGAGGTTTTAAATGATCATGTACGTTGAAGAGTGAATTGAGCTTTCATTCATATCATTTTATCCACCTTTAACCTGTGCCATACATTACAAGCCTAATGAAAGTCCTAATGATCTTAAATGTTGTGCTCAGTCTACATTAGTGGAGAGTGACATGAAAAATAAGCTTATGGAGTCTCAAATGCATATATCTAGAGATCTGTTTTAAATATTTGATTACATAAATTTATTTGAATGCAAAAAGTCCAATGTCATAAGACTATTACACACACACACTTGGGATTCAAGGGTAAACCACATGTTGTATTTGAATAAAAGTTCTACATAACCTTAGGATTCTGATATCTTTCTTGGTTGCACATTTTAAATCCCTGAGGAATGCTTAGTAAGTCAAAAACAATTCATCACTCACTCATAATTTGAATTTTGAAGTTTGTGTGTTTTGCTTGAGGACAAGCAAAAGATTAAGTCTGGGGGTATTTGATGAGTGAGTTTTATACTCATAAATTAAATATTTTCATCTTATCTTTTGCCATAATTAAGCATAAATCTCCCTTACTTGTCTTTAGTTTTGTGTCTTTCTTACAGATGGAGAGAAGAGTAGAAAATGGACTTAATTGGAGGAATCAGAGTTAAATTGTGGTTCTTTGGAAATGATATCTATAAATCAAGCAGATAAAACAAATTCATTAAGGATGGCTGAGTAAGGAGCATTATCATATTGTCTCTTGAGACGCATCCTAATGGATATATGCACAAATTTATTCTTGATTTATGATCACATTTCCAAAAGAACTAAAACATAAAGATTCAAGGCAAAGCACCCAATGTTGAGAATATGTTTGCTGGTTGCAGTCCAGCCCAACCTTACTGTAGTACTTGGGCCATATCTCTGAAAATACATATCCAATATGTATGCAATTTGGTAGGTGTGTAGCTGACACAATTGGGTACAACTTTCATGTTCAAGTGGTCAGAAAATACGGACCTTAAAAGGGCCAAAAGTGGGCTAGAAGAGAATCTGACTACTGCTGCAGTCCAGCCCGACTTTGCTCTAGTATTTTGACCATAACTCACACATTACGTATCCAATTTGTCCACAATTTGTCTTGACGGAAAGCTAATGAAATTTTCTACAACTTTCGTGTTGATGAAGTCAGAAAATTCGGCGGTTTTCAAGACGATATTCAAGGATCAATTTCGGTGCACATGATGGAATTCAAATTGTCAACTTTGTACAACTTCTTACCTAACAATTTTGACAATTACCACACCAACCACACTTAATTGTATCTATAAATAGAGGGCTTGAGGGGTGAGTTGAGGAGTTTTTGGAGAGCTTTGGATAGAGCTTGGGAAAGCTTTGTTGGAATTCTACGAACTTGTAATGTTATTCTCTCTTTAGACATCTTGTATTTTTCATTTTCTTTCGTAATATTATCATGTTTCTTCATCTTTCGTTTCACTTTCTTGCCTTGATTATGGAGAACTAATCTCCTAATGCTAAGGTGAAAGGGTGAAACTCTTGGTATGAGAATAATAATTTATCTAACTCTTAATCTTAATGTTTATCTTTGATATTGTATTTACCTTCCTATTTCTTTTCTCATAATTATTTCTTAATGGCTGGTTTTATCATACCGCCGATTTCTTGTTATGTTATTGGATGGTTTTATTAGACCGCCTATCTCTTATTATTTTCATGGTTGGCTTTGCCGCCTACTTTATTTTATTTTACTATTGTTGGCTTTGCCACCGATTCTATTTCATTTTATTTTGTTATGTTAATTAATTTTCTACCTTTCATTTTTTTGCATAAGTTAATCTTGTAAAATGTGAATTTTGATATATTGTAGACAATCTTTGGCACAATAAATGCTTGAATCAATCTTGATTTATTGTAGACAATATAATGATTGGCACAATTTATGCTTGAATCCATTTACAAGTTATCTTATGCATCTTTGTATTTTTAATCTTGTAAAGTGTGAACCTTGATACATTGTAGACAATTTTTGGCACAATAAATACTTGAATCACTCTTGATTTATTGTAGACAATATGATGATTGGCACAATGTACGCTTGAATCCATTTTACAAGAATGTTTTAATTATTAGAAAGGAGGTAAATATAATTCATGTATAAACAAAGTCGAGCTTAAATTAACATATCATCCGATTAGAACTTTATTCGTGTAAAGATTCTAATTGAGTAATAAAAGAGTTAAATTTATTTTTATTCGATATACCAAGAGTGGATCTCCTAACCTTAGCATGCTTCTTTACCTTGAATACATCTTCATTTAATTTCAGTATATTAGTTCTTTGCATATTTTGTTCAATATTCCTCTCACAAAACGAGACATCGGGAACTAGGTTAGAAGTATTTATTTCGGATCTATATTAGAATTTTCTCTCAATTGGCAATCTCTGTGGGATCGACCTTGCATACCACTAAATCTATACTCCAATAGATTCGTGCACTTGCGAGTTTTAATTAAAACAACAACAATGTTAAACAACATCAATTTCCACCAGATGAGGATTTGCCACATGAAGAACCCATTAATATGGAACTCACTAAACAAGTAGTAGTAGAGCCAATTGGTTAAGAAATAACTACTACTAATCAAGAAACAGTGGTACCAAGGAGATATTTAAGAATCAGGAAACCATTAATTTTTAGTGATTACGCTACATACCTCTACAAAGTTGATTGTGATGTTGGAACTAAAATGATCCAAATTCATTTTCACAAGCCATGAGTGAAGTAACTTGCTTACTATGGTATAATGCCATGAAAGAGAAAATGAAATCTATGGCTAAGAACCAATTCTAGGACATTATCAAATTACTAAAGGGAGCGTCCATTGTGGGATGCAAATGGGTTTTTAAGACAAAAAAGAATTCCTCTGGTAATGTTGAAAGATATAAAAAAAGACTCGTAGTCAAGGGTTTTACTCAAAAGGAAGACATTGATTACCATAAAAAATTTTCTCTAGTTTTCAAGAAGGATTCATTTAGAATAATCATGGCCTTGGTAGATCATTTTGATTTAGAGTTATATCAAATAGATGTGAAAACAATATTCCTAAATGGAGAACTTGAGGAGGAGGTATACATGCATCAATCTAAAGGCTTTGAAAGTCACAATGGTAGTCACTTAGTTTATAGATTAAAGAAATCCATATATGGATTAAAACAAACATCCGCCAATGGTATACTAAATTTCATGATTGTTCCCTCTTATATTTTTATGGAGAATATCATTGATCAATGCATATACCTTAAGATTAGTGGAAGCAAATTCATATGTTCAGTCTTATATGTAGATTATATTTTACTTGCAAGCAGTGACTTAGAGTTTTTGTGAGATACTAAGTTATTTCTTTATCAAAATTTTAATATAAAAAATATGGGTGAAACTCTTGTGTCATTGGCATAGAGATTTACAGAAATAGATCCTTAAGGACATTAGGAATATCATAGAAAGCCTACATTGGAAAAGTTTTGGAAAGATTTAGGATGAAAGATTATTCATATATAATTGCTCCTATAGTCAAATGAGAGAAATTTATTCAACTTTAGTGTGCCCCAAACATATTGGAAAGGAGATAGATAGAAAAAGTCTCATATGATTCAGCAGTGGGAAGTCTGATGTATGCACAAGTCTGCACTAAACTTGATATTACCTTTGTAGTAGAGGTGTTGGAAACATATCAAAGTAATTCTGGAATGGAACATTCGAACGTTGCTAAGAGACTTATGAGATATTTGCAAAGAACCAAAGACTACAAACTAACCTATAGACACTGATTATTTGAAAGTGGTCGGATATTCAAATTTTGACCATGAAAGATGTATGGACTCTTTAAAATCTAGTTGAGGATATGTTTTTCTACTAGTTAGTGGAGCTATATCCTTAGGAAGTAAAAAACAAAGTCTTTTTACTTCGTCCACAATGGAAGCAGAGTTTGTTGCATGTTATAAAGCGACATCACAAGCAATATGGTTAAGGAACTTTGTATTTGACCTAAAAGTTGTTGAATCTATTGAAAGGCCACTAAAGATTCATTGTGATAATTCAGTTGTTGTATTCTTTGTAAAGAATAGCAAAATTGGAGGTTGAACCAAACTCATTGATATAAAGTACCTAATGATCAAAGATAAGGTCAGGGACAAAATTGTTGACATTGAGCATATAAACACCAAGTTAATGATTGCAGATCCTTTTAACTAAAGGCATGTTGGATAAAGAATTTAAAGATTATTTAGAAAGTATGGGGCTTATTAGCTTAAATTGATTAATGTATTGTATTTTATTTAATGTTTAGTCATTGTAAAGACATGAAGTTATAAATGCATTCAAGTTTTATGGCTAAAATTTGACATGCTTTGATCAATAAAGCTAGAACCAGAATGAACTCATAATAAGCAATTCATAAATATTAATGCTTATTTAAAATAATTGTATATTGTAATACATGGAAGAAAGTGTCTTATTTGTGAGGCATGACTGCCATGATTCATGTATTGAGAGTTTTAAGTAATAATTTCATAACCAACAAGTGACATTAAGAAAATTTCGCCAAACTAAAGTTTGTCACAAGAGTTTTATCTGATAAAGCCATGTGGACCAAATAGAGTAATGTAAGCCACGTACTAATTTTGTTAATCAATAACAAATAATAATAAATAATATCTTATCTACTCAGAAGTGATCCTCTAATCTTAAGGGATAAGATTATCATATAGTTGAGTAGTGAAGAATGTTTCTGAATGAATATTCCTTATTTTGGTTATAGATAGTAGCTATCTTGATGGTATGAGCTATAACATTCCTAGTATAAATAGGACAGGGTCCTTAGCCTAGTTCACACTTACTCATATGTATATTTTTCTAAGTTACCATCAATCAGAGAGTTCACTAGTGAAAATATGCTATAAGCACTCTGTATTTTTGGAGTCAATGTAGTCTAATTCCTTGGAATTATTTTGAAGAAAAGTGATCAATTTTTAATTAGTTATAGCGAGAGGTATTTATATTTTCTTCTTCTACTGTGTGAGTGTACAATAAATGAATTGATTGTGTTCTGTATACTTTAAAGTATCTTTCAAATAAAGATACTTGGGAATGAGGTGACTTAAGTTGTAAATATCCTCAAATAAAGACTGAATAACCAAAATCAAAGCAATTTCAATGAATAAAACATCACTACATTCTTGAAAACTCAAAACTACACATTATATAATTTTCCATCAAGCAAGAGAAACAATATGTGACTAGAAATCTTAAACTTCCAAATTTGGTAATTACTACAACAAGGCCATGTTCTCAAATGTTTTCACCAATCAAAACCCAAATATATTATAAGTATAATATTACAAGGAAAATCATTATAATAGATTGAAAACTAGAATTAAAGGAAATAAACTATTTCACTTTATTTTATGTTGTCCTTGCATAAAGCTATTGGATCTTCACAATGGTACATAATCTCTAAGCATAATGGTGTGCAATGGTTCATAGTGGTGTTAGTAGTGCAATAGGTTTCTCTGGTGGTCTGGAAAAATGGTTCTCCCTCCTCTTCCTCTTTCATGTTTTCTCTCCTTTATGAGCTTCCTGTGAGATGAACAATGCTAAAATGCTTTGCTATATTCTTAATGCAATAGTCACTAAAAGTTAGTAAAAATAAACGCCAATCAAGACACTATTTATACACCAATTTTATTTATTTTAATGGTCAGATGTAACCATGGTTAATAAGTCTTTTCTATACAATTAGTAATGGTGGTTGAAAATAGCTCGTTAAAAATACATGCTTCTCTTGTAGTGTAATCACGTATTTGAAATATTCTTATTTGTGTCGCATGTCATCGTATATTGTTATACTTAATATTTGATCTTTTCCTTTGGCCTACGAGAGAAACTTCATTCAAATCAATAAAAGAAAAACAATAATAGTTCAACAGGACAAACAAAGCAACAACAAAAATAAAAAACTAGAAAACAACATAATCAACAAGGACAAGTGAACTAATGCTAAGAAGGTTTTCAGCTAATTCCTTTACGATCTGTAGGTAAATCGATAGTTAGGGTAGAGGCAAAGGCACCCAGCCATGGGGGTAAATCCTCCTATCGATTAATTTGGCAAGCTAATTAACTACCAAATTAAAGTTACGATAGATCCAAGGAATGAAAATACTTTTGAAGCCCCTGCTAAGATGCTAGATATCTTCTATAACAATGAAATAAAACCGATTCATTATGGAGTGAGGCTTTTTAGTAGCTAAGATAAGATCTACACAATTAGATTCAAATATAACATTATTCATGCCAACACTCTTATGAGTGTTGTAGTGTTAGTTAAAATCTTACAACTATGTTAGTGCACATATCACAAGAATTCAACAAATGATTAAAGGACTACCTTCCATAAGGAACCAAATATAATCGATACAAAGTGCTGAAAATATCTCAATAATCACTCAGAGTAATTAAGGATAGTTGAGTAAGCGTACCTAAAGATTTCATAACTTGAGAGACAGATTCACAACCTACTAGACCTCCTTAGCTTTTCAGAGAGAGTACAGAGAGAGATGGATGGAGAAGATAGAGTAGTGTGTATTATGGTCTAACTTATAACTAATCTTTATGCACGATGTTTCAACGTGAAAAAGAATCAGTCAAATAACCACTTTAAATTAATTAAATAAATAATTAATTATCTCTCTCTATCTGACTCAATCAACTTTTTGATAGGAAGAAAAATTGACACCTAAAAAGTTGTAAGTTGGATCTTTGCTCAAATGTGCTTTCCTGTATGATCCACCTATCACAGTCCACACAAGACCATAACGGCCCAATCCATTCTGGGCTTAATAATTAATTAAATGATAATCCACTATTTATAAAATATTTCAACAATCTCTCACTTGGATTGCATTAATTAATTATTTTGAAAACATTATTAAGCCACTAACAGAATTCAACAAATGAAACTTCACAAAATCATTGGATCCTATGGAAAAGCAAGTGATATCGGATACAAATATAATGTTCCATAATCTGAATAGAACAGAGTATGTTATTTTATTTTCAACTCAGTTCAGTAAGCAAATAATACAAAGTCACTGATTCCTATAGGAAAACAAGTTAGATGTATATATAAATTGTATCATAATAAAATCATTTAATCCTATAGGGATACAAATGATATAAAACTCATCAAACTGAACTGAACAAAATTTGTAAGAAAAATAAAGTAAATAATGGACATGATACCAAATATTTCTCAAACTCCTACTATACCAGGACATCAAAGGTATTCACAATACCCATACAAGTTACATGATTTCGAAAAACTTCTATGGATAAGCCCTTAGTCAATAGATATGCAAGCATCTACATACTGGGAATGTGAATTATACGAGTCTAAGATTTTAAAATTTTTTCTTTCACAAACATGAGTTTGATATCAAAATGTTTTATACGACTCGAATTCATATGGTTATTAGCACAGTACACCAAAGACTTATTATCACAATAGATGGTTAGAGGACGCGATATTAAATCAATTAAGCACATGCCAAATATCAGCTTCCTCAACCATACAGCCTAATGTGTGGTCTCAAAACAAGTGATATATTTTGCTTTCATAGATGAGACAGCTATAAGTCTCTGTTTTACACTTTTTCAAGAAATAACTCCTCCAAAAATTATGAAGATGTAACTAGTTGTGGACTTACAATCATCTAGACAAGAGCCGTAATTAGAATCTGAATAGCCAATAACCTCAAAAGGATATGATCCTATATAAGTCAACATATGATTCTTTGTATTATGAAGATACCTCAACTTTTTTGGCAACTTTCTACTGATCCATGTCAGGATCACTCAGGTATCGACCAAGTACACCAATGGCAAAGGCTATATCTAGACGAGTACAAACCTGGACATATATAAGGCTACCTACGGTAGAAGCAAATTGTATATTTCTCATTTCAACCCTTTTCTTATCATCCTTAGAACACTACAATTTCGATAATATTTCACCATTCTTAATAGAAGTAGGAAAGGGAGAACAAGACTCTATTTTGAATTTCTTAAGTAATCGCTCAATGTAGGTTGCTTGTGATAAACCAAGAGTGCCACGAGATCTATCACAATGAATTTGTATCCCAAGGATGAAAGAGACTTTACCTATATCTTTCATATCAAATTGACACGATAATAATTACTTTGTCTCATTGAGAAAACTCATTGAATTGCTTGCTAACAAAATATCATCAACATTAACGACCAAGATTACAAATTTAATTCCATCAAATTTTTGATAAATGCATTTATCTTAGACATTCTCAATAAAACCGAGTGAAGTGATCACTTCATCAAATTTCAAATACCACTACTTGAAGGCTTACCTTAGCCCATATATAGATTTCTTCAATTAGCACACTAAGTGCTCTTTACCAGATTCAAAAAAACCATTAGGCTGGGTTATGTAGACTTCTTTATACAAGTCTCCATTCAAAAAAGTAGTCTTGAAATCCATTTGGTGAAGTTCAAGATCAAATTGTGTGACTAGAGCTATAACCACTCTAAAAGAATCCTTTGTGAAAACTGGAGAGAAAGTATTTGTGTAATCAATAGCTTCTTTTTAGTTGTAGCCTTTAGCTACAAGTCTGACTTTATGTTTGTCAACTTCACCTGTAGATCCTTGTTTAATTTTAAAAACCCATTTGCACCCTACTGACTTAAATCCTTTTGATAACTCTTCAAGTTCCCACACATGATTGCGATACATAAAGGTATTTTCTTCATTTATAGCCTCTAGCCATTAAGAGGAGTGAGTACCCAATATAGCTTTTAGGTAAGATATAGGATCTAAATTATCGACAAAATTTGAATCATATTATTGTAGATGCACCATGTAATAACTAGTAATAACATACCTACAAACCCTTCGAGATCGCCTTGGTTCCACAACCAGCTCCTCATTACCCTTGAAAGGTGGTTCCTCCTCACATTCATCTTAATCCATAACATTATTTCTTTCTGCTGAAGAGGGTGTCACAATAAGTATAAGTAAAATATTGCTTTCATATCGTAAAGAGATAGACCCAGGCATAGAACTCCCGCTTGACAAGACATCTTCAAAGAAATATTGTAGATCTGACTTGATGAACCTGGTAGTGAGATCTCGACAATAAAATTTGTACCCATGAGAACTGATGCAATACCCAATAAATAAATCGGTAATGATTTTAGAATAAAGTTTTATCTGTTGTGGATTATAGGGTTTTACTTGTGCTTTACAACCCCATACTCACATATGCTTCTAGGTAAGGTATAAGGTCTAAATTATCAACATTTGAATCAAATTCCTATAGATTCATCATGTAATAATTGGGAATAGTATACCTGCGAACCCTTTGAGACCGCCTTGGTTCAACAACTGTCTCCTCATCACCCTTTAAAGGTGGTTCTTCATCACATTCATCTTGATCTACAACATTATTTCTTTCTACTAAAGAGGGTGTCACAATAGGCACAGGTAAAATATTTCTTTCATCTCATAAAGAGATAGAACCTGGCAGTGAGATATGGATAATAAAATATGTACCCATGAGAACTGATGTAGTACCCAATAAAGAAACCAATAACAATTTTGAAATCAAACTTCATCTGTTGTGGATTGTAAGGTTTTACCTATACTTTACAACCCCATATTCGCATATACTTCAATGTGGGAGTCTTTTCAAAATAAAATTTATAGAGACACACTCACAATCTACTAAACCCTTTTAGCTTGTTTAGAGAAAGTACAAAGAGAGATCGATGGAGAAGAGAGAGTAGTGTCTTTTGTGATTTGGTTGAAAACTTAATCAAGTACCAAATTTCAACCTCCTAACTTTATCCAAACAAAAGATTATCTAATTAATGTGCAAAACCAATATGCACACTAAATAAACTAAAATAAAACATGATAAAACCCAAAAAAATATACAAGGGAAAGAAAACATATGAAATAGACGCAAGATTAAGATAAAAGGAGAGACAACTAGAGCTTTTCCAAGCCTCCCCTTTAATTTTTAACAAAATCTTGACTCTCCTTACAAATTAATGAATTTCCCCTTACCTTGGTGCCATACTAACCCCTTTTAGGTCTAGAAAACTTGTCCTTAAAGTTGCCCTTAGTTTTCTATTTATATTGAGGTCAAAAAATATAGTTTTATCAAGATTAGATGTAATAACATGAAAATTATGTATTTAATGAAAAATAATTAAATTAAATAACAAAAAAGAGATTAGTGAGAATTTAAATTTTTTTAAAGAGTTGTAAGGGGAATAGAGATTAATAGGAAAATTTGAAATTTACTTGGAAGACCGTGAGGAGAAAATTTCAAAAATGCCCTTAGAAAGTTCGAAATTACACTTTTGTCCTTTTTCTTTCTCCCCACTCTAGGAGCCTTTCTCCTCAAGCTATTCATACTTGTTCCCCTTGTTTTGCAACCTTTATAACCCCATTTTGCAGCACAAATTCCACTTTCCTTAGCACCTCTCTCTATCCATCAATTTCTCTCTCTACCAACTTGCACCTATATTGACACTTTTGTGATTTTCACTCATATTAATGATCAAACTATGTCACTATGTTCAAGGAGTTCAAGACCTTTAAATATCCAAGAAATTTTTTTATCAAAACCAGATCAATTCGTCAATTGAAACTAACAGCCCAAAGTGATCAAAATAATCCCTTTTTCATTCGAGCACTTTCAAACCTCCATTTTTGACACCACCAGTACCTTGGATTGAAAACAAGTAGATCTATACCTTTGGGTAGTTACCATTACCCAACTAGGCCAAATAATTGAGAAATCATAGAAGAGAAAGAAACTCAATTTGACTAATCTTGAATGCTTAATCTCAAAATTTGACCCCACAACGAGAAACAAAAGTGACAAAACCTTATGATATGATGAAGACACCACAATCAGTGATGGAAGATCTAATTAATAAGTCAGGTGTGAATGCCACAGAGATTTCTAATAAGTTCAAATAGTTCTTCAAATAACCAAAAAGAAACACTCTAAAATTTTATGAGTCATAATATAATGTTCCATTAATCATTCATGCATTTTTATATGCCAATGTACATTATAAGTTCTAAACAAACTCAATAACTTAAAGTCTTACTCTAACTAGGTGATCTAATCATTAATAAATTAAGTAATCTAATTTGAATCAAACTACATAATTCTTATCTTATTAGAATGGATAAGTTTATTATTAATAAATTAGGTAATCTAATCCTAGTCAAACTAAATAAATAAGAATAATAAAAATGTAGCCCTATATGTGACCCATATTCAGCCTTTAGTCTTCTTGGCTCTAGGCCTATATTAAACATTTATCCTACTTCTCTTGAAGTGTCTTCAATTGTCAGTAAGGTAGATGAGTCTATTTCAAGTCTTTTAGCTCTTACACAAGTTAAAGGCCCAATTGAAGGTATCTCATTGTCTTGGCTTGAATTTTGGCTTTCTATGATCATGTCATCCTTCCCTGGTTGAGAAGGCTTTGCCCTCAAATCCAAGTCATCTTCATCTTTCAAATAAGGAGAAAGATATCTTATGTTGAAAGTAATTGAAACTCTATAGTTACCTGGTAATTCTATCTTGTATGTCTTGTCATTTATCTTTACTATAAATCTAAAGGGACTATCAGACCTTGGCATGAACTTGGGTTGTCTTTTGTTTGGAAACCTTTATTTTCAAAGATGGATCTATACTAAATTTCCAAGGGCAAATTGAACGAATTTCCTCCCTTTATTTACAACCTTCTTATAGATTGAGTTTCTCTTCTCGATTTTCATTTTAACATTTTCATGCAACTTCTTAATCATCTTAACCTTCTGTTTTCCATCCATACACTTTTGAGGACCAAGTGGCAATGGTGCTAAATCAAGTAAGGTTAATGGATTAAATCCATAACCCACTTCAAGAGAATGTTTAGTAGTGTTATGCATACTTCTGTTATAGGAAAATTCAATGAATGCCAAGCATTCATCCTAATTCTTCAAATTCTTACTAATCATAGTTTTAAGCAAAGTAGAAAGTGTACGGTTTATCACTTTTGTTTGCCCATCAATTTATGGGTGACAAGCAGTGCTAAAAAGCAATCTTGTGCCTAATTTTTGCCTTAAGGACTTCCAAAAGTAGCTAAAAACTTGAGTCATTATTTGAAACAGTGCTCTTTGGAATGCCATGGAGTGATACAATTTCCCTGAAAAACATATTTACAATATGCGTAGCATCATTGAACTTATGGCATGGAATAAAATGAGACATTCTTTTAAAATTGATCCACAACAACCATGACAAAATAATTTCCCATCTGAGTTATAGGTAGTCCAAGCATGAAATCTATGCTTATATCAACCCAAGACATTCACTCATAAAGGCCATGCCTTGTTTTGAATATTGTTTTCCACTCATTGCCTTCCTTCATTCGAATTTAGTGATAGCCACTCTTCAAATCAACTTTTAAGAACAACTTAGCACCATGTAGCTCATTAACCATGTCATCCAATCTTGGAATTAGATAGCAATATTCGATAGTGATCTTGTTAATAGCTTTATTGTCTACACACATTCTCATATAACCATCCTTTTTGGGTACTGATAAAGCCGAAACAGAACATGGACTCATAGATTCCCTCACATAATGTCTTTTAATCAACTCATCAACTTGTCTTTTAATTTCTTTTGCCCATATTGGATTCATTCTATAAGCAGGACGATTAGGCAAAGTAGCACCAGGCACCAAATCAATTTGATGCTCAATCCCCATTAAAAGTGGTAATCCCTTAGGTAATTCTTAAGGAAAAACATCTTCAAATTCTTTCAATAGTTTCTTAATGTGTAGAAATACTTCATTTTCTAACTCTAGCTACAACTCCTTAAGTATTAGAAATAAAATGATGATGCCTCTGTTCAACATTTTCTTTATCTTATTTTTAATAGCCAAGCAACTTGTTTTCTTCTCTTCTTTTATTGCTTTCCCTTGTTGTACTTGTATTGGCTTAAGTGGTGCCAATACAATCCTCTTTCCATCCTTCTCAAAGGCATAAGTGTTTGGTAACCATCATGAAGTGTTCTCCTATCAAATTGCCATGGCCTCCCTAGCAATAAATGTCTAGCACTCATTGGGACGATGTCACATAATACCTCATCTATGTAATTCTTTCCAATAGAGAATGGAACCTTTACTTGTTTCATGACTTTCACTTTTTCCTTATCATTCAACCACTGCAAGTTGTATGGAAAGGGGTGGTTAATGGTAGCTAGATTCAATTTTTCAACTAGAGTGGTGGAAGCAACATTAGTGCAGCTCCCGCTGTTAATAATGACACTACAAACTTTGCTTTCAACAATACACCTCGTAAGGAAAATATTCACCCATTTTTCTTCCTTTACTTTGGTTTGAATACTCAAGTCATGCCTAATAACCAGAATTTCACCCTCATATGTATATTTGACAAATTTTTCTTTATTTATATACTCATTCCTTTCATAGTACTCCAAAGCTCCATCATCTTCACTCTCTATCTCCCTTTCTGTCTTCTTCAAAATCATCACCCTTTGTTAGGACATTCTGAAGCATTAAAGATCTCTTATTCTTCTAGAGGGATGGTTTTCTATTGCTTTCTCCCTCTCCCTAAAGTTGTTAATTCTGGTTGCACCTTTCTTCTCTATTCCCTTCCTATCCTCTTTGGTAGTTTTTACTGTGTTTGGGAAAGTGTTTGGATTGGTTTTCCCTCCACAGGTTTAATCACTCCAAGGTTCCTCCCATACACTCTTTTCTTCTGCCTTTCTAGTTTTTTGACTAATTTAATTACATCTTCAAGGAAAACATGATGTTGTAACTCCACTATATTAGCAATTTCTTTGTTTAAGCCACCTAAAAGTCAAGATATGGTTTGCTCCTGTGGTTCATTTAGCTCACACCTAATCATCAAGGTTTCTTATTCCTTCACAAAGTCTTCCACGCTCGTACCCCTTTGCGTCAAGCTATATAGCCTAAAATAGAGTTCTTGTCTGTAGTAATCAGGTACAAATTGTTTATGTATGAGTATCTTCATTAATCTCCAACTTCATGCCTTTTTATAGCCCAATGTTCAATATAAGTTTTTAACAAACTCAAAAACTTAAAGTACTACTCTAACTAGGTAATCTAATAATTAATAAGTTAATTAATCTAATCCTAATCAAACTACATAATCCTTATCAAAATGGATAAGTTTATTATTAATAAATTAATTAATCTAATCCTAGAAAAACTAAATAAACTATAACATAAAAAATGTAGCCTTAGATGTGGTCCAAATTCAGCCTTTATCTTACTTCTCTTGAAGTGTCTTTAATTGTCAGTAAGGTAACTAAGCCCATTCCAAGGCTTTTAGCTCTTGCACGAGTTAAAGGCCTAATTGAAGGTATCTTATTGTCTTTGTTTGAATTTTGGCTTTCTATGATCACAATATCTTAGGAGTAAAAAGCCCCAGAAAAATACTCACAAGCCTACACATGTTGCCTCTTTCCTTAAGAGATGGCTTCAAGCACATTGTGCATCAATGTAAGTATAAGGCTCATTTTTCCTATTAACCTAGTTTAATTGAATTTTTGACCAATAAGTGTTGATCGTTGACTTTTGACAGCATTGATTGATGACTTTGATAGTTAATTGTTGACTCTTTTGTTGCGTTTGACTAGAGAATTAACCAAGTTCCTAGAGCTCAATTTTAATGAATCATACCTCTTTATCTAGGTTTTTATCCTCTAAAGCTTTTTTTAGGTTATTTTGGGATAACTTAGTTTTGAATTTGTCCTAATGTGGAGGACAACTTTGAATTAGATAGTCTTGTGAATAGATAATGCTTGCTATAATACGTTTTATTTCTCTTTATATTTTCAAATTATATTTCTCATGTTGCAGTTTATTTATTTATCATTTGATCATATCTATTTCAAAAAAAATATTGAACTCCTAAATTGTCACATTTAAAATAATATAGTTTATATATGCTTATACTTTGAGAAATAGGTACTCTAAGACAAGTAATTTGTTTGGAACTTTTGTTTGAATAAGAATGTTATAAATGGAATGTATGTAATTGTTTTTTTTTTAACATTGGACGTGATACAATTAGAATTGTGAAATTGATTTTAAAATTGAGTAAGGAATTGACAATTTATACTTATTGATTTGATCGTAGTTTTTGTTGCTATTTTGGGCAAGTAATGACATAGAAAATTTGTTTCTAATATCTAATATAAATGGAATTGAAATTTTTTGAATATTAATATGATAAAATGTCTTGATCAATTAATGTAATAACCCTAAGTTTAAATTATTTTATTTTATTTTATCACATGGTTATTATGAGTATTAACAGATTAAAGATGTAATTGAAAAGTTTTAAGGATGCAAATGAAAACTTCTTAAGAATTTTAGGCCATAGTGTAAATAACCAAAATTTTAAGGGTATCCTCCAATAATTTGAATTTTCTAATTGGTCCCTTGTCTCTTTAAAATTCCACTTAGAAAAAAAGAGTGTAGAAAACCCTAGAACCCTAGTCCTCTTTTCTCTCTCTAAAATTTCACATTCTCTCACAAACCATTTTAGAAAAATCTAGGTTCAAGGACTTCTGAACTTCTATTTTGCAACACTACTGACACCATTAAATTCAGAACAACAAGAACTACAATTTTAGCTTATCAATTTTGCCTAGGATGGCTAAAAAACTGCTGGACATTAAAAGAGAAAACCCCAAAAAAAGGTGAGTTTCAAAACTCCTATTTAAAGTGCTCAAAATAAAAAAAAAAACTAATACCATAGATAGATGTTGTTGTTTTAATTAAAACTCGCAAGTGTACGAATCTATTGGAGTATAGATTTAGTGGTATGCGAAATTGATCCCACAAGGATTGCCAATTGAGAGAAAATCTAATTTAGATCCAAAATAAATATTTCTAACTTAATTGCCAAGATTTTCTTTTATGAGAAGAATTTTAAGCAAAATATGCAAGAAACAAAATACTGAAATTAAATTAGGAACGTATTCAAAGTGAAGAAACATGCTAAAGTTAGAGGATCCATTCTTAGTATATCAAATAAAAATAAATTTTAACTCTTTTATTACTCAAATAGAATCTTCACATAAATGAGGTTCCATTAGAAAGATATGTTACCTTAAATTCACTTTGGTTTACATTTAAAGTGTATTTGTCTTCTTTTTATTGTATTACTAATAATAAAACAACATTGAAAAATGGCTTTAAGTATACACCATGCCAATCTTTATATTGTCTACAATAAATTAAGAATAATTCAAGCATTTATTGTGCCAAAGATTGTCTACAATATATCAAGATTCACACTTTACAAAATTTAAAATGAAAAGATACAAAAGGAATAAAAACATAACAACATATAGGTAGCAGAGTCAATAATAATAATATAAAGTAGGTGGTAGAACCAGCCAATAAGAAATAAAATAACAACAGAGGGGCAACAATGACATTCTCTAAGAAAAAAATAACAAGAAAATAAATAACAGAATGGCAATAAAGTCATCCTTTAAGAAAGAAAATAATAAGAAAATAAATAACAAAGAGGCGACATAGCCATCCCTTAAGAAGAAAAATAAAAATAACGATAGAGGGGCAACAAAGCCATCCTCTAAGAAAGAATTAACATAAGAAAATAAATAAGAAGATAAATACAACATCAAATATAAACATTGAAATTAAGAGTTAGATAAATTATTATTTTTATACCAAGAGCTTCAACTTTTCACCTTAGTATTATGAGGTTAGTTCTCCATAATCAAGGTAAAAAAGAAAATTGAAAGTTGAAGAAGCATGATAATATTATGAAAGAAAGTAAATATACAAAATGTCTAAAGAGAGAAAAACATTACAAGCACTTAGAACTCTAACAAAACTTTCTCAACCTCACTCTCCATCCTCTCTCCTCTCTCTCTAGCTCTCAAGATGTCTCTATTTATAGACAAAACAAGGTGGGTAGGTGACAAAGATGGTGGGTAGCAAATTACACTATAGTTGACAAGTTGTATTGCATTATAAGTACTGACAGTAATCATAAGATATCTCCTTATTGTCCACCGACTTTGCTAATACCATCAACATAAAAGTTGTAGATATTTTCATTATCTTTTCATCCATATAAGATAGAGGAAAATTAGCCACGTATTGTGTGATGTATGGCCAAAATATTGGAGTAAGGTTAGGTTGGACTGCAACTACAAACAAGATTTATGCCCAATTTTAGCCCTCTTAATGTTCGCATTTACTAACCACTTGAACATTCAAGTTGTAAAAAATTGTGTTTTCTATTCACCTCCAAATTTTGTATACATTGAATATGTATTTTATTAAATAGGGCCCAAATCATACAGTAAGGTTGGGCTGGACTGCAATAGTAAACATGTTCTCTTCTAAATCAATTTTGGCCCTTTGGATGTCTGAGTTTGCTGATCACATAAACATGAAAGTTGTATGAACTTGTGTCAGCTATTCATCTACCAAAGTTTGTACATAATATATATGTATTTTCTGAGATATGGCCAAAATACTGCAATATGATCAAGTTGAAAAGCAAGCAGCAAACAAATTTTTAACATTGGTTGTTTTGCCTTGAATCTTTATGTTTCAATTCTTTTTAAAATATGGTCATAAATAAAAATTGAATTGATGCATGTATCCATTAGGATGCGTCTCAGAAGTCAAAAAGATAATGCTCCTTACTCAGTCATTCTTACTGAATTTATTTTGTCTGCTTGATTTATAAACATAATTCCCAAAGAACCATAATTTAGCTTTGATTCCTCCAATTGAGTTCAGTTTTTATTCTTCTCTCCTTCTATAAAAAATACACAAAACTAAGGACAAATAAGGACGATAAATGGTTAATTAAGGAAAAAAGATAAGATAAAAATATTTAATTTATGAGTATAAAACTCATTCATCAAATATCCACAAACTTAATCTTTTGCTTGTCCTCAAGCAAAGCACACAAACTTCAAAATTCAAAAGATGAGTGAGTGATGAGTTGTTTTTCTCTTACTAAGCATTCCTCAAGGATTTAAAATGTGCAACCAAAAAAATTATCAGAATCTCAAGGTTATGTAGAACTTCAACTCAAATACAACGCATAGTTTACTATTGAATTCCAAGTGTGTGTGTGTGATAATCTTATGACATTGGACTTTTTGCATTCAAATGAATTTATGTAATTATATATTTAAAACAGATATCCATATTTATGCATTTGAGACTCCATAAGCTTATTTTTCATGTCACTATCCACTAATGTAGACTAATTATAATATTTAATATCATTAAGACTTTCATTAGGCTTGTAATGTGTGACATAGGTTAAAGGTGGATAAAAATATACTAATGAAGACTCAAGTCACTCTACAACATAAATGATCATTTAAATTCCAAATACTTTTGATGTTATCATGTGAATTCTATCTCCAACTTTATTCTCATCCTTACGTTATTTGCTCATACTATATATATATATATATATATATATATATATATATATATTAAATGTAAACACCCCCAAACTTATTTATTTGGGAAGTTCTATTTTGTTTTCTTTTTTTTTTAACTCCTTCCATCCATCGTTGAACCATAACTTTTCAAATGATCATTCTTGTAAGTGAAAGGTAAGGGTTAGAAATATTTTTGTTTAAAAATTAGATAATAATATAGGTGTATAAGAAAAGATAAATATAGGCTCAAAATGGATTACTAGTGATGGCATAATGTATAGGTTGGTTTGAAAGGTTCAAGCGATTCCAACAATGCCTAATTCATTTCTTAAATGGAGAGTATTGTAGGATTTTGCCTCAAGTGACAATCAAACAAGTTCTAGAGTTTTATGAGATCACTAGTCATATTTGAATCACATAAACCCTCTCTAAATAAAAATTAGTCAAATGTAAAAGATTAAGTGCTCATGATATTAGGATTCTCAAGTAAAACATAAATCACAATAAAGTGTAGGTTCACACATAACACTTAGAACTCGTCTATTTTTTAAAGATTACAAGCATTTTAAACCATTTTTATCATTGGTGCTAGTTTTGCCTAATCCTAAAACATCACTCAACTTTTTTTTTGAAATCTAAGTGCTGGAAAGTATACAGAGATAGGAGGCTAGGTACCCATGCCTTTTTTTGATGAAAAACAAACACAAAACAAACAACAAAGATTGAAAGAGATATTACCTGGAAGAAGATTTAGGAAAAGATGAACCTACAACAAACTAAACAGAAAAATAAAAATTTATTCAATTAAATAAAATGTGTTACAGATAAAAATCCAAGTCCAATTTGCACTTTCTACGATTGTTTGTCGTTCATTCTATTTGAGTTGTAGCTAGATCAGGAACAAGAACATATGCTTGTAATGCACCAATCAACTCATCAGCATTTAAGGCCGAGATGAGATTCGTCGTGTTGAGTGTGAGATAAACCTTTGTTCTATAGTTTGATCAAGAAAAGACAATAAACCATCAAAAAAATAATTAACATTCAACAGACCTATGGGTTTGTGGTGGATATTCAGTTGTGCCTAGGAGACTATTTGAAAATTTTTCTCTAGAGTACCAAAATACTTGGTAAGGCAATGAAAGCATCAGCGTTGCTCATCATTCTAGCAATGCACTCATGCATGGAGGCTACTCTAAATTCTTTCTTAATTATTTTTTTGATAATGTTTGATACAGTTAGAACTATAGGAATAATACCAAGAAATTGACATTCTCCTACATGTGCAGCTGCAGACACACACCCCATTAATCAATGGCTACCTCCACCATAGACTAAATAAATTTTTCTCCTGACTAGTACAATACCCAAATTTTGTGCTGCTTTCACATACTCTCCATTTTTTTCAGGACTCAGAACACAAAAGACAAAAATATTTCAAAATTGACGAAATGTGATTTCCTCCATATCTGCACTCATCTTAACTTTGAGTATGAAGATAAAGATAATAATATGTGTATTTATAGAACTCAGATAAGGGCATACTTATAGTACCTATGCGAATAAGACTGCAGCATAATTACAATAACCATGTGAGTAGGCCAGTGGATGTCAGCTAAATTAAAGGTAAAAAATTCAAAAATGATGGCACGCATGTATATGTACAGTAGTTGTGATTGTGGCTCACATCTTCCTCTGATTTTACTTATAGTAATGGCTTAAATGCCCTCTATGGGTTGAGGATATGCTTTCCATCCAATTTTCTTATAAATTGGCAAATATGGTCTTTTAGCGTTAGATTCCCAAGACTGTATCATCTTTTTTCTTTTTTAAAATAGGGTAATAAACTAACAATCCCAATATGCACAGATCTATTAGGATACGTTTCAAGAGATGTTGGATGAAAGTCATCGTCCAATAACTCCTTACTCAAGCCATCACTAATGAATTTTATTTATCTTCTCAATTTACATGAACCCATCCCAAAGAACGGCAACGTGTATTGTAAGTTTCATGTCCATATTTGTAGCAAACACCCATTCTTTCAGCTCTATGATTTTTAGCAAAAATGCTTTTTCCTAGACCAGGCATGTAAGAAATGAAACCATTTGTAGACTCACCTGATAATTGTACCTTAACTTCAATTAACCAACAAACATTAACAGGTATTCCCATGTTCATAATCAACCTCAAACTTTCATCCCGTGCTTTATAAGTTTTCATCAATGCATTGGATGGAAGAAAAGGAAAATGATTTTTCAAGTTTGCAAGTATATCTTCCATTCTCAATTTTTTTATTTTTTTTTGAAGAAAGATCAACAACAACAAAAATAATGCAAACTAAATAAAGAAAGATCTCACCTAAATAGCGTGCGTAGCAACTTTTAACAAAGGAAGAAAATCAATCCTGGTTGACAGGATCACTCAAAAGTGTCTCCTCTACCTCTGGGTTACATAATTTCAAAAATGATTTCAATCTTTGGCCATTGACTTTAAACACATCATCATTTTCGAGATTTTCAATCTCTACTGCACCATGTGGATAAACAGCACGAACAATGAATGGGCCTGACCATCAAGAACGTAGTTTCTCTGAAAATAAATGCAAACAAGAGTTATATAAAAGGAGCTTTTGACCTGTATTAAATGATTTTCTTAAAATATTTTTGTTATGAAAAACTTTCATTCCATCCTTATACAATTTTTCATTTTCATATGCATCATTCCTTATTTCTTCCAGTTCATTGAGTTGAAGTTTCCTGTGGGAACCTACTTTGTCAAGAACAAAGTTAAATTGTTTGACAGCCCAATAAATTTTATGTTCTAACTCAACAGGTAAATGACAAACCTTTCCATACATAAGTCGGTATGGAGACATTCCAAAAGGGGTTTTAAAAGCAGTATGATAAGCCCATAAAGTATCAAAAAGTTTCGAAGACCAATCTTTCTTACTTTGGTTAATCGCTTTTTTCCAAAATATTTTTAATTTTTCTATTTGAAATCTCAACTTGACCACTAGTCTGAGGGTGGTATGGGGTAGCAACTTTGTGTGTGATGCCATATTTCTTCATTAAATGCTCAAAATTCCTATTACAAAATTGCTTCCCCCCATTACTAATGATAGCTCGTTGATATGTTTATAATTAAGCATGATTTTAATACCTTTAAACTTACTTTTTGTTTGATTTAAGTAGAATATAAACAGAAATTAATTGAGTTTTGTATTTTTTGTTTTAGGAAGAAGAAATAAGAAAAGAAGAGGAAAACAGAGAAGAAATATGGAAAAATGCTTATTTTCGACCCTTTGTCACTAATTAAGCCATGTTGCTCTCATTTGAACTCCAATTGAGATTATTCTAGCGGCTATGGAAAGAAAAGACATAAAGCTACAACTTTTGTGTTCAACACTTTGGAAAATTTTGGACATTTTTGGGCGCACCGTCATTGCATATTTGGAGGGCTGTGGCACACCTCGACACAGGCTGCCCAGAAGCATCAAGGGCCATGGCACTCGTCGTCGTACCAAAATGCTGAAGTTACGATTTTTAGGTCTTTTGGCTCAAATTAAAGCTCGACGGGCTGAGATTTGACCTAGAAACACTTCTACTTCAAATAAGAGGAGTCAATCTATAAAAAGGAAAGGAAAGCAAGCATCAAGGGATCATTCAAGCTCTTAATTATCTTCTTTAATTCATCTTTAGATTTTCTTATGGCTCTGTGCGGCTGATTTATTTTTAATTGGTAAAGAAAGATTGAAACCTCAAAGGATCATTATGCATTAGGAGATTTGGAATAAATTTTATTAGTTCAATCTTAATCGGGTATTGATTATTCATCTACTCTTCTCTTTTCAATGATTATTCATATAATTGTTAGGAAGGCCTACTAGTATATTGTCTGTTTTAATCTACTGCTGAATTAGGTTTTGAACAAATTCTTCATTATTGTATTCATGAAGCAAATAGGATTAAGGACTTTAGATGATAAATCATTAACCCTATGATGAATGATAAACTAAATTAGATATAACCGATATGTTTATATTTTTTTAGCTCTATCAGTTTCTCTTGCTCTTCATGCAATTAATAGGTTAGACTTTATTGATGTGTTAAAAGATATCTTATTAATTAGGGTTTAATTGATGCGATTGTTATTAATTTACTAGACTTAAGGAGGAATAGGGATAGAATCTCAATGGTAGATATTTGATTTGAGATTGATTATTTTGTCAATGATCAATGCAACCCCTTGACGGTGGATATTAACTGAAGCCAACGCCTCTCTTATTAAAGAGTCATTGGTGTAGTCTCTGTGGGATCGACCCTTACTCCTTCGACTACAGGTTGGTTGAGAGGTAAGGTATCAATTTGGGGGTACCTGCAACAGTACGCACTACCCATGGTGTACCAAACCTCGAAAAAATGTTTTCTTTCAAAAAATTTACTACAATCTTGTGATCATTTTTCTTACATGCAAGAGCCTCTACCCATTTTGATACATAATCCACAGCAACAAGTATGTATAAATTGCCAAAAGAATTAGGAAAATGACCCATAAAATCAACTCCTCATACATTAAATATCTCAACAATAAGGATAGGAGTCAAAGGCATCATATCCCCCCATGAGATACTGCCTAATTTTTAACAACGCTCACAAGAACTACAATACAAATGGGCATCTTTGAACAGTGATGGCCAATAAAAGCCACATTGCAAGACTTTTGCAGTAGTTTTTTTAGCACTAAAATGACCTCCACAAGCATGATCATGACAAAAAGAAATAGCACTATATTGCTCGCTCTCAGGAACACATCTCTGAATAATTTGATCAAAACAATAATTTAACAAGTATGGATCTTCCCAAAAGAATTTATTTACTACTACTAAAATTTTTACCCAATCTTGCTTACTCCAATGTGTAGGCATTTAACCTGTGGCAAGGTAATTAGCAATGTCAACAAACCAAGGTAACTGAGAAATAGACATGAGTTGCTCATCTAGAAATGAGTCTCCGATAGGCAAGTTGTTGTCACCCGATTCAACTATCAACCTAGATAAGTAATCAGCCACAACATTTTTAGATCCTTTCTTATCTTGAATTTCTAAATCAAATTCTTACAACAGCAGTATCTATCTTATCAAACGTGCTTTAGTATCCTTCTTAGAAAGAATATACTTATTTGCAACATGATCTGTAAAGATTACAACCTTAGATCCTAATAAATAAGATCTAAACTTGTCTAAAGTAAATACCACAGCTAGTAACTCTTTTTCTATTGTCAAATAATTCAATTGAGCATCATTAAGAGTTTTACTAGCATAGTATATCACATAAGGAAACTTTTCTAGACGTTGACCCAAAATAACTCTAATTGTATAATCAGAGGCATCACACATGATTTTAAATGGAAGATTCCAATTAGGTGGTCTAATGAAGGGTGTAAAGGTGAGTAAGGATTTGAGCTTCTCAAAAGCTCAAAAGAATTTTTCATCAAAGATAAAAGGTGTATCTTTGGTAAGTAAATTACACAAAAGTTTAGAGATTTTACTAAAATCTTTGATGAATCTGCAATAAAACCATGCATGGCTTAAAAAAGAACGTACCTCTTTCACTGTTCGAAGAGGTGGAAGATTGGAAATCAATTCAATTTTGGTTTTATCTACCTCAATCTCCTTATTTAACACAATGTCCCAAAAAAATTTCCTTTTTAACCATGAAATGACATTTTTTCCAGTTCAAAACAAAGTTCTTTTCTTTACACCTAATTAAGACCAATCTTAAGTGGTGTAGACATTCCTTAAAGCTAGACCCATACACATAAAAATCATTTATGAATACTTTCAAAAATTGCTCTACCATGTTAGAAAATATGCTTATCATGCAACGCTGAAATGTAGCAGGTGCACTGCACAATTCAAATGGCATTTGACGATAGGTAAAGGTTCCAAAAGGACAAGTGAATGTAGTTTTCACCTAATCCTCGAGTACAATGAGAATTTGGTTATAACCAAAATATCCATAAAGAAAACAATAATATGCATGTCCAGCCAACCTCTCTAGCATTTGGTCTGATGAGTGAGTTTTATACTCATAAATTAAATATTTTCATCTTATCTTTTGCCATAATTAAGCATAAATCTCCCTTACTTGTCTTTAGTTTTGTGTCTTTCTTACAGATGGAGAGAAGAGTAGAAAATGGACTTAATCGGAGGAATCAGAGCTAAATTGTGGTTCTTTGGGAATGATGTCTATAAATCAAGCAGATAAAACAAATTCATTAAGGATGGCTGAGTAAGGAGCATTATCATATTGTCTCTTGAGACACATCCTAATGGATATATGCACAAATTTATTCTTGATTTATGATCACATTTCCAAAAGAACTAAAACACAAAGATTCAAGGCAAAGCACCCAATGTTGAGAATATGTTTGCTGGTTGCAGTCCAGCCCAACCTTGCTGTAGTAATTGGGCCATAGCTCCGAAAATACATATCCAATATGTATGAAATTTGGTAGATGTGTAGAGGACACAATTGGGTATAACTTTCATGTTCAAGTGGTCAGACAATTCAGACACTAGAAGGGCCAAAAATGGGCTAGAATCGAATCTTTCTTCTGCTGCAGTCCAGCCCGACTTTGCTCTAGTATTTTGACCATAAGTCACAAATTACGTATCCAATTTGTCCACAATTTGTCTTGCCGGAAAGCTAACGAAATTTCCTACAACTTTCATGTTGAAGAAGTCAGCAAATTCGGCAGATTTCAAGACGATATTCAAGGCTCAATTTCGGTGCACATGATGGAATCCAAATTGTCAACTTTGTACAAATTTCTACCTAACAATTTTGACAATTACCACACCTACCACACTTAATTGTATCTATAAATAGAGGACTTAAGAGGTGAGTTAGGGAGTTTTTGGAGAGCTTTGGATAGAGCTTGGGAAAGCTTTGTTGGAATTCTACGAACTTGTAATGTTATTCTCTCTTTAGACATCTTGTATTTTTCATTTTCTTTCGTAATATTATCATGTTTCTTCATCTTTCATTTCACTTTCTTGCCTTGATTATGGAGAACTAATCTCCTAATGCTAAGGTGAAAGGGTGAAACTCTTGGTATGAGAATAATAATTTATCTAACTCTTAATCTTAATGTTTATCTTTGATATTGTATTTACCTTCCTATGTCTTTTCTCATAATTATTTCTTAATGGCTGGTTTTATCATACCGCCGATTTTTTTTGTTATGTTATTGGCTGGTTTTATTAGACCGCCTATCTGTTATTATTTTCATGGTTGGCTTTGCCGCCTACTTTATTTTATTTTACTATTGGATGGCTTTGCCACCGATTCTATCTCATTTTATTTTGTTATGTTAATTAATTTTCTACCTTTCATTTTTTTTGCATAAGTTAATCTTGTAAAATGTGAAATTTGATATATTGTAGACAATCTTTGGCACAATAAATGCTTGAATCAATCTTGATTTATTGTAGACAATATAATGATTGGCACAATTTATGCTTGAATCCATTTACAAGTTATCTTTTGCATCTTTGTATTTTTAATCTTGTAAAGTGTGAACCTTGATACATTGTAGACAATTTTTGGCACAATAAATACTTGAATCACTCTTGATTTATTGTAGACAATATGGTGATTGGCACAATGTACGCTTGAATCCATTTTACAAGAATGTTTTAATTATTAGAAAGGAGGTAAATATAAGTCATGTATAAACAAAGTTGAGCTTAAATTAACATATCATCCTATTAGAATTTTATTCGTGTAAAGATTCTAATTGAGTACTAAAAGAGTTAAATTTATTTTTATTCGATATACCAAGAGTGGATCCCCTAACCTTAGCATGCTTCTTTACCTTGAATACATCTTCATTTAATTTCAGTATATTAGTTCTTTGCATATTTTGTTCAATATTCCTCTCACAAAACGAGACATCGGGAACTAGGTTAGAAGTATTTATTTTGGATCTATATTAGAATTTTCTCTCAATTGGCAATCTCTGTGGGATCGACCTTGCATACCACTAAATCTATACTCCAATAGATTCGTGCACTTGCGAGTTTTAATTAAAACAACAACATGGTCCATAAAGGGAAGTGGAAAATGGTTTTTCCTTGCAACAGCATTCAACTTACAAATATATCCTATGACTCTCTTGAGGTTTTGGCATTGTCCTCTAAATATATCCTCATTCTTGATTATAGTGGGAATTAATTTGTTATCATCATTCTTGATTATAGTAATGCCAGACTTCTTATGGACTACTTGAACAAGACTAACCCATGTACTATCAGAGATCGGGTAAATGACACCCACATCAAGAAGTTTAATCACTTTAGCTCTCACAACTTCTTTTATATTTTGATTCAGACGTCTTTGTGACTCTCTTGAGGTTTTGGCATTGTCCTCTAAATATATCATGTGCATGCAAATTAATGGACTAATACTTTTAATATCTACTATTGTCCACCCTATGGCTTCATTATGCTTATTGAGGACTTTTATGAGTTCAACTTTCTATTTTCTATCTAAATCAGATGCTATGATGACAGGCAAAGTCTCAGAAGGTCCTAAAAACATATATTTCAAAGAATTTGGTAAATGTTTCAATTTTAATTGGGGTGATTTCTCTACAAATAGTAGTGGAACAGACTCAGAAGTTGAAACTATTTCTTTTTTGGCTTTCCATCTATTAATAACCATTAGTGGGGTGGTCTCTAATAAAGAGTTTATCCCACTAACTAAACAATCCTCATCTATGTCCATGTTGAAATGAGCCAAACATTTTTCTAGATGATCATTACCAAAAGAGTCTAAAAATGAATCACTAATTGAACTTCCAATCAGGTTGACTTCACACAAATCATCCATGTCCGTAGGTTGACAAGAGACATTACTAACATTGAGTTCCACAATCATATTTCTAAAAGACAAATTCAAAATTCTATTTTGACAATTAATGATTGCATTAGAAGTTGCCAGAAATAGTCTACCCAAAATAACTAAAATTTGTGTATTCGCATTCTCAACAGGTTTAGTGTTAAGAACAATGAAATCTACTAGAAAGTAAAATTTATCAACCTTAATGAGAACGTCTTCTATAATACCTCTAAAAAATTTGGTAGACCTATCAGCTAACTAAAGAGTCACTAGTGTAGGTTTTAGCTTTTTTAACCCAATTTTCTCATACACAGAGTAAGGCAATAGATTCACACTTGCTCCTAAATCAAGTAATGCTCAGTTAATCACATGGTCACCTATAACACAAGAAATTGTAGGACAACCAAGATATTTATACTTGATAGGAGTTTTTTGATGCATTATGGAGCTCACTTGTTCAGTCAAAAATGCATTTTTCAGAACATTGATTTTCCTTTTCACTGTGGAAATATCTTTCAAATTTTTTGAGTAAGCAAGTACTTGTTTGATAGCATTAAGAAAAGAGATGTTAATGTTTATTTGCATAACACCTCTAAAATATCACTATATTGAGTATCTTTCTTGATTATTGTAAGTCTTTGTGGGAATGGAGCTTTGGGGGCACAAGGAATATGTTCACTTTTATTCTCACTTGAGTCATTAATTTGTGGTTCATGCTGACTCTGTTCTTCAGTTTCTGGCATGTGAACTTGATTATCAATTACTTTTCCATATCTACGGGTCGTTACAAACTTCACTTTTGTATTATGATTTTTTTATGATCCTACTTCAAATTAACCCTTAGGATTAGGAATAGGTTGACTAGAGAATTTCTCTTTCCCTCTTTCTCCTACAGCATTGGCTAATTGGCCCAATTGTGTTTTAAGTTTTGAAATTGATTAAGTGAGAGATTGTAAAACTTATTGGGTCAACTGCTTGAACTGTTGCAAGGTATCCTTCAAAAAAAAATTTCTTTATTGTGGTATCCCGAAAGGAAGAGCATGTTGAGGAACTGGAGGCTATAAATTGGGAGGGGCAAATTATTGCTCACCTTGATTCATTGAAGGCTGATTTTTCCTCTATGAGAAGTTTAAATGATTCCTCCAATTTGAATTATATGTAGGTGCAAATGGGCTATCTTATGACTTTCCATAAGATTGAAGAGAATTAGCTAACTCAGAGAATGCCTCTTGGTAAATGGTGTGTAAGCTAATTCTCACAGAGACTGAAATTACCTTATGTGATTGAGAAAATGAGGGATTGATAATTTCAAATAAATAAAAGTAAACAATAATAAAAGTAATGAGGAGAGTAATGAATAATAAAGGTGTTGGTTTTGGTTGGTATCCACCATCAAGGAATCGCATTGATCATTGACAATATAATCAATCTATAATTGAATATATATAATTGGGCTTTTATCCCTATTTCTCCTTAAGTCTAGTAAATTGATGACAATCACATCAATTAAACCCTAATTAACAAGCAATCCTTTAGCACATTGGTAAAGCATAACTTATTAATTGCATGAAGAACTAGAGAAACTGATGGAGCTAAACAAATATAAACGCATCGGTTATATCTAATTTAGTTAATTATTCATCATAGGGTTAATGATTTATAATCCAAAATCGTTAAACCTATTTGTTTCATGAATACAATAATGAAAACTTTGTTCAAACATAATTCAGCAGTAGATTAAGATATACAATATACTAATAGGCCTCCTAGCAATCATATGAATAATCATTAAGAAAAGAAGAGCAGATGAATAATCAATACTCAATTAAGATTGAAATAATAAAATTAAATTCAAATCTCACAATGCATAATGATCCCTTGAGGTTTCAATCTTCCTCTACCAACTAAAAATAATTCAACCGCGCAAGACCATAAGAAAATTTAAAGAAGATAATTAAGAATTTTGATTCCTCTCTGATGCTTCCTTTCTTCCCTTTTTATAGATTGGATGCTCTTCAATGAAGTAAGGATGTTTCCAGGTCAAATCTCAGCCCATCAGCTTTATTTAGAGTTAAAAAACCCTAAGAATTGCGAATTTAGCATTTTGGAGCGACGACAAGCACTGCGGAGTGCTACACGAGTGCCGCGGCACTTTAAAAACTCACTGACGGAGCGTCGTGGCACCTGAGCTATCGCTGGGGTGCTCTGCTTCTGATGCTCGGGCTCCGCGGCCCCCGGTGCTTCTGGGCAACCAATGCCGCGGCGCGCTAGGGAGTGTCATGGCCCTCCGAATCTGTTATGATGCAGCACTCTATTGCAATTGCCACGGCACTAGGAAAATCCCAAAATTTGCTAATGCACCAAACATAAAGTTTGTATGTCTCTTCTTTCCAAGACCACTGGAATTAGCTTAATCCGATCTAAATGGAAGGCAATATGTCCAAATTAGTGACCAAAGGCCAGGATTCATCCTGCTTCACTATTATTCTAATTTACGAGCTCTGTAACGCTATGAAATCTTCTGATTTTGACAAAGTGTTCAACATAAACATTGTAGATAATTGTTTTATCGTTTCACAGCCACTTGAATCACTTTGATTGATGCTCATATTGGGGAGATATGTTTTAAACAGTGCTGAAAGATCTGGAATCACTACAATTCAGCATTTTTCCATGAATTTCTTATCTTTTTCTTCTCTTTTCTTCTTCCTTTGTTCCTACAACACAAAAAAAAACTAAGCTAATATCTAATCATATTTTACTTAATAAAAAGTAAGTTTAAAGGTATTAATATCATGCTTAATTAAGATCACATTAAATACCTCTACACTCAACCTTTTGTTTGTCCTCAAGCAAAATAATCCCTAAAGACGAAAAACAATAGTCAATATATGTAGTGAGTGTTAAGCTTACCAAACGTTTACCTCATAACATGAAAATATACTCGAAAAAAATTTTGGAAGGTCATAATCATGTACAAGATTAACACAAATACAATCCATTATTTTATCCTTTTGAATCCCGTGTGTGTGTGTGTTCTTGGGTCAATAAATTTTTTTTTACCCAGATGAGTTTATATATCCCAAAATTTTGGTTGTAGATCTCTAATTAGTTTAGGATTTCTATATGCTTATTCTTCATGCCACTCTCCACTAATGTAAGCCAAAACTACCTCTAGGATCAATAGAACTTTATTTAACTTGTAATGTGGCCAGGGCATAAGGTAGGATAAAGGATATAAATTTAGGCTTAAGCACCCAACACTACATGATTAAATATGATCTATTGAGCTTTTTTTTAAATTCGGAGAGATTTTTCTCCCATACTCATTTTCTTGTTTCAATTGAATTTAATCCATCATTTTCCTCGATTCTCTAAAACAAATTTCCATAACATTTGCTTTTGTCCTCTTTGGATTTTTCTTCTCTTTCCTTTGCATAATTATTTTTTTTTTTGCATAATTCTTTTCATTTCTTTGCTCCACCCTTCCACCATTTTGTAAATAAAACTCTACAAAACAAGTATCCAGAAAAATAATCATGGAGTGAGTGAATAGTATCAAAAATAAGGATATTCATATAAAATTTGGTTTTTGGCTCATTTGTGGTTTTTAGAAGGAAAAGTTCATTAAGTTCAAAATAGAGGAACTAAGGATATTTCATTGCTTAGGTTAGGCTAGCAAGGGTCAATCTCTCAAATAATACCTAAATCATCTCCTAAATAATAGTATTAGCCTAAGATTTCGCTTCAAGCAGCATTCAAATAAGTTCTAGAATCCTATGGAGATCAAGAAATATATTTGAATTATATAAAATTTCTCTAAGTAAAAGATAAATTGAATGCCCAAAGTTATTGTGCAAAAATATTTCAGGATTCTAAAGTCAAAAGTAATAAATTGCAAAATGGATAAAATTGCACACAACCATGAATGTTCTGCATTTTTCAAGAGCTAAAAACAATTTGGATAGTCATATCATTGGTTGTGTTGGTTGTGCCTAACATCCCAAAACATAAATTGAATACTTACACAATCACTCAACTTGCTAAATGCAATAAAAGTGCATTAATAGTGAAAATTAGAAAATTGATGCTCATAATAGGGTCACAATTATTCATAAAAATATACTTCTACCCTCACAATCAAACTTTGTTTTGTCCTCAATGTAAAAGAAAGATAAGAATTAGGGAAGGATATAGCAAAACATATGAGTTAAGTGAACTTCCCTGAATTTGTTTAGGTTAGAATGAGCGTGTTGCATTACTGGACCCTGAATTTTTTGCTTTACACCCTTTATTTTTTTTTTTTTTACTATGTTGGGTTGCCTCCCAATAAGCGCCTTTGTTTAATGTCGTTGGCTTGACTCAAAGCTCCTTATGTCATTCAAAGATGATCCTTGATCTCCACTTTGAATTTGCTTTCCATTGGATTTGCAGAATTTTGAGGTTCAACTGTATCATAAGGGGTGAAATTAGCATTAATCAAAGATTTACTTAAATGAGAACTCAACTTACCTAGAAATAACTGATATCATGAGTAGCTTTTGGTATCCAATTTAATTTCATCTTTTGAGATTCTGCCAAAGCATGGGGTAGCTTTCCTCTATCTTTGAGTAGGGCATATTTATTTGAGCTTATCACTGAGGGTCGTTCTCCACTGTATATGCCCTTTAAGTGGCTAGGGAGTCTCTTTAGGCCTAGATCAGGATACTGCAAAATAGAAGATACATGTATCTTATTAGAAATTGGTAACAACATAGATAGATCCTTACCTATTTTCTGCACTTTTGGTGCTTCCTTTCCTGTTGTAATTTTCTCTTAGAATTTGGCATTCAAGGTAGATTCCACAACCTCTTTCTTAGTATGCTTACTAGTGTAAACTTCAAAGTCATCTTTTTCATTCAGTACAAATTTTTCCTCTTTTTGCACTAATGATATTGGGGCTAGACTTTCAATTTCTAAATTTTGAGCCTCTAGCCGACTGACTGTTGTTACTAGTTGGCCCATTTGATTTGTTAAGTTTTGAATGTTGGCCCTTACCTCTTGTTGAAATTGATGAGTATTATGTGCAAGAGATTTAACGATTTCTTCTAAAGAACTACTTACCTGAAAATCCTGATATCCAAGTTGTCTAGGATAATAGGCATGTTCTAAAAATTTGTAAAATTTTGTTCTGCAAGACTATTTTGTGCATTCCTATATCTGAAGTTGGGATGATCCTTCCATCCAGGATGATACATGTTTAAATAGGAATCATACCTCACTTGTGGTGGTCTAGGGAAACCACTGACCATATTTACCTGCTCAAATGATTCTTCATAGAAAGTTGGGTACCTATTAGAAGAATGCCCTATGACTGGATGATTTCCATACCACTTCTCTCTTTGCATATTTTCTACACGTTGACAAATAAGAAAGGTTAAATTTGCAAGTTGTTGTTCAAGGGAGGAACTACATACCTCACCAGCATGTCTTAATGGAGAGCCCAGCCTAATGCCAAATTGTTGAAAATTGGCTGCCATATTCAAAGTTATGAACAAAAAGAAAAGAAAAAAAATCACAAAAGGTAAATAGACACAGTCCCCGGCAACGGCGCCAAAATTTGGTGCATACTGTCGCAGGTACACCCAAATTGGTACCTTATCTCAAAACTAACCTGTAGTAGTGGGAGTAAGGGTTGATCCCACAGAGACTGGAATTACCTTATGTGATTGAGAGAAGGGGGATTGATAATTTCAAATAAATAAAAGTAAACAATAATAAAAGTAATGAGGAGAGTAATGAATAATAAAGGTGTTGGTTTCGGTTGATATCCACCATCAAGGAATCGCATTGATCATTGACAACATAATCAATCTATAATTGAATATCTATCATTAGGATTTTAACCCTGTTCCTCCTTAATTCTAGTAAATTGATAACAATCGCACCAATTAAACCATAATTAACAAGCAATCCTTTAGCACATCGGTAAAGCATAACTTATTAATCGCATGAATAACTAGACAAACTAATAGAGTTAAACAAATATAAACGCATCAGCTAATCTAATTTAGTTAGCGTTAATTATTCATCATAGGGTTAATGATTTATAATCCAAAATCATTAAACCTACTTGCTTCATGAATACAGTAATGAAAACTTTGTTCAAACCTAATTTAGCAGTAGATTAAGACATACAATATACCGGTAGGCCTCCTAGCATTCATATGAATAATCATTAAGAAAGAACAGTAGATGAATAATCAATACTCAATTAAGATTGAAATAATAAAATCAAATTCAAATCTCACAATGCATAATGATCCCTTGAGGTTTCAATCTTCCTCTACCAACTAAAAATAATTAGTCGTGCAGGTCCATAAGAAAATCTAAAGAAGAATTAAAGAAGATAATTAAGAACTTCGATTCCTCTCTGATGCTTCCTTTCTTCCCTTTTTATAGATTGGATGCTCTTCAATGAAATAAGGATGTTTTCAGGTCAAATCTCGGCCCATTAAGCTTCATTTAGAGTTAAAAAAACCCTAAGAATTGTGAATTCAGCATTCTAGTGTGGCGATAAGCACCGCGACATGCTACTCGGGCACCGCGGTGCTTCAGAAACTAATTGACGGGGTGCCACGGCGCCTAAGCTAGCGCCAAGACGCTTTGCTTCTGACACTCGGGCACCACAGACCTCTAAATTTGCTATGACGCAGAGCTGCGGTGCCCAACAAATCCCAGAATTTGCTAAAGTACCAAACATAAACGTTGTATCTCTATGTCTCTTCTTTCCATAGCCAATGGAATCACTTTAATCTCATCATAATTGAAGGAGATATGCCCAAATTAGTGACCAAAGGTCAAGATTCATCCTGCTGCATTGTTATTATGATTTGCGAGCTCTATAATGCTATGTAATCTCCCGATTTTGACAAAGTGTTCAACATTAATGTTGTAGATAATTGTTTTATTTTTTTATAGCCACTTGAATCACTTTGATTGGAGTTAATATGGGGGAGATATGTTCTAAATAGTGCTAAAAGGTTTAGAATCACTTCAATTCAGCATTTTTCCATGAATTTCTTCTCTTTTTCTTCTCTTTTATTCTTCCTTTGTTCCTACAACACAAAACACAAAACTAAGCTAATACCTAATCATATTTTACTTAAATTAAACAAACATTAAGTTTAAAGGTATTAATATCATGCTTAATTAAAATCACATCAGTAAGCTGGTATGGATGAACAAGATTGTATAGTGTAAGATGTACTAGAACATAAAGCACATGCTTCATTCCTAGTATTAGTAGAAAAGTTCAGAGTATGGCTTAAATTCAAAGCTAATACATTTCTAGTAAGATTGGCCAAGGCAGCTCTGACATTTGTATCATTACTCACTTCATAAATTCCTCTTCTTTTGAGGGTTTGAGACTTTCTATCATTTGGATTAATGCAGTTCCAATATTGAGAGTTTTCATATAGACACTCTAAGGATCCCTAAGCTTTAGCCTCATTTAACTGTAAAAACCTTCCACCATGCATACTTTGGATCATTTGACGATTTGATGGAGTCAAACCGTCATAAAAATAATTCACGAGTCTCCGAGTTTCAAAACCATGATGAGGACACTTCAAAAAAAGGTCATTAAATCTTTCCCAACACTCAAAAAATTGTTCACCCTCTTTTTGAAAAAAAATTAGAGATTTCTCTTCTTAGGACATCCGTTTTAGACATAGAAAATTTTTTTGCTAGAAACTTATTTACTAATTGATTCTAACTAGTAATAATTCCTGTAGGATAGGAATTCAACCAGGCTTTAGCTTTATCTTTCAATGAAAATGGAAACATACTAAACTTGATTAACTCATCATTGAAATTTTAGAAGTGAAATGTTGAGCAGATTTCAAGAAAGTCTTTAATATGCATGTATGAGTCTTCTCTCTCTAATCCATAAAATGATGGCAACAGTTAGATTATGGCTAGTTTAAGGTCAAAGTGAGTTACATTAGATTGTGGTAACACTGTAAAAAATGGAGTACTAGCTATGACACGTGAGAAATATTCCATAAGGGTTTTCTCGTGTACAACTTGTTCTTCTATTTTTTTATGGTGTCCAAACAAAGTCTGATGTTCCAATTTTAAAATCAATGCGTGATCCTAAACTTTTCCTAACCAAACGCTGATCTTTATCACGTTTCTAGGCACGCATAAACTAAAAGAAAAACTATAAACAATTATTTCTAATAGCATACAATATAATTACAAAAGAGGATAATTTTACAACTTAATAACATATATATACAATGTTAACTACAAGTAACAAAATGCAAATACAACAAAAAGAAAAAAAATCACAAAATTATGTAGCAAAGAAACAAAATTATCTTTTTATTTTGAGTGTTAGTAATAGTGGTTGGTATTCAATTAGTGAATTTTTAGAAAAGTGTGGAGGAGTCATAATATTCTCACTTAAAATCCATACTCCTTAGGAATTTGTATTCTTGTTCAGAATCAACTAATTTTACACACCCAAATTACCACACAAATTTTTAATAAATACTTTTTTCACAAAGAAAATTTTCTATACAAAGAATAAATAAATATTCTAAATAATAACAAGTGGAAGAATTATACTTACCTGAATCTAATTAGCTTTTCTGTCAGAATCCCCAGCAACGTCGCCAAAAACTTGTTTTTTGTTAAAACTCACAAGCGTACAAATATATTAGAGTATGGATTTAATGGTATGCGAAGTCGATTCCACCAGGATTGCCAATTGAAAAAAAATCTAATTCAGATCCAAAATAAATATTTATAACCTAGTTGCCAAGATTTTCTTTTGTGAGAATAATTTTAAGCAAAGTATGCAAGAAACAAAATACAAAAATTAAATAGGAATGTATTCAAAGTAAAGAAATATGTTAAGGTTAGAGGATCCACTCTTGGTATATCAAATAAAAATAAATTTTAACTCTTTTATTACTCAAATGGAATCCTCACATAAATAAGATTTCATTCGAAAAATATGTTACCTTAAACTCACTTTGATTTACATATGAAGTGTATTTTCCTTCTTTTTATTGTATTACTAATAATAAAATAACTCTTATAAAATGGATACAAGTATACAACGTGCCAATCATTATACTGTTTACAATAAATCAAGAATGATTCAAGCATTTATTGTGCCAAAAATTGTTTACAATGTATCAAGATTCACACTTTAAAAAATTTAAAATGAAAAGATGTAAAAAGAAGAAAAACATAACAACAGATAGGTGGCAAAGTCAATAATAATAATATAAAGTAGGCGGTAGAACCAGCCATTAAGAAATAAAATAACAAAAAAATAACAATAGAGGGGCAACAAAGCTATCTTCTAAGAAAGAAAATAATTAACAGAGAGACAATAAAGCCATCTTCTAAGAAAAAAATAAGCAAAAAATAAATAACAGAGGGGCGACAAAGCCATCCTCTAAGAAAGAAAATAACAAGAAAATAAATACCAAAGAGGCAGCATAGCCGTCCCCTCAGAAGGAAAATAAAAAATAATAATAGAGAGGCAACAAAGCCATCCTCTAAAAAATAATTAACATAAGAAAATAAATAAGAAGATAAATACAACATCAAAATATAAACATTGAAATTAAGAGTTAGATAAATTATTATTTTCATACCAAGAGCTTCACCTTTTCACCTTAGCATTATGAGGTTAGTTATCCATAATCAAGGTAAGAAAGAAAATTGAAAGTTGAAGAAGCATGATAATATTATGAAAGAAAGTAAAGATGCAAAAAGTCTAAAGAGAGAAAAACATTACAAATACTTAGAACTCCAATAAAATTTTCCCAAGCTCACTCTCCATTCTCTCTCCTCTCTCTCTCTAACTTACAAGATGTCTCTATTTATAGACACAACAAGGGGATAGATGATAAAGATGGTGGGTAGCAAATTACACTATAGTTGACAAATTGTATTGCATTATGAGCATTAAATGTAATCGTGAGCTATCTTCTTTATATCCACTGAATCGGCCAATCCCATCAACATAAAGGTTGTAGATATTTTCATTATCTTTCCATCCATATAAGGTGTAGAAACATTTTCCATGTATTTTTTAATTTATGGCCCAAATAATGGAGTAAGGTCAGCTTGGATTGCAACAACAAATATGATATATTCTATCCCAATTTTATTCCTCTTAATGTCCGAATTTTCTAACCACTTAAACATAAAAGTTGTAGAAACTTGTATTTAATATTCACCTACCAAATTTTATATGCATTGAATATGTATTTTCTAAAATAGGACCAAAATACTACAGTAAGGTAGGGTTGGACTAAAACAATAAACATGTTCTCTTCCAGCTCAATTTTGGCCCTTTGAATGTCTAAATTTGCTGATCACATAAACATGGAAGTTGTATGAAATTATGTCAACTATTCATTTACCAAATTTTGTACATAATATAAACATATTTTTTGAGATACAGGCAAAATACTGTAATAAGATCAAGTTAAAAAACAAGTAGCAAACATATTTTTAACATTGAGTGTTCTACCTTGAATCTTTATGTTTCAATTCTTTTAGAAATGTGATCATAAATCAAGATTGAATTGATGCATATATCCATTAGGATGCGTCTCATGAGTTAAAAAGATAATGCTCTTTACTCAGCCATCCTCAATGAATTTATTTTGTCTGCTTGATTTATAGACATCATTCTCAAAGAACCACAATTTAACTTTGATTCCTTCAATTGAGTCTATTTTTTATTCTTCTCTCCATCTGTAAAAAATACACAAAACTAAAGACAAATAAAGAAGATAAATGCTTAATTAAGAAAAAAAATAAGATGAAAATATTTAATTTATGAGTATAAAACTCACTCACCAATGGATTAAGGAGGTGTAAAAACTTTGGGAGCCAAAATTTCATAACCAGAAACCTTCCTTAGCCACCATATATACGCCACGTGCCACTCTCCTTGGTGGCACTTAAAGTCCACTCGCAATAACCCTCCCGAAGTGTGCATCGTGAGAAACAATACCTTGTTTCATTGACCAACATTGGCTAACCTCCTAGATTTTTTTTCACTTTTAGAGTCATTTATTAGGTTTTTAGACTTTTCAAACTTATTTTTGGGATCCTTTTTGTTATAATCTCTATGGAAAAGTGTCATAGGGAAATGGTTAATTTTGAACCAATTATTAAGTTAGTAGATAATGCATGTTGTAACATGTTTTAATGCTTTCTTTATTTCTATATCACATTTGACATATCATATGCTATTGTGACTACTTTAAAACTTTTAGAATAGGAATAATTATTAAAATTATTGTATTTTTCTAAATTAAGTACTGATTTTCATTATATAGTATTACATTGTTTAAATATTTTTATTTTAGAGTTCTTAAGTATCTTGGGACAAGTCCAATTTCTTATACTCTTCATCACATTATGTAAGGAATGAACTAAATTAGTATTGAGATTTTGAATATGTTTTGAAATTGGTATTTTGATGTTAACTATTGAAAGTTAGATTAGGACATTAATACATACATACATACATACATATATATATATATATAGATGATTTTCTATTATTAGCAATATGAGGTCAGAATTTGTTTAGAAATGTTGTCAACATGTTATAAGTTTGAGATTTTGAATATGTTTTGAAATTGGTATTTTGATGTTAACTATTGAAAGTTAGATTAGGACATTGATACATATATACATATATATATATATATATATATATATATATATATATATATATATATATATATATATATATATATATATATATATATATATAGAAGATTTTCTATTATTGGCAATATGAGGTCAGAATTTGATTAGAAATGTTGTCGACATGTTATAAGTTTATGGTTTTAAAGAAACATATTTGGAAATTTTGAAATTATACTATAACGTGAGAAATTTTACTAAAAAGGTGATTTGATAGAAATTATATGTATGCTGGCAAGAAATATTGTTTTGTACAATGGATTTGATATAAAGTATGGCCTATGGAATAATATTTTGTGAACAATGTTACATACTATTAAATAAGAATTTCCTTATTTTTATTGAAATGTAAATTCAAACTTCATATAGCATTTTCTTTTGAGGTGAATCTTATTCAAAAACACTTTTTTAGTAGCAGTAGATGCTAACTTTGGTACACCTTGAAACACTAGCTAACAGGGAAGGTGGTAAGCAGTGGAAGACTATGATTCTTGCTTATGAGAAGGGATGGTGGTAAGTAGTGAGAGATTTTGATTCTTACCTACAGTGAATAGGAATGGTGGTAAGTGGTGACTATAATTCCTTCCTAAAATACTAATTAATGGATATCTGGGCGAAATGCCTAATGGACATGTGGGTGTGATGCCTAATGGCTTATAGGTTATTTGCCTTGCGGATTAGTGATTACCCTCTTTTGTTGTGTGTTAGGGAATAGATTATGGTTCAAATGTAAAATCCTCTTAGGTACATTTAATTTAAATTATTATATTTTATTCCACCTGTGATAAAAA
This sequence comes from Gleditsia sinensis, assembly GCA_037074535.1. Taxonomy (NCBI): domain Eukaryota; kingdom Viridiplantae; phylum Streptophyta; class Magnoliopsida; order Fabales; family Fabaceae; genus Gleditsia; species Gleditsia sinensis. The sequence continues at coordinate 6,075,440 of CM073475.1, read as the reverse complement.
AAATTTGGGAAATATTTTAAATTTTCTACAGACAACCATTTAGTTATTTTATTTACAAATTTATAAATTCTTGATTTCTTTGATTTCTATTAAATTGATTTTGTCACTATTATATTTTTTGACTATAATCCTTTTCTTTGGTTTATAATTTTGATATAAAAAATTCATGCCCTTGAATTGTCTCATTTTGTTATAGTATATATTATCTACTCACTAAATTGTAAAACTAACACTTTTATTGCTCATTGTTTTCAAATAAAGATATAGAATCTGGTATGTCTTCCATGGTCAAGTAAGTGGTTAGGCTATTCCTTGGTGAGCCCAACCTTGTTCTAGTGAACTTTACTTTATTTTTTGTTTGTATTATAAATTTGTACTCTATAAGTGCTCCATTTACCATAGACAAAATACTTACTTTCGTCTGTATATAGATGTGTTAAGTTACAATAAATGAATTTGAATAGTATATAGAGCATAACTCTCAAAAGTACATATATATTTGTATATGAATTTTGATGCATGTTCTGTTATTATGTTACATTAGATATTGGATTATGTTTATATCAAGTTAAAGGCTTACAAGATGAAAATATTCTCAACATCTATGCCACTTACATACTCCTGATTTTGAGATCATAACAAATTTGGTATCAAAGTTTTAGGTTTTTATGTAGATTAATGGAGTAAAGGATTCTTTAGTAAGATATTGATTATGGTATAAGCTAAACATACTTATAATCAATGTGCTGCTAAAGGTTCTATAGGATGTCATAAATCATTCTATTCATAGTCAATTTCTTTTGATTCAATATGAGAAAAATGTTGATAAACATTTTGAATTCTGTTTTGTTTAAATAATATAAAGATGTTGTGTAGAACATTAGCTGCTATTAGAGGAGCTACAGATTATGAGCCATCATTTAAGGCATCTGCTCAATCTATAGTTCCAATTTTAAGAAGCCATGGTAAATGAGCTGAGGTGCAAGAGCCACTAGAGTCCCTAGACAAAACGTATGGGACAATGTTCGTGATGATGCCTTTGAGGAAGGAGCAGTAACTCTTCATGATCCATAGATGAACTATGGTTGAAATGGTTGCTGGCACGCAAAGATTACAAAGAACTATGGAAACCATAGCCAGGTTGATAATAGAACAAGGTAGGAGGGATCATTAATAGCCAAAGACTAATACTATAGATCAAAGGAAAACATGATTAGTTGAATAAGACAATAGGATTGTTGGCATTAAAGTAACATTACTGTAGTCCTTGAAGTTTAAGCCGCCTACTTTCACTAGGTCAGACAGTCATAGCGAGACCCACAAAAATTAGTTGATACTATAGAAAACATTTGTAAAGCCTTTGGATGTTTTTGTAGAAGATCAGTAGAACTAGTATCTTTTTAGCTATTAGATGTAGCTTAGACTAGGCTCAACACTCTAATGTAAGGAAGAGTGGCTACTTCCCCACCAATGGAGTGGAAAAATTTTAAAAAGCATTTAAGGAGTGATTTTTACTTGAAAGTATTAAAGATATACATGTCAAAGTTTTTTAAGAGTTAAGGCAAACATCGTGTATAATAGTCACATAATATGATGTCCGCTTCACACAGTTATCTTGGTATACACCACATTTGGTCCCTACCTAAAGGGAAAGAATTAAAAGGTTTATTACAGGGCTGGTACATCTATTATTTAAATCAGTAACTCCACAAATGAAGCAGTTTCTAACTTATGCAGTTGTTTTAGATTATGCTATATTAATTGAAACAAGGGAATTAGTTGTGATTGAAAGTCAAAAGAAATGGAAAAAAGATCCATATGATAGTTCTCGAAGAGAGTATAATCCCGTTGTTAAAGGACCCATACTTTAAAGTCAACAGTGACCATTATAAATAAAATTTAAACTTAAAGCTAAGCATCAGCTAATGATAGTAAATAGAAATCAATTTAGAAAGGAATCAAACAAACTAGTCAATAAGAGCCAAGACAAACCTATCAGTATAGACCATTATACCCTACATGTGGCAAGTTGCATTTAGGGCAATGTTATAAAGAGATAGTTGCCTACTTCTAGTGTGGGTAAGTAGGGAATATGAAAAAGAATTGTCCATAGTTATATGGTTCAAATTAGGGATCAATACAATTAGCCCTACTATCTACATCATTGGCAGCTCAGCCAGTTAAAGCAAAACTTGACTAAAAAAGCAATGGTAGTGTAGAAAATGGATCAGGAGGATAAAGACAAGGTCAAGTAGGTTAAGGTCAAGCACGAGTCTTTACATTAACATGACAAGATGCCCAGGCCTCGAATGATATAATGACAAGTACACTATCAATCTATTCCCATAAAGCACATGTATTATTTGATCCTAGTTCTATCAACTCGCATGTATATGTATATTTTGCTAAAAAAGTGGGTAAATATCCTATTTAGTTAGATTATATGTTTATTGTTGCTATTCTTATTAGTAAATCCTTTTTCATGGAAAATGTGTACAAGTCATGTAAAGTCTTTGTATAATAGAGAAAGTTTTGCTAATTTGAAAGTACTAGATATGACATATTTTAATGTGAAACTTGGTATAAATTGGTCAATATCGTGTCATGCCACCTTGGGTTGTCACTTTAAAGTAATTAAGTTTGACATCCCAAGTAAGTCATCTTTTCTAATTCAATGTGATCATATTGAGGCACCATGAAATTTTATTTCGACCTTAAGAGCTCGTAGATTATTATGAAAGAGATGCTAAGGATATTTAGCCATAGTTAGATATGTTGATATGTAATTCACCAATATAGGCCAAGTTTTAGTAGTTAATGAATTTCTTGATGTGATTCTAGAAGAATTATCTGGGTTACCTTTGGAGCGAGAAATTGGATTTGGGATTGATTAACTCTTAAGAACTTAACTAGGATCTATATCACCATATAAAATATCACCTACGGAGCTTAAAAAGTTAAAGAACTAATTACAGGACTTGTTAGACAAAGGTTTTATCTAACCTATCATGTCTCTTTGTAGTGCTCCAGTTCATTTTGTATAAAAGAAATGTAAGTCACTATGCATATGAATAGTTTAGCCCATATAATAGAACTAAAAAAGACCATTATTGAAAGTGATTCATAAGCTAAAAAGTAGTGGAATAAAATTTGAAGTAAAAGAACTTGGAGTATTGTTGGCCTATATGCAGCTTTAATCTTCTTTAATTGAACATATTAAAGTAGCTCAGAAGAGCAATGCATCTTATACAAGATATTGGATGATGTGAACAATGATAAGAATATTGAGTTCAAAATAGATCTTATGGACTATTGAGATGTGATAAGCGCTTATATGTACCTGATGTGGATGAATTGAGATAAAAAAATTTTAGAAGAAGCACATTGGCTTGCATACAACATTTATCTTAGATAAACCAAAATGTATAAAGATTTAAAAGAAATATATTGGTGGGATGGTATAAAGAAAGATATAGCTAACTCATTGCTTGACATATCAACAAGTAAAGGAAAAAAAAAATTCAAGTTACATTAATAGACAGCAATACCTAAATGGAGCACAGGATTACCACAACCTCCAAAAAGATTTGATTCCATATGGGTAATTGTTGATAAGTTGATTGAGTCAACACGTTTTTTGCCAAGGAAGATTATGTATAACATAGCTCAATATGTAAATTTGTACCTGAATGAAATAGTTAAACTTTATAGGGTGCCAACATCCATTATATCTGATTAAGGTTCACAATTCACAACTCACTTTTAGAGGATTTTTCAATAATCTTAAGGTAAAATGTTTGACCTTAGTATCGTTTTTCATCCACAAACAAAAGGTCAGTCAAGGTGAACCATTCAAATATTAGAAGATATTCTTTGAGTATGTGTACTTGATTTTAGTGAAAGCTGGGAGAATTTCTTGCCCTTTACTAAGTCTACTTATAATAATATTTACCAAGTCAGCATTCAAATGGCACTATTTGAGGCATTATATTGAAGACATCATAGGTCACTATTGGATAATTTGAAGTTAGGGAAACTAAACTTTTAAGACTTGACTTTATACAAGATGCAATTAATAAAGTACCACTATAAGAAAAAGGGTTTTAGTGGTGGCCTAAAAGTTCGCTAGTGGAAACCCTTTTCAATGGCGACTTTTATAGGTTTCTACTAAAAGGTACCCCATGATGCGTTCCCTTAAGCCAAGAAATATAGTGTTTGGCAGAAGCAAATATCATCTTAAAAATTCAATAGATGTTTTGATCGCCACGAGTTGGCTCGATAAGATCAGATTCAATTATTTACCCAAGAATCTAGGAAAGCCCTCACTTTAAGAGAAAACTCAATTATCATTCATCATAATCTCTGAATTACATGAACATAAAGAACCCTTATATAGTCAAACAATCCTAAAACTAGTAGAAAACTTTTAAAACTCCTAATTGGACTTTCAATAGATTTTGGCCCAAACAACACTAATTATTTGGCCTAACTAAACTAACAAAAATAAATCTATAATTAAACTAATATTTGGCCAGCATAAAGAATGGGCCTAAATACTAATAATATCCAAAAGAAAGCATATAACATAAAGCCCATAATACATCTTTAATTTATGTAGATTTGGGCTAGTTATCTTCAAGATCCAACAAGCTTTATTTGGCCTCCAAATTGCCCTCTTTAATGCCATTCTCAAGGTTGTAAAGTATGCCCATTTAATGTCTTGATTTGACCCAACAACTTATTTTTTAGCCTGCACATCTAAGATCAAGCCCAATAAAGCTTCTTTGGCCTGCTTTTCCTTGCTCCTAGTTATTTGACCGCATATCTTTTGCAAAGAATCTTAGGAACGATTTGGGATAGATTTGACAGAACTTTGATCTCCATCATTCCCTCCTTCCTCGAAAGGATTCGTCCTTGAATCAAAGGCATCACCTACATCAAATAAAGACAAGTCAGCGACATTGAATGTAGCACTAATATTTCCATACTCACTAAGTAAATCAATCTTATAAGCATTATCATTTATTCGCTCTAATACTTGAAAATGTCCATCTTCCCTAGGATGAAACTTAATTTTTCTCTGAGCTGAAAACCTCTCGTTGCGCATATGTATCCAAACCCAATCACCATATTTAAATACAACTCTAGTTCAGCTCTTATTGGCTAGTCAGTTAAGAATGGATGCTCTAGGGCCAAAGTCTATATGGTACTCAATGCTTCTCAAATGTGGTAGTCTAAGTGGAATCTCTTCAATAAAAATATCAGTGAATTCATGTATCAAAGACACAACCATACTAGGCAAAGAAAGGTTATAAGTGTTAGTAAAACAAAGATCCTTGTACACAAGCAAAAGGAGGTTTGGCTTGCATACCAAAGCACTCTTCACCTCACTTTTTAATGCAAAAGCAATCACTCTTTTATGTTTCTCTTTCTCTAGCTCACTCTCTTTCTTTTTCTGCTCACATATCTCAACCTCTTTCTCTTTTCTCTCACTCTCAATTTTGGTCTTACTCTCTTTCTTCTCTTTTTCTTTTGTTTCTCTCAACTTACACTCTTTTGTAATCTTCACTTGATCAGTAAAAGCCTCAGTTGGCTTTAGAGGTGTCAGAATAAAGGTTTGATTATACATAGTCAATGTATATCAATTCTTGTAGCCATCATAATTAACCCTTCTATCAAATTGCCATGGACATTCCAACAACAAGTGTCCAGCATAAATTGGTACTATATCACAAAACATCTCATCTTTGTAGTTACCAATAGATAAAGATACCCGAACCTAATTTGTCACCCATATATCTCTCCTATCATTCAACCATCTTAGCCTATATGGTTTAGGATGTTTCAATATGGATAGACCCAATTTATCAACTATCAAGGTACAAGCTATGTTAGTGCAACTCCCACTATCAATAATCAAGCTACATACCTTGTTATTCACATGGCACCTGGTTTGGAATATGTGCTCATGTTGTTCATCATCAAGATCATCATTAGGCTGCATATTAAGAACACGTCGAGTAACCAATACTTCTCTATGCACTAGCTTACTAATCTCCCTTTTACTACAATTCTCCAATGGTTGTATCTCATCATCACTAGAATGCTCTCTCTTTATACGTTCCCTTTCTTCCTCGTCAAAGTCAAATTGTTTGGTAGGCTTAGGCTTAGATGGTGACTCAAGATTATCCAGCTTCATATGCAAAAACTTAAGCTGCTCCTGAACCGCTTTCATGTAGAATTCAATATCAATTTTAGGTTGATCTATTTCACTGCTCATGTTTGTCTCACAAACCTCATATGTTTGCACTTAATTTCACTCTTGTTCCCTTAAAGCTCTTAAACAAGAACATAATCAACAAACTTATCAAAGGAAACAAGTGAATTAAGAATGATAAGAACAAAATTTCAGACAATGATAATCCTAGGAGCTGAATTTGAAAGAATAAGGGGTAATAAAATTAGTATGATGTTTTTTGGCTTCTTCTTTTTTACGAAATTCTCTTTTTTTCTGAATGAATTTCTGCTTACTTTTTTTTAGCAATTTTTTGCTCTTTTTTTATGATTTTTTTTGGAAGAAGAAACCAAATTGAAATAGGACTAGGACTTTGTCTTTTTTTTTACAAAATTCAAATTTTTTGGAAGAAGAAACTAAATTGCACTAGGACTAGGACTCTCTCTTTTTTTAAGGAATTAGACTATAAGTAGAAAAAGGAAGTTAACTAGAATAAGGACTCTTTTTTGTGAAGGATTTAGACTATAAGTAGGAAAAGAAATTTGACTAGAACTAGGACTCTTTTGTTTTAAGGAGTTAGACTATAATTAGGAAAATAAAATTGACTAGAACTATGACTCTAATTTGACCTAAAGAAAGATAAAAGAAGAAGAAGAATAATAACTCTAGAACACAAATAAAAGAATAAAAGATAGGACACCAACCAAATTTCAAGGAGTCAAGGATCTGATACCAAATGATGCATTTCCTTAAGCCGTTTAGTGGAAGCAAAGATCGTCTTGAAAATTCAATAGATGTTTTAATCACCATGAGTTACCTCGATAAGATCAGATTCAGTTATTTACCCAAGAACCCAGGGAAGCTCTTATTTTAGGAGAAAACTCAATTATCATTCATCATAATCTCTAAATTACATGAACATAAAGAACCCTTATATAGTCAAACAATCCTAAAATTAGTAGAAAACATTTTCAAACTCCTAATTGGACTTTCAATAGAATATGGCCCAAATAACACTAATTATTTGGCCTAACTAAACTAACAAAAATAAACCCATAATTAAACTAATATTTGGTTAGCATAAAAAATAGGCCCAAATACTAATAATATCCAAAAGAAAGCATATAACATAAAACCCATAATACATCTTTAATCCATGCAGATTTGGGCTAGTTGTCTTCAAGATCCAACAAGCTCTATTTTACCTCTAAACTGCCCTCTTTAATGCCATCCTCAAAAGCTACAAAGTGTGACCCACTTGATGTCTTGACTTGGCCCAACAACTTCGTCTTTAGCCTACATATCCAAGATCAAGCCCAATAAAGCTTCTTTGGCCCGCTTTGCCTTACTCCTAGTTATTTGACCGCATATCCCTTGCAAAGGTTCTTGAGAATGGTTTGGAATAAGTTTGACAGCATTTTGATCTCCATCACCCTACTTTTAGCGGCGACCTTCTAGGGTCACCACTAAAAGTAAAAGAAAAATACTAGGACATTTTCTCCTTTTCTATCTTAGAAAACCTATTTTCTACAAACTTTCTCACCCTCCTACTCTTATCCTCTCACTCTTTTTTGGCAAAGTATTATTGTGTAGCACCAGAGTCAACCACCCAAAAGATTATCATGAAGGTTCATCAAACACCACCTTGTACCACCGTTGAGAGCTTGGCCATTGCAGCAAATTATAGAAGGTCACCAATAAAAGTAAAAGAAAAATACATGAGCATTTTCTCCTTTTCTCTCATAGAAAACTTAATTTCTGTAAACTTTCTCACCCTCTCACTCTCCTTTGGCAAAGTACTATTGTGCTACACCAGAGTCAACCACCCAAAGGATCATCATGAAGGGTCATCAAACACCACCTTGTACCATCATTGAGAGCTTGGTTATTGCAGGAAATTCTGATTTAGCATATGGATAACAATATAGATCAAATAAAGAAGATAAACTAGAGAAAAGTTACATTTTACAGCAGCTAATGTTACTATAGAAGGGGCCAACATGATCCAAAAACCTCTTTGAATTGCTCTTTCTCTAGTACTTTTGTCAACATGATCCCATTTCATTCTAGCATTATACATACACTTGATTTTTTCTAAATACATTGATTTTTTTATTTTTCTATTGCTCACTTTCGCTTCAACCAAAATTGTAAGAAATATTATAGACTAAAGTTGGTTAAAGGTTAGGAATAAAGTTGATCCAAGGTACATAAAAGGTACTAAAGTTGCATAGTCAATGTATATCGATTCTTGTAGAAACATAGAGGATATGAATAGCCATGTAGAAAACAGAAAAGAGCCAAAATTGCACGCAAAAAAGTTTTACTAATTACTAGAAGATACCAAAACAAATCTATATCCAAATTGTGAAAAGGTGTCAAAGTTGTTATTCATCATTAGGTTATTTATTCTGAAGTTCCTTAATTACTATATCAATAAGTCTATGGACATGTTGAACTTATTTAAAGAAGTTCTGCTAAAGGGGGCCTAAGTACCAAATCCCTTCTATATAGCTAAGAAGGTTGCTCAAGACTTGGGGTTAGACTACACAAAAATATATATGTGTAAGAATGATTGCATTTTATATCGAAAGGAACTTGTAAATGCATAATCGTGCCCTATGTGTAAGCTGTTTAGATGGAAATCAAATAGGTAGAAGGGCAAGAAAAAAACATAAAGTGTTGAGATATTTTCCAATAAATCCTAAGTTTGAAATACTATACATGGAAAGATACATTGCTAAAGACACTAGATGGCACATGGAGGAACATGTTGATGATGGTGTATTAAGGCACACAATTGACTGCATTACTTAGAAGTCTTTTGATGAGTAATATCCTATTTTTTTGTGGATCCTAGAAATGTAAGGATGGGTTTAGCAAGCAACGGCTTCCATCCATATGGATACATAAGTGCTAACCACAGTATCTGACTAGTTGTTCATGTACCATATAACTTGCCTATTTGAAAATGCATAAAACAATCATACTTCATGATAAAACTTCTTATTCCAAGCACTAAATCTTTAAGAGATTATATAGATGAATATTTTGAACCAATAATTAAGGAGTTGAAAGAATTGTGAGAGGTAGGTTTAGAGACATATGATGCCCATTCACAATTAAATTTTAGTATACAAGTTGTTATCATGTGGACAATAAATAATTTTCTTGCGTATGACGATCTTTCACGGTGGTTAACCAAAGGAAAAGTGGCATGTCCTTGTTTCCACAAACATACACACTTTGTATCATTGAGAAGTAAATTATGTTATATAGGCCATCATTGCTTCTTACCAACCAATCATCCATAGCATCATAATAAAAAGGAATTTGATGATAAAGTAGAAAATAATGTTGCACCTATATATTTTACTAATGAGAAAGCGTTTAAACAAATAGAACTCTTACCCAATATGACATTTGGAAAAGGCTAAAAGTGAATATGTGACCAGTCTAATGTTGCTACAATTGAAAGAAGAAGAGCATCTTCTTCCAATTGCCTTAATGAAGAAAAGCTTCTTCTTCCAACTACCTTATTAGAAAGCACTTTTGCGTGGCATAATCTTGATATCATGCACATTGAGAGAAATGTCTCGGACGACATTTTGTCCACAATGATGGATATGACGGGAAAGACAAATGACACAGTATAGAGTCAATACGATTTGGTGGAATTAGGAATCAGGTAGGTTTATACCCTACTAATGATGAGAACAATATTTTGTTACCAGCAGTATGTTATGTTTTATTGCCATAAGAGAAGTTGAAAGTTTGTGAATTTTTATCTCAAATAAAAGTTCCTAATGCATTATTCTTAAATATTTCAAGGTATGTCAATGTATATGAAAGGAGAATATTTAAATTGAAGTGTCACAACCATTACATATTTTTACAAGAACTATTTTCAATTGCAATATGTGGTTTATTGCCTAAGGAGGTGAATGGTCCTGTAATAGTTGCCACAATTTTTCAAGATTTTATACTCAAAGTGTTTAACTATGAAAAACTTAAATTCCATTGAAAAACAAAGTTTCATTATCCTATGCAAACTAGAAATTGTGTTCCTCCAGCATTAATTGATGTCATGGTTCACCTACTAGTCTACTTGGCAAGAGAGGCAAAGATTACTGGTCATGTTCAGTACTGATGGATGTATCCACTTGAGAGGTAATATTATCTTACCTATACTTAAGCTTGAGTTGTGTTTGCTATAAGATAACATATTAATTTTAACTTGCGTTTATATATGTACACTCAAATTATATTTTTGTAACAAAGCTTATCCTGAAGGCTATTTAACATTTAAAAGCCTCACATTAAGCTCAACATATTTGAGCAATATCATAACAAAGTTTAATAGAGCTCCAAGGAATGATGATGGAAATATGACAACTTATGAGATATCAATATTTGATCAAAGTGGGCAACCAATAGGTGCCACCAAATCAATTAGCTCATCAATGAAGAATTTAATCAAGCTTATCAATACAAGCTACAAAAATTATGAAAAAAATTGGTTAATCATAAAGTAAGTCTACGATATTTTGCTTGTAATTACATTGTTAGTAGATTTGATGGAATATGACAACTTATAAGCTATTAATATTTGATCAAAGTAGACAACCAATAGGTGCCGCCAAATCGATTAACCCATCAATGAAGAATTTGATCAAGTTTATCTATACATGCTACGAAAATTGTGAAAAATTGTGGTTGTTCATAGAGTAAGTCTACGATATTTTGCTGACAATTAAATTGTTAGTAGATTAATCTCTAATTGATGTAATGACATAATTTGTTGAAAACACAAAAGGGAGTTTGAAATATACGTCAAATGTTGATTCAAGGCATATCAAAGAGTTTCCTCAATTATTTAATCGCCAAGTACATGTCTATTAATTAGGTCTTTAATGCATTATATTATAAGCCATGTCATAACCTCTTAATTTTGTTGATTTTCAATAAGTTATAAAGTTAGGGTCATAGTGGCAAGGAGATGATGAGCTAATTAGCTTAGCCATTGGTATACAAATATACAACAATTATGGCCATTAAGTTTAGATTTTATATAAGAGATCATGAATCACAAAGAAAAACCCCAAAATAGAAGAGTTCTTTTGGAGGGAGATTATTCAAATTCTGAGAAAGAATATTATGGCATCATCAAAGATATTTATGAGTTGTTTTACGTGTAGGATAGAAAATTAAACCTCTTTAGGTGTCATAAGTGGGATGTTGCTCATTTGAGAAGAGGATATAAAATTAATAGATATAGATACATAAGTGTGAATACTCATTGTTCATTGAATATGAATGAGTGGTTCTTCATGGCATCTCAAGTATTCTATTTGGATAACATCGTTGATCGAGATTAGCTTATCGCTATGAAAATAAATCCTTGTGACCTTTTCAATATGCCTAATGAAGATAGTGATGATGAATCATTGTCCACTAAATATGATTGCCAACAAGATGATGTGGAACCTAATGTGTTCATTAATAATAAGGCTCAAAATAACATTGAGATGATATTTTCAACCACAAAGTGTTAATCTTCATAGCGAGGGGGGAAGTGTTAAGAAAGTTAATTTCATCAATAATGATGAAGGAGAATTTTTATTTGGAGATTCTATATAAAATGCCATAGAATATAATTTTCACATATAATGCTTGATTATTGCTCAATGTACTATTTCAATTTAATGTCAGACATTATTGCTAAAATATGGATATAATGCACCTTGAAAGAAATTTTTCTTTGTTTTTTAGTTTGAATTCATGGGAAAATATTTTTTTTTCTTCCCTATTTTGTTTTCTCTTGGATTCTTTGCTTGGTGTTTCCAATTTTTTTTATGATGGCTGTTTTGTAGTATTGGCTATTATGTTATTTTTTTGTTTTCATAAATGTGCATTGGATTTATAAATGGGATAATATGAGCAATCAAAAGTTAAGTTATAGCTGAATTAGGCATACAATTCTTATTTCTAAGCTCAATATAAATGCAATCGAAGTAAACATTGTAAATGTCAACATATAATCAATTCACAAATAACTTTTCTACCGGTCTAGTTTTGACTGTTGACCATTCGAAGGATAAGATTTCCTTCTAAAATTTGTAATTTTGGTGATATTAGAACTTTTTTAGTCTAAAGAGTTGGATTGATAACATGATATATTCATTTGTAACACATTGATTTGAAGATGGTAGGAAGAGGAAGAGGTGGATGAGGCATCGTGTGTCTAGAGGTGTCACACAGGGTAGTCCTAATAAAGGAACCCTAAAGCTATGCATACATCCACCAAGACATGATGAAGAGACCCAGGCATAGCCAACCATGCCAATTTCTCTATGTGAAATCAATAGTGCAAATATGCAAATAAAATACTTTACAAGCGTTAGATAAGATTTACTATTATATGACTAATACACTAGCTCACATGATTGGCAGCTTTTTGAAGCACATCTAGGAATCTGAAAACATCATACAAATGCATTACAGTGGACATAAAAACAAAAGGCAAAAAAATTCAAATTGACATTTGCAAAGATATCCTTCAAGCCATGGGAGAAGGCACAAGGGGTATCATAAAATACATTGGTTACGTTACACGATGCATTGCTCCCTTGAAAGAGAACAATTAGACAACAATTTAGGAACAATTTGGAGGACAAATCTTGTTGAAAGTGAAGGTATTTATTAGCGTAATTATTTAGTTTACTTATGTCCATATCCACTTCATAAATTTAACACTTCTATCAACCTTATATTTATTTTGGGTGCAAAATTAGTAAACGTAAATGTATATTATTGTTGAAGGATAAATTTAAGGTTGGTGCAAATCTAGGGTGGCAATTTGATGCATTCATTAATGCCACTTTGCAAAGGTTGTACAGAAATTGGAGAAGTTGCTTGCGTGACAAGTACAAGCTACCCAACACCTATGAGGAAAGACTAGTGAATCCATTTCCCAAAGTTAATTATGATGATTTGAAGCATTTAGTCAACTATTTTCGCTCAGCGTAATAATGTATTTAAATAGCACTCTCATATGAAATATGTAAGGAAACTAATTATGAAGTTAAATGCAAGGATGAAGTTCAACAAATGCAAAAAATATAACTAAGTAAACAACAAAGCATGTGTGCAATCCTCAATCATTTGCAAAAATTGAGGAATCCATGGTGAGATTTTAGAATAACCTACTTTCATATATAAATTTATGTGCATGATTTATCTATCATTGAGTGAAAATGATGTTTTATCATACAAAAATTTTGAAACTAGAGAGAAGGCACCAATTGACCAAATGTGAGAGTTGTAGCATACCTATAGGAGTAAATAAGAAGAATTTATATGATCCACTACAAAGTCTCAAGAAATTCATGTATGGTTTAATTTTATTAGTTTTTATAAATTGTAATTTATATCATTGTTCTTATTCAAAATCTTTGCTCAATTTGAAGACACTCATTGTCTAAGAAATGACAAAGTCTTGACCTAAGTACTTGATCAAAAAACTGGGTACTTTTCGCAATAAGTGATACAAAGTTAGACCTCCCTCCAAGAGAGTCATTGACCAAACCACTTCCCAACACCCTTAAGAGAGAAAGAGGAAATTATGTGAAGAGATTGTTGTAGAAGTATGTGAAGAGATGAGGATTCGAGAAGCCTAAGTATGTAAGGAGATGAGGTTATGGGAAGAAAGAATACAAGCAGCATTGCAAGCAGCATTTCAAGAAATGCTACACTCACATATGGCTTCTTTAATTGCATCTCTAAGAAGTATTTCCCTTGACTATGCATATATCTGCTGATTTAGATGTTATGTTTTATGATTTTTAGACTGTAATACTAATTGGTACGAATTCATGTTATGTTTACCCGTGTGAATTTGGGTTTATTATTGTGCATCCATTATGTTGTGCTTATCTATATGGTTATGTAAAATGATAAGTCCAGTTGATCACCACAAAATTGCATAGCTTGCTAAACAGTGGTGTACTGGATCTCAAGTAAGGGTCGATGCCAATATTCTGTTTGGCATAGCTTGATGAAAATTGCATATATTCACCAGTTAATTAATTATGCGTTGTGTTGAATGGATTCAATTTGAGCTCTGTTTGAACGGATAAGTTTCCACTGATTCAGTTAAATATCCTGGAGCAATCTTTTTTGTTGGTTCTGTGAGTGTATGCCGAATGTGGTTTCTAATGGGATTTGATGTTTGTTTGATGCTGGTTTATCATGATTTTATTATGTTCTTACTTCGTCATGATTTCATTGCTTACTTTCATCCCCACTTGATTCATCCTAATCCAACACCAGAGTTAGCTCTGCACCTGGTCGTCCTCCATCCTACCAAACCCATCCTTGTCATCCATTCTACCAAAATGCCTTCAACGAGAAACAGAAACCAAACAAATTAAAACAAAAAGGAAGAAAAGAAAAGGATATAAGAGAAGAGTAAGAGATGATAAAGGAGAAAGCAGATGGGAAGAAGAGGAAACAAGGGGAATTTGTTGAAACAAAGTTTAGAGTAGATCCCTCACCGAGGGGCAGAGGAGAGATCAATTTAACATAATTATTTAATATTTTATCTAGTGTATCCCAAGTTGTAACGTTTTAAATAATTATTTATTAATTTTTACATATGAAGTTGTTTTTGCAAGCAGTTATAATTAGTCATTCGTGTGGTTAAATTTTAAATTGAAATAACTTTTGAATAATAAAATTTCTATAATCAAATATTAGTGTATTTATGCTTTTGTCTTCATATTTGAAAGACTACTGTGTGAAATTTAGTCTCTGTGCATGTAAAATTTAGTGGTCCTAATCAAGTACAGTAAGGTTTCGTACAATATATCCTGAAAAATATGTAGGTTTGCGATTATTTGTTGAGTTGAATTTAAGACCAAAGATTGTCACAAGTACGTCATAGCTAGCAATGTGGACGACTAACCTAATTTTGTACTACAATGTGTATTACATTGACATAAAGTGGCAGCAATCATGTTTTAGATTCCCCGTTGGGACCTTCATGAGATGGAAATTTGTTGTTTTTTGAGGGAGGGGACGATTTTACGCACTTCAAACGAAAACCAAATAGTTTTGAATTTTGGACGGATGTGACCCACCATAAAGATGCTTTAGCATATGACATTACAGTGAAATTTGATTAGTTTCTTTATGAGACGAGCTATGATACAATGCATAGAAGCAATTGACATATGATAGCACCTTAACAATTAAATTAATCCAATGATAAAATATAAAAGAAGGAAACTTTATAAAAGAAATCACCAAAGTTAAAATGAGAAAAATTGATTTTTTATCCTACAATGCATTAAAGAGATAATTGGAGATATATCGAGTTATTATTGATTATCTAATTGTAAATAATGAGATAATTGGAGATTTATTAAACTAGTTGAACTAGTTATTTTTAATTAAAAATTAATATATAAGCTTTAAATTAATTTTAATATAATATATTTAAAAATTTTGGCATTAACGTATATATATAATATATTTTATTTTAATAAATCAATATGTAAAATGTAGGACAGAAAAATTATTATCAATTTTATATAAAATAATAATATAAAAATAGATTTTTCTAACAAAGATTAATTTTGTTTTGGTTCAATTACTAAAATTACTCTTTCAAACTATTAGGTCAATTCATTTCACTTGCAAAAACGATCTAATTATTAAAATCATACCAATTTGATGGTAATTTATCAAATCACTGGTTAAATTAGTTAAGCCGGTCCAAGTCCTATAACTACGATTTTTTTACTCATTTTAGGAAATTTTTGAGCTATAATTATGTATTTATTGTTGTAGACATGTTTTGTACCAGGCTATGATAGATAATTTCAAGAAGCCAAGAGGGTAAAAATGACATGAAATTATAAATTTTATCAATAACATAAATATTATTTTGACTTGTTTGTTATTATTTGGTGTCTTTATCTATAAAAAATGACCTGACAAGTATGTTTATACAACAACAACAAAATTAGGTCTGACATATTAGGAGAACCTTGAAATATGAGTTTTTTTAATTAAATTTCTGTTGAGAACTATGTTTGTGCTAATTAAGAAGGATCAAAAGTGAATTACTTGACAATCGTAAAAAAAATTTTAAAGGTCTTGAATTGATATTGTATTTCACTTAATTTGATAAATGGTAGATACGCTTTTTCTTTTTATTAAAGTCATTTTTCCAATATCCTACCTTGTACTCATTGTGCTCGTCAGTTGTTGGCAAATATTTTCCTTATACACAATTGGTAGATCTTTTCCCTTACTATTTTCCTTCAAATTGATTATTATCATCATTAATGGGTAAATCTCATATCTTTTTTCTTTTTTCCTTTTCTAGTTTATTTACTCTTAAAAAACATTTTTTGTAATTAAAATTTGAGTCAGTGCAGTTTACACCTTTTTTTGGGTACATGTGCAGTGTGCACCTTCGACTCTCAACCCTTTTTCTCTTTCAAAATTTCATTTTTCAGTTTAACTATTATCTTCTGTCTTCTACAGATTTCATGGGCAAGAAAGACCCATATCATTTCTAGTTGTTTCTTGGATAAGTATTGTGATAAATGAAATTAGAGCTTTCAACTATGGTCAATTTAGTTTGGTCCTTAACAGACTAAAGTTTTTTGGGGCCAATTTGCAAAGTTGTTTTTTCTACGAGATCAGGGCAAGTTCAATGCAGACATTTTAGGACCATAGGTTGACCCTAAGGAATTGGCCCCGACCCTAAGGGTGGTTCCTAAAAATAAATTGGTCCTAATAACTTTTAAAATTTATACACTTCTTTTATGAAGTAGGTCACAAGTATATTTACCTTATTAAAGATGATACATTTATATATCCATGTTTTCTATAACTACGACAAATGGGGGGAGGCAAAACCTTATGGTCAAGGGTATAAATAAAAAATAATAATAAAGATATAAATATTTAATTTATTAATCATATATAACACATAAAATAAACAAAAAGATCAACCATTATTATTATATATAATTGAAAAGTATACCACTTATAGTTATTCTTGCCGTGATTTCATATTTTGAAACCGTTGAATAATCAACTCAATATCGATGTTACTGAATACATGCATCTTTATCTATGTATGTAACCAAACAATTATTCATCCAAGCATCAATTATTCATCCAAGCATCTCCCATTCGATTATGCAATCAAATTTTTACAATTTTAATTGTAGAAAATATTCTTTCTATCGTTGCTGTGAAAATAGGTAAAATTAATGCCAACATAACAAGCAAATATACTAATTCTAGTATGAACTAACTTCTATACAAGGCTACCAATCTCTTTCAAAGTTGAAAAATTCATCACTACTTTGCATATCAACAATATATTTCTCCAATTGATTTTCAATAATTACCAACTGAGTATGAGAAAAATCATTTTCATAAAACTTGGGAAATTGAGTCAATCTTTGCATGTCAAATGTAGAAAATGATTGATCTAGAATTATGCATGACAAACAAAAAAGAAATTATGTAGTTGTTTCAATACAGCGATCATTAAGTTCTTGAAGTTCCATATTCACATGCAACAATATAAAGTAAATCAAATGCGATAATAATGTAAATTTTAATCTCTTGAACTATAAAAATGTTATCTCCCTTTAGATAAAAATATCTATTCCATATTAGGAATGTTAATATCATGAGTTGCGGGTAAAAAAAGAAACTTCATTCAACAAAGGTTTCATCCACTATCTCTCAACATTTATAGCTGTTGCATTGACATATTAACCAATTTCATGGCATTAGTAATATCTTGATCTTTCCTTTACAATGCCAGTGACAATTCATTAGTCATCCTTATTTTATTTTTCATCAAATACAAAGTGAAGACCAAATCAAATGTTTGTAACAGGTTTAAGAAGCCATTAGCTTTGGCTCTTTTATCTGCACTCGAACTATCTTCTTTGATAACTTCAAGTGCATCAATTACTAAGGAATACATTAGAATCGAATTTGTTAAAGTACCATAGTGCGAACCCCCGCAAGTTTCATTATTTAAGGCTAATTTCTTAATTCATATCTGAGAACTTTTTTCTTCTTTTATAATGGTTATTTAACTTTATAACTTTCTTCTCACGAAGCATCCTCCGATAACTTAAACTAAGTTAAGAAGGGAAGCAACTTGAATATGATTCTTGGCAATGACAATAAGTGTTTGTTGCAACTGATGAGAAAAGTAATGAATATACAATGCAGATGAATTTTCTTTCAAAATCAAACTTATAAACCCATCAACTTCATCTTGCATGTTACAAGCATCGACATATCCTTGTCCACTAATTCTTGATATACTCAATCCATGTTTGCAAAATAATGATTCAAATGTCCTATTTAGTGATAATGCAGTTGTATCACTAACATGTGCGTACTGTTCCAAGAAAATGTTCAACAACACTTCCTTTTATGTTCATATAATACAAAGCAACAACCATTTCTTCTTTATTTGATATATCATGTGACTTATCAACTATAATAGTAAAATACTCATTTCTAACATCATTAGTAGTCTAATTAAATTGCAACAGGAATAACAATGTCCTTTTGAATATCATGAGCTGTTAGCCAATTGTTCCCAAGAGAACTTTGCAAAACAATATTACTTATATCTTTGTTATGATTCGCAAGAAACTAAGAAGTTCAAGTTGATTAGTAAAATTTGTGAATTCATCATCATGTCCATGAAAAGCTAATCCTTGCTTAAAAAAAAACGAATACAATCAATTTATGCAGTTAATTGACTTCAATATATGTCATGAGCCTAATCAGATTGCTTAGAAATAGCAACTTGGATGTTTTGATTTTGACCCCTCAAATCTTGACACTTCTTCCGAGCATTATTTGGACCTTCAATATGAAGGTTGATGAATCTATCTATCTTATTCCAACTAGTAAACTCATCTGTTACAAATATATCTCCACCCAATTGCTTTCCAACATTAGGTTTAAAAAGATAACATCAACAAAAGCAATATGTGGCATCTTTTGTTTTGTTGTACGCCAACCAATTGCCAAATTCATTAAACTAAGAGGAGAAGAATTTTTTTAAAATTGTTCCCTAATTTTCTTTTTGGAAAATTCATAGTACAACGTCTTTTTTATAAGTAGTATTTTGATATTTTGTCTAAGTCATTGAAATGAAGTAAAAAAATTTAGCACATAACTCAGAATCTGCTGAAAGATCTTTTAACTTGATGTCAGTTTGATGTAGCTTCGAACAATTTTATGCATCAAAGAAAATTTGTTACTCAAAAGTTGATTTTAATCTATTTATACAAGCAATAACTTAATATTTATAGTTGATATAATTGAAGTTCAAATATTGATAAATTAAAATTAGAAGCTTGACAATAAAGAATAAATAAATAAATAAAGCTTATACTTTTAAATTTTTGAATTTGGAAAGAAATAAAATAAAATATGAATAATGTATTATTATATGGCAATCGATATGTTATATGCTTAATATGCCCCCCGTTAAGAATTTCTTCTCTATCTCTCAAAAGTCAAAATGGCAAGTAATTGTTTTTTTTTTTAATAAAGAATTTGTCCATTGGTTCAAATAAGAAAAAGTATTGTTTCTCACTTTTTGCTTAATAACTGCCCCTGTGCCCTATTTGAGTATTTGATGACGTTGGGTATCAAGAATCATTTTAGGATTCTTAAAAAAGTGAATGAGAAACTTTTTTTTTATATTTGATAGCAGTTATAAAATTTTATTCTTGAAAATTTTTTATTCCCAAAAATAAAAAATTATGAAAGATTCTACTTTTATTCTCACCTTTTTATTCCCACCTATAAGGGTGGGAATAAAATTTTCCTATGAGAATGTAAATTTTTTTATATGTAAAATAACCAAATTGCCCCCAAACCTTAATCTTAATTTCTAAACTTTAAACCCTAAAATCTTAAATTCTAAAACTTTAAACCCTACTCTAACCCCTAAATTCTAAATCCTAAACTCTGACCCTTACCCCTAACCCTAAACTCTGACCCTTGAACTCAAAACTCTAACACCTAATCCCTAACTCTTAAACTCTAATCCTAAAACTCTAAACTCTAAATCTTAAACCCTACACCCTAACCTTTAACTCTTAAATACTAAAACTTGAACTTTAACCCCTAAACTCTAAATTCTAAATCATAAAACCATAACCCCTAAACTCTAAAATTCTAAACCCTAAACCTTAAAACCCTAATCCCTAAGTTCTAAATCATAAACCCTAACCTCTAAATCTTAAACCCTAAACCCTAACCCCTAAACTCTAAACCTTAAACCCTAACCCCTAAACTCTAAACCCTTAAATCCTAAACCTCAAATAAGAAATATCATTTCTTTTTTTTTTTTGAGACAACTTATTTCTTTATTTGCTCTCTTTTTTTATTTTATCTTTTTATTTATCATTTCTTTTATTTTAAAAAATTTTCTCTATGAGTATTTTTTGAAAGATAATTATATTCTTAAAAATATTTTATGTGAACTAAATATGAAAATAAAAATTTGATAATAATATAGTAAATTATTTTTAAAAAAGTGAAATGACAACTAAATATATTTTTTTAATTTTTTCATTTATCTTATTTCTGGAAATATAAGTTTTCTGGAAATAAAAATTTTAAGAACCAAACGCCACCTTTGTAATAAAAAAAAAAAAAAAATTATTTACCCAAGATGCAACCAGAGTCGTTCAAGTTTAAGGTTCGAGTTCGTGTTACACCATAATAGATAGAATGCACTGAGAGAACTAATAGAAAACTAAAATGTAAAAAGAAGATACAAGAGTGTAAAAGAAGTTAAAAGAGTGAGACGTGTGAAAGAATATGTTGTCTAACATTGTATTTGTACCTTTAAGTGTGTATCTTATAGTTTAATAATAATAAAAAGATAAAATATAAATTTAAAAGTAGTCTAGTAAGTTAAATATAAATTTGATATACTTATTTTATAAAGATAAAATATAAATTTAAATGGCTCTTTACACATATTTAAATATATTTAAAAGAAATTGTATTCAAGGGGCAAGTGGCCCTTCAATTATACATGACACCGTTATGTCATGTGTTGAGAGACCATTGGTTCTGCAATTTCCATTACAAATAGCATAACAAAGTGCACTATTATTGCAAATCTTACGACAGGCAAGGCCTAACTGTTCTGAGTCTCCGATAATGCTTGAGATTTGGTATAGCCGAACTCACGATAGGCTTAGTTCGATCGGTTTAACAAGAGGCTTTGGAGCTTCCAGTGCACTGGGTCAATCGATCCAAAACCCAGTATTAACAATGCATGAGAAAGGCCCAAAATACTGATTCAAGCTTTTGATTTTTTTATTTTTTTTTTAGGGAGTGTTTTGGTAAGGAAAATTTTTTTGAATTATTGGGAAACTGAATTTGAGAAAATCAAATTCCCATATTTGATTCCTAAATTTTAAAACAAGATTCTCAAGAATCCATGATTCCTGAAAATGATTTTTAACAAAGATTTCCACCAAAACTTTATCATGTAGGAAGGTGGAAATCCAAGTTTTTCATGAAGGTGAAAATCTTGCTAAATAATAAAAAGACAATTTTACCTTTTATTTTTATCTCTCACCTCTACCCATTTTTATATCTTTTCAACTATATATTTTGTATATAAATATTTTGTATAAATTTTTATACTTGAAGTATTAACATTATACTATATAGATATTTTTTTTTATTTCATAATATAGTACTATCATGTAATTATATATGTAAGATTATTTATTTTTAAAATTTTACACATTTTTTGTTAGAGGAAACACTTTTGTTATTTTGAAAAAACAATTATAACTATTTTTTAATTTATTTTATTATTTTATGTGTTTATTTTTTATTAAAAAAATAGATAAGATAATTTTTTTAAAAAAATTAAGGGATATTTTTAAAAAATTAGTGAAAATTCTCAGAAAACTTAAATATAACCAAACAGAAAAATAAAAGTTTCACATAAAATGTTACTTTAAAATTTTCGTTAATTTTAAAGTACAATCAAATACATTTTATATATTTTCAGGAATTATTATTTCTATCCATCATGTTTTTCAGAAAACATAATTTTTAAGAATAAAAAATTTTACTATATACCAAACGCCCGCTTAGTTTTTGAACAAACTAATTTCATAGCATTTTGTAAGCCGGTAAACTCTGTTATGGGGTTACTATTAATTTCCCTGAATTCACGTCAAACAGAATCCTGGGGAATGTGAAGATTCATTGGCCAGGTTGGCCTTGGCACCCTTTTTGGCTTCATAATAGGCACTCCAAATGCGAAATAAGCAGAACAGAAACTTCTTTTAAGCATGACTTTGTTTGTATCTAGTATCTGTACATAAAAGTGAGGGAAAGGAGAGAAGAATAGGGCAATATTTTCTTTCTTTCCATCAGTGGCTATTCCCCAAATGGACAAATTTCTCATCTTCCTTCTCATTTTCTTTGTCTCTTTCAAGTTCCAAGAAATTACATTTTCTTAAGTGAAAGTATTGGCTTACTCACTTTTCTGCTGAAAACAAGGGGAAAAGAAATTAAACAAAAGGGGAAATACATACACAAAAATACATACTCCACCAACATTGTTCTTTTGTGCGTCATATTTGCAATTTATCTTCCATATTTGCTGTTCAAGAGCTTCTCTTTTGTTTGGATTGAATTCTTCTTGCCATTCATGATTCGCAAGCTTTGCCTTAATAAGTCAAACTCTCTCTCCTTTTTGTTCTTTTCTTGCTCCATTGAATCCAATTGAGCTTTCAAGGTATTGATGGCACGTTCCTTTCGTTGCAGTTCCGTCTTCATATTTTCCATTTGGATCTCATCTTCCTCTGCTTTCCAGCATAGACCATCCCCTGTGAACAAATAGGGAAATAAATAAGCTCGTATGTTTTCAAAACCTTTTCTGCACTTGCCCAACGTCTACAGGATTTTGAAGTCTAAACAAAACAACAAACACATTGAAGACATTTGGCCCTTTTAACTCTTGCAATTCTATTGGTAATATGAACACTTCCGAGGCAGAAATTGCAGGGCAACTAACCTATTACTGAACACCTCAACCGGGTTAGTCCAAGGGGCAGGGGATTGAACCCCACAAGCTCCAAATCACCTTTTCAAAGAAATAGAATAAAAAAGGTGCAAAAGCACAAAAGCAAAATCACGAAATCCTCATGCTTTGTTCTGCAAAATATAATTTACTTGTCATGTGCTTTAGTGCAAAGGGTTGGAGAAGTGAGAAGGGTGAGAGAAAGAGACCATTATAAGTCCTCTGGATGAGGTCATCCAACTCAGTCTTAATTGCAAGATAAAGTTGCTTCCACTTCTCCACAGCCTCATCTCGCCTTGCTCTCTCCTCCTTCATTTTCTCAACCAGGAGCTTGGTCCCCATTAGTTCCCACTCTTTCTCACTATTCCTCTCCACCATTCCTAATTCCTTCATTTCCCTTATCTTCTCTTCCTTTTCCTCCACCATCTTCCTCAGCTTCATCACCTCTTCTCTCAGTTTCTTCCTCTCTTGCTTCCAATCCGCCTCCTTGAAAGTGAACTGCATCATGTCCCTTTCATGGCTCCTATTCTCTTTCTCCCTCTCACCCATCATCCTCTTTATTTCCTCTTGCAGAAGCTTTACTTTCTCTTTCAAATTCATCACATCTTTCTCACAGTAATACCCACCTTTCTTGCTAAGGGTGCCACCCATCTCTGCAACTCCTATGGCTTCTTCTGGCTAGCTATCAAATTGGTTGGTTATGTTCTTTATAGTGAGAGTCTGAGAGATGAAAAGATAATAAAAGGGTGTAAATGGGACAGAGTCATAATAGAGGCTCCTTCTATAATAAAATAAGAATCCACCAAGAATTTTAGCCCACTTTATGAACTCCATAGATAAGGGTCATACTGCCACATAATTCAATAATGGAGGGGGCAAAAGGGGACTCGTGAATAGGAACATATATCTCAGTATGATTTTACATTTAGAGATTGAACACCACATGATGTGGCCGCAAACATAAAGAGAGACATATGCCTATTCACGTACAATTTTTTCTTGCAGTGTGGGGTAGAATTATGAACTCTGATTATTAGACAATATATTCACTGATTCTAATTGGTCCTACATCTAACTTTTTCAATGAAATCATGCAGAATTGTACCTAGAGCATCTTTGCGGAGTTACCTCTTAGGCATAAGTATACTCCTGTACGTGATGGCAAATTCAGCATCGAATTTTATCTTACATGAAAACTTATCAGACTTTAAATTTAAATTCTGTAAAAATTAATAATCATTAATTCCGTCGCATGTCTCATTATCATTTCTACCCATAAGATCAATTAAGTTTGTAAGAATAAATTTTAAAATTTGTTAATTAACTCATGTTCTTAGCGACCAAAAAAAGCTTACATATTTGTGCATAGTAGGTGATTACTAATTACTAGTGTAAACCAAAAGTTAGGGTCTTTTTTCATTTTTTATTCTTTTACATTTTAAAAATGTATTTAATTTTTATTTTTATTTTTATTATTATTTAATTATATGATTGTGTTTTTATTTTTATTATTATTTAATTGTATAAACAGTAAAATAATGTTCATACATATTATAATGAATTCAAAATAATTATAAAAATATTATTATTACAGTACTGAAAATTTTAAAAATATATTTTTGATATTTTTAGAATTTTTGAAAATTTAAAAAATATTTTTTAAAAATAAAAAATAAAAAATGTTAATCAAATATATTTTCATCGAGTAAAAATGAGAACAAAAAATGACTATATCAAATATACTCGTAATTTCTCACAAATTGAAAAATATAGGATAAGCCATATATATGCTTAGTTTATTTATGATAAAACTGCCCTATAAACTATTAGACACTAATAATAAAAAAATGTATGTTTCCAAACAATAAAATAATCTTTGCCCCATAAGGCACATGAGCTACACTCAAGGCGCACATGCATATTTTAGAAAGGCAAAATTCCACTAAGCCGTGTACAAATGAGGGGAAAATATTCCTTGAAATGCAACTGCCAAGTTTTCTTATTTCTATTGCTCCACCAGTTTTTGCTGTAAACACCTACATGCTGCTGGCCCATACCTACAAGGAAAGCAGAGAAGGTAGAATATAAGTGTTCTACGAAGGACATGGAAGCATATTGGGAGCATGACACAATCTTAAAGCCTTAGACATGCTGGGAAAACATCCTATTTCTGGGTAATTATGTCTCTTGGTTCCCATGGGAACAAATTATAAATACATGTCATCATATTCTTTAAACTTTTGTGTACAAATAGGGATGTCCATTTTTTTTCCTGTTTGAAGAAATCCTGAGACTGTCCCAAATAGGAGTGAGGATGAGAGGAATTTATCTCCCGTGAGGATGAGGGTGGGGGTAGATTTCATCTGTCAAGAATATGGGGATAGACACAGTAACCATACTTCCCGCCTTATGAGAACCCTGGCCACCATACTGAAACTATTAAATACTCATAATTTATTCAATTGTTTTTGTTCATAAATGTATACATAAATTTTTGTTCATTTATAATTTATATTTATAAACTTTAATATATATTTATTTTTAACAATGTATTTAAATTTAATATCATTTTAAAATTTCAAATTTTAGATTAGTTTGTTTATAAAATTTTACTTAATCGCAATAGAATTTTATAAATATAAAGATCCTCACAAGTCTTCATGCCCCGTACAAGGAACTACTACAATAAGGATTAAAGATAAAGGTGCGTAACGGGGACGGAGAGCAAAGAAATCCTCCCCATTGCTTCTCTGCCCAATTTTCATTCGTAGTACAATTAGTCAATTAAAGATAGATATGCAACAAGGCACAACTCCTCTTTCTCCCCAACGGAACATATACAGGTACTTGTGGAGATCTCCATATTTGTAAAATTGTATTTCGACTTAGTAAAATTCCATAAAAATTTTGTAAATTTTGAGAAATTAAAACAATATAATTTTAAATTAAAATACATTCCTTAATATATATATATATATATATATATATATACACTAAAACAACTATGTAAATGAAAATTATTTTAGTCATTTCAATATAGCAGGGTCTCCACAAGTTGAGAAGTATGGTTCTTGTCCCCATCTCCAATGAGAAAAAAAACAAAAAAACAAAAAAAAATCTAACTTTATCCCCATTCCTCCAGGAGAGATACTCTTTTCATTCCCCTCTCCATCTTTATTCAGGACAATCTCCACAAGGATCCTGCTAATTAATAGATCGAAAAATGCCTTTCTTAATTAAAAATTAATAAACTAATTTAATAAAAAAATCCATATTAAAATTGGGCTTTACTAAAAAAATCATTTGATATTTCTCATTGGTCCAGTCTTTATTCATAGATCTCTCATTTACCCAGACTAGAAATTTTTTAAATAAACTATTTGCTCTTATGATTTGTATAAATAGCCAATAAAAATATATTAAATTAAGTATCTTAAGTTAGGTTGTGGACTCACGGATACATTTATATTAAAAGAATTTATTTAAATTGATCTGATTTATAAGATATTAATATACTAAATTAATAATTAATAAATATATAAACATATTAATATATATTTTTAAATAATTTTTAACATATTTACTTATTTATTTATTAGTTAGTTTGATTTACAGACTTTTTCGTAGCCCGAGATTACTTAAGAACTTTTCTCCATTTTAATAAATTTTGTTGAATCATTGCACTCATCTTAAATGCAAGAAATTTAGCCAAGAACTTTACTACTTATGCGACATGATATACATGTTATTACAAATGTAGATTAATGGTGTTGCCTCTTTGGATTCCCCGCTCTGAAAACGACTCGTAACATCCTGGCCATGATGGTTTCACCGTCTAGTTCTTTCCCAGGAAGGTTCGGGCTCATTAGATTGGCTAGTGTTTTACTCCTTGCACTTGGTGGTATGGCAGATCAGTTACTGTCGTTTGTCCATACGTGGGAGTGCTGGCAATCTGTATCCAAATAAAGCAACTGTATACTCTAAAAATGTTGAATTCACACATGGGTTAAAATGAATAAATGACAAACGATTAGGCATAGAAAACATTAATCGCAATGATTTCAGCTAATCAATATTTTGGGCTATACTTGAAAAGATAAAAAGTGAAGAGGTTGCGACAACCGTAAGCAATTGAGAGATTATGATTTCAATTTGATTTTAAAAAAAAATTATAAAATTTGAAAATTTTAATGTCAATATGATCTATTAAGGTAATATACTAAGTTTTTGGTTTAGGAGTTTTTTTTTAAGATTTTAAATTTGTAAATATAAAATATAAAAGGATTATATATATATATATATATATAAATCTTTGGTGTCTTATTATGAAATTCTAAAAATAATAACGAATAAGTGAAAAAAATAAAAAATAGTAGGTAATTAATCAAAAGATAATTGGTGGATTTGAAAAAATAAATGCTGAATTTATATTTAAATTTTTATTTTTATTTTTATTTTGTTGTCATTTGAATCTGACTAGAATCAAATTTAAATGTTCAACTCTAAAAGTAACTCTAATATTATTAAGTCGTTTGATTTCTGGGCCTAAAAAAAATATTAATTGATTACTCATATATTAAATAATAATAGTTGGTTATTCAAATATTCTAAAATTAATTTACTCATATATTAAAAAAATGGTTGGTTATAAATGGTTAAAAATAATGAAATTAATAACATATGCTAATTAAAAATATCAAATAATGAATTCTTTTTTTTTTGTTTTTTGAATGAATTACTTTTTGAAAAAAAAAAGTATGAGATAGCGAATGGAATCTTATAATTGAAGTCACTATGATGGAATTTTATACGTATAATTCAAATCATAGATAGAAATGTGTCACCCAATGAAAGTACCTTCGGTTTTTGAATAATTCAACATATTTGCTAGTGAAACTATTACTTTTACATCCATAATAATTTGGGTTAGCTAAACAAAAACAAAAAAGAAACAAAAAAGTCAACAACCTTGCACAGAGAAGATCATGTGACTAGAGCGAAGGTTATTTTTGCAAATGCAATTTCCATAATTAATCACCTAACATAAACTTTGCTTTCCTACATATCGTGAATAATTGTTAACAACGGGACTAGGATAATAGTGATATAGCAAATGATTAAGTGCAATAACTGGGTTCACGAGAACATCATATTAATTTCATCTCATAATTAGACTGCTAGCTCTATTATTATTTTTTTCAATTTTCTTTTCCTTAATAATTACTTAATTTAAATATCACGTGAATTCTTTCCATAGAGCCTCCTCGTCTTGATAATTCTTTATCCAACTAAACAGCTATATTTGGCATTAGTCATTCTGTGTTCATTGAATGATCATTATTATCCTCTATGCAAAACTTTACAGTTCTTGGAATAAATTTTTTTTTTTTTGAAAAAACAATTAAGGTCCTGTTTCATGGAGCCGTTTTTAATTTTTATTTTAACTAAAAAATGACAATAAAAACGTATTGATTAATATTTTCTATTTTTAATTTTAAACAATATTTTTAAAATTTTCAAAAACTCAAAAAATATTTAAAAAATCGTTTTCAAAATTTTTAATATTGTAATACATTATAACATTGACATATTTACAATTATTTTAAATTAATTACTATATATATAAATAGTATTTTATTATTAATATAATTAAAAATAGTGAAAATAAAAATATTATTATATAACTAGAAAATAAAAATAAAGTAAAAATACAAACAAAAGAAATGTAAAAAATAAAAAATAAAAACAAAAAATATTTTCACAAATTAAATATATCTTAAATTCTCAATTAAAAAAACTAAAAGATCTTATGTTTTTAAAAATCAAATTTTATTATTTCTAAATTTGTTTATATAGATGATTGAGTAATTCACTAAGCTGAACTTTCACCATTAGATGTATTTTTAATTTTTCACTCTCATTTTAATTATTAAAATGAAAATCTCAATATATATATAATAATAATAATAATAATAAAAAGAAAAAAAAACTTAACCTATTAGAAGGCAGAGCTTTGTATAGAATTATCATTATCATTTTTTATAGATTTTTTTAAAAGAACATAATAAAAAAGATAAAAAAGAAAAAGAAAAAAAAAAGACCTTATCCAGGTACATTTCCAACTGCAATCATCTGGTACATGAAATTCTGCTGCTCCTGATTTGGCATCATGCTTAATTTGTTCTGAGGATTCGAAGCGTTATTAGAAACACCAAGAGAAGGCCAGGGCCCCTACAGTAGCAGAAACATTGCACAGAAGCCTCCATACTACATTTAAGTAGGATGGGGTGTTATAAACCATGAACACAAGGTGAGGTTATGATTCATTCCAGCTGCGTCTGTTGTAATTCGGTGGACCCAACACTGGGTAACAATCCATGTTACCTATTGGCAGAAAGTCCCACAAAGGAAGAAAAAAATCCGGATGGTGCTTTGTTTGCTAGCTGCTTGATTCTTACTGCAACAAAAGCGTGAAAAAAACTAGTCATTGGGATTTTAAAATTGCAGTATTGCGATTACAGTTGTAATAGATTTTGATAGTGTCCATTTTTCAAAGAAATTTCAGAATAACAATTTGAAAAATAAAAAAATTCAATTGATATGAACCCCACATTTAAAAAAATAAGTGGAATTTGTCCTAAAAAATAAGTGGAATTTTTTTTTTTTTTGGTACAACTTAGGGCAAGAGCCCAGGAAAAGAAACAAACTAACAATCTACTCTAATGGTGGAAACTCCCACCATGTCACCAAATAACAAGACCCGAAGGTCACTTGGAGGTTCTAACAAAAAATGGGTACCATACTCAAACTTAAGGCTATAATTTGCCAACCAATCAGCGCATTTATTTCCTTCTCTATACGTATGAAGAAAAGAAATTCGCCAGCCCTGATTGATTCTTCTAATGATCCTCTTAAGCAACTGCGATTTACAACCTTGCTCCTGTGAGTAATTTTTAATCATCCACACCAACGCTTGTAATTTACAACCTTCCACTAACACTTGCTTAAAACCTTCATTCCATGCCAACTCAATGCCTATCAAGACTGGCCAGAGCTCCGCATCCATTGAGTTGCATTTTCCCAGATTTTTAATGAAGCCCTTGATCCAGTTACCGTCACTGCTTCTGAGAAGTCCACCACATCCTGCACTACCATTGATACCTTTCACAGCTCCATCAGTATTTAGTTTAACCCAACCCGCTGGTGGAAAGTTCCACTTTATCTCTAAAGCTGTCGTCCTCGTACCTCTGTTCATTACTACACTGCATGCTTCCATTATTTCCTGTATTGTTTTATTAATATAAAGCTCTGGCCGAGAGGGTTTGCAACTGTGTTCTTCAAAAAGCTCTTCGTTCCTCCATCGCCATAACCACCAGCACACCATCCCAAAAGTGATATGACATTGAAGTTTCCCATTTCTTCCCAAATCTTCTATCAAGCTCCTCTTAATCCACTCTTTACGTGCTAACGAGTGGAATATTACGCTTTTTGCTGGATCTAAAAATAGAGCCCATACCCTCGACGCCCATTGGCAATCCCGAAGCACATGCATGGTATCTTCCATGGCTAGTGGACAAAGATGACACTTCGGGTCAGCATTTGCCCATTTGCTATATCTTTCCTTTGAAAGGATCCTGTCTCTCGCGACTTGCCATAGGAAAACTTGAATTCTTTTGGGCCCTCTCCATTTCCAAATGTGATCCCACAGACTATCTTCCAAATTCATATTAAAGTTGCTCAATACATAATACATGCTTTTGACAGTGAAAGTCCCTTTTGGGTCAATATTCCAAATG
The DNA here is from genome assembly GCA_037074535.1 of Gleditsia sinensis. Classification (NCBI taxonomy): domain Eukaryota; kingdom Viridiplantae; phylum Streptophyta; class Magnoliopsida; order Fabales; family Fabaceae; genus Gleditsia; species Gleditsia sinensis. The sequence continues at coordinate 6,044,275 of CM073475.1, read as the reverse complement.
ATGGTATCATTCCCCTCTTGATCATTTGGTGGTGGAATGGCTTGGAGTTCTATCAGCACGTTTAAGTCCAGAAGATGCTGTAATCTTTCCATGTCCCATTCTCCCATTTCATTAACATAATGTCATGCTGCACTATTAGATTCATCCTCAGCCAGGGGTGTCAAGCAAAAGTCTAGCAAGATCCCTTCCCTATCTAACATTCTGTCCTTCCAGAACTGAGTCAACTAGCCATCACCTAGGCTCCAGCGACAATGCTTAATAAGCATAGGCCAAAGTCTCGCTATGTTCTTCCATAGGGGAGAGTCTGAAGGCTTAGCACTACATCCATGTAACGGGTTTATGTTCCTTCCATATTTGCTTGTTAAAACTTGGACCCAAAGATCATCTTTTTGGTTAATTACCCCCCACCCAACTTTGCAGATGAGAGCGTCATTCATATTCTCTAGATTCTTTAACCCAATACCTCCTAAGTTCCTTGGCAAACATAGATCTCTCCAAGCCACCGGATGCCAACGTCTTCTATGTTCATCTGTGCCCCATATAAAATTTCTTTGGAGCTTCTCTATTTCCCTACAAACTCCTTTTGGTATTTTGCTATGTTGCATTTGAAAGATAGGCATGGTAGAGGTAACGGATTCAACTAGCGTCATCCTTCCTGCTAGAGAAAGACATTGTCTTTTCCAACCATTCAACCTTCTTTGTACTTTGTCAATAATGTGTCTGAAATTTTGGTGACATTGTCTACCATTGACTATATAGGATCCCAAATATCTCCCTAGATAATCAGCTTTTTTAAACCCACTTTTTTGGATAATCTCTTCTCTCATCCTACTGCTGGTGTTCCTGGAGAAGTAAATACATGTTTTCTGTATGCTTACTTTTTGACCTGACATAATTGCAAATTTTTCTAGGCAATGTAAAATACAATCTAGCTGTTCACTACTTGCCTCTGCAAACAATAGAAGATCATCTGCAAACATCAAATGAGATATATTCGGGCCTCTCCTTCCAATTTTAAATGGCTTCCAGCATTTGTTACTAACCTCATCTGCAATAATGTGAGATAGTTTTTCCATACAGAGGACAAACAAATAAGGCGATAAAGGATCACCCTGACGGATTCCTCTAGACGGTTTAAAAGTCTCTGTCTTTTCTCCATTCCAAAGTATAGTAGTAGAAGGAGTAGAAATACAGTCCATTATAATTCTGATGAAAGTATCGTCACAGTTCATTTCTTGGAGCACTTTTTCAATAAAGCTCCAGTTAAGACGGTCATAAGCTTTTTCTAGATCTATTTTAATTGCCATATACCCCTTCTTGCCTTTCAATCTATTCATAGAGTGTGTCACCTCCCTAGCAATGATAATGTTATCCTGAATGTTTCTGCTCGGAACAAAACTAGCTTGAAAAGGAGAGACCACTTTCTTGAGTATAGGCTTTAACCTATTCACCAGAATTTTCGTGACTCCCTTGTATATCACATTACACAAAGAAATTGGTCTCAACTGATTGACAAATTCTGGTTTCTCAATTTTTGGGATTAACACTAATAGAGTGTTATTTATCTCACTAATTCTATTAGGATTGTACCATAAATTCTGAATAAAGCTGCTTACACTTTGTCCCACTATCTCCCAATTCTGGTGGTAAAAAGCTGCCAGGAACCCATCATCACCAGGGGCCTTAAGCCCTCCTATGTTAAAAATTGCTTCCTTAATTTCATCCATCGAAAAAGGCTTCTTTAGCTGGTCCAGGTAATGTCTTTCAATATGCCCCCAATTGTGACGAGTAACATGCCACTCTCTCGGCTGTATATCTTCAGTGTAGAGATTCTTAAAAAAGGAGGTGACCAACTGCACTATTTCATCTTTGTTCTCTATCCATCTTCCTGATGCATCTCTCATCATATTTATTCTGTTATTCCTTCTTCTAATAATTGTTTTAGTGTGATAGTATTTTGTATTACGATCCCCGCATCGAATCCAGTTCCCTCTTGATTTCTGGTACCATAGGATTTCTTCTTGAGCAAGCGTTTCATCCAGCTCCTTCCTCAGCTGATTCTCAAGTTGTTCTAAAAAGGGATTTTTGCCATAAAAGCAAGCTTTTTGTATCCCATCCAGCCGTTTAAACAAAATACTTTTCTTTTTATGAATGCACCCAAAAGTATCATTATTCTAGAGACGCAAATATTCCTGCAAGTTTTGAAGCATTACATGTGTATCTATATTATCTTTCCATGCCTCTTGGAGAAAATTTTTAAAGCCCCCATGCGTTTGCCATACAACTTCAAATCTGAAAGGACGTGGTCTATACTCCAAATTATCAGGAGTTGTATAGATAAGGATAGGATGATGGTCCGAGTGTATTCTAGGAAGTACTTTGACAGTTGCATTTTCAAAGTACGTCCTCCAAATGTTATTACACAGAGCTCTATCTAACCTCTTAAACACCCTTTCTCTTCCTTCCCAAAGAGGTCCTCTCCAAGTGAAAAAATGCCCATCTGCACCTAGATCAATTAACCCATTATATTCAATCCAATTAGCAAAGTTTCTACATCTCATACTATTTGCTCCAGCTCCACCCTTCTGTTCTCTAACACTAGCTATTTCATTAAAATCACCAGCTACAACCCAAGGGTCACTTATATTCGCTGCAACACTAGTTAGCTTGCTCCATAGCTCTCTTCTACCTTGTTCCTGTGGGCACCCATACACCACTGTAAGAATCCATTGAATATGATCATCTTCTTGTATCTTTAGCGTGATAAACTGCTCGTCCTTCACTAGTGCTGAGATGCTCCTTACATTATCCCTCCACATAACCCATATACCTCCAGCAAATCCCCTAGCTTCAACTATCTCGTATTCACAGAAACCCAGTTTTTTAATAATTCTTACAGCCTTGTTTCCACTAACACGAGGCTCCATCAAGGCCACCAAGTTTGGTTTGTGACGCCTAGTCAATTCCCGAAAACCATTTCCAAAATTCTTACCTGCTGCTCCTCTACAATTCCAAATGAAGACTTTCATGAGATAAAAGAAAATAAAGAAGTGGCATAACCAAAGAAAACTGACAGCAGCTTAAGCCTCCAGCATCACATCCACTGGACTGTTATCAACTTCTTCAAGTTCTATTTCTGTATCTATGTAAATTTTCTCCTCTCCTTGACGTTCTTCTTCTCCTAGTGCCATCCTATCAGGCGGATCAGTTTTAAGACTGAATCTTCTCTCTATTATATCTGGACCTGGGTCATGAATATTAAAGTTTCTGTCTTCCATCCAAGTTGTATTTACGTGATGAACAGCATCGTCAACTTGCATGGATGTAGTATCGCTTTCTGACGTGATTGGCTTCTCATTATTTATCCTTTCATCTCCCTTATTGGTCATTCTCTGCTCATTCTCAACATTTCTTGTACGTACAAAGTTTAGACTTGAGCTTGCTTCTTGTAATGTATGTTTCTGTGTCTCCTGAACCCTATAGTGCTCTTTTTTATTTTCGGCTGTTACACCATTCACTTTCCTATAACTGTTCTTATTCACTTTCCTTGTCTCCACCTTTTCCTTGAATGTGTTCATTATATCTGACAGTCCAGCTTCATTTCTTTCCCCTTCCTTATTACCTACTGTATCTATGCTTCGTAAGATATCATACCTTGAATTATTCATCCGGTAATCGTTTCTCTGGTTTTCGTTTAACTCCTTTCGCATATCACTTCTGCTATCTTTCTCCCACTGAACTCTACCTTTTCGGTTCCTCCTGTTTCTCTGCACCACCATCCATGGTCCTTACTTCATGTTTGCTTGAAGTTGCACCATATTTTCCGTTGATGTATTCTTTACGCTTCCGTTGCTGATACTAAATTGGATTCTTCTACATGTTCTTCAGAAGGCATTCCCACTAGAATCCTGCTTTCGTTCTGCACTTCAATGTGCTCTATCTCATCTTTTTTGGGGCAGTGATCCCTATCATGTCCATAATTTCCACAAGAAAAACAAATGAGGTGAATGCCCTCATATTCGATCGTTTTTTTATGCCGTGAATACTGTACTGCGCAAGTAGTGCCTTAGTCAGATCTAACTCCACACATATGCGAGCAAAGTTGCCTCTTGATTGACTTGCTGTAGCAACATCCACCTTAAGCGTTTTCCCAATTATATTCCCCAGGTTGAATAAAAATTTTTTATCATAATATTCTATGGGAAGATCTGGCAATCTCACCCATGCAGCGATTTTTTCTATTTGAGCACTTTTAGGGTTAAAATCAGGACGCCATGAACTCACAGAAAGATAATGATCGAGGACTATCCATGGTCCCTCCATAAACGCAAATCTGTAATCTTCTATCTTCTGAAACTTCGCCAGAAAAAAATTATTCCCCACATCTATCAGTTTAAGTGTGCCAGTTCTAGCCCACAGCTGTGTCAGTTTCTTGTGTAGATAGTTATATCCCACCATCTTGCCAAGGAGCTTGATAATTAATGTTTTTCTGAAAGGTTTACTGAGTCTTTCTTTCTCTTCAATAGAAAACACGTAATTAGGGCAAGTACTATACTTGTTTTCAACTGTTATTCCACTCTCAGCATCTAAAACTGTGTCAAAAGCCGTGTCTATCTCCTGATCACTGTCATCCATATTTTTGCTTCCATCATCAGACTCTTCATCCTCTGAAAAAATTTGATCTTTCATCAAAAGCTCCTTATAGGAGGGTCGTCGATTATTACCTTCTTCACCTTGAAATTGCTCCACCATCCATTCTTCACACCTGTTCTGCATAGAAACTGTTCCAGTAAATTCTTGATCCACCTTCTTGCTCTTCTTTTTGTTTCGATGAAGAGTATCCGCCTCTTCTGCTGCTGGTGTTCCAGTAAACTGTTCAAGTGGAATTTACTAATAGGTGTAGAGTTGCTCACAAAAACCAGAGATCTAATTTGGAAGTAATCTGGTGCAAGCCCAAATGGACTAATTAAAAGCTATAAAAAATTGAGTAAAACATTTTATGTGTTTGTTATCAAGCTTTATAATAAAAATATAATATGCCAATAATTTTTTTTAAAAGAGTCGATCATAAGCTTGAAAAAAAAATATCAATATATCATATTTTTATTGTGAAATCTGATAACAAATATTTTAAAAATAATATCTAACTCCTATCTTTAAAAATTATGGTACATGTATCTACTTATAAAATTTGATGTTTCAAACAAATTTTAAGACAAATTATAATTTTATCTTTATGTTGTTTGACTGAAAATTAGTTTATCCTCTTTAGTGAATGTATCAGTCAACTACCGTGCAGTTTGTTTTTGTTATCATTTATACTTTCTTACATAAGTTTTGACAAAAATAATAAAGCGAGTGACAAAAATGATAATGTGAGTGACATTAGCTTGACAGCATCGAGCCTCCATCACCCTTCTCCAAGGTTTTTAAACTATCTTCTATTGGGGCACATGTGGAATGAGTAGCCTGAGTCTAAGATCCGTTCATTGTTGAGATCCTCTTTGATGATAGCCAAGACTTCACAAGTGTCAAAGTCTTCACTACTAGAAAAATCATATTTAGAGACAGAATTTTTTCGTCTCTAAATAGGAAAAATTCCATCTCTAACGTAGTTAGAGACAGAATCAGAGATGAAAATAATTCCGTCTTTAAAAGGGGGGTCGCTACCATTTAGAGACGGAATATCAATTCCGTCTCTAATTAGAGACGGAATATTTCCGTCTCTAAAAATAAAATATTCGTCTCTATTTTTTTTTTTAATTCTGTCTCTGCAGAGATGGAAAATTCCGTCTCTGATGTTAGAGACGGAATATTCCGTCTCTATATCCAGATTCGTCTGATATTTTAGAGACGGAATATTCTGTCTCTAAATCCGTCTCTAATATCAGGAAAATAAAAAAAATCTTAAAAATCTGTAACCTATCAACCAATACAACAGCCAAAAACCAACCATTTCAAGCAGAAATATCAACATATATTTTACATAATGTCAAACCTTATCATCCATAAACATATCAACAACAATTTTAATAATCCCATCAGATTACATGACAATATCACCAATCAAACATACATAACACTGAGTCATAAATAACACAAACTATCATGATCCATCAGCAGCATTACTATTTTGGTCATTGTTATTATTCTCTTCTTCTCTAGGTGGAGACGAGGATGGCATTCTTATACTACCATTTATCATGAGGCGCCGAAATATCCGATCCCATTCTTCAACATTTTGCTTTAACATAAAATTTTCATCTTCACTCTGTTTGAGCCGTGCAGATAAAGTCTCAATTTTTGCATTCACAACAGAAGAGGAACTTGCTGAGACTTCATCAAAAGCGGAAGACCTAGAAGAAGAAGTTGCTGCTAATACAGTATGTGCTTGAGATCCCAGTCCATATATCCGTCCTTTATTGTTCATGCCGCCAACCACATCCAAATAAACAACATTGTCTGAATGTTGAGTGGAGTGTTGGCTAGAACCCTCATCTCCCTGAGATGTGGATTGTCTCTCAGCTACTTTTGTTCGATACATTTCCTGAAAAATTAAAATGATAAAACAAAATAAATATTTGTAAAAAAATGAAAATAAAATAGTAGTTAGTGACTACATACAGCAATTCTTCCTTGCTGGTCGTTGAACCACTGTGATGGCTTTCCTTTGGGCCGGTGAAGGCGCTCATACAACTCAAAACATGTCGGTTCTTTATTCAATTGCACCCTCTAAAATAATAAAAAGTTAAATAATATTAAAGTAAGAACTTAAATCACTATATTTTTTAGAGAAAGTACTCACCATTCGTTTGGCATACTCTCGTGCAGATATAGAACCTCCACTATGTACATTAAGTCCTTCTTTGGAGAGTCTATTTTGTTTATTTTTTTTTGGCTTTACCTTGCCAGTCTTCACTATCACATTCAGCCCTTAATTGTTGTAGCTTCTCTGCTGGAATCCAAGCACCTTTGTCCTCACCGCCACGCACCTTAAACAATGCATTTTTCAAGGCTATTGATCCCCTGCTGTCAAATGCCCTTTTAATATTATGCTCATCATTGTCCAACCACCTAAAATTTGCCTAAACAAAGAAAGTAAAAAAATTAACATAACATTCACACATTTTAAAAAAAGATATCAATAAATATGATACGAAATGTTACATATTACCTTGAACTCCTCGAACCACATTTGAATGGTATTTTTGTCAATTTTTCCCCAACTGGACCAAGCACCTTCAAATTTTTTCTTGAAAATTGTTGTGATGACACCTCTTGTCAAGATGTCAGGATAAAACCTGAAAGTATAGATATCAATTTAAATAAATATACTGACAAAAAAAACACACACACACACATATTACTTACGTGTTCCCGGGTGCAGATCTAATCCAAATTCGACCATCTATTTCCCTTGTTCCCCACTTAATAGTGTGTGTGAAAGGAACTGGCTCAATATTTGGACATGCGGATTGATTAGGAGATGGGACACATATAGTATGTGTAGGTAGGGTAGGGGCAACTGTACTAGAAAGATGAGGAGATGAGGCACTAGAATGAGATGCTTGTGAATGGGAAGATGGAGTAGAAGTATGACAAGTCTGGGAAAAGGGAGATAAAGTAGGTGTATGTCCAGTGTGGATCTGGTCAAGGTGAGCTATGTCAGCAACAGGTGATGTGTCTGGCTGTGTATATGGCTGAGAGATAACTCGTCCCCGGCCTCTACCTCTACCCCTTCCTCTACCTGTCATCTATAGACAAAAATATAATCATAATCATCTATTTCAATAAAATTTAATGACAATAATAAAAAATAAAAATAATTACAAAAGACAATGATAATGAAACTCATAACCATACTACCATAGATTTATAATCTACTTTAAAAATACATAATATATGATCTACATAATACACTTAGTAAAATGAAACCTAACAATACCTAAACATCTTCATCATTATCATTCTCTTCCTCGTCTTCTTCCTCTTCTTCTTCCTCTTCTTCTTCATCTTCCCATTCTCCTTCTTCCTCAGTATCTTCTTCATTCACATCTACTTCATGTAGGTTCAAAGAAGAACCATATACTTCATCCACAGGGCCTTCAATATCAACAAGACTCTGCTCAAGATTGTCATTTGCAACTATTACAGGCGATTGCATTGATGACTCTTCTTGGTATGGAGCATCATTTTCAGACATTTTAGTTTCTATTGCAGTTTGTATTGTGTTTCGTGCCTTAGTTTTGATCACTACTAACCAATCACGTTGCCCTTTAGGATATTGTGTATAATATACTTGCATTGCTTGTTGTGCAAATATAAAAGGGTCATAATTTTTATATCTCCTGGATGTTCTAACCTCAACAATCCCATAGTTATCTACCTTTGTTCCATGATTTAAGGTGGGATCAAACCAATCACATTTGAATAGAACTAACACCTTTATAGGCCATCCTGTATAGTGTACTTCAATAATGTCTGTTAAAACCCCATAATAATTATTTTCTGTTATTTCATCCGTACCACCTGGACAACATACACCAAAATTTGTTGTACCCATACCTTGGCCATGATCTTTTGTATTAAATTTATAACCATTTACATAATATGATGGCCATTTGTTGGCTTTTCTTTGAGGACCCCATGCCAAACTCTTTAGAAAGGCATCTTCAACATTATTATTTAACACCTAGTCATCAAATATTTAAGTTAGTCTCACATAAGAAGTAAAATATTAGAAAATAAGAAATTAAGGAGAATTCGTGCAACATACGTATTCTTTAAACCAAATAGGAAACATTGTGGAGATTTGTCTGTCCACTTCCGAGTCACTTATCCCACAATCTTGTAACATATTAGTATATGTGCTACATTTAGAAAACATGTTAGAACAATTTATAGTGAGATATATATATATATATATATATATATATATATATATATATATATATGTAACACTTAAATGAGCATTTTATACACTTACGTTAAAAATGGCTCCACTTCAGGACAATTTAGAAGAACATATAAATGTGCGATTTGCAAGTCCCTTTCTTCTAACATGAAGGATATGCATCTTCCGGTTGGACGGCCAGGATAATTAAAGATAGAAAGCGGTGGCCTATTTGAAGAACCTTAACCTCCATCATCATTTCGTGGTACTTGAGTCCTTCTACATGGAACATCAGGTGGATAATAGTAGGATGCAAATGTAGAGGTCTCTTCTACCAAATAAGCTTCACAAATTGATCCTTCAACTGCAGCTGTGTTCTTCACCTTGTCTTTTAGTGTGCGAATAAACCTAATACAATTAATTGATACATTTAGTACTATGAATACGATTCCATAATTTAAAAAAAAAACAAAAAGGAGACGTAACTCTACCTTTCAAATTGATACATCCATCAATATTGCACTGGACCTCCAACCCTTGCTTTATATGGCAAATGAATTGGAAAGTGTTCCATTGAGTCAAAAAAACTTGGAGGAAAAATTTGTTCTAATTTACAAAGAATGACTGGAATGTTTTGCTCCATCACATGTAAAGTATCCTCTCGCAACAATGGGGAAGTCAATTCTCGAAAGAACTGACTAAATTCTGTGAGTGCATTCCAAATAGGCTTTGGCAATACTTTGAATGCAATTGGGAGCAAGCGTTGCATAAACACATGACAATCATGACTTTTCAGGCCAAACAACTTTGCTTCTCTCATGTCAACACACCTTGATAATGTAGAGGCATATCCGTATGGCAGTTTCAATTTTTTGACCCATTCACACACAGCTAATCTTTGTTGCTTAGTTAATGTGTATTTTGCTTTGGGTTTAATTAGCTTGCCATCTCTTCCATCTTGCAGCTCTAATTCATTCCGTCTACAAATTTCCGCCAAGTCGAGCCTTGCATTAAAATTGTCTTTTTTCTTACCTTTAGTGTCCATCACTATGTATAAAATATTCAAGAAGACATTTCTCTCAATATGCATAACATCTAGATTGTGTGGAAGAAGATTTGTTTTCCAATATGGTAACTCCCAAAATATAGATTGCTTCGTCCAGTTGTGAATAACTTCATACCCTGGGATGTTATCATATGTCTCTTTAGTTATGCTAGGCATATGTCTAACCCTTTCCAACACGTCTTCACCTGTTAATCGAGGCAGAGGTAAAGATGTTTCAGTATGTCTCTTCCGAAAAGCATTCTTATTCCTTCTGTAACTATGATCAAGTGGCAAGAATTGTCGATGACAATCAAAGAAAGACGTCTTCCGACTATGTCGAAGGGTAAATGCCTTTGAACACTCCATACATATTGGACAAGCAAGTTTTCCCATTGTCATCCAACCTGAAAGCATCCCATATGCAGGAAAGTCATTGATGGTCCACAACAAACAAGCTTTCATGTTGAAGTTCTGTTTTAGTGAGACATCATAAGTCGTGATACCAGTATTCCATAAAAGTTTGAGGTCATTTATAAGTGGTTGCAAATACACATCAATTCTATTCTTTGGATTGGAAGGACTAGGAATTATAATGGTCAAGAATAAGAACTCTCTCCTCATACACATCCAAGGGGGAAGATTGTAAGGGGTAACAATAACTTGCCAACATGAATAAGTCCGACCTGTTTTATCAAATGGAGCAAATCCATCAGCGCACAAACCTAACCTCACATTTCGAGGGTCCATTGCAAATTCAGGATATTTTTCATCGAATTTTTTCCAGGCTTCGCCATCAGATGGATGAGACAAAGAGCCTGTTGCCCTCACAGTTTCCCGATGCCATCTCATTTGACTTGCAGTTTGAATTGACGAATAAAGTCTTTGCAGCCTTAGAATAAGTGGAAAATACCACATTTTTTTCACTGGAAGCTCTCTTACTTTACCATTTCTGATGACTCTTTTGTAACGCTCTTCACCACAAAATTTACAATGACGAAGCTCCAAATCAAGAGGACTATAATAAATCATGCATCCGTTTCGACAACAGTGAATTTTTATACAACCCAATCCTAATTGCTCCACTGATTTCTTTGCACAGTAGAGGTTTTTAGGCATACGATTTTCATTTGGCAATGCATTTCCCATAAATTGTACCCACCGATTGAAACAATTCTCAGAAATATTGAAATCCGACTTGATACCCAAAGCTTCCACTGCACCTGACAATTCAGAATAATTTTGACAACCGTCATACAAAGGAGCATGCGCAGCTTCTAACATATTAAAAAAAAAATTGGCTTCCGGGTTAGGATCTTCATCCCTCTGTTCACAATGAGCAAAACATTGTTGCTCTATATAATTACCAATAGATGGTCCAGCAGTATCCATTACCATCTGTTCCTAATCATTAAAGCATGCCTGAAAGTCACTACTTCCATAATATGAGTTTCTTGAAACCACTGGTGGAAAGAGAGCTCTTGGTTCATCATGGTTGGTCCAATAATAATAATTACTCATAAATCCCTTCATACAAAGATGGGTTTTCACTTCATCAACTGAACAATACTTCTGACACTTGCATTTTTTTATAAGGACACCTCAACTTTCCTACACTTTTAAAATGATCTTGACTACAAGAAAACTCTATAAACTCAACAACTCCTGCCATAAACTCATCTGTAACTGATCTCTTATCAGGACCCACCCTATTATCCATCCACTTACGATGTTCAGGAACTTCCATCCTATTTTTAGGCATAGAGAAACATCTTAATTCAATATAGCACAAATTATAATAATATATTGAACCAATACCAACATCAAAGGCATAATGTGAATAGAAATCAATTTTTTGGTTAACAACCCTCCATTTCTTAATTCTTCATCCTCATACAAGCATACATCATTTAAATCTTGGACAAAACCACCACCATCTGATTATTCATCAAGCATTTGAAGTAATGTAGAATTAAGGCACATGTATCACTTTCCACACTTAAAAGTAATACAAGTTAGCAAGCAATCAGTATAACTGATCAAGGTCAGTAGATTCAAGTAAACCTAAGTTTTTAAGTGATGCAAGTCAAATGATCTGACCAAATTTTGCAGCCAATTTTTCCAAGTTCAGAACAAATGGTCCAGAATGACCAAAAATCTTTCTAAGTGTCCGCAAGTACAAAATTGCTAATCTCAGTAAAATTTATATCACTAAAGTGTGTAAGAAATTCACAAATAATATAACCTCTCTGCCATTGTTCAAGCCATCAATGCCTAGCAGCTGGACAATAAACGCCCTCTCAAATTTTTTAGCTTCATCATCACAGGCAGCTTGTTTAATTAGAACTTATCTTTATCTCAGTAGTCACATAATAAAATTACATTACAAAGGATACAAGAGAAGCACCCACAACAACTGATCAAATAAAATATACACATGCATATTGTCGCAGATTATGTAATATCATGTGCTTAGTATTAATTTCACATAATTGCTTCAGCTCAAAGTATCAAGAATTTCACATAACTAAAGAGAAGCCAAATTGAAATTATAACTTAAAGGTCCATGTGACAAGATGTTTTACGTTCACTAATATGTAAACCTTAGTGGAGCAATTAAGAGTCAATTAAGACTTGACCAATATCTCAGACAACTAGGAATTTATAAACTAGAATCATGAAGTGAAGACTTTGAAGGAATGCATAAACACAAAAGGTGTTAGAGGAGCATAAGGTCATAATTAAAACACCAATATTTAAAATTTATAAAATAAATTAATTTAAGCATGTATTTGCATATGCTATATCAGTTTTAATTTTTACTACTAAAATATTATAAAATGAAAAATCTTAAAATTCGAGCTTAAAACCTAGTTTTCATCATAATAGATGAATGTACAACTCATATCAACATTGTGAAACACAGCTAATTAGTAATTTTATGAGAGCTGCTTAATCAGCTGCATGCCTGGTGGTGAGTTGCTATCTACCAGACTTGTAACCTGCTGCAAGACATTATCAAGAATCAAGAAAATCTAGTATGATGGCCTGCCGCATCAGGCTAAACCCAATAGCATTATTGAATTTACAAACTGAATATCTATAAAAATTTAAAATATATTCAAACTCTATATCTATTTTTGTTATTATGAATTATCATACAAACAAAAGTTGGTTAACTTAATTAAGCACTAATGAGGAATTAAAATCAGATTTTATGAATAAGAAAAATCTTTTAGTAAACTAGTTCTCTTGTTCAATAAATCCTACAAGAAAGATAATAAACAACTTTGGGTATGACAAAAATGAAATAATTTGCTTACATTTATGATAAAGTTAATGAAGGGATTTGAAGCTGAGTTCTGGGCTGAATAAGCCTGATGGAGTATAGCAAAAGCAATCAAGCGCTCAGTGGAATTGAGTATCTTCTTGTCCTGCCCATAAAGGACTCCAACCAGTCAACATTTAATACCTCAGCACCTAAATAGCTGACAAATTTAGGAGAAATAAATACAAAAGAATAATATAGAAGCGAAAGAAATAAAACAAAGAAGATCAGTATCTTTAGTTAAAAGATAGTAGCACCAATATAACTAAGGAACAATAAAATTTTAATCAGCCATTGAGAGAATGAAAAGAACTAGACATGGTATATATTCCCTGTGTCACAAAGATTCCTCTTCTCTACAAAAGAGTAATTGTGTTCAACTCACTAAAATAACACTTAATTTCTTTCCACCGAACAATGGAAATGCTCACAAATAATGTCCACATGAGCTCTCTCCACAAAATATTGATTATTGCCTAATAGCTCATGTTCTTATTACAAGCACAATTAAACCTTTTGATCAATTGGTTCATCACATCAATAAATCTGGGGAAAATGCTCAATGAAACAAAAGATAGAAAAATTGAGACCTAAAAAAGAAGTTTGTGAGAAAATTATGTTTTAGTTGACTCATGGCATGATCATCAACATATATTGTTCATCTGATCCACTTCAATGAAACTAAACTCCTCAAACAACTTGGAACTGCCTCCAAGCTCCAACAGTTGCATGCCATTTTCTGCTTTCTGAAGCATGTGGATCAACAACCAATGAAATATAATCTAAGACAAAATAAAGGGAAGACAAAATCATATAAGCATTATTAGGTTGGCTGATGGTCAATTGTTCCCTTACAAAAAATAATCCAGATTAACAATTTTTTCCTGCCTAATCTGTTATCAAAATGAAGGCAAAGCAGATGCCACAAAAGTGATGATACCTTTAGAAAAACAAAACTTGCCAAACATTTCTCCAAGGAAGACACTCCTTCACCAACACTGTCAACTGTAATATTGTATTAAGTTTTGAGATGAAAGTGACATTCTTTTCTTCCTACACTACAGAAAATATCCCCTTTTCCTCACCAGTTACCCTGTACAAGCAAATGAGGAATGCATTGAACATTCCCAAACTTGCAAGGAACACTTAAAATGTACATTGGCCTAAGTGTTATCATGTAGTTTGCCATGGTAGCAAAACAGATCCACCTATAATAAACATGGAGTATAAGACAAAAGCAAAGAAATAGAAGAACGGGACAAAGGAAGAGATAAACTCATAAACCAGAACCCAACACTGATACATTTAGAATCCATAATTGAAACAATCTGAATAAGTAATATTATACATGTCAAGAACAAAAATGGGTCATAAGCCGAAAGAGGCTCAAAGGTTAATATGAAGAGGCTCAAAGGTTCCTCTCTTTTGATCTTTTCTCGCAGTGACCCACAACCCTTAACCCACACAGCTTCACTAGGAGTGGACCCATTATTCTGGAAGCATTTTCGAACATTGAGGGCACCTTCTTCCCCGATGAACAGCTTCTGATTCATACCGAGAGAAAGTAGAATTGAATTGACAGAAAAACACCCATAGTCGTCTCTCCCTCTATCTCTCTTGGCTCCCTTTTACTCTTATTTCTACCCCTCTATAACCCTGGTTCGAACCCTTCTTCAATTGATAAGACGAAGACAAAAGAGAAGGGTATCTTACCAGCAGCAAAGGCAAGACGAAGACGAACGGTGGCCGGCGGCAAATGCAATCTCGCGATCTCGCAGCAAAGGCAAGACGAACACAAACGGAGCTGTCTCACAGTGGAGCTGTCTCGCGGGAAGAAGCCAACAAGCTCTCGCAGGAGTGCTATCTCGCGGCGCAGGAGGAAGATCCCCTGTCACCAGAAGCCGCAGACCGAGCTTGAACCGATCTGAAGTGGAGAGCAGGGCGACTTGGGGCTAGGGCACGATGATTTGCAGATTTGGCTTAGAAGGAAAAGTTTACGCGGCCAGAAAAAAATAAAATGGGGGAAACTTTTTTAGATGTTTTTAAGGTGGGGGGAAAGGATAAAAATATGCAGAATTTTTTATACTTATGTTAAAAAAGCATACCCACTTAGTATTTTTTTGTCCTCTGATAATACATTGAAGTTAAAAAAACAAAAGAAAAAAGATAATGCATTCATGTTTTCTTTATGTCAATGTTAATTTTAAAATAAATTATGTTTTCTTTATAAATTTAAAAAAATTCACATTTTTTTTTATTTTTAAATTTATATTGATAATCTTTTAAGGTATTTTTTTAAAATTACACTATTTTTTCTTATTTGAAATTTTTTAAAATATTAATTTGATCTTTTAATTATATGTATTACATTAAATTAAATTAATTATAATTTCTTTTAAAATACATAAAGCATAAATTTTATTAATAATTTTATTATTAAAAATTGTTTAATTTAAATTGAACAAAATGTATAAGTGTATCTTTTTAAAATTATTTTTTAGTTAATAAATGTCAAATGACTAATTAAAATATATTTTAATGTATTAATATTTAAAAAAAATTAATATCATTCAAAATATCGATAATAATAAAATAATATATAATACTACCTAAACATTATGAACATTTCAAAATTAAAATTATTTTGTGGTCATAAGAATCAAAACCTTATTCTCGAAGTCCATACACATTTCTATAAACTCACCGTCGTCATATATATATATATATATATATATATATATATATATATATATATATATATATATATATATATATATATATTCAAAATTAAGCATACATATATTTTTAAAAAAGAGATGCCTTTACTTTTCATTAATGTTTACTTACATTTTAAAACTATAAAATCATTTTACTCATAATATTAATACAAAAATATTTATTCATCAATTCTGAAAAACATAAAATTTAAAGTCAATCTAAAAACTGTATAGTAACTTTGAGATATTTTTATTAATTCAAAGTCTTAGTAATATAGGTTTAAATAGAAATAATGTAAGATAAAATACTAATCAACATTAAATGCGAAAATAGAAAAGAAATCTCTAAAAATATGTAATAAATAGATAAACAACCTAAAACTCACTTTTTTCAATGATTTTTTGAGCCTAAAACAGTTTTCATTGGGTAAATCCTAATGGGTCTCATAATTCTACCTCAGCTTAAAGTTATGTCTACTTTATTAAATATGTTATTTTGTGATCATTTTCTTATTTTTTTAACCTTATTGTATTCGATCTGCTCTATGAATTCACCAGCGTACATATATTTATTGGGAAGACATGTCTTTATTTTTCATAAATGCTTATTTCTTTTTGAAATTATTAATTTTTTTTTCATAATATTAATAAAATATATCTATTCATCAATTCTGAAAATTGTTAAATGAAAGTAATTATGAAAAATTCCTACAATAAAATATATCTACTCATCATTTATCTCTTTTAAGTGTGACCTCATGTAAATCAATCAAAGTAGAAACTCCGCATTTTAAG